>OZ057415.1:90305810-92829560 GCA_964056705.1 Troilus luridus | reverse complement strand
GAACATATAGTGCGTATGCATTGGTGAATACTATTATTTTAACCAGCATTGGTTAAAATAATAAAATTGTTTATTTATTTTGTATTCTGTTTTTACACAGAGTTGTTGTTTGGAGGATCAATCATTCTATAAAGTAATCTGTAGTTGGTACATTGTATTATAATGCAGCTATTTACCGAGTACATAAATACACCAACAACAAAACCTATATATACACCTACACTGATAACATTAATAAATATAAAAACGAAGTCTAATTTAATTTTTTATTTTGGGGTCAAACGTTCTTACAGATGGTAGATTTCAACGACATTTGAACAAACTCCGTAGTTTACAGAAAAATTATTTTTATTTTTTTGCTTCCGGTAATTTATTTATTTATTTTTTTGTTCGGACCACTCAATGATCACAATTGCATATTTTGTTTTTTTTCTTTTCCTAGAATTTTTAATTATGATTCTCTGTTGCTGTTTCCTTTCTCCTGTCCATTTTCTATTCTTATTGTATTGTTTTACTTTTTGTTTTAGAAACTTTTTGTAGTTGGTTAACTTTTTTTTAACATGAGAGAGTAAAACGGTGATTAAGTGCAGGGGAAACTACAGTTCAAGTTATTACGATACGAGCACAGATTTATTGGATAAAAACACTATGTAAGCATATATAGACACAGACTAACTAACTGACAACAATGGCGAACATAAGATGGATGCCATAATACACAGCCCACATAATTTCAATGGTCACTTTACAGCGTTGCCTGTCTATAATACAATATAAATGATACACAGAAGAGGAATTACTTCAACACTTTTTAAATTTATTTCTGTCCTTCATTACATCTTTTGTGATCCCTAAACTCTTAAGATCATTTAAATTTCTGTGAATCGTTTGGGTAAAATTTTGTTTTATCTAAATAGGTTCAAATTTTTTTAGACAGGACTAATGTCCACCCACCTTTTTTTTTTTTTTTTTTGGAAAATTTCATGTCATTATATCTCTACTTTCACTACAGATGTGCAATGTATCCTAGAAATTTTACAAAAGTTTCTAATGCCTAGTGCTGTAATGAATAAATCGTAATGTAAAATCTTTGAGGTTGATGATCGATATTTAAATATCAGTATATTTATTAATGTTGTAATTCCAACATTTAATTATAAAAAAATATGAAACTTAATGTAAACAAAATGCAATAGGTGAAAAACTACTGAAGAATGTTTAAGCGATAAAAAAATAATATATATATATATATATATATTCCGTTGAAACTAATGTATACTACTTTCCGTATCGTCTGTTATTTTTTATTTCATTTCAGCAATATTGTTTGATAACTGATAACATGAATGAAGGACCTTGGAACATTTAGCGATTAAAATATTAGACTCTAATTGTGTCAATAAAAATATTATATTTTTTTCGTACATGTAAATATTTGTTGTGAAGTGATAATGATTGATAAAAATAATTGTTTCAGCACACATTCCATGAAATTGTTTATTTCCATTTATACAAAACACAAATAAACTATCACTAGTTACTACTATTTATTACTAAATAAATAAAATTGTTGTAGTAGATTTGGTTCAGGCCCTGGTATAAAGCACTTTTTTAATTAATGGATAATATTAAAAAGTTGTTATTGATAATACTAAAACTAAAACAAGCGTCTTTAAGAATGGAATCAGGTAATTGATAATGTTACGGGCTACTCGGTGTAAAATGAATTAAACTACTCCTAAATTCAAGATACTAATATTTATTAACAAATTAAAAATAATACAATGAAATTACTAAACAATTAAATTATTAAACTAATATAAATTTTCAATTAACAATATTCTAAAGATTATAACCTAGCCCTAACTGTTATCCAATTACTTAAATAATATAAGATATTGCTAATACTAAACAAGTTAACTATTTACATAAATTTGTTCAAATACAATAAAATTACACTAGAGTTTATGACTAAAAATTAACACTTACAGTTCACTAATTAAAGTCCACCGACCGTAAGACTCTCCAAACATGTCCACCGGGGTCGCTCCCTACCTAGGACAAATCTGTTCTCTTCACCGATCCCATATCCCCGTGATCTCGCAATTTTGCGATGTTTACACGAGGAAGACTGTTCATTGAACATTACTTTTAATTTTAGGATCTTTTTTTGGCATACGTCATTATATTATTTATAATTTTTTAATCATTGCTCTAATTTTTAAATATTTTAAAAACAAAATATTTAGCAATACACCTAGTACTCGTAGTTAAGTTTACACCTTGATTTTAATTATTGCTATTATTTTTTTATGGTTGCCTATTTTGTAAGATTCGTCAGAAAATGCTATTTAGTGTAGTTTGCAGGCTAGGCTTTAAAGTAATTCTTCATCACGGATATAAAGAACGAATTTTATCGAAAATATTTTTAAAAAAGCATTTCAGTGTATATCTTCGATACAAATGAAAAACAACTTTTCAGGAATGAAAAAACTGTCTCAAGGTTCATTCAATTATTGTCAAACGTATTTATTTCACTTATGTCATGATTGTTTTTGTGCCTTATTGATCTCTATAAGAATTTTATATCAACTATCAATCAAGAAGCAAATGCTATAGATCGAAAATAAAAAATGCATTTTTTTTTCACATTCGATACTAACTATATGTATCGACGACATATTAAGATTCGTGAGGTCATACAATAACTTTCGAGTAGGTTGGTCTGTGATTATATTTGACATAATCACAATAACTAATAAAGTAAGGATTTATTAACTTGAATATGGAATTTCAGATCTCCAAGATGAAGGGTCCTATTTGTCTCTTAATATTCTCCTTTCTGAGCTATTGCTACGGCTCTAACATCCTGGTCATGATGCCTTTCCCATTGTACAGTCACACTAAATCCTACATGCCACTTTTCATCGAACTGGCAAAAAGAGGACACAACGTAACAATGGTCAGTCCATTCCCTTTGAAAGAACCAGTTCCGAACTTCAATGAAGTCATCGTAGAGGATTGTATGAAACTGTCGGGTAAGTGTATATTTGAGTGTTATTATATCGATATGTTAATTTAGTTGGATAAGAAATCACTAATAATAAAATTATACAAATTTGAATCTTAACTATCTTTTTTTTTTTATATACAGAAGGAGATGGCATGTTTGATCTGAGAACTGTGGACAGTTTCCTTTTCAACCTCGTAGGAATGAAATTTTTTTGCAAATACTTGCTTGATAGCGGATTCGCAACTGAAAGCATTAGAGCATTTTTGAACGATAAGCATTCCAAATTCGATATGGTCATTACCGAGACATTCTTCTGCCAGGAACCGTTCGTTGCCCTGGGACACAAGTACGGGGCCATTCAAGTCAATGTTCAAACAGTGGAGGTGTTTATGGCTTTGGCCCGAGCTACTGGAAACCCACACAACCCATCTTACGTACCCTCTTCTCTCATCGCGTCTACGCACTACATGAACTTTTGGGAAAGATCGAAGAGTACATTCGCTAACATTTTAGATTATTTCGTATCCCATGCGTTTTGGAAGTATATGGTAATTTCTTTTGAGATTCTTTACATTCTTTTTTAATTTTTTTATACCGAAAATTCATTCTTTCCATTATTATTTCAGGACTATTATATGAGAAGCCATTTTTCAGAGTTCTATGGATTTGAAAATTTGCCACCTATAACGGATATGTTTGATAATTTCTCTCTTGTTCTATTGGACAATCATATGGCGATTAGTTACCCCCGTGCGTACCTGCCGAACGTAGTAGAGATCGGTGGACTCACTATCAAAGGAGGGGATAAGCTCAATAAGGTAATAATATTTGTAAATAATAATATCTTATTTTGAAATCAATTATTTGATTGCAAATGAAATTAGTAAAACAAATATACCTCTAGATTAAAAAATATCTTTTCAGGATCTTAGCGCAATGTATCTTGGAGCATTTTTATCGTTAAAGTTGGTGTTCTTAAACTTATTTTTAACCCAGTAAGAAATCATGTAAACGGAAATGACCGCGCGGCCAAAATTGACTTCAGGCTTATTTTGGATTATTTAATAGTTGCATATACTGTAATAGGCGAGCAGCCAGGTGGTTGAAAAAACGGATGGGAAAACTTTTGGAAATTCAGTTTTACTTAAATTATAAGTAATACGCGATCAAAACATGCGCTTTATCACTATTTCTTTGATGTTCACGATCATAGCTCTTACACTTAGATACATCAATGATCAAATGGGTTTTGTTCATATCTGAACTTAGTAGGGAGCATAGTATACATAATGACCTATAATTATATTTTAAATCATGTGAATAAATATGGAGTATGAGAAAAAAAAAGTAGGGAATATAGGTAGTATTTAATAAATTAAAAATCATTTAATTTTCAATAAGAATATTCCTATAATTTTTTTTCATATTATAGAATATTCTTGTCCAATAAATATACAATCTTCAATGTAACTAGTTTAAAAAAAAAATTAAAAAATGAGAACCTTTTTTTTTTGGAAAAAACGAACTTCCTGTGAACGCTTTCTGGATTTGTTGATTTATTAATTATAACAGATACGAAAAAAAAACAATATATGTAAATTAATACTCTTCAGTATGCTCACATTTAATTTTACTTTCATTTATCATTTTAGTATCATTAGATCCTAACTTGGCCAAACAGAGCTCTTAAGTCACTGTCGGTCGTCAGAGTTTTCATTTAATGAAAGGATTAATTTGATGCAATTATTTTTCTTGAATAATATTAGTTGACATTTTATATATATGAGGAAGAAAATTGTTCGAAACGTTAGTATTATAATAAATAGTTCTCCTTATTTATTTCTGATCTTCACCCGGACCATTTTTTTCTTCTTACGATTTTTTTTTTCAATTCTTAATATATTAGGAATGGGAGAAATACCTGAACGACTCGGTGGAGGGATTAGTGTACTTCAGCTGGGGTTCTCATTACCAGACAAAGAACATGAAGCCTCACGAGCTCAACGCTTTCATGACAGCATTCAGAAGGCTGAAACAGAGAGTACTCATGAAAGTAGATGAAGAAACATTGCCGGGGAAACCTGATAACGTAAGGCTGGCCAAATGGGTACCACAAGCAAGTATATTAGGTAATTATTCAATTATATAATCCTAATAATTAAATTCATAATTAAATGCTGTTAAAATACAAAAATTCGACATTAATTCAAAATTTTAGTCAATGTACAACTTCTCCTTAACATTGGTAAATATCATGTCACTAGATCGAAGTAGTATTATCTCAAACGTTGATGTTTTTTAAATTACCTTTTTCTTTAAAAATGTGTATGATCCAAAAGTATTAGGATTCCAGAAATTCCTCTACTGTATTCTACATTTTTACAGCCTTAATTTAAACTCTGTGGTTTTATTTCAATCAATTGTTTACTAAGTTATTCTCAAAGTGTTTTGTGGTTGATTTAATCGAGTTATAGCTTGGACCAATAAAAAAATAAGATGTAACAAATCAAGTATTATAGCTAAAAGGCCAATTGAACATTCTATATTTCAAGTATAAAGAATGAAAACTAGTAATATAGAGCGTTCTAAAATATTCATTTTGCTCTTCCCTAATACCTGGACATATAATAGTTTACTTCTGAATTACTGGTTATATGTGATAATTGTGAAACATGTTGCTGTTAATGTTAATATTTTTAAGCATGTATTTTCAAATTATAGTTATACAATAACAGTAACACAGTAAATATCTAGTTACAGAAATGTACTTCTTAATGTAAGCAGAATACACAATTGGAAAAACTATAGTTCTCAGTATAACATTACTAAGAACTTTGTAACAGAAACATATATAAGAATGTCTTGGAAGAATAGATCAAGGCATTTAAAGCTAGAATAGTTATTACTTAATCATTATTTTATGTTACGTAACCATAAAATTAAATGGTTTCCTAATTTTCAGGCCATCCTAATGTCCGTGCTTTCATCAGCCACGGTGGGCTTCATGGGGTCTTGGAAGGGGCTTACCATGGGGTTCCAATTGTTGGAACTCCACTTTTCCATGATCAGAAGAGCAATATCAAGTTCTGCGAAGAAGCTGGTCATTGCATATACATAGATCTTGATACCGTGACTGGAGACACCCTCTACGATGCTATTAACAAGATAATGACGGATCCATCGTGAGTATTAACATTTTCATCTCAGTAGTTGTGTTTGTACTGTTTTAGTTTGATGCTAGAGATGTTCGACATTAATCAGAATATAATTGAACACTCAAGGTTCATATTCACCTGTTCTTTATATTATTAATCATGAATGCGACATTTGTCAACTTTAAACTGTATTAATAATAATTACCTATGAATTTAAAATTCCCAATTGTAAATTGCCGATAATAAACTATAAATCTTTTTATAGCTATAAGGAAAAGGCTGTTTTGAAGAGTAAAATCATGAGAGACAAACCCTTGAACGTAATGGACAACGCGGTCTATTGGGTGGAATATGTTCTTCGACACAAAGGAGCTCATCACCTGAAGTCTGCAGCTGCCCAACTATCGTGGTATCAGTATCTGCTCCTCGACGTGATTGTAGTTTGGGGAATAGTGTTTGCATTGGTGACATTCCTGGTAGTGAAAAGTATCAAGTGTATATGCAAAGCGAGGAGATTAAGAAAGAGTAAAAAAGACTGAATAAAACTTTTTTCAAGAACAAATAAAGGTTAAAAGAAAGACAATCAGTGCTTGTCTTGAATATCGAATATTTATACTACCTAAATTGTATTCATTATATCAAGTATAATTAATACAATTGAGACAGGTTCAAATTAAAGTGCAGACTAATGTGCTTTCAACTCAAAATATTTATTTTGCTATAATATATATTTATATTTATATTATTATAAGCTAAATGTTATGTATTTTTTAAATAAAATCGTTGTAAAAACAATTATACACTTAATTTGCATGTTCTTATTGCATGCCAACCTTAAATCTATAGTTTAATATCTTATTTAATACTATAAATTGTAATTTATAATTTATTGCTAGATCATGATTATAGTTCTTCCTCTTATGCCAGGTAGATGAAATAATGATGTTATTTTGTAATAAAATATGTATAACAATAAAAAATCTAATCAGGGAATCTAGTACTTTCGCATGCCATCCTATTTTAATTTTAAATAGATCATGAGCTATCTCATTCGAGTTACAAATCTACTGAACTTTCTGTTCCCATCAAGAGATTTTGTTTGTAATAGTTAAATGCCTTGTTTTATGAAATGTTTGAAAGTACAAATCACAGTATTGTTGAACTTACTGATGACAACAATGCTAAAAATCTATGTGCATACAAATACAAAGTATAATAATATAACTATAGTAACTATAATTTCAATTAAATTATTGATATTTTGTACTGAGCTCATAAATAATTAATGATTGTATAATACCTGTTATGGATTATTAATTGACTGATATAGTCTAGCCGCTTCCAACCAAAAGTTATGGAAACCTTCAGCCACAACACTGTATCTTTTCTTCCAGCAGTATTCAGCGAGGTACCCTGCCATTTGATCTTGGGATCTTCCAAATCTCGGAATACGTAACGCACTGATCTCCATGTCCTTTCAATATTTTGCGTATGAGCTCCCGTTTATGGATCAACAAAATTTTGGCTGTGGTTGACAGTAAAATGGTCGTACTGCGGGAGCAGTGGCAGCCAATTGTATCCCCTCCAAAGGTCCGTAAAAATTATAGAACCTGGAGCGATTCAACGTAATATGATTTCAGTTAGAGTGGCGGCTGAAAGGTTTTGTACAGGCTCAAAACATCTTCCAGTTCCTCTTTCAAATGCTCCTACAATCCTATGAGAATTCATAAAATTCTCATATGAGAATTCCAGGTTAATCGTTTGTCGAGATGCAACCCTAAGTATCAGATCTGTTCTACAGGCACCAATGGGTTATTATTAAAGGATACTGAAAGGCAGGAAGTCATTGCATTACGACGTAAGGTAAAAGTGATTTGATGCGATTTTTGAGAATTTATTTTAATTCTCCAATTTTGACACCATTCTTCAAGATCAGTGATATGGGATTGGAGGCTTTGAGATGCAATAACTGGATTGGTGTTGACTGATAATACACATGTATCATCGGCACTGTGGAATATCGTTATAACTTATCGACTATACTACATCTAACTTAGAGGCTACTCTCTTACTTAGAGTTGCCGGTCAATGGCATTAAGCAAATTTTTTAATAAAATAGTTTTGTAACAAGGAAGTTTCATCAATGCTTCCATGTTGTCAGCAATGAACCTTAGATACTAAACAGATATCTTCAACTATCTTCCATTATATGGTATTGTTGTTGACAATGATTTTTTTTTAATTTATTTTATATATTTATACTTTTGTGGGGCAGAGCCCAGATCTTTTCTCTTCCTTTTACTTTTAGAATATTCAACAGTATTTTAGGTAGTTATTTGTGGAACAGAATATCATTTAGCTTTAACATTGATTGAATGAAGAAAATATTTTTATTTTGAACTAAAAATAAAATTTTAGACACGATTCCCTATTCTTTTTCCAAAATAGGTAGTTAC
This sequence comes from Troilus luridus, assembly GCA_964056705.1. NCBI lineage: Eukaryota > Metazoa > Arthropoda > Insecta > Hemiptera > Pentatomidae > Troilus > Troilus luridus. The sequence goes on along the minus strand of OZ057415.1, from coordinate 92,820,936 downwards.
CCCTTTTTTCTAGTATCAGTGGCCTCGAAATGTGACATTTTTTATTAATATTTTTCCTGTGATACACAAACCATTTTTAATTTTTATTGCTCATTTACTTAAGATCTTGCAGAATGATGTTATTTTGTTTTCTCAGACCCAGTGCCTGCAGATGTTTACAGAATATCTCAGTAACTAATAAACCACCTAAAAATAATGAAAGTTTAAAACTATTGGCTATCCACGAAGAATTAGGATAGGGGTCGCTAATAAGTACCTGACACTGCACAGGCTCGACCCCCCATTTTAAGTCCCTTCCAAAGCAAGGCATAACTATGGATTTGTTATTCCCTTTTAAAATTTCCAAGACCATCTTCCAAGCTGCAAACCTGTGACCTTGAATACAGTAGGTTATTATCCTGACCACTTCACCACACTTAATTAATTTTAATTTTTTTTTTAATTCCTTAAAATTGTCCATTACATTAACATTTGACAATTGGGACTATATATGTTTCAAAAAGTCAGGCAATGCTATACCAGACAAATGTATCGTACTTTTGCAATCCGGTTTATTTTATTCTCGTAATACTTGGATAGTATCTCCGTTAAAATATTACTATTTATTATTGATACTTTCCAATAAAGCCACAAAGATGCCAACTCAAATTTTTAACGACAACATTATGTGAGGAATACAATCTAAAATATTAATAGTGGGGTAACCTTTTTTTAATTGTAGATCATTTCTGAACACATAATTTTTTACTAAATTAAGATTATTTGTTAGGATTAGTTTTGAATCTTAAGATTTTGTTAATAAATAATAAATTTAAAAAATCTAAGGCATTTATAAAAACTTTTATAATATTATAGCTTGTTACTTTTATAATAACTTGTTTTAAAAATAATTCTCTTTTCAATCCTAAATTCACAATACTATTTATATTCCTTTTCTTTTGACGTATGACTTTAACTGATCTTCAGAGAGAATGAAAATATAACATTTTCATTTCCTTAATAATTCCATTCAAAGTAGAATCTTTCAAACTAGGTGAACAATTATTGTAATATTGAGGAATATAAAAAAGGGAGAATAATAGTGTTATAGTCCTGAATAATGTTTGCCTCATCATTTTGACTTAATATATATATATAAACACAAATAATAGTTAAAGCAATAATCTCCTTCCTTTAGGTATTTTTATTCTCTATTAATTGATGTGTCTATGACATTTATAATATACTTCAGATTGGGTTCAATAATTATAAAATTCAAGAACAAAAATAAAAGAAATGAATCATTATAGTTTCATCAAGCATTTATTACATAGAAATATATAAGATGCAACACTGTTAGAATATATCAAATTTAACAAAATATAATACATAATTAGTAAAATAACTTTTTTACATAGTTATCAGTTTGATTTATCATCATTTACAGTCTTTGACAATCAGCACCCTACAATCTCTAAGCCCCAAACAGTCAATACATTCTTATAAACAAAGAATAATTTGTGTATTATTCTCTATACTAAATATTCTTTAAGCGAAACAAGATTCAAGCAATATTTATTTAATTTAAAATAGATAATAGAATAAAAAGCTAAACACTTGAATGGGTAAAAAGCAAAATAAAATAGTTTAAAACAAAATTTAATTAAAGATTGCAAACTTTTTTTGATTAACATTCTCAAATAAACTGTCCAAATTAGGAAACATCAACTAATGGATTCTCAACAATCAAATAGTTAATTTTAGTTATGATGAAATTAGGTTACCTTTCGGTATAAAATTTGAGTAAAACAATCACATTTTTAATAATCGTGAAATCAGGTACAAGAAGTGATGATGTATGTATGCAAATCAAATGTTAAGTTATGAAAACTTATTAAATTAATTTTTCAAAAATTCAGATCAAAGACAGCAATAAATACCCAAGTATAATAAAAATATTCTATAAATCAGCTCAATTTAGTTATATTAATAAAATATATATATATATATATTTATATCTCTCAGCATAAAAATACTCCTGGAGTATCATTAAATATAAAATTGCCTAATTTCCAATGTACTCATTATGAAATTTCCTTTAGCTACCACACTCTCTCAAATAAATCCAAAATATTAGAGGAAATGAGTAAATGATTTTATTATGCCACTAATAATTTATTATCCTATAAAATGAGAAATAAGTATTTCAAATTTAAGCTTCATTTAAACAGGAGGTTATGAGATTCAATTATATTTATGGGCATGTATATTATATCAACATAATAAAAATTACAATGATAAGGCTGAAGTATTTTTAAATTAATATGAAACCATTGTTATGGTGTAAACGGCATAATATGGCGTACAGCAGCCATGTAACTCATTTTCATATACTCACACACTTCATGTCAATGTTGATTTTAAACCATTATTTTCTAAATAAGTTGATCTACAAAATTTAAGTAATTTGTATTTATAGTTTACTGCATCAAAAATTTCTCTTTATAGAAAAAATTATATTTAATATAATTATAAATTTTAATTACAAATGTTAAAACTAATCGAACAAGTTCAACAAGAAATTGGCAATCAAATGGAAGAAAAGTGAAATTTACTGAGTGGCACTTGGTTGCATGAAAGATAAAGCTCTGATTGAAGATTCTAAAAGATTCTGTAAGTCGAATAGAGTTACAGAGATAAATGCCCGATGATTAAATATACACGATGATATAATATATATGAATCAATATTACAAACATCTTAAAATTTTAATACATCAAATTTTCTATCAACTATACTTTAGCAATAACCATTAAGATCTGATAATGTATTTAAGAGATTATCTTAAAAATACTTGTACAGCGTAGAAAGCTAAAACTGAAAATGCATTTAATTAAAAGATATAATTAATATGTAAAATATAACATCTTAAATCTTTAAAACTCTCATAAGAAACATGTACTTTTGGCATATCTGACATAACTTAGCATGAACTATCAATAAAACTTTTCCAATTTTTTAAGTTGGCACAGTATAGCAAAAATGCAGACTTTATGAAATCTTCAGAACTGTAACTATATATCTTATGATAGGGCAAATGTTAATTTTATTTTGTATAATCAATTATTATACTAGTGTTAGGCATTATTAATATAGTAAATGAAAATAGTATCAAAAAATATTTTTTAAATATCATAAATACAGTGGAGCGTCGATTATCAGGACTGTTTGTTTTTTTCCTATGTAATTTTAATTAATTTAATCAGATCATCAAGTTACTTATTTGTATTGTTATTTTAAATAAAATTTGACGAAAAATAAAATGATTTTTCCATAAACGTCATTAAGGGGGCCCTAACCATTTCTCGGAAACAGCTAAAAATGAACTTAGACTTCAATACTTATTTGTGTGCTAAGAACTATAAACTTAATTAGGTTTATTTGTTTCTCTGAATCCATTCCTACTCATATGGTTGGTATTTATTTTTTAATGAATTTCCCCCCTGACAACATGAGTTCAGATAATGGACATTCCACTGTAATTGCAACAAAAAATATAGTTATAACCTAAATTTTAATTATTTTTAGAAAATAAACAATAAAATCTTGTTTATATTTAAAATGGATCCATTATTTTTTTTAAATTTAGATAAAATTAACACATTTTTTAAAATATGTTTCATTTTCTTAATGGACATAATACTGATACAATAATTTTATTTCCAAATGCATTTTTTTTTAAATAGCTAGATATAATTAGAAGAACATATGAATAATTTGATGCAAATATGAATAATAACAAGAAAATAAAGAAATAATCACCATAGTCCACGTAAAATTATTAAATAGAACCCAACACTGCTACGCCTAAAGTTATAAATAATAAGTAATGAGAATTATGATAGTTCAACTATCATTAATCAAACTTAATTACACAAAATAAACAACAACAATTTTTAATTCCGTCAAACCGATTATAATTCAAGACAAACATAATAATTAACAAATGCCAAAATAATAATTAAAAAATCAAAGATTAACAAAAATGATATCATTAATGATATAAATGATGGACAAGATTATAAGACTAACAACAATAATGAAACAATAGACACTACAACTATAAATCACTACTGCAAAACATTCACTGATAGATAAATAAACAAAAAAAACAATACTAATGAAACAGAAAAACCAAAAATAACAAGAGACAATTCTTAAATGTCATTCGATTCTTATAAATTTCAGTCTGGTGCTAATTAAATGATAATTAAAAACAAATTCAAATCATCTATTTCTTAAAACTGATAATAGATGCTTTTAGCAAATCCAACCACCGACAGTACTTAAGAGAGATAAGAGTGATGGGTAAAATATGAATGTTTTAGCATGGTGGCATTACTTAATGATATTTAAGCTACCAAAGAAAGCAAACACTTCTTGTAATCCCCTGAAGTATCATCCTGAAAAAAAAATAAACATATTTAAATTAAAATCGTACTACACATTTGGGGCAAAAGAAAGATCGAACTGTAATAAAATGAATTGAAAAATCAAAAACTTTTTCAAAACTTGTATTACATTTTTTATTCTTATTTTAGAAAGGCGAATCCAAAAAATTCCATCTCATCTAGTTTTTTAGTTGAAATCAACGTTACCAGATGATCACTGATTTGAAAAAATATGCTTGCCATATTTACAAAAATATTATAACCATGAAAAGTGCCATATTCTAGAAAGTTTTCAAATTGACTGAGTAATGAATCTGAGATATTTGATTTGAGTAGTGCAAATAACTGGCTTTCTTTTTTTTCATATTGGCCTACTAAGGACCACGTCATTTCAACCATTTTGCCTTAGCCTTGATATTTGCCCAGTGCTCCTTCATCCAGTGTTGTTCCATTCTTTTCATCATCCATTTCTTTCCCGTAATTAACTCTGAATTTTCCTAAAAACCCTGGTGGGCATTAGTTTCATCATAAGACGGTTGCATTCTCGAATATCTTCAACAGTAATCTCCACTTTCTGGAAATCATTTTCTACCTCTTCGAACCCAGTTTGTTTTCTCTAAAAAAGGTCTTTATTTCTCTAAAATAGGTAAAAATCCAGTTCATCAATTGTGTGGGTTCCATTCTAACCAAGTGCCCATAAAATTCAATTCTCCCTTTTTTTATAGCATCAAATATTTCTTTTAGCCTGAGTATGTACCTCACTGTTATGGTGTCACCTGTATTTACCTTTATATTTAATTGGGCCAAGATTTTTCTCAAGATCTTCCTTTCTTTTATCTCCAACTTTTCCAATTCATAGTAAGATACAATATACAGATTTAAACTTCGTTCTGCTCCAGTAAAAGAACTCACATTGATTATACTATTTAACCATCTATGAAGTAACTAGATATGATTAATTTGCTTTTGCATTTGTTCATCCAGAAATGCATACATATACTTATGAATATCCTTATTTTAAAACATAGTACTTTTGAGCATTAGAGGTTTTATGAGATAGATTTTTTAGTTTATTCGTTTCATTCCATTATCACTACTAAACTTATGCAAACTTTCCCTAAGCTTTGTTACTTCTTTCCTTCCCATCTTGTATACTTAACCACGGAATTTCAAACAAGCGAACCTCAAATTCGGGCACCAATATCCTTTCACTAAAGCAATCTATTCGTAACCAGAAAAGCAGTTCTTTAACATTAATTAACTCTGAACCGTACACTTCCCTTACAATAACAAATCCTTTTCCCGGTGGAGTACCTATTACAGCGCCATTATATCTAATTTTTTTGTGTTTCGCTGTATATACAAAAAAAAAAAATCTTAATCAAATAAATCTTTTGAGTTTTTTCATTAATCGATACTCACAGCAATGGCTTCCTGAAGCGACTTTCCAAACTTCCGCTGATAAGTATTCTTTATATCTCCCATATCAATTTCACTTCTGTAGCAAACTATTCTGATGAGGGCACGGTCATAAGTTCCCATCCCAGCCATGCTCTTCTGAAGCTGCTCTGCAAAGTAGTCGCTCTTGTCCTTAACAGAATGAACTAAAAAAAAAAATTTTTTTACTAAACCAGGTTTGTCATATTCAATAAAACTTATTCAATCTTTTCGACTATTCAGTTAACATAAAGAAAGTTATTGATCAAAAATGTAGCCAAGGAACTTAGCTCATTTGTTCGATAGGGTTATATAAAATTTAATTTAAAATAAATTTCAAAACTTACTGATGGCTATAAGCCCAGCTTCAATGTCTCCGGAAAATTCTGAACGAATGGCAGACTCTAAATCGTTTCCTGTTAGCCTTTGATATTCTGCGAAAGTGGCAGCTAGCTGGGAGTAGCTACGGGAACAGAGAATAGCGTTGAAAGTTGACTCATCAGTTCCTATCCTGAGTTCACCTAGAAACATATAAAATTGATGAATAAAAAAGAAGCACATACTCTGGAACTACAAGAAAAATCACTGTGTATAAATTTTTAATGAAAAGAAAAAAGATGTGAAGTTCATTGGAAGCATGGTAAATCAATGCTATTCAAATAGTACTCCTTACATGGCTGTGAGATTCACCACACTTTTAGGAAATGTATTTATTTCATAACGTCTAAAGTAGTGAAAACCAATACATTAAAAAAAATATACATTATTATATTATTTATACATCTATATATTAAAAAATTAACTATCACAATTAAGAGATAAAGTATGACGAATTCATTATAATGTGTTATATTTTCATCTTCATTTTCTTTATAATATCTAAGTTTGAATATGAGAATAATAATAAAAACATTAGTAGTAATTCATTATGCTTAAATTTTTCCCTTCAAAAAAGTTTTTATAATGGGTCTAAATCTAATGTTGAGATAAATAATTTTATATCCGGCACACATATAATGAAACATTCCCTAACTAGGTATGAAACATTCCCAAAGTGATCCTTAAAATCATTTGGCTTGGCCACCACTGCTTTACACATCATATTCATTTAATATTACTATCAGCTATTTGAATAATTTAAAATTTAGTATTATATAATATTATATAAGGATTTTAAAATATTTCTTTTTTAGCTATGACTGAATAAAGGCAACCAGTTACCTAAAATAAAAAATATGAGGGAATAATCCAACACTATGTGTAGGTGATCTGGGAACAAGATTCAACTTGACATATTGAGAGAATTTTATTGGCATAATAAACTCGATCTCCAAATAACAAAAACAACGAATTGATGTTCTGCATAAATTGAAAGTCGGGTGTATTTTGATTTAATATAATGAATTAAGAAATTATTTTATAATTACCGGCCCTCATAAGAGCTTGAGCATCTTGAAATGCTAAGTTCTGGTCGACACCAAAAGCTTCGTTTCTGTTTGCCTGAAAAATAAATCGCACTTTAAAAATACAAACTGGCATTTATACCATTATAATCAACTTTGATTACTAGATATTTTAAAATAAATATTTTTTTTTTGTTGGAAAAAATTTAATGTTTACCTGGCACAAGGAAATCATTAGCCTTTTGAAATTTCCTGATGTATCACCATACAAATCTTGTTCGAGTGAAGATCCAAACACTAAAGAAAAAATAAATAAATAAATTTAAATATTAGTAAAACAACAGCAATTGATCTTATTTCCATATCATTCATTGGTACAATACATAAGTGAGAAATCTATCTACAAATTTCACAAATGTGGCAATATGATGTATTTTGATATGGTATTATCTATTCTCATTTTAATGCCCAAAACTTCTAACTAAAGATGTAATATGTATGATTGAGGAAACTAAAAACAATTAACCAGCCACATTAGTTCTGCAATCATAATTAAAGTCTATTGTTCTCAATTCTGTTAATTTTCAGATATGCCACATAGATATTGCACTTATGATATGATTGGTGACATTGATCATGGAAATGCATATTAACCAGTCTCATCTTACATTAATTAAATTTCAATTGCTTGAATAAATAAGAGAGAGCAAAATAGTACGAAAGAAAATAGAAAGAGAAACAAATAGTAACAGAACATATTCCAAATGAAGTCAACAGGTATATCAAGTGCTTGAACTACTTTATCACAAGCTCTAAAATAATACTAAATAACATAATTGGGGTAAATATAGATATTTTTAAAAATATATTTATTGAAATTTACAGCTGTATACTGAATACATCAAGTAAATATAATGAAAGATAAATCATGTCCCGACATAAAGGCAAGTAGAGAAACTACCCGGTGGTAGTACTCAAATAAAAAGTTTAACTAAGAAGGTCACGAGGCCATCTTCTTTTCAGACACCTCGGAGGATTATCAGGAATTGAAGAGGTTGCGAGGTTTGAGTGGAAATGAAGTTTGTCTTGCAAAGATTGATATTGGATTCGGACCAAATCATCAACAAACGGGTTATTAAGGTCATTATGGATTACTTTGTTAGTAACAAAGTAAGGAGTGTTGAGGATTTTACGAAGGATTTTAGATTGTAAGGATTGAATACAAGAGGAATTCGATGGCTTAGTGGATCCCAAAGCTCTATTCCGTATGTCCAGATGGGTCTAATGATTGTCATGTATATGAGTCTTTTGTAATTAATTGGGAGCATAGAGCGTTTGTCTAGTAAATGTTGAAGTAGCCTGAAACTGTTTCTTGTCGTTTCAGTCTAGTATGAGGGGTAAATATAAAAAAAATCTTTAGAAACAAACAAAATAATGATACAAGAAAATCAACTGCAGGGACAAAATATTGTTTCAAAATTCAGATATACAAATTTTACATCAAAGAAATGATGATCTCACTATTTCTTTTTTTAATTTTCTATTTCCTTTAAGATTTCATTTATTTTAGATATTTCGAAATCCAGATTTTAAGAAGTATATTAAGAGTATCAAGAGCAAAGAAGTTTGAATTAAGCTTAGTTAATCCTCTAAGAACAAAGTAAATTAAATGCTTACATTTCTCGTACGCTGCCTTAATACATCTCATCTCGTAATTGGTTGCTGTGCACACAATTTCAACGATGGTTTCTTCTTTTGTACCCAAGCCAGATATAGCGTGGTGTAACTCCTTTGCAAGAAGATCAGGGATGGGAGTCATCAATGCAACCAGCAACTCCTCGAATTTACCAGTCGTTTCACCTTTCAAGTCAGATACCAAGTCCTAAAAGGACAAAAACAAAATTGTTATATTAGGCTAATAAATAAAAAAACATTATGTTCTGAAATCAGATTTTTCCCTGACCCCCATCGAAAGACCAGATACCCACTTCAGAGAAGGTCCCAACCCCATTAGTGAACCACAATAGATAAAATAAAAACCAAATAGCCATTTATGACCAGTATTCAGAACTGATCCTGGGAAGTCAGTGCTTACTACAAAAATCATAAAACAGTACAAAGAAATAAACCTCAAGAAAAGTCACTAACTAATCCCAAATAGATAATCAGAAGTTATGGGATGGAACAAGTTTTATAAAAGAGATGAAATAAACAATTAAGATAATTTCATCAAAAGTATAATTCAGAATCTAATTTTCCTGATGGGTCTGATGAATATTTAACCCAGTTACTAATGGCAAGTGTTAACCTCTGATGAATGAGAGATAAGAATCATGCAAGATCAATAAACACACATCATTTACTTGCTTAATTACAATAATTAATTATAATTGAGTTAATGGTTATGTGTAGGGCTGAGAAAAACTTTTTTTTTTTTTAAATGATAATAAATCTAACAATATAACAAAAATATCAACACCTTTCCATATAGTGTTTTGAATTCAATTGCTATCTGTTGCCTTTGTGCATTGCTCCTATTTGTTAAAACTTCGATGATTGCTTTTTCATCTGTTCCAAATCCTTTCATTGCCTTCCTTAAAATTTCAGCATCTGCCCGTGGGTTGAATGGATTGGCAGGTCTAACTGTAGGAGTAGGCTGAAAATTAAGAAGATATGTAGACAAACTATAAAAATTAATTATTTAGCTCTAAATACATAAATATTTATTTTAAAAAAACTAGGAGATGGAAAACTAATATCAGAGAAAAAAGTAACTCGATATATTTAAAACTATTTTTAAGAATAATCAATAATGCTCAAAAGAAAACTAAAAAAAAATGAGTTAAAACAATGAAAAAAGTATTAAAGAATTGATAAAATTAAGTAAGAAAATAAACAAATAAATCGACTCCTCAAAAGTTTAATAAAGCTAAATTATATAGGTTTTAAGTGATATGATATACTTACTGTTTTGGCAGAGGAATGTGAAGTTAAAGGAGGCACCTGAGCATAGAGAGGACCAGGCTCTGCTCTGCCCGCTCCAGGGTAAGAGGTCTGACCTCCGTGGCTGCCAGGATAGTTGCTTCCAGTAGTTGCTGGAGGATGGTGCGAAGTCTGCTGCTGTTGGTAAGCAGCAGGAGCAGAGCCACTTGGATATGGTGAGGCTGGGTAAGGGCTTGAATTACCGCTAGGGTAAGGACTTGACTGAGGGTATGGTGAACTAGTCGGTGGATTACCACTCGGGTAGGGAGAGCTAGTTGGTGGATAATGGGAAGGCATTGGTGGATAACCACCCGTAGTCGGATTAGAAGATGGGTATGGTGATCCAGCAGGCATGGATGATCCGGGATAAGGAGTGGAATGTTGAGGGTATCCGCTCGGTGCTGGATTAGCACTTGGATAAGGTGAAGAGTGCTGTGGGTATGGTTGAAAAGGTGCAGGTGAGGAAAACCCGAATGCTTGAGGAGCAGCGGATCCAGGGTACACCGGGTAGGACAGTGGGGTTGTTTGGTATGCAGGTGCATTTGGTTGAGGATGTGGATGCTGTCCAGGTGCCTTTACAAAACACATGCAAAAATTAGCTAATAATAAAATTCTAGTAAATAATCTATTTACACAATAAATATTGAAATCTATGGTAATACTAATGATGTATACAGAAAAAGCATTAGTGTAAAAAAGTTGGCATTCCTTAAACCATTAATCAAAATGCCATATACACTTCTCCATTAATCAGAAACTTCAACTGTAATTTTATGTACATTTTTAAACCCAAAAATGCTGTACATAAAAACTTTTTATAAATTAATTAATATATCAACTAAAAATTGATGAACACTTAAATGCCCTATGATATAATTTTAGGCAATGGAGATCAAATATAATTCGCATTGAGCATAAAAATTTCAATACATCTGCTTAAAACAACGCAAATGTATTCGATTGAATTAAAATACTATAAAAGAATAGAAAAGAAAAAAGAAAAAAAGTTCTAATTGAAAAAGTTTTTACTCTCTTAAAATAAAAAATAAAAGTTATGAAGAAAACTCAACAAATACACCAATTTAAAATTGTCATTATCTTAATCATACAATTTTTATTTTATTTGTTGTTTATCTTTGATACTGTTATCAGGGTAAGAGCAGTTTTCGACCTGGAGTTATGCTTCTTTAGTTAAGTTAAAATCAAAGAAATTACAACTTCTAATTTTAAATACTCATATATTAACTTCATGGATTTTAAATCAAGATTATTATTTTATTATACTCCTATTTAGAATTAATAATATTTCATATACACTAATTGTTAATACAATAAAATTAACATGAATTAAAACATCATATTATTTAGATAAGAATATTTGCACTCAATCACACTTAAGTAGAAGGGGCGAACAACTGTCCTGTTCTTCTGAATGAAAGAAATTGTTATGAAATTTACATATAATTAACTATCAATTATGTATTAAAGTATCAATAAAGTATTAAGTATCAATTAAGATTAACTACTAATCTTTCCTTTTTTATTTAACTTGAGTATGTGAAGTGACAGTAATTGTTTTTAGCCGTATGAACAGTTTACTTATTAGTATTTTTTAATTAACACATGTAATTAAAATAGAACTAACAAACACTTCTGAAGTGCTATAATTATGTTGTAATGTATATTTGATGATCATCTACTTTAAAATATATTACAAAGCAAACTCAAGGATTACAAAATTGAGTTTATAAGGGATCACCAAATCGGGTATGGGTAATTAATTTAGAACAATGAATTATGTTATAAAAACCAGAGTTTAAAACTTGTGATAAGTTACAAAATTTGTACCTAGCGCAACACATAACCATAAGATTATTGAAGAGGAACTCTAATACTTATTTATAATATGAATTAAAAAAAAAAAGTATATGTTTCCATTTTGCATTAGTTTTGCTCGTATATTCAGATTTTAGCAAAATCAAACCAACCTAGAATATAACGTCTTTATGATAATTTTTACAGGGTTAAAAAAAAAATACAGGGGAGAGTAGCTCTGTGAACACCGAGTTATTTAGCTGTAGGTTCCAGATCCAAATAAGGCTATAGCACATAAATTATTTATTCTGTTAACAGCTGTGGATCAACCCTGTGTGGTCCACATATCCTCCTGTGGCTCACTTAGCCATTAAAAAGTAGGCAACTATAGTTTGAAAAAAACGAGGCGGTTGAGCAAGAACTCAGCCAAAACTATCATGCATAACCACTGGATTAAAAACAGTAAAGTCTCAACAATATATGGAGCCCAAGACCTTCCGAGGGTTATATTGCTTTAGGTATTTTTTTTTTCTTACTTCCTTTATTTCGAGCATGTGTAAGAAGTCCCAATTTCCATTATAAAACTACTTTTTTCCTTAATCTCCGGTATTGACTCCATTCCCTGAATGTGTGGAACCATTATTTACAATACCAGCCATATACTTAACATTGGGTAACAAATTGTGAAATTTGGAACAGTTTCTGGTTTATTTCAAATAAAAATTTGGAAATAAATTATTCTTTTATGTTTAATAAAGCCAACACTACTTACAACACTGAATTAATAAAATAAAAATCTGCAGTACACTTTTGGTAAATACCTGGGGGTATGAAGGATATCCAGGGTAACTCATTTTATAACAATAATAAAACTATATTGATACAAAAACTTTCTTCAGATATAAATGACGATGATATACAACACAAAATACTCAAGAGACGAACACAACTGGCGAATAAACTGTTTGTAAATGAGGGCAGAAAGATAACAGGCAACACCTACTTAATATGCTGGCGACAGTGCTGCTATCTGGAAGTTGAAATAACCCCAATATTTTTATCACAGTTATCACCATTAGTGAGATAATGTTTCTATTATCTTCATTTTTCCTGTCATTTTTATTTAAATATTTTTATAAAGTTTGTTAGAAATGGGTAAATAATAATGTTGAACTATAAATAGACAGATTGGTATAGTTTACTCTTTTTTTTTTTATCGACCTTGTTACGATTCGTCACCTCATACGTCACTGTACGTCATAAAAGAACCCTTAAACAATCAGGATTCGTAACTAACTGGTTTAAGAAGGTGACTCCCAATCTCCTGTTTCGACGTCGGTTGTAATTGATTAATAATAGTTCGTAAGCTGATGGAAAGCATAAGTAGATACTGTGGTGAATAACAACTAGTGTACTCAATGTTCCAAGGTGTTGGTATTATATTTTGGTAAATTATCCTCTCTCCCCTTCGTGAATGAATAAAAGTAATTTTACCGTGTGTTAAAAAAAAAAAGAATAAAATTATGTCATAGGTGGTTTCGACAAACTAGTACAGAAAATGGCAAACAGGGGGAATGTTTGATTGTAGCATGCTTTTAGTTTTTTGGATACATGAACCCTAATCTGAGATTTTCTGAAAGATAAGTTTTTTTGAAATAACCTCAAACACTTTTCTTTGTTTTTGCTTTTTCAACTGTACTCGGTGATCTATTAATCGGTAACCTATTAACTTTTAGAAGACAGTTTATTTCAATTTAAAAAAATCTGTGCGATCATCTGTAAAGCCTGGCACAGAATACGCATTGCATTAAAAGGATAATAATTACTTTGACACTTGTATAGTTCACTATAATCCTATCAATATACCTACAGATGGAATTATTTTCAATATCCTATATAACGTAAATTTTCCTCCTATAAAGTTTAATTAAAGACGGCGATTTTTTTCGGACACGGTCCCATGGAGCGAATTTTTTTCTTCTTTATATTCTTCATTTTTAATTTTAAAAAACATGTTTACTATGGAAATCACCATCACCGACAAAACGGATGGAAAAACTTTAGGTGGGCAGAGAACCTCCGGGAGACTGGGTGGCTCCCCCTCCCCAAGGGCGGATCCAGGATTTTTTCTGGGGGGCAGACGGACAAAAAAATCAACAATAACTTAGAAAAAAACTTGTAGTATTTATTGAAAGGTTTCAAAGGTTTATTAAAATATCAAAACAATAGTTTCACTCATGTCCTTTCTGTTATTTTATTCATATATTCTAACAACTATGATCTGGAAATTTTCCTATAAGTATGTACTGAAATGGATTCTCCTCAGTAAAAAAAAAAAACTCTGGGGAGCACGTGCCCCCCTTAAATCCGCCCCCCTACATAGTAGTACCTACTAATACTACCATTATTTTTTGTATAGGTAATTTACAAGTAAATATTTATACTTTACAATAAACAAGCTGTAAATAAATATCTGACTTTCCCTTATATTTAAACATTCAAATATAATTTAAATTGATTACTGAGCAGCCAATTTTCTACAATAATATTGAGTTAAATTAAGGCAGCAGCCTAACAGAGTTTATTACTGTAGAAAAAGGTTTTCCAAGGGTGCAATCCCTGTTACCCTTAAGGCGCCCTAACAATAGTAATCACTCTTTTCACCTAAATCACAGTACTCACAATCACGCTTCAATTCCGTTCGCCGATGACCAGTTCCCATATGCGAAGAACAGTTTAGAACTGTTACTGTAGTCACAATAACAATCACGCTTCAATTCCGTTCGGTTCTATCGCCAATCACTGCGAAGAACAGTTTAGAACTGTTACTGATGAATTTGTGATCACAGGTAGACCTGTGACTTTTGAGTAGCAGTGAAAAAGTAACAGCTCGTGATTTCTGGCCCATCACTATCTCGCTCTACTATACTGGTTTGTTTGTCGACTATACCAATGTAATGTCAAAAGCGTTTTAATAATTGTAAGCAAACACAAGTTTGGCTTTAGCAGATAATAGTGTGCCTTTCTAGCTGCTTGTTAGCTTCGTCCATTTTAGTTTAAACTTAAAAAAAGTTTAATCTCAAATTTTGCTTACTATGAATAAAAGAAAATGAAGTGGACAGAACATGAAACTATGAAATTAGTAGCAGTGTACAAGGTTTGTAAATGTATATGGAATACCAGCAGTCCTTCCTCTATAACTTCCTCAATTTCATTTTATAAAATATCTGCAGCTTGCACTAAACCTTTTTATAACAACGGCTCGGTATTTTTGCCTAACCTGGTTGTTCTTAATAATGCACGTTAACTAGCAAACATGAATACAGTTGCTCTACCAAAATGTGCATTGTTGAGTATTTAAAAAAAAAAGTATGCAAGTGAACTCTACTACTAATTATACCAATGTAAACCAGTCTTAAGGGGCCTCAGCAAGCTTAAAAAGAGGCAAACATTTATTCAAATTAACGAAGTGATTGAGTGTACCACCTGGAGCAGTTATATATAAATGATAAACTTTTGGAACAATGAAATTGGGAGAAATCGGAAATGGTAATCATTTAACCTTCATTCAACTATCTTTTCCCTGCATTGTTAATAATTCGAGTGCCTGTTAAATAAAAAGGAAAAAGAAAACTTTTATATACATTTTTTAATCCTTGCAGTTTTATCACTATGAAAAATCAGAGTTTTCTAAAGGATCATACAACCTGAAAAAATGTTGGCATAAAAAAGAATCGACGTTTTAGAAACTCCATTCTTTTTCAGAAAAGTACTAAATACAGCTAACTTAAAAATCAACGTTACTCCATTTCCCCCAAACTTACATATGATATCTTAGTTAGGATAATATCCCAAACAGGATATAATTGCTATTTTCAGTAGATATACTTGTATCAGTAAAAAAAAAATGTGCTCAATGAACGCAGAATTCATACTCTAAAATTTTATTCTATTATCAATATTTTTCTTAATCTTTAATAATAAAAATGTTGAGTGTATTCTCATATATTCACTTCATATATTTATTTAATAATTTTATTGTTTATTTTCTCATTATTATACTATTTTAATTATCTATTAGGGAGTGGAACGCTGTGTTGTCATGGCGAAGGTCCTTGGTTCTAATCCCGCTCGCTGGCAGACTTTTATTTACTCTGTTAGCGACCGAAGATAGATCCTATGGGATCTGGAATCCTCCAGAGGGTCACCAGGCTTCTATAAAGTGGGTGCCCAAAATAAGGGGGAAGAATTCTGAGTGGTTTGTCTATAGCGATCTAGGGCGAATAACTTTCCTGCACAAACGTTGTTTGGACAACGGCTGAACAACTGTTTTTTGGGAAAAAGTATAGTCACTACCATGTCCTCAACTTCAGACCATTCACAGATTGTAGTTGTACGGGTTATTTGTAGTTGCTTCCTTTTTTTTTCTGTATGTGTATATTGAATGTATTTTTACAGCCCTAATGCTCAATGTCCTTGAGCGTGGTAGATCGTATAATTTAAAAAAAAAAATAATAACTGGAACTAACTTGACTGAGGATGGTAAAATAGGTTGAAAGTTAAAGAAATTGTAAAGAATATACGAATTACAAGTATTTAACCTATATTTTTAATCACTTAATTATTTCTTACATTTTAGAAATACGCACACACACATATCATCTTATTTCAAGATATCAGAAATAACGTTGGGGGCTATATCGGAATACGTGTTATAATGAGTCTCCAATGTAGTTAAAAATAACCTTACGTTTTAATTATTCACCATACGTGGCTTATACAAATACAGTTATTGTTAATCGTTTGCTTGACCTTAACACTTTTGCTGAGATATAATCTTCTTGTTAACCCACAACGTTTCGACACGTAATTTTCTTAGTCTTAGTATTTAGTCATGATCTAAATATAGGTCTGAATGGAAGTATGTAATGTATTTGAACTGGCCACTCTTACGTCTTTCAAACCTAGTTGACGAATCCGACCACGGATGTGATCTCTTGGCTAATACCATTCTTCCTGTAATGAGTCATCCTTCCACTGCTTGACGTCTGAAGTCTCCTTCATCGCTTAGGAAATATATCCTTGAGGATTGAATCTGTTAAGAATTCTTTAAAAAGCTGACCTGGTTATCAGTATCATCTAATCATAAAAAAAGAAAAAACCTCATATCATTATCAAAAATAAATGATAACGAATAAAAATGAGCTAAAGATTTTGGAAAACAAATATGTGTTTATTTTTAGATTCTTTTCGGGGAATGATGTTACAACTCCGTATTGACTGCATAATAATTTTTATTAACAACTAATTTTATATTTTATTCTCCTGAGTTTTATTTAAACAATTAGTTTATTTTTTAATTGAGGGTGAGGGAGAAATGTACATATATATTCCCATTCTGTACTTTTAAAAAATCTGGTGCTCCCATTTTTTTCACTTCCTATTTTTACATAAAATATTAAAAGCTGAATATTTATAAGTAAATAAACTGTTGAAATTGTTAATTTGCCAAATATTTAAAATTGCGAATATGCCAAAAATATTTACACATAATGGTATTGAGGTGCACTTCTGATTAGTAGATTGAATCCAAAATATCCAAGACATTAGAGTAATATCCTAGGCACAAAATGTAATCTCCTCTGCAGGTTGTCACTTAGAGTTGAGTTACAAGTTTTAACTCTTTATTAGTTTCATTTTTAATGTTTTACAAAAGTAAAAGATATTATGTGCTTCAGTAAGGAGAAAAGAATGTAATTATGGGTAATGAGTATATTTCGGTGTTCATTTCATCAAGAAATAAAAGTTTAAACTAACATTCGAAGTATAGATCGTATGTGTTTGTTGAAATAACAAAATATACACATTTCTCATAATTACATTCTCTTTTACATACTAATTCATTCATGATAACTTGTATGTTTGGAAAATATTAAAAGGGAAATTAATGGAAAGTTGAAACTTGTTGTGACTCAACTCAAAGCAACAACCTGCGGAATGATTACCCATAAAACTACCTTAACTATATACATAAATGAGTTTTGTATCATTTTTTGTTTTTGAAAGACACCACAAATTCACAGATACACTTTGCAGCATTGGGGTTATTGGACACAGAGGGCCTTAAAATTTGTTTTTATATGTCATCCTACATAATTTCCATTTTTTGTTGTTCAAAATGAATATATATGTCTTTGGTTAAGACATGAATATTGATTGTACCACATAGGTAAGAAATAGAAACAGATCTATATAAAAAATCAAATTTATTTAATAATTTGTTACATTTTTAACAAGTCCTATCATATAATTAATCATCTAGTACAAATGCTATTAATGTATTATAAACATTATGAAGCTCAATTTGAGCATTACTGATGTACAATAGTGTCTGTTAAATAACAAGAGTAATTTACAATATTTACAACAATATTAAATAGTCGAATAAAAAACAATTTTTCAATAAATAACAAATAATATTGGTTCAGATATGTTCAACTCTCAAAGGCAGTATTGAATTTTAATTTGCCTTTGCAATTAAGCACAATATATCACTGGCTGCACAGAATGAATGATTACAATACACCAAATGATATGGCATCAATTATAAGCGTCAATAATACATGACAAAATTTAATAAAGTTAAGACTATAAAAAGATTATATGAAACTTTATGTGCAAATTTTAAAACATTTTATTTTATTACTGTTAACAATATTAAGAAAGATCAACATAACAATTGGCATAACAAAGTCATTAATATAATTTCTAACTTTAAAGTTTATTATTGTTTACCTCTGACATACAGGAATATGAAACAAAAAAAGAAAGATTAGGTTAGCCAGAGATATGTCGCTTTTTACTTGTGATAATAAGCATCAATGCATTGTATTTAAAATAAATCTCTCTAGATTGTATCACATTATCTGAATAAATATTTAAATTTTCTATCACTATAACATCAATGTACTCATTCAATACTTCAGATTGAAAAATCTTTACGAAGCTTGGCTAATTAAAACAAAATTTAGATAATTATTTAAACAATAACACAATAAATACTCCAAACCCTTGAATCCTCAAGGTTAATGTACTGAAACAAAAGTGGTAGAAATTATAATGTTTTAGCAAAATTATATATAATATAGCAGATATAAAATAGGTAAGCGGATATTATAAGGATAATAAGACACACTAAAAATATGGATGAAAATGGATAGTGATGAATATAACATTTTCTTGTTATATGAAATATAAAATATATATTCGAGTGAAAAGAAATATTTCAGTGACTAATATCCCTCGAGAGTTACAAACATTTATGAATAGCAAAGTAAGTTCGTAAATTAGTTAATTTTTAATTTATAAATAATTATCAAACATTAACTTTCTTTTATATCAACTAGCACTCCGTTTCCCAACACTTTAAAACGTCTTCGAGTACATCAAAAATATGTTTTTAATTTCCTGAACAAATATATCAATTTTTTCAAAATATTTTTATAGAGCAGTTAATTCTAAAACAATATTTACAAACATTAAAAATTTTATCGTATAGATGTTTTATTGTAAAAACTACATTAATCGCATCATAAATTGTATTTGACATTCTATTTACAAAACAAAATAATTTCATAAATTTTTTAATTATTATTGTACCAGCTTACAATGATTGTTGAATAAATTGACTGTAAATATAATTTATTAAGAACTTAAAATAAAATATTATTGTAATACTGTGACTAGAGCAATATACAGTACTCTCTTGTTGAGGGTTTGTAAGTTGAAAATGGTAATCAAGACTCTCTATTCAATTTTTAATGTTATTATTTATTAAAAAGAGCTTTATAGATACATAATACAATACAAAAATTCCTAAATTTAAAAATTATAGAGAGCCTAAAATTCATTTCACAAATTTCTACATTATTTCGTGTTATCTTATCTATTCATAGGATTTTTTTAGTAAAACCCGTACAATTTACTTATCTCGTTCAAGACAAATATGGTTGTCAATTGCAATTAATATACTAATACTTTTTCCTACTCTTTTATTTATTTTTTGTATTGATTTGACTATGGAAGATATTATGTAATAATGTTGATATCTCCTATAACTGAACCAACAGAAAAACAAATACCAAATTATTTGTTATTCGAAAATTGTAAAAACAATCAGATACAATATACAAATGGTTATAGTTTAGCCATTGTTATTTGATTAGGTAAACTCTGTTTCAGTTGCTAATAAGAAGATAATTTTTTTAAAGGTATATTGTACAGTAATTTTAAAAACAGTTAAAACGATCGTAATTACAATTTTAAAATTGTCTAATGATATGTACAGACTATAAGTTCAATGGAAGTTTAAAAGGATACTCACATTTACACTTATTTACAGCATCCGAGTATAGTCTTAATTATTTACAATGTTTTATTCGTAAGTATTTTAGGAAGCACACGACTTGACTAATTTCCATCGCTAACAGAATAAGTTCTATTTATACAAGTCTTATTTACAATTGGCAGTATAATATTGATCAAGTTTACTATACTTGTACACTAAATGACCCACTTGAAACGTCTACGCTGATGTTATGAAGCAACTATATACCGACAACTATATGATTTATAATTTTATAGAATTACTTTTATAAAGAGAATATTTTCTCAGTTATTAGTTAAGAGAAAATATTTCAATTATTTGAAAACAAAGGCAATAGATTTCTTTTATTATTTACAATATTTATCGGAAAAAAATAAATATTATAAAAATTTACAATAAATGTAATATAAAAAATTACAAATATGATTTTCAAAACAACTAAATCAAACCATGCAAAATCATTAGTGGAGTTTCAGTGAAGCAAGAAGGATTTCATCTCAACAGTTTTGTATACTAAGTAACTCATTATTTATTTTGGAAGATCAGTGAGGTAAATCAAAATCACGACTGTTACTTCCCGATAATGGCAGTGATTAGGATATCCTGGAAAAAGCCGATTCTCATAAATTACAACATTAAACTTTTTTTTTACTAAACTGGACAAAAATGAATAGGTATATAGCAAAATTATATAATCCCAATTTTGAGTGAATCTCCCCAAATATGGATTGATATACAATTTGCTGCTTTAAAAAAAAATTATATACATAAACACCACTGATCCTTGTTCATAATAGCTATTTCATCATTTCAATTATATATATTAAAAATAAAAGTTATTGAAATATTATTTCTTAAAAATAAAATAGATCTTTTCAACTTTAATGATCAGTCATTGAAATTATTTAAATGCATAACAGTTGCCATAAATTCTAACAAAACAATCTGTTATATTTCTTACTTGATTAGTGTATTTCGAAGTAAATTTTAGAATTAATCATTATGGCTTTTTGTATTTTTAAACATTTCACACTAAATTATGAATTATGATGTCTACTTCTTTAACTACAGTCAGTTCTAAAATTTCTAACATTTTAAATAAAATTTCAAACAAACAACAAAGAAATACAACTTCTTTTGAATAGCCAGCATGATATAATTATTATTTTATTTTTTTCAATGGTAACATTAATAGATTATAAAATATCCGCCATATTAAATTTTAAAAATATTTGAACATAGTATTTAATTTCCTATTTAATGTCACTCTTATGATTACATTTATTTTTATAAATTAATGAACAGGAGACTTATTACATTAAAATAAAAACTCCAATACTAGTACTAATTTGAAAATTCACTACCTTGAAAAATATAAAACATAAAATAGAACTCTCTTAAGCTTTGTTTTATTGAGTTTTAACTATAGTTTTAAATTATTGCAAAAAATAAAAACTCTATTTGTAAAAAGTGTTTATCTAATACACTAATTATTTAAAGTTTAGTATAAAACTCACGATTACGAATATCTATATTAAGAATAAGTATATTCTCTGTTTTCTTTTTTTAAATGTTTGATTCTAATAATCTTAAGCAGGCTATATAAAAATATATATTAATTGTATTGCATATCATATTTATTAAATTGTTCAATATTAATTATTATTCATTATGTTATTAATTGAGATCTTATGTTAAATACTTTTAAACAGTTCTGAACATGGAAGGCACCTAATTTAATTTCATAAACAAAATTTAGAACCTTTAGTGTCATAAGTTGTTTTACAAAATGATTTATTGAAAGAATTTATAATTTTTTCTGAATATCAAATGGGAAACTAAGTTTAATGTTTGAGTGGAAAATAGTTGACTGGATAATTCTAACGATGGATTGAATTGGTGAGGGGGTGCAGCCAGAGATAACACAGAATAAGCAGAAGTTATTTTTTGTGCCAGTCACAGCAGTTTACAGTCACCGCCGACTAGACGCCCCCCCACTATTTGGTTGCCCTGAAGATGGCCTACATTGAAGGCCGAAACGTTGGCACAATTAAAAAATAAGTTCTGCTTATTTTCTGCTATCTTTTACTGCATCCCCTGATCAATTCAATCCATCATTGAAACCAAGATTAGATTAAAAATATAATAAAATTATAATCTAAATAAAATTATAATCTGGTTTTATTGGGGGATACATGATTGAGAAAATTAACAAATATTTATAAGTATATTCTATCATGACAATACCAAAGGTTCCAATTTTGACTAGAAAATTTAAAAGGTCACACGGTAGTGACCCTGTCGACTTCCTCTAGACAACGCTCAGAACTGTTGGTACTGGGTCAGCAAATCACCTCCTTCCCTCCCGAGGAAGACACAATGGTATCAGTATCAGATGGCAGTGACTTTAGCGATTGTCTTCTTCTTCCCTTTCTTAGCCTACAAAGGAAAGTAACAATAAGTGATATTGAGATCAGTATGATTATTGATAAGAGTGCCAGCTGAACTGGTGGCAGGGGGAGGCAGTGGTTTGGCGATTCGTCGAAGCCTGAAGGACAGTTGGAGGTTCCATCGCACCAGAGGGTGGAGTTTATGCAAGCGTCTAGCTCGGGGCACTTGAAAGGGCAGTCTCCAAGAAGACCAATCGTTGTATCATCAGTTCTCCTGAAATAAAATATAGTTATCAGATGAGTAACATAATAATTTTAAGAATTTTTTTTTTCCATTAATTTATTCATTGAAATTTACAACTGTATTATAACAATACAAGTAAATGGCAGGAATGAGGAGGTTATTAAGGATGTCTTAATTCGTAACAAAGTAAGGGGGATGAAGGATTTTACAAAGGACTGGATGAGAAAGAAATTTGGTGGCTTAGTGGAGCCCTAAAGCTCTACTTCATAAGTTCAAATAGGTCTTATCATAGTCATGTATATGAGTCTTTTGTAATTAATTGGTAGCTCAGAGTGTTTGTCTTGCAAGTGTTGTAGTAACCTAGTAAGCAATAACTGGATTATTGTTGACTGATAATACACATGTATCATCAGCATAGCTGTTAAGGATAGTATTAGCATAGGTTGGGCCTAGGCTTTAAGCATCTAATATTTGTTTTAAAACACTTCAAAGTTTGAAGACTGTGACATTATGTTAGTTTAAGATAATTGTGTATTGTTTGGAGTGTTTTAATGCAATGTACTGAACTCAGGAACTGGAGGAACGCTAATCCCCACTAGCCTTGCTCTGAGCTAGCCCCTGCAGGTTATCAGGATAACAATATTAAATAAAATTAGAAATAATGACTCCATTCTCTTCCAACCCCGATGATCTAGCCAATACTTGACTATTTCACTTGCATTAATATAGATTTACAGACAATAATTAATAAATTCCATTGTAATGCAGTTGTTTAGGAATTATAAAAATAAAAAATGAATAAATCAAATAATCCTACAACATACCTCCTTGTTAACTCTAACCATGTAACAGCATAAGTTCCAGCTTGACGTCCTGTAAACTCGACTATTATGTTTCGTGATTCTTTCTGGTCATTCTTAGCCCAAGTTGGAGGAAGTCGCTCGGCTAAGTTAGCTATCACCCATCCATCAGAGAATATTTCAACCTGAAAAATTGTTGATAGAGGGTTACTGAACTAAATTGGTCCAATTTTGAAATCAGTTTATCAGTAACTTTCTTATGACTTGAATTGTCATTAAAATCTGCCTAGGAGAAAATTTTTATAGCTGTAAAGAAGGTTATAGATCAACAAAACATAACAAAATATATTAGCAGAAATAGGGGAAGGAGAATTTTAATATTTTTCAAAAATATAATTAGTTCTCAAATGGTTGATAGCATGCTTTGTAAAAATGATTACATAGTTTTTACTTACAATATTTTCTGATTAGCCATAATAGTATAAATTAATGTTAAATAAACTTACAATATTATTCGGATGGTCTGGAGTAGGACACACCATTACATGGGTAGACTGGCTGTGCAGCTCAATCCTGTTTTCAGTATAGCAATATCTCCGATCTCTAGCATTGTTGCCGGATCTTCCAACAACAACTCCAGGCACTTTTACATACAAGTATCGCGCCAGACTTGGTTCTATAACCCATGGCTGCCCTTCACAATTTATCTATTAAAAATAAAAAAAATTACATGTAATTACAAATTGGACAGAATTTTTTTGTTTTTTTATTTTTTATAATTACTGACAGACTGTACAAAATATATGGAAGAAATATGTGGTACAAAATAAAACAAATTACATACAATAAAATAATAAATAAAATTAAATAATGTTAATAAGATTGTCTTCAGAATAATTATTTAATAAAAGTTGTAGAGTGTGATATCTGAGGATGTAATATACCCAGAGCAGGAAATATAATATTTATTTTTAATGCAAAAATAAAAGCTTTTATTTTATATTTTAATTTCTTGGAAGAATGCTTATCAAATGAGTTTGGTTGATAGACAGTCTGGGAGTGGGTTACTATTTATTTATTTTTTGGATTAATTTATAGAAAAATCGTTGACTGTGAGACCTCAGTGTAGAACCAGAATCTTTGGTTAAGGTTTGTATGGAGAAACCTTAACCTGTGGTGTAGTGTTTATCATGACAACCTTCTATGCCTAAAGTCCTTAATTGGGAGTCCCGAACCTGTGCACTCCTTTAAGATCCCTATCCTAATTATACCTGGATTTGGAGGCAAAATTTAGGACTCGCACTGTAGCATCGTTTGATTAGATATAGCAGCATAAAATTATGTTAAATGAATAAACATTAGGAACCGCTGGTGAGCTATTAAAAATATAAATTGAATAAGAAAACTTACATCTTCACTCGATTGGCTTGGAGCGCTGAACTCTATCTCGCCAGATGGTCCAAGAAGCAGTTTTCTTTTTTCACAAGGAGGTCTTCTCACAAATTCCCACGTTCCTTCAAAACCCAAATTCGTGTAGTCGTCAAAATGTGTCATGTTATTAACAATGAAGTGTAGTTCAACAACATGGCTGTTGGAAGTATATGTGAATGGAAGAAAAGGTTCAGAATTGGTGCACAGGCAGTCCTTTGGAAGAAATATTTCTGAGCCAGAAACTGGAACCTGGTATAATAAATTTTTTACTTTTAAATTAGATGGACAATTAAAAATTTAATAACACTCTGTACAAACACAGTGTTATTAAAATTCAAGAATTATTTTAGTAATTGTACCTCTTGGATCTGTACGAATGCAGAAGGTTTTCCGACACATTCTAAACGTCCCCAGCCTCCTTCATTCTGAGTTTCACAATCACTTCTGTTTCCTGCTCTCAGATTTGTTAAAGTGAGCCTAACTCGTTCTCCTTTCTGAGCTTCGAAGCGATATCTACAACTAAATTACAATATATTTTTTAGTATTCATTGTTATAAATTCTATTCTATTCTATATTACTAATTTCATCTATTCCAATCAGTATAACTGTATACTTTTGTTTAATTAATCGTGCAACAGATAGAGATTTGCTATAATTCATTTAATATTAATAACATCAAGTATTAAAAAAAATTTTTTTTAAAACATTCAACTAAATAACTGAAATACTATGAACTAGCTTACAACTAATTTCTTTCTTACATAGATTTACTTTAAGTTTGATTGGCTGGCTATTATTGTTTTAAAAATAATTTGTATTTGTTTAACTATATTAAATATAAGAGTAGTTATAAAAACTCAAGATGAAGATTATTTATGAAAATAATGATAATTTATAAAAAATGTCAAAGCCTTCCATAGTGGAACCAAAACATAACAGGTCCTGTTTAGAATTATTTTATAAATTTCTTACTTTTACTTCCTCAGCTGACTCATTTAGTAAAAGTTTAGTAATTGATAGGAAAAAAAAATTCTTTATTTTCGGTAGTTATTAGGGATAGTAAAAATAACTATCCATATCTGCATAACCATCCCTATATCCATTTTTTTGATAACTGTAAAATTTAATTCATTTAAATATTAAACATATAGGATGAACATTTTTTTATTATTCAATACCTTGCCATTGAAAATACAAATAAAAGTTTTTTTATTCTGGATCGTTCACTTAAGTACACTCTAGATTAATTATTTATTTGTGGATGTTGCGTGCTTTAAAAAAAAAGGTAAATGAATTTTAAAATAATAAATGACTGTCCTTCCACAAACACCTATTTCAGTATTGGAAAATCATTTGGCTGGCCTTAACGCCGAGTATTATCATTTACAGTGTAAAACATTCATCAGATAACTCTATTGAGGTTCATGAGAACATTTTATTTATTTATTATTCTCCTTTAAGTAATTAATTTTAAGTATAATGAAAATGAATGTTTCAGAAAGCATTTTTATCTAATTCAGTTAGAATTAATACAATTCTTGAAGAGACAAGTATAAATTATTTTACATATTAATTATCGATCAATATTAGTTTTATTTTTTCAAAATGAATTCAAAAGGATGAATAATTATTGTTTAAGTTCAAATAAAATAATAAGCTATATCTAAATAAATTTTGAATAATAGTTATTTTTAATACCTGGTAAGAATAATTGATATTTTATATTGTAAATACCTTATATTTTTTGAGCCTCCTCGTCCAAACAAAAATATTTCTCTAGGAGAAGCGAAATTTTGTGCTGAATATTGAATAGATGGATGAAGTTGTTGAGGGGTGAAGATGCGAGAACACTTGCCAGTCCCATATTGTTCTCCGTCTTGATGGAAATCCACAAATTCATATAGAGCTTTGAAGGATACTCTTCTAAACCATGTAAAAAAAATAAAAATATATCTTGGTCAACTAATGTTTATTTAAATATCAATAAAAAAATGCTTGAATGATTCTATCAAGTTCAATAAAAATGATTCAGTAATTATGAATTATCAATGTAAATTAATTCACACAAAAAAGAAAAAAAAATTAAATTTTTTAACTAGAGCATGATTTTATGAACTCAACTACATTCTTTGTTTGGTATAGTAATGCAATATCACAAATTTGATGTTGCATCTTTAGAATTATAGGGTTTATTCAGAAGTTAGATGAAGTACGAGTACATTATCCTGTTTGAAGAGTTACCATGACTGTTTATTTTTCTAAATCATTTAAATTAATCGTGTTGTTTTTATGCTAAAAATATCTCTTTATCAGATCTAAATAAACATTTCTCTTTTCATTATATATTATTCACCAAATTAAAAAAAATTATCACATAGCGAGATTACAGTCAGGAAGCCGATTGCAGCCTACACTACCATTTTAGCAATAATTATAATAGATATTTCTATTAACTGATGGGTAATTGTAAACCAAAAAAAAATATATTAATAAGTTATACCTTAAAACTGTTGCTTCTATCATCTTCAGTTCTAGAGTCGCAGAATCTCCAGAAGAGAGGAAACTTTCAGATAAAGTGCAGGGTCTCGAAAGGTTTGAAAGAAGTTGATGATCGCATGACCTTGGAATTTGTTGTTGACAGTAACTCGCCAAAAGTTTTACTCCGGTATTCATCACAGTTTGTTGGTTTGTGTCTTTACTGAAAATGGTTATCAGAATTATTTAAAATGAAACTATTGGCAAAATAAAGTCGCTGGGTTTAGTAACGAACAAATTCCTAAAAAGTTAATAAGCGCATTGCTGACTGGGAAGCATCTGAGGGGGTAGACCGAGGTGTAGGAGGGAAGATTGCTTTATGAGTGATCAGATAGATTTGAGTTTGAGTATTGGTCCGTGGACAGAAGTTTATAAGCAGAGATTGGTCCAATCGGCTTCGAGTCTTTGGGTACCCCAAGCCTTATTATAATTAATAAAACCATTAGAGTTTGACTTAGCTTTTAAATAATTCAATATTTCTGAATTTAGTTAAATTATGTTGAAATTCAGCATAGTATAAAACAGCAACAAATTTTTTAAATTAAATCCCTTGTACTTATATTTACTGATTAATACAAATAAAGAAGCAATAATCCAAGCCAAACTACATAAATATTAGAATAAACAAATGAAAATGACATTATAAAAATGAGGAAAGAGAAACAAAATTAACAAGTTATTGATTGATTGGATGTGTATGTTACAAAAAAATGCAAAGAAATATAACAATACTGTAAAAATCATTAAAATTTAACAGTAGACAATGGGTAATCGGCCTGTCGGATTAATAAGTTATTAATGAATATAAAAAAGAGAAGGAAAAAATTCCAATAATTTGTTGAGCCAAAAAAAAATCTTCCAAATAAGTAATAGCATGTTTATATAAAATACCTTGTCATTTTGTCCAAAAAAACGTAAAAATTGTAAAAAAGGAAAAAACAAAATCTTAACCATGAAGAAAGAATAAACAAAACCTTGATGAGAAATAAACATATGTAACAGTTAATTCGAATTTTTTAAAATATAAAATTGTGAATGTGAAAAAAAAATAATACTTATGATTTACAAAATAAACTATATGATGAAAAAAATAGTAGAGTTGTTATTAATTTATTAATAGTTTTAAGAAATCCAAATATTTTTATAGCAATATTTAATTTACGAGTATTATATCATTACTATAAAACTCTTACCAGTTCTCTTTAGTGCAAGCTGGTGTAGTTTTAATTGTACCATCCCAAACATTGAGACTTGTCGAACAATCCACGTCTTTCTTTTCTGAATATTGAGGCTGCATTTCTTCATTTGGTGAAAGCCCAACATGGTATTTCAATATTGATAGCCATACTCTGTACCTGTGTACAATTAAATAAATATAAGTTTTATCAAAGGATTAAGAATAATGTATTTTAACATTCTAAGAAACTAGCGATGTAAAGGAGGAAAAGAAAACTGAGTATAGTAGAGCGCAGATTATCTGAATGTTCAATTGGTACTTGTGTATTAGCTGGTCTGTATAGACTGTTATCTTCCATTGACTACTACCTGAACACTGATAATTACGGTACTGATATCACATACCTTCTTGTTCATATTAATGGAAATTGAATTAGATAAAATATAATAATAAAATGCTAATTCTAGACTCCTCAAGCAACATTCCTCTTCTTATAAAAATGTTCCCTACACTTTTTGGAGAAAAATATCTCCATTTCTATTCTTGTCAAAGTCCATTTGGTGATCTTTTTCACATGATTACTGTTAAACGAGATCAGTCGAGACTCCTAGTAAGGAACTATATTTGTAACTTCAAAGCATAATTAAATTAAATTAAAAAAAAATCGGTACCATTACAACCCGTGACTGGCCTGGGGTTCAGTACATGGTAGAGACTGTACTGTTTCTTGGGCAACGGCTGTGTAGGAGGTGATTTGTCCTAGATCACGCTCAACTACCAGATTTTCTCCCTTATTTTGCGTACCCAGCCCAAATATTAAGTTATTAATTAAGATTACCTGGGTGGCCTTTGATGTTGTTTTGGAGGTGCAGTGGTCCCTGGAACAGCTCCCCAGAAATGATAAAGGCATGTCGTATTAGGAGGCAATGAGTTTCTTGGGCTCTCGAGGACACCATGGCCAGTACCTGATAACCAGAACTCACATTTTTTATTCCTTGTATACAGAGGTTCTTCACGATCCACAAACTCTACCTAAAAACAGATCATTATGTCGATATGAGTACTAAACTCTATAATAATAATAATAATGATAAATCATTGTTAGCTGGACATACTTACAGCTACCTTAAGCTGAAAACCATGGAGAGGTTGAGGGACAGTTGCTGGATAAAGGAAAGTGCCGTAGGGTGAGGTGGAAAATTCAACAAGTAATTCAGGACCAGAAGACACAGCTCTCGGTACGGGCGCACCACCACCGCAGAAGCGAAGGAGGACGGGATCTCTTGTCGTGTAGCCGTCGTACACGGTTACATAGTCCTGTACTTCATCACACTCCTCCCACACCTGTGTGGAAAAAAACAGTTTCATCAACTTTTAAAATGGTTTTGTCATAAGAAAGCATCAATTATCTGAAAAAGATATGGTGGGATAATATAGAAATATTATGATAATTTTGCACAACTTATTGTATTGTGGATAATACTGTTTAGCAATTGATAGTAGAAAAATTATTGAAAAATAAACATTGTTGAAGTTGGAAATGTATTCCTGAAACTTTAGTATATTTTAAAATATATTAAGGACTAGATAATGGAAGATAATTAACTGTTGCTCCCACACTTAATAAAATATTTACTGTATCTGCCATTGCGGGTTTCTACTGGGCCATGATTAAATTAAAATAAATATACATAATTAGAAATTAAATTAAATTAAAGATTATAGTGTCACTATTTTCTTGTTTCTGGTGTTAGTTTATATTGTGTATGAATGTATCACTGAAAGGAGATCCCTCTCATCAAGTATATAAGTTTAAAAGTTGATTGTGGCATATTGGACAAGTATCCCATTTCTGTTTACCTTTTATACCCTAGTATTTCATGGGGAAATTCAAGGATTTCACATTGAATGAATATTTTTCATATTTAATATTTCTGTATTATATGACATACAGTCTACAAAAAATATTTTCGTGACTTTATTTTCTAACCAAAATTATTACTAGGTAGAGAACTAAGAAATATCATAATTACCACTCTGTGGCTATTTCCAAATAATTATGTTTAATTTATTATACTAAATGATTATTTGAATTTATCATTATTTTTTATAAATTGATATCATTCTAGAATTACATGAGGATTGGATTAAAAATAATAAAAAAAGTCTAAAAAAAGTATGTTTTACTTTCAATTTAATTTTATTCTTCTTGAATTATATGCTAAATTTTTACTATAAGTTTAAAAATTATTTGAAGACTTGGAAGGGAAGAAAATAAAATTAATTGTATCATTTTTAAACAAATTAGAATTAAAAAATCATTCTGTGTGTTAGATAATCTTATTTATTTAAAAAAAATAAATTTATAAATGAACTAACCTTCAAACTTTTAAAGTGGCTGTTCGATGTTTGGGTAGGAGCTATGTATAGAGCACTCTGACTCCTGATGTTGACTAACTGGCCTTCAGGCTGGTACACTGAGATGAGCGCGTGCTTTCCTTTAGGAATGCTCTGCTGGCGGACTGCGTAATAGCAGGTCATGTTCCTCGGGTACACCCCGGGGAAGTTGGGGCTCTGGAGGCGGCAGTCCTTTCTGTCGCAGTCGCTGAACATTCTAGAGCAGTAGGTCATTCCTATTCTGTTACCTGGAGAAAAGTAATTGTCAATAAATTAAATAGTTCTAATACTTTGGTATTTAAATAGAATCACAAGATATATCTCAATATTATTATATCTATATCTCAAAATTATTTTTCCTCTGAAATAATAACAGTTTCTATACTAATCTCATGATCAATGATACTTGCAGATTTTAATTTAATAATAATCCAGGGGGTCACATTACTTTAGTCAAATAGGTTTACATGAAATTCATGGGGTATCCTTATGAGATTTAATGCATATTGTTAAAAATTATGTAATCACATGCCTGCTTATTACTTAATCTCTTCTCTTTAAAATAATAATAATCTTGATGAGAGGAAAACATGGGGATTAATAATTTTACATTATTTCAACAATAATCACGAATTTCATGGTGGAATTCAAAGTTGCTTGTTTGTTTCGTTTAACATCACTTTATATTGCTATGGCTAATCAAGCGATGCTGAAGTGGTAGTCCTTAATTTTGTTAACGAGGTATAATTAGGATAGGGATCTTTGACGAGTACCTGACCCATTTTACGGCACTTCCGAAGGACGGCATAACCAAGGACTTTTTATTACCTTTTAAAAAATCTTGGTAGGGCCACCTACCGGGTTTTGAACCCACGGTATTGAGTATAGAAGGTTGTTATTCTAATCACTACGCCACAGGTCACCCCAAGTGGTTAGATATCACAAATTGTCTCGTAACTATATAATGGCTTATCAATTCATTGTGTCTCTCTAGTGTTTTTTATCTAGTTATCAGAAATTCCGCTAGATAACACTGGCGTGCCGCCGTGATTAGATAAGCCGTTAGATTTATACTCATGAAATGTACCACATTTTTTTTTCCACATGAATACAAAACAGCCTTAATTTCGATAGAGTGGAAAAGAAAAGCAATCAAGATCTGTTATTTTTATTAAGCCATTTTTGTTCCAAATGAGGTTTTTTACTTTGTCTGTCAACTAAAAGGATTTGGGTTTAAGTGAGAAAATATTTCAGAGGTGATGATGCTGAATAGCCTGCCGAGAGTGAAAAACCCTCCTTTCTTTAGGCAGTAATTAGGAAAGAAGTCAAGAAAGGAAGGAGGCAAAAGATGATAGAATTTAGGGCGACTTGAAAGTATTACTTACAGATTGTTAAGGACTCGGGAGGTTTAGTGGGGGGGGGGGAGACTCGAATAACTTTCGGGGAACCCAATTAGGATTTTAAGACAGAAAAGGAGAAGAAGAAGAAAAGAAAAAAAAAAGAAAATGTGATTTACCTTTGTCCCTTTCGCAGGGGGCAGGGAACAAAGAAAATCGAAACCTTTTGTAAATTGTAATCGAGTATTTTTCGGAGTAGAATAATATAAGCATGCTTGAAATGTCCAATCATTAAATTGGACAAGGAAATCAGTTCTTTGACTCGGAGATGAATTCTCGTAAATAAAATGTCATAAAATAGGCAAAAGATATCTATAGCTGATTTATCAAATTCGATACAGTCACAAAGTATGGTGAGGAAATGAGATGCCGCTGTTTTTTTTATTGAATTGTACACCTGTAGTATAAACGAGGGACGAGTAAGCCAGTTAGAAAGGAGCGAATGATTAAAAAGTATGCAGGAGGAAGGAATTGTCGGATTTTGTAAAGGAGACCTGGGTGCCAGACTCGACCAAAAGCCTGTTCTACATCGAGAAAGACTCCCGTGGAATACAATCTACACTCCAATGCAGAGGAGACAAACATCCACCACACGATGACTTTGCTGGATAGTGGAGTGGGATGTTCGGAAACCAAACTGGTGGTCTGGGATTATGTGGTTACTATCTAGGATGGGATACAGACGTTTTAGAAAGAGTTTTTCGAGGATCTTGACCATTATGGGTAAGAGGGAGATAGGATGATAGGAGGATGGGAGCTCTGGAGGCTTTTTGGATTTTGGGAAAATTTTTACTATAGATAGCTTCCATGTATCAGGAAAATAGGTAGTACGGATTACATAATTATATATGTATGTGAGGAATAGGATAGCTTTTCGAGGATGGGATTTTAGAATATGAGCTGTAATTAGGTCACGTCCAGGAGCTTTACGGGAAGGTAAACTATGAATAATATTGGATATTTCTGACGGATGAAAAGCCTTAGGTGGGAGAGTCATTAGGTGTGGGATATCCAGTCCTGCTTCAATGCGCTCAATGTAAATAGGGTTGAGGATATCAGGGTGTGGATTAAAGGTTTTGAAGAGGTTTTAGGGGTATATGTGAGATTTTTCTTCATCAGGTCTGGACCGAGTTTGATTTTCAGTAAGGAGACGATGATTAAAATCTTTGAATTTAAGGATCTTTTTGGTGGTCGTCCATAGTGGTTTATTAGTAGTGGTAGTATTTTCAGTCACACTAAGTAAATTTTGGATTTTGTAGTTTCTAATCCCCGGGAGAGAGGATTGAATAACTACGAGAAGTCGAGACATGAGACAGGATGTTGCCACGAGAGTTGGATGCTCGACAACCTCGTCGTTGGTGTTTAGCATTGTAGTCTCCTCGGGCAATAAAGCGTGATCCGAGGGATTGGAATAAGGATTCTAGTTAGTAATAGGATAGAGAATTGCCAGGAGGACAGTATACAGCTGATAATGCAAGATGAAAGGGACGAGTTGATATGATGATAGAGGTTACTTGGATAGCCTCATTGGGAGTAGAGGGAATAAGGAAATGTGGAATGGATTTATGGATAAGGATGCAAGAACCGGCGTGGGAAGTGTTGTCTGGGTGGTCAGATCTATAAGTGATATAGTCGCGTATATAAAAATATGAACGTTTAGTGAAGTCAGTTTCAGTCAGTAGGGCACATGTATTTTTTTATTTCTTTATTTTTTTGATGGAGCGTAGTAGCTCAGTTTGTTGGAAACAATTATCTTATCGCATTCATCCAAACATGTATTCATTTTTGGTGGAGGAAGTCCAGAAGATCATCAATCTCAATAACAAATGATTAATATCAAACAAATTATTTCTTACCAAGGAAATATTCGCCTTCAAATTGACTTCGGTTGGTAGCTAGGTCGGTGGTGCTCGATTCCTCAACTGATTTGTCTTCCAGATCTGTTAAATAAAGACAATAATTGAGTATTTATTAACATAAAGCGGTAAATAGTGAGACCTGACAAAAAACAACTTACCCCTGATAATGAGTCCTCCAAAGCGTGTGGTGGCGACAGTCCTGGACAACATCTTGTAGGATATCCTAAAGTCGAAGTTGTACCCGTTCTGGTCGGAGGAGAGGGTGAGTAAGGTGATGTGGAGGCTGAGGGAATCGGTCTCGGAGTAGTAGAGGACGGGTCCCCAGGAAGTGCCGCACCACAGCCCGCCTGCCATTGGCCGTGACTTCTCTTCAACGGACATCCACCCGTCCGGACAGCCCCCGATTAGGAACGAGTTGAACTTACCTATCGTGAACCTCTCGAGGGTAACCTGGAACAAAACAATGAATGATGACATTAATTGGAGGATCAATATACAATATGCAAATATATTTTTCCCCAGGTTCTTGAGGCACAGTCAATATTTCTACAACTAATGCAATAGCTAAAATAATACTTACAGGGGAAAAGAAACGCTCTTAAAAAGGCTCATTCGGGGTAACATAAAAATGTTCACTTCAGTTAACGTGATGTGATGCCCCCTAGCGGACAGAGTTGGCTAATTTATTTCTCTCTCGTGAGATCAAATGGGAAATCTATGACTAGTTTCTGGTCTCTGTTAACAGGGCTGGGCAAGGGAAATGATTTGAAAGAACGTCTCGACCACAGATGATATCCATGTCAATATAATTTCTTAATCTAAATTACAATTTCATTTATCTTTCGTTTTAGTTCATTACACTGAAGAAAGTCCTGATCACGCATCAACACTTTCTTGTTCAGGATGAAACATTCTGCATACAGTGCCTTTGGACGGATTACTGTTGAATAGTGCCTAATTTTAGTATCAAGAGAAAGATTGCTTCCACCTTGTTGACCCTTGAGTTAATAGCTTCTTTTTTTGATATAATTTGTTCTATTATTTCACCTAAATCTATGAATTCTTCGGGAAGCGGAGTGGCTCAGTGGTAGAGCACTGAGTAGCCATGCCGGAAATCCTGGTTCAAATCCCGCTGCGTGCAAGACTTTTATTTAGGCTGTTTGCGGCGGGAGTTGGATCTAGGACCCTCCTGGGGCTCACCAAGCCTCTTATAAAATATTATAAAAAAAGGGTACCCAACATAAGGAGGAAAACCTGGTTGAGCGTGACCTAAGACGAGTCACGTCCTTGCAAAACCGTTGTCCATGAAACTGTACAGTCTCTAACCATGTACTGAACCCCATACTCGTTAACGGGTCGTAGTGGTTACAGGTTTTTAAATATTTTAATTCTTCGGTTTTGCAAATTTGGTCATATAATGTTTTTAGTTTGTTAGGATCTGTTTTAATGTTTGTCATAAAATTGGTTTCCTCAGAGGAGATTTTTAATCTAACTTTTTCAGTTCGTTCTTAAAGTAATTCTATTTGTTTGATTGGTTTATTTCTTGAATCTGATAACAATCTGATTTGATTGTTTAGTTGGAACTCTTCTGTTGTTTTTCTCCATTCTCTTATCACTTTTTCAAGGGCACAGTTCAAAATTATTGATGAAATACCATCTGCTTGTCTCATTCCTGTTTTAACTCTTTATCAAAGACTCCCTGAATTAAACTTTAGGTAGACAAGGTTAGATGGGTAACAGAAAACGTATGAAAGCTGTCATATAATCATAAAATATCATAGAATGTCATAGGCATATAAAAATTAGTTGGATGGTAACTCACATTTACTATCATCATATATTATTATAATGAGGTCAAATGAGACAGTACAGCGGTCTAGTAATCAGGTAATAGTTTGGAAGTCACCATCCAAGTTGACTATAAGCAACCAACTCTATCTAACATAGTAACCCATAGTAACTCATTGTTACTAGCAGCTATCAGATCGACAGTGTAGTAATCAGATATTAGTATTAAAGTTACTATTTTAGTTGGCTCTAAGCAACTACTATTGTCTAACATGCCCTGAATAGGTGTTGTTGGCAAAGAAAGGATCGATTCACGCCCCGTAGACAGAAGAGCGTGAAGCGCTTAGTGTTCTCCGGTGATTAATTGTTGCTATTTGTTTCTCATCCGCTGGCCTCTGATGAATCGTCCCTAATTACTATCCAAAGAAGAGTTTAATCGCAGGAAATTTCACCTAAAGAAAACTATTACCAAAAAAAAAAATACCTTCGCCATTGTTCGTCCTATCGTTTACGGACATTGTGAGCCATGTGATTAAGGCTCTGTTTAACCCACGTATTTGGCAGCGCAAAAAGCTCCCTTCTTTTATACATCAACGAGAATAGACGACATATATAACGAGTTTTCAAATATCAACAAAGCAGGACTGATGAATAGGTAAGATATCCTAAACCAAAAGTTATTGGGTTTTTTAGATAATAGTTCTATACATAATACGTAGTCTATCGTAAGTGCAATGTTGCTGATTTTGATTTCATGTAGATAAAAATTAACTAATAATTATTAGAGAAGGATATTAGCTAATAAATAACATGAAATTGGTTAAACCATGTAAACATATAGATATATACAGCATATTAAAATACTTATACTTATGAAGATTTGACTTCGGCCAACTAGATTGAAACAGGAAAGTTCTCGCCGTTTCAGGCTACTGCACACACTTACTAAGCTCTCAATTAATTACAAATGACTCATAGACATGACTATTATGATCCATTTGGACTTTTGAAGTAGAGCTTAGGTGCTCCATTAAGCCTCTCGTATCCAATCCTTTCACAAAATCATTCGTAAAATCCTCAATGCTCCTCACTTTGTTAGGACTAAAACCATCCATATTGACATTGTTGCTCCATTTTTTGCTTATTTGGGGCGAGTCCGATATAAATAATCATTCAGGACGAACTTTATTCCCACTCCTATTACTCATTTGAGTAATTAAACGATGTTTAATACAACTATTTAGGTAGAAATGATTGATTTAAAAAAAAAAATCCTTTATAGCCTTAATATTTTAGGAAATGATGCTCTACCCAGATTGGAGGTGGAAATGTTGGAAAAAAGAGAAAAAAAAATCCATCTTGTGACCCCCCCCTCCTCCTCCCCCCTCTTCAGTGAAATTGAGTTTGAAACGGTATCAACAAAACGGCCCATGACCGAGCCCTATAAAAACCGGTTACATCCAACCAGTTTTAAATAACCATTAACGGTTATTTAGTGCAAACAATATTATCCAAGGGAAAGCAGCTTAAGCCTGATTCGTCCTACAGTCCTTTCGAAAAACAAACACAAGTGGATTAAATCTTGTGAATGATCCTGTACTGATTGAATGGATTGTATTTTTGGAGGACAAAATTGTATTTTTTCCTTGCGTTGAAACAATCCTGGTTTCTGACCCATGAAACATCAAGCCTAGTAATTAACAGCGGATTAAAATACCTCAATAGTAATCCACGATAATCTGACTGTTATCTCTTAACTTTATAAATCTATTGATATCACCATTAAAATTGATAACACAATGCATTGGTTTATTTCTGATGTAATATGAATAAATTTTGCAGTACATACTACTATCAGTCTTTTCAAGGTACTTGTGATTTAGCAGATCGCCATGAAGCCTACCTCTTTATCTCGTGTAACCTCTTCTTATCGCTCGTTTAAATGGAGTTATTTGTGTGTGTTATTTAATTATTTTACTTATTGTTATTTGTTTTTTTGACAAAATTTGTTCATTGCCTATTTAAATTTCCTTACTGTATATTAAATTTGATTTGGTATTTTCGCCTTATTGATTTTGTTATTGTCAATTTAAAATGAACACCATAACTCATGGGAAATGCCGTCTCCAGAAGAAGAAGCTGGATAATACTACCAGAATTAGGTCTATGTCAGAAAAATAAGGAACGATCGACAGCTTATTTGTGTAGAAGTCATAAAACAAAAATAATCTGTTTATTTCAATTTTGAAATTTTCCCTTGTCAAAGAGAAGCTAAAAATTAAAACCCGTACCACTACAACCAATACAGGGTCTTAGGTTCAGCACATATTTGAAACTAGGCTGGTTCTATGGCCCGTGTTTGTGCAGGGACCTGAGTTCGCCGAGAATACACTCAACTGCTAAGCCTTTTTCCCTACCTGAAGAGATAAAGATCCACTTTATAGATTTTGGGTGAACCACAGGATGTTTTGCAGATCCCAAAGGGTCCTTTTAATAAAGTCGATACTCTTCGGTGGAAAAATGGCGGTTGAGCGTAGTCTCGGACAACCCACGTTCCTTATCAACCGATGTCCTAAAACTGTTCAGTCTCACATTCGCACACGCATACACATTCTGGCCATGTTAAAATATATATCAGTAGCTTGAAAAGCGATCCTCAGATATCATTTGCTACTCTAAAGGATGACTTTTTACTTATTAATGGATACTACAAAATATACAAAAAACAACTGTTACGATTACTGAAGCATACTAATAAAACTGCACTAAAGCAAGAAAAAAAACAACCCTGAATGTTTGATAAAGTGGAATTTAATTGGGGAAAAACTTGTGGTTGAGCGTGATCTCAGACAAGTCACCTTCTAACACATCCTTTGTCCTAGGAACAGTACAGTTGCTACCACCTACTGAACCTAAGACTCTTCATGGGTTGAGGTGGTACAGTTTTTATTTTTCTCAATGACTTTTTTTATGTATAAATATTTTTTTTTTGCATTCTGTAAGATCTTTTTATGGACCCATGATTGTAAGTATTAGGTAACCAGAGAAAAATAAAAACGTCTATTTAATGGTCACTAAAAAGAAGGGCCTTGCTCTGCATTAAAAGGGTTCTGTCAAGGTGATTTGTTAAGGTTATTAAAATCGCGGTAACATTTTTTATTACGGTTGGTTGGTTAAAGGAAAGGAGAGGGGTGAGGAGGGGGGATTGTAAATATCAGTTAACACGCTAACTTGTTTCCAGTTAGTCCCCACGGGGCGTTAATGCTCCATACTTTTTTAATTGTTTCGGTTTTAATTATTGTTTTCTTCTGGTGATATTTTCTCCAGAGTATTTCACAATTTTTTGTCTCCCCAATATATTAACTACAATACAACTCTCATTAATCACCAAAACTGTTATAAATTTAAAAAAAATATATTTTTCGTCAATAGGCTCAAAATTAGTATCTGCTGAATGACAACAACTTTCAATTGGAAAACATATTACCTGAAGGAAAGAATATTTTAAACAACTATAAATTTTATGCAATTAATACTAGTACATCCTGGAGTTGTATGAAATTATTAATTAATAAAGCATTCGTTAAAAAAAAAGGAAATGTTCGCTTTTGTTTAATTACAATTTTTACAACAAATACACAGTTATAGATATCGAAAATTTCGTTATATATTAATTCGTCGTAATGATTATTAATGATTTTATAGGTTTGTGTAACGATTTTATAGGTTTATGTA
The DNA here is from genome assembly GCA_964056705.1 of Troilus luridus. NCBI lineage: Eukaryota > Metazoa > Arthropoda > Insecta > Hemiptera > Pentatomidae > Troilus > Troilus luridus. The sequence goes on along the minus strand of OZ057415.1, from coordinate 92,780,729 downwards.
ATGATTTTAGGTTATAGTAATGATTACATATTATTATTATTGAAGTTTAATTATTTCGTTCTCGATTGAAGCAAAAAAAATCACTCATCTAACTAGGCACAGCATTTATTATTTAAAATTTACCAAATCTCTTTTTTTTCGCCATAATTTTTCAAAAATGTTCATCACCCCTATCCACTAACTATATTTTCGATTTTTGTTGATGCTTCTAATTATGTCATTTTGAAGTTTACGGAAGTGTTACAATTATAAAAAAAAATTATAAAACGTATATACTTGAACAAACAAAAACAGTTTAGTCAAATTTAATTCAATAAAAACTAAAAAGGATGACTATAGATGTAATTGTTTTATTATACTAGCCTATTCGCCCCAAGGAACAGATCATACTTTTATAAGTACTTTAACATAAGTAGTGAATTGTAAATGAAATAGTAATGAGGGTATAATCAAATATAATTTTATTCTCATAAAAATGTATTGATGGGTTGTGATAAGATAAACAAATAGTTTTAAAAAACCGACATTTAACTCAGGAACTGTTTTGGCTAAAGTACTTATTTGAGACTGTATTGTTGCTATAACAAGTCGTGGAGGTAGATGATTTGTACAAGATTACCGCCAGGGTTTTTTCCCAATTACGGGTACCCCCTCTATATAGGGATGAGTCAGCCTCCAGATCCCACAAGTTTGATCTTATACTTTTGACGGACTAAATAATTTGTTTTCATAGCCAAATTCGAACCCGGGACCTACATCTCAGGGATTCAGCGCTGAACACGCCTAGCTACTCCACTTCCGACAAAATATTGTCCAGAAGTTGAGGGAAAACCGTGAAACATTGATTATAAAAAAAACTATTGGTGGAAGATAATTATTTCACATAAAAAAAAGTTCCAACTTAAATAGATAAAGATATATTTGTTCGGATAACAAGGGAAATGTTACTAAATCTTTTCAACATGAATTTGAATAATTTTTAAAACTCAATTTAATAATTGATATTGGAGTTAGTATCGATAGTAAATGTTTATGTTATGATACAGAAACAGTATTTTGAAGATATTGTGGGTGTAAGGTAAGTATTTGTAATCGGGAAAGGTCGTTGAAAGCAAGGAAGATGTGGGAGGCAGACCGTGAAGGCAGAGAAGAGATGACTCGAGTTGGCCGCGTCAAAACACGGATATTATCCACGCTCCATTGCCGGATCGCTAAGTCCTTCTTAGTTCTTCTCAAGTTTGGGTAACAAGTCCCTTTGCGGTAAGTTATAAGCGTTTAATCTTGGTTAATTTTCTAAATAATCTATACTATCGGACTACAAGAAAATCGGTAAAAAAGTAAAAAATAATTTGTAAAAAATTGCGACAATTTTTCTTTATAATGATATGAATTTGAAGGAGAGGGGTAGCTCGGCATACAAGGTTGGTTGGCTGATTTAAGTATGAGGCATAAAACCTAAGTTTTTAACTCCTAAGTATTATAAATTATTTAATATTTTCGGTCTGTTTCGGAAAACGCATGCATTCGGTAATTATGATTACTTATATGAAATAACTCCATGTGTTTCAGAAATTTAACATGTAATCTAATTAACATAATTCAGAGAAATTCAGTATTTGAAAATGATATATTAACAAATCCTATAATGATTGGAGGAGAAGGTCTTAGTGTTAAAATCGATGAATCCTTCGACTCCATAAGGATATATAATTCGGGGAGGATATATCCGTAGTAATGGGTTTTCGGAAGCGTGTGCAGGGAAACTAGGGAGCGCTGTCCCATCTAGAACAGACGAAATGCTGACTTCTTGCAATAAAACTGCAAATCGAACTGGGACAACAATATATTCTGGTTGCTGGTAGGCCTACAAGGGAATAAAGCAGATAGAAGGGATGAGGTATAAACATTACGTTGTTAACAATTCATAAAATTTCGTTGACTTGAACAGAGGTACTGATATCCAGGGGGTGGAATCACTTTGGGCTTCAGTCAAACAAAAAAGAATAGGGAAAGAGTAGAAATATGTTGGATTCGTATTTTTGTGAATTCATATGGAAGAGAAGGTGCGAGAAAGAATGTTTGCTTACTAAGGTTTTAGAAAGCATTGCTGATTATTATCCACAAATTTAATTGCAATTATTTTGTTTTGAGGCTATTTATAAATATCCACATGTTTTATTATGAGAATTTTATTTAATAGTATAAATAACAGATATCTAAAAAATAATATGCATGCCTTTGCCGAAAAAGACCCAATATTTTTTGTTTTTCCACCCTTCTTTACTTTTTTTAAGTAGTGATTTCTGTAAAACAGGAAGAATTAAGATAGGGTAAGACGTAATAAAGATAAAAAAAGGCGGGAATTCAAGATAAAAATAGAATAAAATAGAAAATATTAATAAAAAAGTAAACAAAGAAAGCTAATATAAAGAGGAATAAAAAAGAGGAGATAATTGTGTCAGATATTTTTAGTTAACCATTCTTTTGATACAATGTTTATGATAAGTAAGAACATGGGGGATGTTTATTCTGAAGGTAATCAACAACTAATTGACAGGTCACAACACAACGGCAGGTCAGTTATCCAATATAACCGCAAAATGTTATTAAAATTTATCTAATTTAAAGAATATAGAGAATATATATTTTTTTAAATGTTGTCTTTTTATTAAAAAATATAATTGAAAAGCATTACTGAAGTCAAAATAAATAGGGCAACCTCTCGTTGAATGCATGTAAACTATTTTGTCGAGGGAATTCAAGGTATAATTGGATTAGATGGGGGTCTCAAGAGGTCGAGGCAGTACAAAAAGTAAATAAGTGGTGTATATATCATTATGTGTATGTAGGTATACATTATACCTTACATAGGCTAGAATAGGGCCTGGTCTTCACCAAACGGACTCATATTTCTATAGTCCTATCTAAGAAGGGCATCAGTCTTCCGAGATACCTTCAACCCCGAGATACCTCGGAGATATATTAAATGATATTAAGGCTATAGAAAACACGACAATGATAAATATATCTAGGAAATGTTGGAAATAAATATCAAATACTCAGATATTTCTTATCACTAAAGTGTATAATTAGTAATGATTTTTATCTTATGTACATTGGATTGAGAAAATATATTAATGATAAATTAAAAGTGTTTATTCAACATAATAATAAATAATAAAAAAACAACCGTAAAAATTATGTTTAATTTATTTAGAATACACAATAGGTTTAATGATTAAGATTATTTACTTTTTTTAATATATTTTAAGAACAGTTTCTTCTCTTGTTTTTTACTCATATTTATTTGTAATGTTGCTCTTTTATAAGTGTTTGGCCTAATTACCAGTTTTCATTAGCAGATGAAAAAATATATTTCAAAATAACGGTTAATCAAAGTAAAATAGCAATTTGTTTTATTTTTTTTATTTCTAAGCTAATAAGCGGTAAAAATCCTAATATCATCTAATTCAAGGTACAAAATCGTTCGCATCTTCTTTCAATTCTGAACCTTTTTAAAAACCAATATAAATAAATAAAATGCAGTAGCTCACACAGAATAAATGCGAAAGAATTAGAGAGGGGCGAACTGTGGTATTATTATGTTGTGTTATGTTAGCATAACAATATACTTTCGCGGTTTGCAGGAGGCCCAAGGATTCTTTTAAAGATAGAAAAACTGTTAGTAATGCCATCTTTAGGAAGGGACGTAAAATGGTGGCCCTGAGCCTACGATTACAGGCACTTGTAATGGATCCCTATCCTAATTATAACTGGATAAGCAAAATGTAAGGCTCCAGCTGTTGCATCGTCCCGATTAGCAATAGCATCATGAAGTGACGTTAAATGAATAAACGAAAGACGTAGAAAAGTTACCATCTGCTATCACAAAATCTATAGTAAACTAATACTTTCTAATGTATTGCATTGTAGTTCGGGTTCAAATGCTAATGGATATATATTAATTTTATAGGTAATAGTTATATCCTAATGTTAGGTTTATTTTTACGAAGAAACCCTATCGTCTGTTCAAACACCCTTTCAAGAACCCTAAGGTTGTATATAAGTCCTATATAGGGTTCCATTGCTAGCCCTAAGGTTGTATATAAGTCCTATATAGGGTTCCATGGCTAGCCCTAAGGTTCCCCTTAGGGGGAAAATACATTCTCGAGATCCTTGGTTATGAGAAGTGGTATCAATCAGTTGAAGGTGTACTCAAGGTAAAAGGTCTCCGGCTGACTGCCATCTTCTTATCCACACAATCTTGTCTCCATGTTATTTTAATATTTTTTAGTACTTTTCTATCACATTTTCGTTTCTGCTAAAATATAAATGAAAAAAGTAGTATGGATATATAGAAGGTACTGTAAATAATATTTTTACCAGTCGATTATTAAATTTTTAATTATTTTTTATTTTGCTTCAGGCTAGGTTCTAAAAAATGAGTTTTCAAGTCAATAAGGAATTGGCTAAAGAATTACTAACAAAGATTTATTAATTTTATTAATACTTTAAAATTTACGAGAATATGTCGTTCTGACATACTGGTAAAAAAAAAAAAAAAAAAAATATATATATATATATATATATATATGTATATATTGTTTATGGTTCTTGAGTTTCAGTCAGTTATTTCAACTTACTGTTATTTCAACAGTCAAGATAAGTAGAAACCAATATATATATTTCTTTCAACTTTAAATTTCAACTCTAGCCTTAAGAAGTTGAAACTGACTGAAACTCAAGAACCTAAACATCATATTTCCATAACAGTCAAGATAAGTAGAAACCGATATGTATACATATATTTAACTGGAGTTTCCACTAATTGTGGGTTTTCTTAACCTAGTGATTGGATGACTTCCTTCCATAATGTCCTATCTAAGATCCATTCTTCCCGTAGACCATAACCCATCATGGATTCCTCCACTTTGTTATAATCGTAATTATTATCGTAAAAATAATAAGTGTCATACAAATCAGTTAAAAAAAGGTCACCGTTGGTGTAGTGGATAGCGTAAGAACCTACTACGACCAAGATCGCACGTTCGCAGCCTGGCAGGTGGCCTTAGGATTTTTCTTAATTCTTAGGTATGCAGTCCTTTGGAGGAGACATAATGTGGTGGTACCGAGCCTGTAAGATTTTAGCAACTCATTAAAGTTCCCTATCCTAAATTATGCCTGGATAGGAAAATTGAAAGTTCCCATTGTGCCATTGTCCGATTAGCCATTGTAAAATTTTAATTTCGCTGTTTCGAATTGCTGTTTACTCGGTTTTGTTGTGTAGGAAGTGTATTCTACAATTATACAAGTCTGGATTCAAAGTGTCTTTGATTTCCATTAATTCCCTTTGGGAGTTAGCCTAAGAAAATCATCCCCACTTTAAGTGAATACGGCTTTTGGTAAAGTTAATGAACAGATTGGTCCAACCTACCTTTAATTTATCTTTTAATTTCATATCGAATCGACTCTACAGTCAATTAAACTCAGCCGAATACTGTTAAAGTAAACGAACTAGAAGATCATAAATAGGGAATGATAAATGGTAACTCTTAATTACCACAGTTACTAAGGTAAATTAGAATGCCTTGAGGGAAGATCCCGAATATGAAACTATGATGTAGTTTTTATTATAGTAACATACTATGGCCTATTTTTAAAGGGAGTAAATAGTTTTTGTTATGCCTTCCTTCGGAGAAGGTGTAAAATAGTCAGGTACTCTTTTAAAAACCCCATCCTAATTATACCTGGATAGGCAAAAATTAGGGCTACCACAGCAGCATCGTCCGATAAGCTACAGTAACATAAAGTAACGTTAAATGAAACAAACAGATATAAGTAAGGCTTGACAGTGGAATTTTGACAGAAATAATTTTATTTTCCAACAAATCTGGTGAGGGAACACACATCAACTAAAAACTATCCCTTATCCCCTTATAATAAGAATAATCTGTTATGAAAATAATATTACAAAGCTCACATGAACGTTGAACATTGAAATATGCTCTTCGCCAGATGTTTCTTCTCAAGACACAATTTATTCATTTTTGAAATTTTAATAGGTATTTATATTTGTCAATCTGAAAATATATTTAAAACTTTCCAAGGAAACAATCGAAATTCTCAAGATAATTTCTACTTTTATTTTATAATATTACATTATAATAACATACAATTCACCAATGAGTAAAAACCTTTATTCCAGTCGGATACTCTTGTTAAAAACATTAACGAAGGATTAAAGACGTTTCGACAAATTCATTTGTCATTATCAATTTCTGTTCTTCGCAACATCATATTAAAATTCGCAAGTAAACATCACTGCAAAAATTTATAAAGTACACTAATTAACAACCATAAAAATTTTTGTCAAAATAATCAATAACAATAAGTATAGATACCTTGAGGTCAAAAAAGGATTTAAAACAATTTTTCAAATAAAGTCCTGGAAGTTAACCTACTTCCATGGTCAGATGCATTGGTGAATTGTATGATTTAAAGGATAGTCCAGTATATAGGAGAAAAAAGCTTATAAAGAAAATGAATTATAATAACATAGAGACTCCATTGTATATTGTTGCTACAGGATAAGAAAAATGGCGTGGTTGGAGGATGTTTAGTATCATTCATTTTTTCACACATTCGGTCTTTCATAAACTAATTATATTAAAAGTTATCTCATAGTTTGTTATTTTATTAACGAAGCTGTGTAAGGAAACAAAAATATTTATAAACACCAAAGCTTTCAGGTTTAACGGCTTAAGACTGGTCTTCTAGAAGTGTCTATCCTCTTCGGATGTTGGCGTTCAACAACGATCCGATACGAAGTTTTTCGTAACCACTTAGCCCATTTTTTCTCACAACTGGATATTATCTATTTCCGTGTTATATTATAGGATATTACCTACTACTATTCAGTCTAATGTCAACCTCCACCGATCAAACTAGCCCTGAAGAAGACCTGGAATGTGGGTCGAAGCGTTGGCTTACCAATAAAGAGTTCTCCCTATGTAAGAGAATTTTCTTGACCTCTATCCGGACCATCTTCTTCCTCTTAATACTATTTTCTTTTAAAGTACGGCTGGTTGTAATGTTTGTAAGATCGGATCCATTTAGGACAATAAATGAGATATAATGCATTTTTATTAAATTCTATAAAAAAATAATAAATTCAGTTCACCTTTTTTTACATACATTTCAAATGGGTAAGGGAAAAATAATGTATTGAGTTCGTGAACGATACAAGGGATATTCAAGATTATGTCATTCAATTTTTTTTTATTTCAAAGCGTTTCAATATTTTTTTATTAAAAAAAAATCTATTTATAAATATACACGACTGTGAATTTACTTATAAATGTTTTTTAGAAATAAGACAGGCTAAACAAGAATTTATTTTTTTCATAGAAATAGAAGTAGTCACATATTTAAATTATTTTAAACTTTACTTTAGTTATGTTAAAATGAAGAATGCACATGCACCATAAATTTGGCTGACTGATACGACCGTCAATTTATTGAGCCTTTTAGGGGCAGTACCTGAAAAAATCCAAGCAGTCTTTTTTCGTTCGTCTTTTTATGATTATACTACAAACAAAAACAGCATACCTTTTCACGATCCTTTATGAAATTTCCAGTTCGGAATCGATAGTCCTTTAGAAACTAGACGTGATGACAAAGCTAAGTTCAAACTTCGGGTTCCTTCGAGTCAGTTTACAAAGGAACGACTTGATGATCACCTTGCTGAGATGATTACAAAGTAAAACACCGCAGTTCTTGAATTATACTTCACCTAACTTAGCTTTTACTTAGACTTTCAAGTCAGTGGTTACGGGGGACATTTTTAGAAGATTGTTCCCTTCGAGAACAAAAACTATATAAGGAGATAAGGAATAGGGCGGGTTAGGGAAAATTTAATTTAGGCCAACAAGGTAACAGAAATGCGACGAGCATCGAAATTGAGCGAGGAAAATGCCAATATTATGAAAGTCTCTTGCCTTTCCCTAGCATAAACCTCTAATATATTTTCATATAATTTTTTAGACCGTTACAATAATCAGTATCCAATATAGAATAAAATAAATTAGTTTTTCATATGATGTTGGTTCTTATTTGGTGTTAAAACCAATATTATAATCAACTGAAAAAATTATAAAATAATAAAAAACATACAACATATTAAAAAACATGTTAAAAAATTTTTAGTTGACCCGGTTAATATGGAAAAAATAGAGTTGAAGTTACCAAATAATTACTGAAACAGTAAAAATATTTGTTAGAAAATAGCGAAGTTTTAGCCCACTTTTTAAGTCATCTTCAGGGCATTCTCAAGTATGGAAGTGCTTACTTAGGACCACTCAAAAGAACAATGTCGTAACTTAAAAAAACAAATTTTTCAATAGAGTATTTGAAAGTCCTGTGAGTTAAAAAAAAAAAAAAGGTAATGGTAAAGTAAAGTACTTTTATGGTAATGATGGTATTGATATTCTTTTACTAACCATTAAAAAATGTTTAACAATTTTTATTTTAAATTATGTCATTATACCCATTAAACTTCAAGTTCAAACATGATACAACTCAAAATAATTATAGTTATAAATTTAAAAACATCTTTGAAATAAAATATCATATATGTCGTTCTTGAATTAAAAGACTTCAACCAACTCAATCGCTAATGAAGGCTTAACTCAAACATGCCATTTTATGTGTGATGTCATTGTTCTTGGAAGGAGCAATATAACATAGTAAAACTGGCTGATTTGTAATTTGTACGAAATAAAGTCGTCCAAATCTAAGAAATGCTTTCAGGTAGAAAAATTGTATTACTACAATCCCTGAAGGTTTCAACTTGAGTTCTTGTGCTTAGTGCTATTTCTACGTTAACGGTTGCGCAGGGAGGTAGTCACGCTAAACTTCCAGATTTTCCCCCAGGAGGCCCTGCAAATTCCATAGGAACAACCTATAGCTGTTAACAGTTTAAATAATTATCTGTTTTTTTCGGATTCGAACACGGGACCTACAGCTCAACCACTTGCGCTATGCACACCGAGTGGTCAAGAGATCTCCATCTCTATTAAAAATTGTTATAAAATGGAGCGTTTTAAATTAACTTGAAGGTTCTGGTTCGTCTTAAAAAAAACAACACAGATACCGATTCATATTTGTAAATTGAATTTTAATAACCATGTTTTTTACTTTGAGGCGTAGTGTAGTTACTTTAGCAACGCTTAATAAAAAAATATATCTATCTGATTACTTTTAGCTGGAAGAAATTGAACTTATCGAATTGCTTTGAATTTGAAAAAAAACAAACTATGAAGTAATATTGATTACTTATCATTTTATTCATTTTTTTCACTTTACAAAATATTTAGAGTATTTGAGTGGAAGTGATTAAGATAAAAATTCGTTTTGAGAAAATAAAATAACAATAGAAACGAGAAACGATGGCTTGATAAGAGCTCCCTCTGTTCACAGCTGTTTCAATCAACCTTATCAAAGGCGAAACGTTTACAAAGTGGGAATAACTCGCTAAATGGACAATGGCTCTGTATCTCGGCTTTATCGAATCAAACTGACATTCCACTAATGGGAAAATACATTTCATTTTTTTTTAACCTGCAAATTGAATGAAATGCCAATTCCAATCAGACCGCGCCCAAGGTATACAGATAATGATTAGTGCAAACCCGGAATTTCCAGTAATTATTTATGAAATACCAAACCTACTTCGATGATAATAAAAATGGCTTAACACAAAAGGAGGGGCTGTTCCGAGATAAGTGAGTCACTTTATTATATAAAAACGTTTTTAATAAACATTATATTTCATTTTACTGTAGTAAATTGAGACGGACCGTAACGAAGACCCCACAATTCTGTTTTCCCGGATTTATTTTTCTTCAAACCCGAACATTTCAATTTTTTCTCATTTCTCATTATTATAGCCACTCAACTTAAATGAAGCTAAAAAAAAATTAAGGTATTAAAAACAACGACTCTAAGTAGGTTTTATATCCCAGTTTCACAACTGCGCTGCATCCTATGAGCAATGAACGAACTATCTCCAGACACGATCAGGTAGTGCACTGCTCACTCCTGGGCATCAGTCACTGCTGTTTCTACAATGAAATTCACTTCATATATAAATGTTTAGCTCATTTTTTAAAAGTATATATGTTATTTATGAAACCGGAAAAACGGGTATTATCTTAATAATTTTATTCTGTCACTCTATTATTATTGCTAAACATTATTTTACACAATAATAATAATATTTTTTAAGTGCTGTTTTATTTTCTTTATTTTATATTCTATCAAGAAATATGTTTGAAACCTTTTGAACAGACTAGACGAATACTTTATTGCTATATATTCTCTGAACTGTCAATTATAAAAAATAGTATTCATGCCAGGTAAAGTTTTAGGCATAAATGCTCTATTAGACTCTCTCTCTCTCTCCCTCTCCCTCTCCCTCTCTCTCTCTCTCTCTCTCTCTCTCTCTCTCTCTCTCTATCTATCTATCTCTCTCACTCTCTCTCTCTCCTTCTTTCTACCTCTCTCTCTCTCTCTCTCTCTCTCTATATATATATATATATATATATATATATATATATATATATGTAAGTCGTGAATTCAACGACTTAACCAAGGAGGTGAATGGAATAAAACACGTGGATGCAGTGAAGAACTGTAATTAAAAAAAACATATTTACAAACTTATAAATAACTACAGGTATCTTTAATTACAAACCTGAATCAACACAATTGTTAATATTCCATAATAACACAAATTATATTAATTTAACAAATGTTAACTTCTGCGAGTCTCTCAGTAAGCAGATATCTATCATAACCTTCCTCACATCTGTGCCTAAGGTTATCTTCACAGCTGTTAAGTTTGACGTGAATATTCAAACTTACATATATATGTATATATATATTATGATCAGACCGTAATATTGCTAAATAAAGGAAAATTTAGGTATTCACATACTGTTTGCTATAAACTGACTTTTATATTCTCCAACCAAAACTCTATTGAACAAATGTTATTAAAATCGAATACAAAAACATAACCTGATACTAAGAGATAATGGTCTTTACTTATCATGTAAACTCTTTATACACTTAACATATTACATACATAGTTTGTAGCTAATGACAAAGATTTAATCTTAAAAGCATTACATATTACTTTAACGGCAGGGAAAATTTGCCCTATCACTAATATTAGTGGTGACCACTAAGGCCTCAGGTAGAGGTTGGGTTAGTGCAGCCTGGCTAAACACACCCACCAATCATTGGTGATTAGTTACTGCCCGTTCCTCTATATTCCCTGGCCTAAGCAAAACACGAGGCTAGCTAGATACAGCACAATGTAGAGAGATATTAACCATAGCATATATAATACTATGTATTTATCGTATTAATTAACAATTTTCTCTCATATCAACAATAAATTATTCTTTTCAAGGAATTAAGTAAATCATTCAAACGTAACGTGTCAACATCCACATTTCCTAATTTGAGAACCTTCTTAATTCTCTCTAATCCATGGTCCTAAACTTAGTATACAATATTTTTTTTTTGCAATTATGTTTCTGCTAAATGTTCAAAAAATGTCCAATTTAGCACATCAATTAATATAATATGGTTCTTTTAAATTAATAAAACTGTAAATTTTTTCCGTATTGATTTAATAAGGATAACTATCAACTATCTTTTTTCTTCTTGATATTCAGCTTGCTTTCTCTTGAAAATCCTCATGAGAATTCAGTTTCATCCTATATATTCGATACTTTACGAACATCCTCACAGGTAAAGTAAAGTTCCATCTCTTGTAAATATTTTTCTATACCTTTGAACCAGGTAGGTTTGGTCTTCTTTTCTTAAAAATACGTTAAAGTCCGGTCCATCAGTTTATGGGTTGGGTTACATTCATAACAATTGACCATAAAATACATTCTCCTTTTTCTTATAACACCCGATATTATTGGAACATGAGTGTATATCTCACTGTATTTATTATTATAAATACTATTTGCTCATCAATATTTCAAACTGATTAGACATGTTCAGATTGTTAGGTTATGAAGTGTGACCATCCCATAATTTTGCCTATTCCAGACTAATTTTCACAGCGATCAGTTTAAGGAGCCGTCAAAGAGAGTTTGGAACTTATAAACTTAGAGATAAGGGCGAAGTTAAAGCGGTTAGGACGTAGTCATCGATGGGGAAAATGTTGGCTGGAGCAGCATTAACCTACACGCTTTAGTGGACCGTAACAACAAACCGATGTGTCTAGAAAAAGTATTTTAAATAAATACATTGGAATATTTTTATACGAGAGTATAAAACATTAAATTTTTTAAATGTTATACATAATTGACTCAGGTTGTCAAAGAACATTCCATCACTTTGAGTCACTTTAAATGGAATTCCGTTGGCACGTCAGACGGTACCGGGTGTAGGGCTAGAAAACGCTTTGGGACACTAATATATGTATATATGTATAACTTTATCCTCTTTAAAGTTCGATGTAACAAAATTATTTTTACAAAAACCCTTCATTTCACCCTTCATTAAATTGTGATTATTAAATGCATATTCATATTCATATATATATAAGTATTTTAGGATCATAAAATAATTTCTTAGCGAATATTAAACCAACTATCATTGTCTTGTCTTCAAATTTTGAAGGAATTGATTTGTTAAGTTTTTTAAAAAGAGTTTCGTCTAAACCCTACATTGAATGTTTATTTTTTTAATAAATGTATAAAAAGCTAGAAAACTAGCAGCTTGAAAGACCTCCTTTAATAAAAAAACAAACATAATTTTAAAATAAAAACATCAAATTACAGCAGAAACGTTGTTAGAGAACTATATCAATAATGCTGAAGAAAGTTTCATTCACCAGAGCTACATTTCGGGTTATCTCTCACTTAAGTAATTTATACGGTTCTGTTTAATAAAGCTCAAGGTTTTCCCAATATTATATAAAAACGATTCAAACGTACAAGACATTAATAAAATGATGCGAATCATAATGATATGCTCTTTGCATGCTCTTGCATATATGGGCTAATAAAAAAAAATTAAATTGTATTTTAATGAAAATTATGAACAGGAAAATACAAGAAACTCCGTTAAGATTTAGCTCAAATGATGTAAAATTCGCTAAGAGAAGCAGTTCCACGAGTATATTCAAATCTGTGGGCCAGGATCTGGTATTCAACGAGTAGGCAAATGCGAATTCGCCATGGGTTTGGTAAATCAAATAATATTTTGGCCTCCGAGAGAATCGAGAGAAAAGACACTTAGGAAATTGTAAGACGAGTATTGTTTGACTACAAAAAAGGGTAATATTTGGCATATCAGCAAAACAAATATGATAAATACATGTGTAAGCTTGAATATTGACGTCAAACTTAACAGACGTGAAGATAACCTTCAGGGACAGATGTGAGTAAGGTTATAATAGAAATTGCTTGCTGAGAGACTGGCTCTAGTGAACATCGGTTAAATTTATATTATGTGTGGTATTACGTAATATCGACTATTGTGTTGATTCAGGTTTGTAATTAAAGATACCTGGAGTTATTGAGTTAGTTATAACTTTGTAAATATATTTTTTTTAATTATAGCTCTTCACTGCATCCACAAGAGTTTTATTCCATTGAACTCCTTGGTTAAGTCGTTGAATTCACGACTTACATAAGTATATGTATATGTCAAAACTCTAAAAATATTATTTCTAAATAAAAAAGCTATTATCTTCTAAACCTTTTCTTTAGAGGAATGGGTACAGAATTAGAGAAACTGTTTTTTTTTCTTAATAAAAAAAAAGTTTATTTCTAAAAAACTAAATCTATTGAAAAATTATAGATAGAGATTTATCCAAATGTTGTGATACATAGGCACATTTGTTTTAAAGGTATATCTTATTTATTTATTTTTAACAGCTCTAGAGTCCAGGATGGACCTTGGCATCTTCTGCAATGCTCCTCTAATTCCGAGGCTGATTTCGAGGATTCGTGATATATTCAGTTTAAGGGGGATAAAATTATCAGTCTCCTAACCTCCGAGTCAGATGGAGGGATTGCCTCCTTGGAGTGTTCTGACCCACTCCCTCTTCCGGGGCGGCTACCTAAGGCAGGTGACCCTAGGGTGTGCAGTGAAAGTGACCTTTGTCTTTAGTGTGGTGGCATGTGTAGTGTGCTGTAGTTAGTGTACTGTATGGATGTCCGAGTATGTGTTCCTTAACCTAGAGGACCAGTGGCTAACTGTAGTGTTATGTAACTGTCTGGGCAATAAAGCCACCACCTACCTACGCCATATGACTGTTAAATATATATAAGTTTATTTTATATTTTATTTTGTATTTTTATGGATTCATTATACTATATTGTTAAGTACTACAGCACAATGTTCGTTTTTGATGTTAACGTTTTTTTATCCATCTCATTTTCAAACTTCTGTTATTTTCTTATAAATAAATAAAAAAATGTCTTTTAAACTATTTCTTATAACTTCATATTATAATATTTCAGCGTACTAATTTCATGTCTACAGAAAGTGTATTTTTTTAACTATAAAGACGAGATAAAATAAAAACGAGAAACGTTTAATTAATAAAATAAGCGACGATGATCAAGGCGCGCCTTCAAACTAAACCCGCATAACTGTTCGGTCTTGCGGTTTATGTATGTATAGTCCCTGCCCAAAACCTGAAACTAATTTTGTCAATCTATTCATTGAAAATGGGGTCGTAATTATATAGAATTAATAAATAATTTGTATTTTTCTCAATGATTAAAATCATCATTATAACCGTCAATTATTGAAGTAATTAATTAAAAAATACGTGTAAGATCAAACTAAAATGTATATTTTACTTTGTGAATATTTCATTAAATTAGTTTGAAATACAGGTATCTATCTGACCAGTTAGGAAATACACTAAAAAATTTGCATTTGATATAAACAATATGCAAATACTGATAAACCCTCAATAGTTAAAACTGAGGGAGTAAGAGACTGCAACATCACTACAAGGTATTCGATTATATTTGTTTAATTGATCTCCTTTTTTTCCAAATCTTTTTTTTATTGTAATGTAGTGAACATTTATTAAGTAGTTAAATCTTTCGTATATAATTGACCAGTTCCCAGAAAATCTTCTTTATTAATTACAATGCCTAACTGTGTATATGTAACATAAACATATATTATAACTAATTTAGATTAACTGATAATATTATTATAAATATTAGAATGGAATTAAAAAACTTCCAAAAAACAAAGCTTCAGGTCTCATTAAAAGCCAAGACTGAAACTTCGGCATTTCCTAAGTATGTAAATCATATACTTTATAATTGACCGCTTCTTTGATTAATTACAACTTAAATCTGTTGTATACGCAGCATAATAAAGTTTACTGTTATTTATTTTACTCTTTGATATAATTCTATCCAGTTGAAAGAAGAAAAAAAAATCAAATAATGTACGTAGGAGAGTTTGTAGTAGTTCATGTTTATAGAATGGGTGGTAATAGAAGAACCAAAATTTTAATAAACATCCATATATGTATATATATATACACTCACACATAGAGTAACATCAAAATATAGATTCACAAACGATGTAATATCGGATAGAGACAGTTGAAAAATAAAATTTAAAATAGGTTTCTAGAAAAAGAAAAATAGTCCAATCTTTATAGAAAATTGACAAATCAAAGCACCAGGACCCAAGGATTGCATACGCCATTATTTATAATCTGAACACTGAAAATTAAGATACTGATGACACCTGCCATCTTATTAATGGACCTTGAAATATACAAAATAAAATTCTATTACTAGAGTTTTTTTATAATCACTAATATTATTCTCTTTCTACAAAACACTTCCATTTCTATCCTAGTCAAAATACATTATTTTTATAATTTGATCTTTGGATTTATTCCAAACTTCTGGAAGTATTTCACAGCTTCTTTTGGCTATTCCCAAAGTGCTATTCTGTTAATTTTAAATAGGCAATAAGAAAAGGAATACCACGAAAACAAAAATAGAATAGAAATTTAAATAGACAATGGACAAAATTAAAAAGACGATAAGGATAAAGAAAAACATGTGAAAGAAAATGGTTCGGGCCAGGCTATTTAATAAACATATCTCCGTAGTCAAGATAATTTATTCAACTCTGGGACCTATATACTGGGACCATTTTCTTCCTCATGTATATACTCGTACATGGTGAACTATCATTCAAGATACAGAAAACAGTTTAATAACTCACACAGAAATCAAATGATGCGAGTTATAAGAAGAGGTTACAAGAGATAAGGAGGTAGGTTTCATGCAGACCGGAAAATACACCAGTACCAGAAAAAAATCGGAATAATTTCAAACCTAATACTTTGTACGCCAAGAAAACAAAATGCTGTTGCAAATGAATTTTATATAATTCAGTGTAATTTTGGATGATGATAGATAGTTCGAGAGAGACCATTATCGAAGGCAGAGCTAGGAATATGTGGAAACTCCTCGATCATACAGAGCTAGATCGATAGGCAATAAGACGAAGGATAAAAAGCGTGGAGAGAGGAAGGTGATAAAGAAGAAGTGGAGGAGGACCTGGGGTGGATGGATAGCCAGTAGTTAAGGGTTCCTCTCTCCTCTATATTGGCACAGCTCCCGCTATCCTCTCGAAATATTACTTCCACCCATTTTCCTTCTAGGTTTTTTTTTCTTCTTAAATTACAGGTCAACGAGGGTTTGAGCGTGACTCCACAGTTTTTTTAAAGATAGACTTTTAGCCTTAGTTGGTAATGTATTTGTCACAAGATAAATCTACAATGGGCAAAAGGTGCTTCATTTATCCTTCAGTACCACAAATGATCCTACGGGCAACTTTGGAAATACATTGTAACAAAAAAAATCCTGTACTTGGGTTCAGTACGCGGTAGAGACTTGTACAGCTTCTTTGACAACGGTTAAGCAGGGAGGTGATTTTTTCTAGATTCCACTGAACCGCCGGATTTTTCCATCTATTTTTTTCTCCCTACACACTTGAGAAGGGAGGAAAAAAATAGACAAAGAGGCTGGGTAAGCTCCAGGAAGATCCTAGATCCCAAAGGATCCATCTCCGGCCGCAAACAGATAAAATAAAAACCTGCCAAGCAGCGGGATTTGAATCCAAGACTTTCGGTATGGCAACTTAGCTCTACATTATAACAAGGCGGGCAAAATTATGTATCCCTCTATGCCAATGCCTGACTCTTGCCTATATGCCTATTAGACATATATTCCATTTTTAAATGTAATAAAACAGATATAATATAAAGGTATAAAAATTATTAGATATTTACTGAGATAAAATTTGGCTTTAATGAATACCAACCACTTGTTTTAACTACATTCATAGCTATCAATTTCATTCTATGAGTGGGCAAAGTTATCGCCTAAATACGTTGTTTTACCTTGTTTGATTTAGATTGGTATTTATGAAAAACCTCTATTGTTTTTTATTGATTTAATGTCACATTATATTATATTCCTGGGGTTAGTTGGACGATGTTACAGTGGGAGTCCTAAATTTTGCCTAGAGGTATAATTATGATAGGGATTTTTAACAGGGCTCGGAGTCCTCATATTACGTCCCTTCTAAAGGATGACATAAACAAAAATTTTTTTAATCCCTTTACTCAAAAAATCCTAGGGCCACTTTCCGGGCTGCGAAACAGCGATCTTGGGCACAATAGATTGTTATGCAAACAACAAGACCTCAGGTGGCATCTTTTATCCAGATATATTTAAGAAATATTACACGCATAGAAAATAATATAATAATAAAAATGTCCATAATATTGTAGATTTAGTAAGTCTAGTGAAGATCTGTAGCCCAGAAGATGTGATGTTTGTAGCCTCTTGTCGGTTCTTGTCTTTTTATTTGCTTATGTATATCCCATGTTAGTCTTTTTACCAAGTATAGTTCAGGGTAACGTACATAGTTTTGTTAAAATGCCTGTCTTTTTTTTTATTTTAAGTAATACTTTCGCAATAAAAACAGAGGTGATTGAGTGTCTGGTTATCAGTCCTCTTATCTGTATTCTTGAGTTGGCATACACTGCCTTGTATATGGATCTTTTTTATGGTTACTTCATGCATTGTGTATCCTACGAATCATATGATACATACTAAATATAACCTAAACTAAATCGTCCTAAGCAGACATTGCTGACGGTGGGTTACGTAGAGAAACTAGAGCAGGGAACATAGTAAGGTAAAGATAAAGATTGTGGTTGGGGTGAGTGGAAGAAGGTTTGGCAGATGGCCAGTAGAGGCCAGCACGGGCAGCCAGTTTGCCGCCCCTCCCGGCTCATTCCATTATATCGTTTATCTTTGCTATCATCATCCGTTGGCTGTAGATCAACCTATATCTCCTCCCTCCTCGTTTACCTGCGATATTTCATCACGGACCCATTTCACAATCTGTTTGATTTTGAAGTTCTCTCTATAGCAATCCTTTTTTAAGTCACACTATTTTTTTCGTTATGTTTTTAAAGGGAATATTTCATTGCTGATGTTTCACAATGGATTATGGATTAAAATGATAACCACTAATGATAACCGAAGGGCGATTTTCATGACGGATTTCAACCCACTTTTTTGTACCAAACCCAAATGTACCCAAAGATACCCAAATGTGCCCAAAGAACTTTAAAATGCTACTGCATGGCGGTGAAGCGGGTATGTAAGAACCAGGAGGAATGGATGCAAGTAATAGAGGCTTCTCGCCGTCAGGAATGGCAAAATTGGAAAACAAAAAAGACGAAGTTCATAATCCAAGATGTTCTTCCTGAATGGACTGAAGGTAGATGGTCCCAGATTTGTTTAAATCGTAATATCCTCGAGTGGAAAGAATGTTTCGGATGAAAATCATTATCTGAAAATGAGGCTCTGGTAGAAACAGTTGAGGGGGATTCCCTCATTTGACTCACTAGGGAGTCTAGACTTAGCAACCGTAGACTACCTTCTATTCTTTAAACGGTTAATAATTTCCAATGGAAAATGTTCAAATGATTTACGGACGGTCGGTAAGCTAATGTAAATTGCTTATAAAATGGCTTTTTAACCCAGGAATGTTCGTCAATGCTTCCTTGTTGTCAATAATGTAAACTTTCTAAACCTCCGATCTTCTTTTATATATATATATATACCAGCTCTAAAATATTAGTAAATATAGATAGATAATAGAGGTATAGAAGATGGTATGAATAGATTATAGTATGTAAAGAGAGTAGCTACTAAGATATAATGTTAGTCCATATTAAATAATCGATCGCTTTGGTTATCTATGCTATATTGTTCCATTTCAAAATAAGTTAGGTCAGTCTACTGATGGTTAACTAACTGTAACTGAATGGTTAAGAATAGAGTAGAAGATTCCTCTGCACAAAACCAAACGACTAGTTTTAAGAATGTATCCGAATAGCTAGCTTTCAGACACCTTAAGATAGGATGAAAATTAAAAAAAATATTGATAAAAGAATATTGTTTCCAAATTAACAAAAAGAATCAGAAGTCAGTTTTTGACACTTTCCATTATATTTGTCAAGGTATATTTTTATCTTATCTAATTAATAGCGTTTTTAATTTGGCTTGAACACTGAGACAATTAATCCTAACGAAATCATTGCCTTAAAAATGCCTGATAATGAACGTGGTGATTGGAGCATAATGCTGACCTTTGCTTTATTATCAGAATAAATTCTCCCTCAAATATCGTGAGATCGAGAACGTAGTGAAATCGTCCCTTACAGTGGCAGACCTTTTAAAGTTTAATTAACCTATTTAATTTAAAGTACTCTATCGACTATTAGGGTATTTATCATATTTTCAGAAACTTTAGAATAAAGAGTTAAACTTTATAACATCTGAATAAACACCTTCAGTTTTATTGCGGGCAGAAGAGATTACAGTTGGAAGGGATCCACAACTGTCAACTGATGAAAACGGAAGGGAAAACTTAAGTTATTAATGTGCTCTTACCCATGAGTTGTCTCCAACAATACTCGCTTTAGAATGTGTTAACTGTGACATGTAACTTTAGGCCATTCCAGTAAAATACTGTACCGGATATTTAATTATATTCAAAAACTTATGAAATAAGTAAATCATTCTATTTATTAAGTATTGTATATTATCTTGATTAATGAGCTGTTGTTTATATTTATATTAATATTTGTATTCTAAAAAAAGTGTTGGTTATCAATTGCTTTGGTGAGGCATTATTTTAAAATAAGATTAATGAACTTGGAAAAAAAACGCTTGTTTATAAAGATAGTAAAATTGTCATTTTTGTACATAAAATAAAACAAATTTATAGAAAATTCCCCATTAATATGTATTTACATAAACATAACATAGGTATACCAACATGAAAATAAACTGCGCAAATCTGAGTAGTGATACAACTAATTTTGTTGTATTTACTTTGCCTAACATTTTAATATTATTTTTATTATATAAAGCAATAATATTCATTAGAAATTATCTACATTAAACATTAATGTAGTTATTAAATATATAATGCTAGGTAAAGTATATACTACAAAATGAGCGACATCCCTATTCATTTTTGCACACTATATATTATCATACAATT
Source organism: Troilus luridus (assembly GCA_964056705.1). Classification (NCBI taxonomy): domain Eukaryota; kingdom Metazoa; phylum Arthropoda; class Insecta; order Hemiptera; family Pentatomidae; genus Troilus; species Troilus luridus. Next base: position 92,760,053 of record OZ057415.1, on the reverse strand, counting down.
CACAAATCTATGGTTAGGAAAGACCATACGAAAAATACAAACTTTTCATTATTTTAATATTAATAACAGAATAATCTTGTTAAACTTACAAAACTCTATATTTTGACTTGAGACAATCAACTATCGAAGAATATTCTAATACTATTTGTATCCTTTTTTATAAGTTAGTTAAGTTTGTAACATACAACAGCCTGAATATAACGATTTAACTGACTAACTAGTTAGGATGTAAAAAAATAAGAGAGATTTGCTACATTAGGAGATTAAATAAAAAAATGGGATTAAGAAGTGTTAGGGGAATGTGCTTTTCCCTAAAAATGGTATCCATTACTCAACTAAAACTGGTGTGGAAAGTCCCACTTTCCCCCACTAGTGAGGAAAAGTAACAGCCACCTAGATCGAATTTGACCATCAGTCCTAGAGTTATAATTTGCATCTTCAGTAATAAAAAATTGTAAAATATAGCGCTAGTGTAGTTTTAACAAACCTAAAGTCTCACCATTAATTTCTTAATTTTGATGGTTGCAGGAAAAATGTAATATTTAACACGTGAGAAAAGTTAAATAAATTTTTAACTTATTAAAAATATAAAGCCTTCAGCTCGTGTGGTAAAATTCACTCGGGTGTAATAAAGTGGCACTTTCCTCACTTGTCAAATAAATAACTATTACTAAGTTAAAATTTCATAACTATATTATTTTATTTTATCAAATCTGTTGATTGTCACTGTTATCTGTGAGATAGTAAGCTTTTAAAAAAAAAAATCTAATATCAGATAATCACATACATTTTTATAACTTTGAAAATTCTGCTTTTGAATAGGTTTGTGGTCTTAATATTTCTAAATCATGAATTTTTCGCTATTTGAAAAAAATATTATTTTATAAGCACAATTTATTTTGAACTATTTTTATTATTTGTATGGCTGCTTAACACTAAAAGTACCTTCCTCGAGATTTAAAGTTAGATCATAACTTTATTTAAACTTACAACTTCAAATAAAGTTTAAAGTCCATTAGATCTTCCGTGGCCACTTCTTTTGGAGATGCACCCTAAACTGGTAGGACGGAATGGCCGGCATTCTGGCTGGTATGCTAAGCACGGGGCTCCCTCACTAGGAGGTATTCCACAATGAAAATAAACTATTTCACTGTTTATTTAAAATAAAATATTATAACAATTAATTATTTCTAGTGCCAAAAAACTTCTTTATAAATTTTAACTGAAAGTATAGATAAAAAATAGTTGTCCTTGAATCAATTCATCAACTATTTCTTCTAGTCACGACCGAGTGTTTCTGCTGCTAGCATTCTCATGGCATATTCTCATGGCATGGAACCCTAAATCGAAGTTATTAAAAAAATCGGTTGTCAATTTGAACTCTAAATATCATAATATAAATAAAAAGGATTTTGATATAATTTAAAAATACAATTAGTAAGAATATTAGACGATTCTCTGTCCATCCAAAACTTTAGATACCAGAAGAAAAATAACCGTTCACCCTGGTCGGGCGGCAGACGATGATAGATTATGAGATGAGATTAGTTGAGAATAACCATCCAATTGATTTTACTGACATGGCACTGATATTAATTTGATCTGTTACACAATTGACAAAAAAAGCATCACTATCAATATTGTTTAAATGTAATATAGTCTTAAAGGAGCCTTCAAGGACTCTCTCTTGAGATCTTCTACAAATGTACATCTTTCATGTTATTATAATGTCCTTATTATAATGTCCTTATTCTTCATCCTTCGTGATTACTTGATCTTTCTTTACAGATATTCATTCTTAGGCTTAGCCTTTCTTCTCTCTCATGTTCTCAGGGTATATTTTAATTTACATTAGCTATTACTTGTTCTTTAGATCCTCTTTAGGAAATATTAGGTTTTCGTCGTTTTGAGTTAAACTCCTCTTATTCTCTCTATATTAATACAGACATTTTATAACATGCTACCTCTTCCACATCCTAGACCATTTTCCATTGGCATTTACCATCACTCTTATTTTATTACATGATTATTCTGTTCTGTTAAAGTTTCTAAGGAGCGGAGTGATTCAGTGGTAGAGCACTGAGTTGCCATGCTGGAAATCCTCATTCAAATCCCGCTGCAGGCCATGACTTTTATTTAATCTGTTTGTAGCGAGAGATGGATCATATAGGATCTAGGACCCTCCTCTATAAGATATTATAATAATAGGGTACCCAAAATAAGGGGAAAAATCTGGCGGTTGAGCGTGACCTAGAACAAGTCACCGTCTTGCAGAACCGTTGTCCATGAAACAGTACAGTCTCTACCATGTACTGAACCCCATACCCTTCACGGTTTGTAGTGGTACAGGTTGTTTTTTTTTAGGTTAACGTTATCTATAAATAAAATTAATATTTCCATCAATAATAAAAATATATTACATCAATAAACAGTGTTATTATTAACATTTTCAATAAAAATACTTCATTAATATTTTTTTCTCAGGAATTGCTTCACCTATGGGGCTGATTCTACCAGTCACTCTGTCCTCTGGCCATTCCAGCTGGCAGGGAATTTTCCTCCTTCAGCACATTCTTTCAATATTACCAGTCATAGACTTCTCCCTACAATCACCTCTAGGATATTCTCTACTACTTCCATTTTCTCTCTTAAATCGATATATTGATCAATTTCATTCCTCAATATGATTTATACAATTGGGTTGCTATTAAATTTATTTCCTTAGGTCATGGTCAGATGCCATGCCATCCATCCGTATAACTTACAACTATATTATTTAAATAATTTATTTTCTAAAGGTTAATTTCTAGATGACTTTCTCCGATGATATAAATGTTATGATCAAGGTATACCTCATATGTCTAACCAAAAGGATATATGTAATTGCTAATTTAAAAATTGATCTAATTTAAATTCCTCTTTGTGAAGTAATGGATTGTACATTTGATTGTTGCTAATGCTGCGCGCTGGAGAGGAACTACAAAGGCTTAACAATTTCGAATTAAATTTCCACTCGAAGGGTTCTCAAGGTATTTTAAAAAAGGCCGGTGAGGTTTGAACTAACGTCAAAGGGTCGAATAAACTGCCTGCTAGGTTAATGTTTCATTGGCTAGCTCCTTCCACATGCAGCGTTGGGATGTGGTTCGCTCCGGGTGTAGGCCCTTCTGGAAACTTTTGTAATTTCTACTATTTTATATTAGTCGCTTCGGAATTTTATGTTCACTGTACTTTATTTCAAATGAAAAAAATTATGAAGGTATGTAATGAAAGAGCAAAGAAAAAAAATCGTAATAAAAAAAACAATAGGTACATGGCCATTCCAATATTATAGAAAAGCTCAACAGAGACAGAAGATATCTTTTAAGACTTAATAAAAAAAATTCGAACAAATACCTTTTTTTTTTAACTTGATAGTGGTGAGATGCTGTCTCTGTTATATATCACTGTTAAAATTGATTTAAGCTTGGAATATGTACGAAACAACTATAAATGGGCGTTTTTTTATAAGGTACTTGCAAATTAATTCATGAATAATTCATTTTTCTTTTCTACCCAGAGGTGAAACCATCCAAATCGTACTGCAGTAGTATTAACGTAATGCATAATAAAATGCAAAAAAAAAAATTATAAAAAAAAGTGTATTGTTAATCTCTTACAAGACTACGCAAGACCTCATGTTTCACGACAACCTAAATGAGCGGGGTTACGAAGTTCTCCAACATCCACCTTATTAGCCAGAGTTATCGCCAACAGCTTTACTTCTGATTAGAAATTAAAACAACTTTAAGGGTAATACTTTTTAAAAACGATTTTCCAGTTCAAAACTCATCAAATTCATCCCAAAACACTGACTTTTTCAGTTATAGAATAGAAAATTTGATTGCACGTTTGGAAAAATATATAAAAAATAAGATTAAATATTTGAAAGTGTTTTGACTTTGAAAACGGGCATATCATCTCAAATGATACAATATTAATATCTAATAATAAAGATTTTTAATAATTCAGGGTTTAAAGCATACTAAAAGACTATTGAGGTTTTAGGTATAATACGTATAATCAAACACAAACATAATAATTAGTTACTATTTGGAGGAATATAATTTCGTTTAAAATCTTTCCAAAAAAAAAAAAAAATTAAACCTGTACCGTTACGACTTATGAAGTCTTGGGTTCAGTACGTGGTTGCGACTATACTGTCTCTAGGACAACACTTGCCCGAGATCACGCTCCTCCCCTATTTCAAGTACTTTATAGATGCTGGGTGAGCCCCGGGTGGGCCTCCAGATCCCACATGCTCCTCCCTGGCTTGAAGGATTAAATAAATAATCTGCCGCATCCGTATTTGAACACAGTACCCTTGAGCTACCCCGCTCTACTCATAATTATAACTTTTCATAATTTAAATAAACTTCTCTAACATGACACTGCCTTAAGATCTGACTTTTCCTTTTCTAGTCGAATGGTCTAGAATCTTTAGGCTCATTCTTATCTCTGCCGATTTTAAGACCTTCATGCCAATTTTTCTGATATAATGTTTCTAGGAACGCACAGGGCTTAATCGTGTTGAAAAACAGTTAAAAAAAAATTAACTACCGAATTTTTGTTAAGTAAGCTGTAATGGAACTTTATTAGTAAAATTAGATTACGTCGTTTTTGCCAAGGACGTTTGAAGGTCAAATTCTTCTTCTGCACCTACTTACCTAAACCAGGTAGATCCTGATCGGATTGAACCGGACCAGACCTGTAATCGGAGCTGAAAGGAAGAAGATGGCTGCTTTGGAAATATTTATAGAGAGAGAGAATTATCGGGTCCGATGGGCAGCCATATCTCTCCCTGTCCATCTCCCCTCCTCCCGCCCTCTCTCTCTCTCTCCACCCTCTCCCCACACATATTTTAGCCGCGTCCGCCGCCGCATTCCCCCCCTCTCTCGAAATTTATGGGAGTCCACAGAATTTTTTTGTTGTGGTCCCCTTAACAATATTTGTCCGGAATATTGTAAAGGACAGAACTCTCTGATGTCCGAGAAAAAAAACGAAGCTGATCAATAGCCAAATATCCGAGTTTATAAATTTTATAATTTATTAATAATTAGGAAGGTAAGCCTAAAGGCGAACCAATCCCTATTTTACATATTATATACAACTATTCATTGAATCGTACAACTCGTTGCATTGTAATTACAATAGTTTACATGTTTTCTGTAATTCCCATTAAAGTTAAATATGCTCGCCGTTTCAGGCTTCACTTACTACACAAACTCTTGGGAGGTTAGTGAATTATAAAAGAATCATATACATGGCTATATTATAAGGCATATTTGAACTTGCGGAGTAGAGCTGGCCTTTTAAGTGGAATTTGGTTTATGAACTCTACCACAGGATAGCTTCTCTACTTTCTTATGTTCACCCCATTAGGTATCATTCATGCCATTATACTTACTTATCGTATTGTAATTATACAGCGGTTTCTCATCACTAATTTATGTTCTGAAGAGTTAAAACGTAATGATAATAGTAAATTTGAAAGCCCACTGAATGTTTGTAGTTTTTATTTATATACATCACTCAGATCTTCGCGTTGTTTTCAGACGATCCGATTTTTCGGTGGTACAACTGCCATTCGATTTAATGTGCGGGCTTAGGAAAGAAATGTTGAATATTGGGCCTTTTGAAAATAATACATTCTTTATGCGGTTCCTTTGCTTGAACTGCTCACTTCAACTAATGTAACATAAAACAATGTTTGATTAATAAATTCAACTAAATATCTTTTCCGTTAAAAGTAGCCTTTTGAAGCAGCTGTTTATCAGCTGTCAAAATCCATACATTCGTATACTATGTACCTCGTAATTAATTATTTACAATATAGAATCCTAACGTAGGTTATAATCAGAGAATGAGTAATAAGAAATAAGTTGAGATGGTACGGGCACTTGGGATTTATGGCTCCTGTTCGATACCCGAAAGAAGTAAGCAAGGAGTTTGGCTACTGAAAAAAGGATAGGCCAGAAGGACATAGTGTGAAGAACTGTAGGAAGAAATGTTATCGAGCTGTTCTTGAAGTGACGACTGTTCAAGGAACTGTGAATTGAAGAAGGATATGGTGGTAACTCTTCACTAGGAAAAGCCAAAAAAATAAAGAAATAAGTTTAAGCAACACTAAGCAATATAAAATATGTATTTTTAGAACATAACAAAAAATACCAGACGGTTAGTGTCTTATACGAATAAGCTTAAAAGTATATTACGAATTAGTTTCCAACGAAAGTCAGTGATACTGCTTTTTTTTTTTAAATTACACTATTCCAAAAATAAATAAATAAATTTAGAACTTAATGCTAAATTTTAATTATAAAAATAAAATTATAAATTAAACTAAATCCATTTAAACGCAATATTGTTATACTCATGTTTATATCATTGTGTTAGAGTTAGCTATCATTTGATAACTATATTATATTGCATATTTGAATATTAAATAGTGATTTAAATTTACTATGAATAAATAATACACTAGATTATATTTATGTTAATATTGAAAATCAAATGAGATACTGTACGATAATTAATATTATAAAGAGGAAACGCCGGCACTTATAATAAATAATTAAGTAACCTTATTTAGTGTTAATAATGTATCCCCAGACAGATTGTATCCTTAACTTAGGAGAATTGTTAAATAATTAATAAACCTTAGTTAATCGTCGCAAATCTACATGTTGCCTTATTTTAATCAATACCAATCTACCACTAATCTCGAGAGAACATTTCCCTTACCAAGACCATCAGTTAGATAAGGGACGAACAAGAAATTCTAATTGAAATGTGAAACGACAAGAAACTGGTTGTGGGTCTCGATTACTTCAACACTGGTTTGACAAGCGCTCCCAACATCCATCTTAATACAAAAAGCTCATCTCCATGATTAAATCAGGTCCGTTATATAAAAAATGATTTATTAATTTATTTTCTTTATGATATTTATATGTCAACCATGCTATAATTTAACCTTTTGTTCGTTACATTTCATTCTTTCCATTAATATCGTTTCTGTCTATAAAACTGTCATATTTTCATTGTCACTGCGCTATTGATATTGTTATCCTGTTTTGAAAATATTATATTAAAATGGCTGTTATATTTATGACGCTATAAACAAAAAAACATTAGTAATATAGTCGGATGATGCTATAGTAACGAGAAGTTACTGCGTCGTATAAGAGAGGAAATAAGTCAGTAAGTAATGTAGAAAATATAGCGGTATAATAGAAATTTATGATCAGTGGTCTCTTTTCTTCTGTATTACATTGGTATGGTTACACTATATTAGTGTAGCGTCTGTACCAAGTAAATAAATTACGTATATATAATTAAATATGTATAGATATAAATGGATTTTTTTAACTAGCTTCATTTCGAGTGTTCCTCTTAAATTTCTTGAACTAACTTTTATGTACATCAGCATCTTTTGTATTTAATTAGTTTCCTGTTAGAGCAGATAAAATTTTCATGTTCATTTCATTAATTTTACATCCAAATAAATGATTTACAGTGAATTTTGTGTTGTCAAACCTTTCTTACGTTGGTGAAGTGCAATTTTGAAATGCGTCAGTTTTGTCTGTACGATTCTTAATTTGCTGATTACGTATTTATATTTCGGCAGTTATCGAATTACATCGAACAGGCGGAAGAGGTTAAATAAAAACAGCAGATAAAAAATAAACAGGAAATGAAAAATACACACTTACCACATTTAAAACTGTACACAAGAAAATAAAAATAAAACAACACAACTTCTGTTTTTGTGTTGTGTTATATTGGTGTAGTGTTCATTTTGCATTTTCTTTTTTTAGTAGCTGTTTTATTTAACCTTTTCCAGCTACAGTCCTGCAACCTTCCTCATACTTTAGTAGTTGTAATTGGACGATGGTGTTAGTGGGGTGTTTCCTCTGGTTAGTGTCTCGCTCCATTTTGAGGTAGTGGTGTGATTTATTCGTTTTTTCCTTAGCTATTATTCTGTTTCTGTACTGATGATGTCTGAATAGGCGAAATACCGACAAGTATTTTAAATATTTTTATTTTGAAGAGAAAAGATTTACCCCCAGCCAGGATTCGAACCCGGATCTCCGCCTCACCGTGGCAACGCCCTAACCATTTGAGCCACCGGGGTCGCTCCCTACCCAGGATAAATCTGTTCTCTTCACCGATCCCCTATCCCCCGTGTTCTCGCAATTTTGCGATGTATACACGAGGAAGAATGTTCATTTAACATTACTTTTAATTTTAGGAATTTTTTTGACATACCTCATTATATTATTTATAATTAGGGACATTATATTATTTATAAGTAGGGAGCGACCCCGGTGGCTTAAATGGTTAGAGCGTTGCCACGGTGAGGCGGAGATCCGGCAAATCTTTTCTCTTCAAAATAAAAATATCTAACAATTAAAGCAATGGTCAAAAATATATAATAAATTATAGGCAAGTATTTTTGTTTCCAGTTTTTCTATCATAGACATAAGACTTATTGTGTGGAATTTTCCCATACATATCTTAATTAATATTTGATTTCAAGACAAAAAGTCAAGAATCATCACATGACCCTGAAGTTATTTACCTTTTGTAACATGTTTTATATTTTCGTACCCGAGTCTTCTAGCATGTACCAATTTTTTCGAGGTGAAGGCACATCTTCAAAAGTGCTAATTATTCCCCTCTCCCCATGAACAATATATTTTACTTATTATGTACATGCATAGTTATGTTACATTATTAGTGACTTGGAGCTGGCTCGTCGATCTTATTTGTCCACCTTCCTTCTTCCTACTCTTCACTTATCCTTTTAAATGTCTGTGTTTCTAAAGCAGCGTCAGTTTTGTAAGAAAAGAGTAGAGTAGTAGGAGTGGTAATAATGTAGGAGTAGTAATGTAGAGGTAGTCGTGCAAAAAGTATGTATACATGTTAGAGTTAAGCCAGATGCCTTATAACCAGTAGTAACATATAACATTCCAACTCTGTTACACCATTAAGTAAATATAGTAAAGTTTTAAAGCGTACTGGAGTAGCAATTCTTTAACTGACATTAGGCCTTTCGGAAGGATTCAGCCATAATTTTTTATCTTTTATTTAACGGAGGTGGCTTAGAGCATGTCACTTCTTTTTCCTTCTCTTTCGTTTTTTTATTATTATTTTACTTTGCTGATAATAACATTTATTCAGTCAGAAAAAAAAATGAGATTTTTAATAAATAATCTTACAGCTATTATTTTATTCGGTATGCAGCTTAATTTGGTCTGGTTACTAAGTTTCATTAGCGGTTTCTAAAATTCAGTTATATAAAAAACTTAAATATTTAAGCGCATCTGTTTATTTTTTATAATGATTAAATATATTATATAATTATAACTACAAATTCGATCATATATTCTTTAGGTACCGTCTGGGTCATCGATAACTTATTATATTTTATAGCCTATCATAAAAATAATAATTACTAGATTTTATAAGCCAACGTTCAGGCCTAATTTTAGGCCACCGTCGAGTCTGAAAATAAAACAAAACAAAACAATAATATCTAGAGTGGAGTCCCGAAGGAAATATATATCAGTTTTATAGATAGAAATGAAAATAAAGAAATACAATGCTTTCAATTAAAACTTAATTGATGAGAAATAAAAAAACCTGTACCTCTACAACCTGTGTACGGGTCTGGGGATCAGTACATGGTAGAGACTGTACTGTTTCATGGACAACAGTTCTGCAACCAGGTGACTTATCCTAGGTCACGCTCAACCGCCAGATTTCCCCCCTTATTTTAGGTACCCTATTTTTATATTATTTTATAGAGGCTGGGTGAGCCCCTTGAGGGTCATAGATCCTATATGATCCATCTGCGACTGCAAACAAACCAAGTAAAAGTCTTGCACGCCTCTCCGCTCCCGAAATTAAAAAAATTAAAATATAGTCAAATAAAATCTATGATGATAATAAAACATCATAAAATAATTTTCAAAATGTAATAATGAAATATTATTAGTGAAAGTTAAAGCTGCGTGAAATTAGTTACAAATAAATAAATCATGAATAAAATAATCATTTTTCTCTCGCAGCTCGCAAATAATTTCTATTCTTTTTTTTTCATTTCAGTTATGGATTTATAAATAAATATATACTGACGTAAAAATACTTATAATATACTCAAAACTAAATTCTTGTTCTGTTTTTTTTTTTAATTATTCTGTTCGTGATTATAATTAAAATAGAAATATTTTTATTAATATAAATCTGGTTTGCTCAACTTGATAGTAAAACTTTTTTTTAAATTTTTACGAATTTTTTATTCATGTATGGTCCTAAGTATGGGAAAGGAGTGGCTCAGTGGTAGAACACTGAGTTGCCACGCCGGAAATCCTGGTTCAAATCCCTCTGCTTGCAAGACTTTTACTTGGTCTGTTTGCAGTCGCTGATGGATCATATGGGATTTAAGACCCGCCTGGAACTCAACCATCCTCTATAAAGTATTATTAAAATAAGGTATCCAAAAAATGGGAAAAATCTATATAGAAAAACCCAAAAAAGGGGAGAAATCTATTTTAATAAAGCAAAAAAAGGAGAAAAATCTATATTGAAAAACCAAAAAAGGAGAAAAATCTACATAGAAAAACCAAAAAATGGGGGAAATATTTATATAAGCATAATCCAGGACAAATCAACCCCATGCAGAATCGTTGTCCATGAAATAGTACGGTCTCTACCATGTACTGAACCTCTGACCTGTGTAGTGGTAGTGGTTTTTTTTATGGTCCTAAGGTTTAATCTATATTGATGATTTTAACTAAAGTAAAACTACTAATAATTAATCAGACTGCACAACTCATTACATTCTTGTTTTCTTTTTAATTCAAGTATTTGCTTCATCCACGGCCGTACATAACGAACTTTAAAACTTGAAAAACTCAAGAAAGTTTGTTAAAAACTCCTTTAAACGCATTTATTGGATGATTGGAGCTGCCTCATCGAGTTTAAATCGAATGGTTTTTCCCTGCTCTTGCAATTTCTTTTAAAGTCAATCTGCATTAGGACTTTTCCTGAGAATTTCAGGTCTCTCAATAATCAGTAATGGACAAGGCATTGATTCCATGATCGATGCTAGTCGATATTCACCATAATTGTGGGTTTGTTAATACATATTTATAATTATTTTATCCTTATTTTGACACTTATAACAATGCCCGTTTTTCAACTATGAAAATGAACTAAAACCATACTAATGAACTAAAACCATACTACGTAGTGGCATATAGAGATTGGAGTTTGATGATGATGATGATGATTATTAAATTAATATTAAATTATAAATTTTTGGATACGTTCATCAATAAGCATTAGTTTGTATTCAACGTTCGTTCAAACAAACTTTTGAGATAACAATAGCGTTTTACAAACAAATAAAAAGTACATAAATATTCTGCCTACAGGAATAATGATGAAGCCATTTTGTATAATCATCTAAGTTGTTCTTTGATATGAATAAAATAAAAGAACCATGTAGCAATAGTAAGTAGCGAGCAGAGACAGAGAAGTCGTTCTAGACGTCAGCAAGTACAAACGTTGCCGATCCAGGGAGGGAAGAAAGTTAAGAAAGTTCGATACAACTCCTTTACAGTTTTATTTCTTCTTAGTCAGTTACCTCCTAGCCTGTTGTTGAGTTCCGATAGATCACTGAGTTCTTGACTTGTCTGAATCGGACAACTATTTAGACTGGAATTAATCGTGCGAGATGATAAGTTAATATATAATCAATATATTTAAGGTAAATTGTCATTGCCGAAGTTCCCGGGTTCAAATCAGGCTGTAAGAAAGAAATGATTTAATCTGTTAACTGCCATAACGGACCATGTGGGATTGATCTGGAGTTCATCCAGCCCCTATAAAATGGGTACCTTCATTGAAGAAAAAACCTCTTGTAGTACCTATGGGTCAGAGTCATATCCGCCATACTTTCGTCCAATTAAGGGTACCCTAACAGAAGCTGGTGAGACCAAAGGATGCTCTTTTGGTCTCACAGGGTCGATCCACGGACAATAACAAAACAAATAGTTTAATTACTGCATCTGAACCCAATACTTTTAGATTAACAGATAGTCCTACACAAGAAGATACCCCGGTCTCAAGATTATTGTTCCATGATCAAAATAAATTTGAGGGCAGAGTGACGGTTAAACGATGACATTTACATATGAAAAAATGATAAAACATGAATAAACATCTAATAAATTATCCTGCGAATCGAAGTCCCATCACAATTGTACTTCGACTACTTTCAAATACCAATTTCTCAACAGATTAAAAGATTCCTTGTCTCAACAAGAACGATACAAAGTTGTTGATCCTATCTGCAGTGGGGTTCTCAATGCTTGTTGAAAGGCATCTCTTTGCGACAGGCTTACAGTTTTTCCTTAGCCATCCTTCCGTACATCAATTTACAACTTAATGTTTTATACATAGTCAGTGGTATTGTGAAATGACTAATACAAATTATTTAAACAAAACAAAATGAAAATTCGAAATTACCAACAATCCACCTTTAAATAGAGGATCCGGTAGTGAAACAAGATCATACCAAAATTAAACTACTTGTCAATGAACATCTTTTTATGTTTAGAAAGAAATAGGAAACTAAAAAAACAAAACAGTAAATTTATTACAATGTATTTGTATTTATTACAGTATAACCCCTTTCGTATATTACCTTCCTTTGCCTTTACATTTTAATGAACGTCTTGGGGTGAGGTTTCAGTCTCTGATTGATGGATTCGTTAGGTTGTTTATGTGTTGTGTATTTGATCTCCTTTGATATGAATATTTATTTTAGTGTATGTCCTGGTAAGTATTTTTCTAGTGTTTTAGGGACCTAAGTTATTGCCTTCTTGTTTCTTTTTTGTTTGGATCATGGATAATAATAAAAATATTAGATAATATTATCGTGTGATGTGGTGTTTTTATGTTTTTTTGTGTATGTCCTAATGATGCTTGCAATGGCGAAACATTGACTGTATTTTCAATATTTCATGCTTATAAATATTTTCTGTTTCTTTTTTAGTTGTTACTGATTTGTATTTATTCTTTTTATTAATTATCCACGTGTGAATATAAAGTACAATATTAGCCCTTTGCTTTGCTATGCCAAAAATTAAAATAATAAATTCTGTAACCCTAAACTGCTTATGTCTAATATCTTCAATTACATATGGGGTTGAGAGATCGCAAATCAATGGTAGTACGGTGCCATCGAATGAATGCTGCGTATGCTATGTTCTCGATCTATGTCACCAAGGAAACCTTCCTTGGTCCATTCGCTCTCCCAGTTTAACGACCGATGATTCTCTATCCTGAAGTTCCTGGGTTCAAATCCGGGGATACCCGATAAATTACATATTTTTTGAACAGCCATAGATAACCTTGCGGAATCTGCAGAACCTCTGGGGGCTAACTAGCCTCTACGAGTTAGATACGTTTAATTTGGAACATGGAAAAATCTAGTGGATGTACTTGGTCTCAGCTAAATCAAATCCCTGTAAACCTTTGACATGAAACCATGTAATGAACCCAATACCTTCATGGTTCTACTGGTAGTTTTTCTTGTTTTATTTTTATCTTTCATCCAAATCATTGCAACAGTGTTTAGGAGGTTTGACTGTTTAGTATCTGCTGACCTTCTTGGTTAGGGGTGGTTATCATCTAGATTTCGATATAGTGGGTACTTTTTTTTAATTTATTTTTTAACGGCGCTACAATCCGGTTATATGACGTTCTAAGCCATTGAAACCATTGGATCTCCTGTATGAGGGAGATTGCAACACATATTCACGAGAATGGATTGAGTTATGGGAAGTGGTATATAAATGTTAATAGAGAAGATGAGGAAGAAGGTGATATATTGGCCTTCCAATCCGGGAGAGGGCTATAGCAGTCTCTTAAGTGCTACTGCGAGCTTGAGAGCTCTACTTGAGCGTCCATTCCGAAACTCTTCCCACTCGACTGTACGGCCATACTAACTTTTATAGTCTTATTTTCCACAGTTTGCTATAATGGCCAGCACACGAAGATAGTGGATTTTCTCGATAACATATCGGCCACTTGCTGAGGCTTGTTTAATGGAAACCGAAACTTGTGTGTCATAGCTTATTAACAAATAAAAATAAATATAATAATAATGCACTACATGTAAGATCACTATCCAACAGTTAGCTCTGGGATTTTTTTAAAGGGTATAAAAAAATCCTTGGTTATGCCGTCCTTCGGAAGGGATGTAAAATGGTGTCCCTAGCATGTGGTACTCGTTAAAGATTCCTACACTAATTTGATACTTGGATAGGAAAGATTTAGGACTCCCTCTGTAACGTTGAACGATTAGAAATAGCAGCATAAATTGACTTTAAATAAATAAACAAGCAACGGTGAAGTATTCCTTCAGGGTCTCCGAAGTAAGTTTAATGGGTTTTATTGTAATTAATGGTGTGCAGTAATTTATAGGAAATTGTCGCCAATCCGTATCACTCCAAAAAATTCACACAGGATGTCTCATTCACGGTCGTCTTGTACCGAAAAAACCTTAATTGACCATTGTTAGTATAATCCGAACTATAAAGATTCTTGAGTTCAGTACATGGTAGAGTATAATCATCAGTGGGAAATCCAATGGCTGTCATTTTCACAACAACATGAACGCTAAAAATCATTAAGGAAAAATTATAAAATTAAAATTTATTAAGCAAATAAGTACGAATCTAATATCTAGAATTAAAATAATCGTAAAATCCTCTATGCTCCTTATTATGTCACAAACAAACTCATCCATCATGATCTTAATATCCCATATGTTACTGATTTGGCCCAAACTAGATACCTATCCTTCCATAACAAGCTCCATACACACTTGAACCCGCTAATCTCTCAGCTTGCTTCCCATAACCCTGATAACCCTCCGAGGTGTCTGAAAAGAAGATGGCCTCGAAATCATCTACTTTATTGGAGTGCTACCGATGGATAGTTTCTCCACAAGTGTTTTTCATGTCATGTTGTACATATTAGCACATTTACTTGTTATGATAGCATTATAGCTGTAAATATCATTAAATTAAATAAAAAATAATTACCATACATCAAATAAAAATTAAATACTACGGTATCAAAGGTGTGGATAAAACCAATTTATAAACTTCTGTACGATCATTTGGCGATTATATCCTGTAAAGAAATTATACCTTCATGGCTACTTAATGTATCCAATTAAAAAAATCCATTTTATATGGCAGGTTTATTGATTCATTAGAGCAAATGTTTATATTTATGTAAATAAATAAAAAAAAATGTGTATATATGTATTTCTAGCACTGAGTTGCCATGCCAGAAATCCTAGTTTCAATCCCGCTGCAGGTTAGACTTTTATTTAGTGGGGCTCACCCAGCCTCTATTAAGTATTATAAAAATAGGGTACCCAAAATAGGGGGGAAAACCTAGCGGTTGAGCGTGACCTAGGACAAGTCATCTCCTTGCAGAACGGTTGTCCATTAAACATGAGAGACTCTACCATGTACTGAACCCCAGACCCGTTCACGGGTTGAAGTGGTACAGGCTTTTATTTATGTATTTATTTATTAAATACCGATTTAGCCCATTCCAGATACCTATCATTCCATAATAAACTCCAGGCCCATCCAAACCCACTAGTTTTCATCCTTGGTTCCAATTCCATCCCGGACAATCCTCCTAGGCGTCTGAAGAGAAGATGGCCTCGAGACCTTCTATAATAGAAATGTAATTAGAATGCTGGCAATGGGTAGTGCCTCTACACGTCCTTTCATGCATTTATTTATTCATACAGCCCTTGTACTAGATGTATATATTACAGTTGTACAATTCAATAAAATAATTAAAAAAAAAAAATTTATTAAATACCTTTTGATTATAGAATATCGTGAGGTTCAATGGTGAGTTTGATATTTTATTAATAGGTAATAAATCTTAATGTGGGTTAAAATCTGTCGATTTTTCGATATATTCATATATATAAATAAAATCGATATATAAATTTTGTACCCATTTCGCTTTATTATTTCATCTTTAAAAAATGTTTTTATTAATTATGGGGTACCCAAACGGTGGAGCAAGTCAAAAACTTTTCACTTAATTGTACTACAGTTCGGTACTTAACGACTTACTAGAGGTACCCAAAAAGTATTATACAAATCTAAGTTCAGTTTAGTAATGATTTTGTACTCCCTTCCTACATAGCTTATTAAAACATGAGTACCTACTCAAAATTATTTTGAAATATTAAGTATTTTGTGTTAAATAAAATAATGAAATATCTTTTTATTATTTTGTGTATTTTATTTCACTAAATTCTCTATATTGAAATTACATTCCTAAAATCGAAATATTGAAATAAGATGTAGCTTGTTTTATTTTTTAAATCGATGCATTTAAACATTAGCAGTCAAAAATTATACAATTAATATAAATCATTTAAAAAAAAATATTAAAATCAAATATAAATTATTTGGTAGTAATAATAAATTTAAGTAAGATATTAAACGATTAAGGATGGTATTTCTGTGTCATTAAGTACTCCCTGTACAAGTTCCCCTGGAGATGGATTCAAGGCGCTTTAAATAAAGCTTAATCGAAAGTTAATTCAAAGTTCAATTAATTTGCAAGCGGAGGTGAGAAGTGAGCAAACTGATGAAAAGAGTTAGGCGTCCCCAAAGTTGGGCTGTCTCTCGCCTTCTGAAGTCCTTAGATTGTCTGGGACCAATTAATAATTTGAAATATGAGTGTGTTAGGTAAGAAATTTAATTTTTTTTTTAAATGCAATCGAAGCCGACAAAGTTGATGTACCCATTTTATTACCATATATATTTTTATTATTATTAATTTATTTGTTATTATTTATTTATTGTTTCTTATTTATTTTTTCTTATTTATTTATTTGTTATTATTTATTTATTTTTTCTGATTTATTTATTTTTCGTATTTATTTATTTTTCTTATTTATTTATTTGTTATTATTTATTTATTTGTTATTATTTATTAATTTATTTGTTATTATTTATTTATTATTTATTATTAATTTATTTGTTATTATTTATTTATCTGTCATTATTTATTTATTTTTTATTATTTATTTATTTTTTATTCTTTATATATTTTTATTCTTTATATATATTTTATTATTTATTTATTTGTTATTATTTATTTATTTCTGATTTTTACATTAGTAAAATAAAGAAAGTGTTTCGATACAAGTTTTGCAAAAATAATAGTACATAAAAATAACAGAATAGTAAACATGCAGAAAAAGAAAGTAGATAATTATAATACTAAACATTCTAATGAAGGTAAAATAAAAATGTGGCCATGAGTCGACACAACATCTAAATTCTTGTAATAAACCTTGTATGTAAGTTAAACAGAACTTATATAATTCAAAAGTATTAGTTTGTGGGTAAAAAATCATATGCGTATCAATGGGTCAGAGCTATTCTAATACTTCGCCTTTATATAGGAAGTACTACCCATTGGCAGCACTCTAATTACATTTCTATTATAGAAGGTCCCGAGGCCATCTTCTCTTCAGACGCCTAGGAGGATTGTCCGGGATGGAATTGGATCCAAGGATGGAAACTAGTGGGTTTGGATGGGCCTGGAGTTTATTATGGAATGATAGGTATCTGGAATGGGCTAAATTGGTAACATATGGAACGTTCAGGTCATTATGGATGGTTTTATTTGTGACAAAATAAGGAGCGTTTAGGATTTTGCGAAGGATTTTGGATTGCAAGGATTGAATACGAGAGGAATTTGATGGTTAGGTGGAGCCCCATAGTTCAATTCCGTAAGTCCATATAGGTCTTATAACAGTAACATTAGTCTTTTGTAATTGATCTGAAGCTTTTAGCGTTTGTCTAGTATGTGTTGAAGAAGTCGGAAGCGTCTAGCTGTTTCTTGTCTTTTCAGTCTTGTGTGATGGTTCCAAGTAAGACGTTTGTCTAAGTTGAGTCCTAGGTAGCGGTTCTGTTCAACAGGGATAAGTGGAGTACTATTAAAGATATTAAAGGATACAGTAGGATAGGAAGTCATGGGTTTTCGGCGAAGGGTAAAGGTAATTTGATGGGACTTTTTGGAATTGATTTTAATTCTCCAATTCCGACACCATTCTTCGAGGCTTGATAAATGTGATTGAAGAGATTGGGATGCAATATATGGGTCGTTATTAACTGGTAACACTCATGTGTCATCAGTATAGGTGGAAAAAGACTTTTAAATTATTTATTTAACCATGGCATAGGATGGTAAAGTGTTTAGCCATAGCGTTTACAGTTTGTAGGTAATTAACGATTTTAGGATTTTCGATGTTGAAAACTCGATTTTCAAGATTGATGACTTTTAAGCAATATCAATAGACGTGCCATGCATCTATATTTGTAAAAATAAAGAATACTTTTTTAAACTCTGCACATAAACATGCAGAAAATAAATTGTAATACTACGTTAAAATTTTTGTTGAATCACCTAATTTGAATATTCATCAAGACCATATTTATTAAAAACCTACCAAGTAATAATCCATTACCTTAGCATGATTCGAAGGTTATAAATTATAAATGTAGTCAGTTAATTTTATTTGTATTAAATTAAATTGTATTTAAGTATATTCCTTGAATAACTGTAGGCATATAAAACATATAAATATTTTACCAAATAGGAAATAAGAGAAATATTTTTGTAATCAATGAAAATGCGTGTGATCTGTTATAACGGAACTGGTATAGCGTAGGTAAAAAAAATTTACAAAATGATTCTGTAAAGAAGCGTAAATGAATGTGCTTTACCAATCATGCAAATAATGGACAAACAAAGAGATTCATTATTGAATCACGTATAATTACGATCAGAGCTATTTCGAAATTGTTCCAGGAGTCCAGTCGCTCATTAATCATGCTAATTGCCTCTATTTTTCGCTTAACTTCCCCTGAAAGCGAACAAAATCGGCAGCCGAAGCATTATTGAATGCCCATCACAGCTCACATCATCAGCACGACCCCTACTGATAAGGAAACTGCTGTATATTTGATAAGGAAAGGGCTATATATTTGAGGGAGCAATTATAGCCTGCCCGCAACACGACCAGCCTTGATTCGGTTGGTCCTCAACGGCCGGCCTCAGACAATTATTTCATTGTGGTTTACGATTCAATTTACTCCCCTAACAGCTACGAGCTACTCTGTTGTTCCCATCTAGCTAGGTATTTAAAAATTGACCATTTGAACTTTGTTTAGTCCAATAACGAAACTGAGGATAAAGCCAAATTGAGTTCAAATGAAAAATGGGGAAAAAATACGATTAAGTAAATTAATTGGATTGGAGATATTAACGAACATTGTAGAAATGGTGGACGATTGAGATCCTATATCGATTTTCAATTTCCATGATAATTTTAATATAACTGTACCTCTGTATCCATTACCTGAACTGGAGTATTGCTTTTATGATGATGAGTTTTTATATAATTGTTTTTATGACCTGACTTATCAACAACACATAGAGATGATAATAGAAATCCGATTAATAATAATAAGTAACAATCATAAAATAAATAATAATAAGACTTAGCGAACCCGAAGGATCGATCCCGATACCAATCTCTGCTTAAAAACTTCCGTCCACGGACCATACGAACCAGAATCCGCCTGATCATTCTTAAAACAATCTTTCACAAACGCCTTGGACTACCCTTCACGCGCTTCCTAGCCCATCTTAATAATCTGAATTAATACTAAAAAGGTTCATAATTTGCAGCGTTGTGCAATCTCAAAAATTCTCCAGAGTTCTCATCCTTTTTTAAAGGGGTTATCAAAGCAACACCTTATTTTGGGAATACCTTAAGAGGTTGTTCCATCAGCGTTAGTGGCCACATTTCATAGACGTAAAGAAGAGTTTTAGGATGATGGTTTTATAAATACAATTAGATTTCGGAACAGAAAACGCTAGCTTAGTTATGTCGAGACCAAATAATAGCAAGAATTTTCTGAAATGTATTTCTTTTTATTTTATTGAATTGTACAACTGTAATATATACATCTAGTACAAGGGCTGTATGAATAAATATATACATGAAAGGACATGTAGAGGCACTACCCATTGGCAGCACTCTAATTATATTTCTATTATAGGAGGTCTCGAGGCCATCTTCTCTTCAGACGCCTAGGAGGATTGTCCGGGATGGAATTGGAACCAAGGATGGAAACTAGTGGGTTTGGATGGGCCTGGAGTTTATTATGGAATGATAGGTATCTGGAATGGGCTAAATCGGTAACATATGGAACGTTAAGGTCATTATGGATGTTCTTATTTGTGACAAAATATGGAGCGTTTAGGATTTTGCGAAGGATTTTGGATTGCAAGGATTGAATACGAGAGGAATTTGATGGTTTGGTGGAGCCCCATAGTTCAATTCCGTAAGTCCATATAGGTCTTATAACAGTAACATAAATAAGTCTTTTGTAATTGATCTGAAGCTTTGAGCGTTTGTCTAGTATGTGTTGAAGTAGTCGGAAGCGTCTAGCTGTTTCTAGTCTTTTCAGTCTTGTGTGAGGGTTCCAAGTAAGACGTTTGTCTAAGTTGAGTCCTAGGTAGCGGATCTGTTCAACAGGGATAAGTGGAGTACTATTAAAGGGTACAGCAGGACAGGAAGTCATGGGTTTTCGGCGAAGGGTAAAGGTAATTTGATGGGACTTTTTGTAATTGATTTCTGAAATGTTAAAATGAAATAGGACTTTAGTTGCTGTAGCATCCCATGTATACACTTAACGCAATGACGTAATTTTCTAATACATATAAATGAGTAATCACTCAAGAACAAATTTTGACTCAGAGAACGTTTAGTAGTATTTGCGTTGAAAACGTAGAGAATAAAAATAAATTATTATGAACTCCTTCAAAGAGATTATATATCGATATCGAATTAGTAATTTGTGGTGAGATATTTTTGCCGTATATCTGCAAGTACAAGAGTTGCAAAGTTAGATTCGTGCATGGAAGAAATGAGAATCCGATTGCCATCTTTTTCTCATTTCCTTCAGAAAATTGTCTCATTTTCCTCGCTAGTTCTAATCGAGGTGGAAAACTCTTGGTGCATAAATAAATACTAAACAGTACTCTAATCTAAATGCTTATCTCTTTTCAATCATTTTACAGGCAAGATATCTATGAGAGCAACTGAGATTGTAAAATATTGCGGATTTATATAATAATTTTCAATTTATATTAACTTAG
Source organism: Troilus luridus (assembly GCA_964056705.1). NCBI lineage: Eukaryota > Metazoa > Arthropoda > Insecta > Hemiptera > Pentatomidae > Troilus > Troilus luridus. The sequence continues at coordinate 92,738,711 of OZ057415.1, read as the reverse complement.
ACTTGAGCTGTATAATGTATTTTTAATCTAGCTATCAATATTTTTAATCTAACACTCACGTAGGAACATATGTTTTTATGGCGTTGAGAGGAACTTCCGTGTAGTGGATGGATAGAATTTGAAACTTTCGTAAGTGCGTCATTTATCAATTTTTCTCACTCAAACCAAGTTATTACGTTGCAATACTTACAATAATATCTAATAATTCAATGTTTGAATGTGAAAACAGTAATGTTAAAAAAAAATTATCGCACATAATAAAAATAAAAATTATATCAGTGCCAGTTACTATTTTTTTTTTATTTTATTGTTTTTCTTTAACTCAAACGTTCAATTATGTTCTTAGTCATTATTCAGGATGTGCAAAAAAAAAACCCAATAATTTAATGTATAAATTATGTATTTAGTGTTTTATAATATTAGCATACAATTTAATCCTTAAAATGGCACGTAATAATTTGGGTTAATAACAGTCACCTGTTTGTTTTGACTTTCAGTACAAAGTCATTGAACAACTTTTTTTAGCATTCCAGAGAAACTTGTGTTTGCCATTCTATCCATTTTCATGCATTGTCTTCGATTTTTTAGTTAAAAAGCCTCTATTTTATGTTTATAGAGTATATTTTAATTTATAATCTTATAGGAATAGTGAATGTATTGGAATATCCGACAGTGAGATGCCCAAAAATTTGCGCTTATGTGGAATATCTGTCTGACAGACGTAGTGATTTGGAATTGAAGGGCTGAAAAAAGCAAAATTGTATAAAAAGTATTGTTGACGTTGACTGGACAAAGATGCATTCCTAGGTGGGACCCTTTTAGTCGCACAGACCACAGAGTTGACTTCCAGCCCTTCTAGCGACAAAAAGGTAAAGTGTATCCGTCGACTAGACGGATGTTCCGATCTAAGTGTGAATATAATTCGATACCGTTGAAAGATAGCGACAATTAAATCAGAGCAATAACAGTGATATTAATGAGGAATAACATTGATAAAATAATAACCTTTCAACATATCCCGAAATTCAATTTTTATGACTTTTAGTCCGAACTAAGAAATATGGGAGCTAATTGTGGAGAGTGCTTAGTTGCCGGTATCAGCCTTAGAGGCGGGCTGTGACAGAAAATATTTTATTCTATTAAGTCATTTCCGTGGCTAATAAATTATTTAATCTGTTAACAGTCACGGATGGTCCCTGGAGACCTATAGAACCTCCTGGGGCTCACTCAGTCTCAAAAAGTAAGCTGGATAGTACAATCCCTTATCCCAGGAATAGTACAATCCCTATCTTGTACTGAACCTAAAGCCTTTAACGCGTTGTAATTTTTTTTCAAGTATAAATATTTCGGAGAAGGAGAGAGATCTAAGGCTAGAATTCTGGAAAGGTTAGTCTAGTTATAAGTTTTAAGTTTAATTATAAGAACTTAGTTTATGACTTTTTTAATTAAATGCCAATTTGTGTCTCATTCCATTCAACTTAATTATTCTTTCCGACCTGTTACACAAATGATTAAGTCATATCTGTATCGGTTCAGTCTATTGTCTTCTTCAGATAATTTATATCCGCAATATCCATTGATTTCTCGTCATTACTACTGAAGACTATTTCTATAACATGATACTAGATATACAATCCCCATGGATACTCATGTCAGACATATGAGAATAAAAGTTTCTATCCTATAACCACGTACGATTTCGAAAGTAATCAGAAAATTAGATTGGCCAGCTGTAAATGGGAGGATCGACTAAAAGCATTCCCCAAAGCACTCAGTTCCTAATTCCTTGAGTCGACTTTGGAAAAATGTCTTCATAACTCAATCATACAAACATAACTCAATCCTGTTATACCACTAATAGCGAGATGGATCTTTCATTTTCAGAAGGTTTATATATATATTTTTACCTCTTGAACCTAGGTTGAAAATTACCAAGTATATATCTGTAATGTTTTGTGGGCTGTAGTTTTTATATAATTTTACGATCTAGTCAAGCATTCCTTTCTATTGACTGTGCTTCTTAGTAAGTTTTTTTTTAAATTTATTTATTTATATTTACAACTGTATTACAGTAATACATCAAGTAAATAGGCTATGTGATACATAATGCCATGAGTTAATGGCAAGTAGAGAAACTACCCACTGGTAGTACTCAAATCACTAGTTCAACTAAGAAGGCCTCGAATCTTCTATTCAGACGCCTCGGAGGATTATCGGGAATCGAAGAGGAAGCTAGGTTTGAAACTAGAGGGTTTGAGTGGGAATGAAGCTCTTAGTAAGTACAATAGAGTCTGCTATGCTCTAATCACTGAGTCGTTTCGAAATATGATCAGGTGATAAATTCTCTAAATTCTTCAGATCATTTTCTCAACTCGTCTTTGAAATTATAAACACCGGGTTCAGTTCACCCCACAACCAATTGCTGTTGTGCCATCCTTTTGAAATCGATATCTTATTTAATTTAATTCAAGTCAAGTTATGAGCGAATCTCTTGTTATGATGTTCGCACGGGCTAATCTCCCAAACTACTGGACTGATTTTAATGACATTTCGCACAGATATGTCCAACTTAAAATATATTATATTTTAATTCGATTAATGCGATATCTTTATTGCAAAATTATATTTTTTTCTAACCACGATGCTACAATTTATTTTACACGTGTCCATTTGTTTACGTTTATTCACACATGTTGTATATATAGTCGTTATATTATTTTAATTTATTTATTGTCATGGTGCTGTGTAATTAATAATTATTAATTAAAATAGAACTATGAAAGATTTGAACAACAACGACAACCTATTCGGTGGTGCTGTTCTATCACTATCTGCAGATTTCCGACAGACATTTCCAGTCATCCATCGCTCTACGTTTACCGATGAGATTAACGCATGTTTAATACAATCGTTTTCATGGCGAAATGTCGAAACACTTGGATTGACCATAAACATGCGAGTACAATTACAAAATGACCCATCAGCACAGATATTTTCAAAACTATTTCTGGATATTTCGGAAATGCTGAAATAGAACTGCATTCAAATAAACAATCCATCAAATCGCCAGAAAATTTCCGCACTGTTGTTCAGATAAAAAAATGAATTAATTAGGAGTATCTTCCGGATATACTAAATAATTACTTAGACCATAATTGGCTCAGTAATCGTGCTATTTTGGCTGCGAAAAATGCTGATGTTGATGAAATTAACTTTCAAATACGACAGTTGTTACCAGGTAATCTAATCCTTTAAATCCATCGCTACTATTGTTGATAAAAACCCAGCCGTAAATTATCCAACTGAATTATTAAATTCTCTCGATATACCAGGAATGCCACAACAGAATCTTCGCCTGAACATTGGTTCACCGATTATTCTTCAGCGGGATTTGAACCCACCTAAATTACGACCGAAAATTTTATTGAAGCACCCATTTCGACTGGAAAGTTTATAAGAGAAATCGTCCCTATTGCGATGTATTCCAATGATACCATCAGAATCCATAATATCGTTCAAAAGACTTCAATTTCTATACGTTTGACTTTTAATATGACCATCAAGTCTCAAGGCCAGACAATGTCCATTTGCGGCTTGGACTTAGAAAATCCATCTTTCTCCTATGGGCAATAATATGTTGCATGCTCACGTGTTGCTAAACCATCTAATCTATTTCTATTAGCAAAGGACAGATTAAAAATAAATTGTGCGTCGATTAACGCTCAATTAAATTGAGATAAATAGTTATAATTTAAAATAATATTACTAGCCATAATTAAAAATCAACCATTACATGCCTCATTAATTAAACTAATGTTTATATTTTATCAGTTAAGAATTTTGTACTATACTTCGATATAAGATGAATAAAATGTAAAATCAAAAATCTATTTAATTGATTCATTATTTCTTTTAATCTCAAATTTAAATGTAATATTTTTTAAAACTATTTTAAACGCGTGACCGGGTCAGCATTTTATCCCCTTGCATGAATAAAGTCTTCCATAACGACCTTAATGATACATTTGTTGCTGATTTGGCACGAGCCTGGTATCTATCCTTTTATAACAAACTTCAATTCCTCACAAACTCTCTAATTTCTAACATAGCTTCCTCTTCAACCCTCCAAAGCGTCTGAAAAGAAGATGGCCACGTGGCCTTCTTAGTTTAACTTATGATTTAAGTACTACCAGCGGGTAGTTTCTCTACTTGTCATTATCTCATGGCATTATGAATCACTTAGCCTATTTACTAGTTGTATTATTGTTATACAGTTGTAAATATCAATAAATAAGTAATAAAATAAAATCTTTGTATGAGCTAAAGAAAACTGTTTAAATTATTTAACAGTATTATTTCAGTTGAAATAATATATGGAGTGTAAACACTTTCCGAAAACATTGGTACCAGAATTATATATTAGCCTTTTTCCCACACAATGGTGTCGTCAAAAGAGGATGAAAATAAGTTCAAACTGTTCTGAACGACTGAAGAATTATTTCCGGACAGGGAAAAACAAGTTCATCCGAAGGTAGCTAGCGAAGAATCAGAATCTAAATCATCCTCTCCGTTGTCAGATTGACGGAACGGGTATTCTGCATGGAAGTTTTATTAATTTAGTTTTGGACTAGAAAAAAAGTAAATCAATAAAAAAATAATAATATTACCGATAGATTTCGCGAATAGTATCGCTCTCCTGTATCGCATATTTAGGAAAAAGTCCCCCTTTAGTCTCATATTGGTTAAATGAAAATCCTAATTATCTTTAATTGTCATCAAATAGTAAGTAAGTTATAGAAAATGCACAAAATAGTTATTTATGTACCTATGGACTAAAGAAGATCATTATTCCCTCAGTGTAAGTTTGCACCCGAGCGAATGGGAGGGAATAATTATCAATTTAGTCCCGAGGGGGATACAAGATTTTATCTCCAGGTGGGATGTAAAAAGGCAAACTATACACTATAATATTTTATATTATGTTATCTTTTACAATAAATTCAAAAACTGAAATTAAATGTGCAATTATTACAATTTTGAATTGTTGTTTTGATTCACAATTTCGATTTAGCTGACAATAAATTTGAAATAACATTATTTGCTTCTTTTACAATATGTGGTGGATCCATAACTTACACAACCTGAACACAAATGAACTTCTGTTTATCAGTTTTGGTGTTTTGAAACAACAGTTGATTTTAATGACCGGTGTACCAACCTAACTCTGAACTTTTTCAGTACAAAACCTACATTATTTAGACGAATTAGGTTGTCATCTTTTTACTTTATTCCATAGGAAATAAAGTTGACTTTTTGACTCATTTTTTAATGCACTGGGAGAAAAGACGTACTTTAATCCTAATTAATTGAGCCAAAAACACATGTTTTTGTACCAGCTGGTGATAAAATTTATTTAATAACTCTACCTATTATTATTTTGTATATTTTAGTATTCTGTAATAATTAATAGCTGTAAAATTAATAAAATAGCAAATATCGTATGGTGGTGTGAAAGATATATCAACATACTTAATTAAGAGGGCACCTTTCTCCTATTAACTTTGCTTGACTCGAGTATAACTTTTTGATCCGATTTGAAGTTGTTGAAGTTGTTGCTATAAAACATTTTAAACTGCTACCGCACGGCTACTCTTTTCACTTAAAAAATATATTGTTTCGAAGAATATTAATTATTTTTAAAATAATATAAAAGTATAAATGATTAACTAAATCGTAAAGAGTTTATATAAATACTTATTATAATATTGACAAAAAATTGTTTTTAAATTCCTTTGGCTAATTAGAGTGAACTTTATAAGCTATTTTACATTTTTATATCAATGAAAATAGTACATCTAATTTGAGATATATTTGATATAGCGGAAGGGATACCTGATGTTAACCGTTAAACGGCCTTCAACACCTACTAAATGATAAGGATGGTATAAATCATCGACCAGATTTTTCTGTAGGCATCGTAACTATTACTATTTTACAGTTTTCTATGATACTGTTGCATAAATATTATATTTTACAGAATTATATAATAAGTAATAATTATTAAATTTTGATGGTGAAGTATAACATAGACCAGTAACTTTAATTACTTCTATCTGATGGGATTCGAACTTAAATTGGATTAAAAGTAACTTTTTGAGCCATCGACTAGTAGTCTAATAGGTTTCATTATAATAATTTGGTAACCATATTAGATATCTTAAACTAATACCGTAGGACTAGTCTGTTTACTTAATGTTTTGGGCTATTGATATATAAATTTTTAATTTCAAATATATTTTAAAAATTCAAGTTTCCATAGAAATTTCGTTTAGATTTCTTTAAAAAATATAAAATTATAAATTATGAAGTACTCCCATCATTAGATCAGCTTTACTGATACTGATACTTCAATCGAAGATTTTCATTACGTTCTTAAAATTTAATTTTGAAAATACTTTCACCATTAAAAATTAGGTTAAAATATTTCATGATTTTTGTTTATCAATATAATAATTGGGGAGGTTATTTATTTCAGATGGATAACAAAATTAAAAAAAAGGTGTTTTCGAAAATTAATAAAAAGGGTTTCACCAAAATTGTTAGAGGCTTTTTCGAGGAAAATGTTATAAACGTTTAAAATCGATGATTTAAAGTGGCACTTTCAAGTAATGAGATTTTAGCTAAAGTGATAATGTAATATCAAAGGTATATATCGACATTAGTTACACGATTTAATTTTCTTGAAGCTTTTAATTTTTGAGAGGGGCTTATCTATACAGCCATATCCATGTTAAAAGTTATAAATAGAGATGATATAATACGTTAACATACCATTTAATATGGAATAAAATATAAGAAATAGTACCAGCGAATAAAAACAAATTGTAAAAGGTCTGATAAGATCTTAAAGATGTATAATAAACTCGAATTTTATTTTTTTTCTTTTATTTAAAAAATACCTAAACGTTTTTTTTAAGATTTTTTGAAAACTATTGGTAAAATAAAATGAGCTAAGAATTTTAGGGGCTGAGATACCATGAATCTTCTTAACGCGGATCTTCAAAAACTCTTCTCAAAGTTTATAATGAGTAAACTTACATAAAAAAGAAAAATCAAATAAATAATGGGACTCTGATAGCTCCAATATGTTATATTTTTCATAATAATATATATTTTTTAATGAAAATAAAATAATACAAGCTGCCACACTGAAGTATTGTAGGTCTTAGTGCTACCATGCCATACAAACAAAGTAAAAAAAACAACAACTAAAAACTACCCAATACAAATAAAATTTATATTTGTTTTATATAAACCATCGCACATAATAAAAACATATAAAAACCATAGCTATTCAAGTTAAGCAAAAACAAAATATTATTCTCGATATTGCTTTTATTCTCAGGTTTTTCCTCGTGTCGCTTGTGTGAAAAATTGAATGGCGTAGAAAAATAATTGATTTTTATATAATTTTTTTGTTTTGTCAGATATGACAAAACTGACAGTTTCAATTATCAAAACACATTTTAATTGTATTTTCAAAGGGATGGAAAAAATTAATAACTAATCAACTTCATATTTAATCCTCTTTCTCTCTCTCTCTCTCTCTCTCTCTCTCTCTCTCTCTCTCCCCTCTCTCTCTCTCTCTCTCTCTCTCTCTCTCTCACTCTCTCTCTCTCTCTCTGGAATGTATTTCTATGGTAATGAGTCAACTTAAAATTCATGGAAAATTGATTCATTTCACCGGGTCAGGGAATTATGAAACAAGTGTAATAGAACAAAACACGATATAAAATATTGAGTGTGGAACTCCGAGAAACTTTGAATAAATGAACAAATAATTATTCAAATATATCAGATATCATAAAATTGAATTGTAAATTTTATCTAATATTTTAATGGTCGTTTAATGTATTAGAGATTTTACTTTTTGTTGTTATTTATAACAATATTTTATAATTTTAATAATATTATAAGAAATAATACTAATAGTATTGTTATGATCCTTTGATCGATTAATAGTAAATAAATATCTAGATTTTTAATTACAAATTAATTTTCAAATGGAGACTTCATTCATTTCTTTTATGGGGGGGGGGGGGTTCACATCTTCTCTCTTTAAAAAACAGCAATAATCACCCAACATTGCTGGATCCCATCGACCTTGATACTGAATATCCATTGTTCTCATATCGTGATGGAATCTTTCACTTTGCTCGTCACTGACCGCAACTAAGTTCTTAGGAAAAAAACATAAATGAGAATGCAGAAAGTGAATTTTTAATGGCATTCGGTAACCAAGTAACTGGTTTATTAACTAATTTTTCGTAGTTTTCCCCAATCTTGTTGCCTAAAAGTACACGCGCACAATGACTTTTCCATAGTATAAAATGCAGAAAACGCTGCATTTCTTTTCCGAAAATTCGTAATTTTTGTTTCTTTGTCTAGCTAATTTGTCCCACTCCTTAAGACGGGAACCAAGAAATTCTGATTGTTCCTTTGACAACCCCAAATCACGTACCAAATCATGTAGTTCGTTTTGAAGAATCAAATGTGGCTCACCAGCACTGGAACCTAGAACAAATGTGGTGTCAGAACACTCTTCTTCTGAGCTGGTCAATGATGTGGCATCGTTGCCATTGTCTCCTCAAACAATATCTTGCCACTCTAAAGGCGCAGTCGGTACTGGTAAGTCTGCATTGTGAGGAACAGGTCTTATGGCAAAAGGTACATCCGGGTATTCGATTTTTTGCTTTGCTTTTTTGGAATAACCCTCAGTTTTTGTCATACAGAAATAGCAATCATTAAGATGATTGGGTAAAACGCTACAGCTTACACTTTTTCAAAACAAACATAAAAGACATCCTTTTAACTTATGGCGAGGTACATAGAGACGGTGCTGCTGCTGTTTGAAGATATCGTGAAAACTTTCCTAACCGAAGATTACCAAATCGTAAAACGTTTGAAGCCATTGAAAGACGCCTTAGGCTACACCGACATTGGATCCGGTGTGATACGATGACACCGGATACACCCCAGCATCGTATGTGATAGAATCACGTCGCACCGAATCGGATCCAATGTAGGCGTAGCCTTAGGGATAATGGGACGCTAAAACCTATACGAGTAAACGCCAGTCGACAAAAATTTCGACGAACTGCAAACGTTGAAGAAGAAATACTCGATGCTGTTCAGTTATCTCCTACTACTAGTACTAGAAGATTGTCACGTCGTTTCGATGTTTCCTCTACCAGCGCATGGCGTACATCAATTGTATCCATTTCACGTATTGAGTAGGCAAGATTTATTACCACAAGATTATAACAAGCCCAGAAATTTCTTCCAGTGGTTAATTCGGCAATGCGCACGAGTCCTATCTTCCTGCACTGCCTTTTGTTTACTGATGAAACTTGCTTTACAAGAAACGGGATTCTTAATTTTCGAAATACCCATACTTGGGCTGAAGAAAACCCTCATACGACTGCTGTTGGACATTACCAACATAACTTTACTTTAAATATCTAGTGTGGCCCTCAAGGCGACAACATCATCGGTCCCTTCATTTTGCCACCTAGGCTGTCAGGTATATCTTGCTTGCATTTTTTGTAAAATAATCTTCATGAACTCCTAGAAGATATTCCGCTAGGCATTAGGGAAAGGATGTGGTTTATGCATGACTGTGGTCCAGCTCACTTTTCTCATAGTGTTTACATTTAAATGCTACTTAAGGCGACCGATGGGTTGGTCGACACGGACCCGTTAAGTGGCCACCATGATCTCCGGATTTACTTTGTTTGGGCCTGGATGAAGTCTATGGTTTATTCTGTGGCAGATGAAACGCAAGAAGAGCTAAGAAATCGGATCGTGGAAGCCGAAGTAACTATCAAGCACCATCCTGATGCTATACGAAGAGCCAGAGAAGCATGGATTCGTCGTGGAGAATGTTGCGTTCAACAAAACGGGGCCTCTTTGAACAGTTACTCTAAATGTTGTAATGATAATACATAAATAATAAATCTTTAACCTTTGCTATATGTTTAACAATGAGTTTGAGATATATGTTAATGTTTAATTAACCTTAAGGATACAAAGCCTTGTTGGAAGGCTAAGTTTATAAAGTTTATCTTCTTCCTGTTTTCTCGGGATATAGTTCCTAAGTTTTTTTTTTCCTTTCCAATCTCTTTGCAACAAAAAGCCTCTCTATATTCCTAATTTCCTAGTCCCGCGTTTAACTCAGTCCACTCTTAGAATACAAGATCCGAGTTTACTGATTTGCATACCCTCTCCTAAACAACTACTGTCTTCAGTAGAGCTTCCATTATTCGTGCATTTTCTTGGATTACAATCTGTTATTCCATCTCCACCCTTAAAAAAATATATATCGCTACAACCCATGAAGGGTCTTGGGTTCAGTACTTGTTATACTGAATGTTTCTTTGCCTATAGTTTCCACGGAAGGTGATATAGCTGACCTTACCTCAACCTCAAGTTTTTTCCCCCCCCTTAAGGTTACCTACTTTATTGATGTTGGGTGAACGCAAGGAGGGTCAAGAGATGTTACTAGGTCCTGCTATAGCCGTTAACAGAATAAATATTTATCTGCCATAATCATATTTGAGCAGAAGGCCTTCAGTACAACAGCGCTTTACACAATGAGCCGTCCTCCTCCAAATGAAAACAAAATTTAAAACATTTAGCTACATTAATATTACAAGTGAACAAAGCCTCAGATGTAGCCAGACTAATGTATGAATATTTTGTGCAACAAGCCATTGTTAAAACAAAAATAGCATTGCGTAAAACATATACGCAGATACATACATATACATATACATTCCCATTCACCTGTACTATATCGCCGAAGTTACCACCCGCAGCGTTGAGGGTGAGATGGCAGATGTAGGGTAGTTTTCCTTCTCGAGGCCTGTGCAGTTCCAAATCATAGGCTCTTCCTATTTCTCCATAGTAAGTTCTGTTGCAAGCTAGAAAAAGAAAATGACATAATTCAGAAAACAAAATTTTTCTAATGGATTTATGTTTAAAAATGGGAGTTTAATGGTTTAAGTATAGTAAATGTCGTGAAAATCTCATTATTACTAAACGGAAAATTAAACTTTCATGAATAATTTAATAAGTTATATTTTATAAATACTGGATTAATAGCTACACCAGCAATATTTCCATAGAAGCTCCTATACGTCTAATATACCTTGAAGAGTATTGTTGATTCCTGAAATCGAGCGGACAACGAAGGATTTCAGAGCGTCGGGATTCAGGTCGGAGGAGGTGTAGCAAATTCTTGGGTTTGCCGATAATATGATTTGAAGCGAATCCAAAACAAAATAATTGCGTACGATTCAAAGAAATGAGCAAGAATACCGGAAAGCAACCATCTACGTAGGAAACTTCATCTTCCAGAGTGTGGAAAATTTTTATATCTTGGAACCTAGATAAATGCCATCAATGAAATTCAGCCAGGAATCCACAGGAGAATAAAATGTAAAGATATCATATATGAAGATATGTGTTTCTTTTCCAGCAACGTCACTGTTGAGACCAGTGGAGACTGAATAAGAGCACTAGAACCCCAGGCGTCACTGCAAGAACTCCCATGGGATATTTACAATAGGTTTCTAGGCCATGGCCAATTCAATCTCCAGGGAGAATCGTAAGGATGAGTGGTGCAGGATAAAACTAGAGTATTTGGGTGATTGGAGAAATTCATTATATATTACATTACCTTCCATAATACAGGATAAGGGTGGTTGATATAAGATTATGTATGGACGGCATATGAAAATAAAATAAAAAAAGACTTCTTGAAGAAAAAGTTATGGAATAAGGAAGGTTGGAAGACCGAGGCTCCGATGTTCAGATAACGAGACTGCAGATCCACGGACCATATTGTAACTGGAGATCAGTAGCAAATAAGATGACTGGCGGTTGATGGTGCAGGAGTCCTTGTCCCCACGCTGGATGTAGAGCCATCTATGCATGTTATGAACATATTTATAAGTTCTGATAAATCGGGAAAATTTAAACACACCATTAGTACCTTCAGGCTTCTCAAAATATATATCATCAAAAATCTAAAAAGTATATCTAAAATATATATGTATCATAAAAAACCAAATCCCATATAAAACTCGATAATATTCTATTGTATGCTGCTAGATTAGTTGACCGTGTCATTTTATACTCAACTACTTCGCTCCCTATCTATATTTTTAGAGATTATTTTTAATACCAGAAATAGCCTAGTCAAGTAAAAGCCACTAGTTAAAGAGTAGGCGGGAAAATAAAAAAAAATATAAGAGAAACAAAAGGTCAATGGGGCTTGGTATTAGCATATAAAAGACCGTGGGGGGAGGGGGGGGGGGTTATCTACATAAAACGGATAACAATTACCCCCCCCCCCCTGCAGTTGCCAAAGGATTAGCCCCCATGGCCTTCCCGGGGATTAAGTCTATTCTTCTTCTCTCTATGTCTCTCTAAATATAAGAGTATAGTAATATAGAGTAAATATAAGTACTGTTTAATTCACCTATAGTTAAAGTACTCTATAATTTATAGAGTGTATAGGCAATATTAGAGAGTTATGTAGCCGAAGGTGACGCGCCTGGTCAACATTCCACCTTGATCTTCCGATCGGAAAATTAGCTGCTAATAGGCTGAATGAAGCTCCGGTAATTATCCACCCGAGCCACCTGAAATTTACATAACACCGTAAAAGCTAAAATAATGAGCTACTAAAGATAGATTTCTGGCGTAAAGAAATTAATTAAAGTAAATAAATGTATAAATCCTATTATATTTTGCTATGCTGAACCAATTGATGATCTCAGGGAAAAATAAACTTCCATTAATCTGATTCATTTTCATAACAAAAACAGGAAATACTAGAGTACAAGGCATTGTCTTACATTATTTTAATTCATAATATAATAATATATATAGATAGCTTCTTCAAAAGAACAATGTCATAACTCAAAAAACTAATTTTTCAATAGAGGTATTTGAAAGATCCATGTGAGTTAAAAAAGTAAAAATTTGGGGATTAGTAAAAAGCAAAGCATTCCCATTGTAATGGTGGTATTGAAATTCTTTTATAAACCATTTGAAAATTTTTAAAAGATTGAAACTTTTTTTATTTTAACTAATGTCACTATTCCCATAACACTTTAAGTTAAAAACAAAACATACGAGTAAAAATATGACTTTATTATTTTTTTTTTCAAAGTTGCCAAATTTTGAGTTACGCCGTTGTCCTATTGAAGGAACGATATATTGAGGCTTTCAGGATCAAAAACAGATAATTCGAAGTTTCAAAAATTTATTTTTGTTTTCACTTTTTTAGCTAATTTAGTTTTTGGATATTTTTTATAAAACGAAACTCCGGCGCCTTATTTCTTATGGTTTTGGCCCTGTTCTGAAGCTGAAGTTTCGGAAATATAAAGCTAATAAATAAATCCTATTTTGATCCGGAAAACCTCTATTTATGAATTAAAAATGGTTAACACTTTCTTTTCTAAAAGCGTTAGTGTTAATAGAGGGGATTTGTTAAATGGAGATTAATAAATAAATTAATCAATCTTTCAAGATGTGCTGAAGATGGTTTCATATGCTTAAACAGATATCTAATAAAAGTCCTTTTTACTGTATTTGATTATTATTCTTGTGGAAAGCACTTCAGGAGATGTCTCGATATTGGCTAAACCGTTCGTAACTTTCCCCTATTTTCAGTAAAAGTCCTTGGTGAAACCAATGAGGGTTCACTCAGCTTGATCCATCACAATCCTCAATGGCTTTTCCAATGCTAAAGGTTCCAAATTATTGTTATTTAATGGTGCAACACCCCAACTTGACACTTAGTTTGCTCTTGCACCGACCGCCAGTTTTCCCGATCGAAGAACCCTGGCCTCAATAGAATATTATCAAAAAAGAGATACTTAATAACAGTGTAAACTCAGACATAGTAAACCACAGAAGGCCACTAATTCAACTTTGAATTTTAGCCATAATTAAGACGGACATTTCATAAAAAACAACTCAACCTAAACAAAAAAACAAATATTTTAATGTTTGCAAATTATAAAGAATATTTAACCATCTTATAAACCATTCTAATAGTAATATACCATCGTTTGTTTATATATCCTATCATATCACACGGCTATAAGTGAAATACACTGAACCAATGCAAACGATTTTGAGAAAAACTGTCACATTTCATAATTATTTAAGTTACTTTGAATTTGAATGGTACAGACTTCTAGATCGTGGGAGGTATTCCTGCTAGACGGTGAAGAGCAGGCCTTATGGAAATTAATTTTGTCGGGAGATGGAAAGAGGACAGCCCGAGCAAACTCATTACTCGTGGACCGGCTGATATGAACCCACTACTTCAGCGAAGTCATTCTCATGATGGCTCTTGCTACAGTCGAAATTGGCCAAGACAAATATCTCCGACACTGTTCCAATTAAGACTACACCAGTTTGGAGTGAATTCCATCTTGAAACCAGAAAGGAATTGACATAAGTTCCAGGATAATTGATCAGTATTCATACTTTTATCATTTTTTATATATAAATAAAGAGTAAAAGAAATAAACCCAATTTTAAAAACTAAGAAAATATGTACACATTCAGAGGATAACGAAGAGAAATAAATGAAAGGTTCGCTCATTCTGTACCGTTTCTGGAAGAATTATTTATTATTTTACAGACAAACCTTATCATTCATTGAGATAACAGAGTTAAATGTTGATGTAATAAAGATAAAGGAATAAATTAATGAATAAACATCGAACGAGCACACACAAGCACTGACACACTTCAATATTCCTTTTGAGGAAGACATGTAGAAGCGGCAACTGCTACAAATTTCCAAAGAGAATAATCCAACCATTTACATCAATAATAAACGATGCTCATGTCATTGATGAAATGGTTCACGGAATAACAGGATAAAGTAATAATGAGATTATCAAAAACACATCGTATGCGATTTTTCTCGACTTCAGGAACGAAATATAAAAAAAATAACATCCTTACTATTACAAAGGCGATAGGTTCTGGTACTACATTTTAAAAAATATTTGTATCATTAAAAAATTGAACAATATTTGATTATCAAACCTCATGTTAAAGTTGCCATTAAATTAATATTCTAATTTTCATTTATTTGTTATCAATCTATTTTAGTTTTTTAGTTTTTTATTTAAAAGATAGAATTCCTTCATAATTCTTTTTTATGGAATTTTTATTCATACCAACAATTTTAGACAGTTAATTTGAAGATGTTAACACATGGGTTATATATGGGTAAGATATAGATGGCATTAATGGCCTGCTATGCTCTACTCAGATGAACTAATTCTTGATTTCGGGGAAAATGAAGGATCATTAATATAATTGATTATGTAATAGATGTAAGATGCTAGCCTGAGATCCCTACAACTGAGATACTGCACATATTAGCTTTTCCCTCTCCACCCTCTTCACTCTTTGATAAAACTGTCTATTCATCCGCTTTCTCCTTTAACAGGTAAAGCCCATGTGGTTCACTATCTGATGAGGTTCACTCAATTCTTAGGTTTTTAATAATATTTGTCATTATATTATGCAACATGACCAAATCATTCTCATATAACAGATCATTAAATCATTCATTGATACAGGGATATCGAACAAAATATTCGTTCCTATTTTTCAAGGATATTGAAAATTGTTAAATCGATGGAGAACTGAATTGGTTTTGATTACTAAAAAATCTCTGTAACGTGCCATACAGGCTGTAACATACAGAGGTGATGGAGGTTTTCTTGTGAAATGGAAATAATTCATGATTTAAAACGTTCACCATTCAATAATTGTGTGAATAAAAACTCCAGTTGACTGTGGTAAGAAACACTTTTAGATGAATTTGGTTTCTATCTTCCTGGAGAAGCAAGTAAAATACCGCTCCACGCTCCAATTATGTTTATACATGACTATTTTATGGCGCTGCAGCCTATCAATCAGCCTTGGCCTCCTCGACCAGTTTCCACCAGTCCTTTCATTTCATTGTTGCTTTCCTCGAATTCCGAAGATTTAATAATCTCCTGGGTTCCTCAATGATCCCATCGTCGTACTCTTCTTGATCGTTGCACGTTTTTTTAATTATCTTTCTGGGTTCTTCAACACTTGCCATTCAGGAAACATGGTCCAACCCTTCCCAAGCTACTTAGCTTTGTCACTCCAGCAACATCAAGGACCTGGAATGTATTCGCTAGCGCTGCATTGGTACGTCTTCTCCTGGCTACCCCTATCAAATAGATCTATATATTCGCCGTAGAGTCCAACATTAGGGATGTTTGACATCCAATCTTTTAACATCTACTAGAGGAGACAGAACACATCGTTTACAACAGAAAGGACACTAGTCTGCAAGACATAAGAGTCTTGATATTTAGATTACTGCAGTTAGGGAACTAGTAATGACCAAGATCCCTTTATTTAGTCACCCCTGTAATATTTATAAAAGTGGCCCGGTTGTCTTTCTGTAGTAAGAGATTCATATACACTCACCATAAATATTAGTTTTAACTTTTATGTTTGGAACTAATGTCATCGTGTGGTGGATGTAGTCTCCTCTGCATTAGAACGTGGATCATATTGTTCGGGCGTCTTTCTTGACGTCGAACAGGCTTTCGACCGAGTCTGGTATCCGGGATTGCTCTATAAACTCCGTAAATTTCTACCGCCTACCTACTTTCTCGTCCTTCAATCCTATCTCACAAACAGAACTTTCCAAGTAAACCACAATAATGTCTATTCATCCCTCTTTTCCCAATCTGCTGGTGTTCCTCAAGGTAGTATCCTTGGCCCAATCCTTTATACAGTTTATACAGCTGACATCCCAACTCATCCTAATACTATCCTTACCACATATGCTGATGATACATGTGTATTATCAGTCAATACCAATCCAGTTATTGTATCCCAAAGCCTCCAATCCCATATCACTGATCTTGAAGAATGGTGCCAGAACTGGAGAATTAAAATAAATTCTCAAAAATCCCATCAAATCACTTTTACCTTACGTCGTAAACCAATGACTTCCTGCCCTTCAGTATCCTTTAATAATATCCCACTTGTGCCTGTAGAACAGATCCGATACTTAGGGTTGCATCTCGAAAACGATTAACCTGGAATCCTCATACAAGACTGAAAAGACAAGAAACCGCTCGACGTTTCAGGCTTCTTCAACACTTACTAGACAAACGCTCTAAGCTCCCAATCAATTACAAAAGTCTCATCTACATGACCATCATACGAGCTATTTGGACTTACGGAGTAGAGCTTTGGGGCTCCACTAAGCCAACGAATTCTTCTCGTATCCAATCCCTACAATCCAAAATCCTTCGTAAAATCCTCAACGCTCCTTATTTTGTTAAGAATATAGTCATCCATAACGACCTTAATGTCCCATTTGTTGCTGATCTGGCCCGATCCCGGTATCTATCCTTTCATAACAAACTTCATTTCCACTCAAACCCTCTAGTTTCAAACCTAGCTTCCTCTTCAATTCCCGATAATCCTCCGAGGGGTCTGAAAAGAAGATGGCCACGTGACCTTCTTAGTTGAACATGCGATTTGAGTACTACCAGTGGGTAGTTTCTCTACTTGTCATTATATCATGTCATTATGTATCACTCAGCCAATTTACTTGTTATATTACTGTAATATAGTTGTAAATAGCAATAAATAAATAAATAAAAAAAAAATGTTTGGAACTATACTTAGCACTGTTTAGCAGTAGAAACTGTTTAGCAGTGTTGTGCTTTTGGACTTGCTGACAATTAAACATGTATCTCATGGTCGGAATAGATTCCCTTACTATATATCATACACACACACACACTTGTATGTGTGTGTGTATATATATATATATATATATATATATATATATATATATATATATATACATACAAGGGATATAAGTATATAAACAATAAAATGTACTAATAGTAAAACTATAGGAAAGTTTTATCCTGAGCTGTGTAAACGGAAAATGGAAATGAGGGAGGGTGAAGTTTGAGGAGGACGGTTCTACTGGAGGGGGGAGGGTATGATGGGATTTTGATTTCCTCCCTCCACCCTCTCTACCCCTACCATCGCTCCTATCTCTCCCTCCCTATCCCTCCTCTCTCCCCCTCACTTCTACCCCTTCCCCTTCCTCCCTCCCCATTCATACCCCTCCTACTGTCGTAAAAGTGCGCTCGAGGAGAAAGCGATTCAGGTCATTATCCCTAAATCGTCCTTTTAATTCTGAATAATTCTATAAAAATTCTTACAGTTATTTCAATTACGGCGTGTTTTATCTCTTAATAGTCTATGAGTGGTACATTTTAAAAACGCTTAAATTATGTTATACATTTTTTTTTATATATATGAAATAAATTTTGTTATATAATTATGGGTTTGTAGTGAAGGAGCTGTGGCATATCCAGGTTGTAGAAGGTCCCAAATGAGATTATTAAGAAATAGTGTAGAAGGTAAACTCTACATTCTCAATGACGTCAGTTAACGAAGATTACTTTTGTCATGAGACTAAATGAGACGCGATTGCTTTTTCCAGTACTTAAATACTCCCCTGAGAAGAGAAGACATGGAGACCTCGGGAACAGTTGATAGAACAAGTAAACGAAGAAAGACAGCTATAAACCAGACAGAAGATATTGGAGGGATGGTCCCCTAATACACCTTCCCTGTGAGATAATTGAAAAAAATCAGAGAGGGGCATAGGAAATTATGGTCAACTTGAATTTATTATTTTATTCCTATAAACAAAATTTCTGCTATATAAACATTTTCGGGGTACATATATTTTTGAGATATTTGAAATTGTCAATTTTCAGCAGGAATTTAGAAATGAAAAAAAAAACCTATAGGTAAATTTGAATTAAGATTTGGCATGAATCTTTTTCGGTTCAAAAAAATAAAAAAGTAAAATAAAGTATAACGGCGGACTATATTTGATCTGGGAAAAGCCCTCAGAGGACAAAAGGGTCTTCCCCTGTACACCAATATACACCAATCCCCAAGGCATACAGTTAGGAAGTGATGTTCTGACATGTTCTCAGGAACACAGCTCCTTCAGACAAAGGCCAAAGTGGACCGAAGAAAGGAAATGAACGAAAGAAGGATTACAGGAAGATTGTAAGGGTAAAGTCTTTGCTTGGTCTGTTAAAAAGTCTGTTACGTGTTATATAATAATTACAGACCATATTTAAATTTTACTTTTCTCCCTTATTTATAGAAGCATTCTTATAAATAGACATTTCAGTATTATCAATTCTATTCAATCTATTGAATAGTTTAAATAAAATTTTCAATCGTAGCCACCTCAGTACGTAGCGTGGGTACGGTAGGTTGTGGAAAAGAAATTATTTATTCTGTTCACAGAATCGACCTGAAAAACACCCTGGGTCCAAATAGAATGTTTGATAAATATTTTTATTTTAAAGTTCTTAAAATTTTAAATATTTTGAAATTATATTTCAATAAAAAAATTTCTTATATTTGACCCAAACAAATAGATTAAGTTTTTATTTAACATATTTTATTATACAATACAAATCGAGATAATAACATATAATATTAACAAATTTGAAAAGGAACAAATTGAACTGTCGCAATTAATGATTTTTAATTTATGTAATGCACATAGATCCATCATAGCTTCACCCAGCCTTTTGTAAAGCGTTCGGAAAGTCGTGTGGAAATTTTGAAAAGCCTTTTTTTAATCTTGGTGGAATATTGGACTATATAAAGTAGCGTTCTTTGCCTTCCTGAGTAATGTAATTACCAGGTATTTGATTTGTTTATTGTTTAACAATAGGCATATCGATGGATCTAGGTACATGAATAGATCAAATCTTGAATATAATCTTGAAACAAGAGCTTCAATTAACTTGACTGGGTACGAGGAGAGGGGATTTACGATAAGATAGCTACAACGGGTAATACGCTTCACCTGGCCCTTTGTATTTCGGGATTGGCTGCAACACGTGTTGTGCACGCAAACATCTTAAATCATACTCTCCCATCGACCGTTCTCCCCGCTATGTTTTCCATATAATGATGGCTATATAATTAATATTTCCGCGAAGAAAATATCAAAACTTTAAGCTTATAATACGCTATTACCATTATTATTACTATCACTATGTACGATGATGTTATTACCGTAGTAACCAGTGCGATGATTGTGTGACAGATTGAACAAATGAATAGAGAGAAAAAAAGTTCAATGGCTATGCGAAATTACAGGAATTTAAATAAACTGTTCATGAAGGAAAGTAAATTTCTAATTTAGTTTGCAACTAGCGCTATAATTAAGAATTAATTGATCTAACAGACAGAGGTCGAGGCCGTTAAACAATTGAACGGCTATTGGCCGAAGGTTGGACAATTAGAGCCAATCAGGGAGAGCCATTGGGTCTTCTATTAGCTTAGTCAGCGGGTCCCTATCTCTCTCTTCTTATTGGCCAACGCGACAGCCAATAACCGTTCAGGTCGTTGAGCTGTTATTACACTACCCAAAGGCATATCTAATTTCATTCGTACCATGTGCAGTAGAGTGGACGCTACTGAGATCAATCCGGACAGGGCAGGTAATTATTAAATCTGTTAATAGTCTTGGACGACCCTGTGGGATCTCCATTTTCTCCTGGGGCGAAAACTAGGGGTTAGACCCTTCATGGGTTGTAGTTTTTAATTTTTTATTCAACTTTATAAATGTAATCAATGATATGGTAAGGAATCTGGTATAATATACTATACTTTTTCATTTTCAGACTAAACATAACAATATATATAACTGTAAAATTGAAGAAACCTATGATAATTACAAAAAGACAAAAAAAGAAAAGAAATTGTTTTTCATAACCCTTTCATAGGTGATTTTCTGCTTAAATTAAAGCAGTATATTGTGCCATTCAATGCACAAATTGATTAACTCCATAAAACAAACAATGGAAAAATGCGAGAAAACAGTGTGCATGGTTTTTTAAAATTCCCTTCATAATATAAATTCAAATAAATATTTTAGAAGGGATAAATAAAGATGTAGCATTCATCTTACAATATATAAAATTAATAAGAATGACTAGGCAAAAAGATACCTTGAGAAATGCTACAATTTTTTAGGGATCGGTGGAGTTAATTGATTTGGCAAGTGAAAAAAGTAATAAATTTAAATTCAGTATTTAAATTTCTAAGTATCTTATCACAGATAAAGTTAATTATTAGATATTTTATAACAAATTTTCCATAAAAATTAATATTAACAGCTTTGTT
Organism: Troilus luridus; assembly: GCA_964056705.1. NCBI lineage: Eukaryota > Metazoa > Arthropoda > Insecta > Hemiptera > Pentatomidae > Troilus > Troilus luridus. The sequence goes on along the minus strand of OZ057415.1, from coordinate 92,717,366 downwards.
ATATTGTATTATTATTTGTGATTAATTCGACAGCAGTATAAATGGTGTCTTCTACATAAGCTGTATATAAGGGCACATCATTTCGATTTCGTCACAAGTTTTTAAAGTAATCTGTTTAACAGGAGGAATGAATTTAAGTAGATCCATCATGTCTCTGTTTTTTTCCCTTGTTACAGATCAACCTTTAGAACATGATAAAGGCTGATCCACATTTTTCAAAATTCGTGGACCATCTGTCTGTGGCCTAACTGATTTCCTTGGATTAAATTTTGAATCTTCAATATAGTCGCATTTATATTGGAAAAAGTGTGATTTGGACTTTTCTATCTAGTTAAATTCATCATTTAGCGCTGGCTAGTACGTTTAAATTGTATTACTGCAAAGATTTGCACATAAGTACGGAGTTAATCAAAATGACCTCTGAAAAAAATAAGTTATTATTCAGTGGCCAAAAAAATTATGTCGTTAAATGGTTTTAACCTTCACTATTTGGGAAAGATTTTATTAGTATAAAAAGTTATGACTACACCAAGTGCTTTTAGACTTAAATTTAAAATTTTTCAAAAAGTGGAGTTAGTCAATTTGTGCAGTGAACGCCTCAATTAACGCTTTCAAGTATTTCTTCCCTTTGCTAATCGAAACATCGTCAAACACATTCTTGATTCAATTGTTAATTTAGTTTTACATTGAATCAGTGCTAAGTTTTAACAAGAGATAGTTACCAAAATAAGAGAGATTTAAAGCCAATTATGGTATATTGTAACTCGAAACTAAACTAGAATTTAAAGACTTACATCCAACTTTTTCATTATAAAAGCCATTTTATATAACAATTTAGAATATTATTTTTTTCAATTTGTTAAATTTTAGTATGTTTATACCGCAAATTTATCAAAAAAAACTAAAATTATTAATAAATCATTTCAATTATATTACAGTAAATATTGCAAAAAATATACATGTCTAAATTCATACATTTTACGCTGATGCATTGTTTAATAATTTGTGATTAAAAACTCCCAGGAATATTTTTTTTTATTCGAAAAAACCAACAGTTTAAATAGAAATATACAATATAGATAAATAGAACAAAATTGGTATAAGGAAAACGAATCGGTGTTGTGTTTCATATGTTTAATTGTTTTCATTAATGTTTAATGAAATTTTAATTTTTCACTTGTCTATTGTTACACTCTTTTTTATGTATGCTTAGTGAAATGTACAACTGTATCATAATCACGCAAGTAAATATAATGGCATAAATAATACCTACATATTGGATGGATGAAGTAACAAATTAATCAAAAATAATTTAAATTACATTTCCGTGATCATTTAAATTATACGTAAAATATCGTCGTTATAGTATAATCTTGAATCCGAAATTTATAATTGTAAAAATATTTAAGGTTATTTTAATGACTGTAGATATGTTACAAATATTATTGTTTGTAATAAATAAAAATATTTGTTAAATATCGTAATGAAAATGTTTGAGTACTAAAGGGTAAAGGTTAGACTATCTAAATAAAATATCAGCTTGCAAAAAAACTGTATTTTACAAGGAGAAGGTAAATGGAATAACTTTACATGCTATTACTATGAAAAGGGTTGCAAACTTTTATAGTTTATAGGAAAGATTTAAATAACTACCCTCTATAAAAATAATGGAGTATTAACAGCGGTGTAAAATATACTAGCAATAAAACCCTGTGATAACAATAAAAATACTTTACGCTGAGCGTAGTAAAAATAAATCTTCATTATTAAGCTTCAACATAAGTCATTATTAGTAATAAAATGGTGTTTGATTTACGCAACATTATATCAATTGTTGACAACTTTACAATTGTTAAAATCTGACAATAGTTTAAAACTAATCTTTGGGAGGAAAACCACTCCAACATCTAAAGGGTCTCGTGTTCTGTACAAGGTTCAAACTGTACTGTTTAGGAAAAACGGTTTTGCAGGGAAGAGATTTATATGAGCACGCTCATCCACCAGGTATTTCCCCTCAACTTACCAAATCTAGGTAGTAAATGGTCCAGGAGGATCTATCGATCCCAGAGAGTTCATTCGTTGCTGATAAAAGACTTGAACCAGAATCTTCAGGAAAGTAACTCGGGACTGTACACACTGAGCAACACCAGTGTAAAAAGTTGAAAGCCTTTGGAAAATATATAATCTAAATCACGTATCTGATTTTTTAAATAATGTATTCATTGAAATTGAAACTGTACTACAACAATAGATAACTATAATGGGATTGATGAAGATAATGAGAAAAACTAACTACCACTGGGTAGGCATTATTCTTAAATAACATATTCCACTATGTTTGAGAAGTATGTCATGATAGGATATTGATTTCATTATGGAATCCATTATTCGTAACAAAGTAAGGAGCATTCGGGATTTTATGAAGGATTTTGATTCGTCAGAATAGGATACGAGAGGAATTCGATGGATTAATGTGCTCCAAAGCTCCTCCTTAAGTTTAAAATAGGACTTATAATAGTAATGTATATGAGTCTTTTGTAATTGATTAAGAGTTACTGCAACAATTACTAAATAAACACTCTAATTGTCTAGTAATTGACTTAGTTGCCTGAAACGGGGGTATACCTGATTTAAGCAGGTACCATTATACGTAAGTAGCCAAATTAATTAGTTTCATTTCTTCCAAAAATCTAATAAAATTTGCACTTGAAACATTCGGTTTATAGGAAGAAATCTATTTACCTAAATTTACAACACTAATATATTGGCCACAAAGGTATTTACCAACCCCTGCAGTAAGAAGGGTCTCATACTTAGTCTTTTTTTCTAACTAAGATAAAAAAGTTATTCTCAAAGGGAATAAGACTCTCCCACTCAAATTCCTACCTTTGTGGACTTGGGCGGAGAAAAGATAAAGCGATGAATGCCTTTGTCAAATTATTAAAGGATTCATAAAGATTTTTATCCTTAGAATGTTTTAAAAATGATATTTTTAACAAGTTTTTATTACCTTCATCTTTATGTACGTAAAGCGACGGAACCTTTGAAATTTTATTTTTGGCCATTTCAAATCATCGAATTCAATTGAAACTTGGCACACTTATCAAGGACCGATCACAATAAGTTACGAAAAGTTTGTCTCATTATCCTCACCAGGATATTCAGGATTAGCAATTTTTCATATTCGAATACACAATAGAGTCCTATGGCAAGTACTAACTATACATGGCTTAATATCTATAATATTTCTAAATATAAAAATATTTTTAACAATATGAACTTTTTAAAAATTAAAATTTGAAAAGAGCAAGCAGCCTTAATAAAGGAAGATGTATTAGATTAGATAACTGACTCAATAGTTAGAACAGATACCTAGTTTCCATCGGGTATAGACCGATCTACAATTAAAACAGTAGTTGATTTTTATTAAATTTTCGTCTGCTCGTTGAATTTATTTAACTTAAGTTCTCAAGAATAACTTAATAGCTACTATATTGAAAATACGTGGCCCTATCTCAATTTAGGAATACAAGTGAACCAAATACAGATAATAATTCTATTTACAGCATATAAAACGGAAAATAATAACATATGACATAAATGTCACATATAACTTTACTTATGTTATATACAACATATATGTTACATATAACTTTATATATGTTATTTATAACTATGTGTTGCTCATAACTTTGTATATCTTATATATAACATTTGTAAAACTCACGGTCTGACGGTGTTGTACAGAGCTGGACAACCGCGGGCAGTATGAGCAGGAAGGCGAGCCACATTGCTACTGTTCGTGAGACCCGCTCATTAGACTCCATATTTACCAAGTCAGCGGGGCTATTTTTATTTTCGATAAAGTGACTTAGATAAGTATCATGTCGTTGGAAACATACTTCAGCTGAGTTTATCTTGATCCAGAAGTAAAATTAAATTCACAAGTGGAAGGAGGAGTCGAATTGTCTTGTCGAGTAGTAACTTCTGGTGTAAAAATGCGAACCAATACAGTCCATAAATGGTTTTGGGTTTATTACATGGTAAGGACTGAACTTTTTCTAAGCCAACGGTTGTGCATGGTGTTTATTTAGCTCAAATTACAGCTCAACCATCAGTTATTCATTAATAATAATTAATTATATACGATGGTGAACTCAGGTGGATCTGTAGTTCGCAAGGTCGACCAATTTCAATTATTGAATTAATAACAATAAACACTTAACTAAAAGTGTTCTTTTGCAATTAAAGTATCTTATTATATAAGACAACGATTGGATCCAGATATGCAGGGGCTCTTAAACGGCTTTAATCGTTTATAACTTTTATTTGAGACTAAAGATAGATGAACTGATTTATCTTGAAATTGGTGATCGGATTAAAATTCACGAACGATTTTCAGAGCAAAAGAAAGCAAAATATGGTGTCATAATAAAATACTTATGCGTTGTTATATATTCTTAATATATAATTTAGAATATATACAATATTATTATATATTCTTATATATTCCTTATTCATAATCCGATAATACATAATAAGGAATAAGGTCCGATTTGTTAATATTAACTCTAACAAGGCATCCGCATAGTCTTTGCACTCTCCGGAAATAAAAATCTGAAAAAATCGCAACTCAATGCTAAGGATTTACGGAAAATGTAGTCTCAAAAATAATCATAAATATAAATCAGAAATGAATTTAACCAATTCTAATTATTGAATCAATCCATAAAGGCCATTACCAATATTTATTTATGATCATAATTTATATTAGTTCATATTACTATCGAATTTGGAGATTTTTCAGTAAGCGGAAATTCGTGAGCAGCGATTAATAATGCCGGCGTCGAGCCCTCGTGTCCAATTAATTATTATTTTATATATAATTAATGCTATCTTTATTTAATTCCTCAGCCTTAAAAATTTTAAATTAAGCCTTAAACATTAAAATGAGAAAAATAATCAATCGTATCAAAAATAACCAAATAATTCTTCTTCTTCTTCCCATGGCTCTACAGCCCTTGCCAATCTTATACACCAATGTGCCCAAGCCATCTTATATGTGTTGATTTAATAAAGGTCTGGTGCATTGTATAGGTCCTGAAGCTCTCTATTATTTCTCTATTATCAGCATCTTTTCGCATTCCTGGGTCAGGACCCACGTTTCACTACCGTATGTAACAATCAGTCTTAGGATTGTTATATAAATCAATAATTTTGCCTTCCGTGACAAGTTCCGAAATCTTAATGCTTTTCGCAATGCAAAGAGACATCTGTTCCCTGCTGAAATTCTTGCTTTAATTTCTGCAGTGATGTCATTCTTTCGTGTCACTAAAGCCCCCAGATATTTGAAGCTGTCCACTTTCTTAAATGTGTGGTGGAGCAGTTGCACATGACTTTGCTCTTCCTGCCCATCATTTTTTGTGGAAATCATATATTGGGTTTTTTCCTTATATATCACCAGACCCAATTTTTTCCCAGCTTCTTCAAATTCCTGCAAAGCTCCTGAAGCTTTGGACCTTGCTGATATCACTACGTCATCAGCATACGCTAGGTGTTGGGTCATCCTATTACATATCGTTCCTCCTGGGTTGGTCCTGATTGATCTCGCAGCTTGTTCGAGTGCTATGTTAAATAATAAAGGTGAGAGGGGATCTCCCTGGCGCAGACCATTCTCCACCTCAAAATCTTCTGATATCATATTTTGTATCATTACACTACATCTGGTGTTTTCCAAATCCTTAGAGGTTCCAAATCAATCCGCCATCTAAAAATAACTTTTAATAACATTAATTGAGATATCTAGATTACCTACTAGTTTATTTCTTTTCAATTAATACGTCGATGAAATGTGTTCGAGTATTAATAGATATTCGGATTTCATTTATCATTTTTTCTTAGCAACTACTTCTCCTGATTGGCCGTAGAGATCTAAAAGGGAAAAGTCATTATTTAGAAACTGTAGGTCCGATTCATATTGCTTATTCAAGTTGACAGATGATGATGTGTGGTCTTCCCAACACGCTGGGACAATTACTAAATGATGATGCTTCGCTCACTACACCATATAGGTTTGATCCACTCACATATAGTAGAAGTGCTCTAAATCATGTTTTAGCAAAGTTTTTCTCTTTGAATATATTGCTCATTTCTAATTTATAGCAATTGTGTTTTTGCTAAATATAATAAAGTGTAATTAAGTTTTAGTTCATTGTAATTTTCTCTCACTTTATCCTATTAACGTTATTATTATGTATCACTTTTTAATTTTGTTTTTTCATTGTTTTTTATATATACGTAATTTAGGTTTGGCCTAATTGAGTATTTTAACACATATGTTTTTCCTAATGCAAAATTGTTATACTCAAAGGATATTGTCGAAGAATGGAGATGTGTTTATTCTAACTATTTCAGTCTATTCTTTAACCTAAAAATGTATTATTTGATTTTTCGATCAGAATATTTTTACGATCTACGAAAATAGATTTTGTCCTCTCTCTACTCTCTTTGTGAAGGAGATCTTTTCTGAAAATCTAGTTGATGCGTTTCACTAATCCATTTGCACATTAAACTTAGGAGTAGTTAAATGGTCTAAAAGCAAAGAGAAACAACTTTTCTCAATCTCTCTAGCACTTGTGACTGTTAGATTTGATTAGGCTTTAATAAACCTACAGTATGTGTCGAGATATTTTGAAGAAATTATCTTCTCCGCCATAGAACCTATTTTAGATTAATTTTAAGAAATCTTACTTAAATTTGTTTGATACACTTGGGATACATCTTTATTTATAATTTAGGTATTTCAAAAATTAATAAATTAATCTATATCTATTAGGTATTTTCATGAAATTTCATAAACCCACCTTGGTTTGTGAATATCTTCTCTAAAACTTATTTACAACGGATTTTTGGGAAAGTCGTCAATATTCAAGAGTCAAATTCAAAAGCTAGAAATCCCATTTATATAATGACAGATATTGGATAGTCTCCTATGAATGACGAGTTAACAAATGTTGCTAACTTCAGTCTACAAGCCACTTTAACAATTGTTGAAGTCTAATGTTGGTCGTTGTCTAAGCTTAATTTTGTTGTTACTAACTGTATTTATCTAGTTTTTTTTTTAGTTACATTTAAAAAATGAAAAAATAAATCGTTTTAGCCTCTGACTTCTCGATCTCGCCTACTTCTAAATCCTGTCCTCTCCAACGCTTCAGCCGATCCAATGTTTGCTCTTTTAGTTCCTGATGCACTAACTGAAGCCACTGAGTTTGCATTTATCATTGCTCTTGAGTACTGAGAATTTCTTTTACAATCTTTTATAATTAACATGAAACAATATGGATTGAATTCAGGGGATGCAGTCAGTTGACAAGTTTTGTTTTGACGAGTTACCACACCAACTATTTGCCCTGAAGATGCCCTACATCGAAATATCTAATATTCCAATATATTTTTTCTTTTTAAATAAAGTCGTATTTTGAGTTGTATCATGTTTGAACTTGAAGTTTTATTGGAATAATGACATACGTTGTAATAAAAAAAGTTTCTAGCTAAAGAAAACTGTCTAATGGTTAATAAAACAATTGAAAACTATCATTACAATAGGAATGGCTTGCTTCACCACTGGACGGGTTTTCAAAATAATATTCAAATAGCTCAATTGAAAAATTATGTTTTTCGAGTTATCACGTTGTTCTTTTGAAAGTAGTGATATATCAAGAAAGAGTGTTAAGGTGATCCTGAATTATTGTTAAACGTAATTTCACAACATAATATGAAATAATTGCACGGTGAATAAAACTAATGTTAAACGTATAAGCAAACTTTATAAGTAATATCGTATGATGTCAACCCAAGGTTATGATTCGATTAAGACATATACATTTCGAACTGTTCGATACTTTAATTAGCATGTTCGTTAAAGGTAATTACTCTAGCAGCCTTCTGGGTTCCATAACTCATCTGGTTGATAACTGCTTCAGACCTTGGAAAAAAATAACCTAAACCCCTTCGCTCGTTTTTCTCCTAGCCATTAACCCATTTGTGGTGAGACCTGAAAAGACCTAACTGAAATAGCTATCGAGCCGAGTGATGAATCAACTGGGAATCAGGTCAAGGCACGTCACTCAAGGAAATTTGTTCTCCCCGTCGTCTTCCTGCCCGGCAGAGTGGAGTGATGATGGGGTCAGTTCTTCAGGAAGATAGCATCGATATTGTTAGCGGATACTTTATCTTCCTCATGGCTATTACCAAAATAATGATGGTGATGATGATGATACGAGAAGCAATAAAAATATATAACGTTAATCAATAATTATGCAAATCACTACATCAATATTATATATTCCAATATCTGTAATGTTGTTAAAAAACAACACCACTACGACCCAGGGAGAGTCTTGGGTACATTACGTGGTAGAGACTGTACATTTGCTTGTATAACTGGGCGGGGAAGTGACTTGTCAGAGGTCCTGCTCAACCACCAGATTTTCCCCCAATTAACCCTTAAACTGCTGCGAGTGAAGAGCTTTACGCCTATCACTGCGCTATGTGGGCCGGCTGCCCGCCTACCGGCCTCTGCTACATAATTTTTACCTGCATTATATCCTTCATTACCCCGCTTTACTACTATACGTTAACGTATTTCATTGTTTCCAATTTTGATTTGGGCTATGGGCCGACATAGGCGGAGTTAAAACTTTTTTTAATACTAAAACTTATTGCATAATAATCTAATTTTATATGAAAATCTTCAAAGCATTTGCCTTTACAAAGAACATCATTACAACGTCACGTCTTCTATACTCGGCACATAGATAGAAAAGCAGTCCGACGGCATATATCGTCTTTAGCACTGAGGGTCTTTGTGATGGAGGACGCCATATTTCGTCTTTAGCAAAGGCGGCATGTCCCCTTGCGCCGACACATATCGTTAATATAGCAGTTAAAGGGTTAAGGTTACCACGTTATAGAGGCTAAATGAGCCTTAGGAAGGTCTCCAAATCCTAAACGCTCCATTCCAGGTTGTTTATAGATTAAATAAATTAATAAATTATCTTCCACAGCCGGATTTGAACCCGGGATCTTCAGCATTGCTGCTCAGCGCTGTACCACTGAGCCACCCTTCTACCTGTAATATTAGAAACTATAATTCTATAAGCATTAGAAACTCCAAGAAAATATAGTCCTGAGTCTCTAAAATTCTGTGAAAATTATGAAACAGTCAACTTTTCGCCCATACACAAGGATATGCAAAAAGAAATCACACCAATGAAGATCAAATTAAATACATCTCACTTCAACAGTCCAAACCTAGTCTTCAATCTGTGACAACAAACTAATAAATGAGGATCGAAAGCGGAAACTGTGGAAACTGCAAACATGCAGTGGCTCTCCCAAACTGTATATGAAAGAAAAACCTAAACCAAACACAGAGTCGAGCGTTACTTTGCCCTATTCCTCCAAGGTTTATCTTCTTTTTTTTTTTTACATAAATTGATTCAAAATATTTTATTAATTTTGCTTTATAACCTGCTATCATTGATTAACATAACTTGTTTTTCTGTCAGGTATGTTAATAATCCTTCTAACAATACACTTTAAATCACCGAAATCAGAGAAATAAATGATTACTTTTTTCCCTACTGATCTAAGGAGGCAGTTTAGGGAGCCATTTTTTTACTTCCCGAGGAAAACAAGCTGACTAAGACAAAGATAACGAATCGGCAGAATTATGGTTGATACTAAACAAGGCATGGTAACACAATAAAAGCGGGCTCTGCTGTTTTATTACTCTGTAATCCAACTGCGTTGGAGTAGGGGAAGGGTCACTAAGATACCAAGATGTAAACAACTCGAAATGAGATCTGGTTGTGTGATCCTAGATCGATAAGTGTTCGACACGTGTCTCGACTTTCACACTATCATGAACGTACTATCTCACTGCCAAGATTACTGGGGATCATGAGACTGCTGTAATATTTAAAATCGACCCACACTGATGTGGTTTAGGAAAGTACTTAAAAATGTTTAAATTATTTTAACCCCTTCTGTTTTAAATCCAATAATGGATTGAGTAATAGGAGAAAAACCTATTATTGAATCCATTGTTATTGAAATCTATTGTTGAATTGTTTCTAGGATAACAATTGGACTGGGAGATAATTTGCCCGTAATCTTGCTCCGAATTGGAAAGCCGAAAGGTTTTCCACCAATCAAGGGTACCAACTTTATAGAGGCTGAGTGAGCGCCAAGAGTGTCACCAGATCCTGTAGGATTTATCCATTGCTGTTAAAATATTAAATAATTTATCTTTCATAGCCGGAATCGGACCAGGGACCTTCGGAACAGCAATTGAGAAAAGTGGGAGAATATGTTTTTAAAAAGATGTTTCGCACATTTTTATTTAAGGGTAGCGAATTCAATTACATTTTTCACTACACTAGTATTTATTTAATTATAATTTCATTATCAAACCAGTAAAACACTCTTTAAAAATGACTAAAACTATTTTCAAACCCTCCAAGTTTTCAGGATAAACTTACTCAGTTTTGGAGAGAAAAGAGATATACTCGTATTCAATTCCACCAAGCTTAAAAAATATTCAATTGGTTAAATATTTAAGTTTTAAATCTGTGTTTATCTAAATCCTGGGAAGATGAGTATGAATTAGTAAATACAGATGTCGGGTGATTTGGGAGCCTGCGTCACCGATAAAACTGGATTCGCTTTCTATCCCACGTAGGGGAGCTTTACATATATGAATAGATATGGATACATTCATTTGCATTAAATATCTCTCCGCTTATCCATTTCTCAATAATAAGGGACCTATTTCTTGCGGCGTTACAATAACTGATGGGATTTTGATTAAAATATTAAACAAAATTCGCTAACTTTATTGGACATACATATGTACTTTATACTAAAGCATAAAATAAAATAAAAAAAGGGTGGAGTACTTTGTGGTAAATCTGTAGGTAAGTTGTGACACGTATATGAAGCTATTCTGTTTACAGCAGTAGCTCGAACCTGTGAGAAGGAAAGGAACCACTGCGGATCAACAAAACTATATTTTATCTCTCTGCACTACCATTGGCTCAAAGACGGTTCCCAGACACACCCTTTTATGGGTTGTGTGTTCTAAAGTTTTTAAAAATTGTTTTTATTAAAAGCAGAAAAATAAATTTAGATTTAAAAACAATGCTTATGTTAACTATGCTCTTCTGGAGGCCTTAATTTATATGTATGAATCCTTATTTTACATGATTTCTACAGTAATTGGAGTTGAAACCAACTTGTTATTTTTAGCAAAATTGGTTTGGGATTCGAAGAAGATAAAAATATGATTTATAAACAAAGGCGTTAAATAGTGAAGGAACTACAATGTTACAGAGAATTGTTTATAGTAAGATCTCAACGACCTCTTTTTTTCTGCCACAACAGAAGATTATCAGTATCAAATGGAAAACAAGGTTTGAAACCAACTTCCAACTTTTTATTCTTTTTTTTTCACCTTGTCTCCCTTCACCACACTTCTTTAGAAAATAGAGACTAAGCGCTTACTGGCTGTATGTAATTTTTTATGAACATTACATTTTTCGTGGGATCAACAGCAGTAATTTCGATGAAATTCTCAAGATGGAAAACTAATGTTTTGTGTATAAAGTTAAAAAAATAAAACAAATTAGTACCTGTTTTAGATAATAAACAACAAGTCTGTAACACCTTGTATAAGTTTTTATTTGGTTGTCTGGAAAATAATGCGGGATTTTATGTTTTAATAAAAATATCCCTCCAAAAAGTAAAATGTTAAAACGGGAAGGAGAAAAATCTTAAAAATTGACAAAACTTCATGCCTTCTTTGTCTTCATGGCTCAAATCTCTCTCTCGAAATCTCTGGAACCACCTTTGAACAGAGCACTAACTTCGTGTCTTCGTCCCAGACTTCGTTGACATTTCTGGCCGTTCGGACCCCATTCTAGCCAAGTTTGAACTCAAACTAGTAAAAAAAAATTATACAAAAAAAATACTTTGACATTTGGTACAATTTGGTAAAGACTGAGTTATTTCCAAGTAGCAAAACATATGTTACAGAGATAAAAAAACATTTTTTTAGGATTAATAAGTGTATACATTTATAAAACCCTAAAGTTTAACAAACATATACATTTTACCATTTGGAGGGGTATTAAAAAAAACATAATCCTGCATTATTTTCCGGACGACCCAATAAGAAAATTATTGTATATATTTAATTGTTTTCAATAATTTATTATTTATTGAATTTTACAACTGTATTCTACTCATACAGGAAATTGAATGATTGGTTCATATTAGCATGAAAGACAAGTAGAGAAACTACCTAGTGGTAGTACTCAAATAACAAGTTCAAATTAGAAGGTCACGAGGCCATCTTCTCTTCAGACTCCTCGGAGGATTATCAGGAGTTGAAGAGGTGCTAGGTTTGAAACTAGTGGGTTTGAGTGGAAATAAAGTTTGCCATGAAAAGATTGATATCGTATTCCAAATCAGCAACAAATGGGACATTAAGGTCATTATGGATTACTTTGTTCGTTACTTAGTAAGGAGCATTAAGGAGTATTTTGGATTGTAAGGATTGAATACGAGACGAATTCGATGGCTTAGTGGAGCCCCAAAGCTCTATTCCGTAAGTCCAGTTGGCTCTACTGATTGTCATGTATATGAGTCTTTTTTAATTAATTGAGGACTTAGAGGGTTTGTCTAGTAAGGGTTGTGTAGCAGCCTTAAACAGGTATGAGGTTTTCAACATTTTTTTCAATTTTATTATTACTCATTATTTTATTACTCAGATTCATAAGTAAATGGTCTTAGATATGAAATTAAATTATTTCCAGAGATCATTTATAAAGACCTCCTTTGGTCCAAAGAGGTCCTCGTACAGATTCCTCGAGAGCCACTATTAATCACAGGCTGGAAACCCGCTACGGTTGATCGAGTCTTTTCAGAGCCTACGGTTAATGGCTCTAGATAAATGTTAATCAATTTATACAGAAAACGCTTCTTAAACAAGTTCCTATCCAAGCTTCGTCATAACATTAATTATGGTAAAATTGCGACAGACTTTACATTACACCACAAAGCGGTTATGGTTCAATAAAAAAACATGTACCACTGCATCATTAAGGTCTTGTGTTCAGAATATGGTAGAGACTGTACTGACTCTAACCCAATGATTATGCAAGGAGGTAGTTTAGCGTACCTCTAATCTACTAATTAAGGATACCCAACTTTATACAGACTGGGTCTCCAAATCACACAGTGCCGATTCACAGCTGTGAACAGACTAAATGATTTATCCGTCACAGCCAGATTTGAAACCGGTACATTCAGACAGCAGCTCATTGCTGTACCAACTGATCTATCCGGCCCCCTGGGATTAAATAATAAATAATTTTCTGTATATATAATTTTCTGAATAATTATATTTATTCAAACGTAAAAAGTAGAAATATTGTAATCGAAATTGAAAGAACGCTTTTTTTAGAATACATTGCTAATACACTAGGTAAGCTGTGTAATATAAAATATCAATTTAATCATAACTTTACGCAAAAGTAACTGTAATGAGATTAGTGCCGACAGAACTTTATCAAACCTTGTTCGTTTATAAGAGAGTGGTACAGCTCAGCTTGTAGAGTGTTGAATTGCAGAACAGAAGATTTGAATCCGGCTGTGACTTATAAATTATTCAATAGAAGGATCCTGTAGTGTCTGCAGATCCCCATAGGCTCACCCATCCTCTTTAATGCAGGTATCCTTAATTGGGGAAAAGTCGGGTGAATGATAGTCATTTCAGCCAAACCACCTCCATCTACAACCATTGCATTGGAAACAGTATAGTCTCTACCATTTACTGAAACCAACAGTAAGCTGGACTGTATTGATAGAAGTTTTTTAACTGTTAATGTGTTCAACATAAATTTTAATACTTAAATTTTAAGTAGAGTAGTTATTCCGGAGATATTTGAAAAAGTTCAATAGATGTTACGCCTCCAGGTTTATGGAAACCAATGCTGAATCTTAATATCGAATTATGTATAATGTATTCTTATCTTATTATATATCGGTATGCACATCCTCCTCGACGCTAGCAATGACATAAGAGGAAGTCAGAGAAGAAGATATATACATATTTATCGATAACGGTCACAAATATCGATTAGGAACCTTCAAAAGGTTCGAGTATTTCCATAGAAACTAGGATTATCGCTTATAGCCCTAGATAAGGACACAAATGCTTACTTTCGCAAGCCCCTTGTTTTGCTGACCCAAGATGGTGGGTGGAGATAGAAGCGCAGGGGGAGATCTGGAAGTAGATAAGAACTTTTGCAACTATTGCCATTAAGAGCAGCGGGGAACTCAAAGCTTCTTATGTCCGATCCCCGCCGAGATTAGCTAATTGAGCTGTTCTCTTGTTTTGACTGATATTAGTTCCTTTCCAGAGCAGGAGGGGGGGGGATTCCGCACCGGCGAGTTTCCAAGTTATTAGCTTTTAATATTGTCTAATCTAAGTCCTCTTCCCTTCCCTTCCACTTTCAGCTTGGCTCAGAAGTCGTTGTGAGGTCAAAGATTATTCGAAGAAATTAAAATTGAAGATGCCACTATTTGTATCCCTTAAATATTCCCTTCTCGATAAAATTTGTTTGAAACATACAATTAAATGTATAACCAGTGAGCAGGGTAATAATTTATATTAATGAGTTACTTCGATAAATTAGAATTAATGATTACTTATTTCCTTATATAAAAAGAGAACAAATATTTAAGCATAACCAAAAATAAGTTTAAATAAATAATCAGGTAATGATTAGCATAATATTTTCAATTCCTCTCTTTTTAGTGAATTAATATTATATCGGCGTTTCAACTAATCTTTTACCTATCAACCAATATAGGAATTACTTTTTGTTATTCTTTTGTCGTGTTTGATCAGTTAAATTATAAATTTAAATTAAAAATTGACAAATCACAAAGCCACTGTTCTTGACTTCTTTAAGGTGTTACACAAAATAAAGCTCTGTTTTTTTATTTAAATTGAATGTTTGATTACATGACGTGTCAACTGGGACGATTTTTGTTATGACTTGGAGGACAAACTGGACATAAAAATTTCACCTTCCTACCTTTCACCTAAGTATATAAAAATATTTCACCTAAGTACCTGGACTGAAAATCTTACAACCACCGACAAATCATTATGGATGACCTCCAAAAAACTCCTAAAGTTCAAAGAATTTAATCATCCACTCCTTACTGAATCAAATAACTGAACAAGATCTGGCGGAGAAAAATCACAGTTATTTGGTCAATACCTTTCCAAAATCTTTCATCCACATCCTGATATCATTAACCCAACTCACATTGAATATATAAAAGAAGCGTTAGATGTTCCCCTCCAAATGAGTAAATAGAATGATTGGTTTATATTAGCATAAAAGACAAGTAGAGAAACTATCCAGTGGCAGTACTCAAATAAAAAGTTCAGCTTAGAAGGTCACGAGGCCATCTTCTTTTCAGACGCCTCGGAGGATTATCAGGAATTGAAGAGATTGCGAGGTTTGAAACTAGTGGGTTTGAGTGGAAATGAAGTTTGTCATGAAAAGATTGATATCGGATTCGGGCCAAATCAGCAATAAACGGGACATTGAGGTCATTATGGATTACTTTGTTCGTAACAAAGTAAGGAGCATTAAGGATTTTCCGGAGGATTTTGGATTGTAAGGATTGAATACGAGAGGAATTCGATGGCTTAGTGGAGCCCCAAAGCTCTATTCCGTAAGTCCAGTTGGCTCTACTGATTGTCATGTATATGAGTCTCTTGTAGTTAATAGGGAGCTTAGAGCGTTTATCTAGTAAATGTTGAAGTAGCCTGAAACGGCGAGCTGTTAAGTATTATTTAAACAATTTATTATAAATTATAAAACTAATAATTGTTCTTGAATAAAAGTTGCGATAAAATATCCCACCATCTATCGGCGGTTTTATGATTTAATGCATGATATGGTTTTATGTCTTCTCTTTATGGTTTTTCACTCCCCCCCCCCCCCATTACCTTATACGACTTTATACGCTAGATATTTTTTTTCAACGGTGTCGGGTATCAATAGCTATTTTTTATTTATTTAATTTTTTTACTTCTAAAAAAATTTTATTGGATTAAAAGCCAGATATATTTTTGTTTTATATAATTTTGAAAATAATAAAATTCATTAAAAGAAAAAAAAAAGAATTCAGAGAGTAATTTTCAAACTGTGGTGTTTTAAAAACAAAACAAGGTCAGTTTCAAGACAGTTGTATGAGGAGGTCGCTACTCTCAACTTTTGAATTTGTCTGACCACCTTCTTCACAGTTTAATCTTACCAGAAATACCTCTCGTTTATTTTCACCTCACGATAAGAGACATTCAGCTATTTCAAACTCATTAACACACCCAAGCATCAACTCGTCAACATATCGAAGCATCAAATCATCACTATCAAGAACTCAACTCAACACTTTTCAAGATCTTAATTCATTTTTCAGTTTCTTATTGATTCACAGGCCATTAATATTTTTTTAAGATTCATCTCTTTTAGTAAATAAGTTAATTTCATTTTTATGTAACTAATTGTACATAATAGCTTAGTGCATTTTCTTTTTTTTCATAATTGTTTTACTTCGTTTTTAAATAACATTCTTCGCATTGTCTTAGGTTTAGTTGTGGACATTGATATTTTCTATTTTTACATTATAAATCTATAGTTTATTAATTTTTTTGTATTTTCTTTTATTTGTATTTACTTGATGAATTCTTTTTTTAGCTGTAATTTATGTATTTGGGGAAATAGTCATCCGATCAAAACTATCTGCTTTTTATTGAATTCTCGACCGGCAAATTCGCTCGGATAGAAGGTTAGCGAATTATTGTTAGGAGCCCCTTCTTCCACAAACGATATTATAATATTAGATAATACAATATATAATACTAGATAATATAATATATAATACTAGATAATATAAGATGTTTCCACTTATTTATTGTGTAAATTTTTGACTGCACCCCCAACTATTTCCATTATCCGATATTATAATACAATTAAATCTTTGATATTTCCAGAAATTAGTTTTTAAGCTGAGAAAATATTTGTTCTTTAGTTAATAATTAAATTTTTACCTAGTTTATATTTCTGTAAAGGACACCATGTATATTTATTTTTTTCTTCAGGAGGGAACATTTCCCATGACCATGTACTATACAAAATTGTTTCTTCGTTACTCATAGAAAAAGCTTAAAGAAAATTATCCACATTGTTCTTGGTTGATAGGTAATTTAAAGTATTGATCATAGCATTTACTTAAAACAAATTTTCTAAAATATAATTCATTTTGTTGTCATCGTGTCTTTTACCTAAAGTGAACAGACTTATACATTTTTTGAACGACTGAAGATGAGATATGATTTAATACTTCAGGTATGTCATTTATAAAATTATCGTATATTTGATTATATATGATAACTAAAGTAATCTGATCTGATAGCCCACTACTATAAGACTATTTTAATGATATAAAGAGCACTTAACTAAAAAGTGTCACTTCTGGCAAGTCAATTTGGGAGAAAATCATGGCTAATATTATAATACCCACTTTATAAAGGCTTGGTGAACCCAAGAGGTTGTCTGATTTGTCTGTCTGGATGATTTTACTGGTTAATTAATTTTTGAAAATCTAAAAGAGTGCTTACTGAATTTTATTTTATGTTATAATTTAATTAATTTATGGTATAATTCATTTCTTTTTTAAGATTTTACTTATATACTGGACTCATTGTTTTCGATTTATATAATAGGATAGAGAAGAAAAAAACATATTCCATTCAATATTTGTTTTTTACACTTTACACAAATGATTAAAAAACGTTTCGACATTTATTTGTCATTCTCAATTTCAGCAATGTTCATTCCTCATACAACTTCATTAAAATCATAAGTCCAAATCGTTACTGTGAAACAATAAAAATACAATCTTAAATAAATTGTCAAAAACAACTGATAACAGTAAGCATAGACACCTTAAATTTAAAACATTCTTTCAAAGTTAAAAAGTTAAAACTTATAGAAAATCCTGGAAATTGTCTTTCTTCCATGGTCATGAATACAATATTACATTGAAAACGAAACTTTGATCTCTGCAATACTAGATCAAATTAAAATCATTTATGAATATAAATATATTAATATATGTCCTCCAAAACAAACTAAACAATAACAGACAAATATGGTATTAATTTATGCTGTAATTTATTTGAGTTTTCATATTGATAAGTAAATGGTTCACTGGATATATCTTTGAGGAGTGCAAAACGGTGAGGGACTGCAGTCTATAAATTGTACACAAAATAATTTTAACCTACAACAACAGTTAACCATTTCATACTATTCTTTTTAAGTTTTCTATTAATAAAAACTATTTTCAATTTATTTTTTTAGATTTTCCTTTAAATCGAACAAAGCAAAGGTATACCCTAGAATACTATTTCTAATCATTCCTGATACTCTTGTTCGTTTATCATTATCTTCGGTTTTCATATCTGGAAACTGTTAAGTGTAATCATCTACCCTACCGATTTCGTACCTTCTTCTACATTTAAATATAGATAAATAATAAATAGAAATACCAATAGTATCTATATAATACATAGGAATGTACTATTTACACAAATAGCCCATTTAGTTATTTGGTATAAAATTAAGACACAATTTTAACCTAATCGATACATGATTTGGAATAAAAACGATGTTCCATTATATAACCTGATTCCACACAATTATTTTACTTATATACTATAATAAAATATAAACATATGTATCCTTATACTGTATATTTACTGAATGTGTTTTGGCCTGCCCTTAGCCGACACATATTAATGATACGCACGTCAGCGCAGATTCGACGGTTGACTAGGCTAAAGATTTGGTTGTGGTAACGAGGGTCCAACGTCAGCTCCCTCCACGATATTTTTATACAAACAAAATCTCTCAGCTTTCCACATAAAACAAAACACTATTAGTATTGTAATAATTTATTTATATGTAAATTACTAGATATGTAAATATAAATTAAAGCGTCTATTAGCAACAAACACTCAGTTAGTTCTGGGTTGATTTAAATAAAGGCAATATCTTACTACCTGATTTAATATTATTTATCCTTAAATAATTCGTTAAAATGGTGATCGATATAAGAAACTCCATATTTGGAAATTATTCATATTTTCCATATGTAGTTTGGTAATGTTCTTGGATCAACGAATAGAATTACATCAAGAATATGATGGCAGAATGAGCTCGTTATTCTCCACTTAGGCAATTTAATTGCAACTGAAGTTAACCCCCAGCACTTGGATTCGAAGCAGCTCAAGAATGGTGAAATTATTTCTTAACTCCACTTCAAAAATTCTGAACAGCTGTGTAAATAACTGAGTATAAAATAATGTTCAACATTTGAGAAGTATTACTGGATTTTTTTATTTCATGTTAAATTAAAAACTTTTAACTTTTTTTATTTATAAAACATTCCTATTTTAATCTCGCTCTACTTATTACTATATATTCATTTGTAGGTAATTTAATCTAATTATGTAAAATAATTCTTATTCACATCATACATAACGAATTTCAAGTAACTTCTTTTTTTTAATATTTTTATTTTGAAGAGAAAAGATTTGTTCAGGGCCGGGATTCGAACCCGGTTCTCCCACGTCTCCGTCGTGGTGATCTAACCAACTGAGTTAGCCTGGCTCGTATGAGCTCAGTTGGTTAGAGCCCCACGAGCATCAGGATTAGAGGTAGCTACTAAGAGGTGGAGAGAACGATAGAAAGGGATGCCCACAAGGGTCGGTCCTTGGGCCGGCCCTATGGGAGCTAGTATTCGACAAGTAGCTGGGGGAGCTAGAAGAGGAAGGGTTCCATGCCACGCCCTACGTCGAGGACCTGGCGGTCATCGTGACCGAGAACAGCACAGGCAGATTGAAGACGGAAGCGGAGAGGTTCGCCAGTCTCGTAGCGGAATGGTGCGTGAGGAGGAAATTGAGTATGGACGTAGCCAAGACCCAAGCCATACACCTCTGAGACTCCACTGATAGGGCTCACCCTATCATATTGGACATTCGAGGAGAAAGGGTCAGACTGGGTGAGGAGGTGACGTACCTAGGCGTTAAGTTTAGGAGAAACTTCGACGAAACCCCTCACCTGGTATATCTGAAGGATAGGGTGGGGTGACCTTGTCACTGAACGAACTATCAAGAACAGGGGGTGCATTCTGGGTCCTCAGGTACCCAGCAGGGATGACCATTTACAACGGCGTGGTACCCTGAGGTATGCATCCCCGGCGTGGACCCGGAACCTCACGCAGCAGCAGAAGAGGAGACTGGCCACCATTCAGAGACTGGCTCTGCTGAGAGTCTCTTAGGCCTACATAATGGTATCGCATAAGGCGGTGCAGGTGCTGACCGGAGCAATGCCCCTGGAGTATGAGAATGGATTGAAATACGAGGTGAAGAGGCAGATCTAGCGACGCTGCCAGAGGGACTCCAACAGAGGGTCGGTGAGACCCCTAACAGGTGGAAGAAGATAGTGAGGGAGGAATCGATTGAGGAGTGGAACGGACGGTGGGTGGCGAACCAGAAGGGTTCCACATTGAGGAAGTTCTTCCCCACCGTCCAGTCAAGATTGGCGGCAACATGGGTCCTTCCAGACTACTGGGCCAAGCAGATGCTGACAGGACACGGTTGGTTCCGGTGAAAGCTCAATGTTCATAGGAGAGATATCGACCCCCGGTGCCCCAATGGAGTATATGAGACGGCAAACCTCTTAGTGGTCTCCTGCACTCCCACGGAAGGACACCGAGCCAGGTTGTCGAGGGAGACCGAGATCTTTGCCCTCCCCGAGGATGACTTCTCCCGTCTGATGGAGAAGGATAACTTTCCCTTCTTCAGGGAATTTATCTACGAGTGGAAGGACGTGATCGGGCACTTCACCCTTGGCAGGATCCGGGCACCCGGCGAGCCAACAGATGAGGAGCGGGCCCCTCCCCCCTAGGAGGAGAGAGATGTAGGACAGGGCCGGACGGATGAGGACTGGCCAGATGCTGACCGGACGGTTGCGGTAGACCAGGAGGACTGGACGGCACCGGGACGGATGGAGGCCGACCAGGAGGCCTGAAAGGTACTGCCCCAACTCTAAGGTGCACATCCGACCACCGGGCAGCACCACAGAATAACTTAATTTTTAAAATTGTACCTACCAAATATAATAACCCCCCGTATTATGTATGATGTAGATACGAATAAAGAGATAGTAAAAAAGAGTTGATTTTTGGCAGAGGTGGGGGGAATGTTAGAGCACCACGACGGAGACGTGGGAGACCCGAGTTCGAATTCCGGCCCTGGACAAATCTTTCCTCTTCAAAATAAATTTATTTAAAAATAATTAAAAACTAAAACAAAAAAACGTTTTAAAAATTGAAATGGTTTATCGATTGGTTCAAGAACATACAGCAAGATAAACATTATGCAAATAAAGTGTAATACCCTAGCTCATGTATTTATTGCTTGTTACAAATATATTTATTGTTTTTAGTTGCTTAGTATTTTGTCATGATTCATGCTTTTTATTTACTTTTTTTTGGCATATACAATACTTTACGATTTGTATTATATAGCCTTCTGGCCAGATACATATCATGTTTCTTATCTGTTAAAGTTTGTTATTCCTAGGGGACATAGCCCCAAAATAAAGTTACTTTTCTATTCTATTATATAGACTGGACATTAAAAAAAAAACAACTGTGTACTTTACACATGTTACATGTGACATAAATCAAATCGGCGGTCAAAAGGTTGGGAATTTGCATAACTATATCCGTTTAAAATAAAAAAAATGTTAAACTTTGGTCAAACAAATGATAAATTTAAAATAAATTGACGAATTAAATGGAAAAGGAAGGATTTAAGTAATTAAACAAGCAAATGAATTAAAAAGCAAATGTCGCTGTACGTTGATTAATATGTCAAGTCCTATTATAACCAAACCGACTATGAATGATGTTTCAGAAACTGCTTTGTATGCTAAGCATGCAAGGAAGTATAAATCTGTGTCTAGCACGGATAACACGCTATGACAATCGAATCCAATTTTCTCATCACAAAATATAAATAGATCGAGGTTATCTCTAACGAACTAACTACAAGTACCTTAAAAAAGGGAACGGTCAACAGAGACATCAAATAAATGTTAATACATTAGTGGAAAAATTCCAACTAAAAACCTTAAGTCTCTAAACTAAAACAGGAAATTAAAAATACCTGTCCAATATTTCGCCTATTCTGGCTTTCTCAGGGCAGAAAGAGAATAATAGCAAATCAAAAGATGAATATTGCAGCCAAAAAACACACATCCCACCACATCCAAGGCTCAAATGCAACTACTGAATCATAGGGAAGGTTACTATATTCCTAGTTGGCTAAGGTTAGATAAAAACAGATGATAAATATTCCAGTTTTGAAACATCAATATACACTCACCAAACCCCAAAAAACCCAACAGGAAAACGAAATGAAATAAATAATAGTAACAAACAACACAAGAGTAGAAGACAAAAAACTACATGAAAAAATGAAAGTAAAAGTGCAAGAAAAAAAGAGAATTCATAAAAAACCAGTGGTCTTATGGTTATTCCACAAAATATGTATGGACAGGTATTTTTATTTTCCTGTTTTAGTTTAGGGACTTAAGGCTTTTAGTTCGAATTTTTCCACTAATGTATTAACATTTATTTGATGTCTCTGTTGACCGTTCCCTTTTTCAATATATATTTTGTGGAGTAACCATAAGTCCACTATTTTTTTATAAATTCTCTTTTTTTCTTGCAATTCTCTTTTTCTACTCTTGTGTTGTTTGTTACTATTATTTATTTTATTTAGTTTTCCTGTTGGGTTTTTTGGGGTTTGGTGAATGTATATTGATGTTTCAAAACTGGAATATTTATCAGCTGTTTTTATCTAACCTTAGCCAGCTGGGAATATTGTACCTTCCCTATGATTCAGTAGTTGCATTTGAGCCTTGGATGTGTGTTTTTTGGGTCCATTATTCATCTTTTGATTTTTTATTATTCTCTATCTGCCCGGAGGATGCCTGAATAGGCGATATATTGGACAGGTATTTTTAATTTCCTGTTTTAGTTTAGAGACTTAAGGTTTTTAGTTGGAATTTTTCCACTTATGTATTATAAGTATCTTATATCAGTATTTATGAAAAATATGGTAGTTGGTATTTAATAACTGATTTTATTGATCTGAAATGATTTACAATGCCATTATAAGCGAAAGCATCCAACAATGTGAAATAACCGAAATAAACATACATGAAATGATTAATTAAATTAGCAGTTATAAGTGACTAGTCTCAACAAATGATAACTCAAACTCAATATAGAATAAGTCTTCAACAAAATTACTGCTAAGAAAATCATAAGATGGAGTTCACAAATATGATATATTATTCCTTGGTATGATGGGTTCGCAAAAAAAAATTGTGTTGATTTGAACACCTTTCGCTTAAACCTACAGTCTAAGATTTCTCCCGCAGACGTACCCTCCTTTTCCCATGTATCTCTTATATTCTCTGGTGTAACCAATGTAATGACATCCATTTGCAGGATGAGATTCAGCGGAACCTCTCCGGCTAGTACCTTGAAGACCAATCTTAGTCACCAGCTTATTGGAGAGACGGCACCTCGAATCCAGAACATGGGTATACTAAAATACTCAGCACGTCTTCCTTTTACAGATCGTTCTTCTAGCTTTTTCTTCAGGTACTTATTAGACCCCAGAATGTACCTCCTATTCTCGACATCCCATTCAGAGAGTTTACCCTATCATTGAGGTATCAATGCCGTGGGTTGATGGCGGACTCTCCTGAATCGTATCCTAAGATATGCCTCTCATCAACCAGGTTTACATGCTTCTACCTATACATAGGGCTGATTGGCTAAGCTCTATTTGGTATTATTATCTGGGTCTTAGCATGGTCCATGTTCAGCTCTCACACCAATCCGCTTCTCTTGAAGCAAATCTCTCTACGACGGCAATCAACGTGTCAGTTCTGCCCGAAGCCTCTATGAAAGCTGGATGTTCGATCTAATCCATTCCTAGAAACCCTTCCGGGCCCACCTCTTCCAATTACTGATGAAATACAACGCAAAGCAAATCTTTATGGGGAAGTACTTGATTTTAGTAGGGATTTATGTAATAGAGAACACGAAATAGCCAATAACCAACAAGAGGAAGATTGAAACAGAATAACAACCAATAGGACACCCAGAGCCAATCAGATCTACGCACAAGTTGGAAAGTTAAAAAGCATTTATTGAAGGGATAAGCTAAATTATTACCAATGGTTGCTTGAATTATAGAAGCCTTCACAAAGCAGTTAATTATGTGTCAACATTTGGCGATGAACTTATAACTTAAACTTAAGGCATTTGTTTACCATTTACGAGTACAGGTAGATCCAACTAAGTTGGTAAAGTTTGTAAGCTAGTTATTAAAGTTTGTCTTGTTAAATTTTTCGGTTTCAACATAACCGACTTAAATATTTAACTATATAAATAAACTGACTCGTATATACCAACTTGATACAAATCCATTTTAAAATCTACATAATATGCTATGAAACTATAATTTAATACATTTCACTCTTATGTTTTAATAAAATAGCCAACTACATAAGACAGTTCCTTGAGAAAAATTAGATAGATATCATATGAAATTATTATCTTATAATTTGAAATTTTCGGAGACTACTACAAGTAAGAATGAATCCTTCGAAAGAAATCCCCTGAAACAAAATATTTGTTTCTGTATTATAAATGGTGGCGATTTAAGGAAAAGAGGAAGCTATCTGTGTTCTAGTTGTCTAGCAGCTCGACCGTTGGGCCTAGGATTTTTTAAAGGGAATAAACAATCCTTGGTTATGGATTCCTTAGGAAGGGACGTAAAATGGAGTCACGAACCTGTACGATGTCAGGTACTTGTTAAATTATACCTGGATAGGTCAAAGTTAGGACTCCCCTTGTAGCTTCGTCGGATCAACCTTAGGAGCATAAAAAGATGTTATATATATAAACAATAAAAAAGAAGTGTGTATTTACATAAATAAACAAACCTAAAATCAATTGAAGTTATAAAAAAGCTTCTACATTTAACCGTATTGGAAATAATTAGAGTTTGTGAATCAGTTAAGAATATCCAAAGCATAAAGAATTTTTGTTTATTTGAAATGCATAATTAACTATAGTTTGATTAATTGTAACCTTCTTTACCATGTTACGCTGCCAAGTAACTACCCCCCTGCTAAATCAACTATATCTTGTGATTTTCATCTAATTGAATGCCTTTGAGAGACACTGCTCCACTTTTATTTTGAGGTGTTAAGGGCTACTTTTGTCTGAAAAGTTCTCAAAAGGTTCTTTGAACTTGAAGAAGAGTTTTGTGCCTGTTAAGTTGACTTACTGGATCTTCTGACTGCCCCTACAGACCGTTTAGTTCTCGGTGTTAATGTTCTCAGGACTGCCTATTATCTTATAGCTATTCATAACTTAAAAGGTTTAAGGACCCTTAAAATATGTTAAGAAAAAAAAACTGAACAACTACAACCCACGGAGAGTTTTGGATTCAGTACATCGTAGGATCCTGTACTGTTTCTAAGCCAATAGGGACATGTTTTTTGCGAAATGACATTCAATCAGGTTTACCCACATTAATGGTGCCCACTTTATAAGGGCTGGATGAGTTCCAGGAGGGTCTGAAGATGTTACAGAGTCCATCCATTGGTGTTGACAGATTAAGTAATTTATCTGCTAGAACCAGAACCAATAACACAGCAACTCAAAAGATAAGCTAAATAGTCTACCAGCTATGCCATAAAAAATATTGATTATAAATCATCATACTGGCTATTCAACTCTACTATTGACAATAGGAACCCCATTTTAGGTCCCTACCGAAGTTCGGCATAACCAAGGACTTTTTAATCCCTTTAAAAAATCCTATTCCATCCTACAGAAATATCCAACATTATACACAGATTACCTTCCCGCAAAGCTCCTGGGCACGACCTCATCACAATTCATATCTTAAAACACCTTCCTAGAAAAGCCATTCTATTCCTTACCTATATATATAATGCTGTACTCCGCTCCACATATTTTCCTGACCCCTGGAAACTATCCATTGTAAAAATGATACCCAAGCCTAAAAAAAAACAAGAATACCCTTCCTCTTACCTTCCTATCTCTCTTCTACCTTGCATGGGTAAAATCCTAGAAAAACTCATCCTCAAACGATTGTACCCCGTCCTTGATGCAAATCACATAATTCCAGATCACCAGTTTGGATTCCGAGCATCCCACTCCACTATTCAGCAATGTCATCGTGTGGTGGATGTAGTCTCCTCTGCATTAGAACGTGGATCATATTGTTCGGGCGTCTTTCTTGACGTGGAACAGGCTTTCGACCGAGTCTGGTATCCGGGATTGCTCTATAAACTCCGTAAATTTCTACCGCCTATCTACTTTCTCGTCCTTCAATCCTATCTCACAAACAGAACTTTCCAAGTAAACCACAATAATGTCTATTCATCCCTCTTTTCCCAATCTGCTGGTGTTCCTCAAGGTAGTATCCTTGGCCCAATCCTTTATACAGTTTATACAGTTGACATCCCAACTCATCCTAATACTATCCTTACCACATATGCTGATGATACATGTGAATTATCAGTCAATACCAATCCAGTTATTGTATCCCAAAGCCTCCAATCCCATATCACTGATCTTGAAGAATGGTGCCAGAACTGGAGAATTAAAATAAATTCTCAAAAATCCCATCAAATCACTTTTACCTTACGCCGTAAACCAATGACTTCCTGCCCTTCAGTATCCTTTAATAATATCCCACTTGTGCCTGTAGAACAGATCCGATACTTAGGGTTGCATCTCGACAAACGATTAACCTGGAATCCTCATACAAGACTGAAAAGACAAGAAACCGCTCGGCGTTTCAGGCTACTTCAACACTTACTAAACAAACGCTCTGAGCTCCCAATTCATTACAAAAGACTCATCTACATGACCATCATACGACCTATTTGGACTTACGGAGTAGAGCTTTGGGGCTCCACTAAGCCATCGAATTCTTCTCGTATCCAATCCCTACAATCCAAAATCCTCCGTAAAAACGCTCCTTATTTTGTTAAGAATATAGTCATCCATAACGACCTTAATGTCCCATTTGTTGCTGAAATGGCCCGATCCCGGTATCTATCCTTTCATAACAAACTTCATTTCCACTCAAACCCTCTAGTTTCAAACCTAGCTTCCTCTTCAATTCCCGATAATCCTCCGAGGCGTCTGAGAAGAAGATGGCCACGTGACCTTCTTAGTTGAACATGCGATTTGAGTACTACCAGTGGGCAGTTTCTCTACTTGCTAATTTACTTGTTATATTACTGTAATATAGTTGTAAATATCAATAAATAAATAATAAAAAAATCCTGAGGCCACCGGCCAGGCTTCGAACTCACCATCTTAGGATTTGGCTATGGTTTTCATAAACAAATGTTGATAATAATTATTTTATATATTACTAGCTGACCCGGCCACGCGTTGCTGTGGCTGTTGTAATAGTTTTAAAAAATATAACGTTAACATTTGAATTTTAAAGAAACAATGAATGAATGGAACAAATGAATTAAATAGATTTTTGATTTTACATTTTATTCATCTTATATCTAATTATAGTATATAATAAATAATATAAACAATTCTTAACCTATAAAATATAAACATTAGTTTAATGAATGAGGTATATCATTTATTTAAGGATTGTGTATTTGGATGTTGTTCTATTTCAGCGATTCCAATATCCAGTAGTAGATTTCAAAATATGTGGTCTGATGGATCATTTTGTGATTGTACTCGCATGTTTATGTTAAATCGAAGTGTTTCGACATTTCGCCCCCAAAACGATTGATTTAAACATTCGTTAATCTCATCGGCAAAAGTAGACCTAAGAATGACTGGCTATGTCTGTCGGAAATAATCTGTACTTAAATGCACTTGGGCTCAAATTGTAGCAATTTATGTTTTTCCCAAAAACACACCGATTACGAGATACAGGCCAGAAACTGAAATACATCCGAAATTTTGGAAGTTTTTCGGCCACCAAAAGTTTTCCCGTCCGTTTTTTCGGTTGCAAACTTGGATTTACACTACTCAGACATGCCCTGACAACATATCAAAAATGCAGCATCATCAAGAGTCACTGCTGGGATCGACGCATAATCAATAATAATGGCCGATACATATCACTTAGGGTTATATTCAGACCTAATGAATATAGACAAACAATTTCATAAGAATCGGTCAAGTCGTTTCCGAAGAGTTTTGTTACAAACAGTGTGACACGGCAATTTTATAAATTAGATAGATAGAGACAAGATTCCATTTTTTTATTATATGATTGGAACTTAAGTCAGAATCTGTTAGACCTACAGAGTTGCATTTGGACTCTAATTGTAGAAAATTTAATCTACTTTAAAAATGATTATTTATGTTTTCCCCCAAAACGTACCGATTAGGAGATATAGGCCAAAAACGAAAATAACTCCGAAAATGTCGAGGTTTTTCGGCCACCAAATGTTTTCCCATCCGTTTTTTATTATATATTAGATTTCGAAGCAAGGAATCAAAGTAAAACTATGTAATTTATCGTTTCGGAAAATTATGTAACCAGTGTGTGTGTAAAGTTGTGGTGACGAACCAACATGTTTTACTCTAAATTGGCCTATGGTACTTAGATAAAGTTGAATATCAACCATTCAATCAACGTTCAAACAATGATCTTTTAGCTTTGTGTTGAATACTGACAAATAATTTCCCGAACAAAAAGTATCATTGCAACTACATATTACCTAATTCACATTTTTGTTTCTATTTATATTTATTAGTTATTTTTTGTAATAAAAACTAAAATTTTGAAAAATCTTTGTGAGTGTAAGACAACTCTGTAGGTGAATTCGTCATTCTTAACTGCCAAAATATTCAGAATGGTGCCTTAAGAAAGGAAGCTTGGAGGAGTACCTCTGCACATAAAACAGGTCGTTAGGAATATTTAAGGAAGGTTAATGGTAAAGATACGTTCAAGAAACTGCCCTCAATACCATCCTTAAACTATATTCTGAAACTTGGTTCACACTAGTAACATTCGGCACATGTATATATATATATATAATGTACATCTACCCTTTGCTCATATATGTTTAATAATTCAAATATTTGCCCATATAATATGATAGAACACGTTACTGGGAAATATGGCCAGATAACCGTTTGTATTAGTAGATACGAGACCTGTTTCCCTCAAACAAGTTCAGACAACTGAATATTATATATCTAACTTTTCCTTTATATATGCTCATAACTTTTTTTTTTCTCTCCTTCGTATTGCTGTAATCAAGTCATGATCTGGGGTTTTCCTTTTATTAAGCTTATAATTTTTTTATGCCTTTCGAATGACTCATAAAGTCAACTGTAGTGAAATGTCTGAACTATAAATGACTACTACTGCAATCTCACTTAGTGTATTCGTTTGAACATCTTGGAGTAATGTTGGTGTCTGACTACTGATGTGAGATGCGCTGATTTGATCTTTGGTTGATGTGTTTTTTTTTATGTATGTCCTGATGATTTGATGAAAAGTACACTTCAGTTATTTTCCTGCTAATGCTTTAAGCTCTGTGATGTCAAAAGACTGGCGTATTTAATTGAAAAAATATTGCTGAAGGATTTTTAATTTTGTCAATATTTTATCAATATCATCATTTTATGATTTGTAAAAAAGTATTAACTATTCATAACTTTTTTTCACCCTTCAAAGGTATTTCGAAGAAGTGGAAACCTTCAGAGCCACGATAGGCTTTATTATTCGTAGTTGAAAGCTCATTAAGGATCATCAACTCGCCTTGGATGAACTATTAAGCGGTGAAATTGTCACGATCCATTTGCGATACATCAAAAAGCTATTATATCCTGTATTGATCTGAATAATTCATTAATGCATCAACTTATCATTACAGCTATTGATTATTATAACAATGGGTTGATATTCTCGAGTGGAAACCGCTCTGAGTGTTCTGGACTGATCTATCTGATAATTAACTCAGCAAAACACGAAATGTAAAACTTCGTCCAGTTTTAAATATCATTATAAAAATCTATAATACAGTTAGAACGATAAAAGGCTTATACAGATTAATATCTAACCTGCTATGTTTTAGGGAAATATTTTTTAAAATAATTTTTAATAATTTTGGGATGTCTTGAGTAATCATTGATTATATGTACTCAACTTATTGTTCATTTTGATATCCTAACTTTGTTTTAAATTGGATTTTCTTCTTGGGGTCGGTCGTGTCTTTACCAATTTACTAATCAGTCAACTTAATACCTTAGTAATAATATTTTTAATGTAATAACGAATGTATGGTTTATAAGTAATTATATATACAGTTCCATCATTAAACAAATATAATTTATAGTTATTACTTTTGGACACCGTTAATAAATACATTGAGAAATTACTACTAATGATTAGGATATATAGCGAAAAAAACATTACAGTAGTGAAGTGTTTGGAATTAGGGCATGGTAGAGATTGTTTCTAGGACAGCGGTTGTCCAGGGAGGTGATTTGTGCTAGATCTTGCTCAACCTCCAGATTTTCCCTCCTTTTTTAGGTATAGAGGCTGGGCGAGCCCCAGGAGGGTCTTAGATCTCCGGATCCATCTCCGGCCGCTAACAGATTAAATAAAAGTCAACCAGCGAGCGGGATTTGAACCCAGGACCTTTGGCATTGCAACTCAGCCCTCTTCCCCTGACCACTCCAGTCCCTCAGATGAATGGAGTATTTCCTTATAATACATACATATATATATTTCCGTAGCCTCCTTATTCATTTGCTACCTGCCTACAATCCTAGTTTTTATAACACCACTGTTGACTATTCTTATTTTTTACTATAAAGGGGATATCAGGCGGTTGAGCGTGATCTCGAACAAATAACCTACTATCACATCCGTTGTCTTAGAAATAGTCACTATCATTTAAGGAAGAAGGCTTCGTGAGCTGTAGCGGTATAGGTTTTCACAAAGATTTTCACAAAAAGGTTATGATTTGATAAGTTGTCGCCGATACGAAGCGTCAAACAGGGAAGTGTCGCCAGCCGCGAACCGGATAACATTTCCGGATCAGGAAATTTGCTGATTTTCCTTTAGACGTCAGAAGGTGGAAGCGATCCGATACAATGCCAAGTCGTTTCTAGTTATGACGACGCCATTAGGGCTGAAGGCTCTGAGGACACTTGACCCTTCGATACTTCGACAGTTGTCCCTTTATCTGTCACTCCCCCCCCCCTCTAACCTCCTCTCCCTCGTTTCTACTAACTTCTCCTTTATCCGATAACTCAATTTCTCTTCAACCAGCTCCACCATGATCCTTTTCTAATATACAGTGGCTCACAATCAAAATGACACGGATATTGATTGGAATAATTGAGTAAATAAATAGTTCATATTCTATTACATTAAAAAGGATAATTTACTATAATCACTAAACATCTTAGTAATACATTCTTTGTGTATAAAATAAATAAGAATTTAATAATAAAAACACTTATTTATGATTACTAATCTCGCAGTGGAAATGATACACATTTGTTTTTCCCAATATTTGTTTACCTTAAAACTATTTTCTTCTAGACACTCTTGTGTCATAAGCGATAGGTTCTTTACAAAGGCAGTTCCACAAAATATATCGCATATTTTTCATATTTCGGAAGTACACACAACGTTTAAACAACAAACATTATTTAACATTTTAATGATAGGAAATCTCTGAACCAAATAGAAGAAATTATTTTTTTTTTAAATTACATTCAACTGTCCATAATAGAGAGATATTCAAAAATGTGAACCACACTGCCATAAAAAAGTTATAAGTGGAAGAAAGATGATACAGAAATAAAACAAAATCCACGTTTGCGTGCACCGAACAATGTGCCAACAAAGTATTGAACTAAATGAATAGTTAACAAAATAAAAAGTTTATAAGCTAATATTACTCCGAATCTAATAAGAAATGAGATATATCATTTTGACAGTCTGGTGAAATTATTTATTCATTTTTCGTTTGTTTTTTAAATAACCAAAGTAGAATATTTTAAATTTTATATTTTGTATATATCGATGCCTTAGTTGACATATGAGTTAAGTGCCGAAAACGAGATTTTATAGGAGTCAACTTTAATAATAATTGAGCACAAGAAATTATGCTCAAGTTTAAGCACACAATATATTTTTGCAACTTTCACAGCCTCTCTATTAATTTTACATCAACAGATGATCTATGTGTACCTAATCACAACTTTACAATATTTTTTAAATAAAAAAAAACGTTTTTGAAAAATTTGCACTAAACACATTCGTGAACTAAGACATCGATATTTAAATCTATTTTCTAAATAAATGTCTTGAAGAGTTTCTGTTTTTGTTCCCTGTAACAATTTAACATTTTTTTTTCTCCTTTTTACAGGGTGTACCAATTTCACTGTGAGCCACTGTATTATACTCAGATTCTTCCAAAATTGTATTATCTTCAAGTACCACAAAACAGATTTATCACAAACTTGGAATTTTTTTCCATGATTAAACAAGTTTATTTTATCCGAGCTTCGAAATTTGTTGTAATCATTAATAGTTCTTGAGCAGGTCTCTGGGCCGTAGTATTTTTTATCTTCTCCTAGCAAGAGCAAGTTAGTTTTTGTGTTGATGAGTGGAATGGTTTGTATTTACTGTGTATATATATGTTTTTAGAGTAGGAATGTTCATGATTGTGTTGTTTGTAGCATGGGCAGATGAAAGTGTTTTGCTGAACCCTAAAGTTCTGCTCTAAATGACCAATTAGGTCTTATTCCAGTGTTGTAGATTTGTAGTTTGTACCGTAGGTCAAGTGATCATCTGTACTCTAGAAGATGTGATGAATTGCTGGAGGACTTAATTATAAAAAAAGAGATTGTTGATCACTTGATAAAGTTATGATTAAAAGAAATATTGGGTATGGATGAAACAGTAGAATATCCTTTATTCATCGTAAAGACAACATATTCGTGCTGTTTCCAAAAACAAAGATAAACCATGAAGTGTTTCGTACCGAATTTAATGTTAAAAATTGAATTTCTATAAGCATTGGTCAACCAATGAAGTCATGGACAATTGTTTGTCCTGAAACAAGGATTTTTGTTCAAGATCGCCTTTTTGGATAAAACTAACAAAATATGACAAACAAACAAAGCTATACACTTCTTGAAATATGCTGTGTTGTGCTTAAAGATTCTAATTATTTCCAGAACCAAAATCTTCCATTTTCTCCAAATCAAAGTTATAATTTTTTTACTGAAACACCGAATGGAAGTCAAGCGTTAATCTGCTAACTCATGTTCATTGGAAGAATTTTCGGGAGAAACTGTGTATGAGATCGTTTCAAGGCACCCAAGGAAAAACTTTAGTAAGGAGTTCATGATTCGTTAAATATTTATTGGTCTCTTTTCTGAATGATGTTGTTGTGATTTGAGGATGTGTTAAAAGTTATTACTTCTTCTCTTTTCTTCGAGACGAAATGTACTTTTTATTTTATTTTTATGGCACATACAGTTATTAAAAAGATTAATGACAAACTTACGGGTACATTGCTTGGGTTCATCGCTGCTGTCCCCACATTGGTTGATGCCATCGCAGTACCTGTTGAGTGGGAGGCACTTCCCGTTGGCGCAGGTCATCTCGGACAGGAGGCAAGGTGTGACCGTGGCCTGTCCTACCGCACCCACGGCCAGAACTGCAACAATAAGCATATCATTGATTATATAGCCAACAATATATGTTTATTTTATATTAATTACATTGTATCCTTTAACTTCACTGAAATATTTGACATGACCATTTTCAGCTGTGTGGGAGCGGAGTGGCTCAGTGGTATAACACTGAGTTGCCATGCCGAAAATCCTGGTTCAAATCCCGCTGCAGGCAAGACTTTTATTTAGTCTGATAGCAGCCGTAAATGTATCATATAGAATCTAGGACCCTCATGGGGCTCACCCAGCCTCTAAAAGTGGGTACCCAAAATAAGGGGGAAAAATCTGGCGGTTGAGCGTGATCTAGGACAAATCACCTCCCTGCACAACCTTTGTCCATGAAACAGCACTGAACCCCAGGCCCTTCACCGTAGTGGTAGAGGTTTTTTATTTTCAGCTGTCAAGGGACAGGGTGTGTATTCTGGAGGATAAGATACTCGGCAACTAAAACCATTTGTTAGGGATTTTATAGGTTTATATTTACTTGATGTATTCAAGTAACATTGGGTTCTTGATGGGACAAGTAACATAAAAGTTACAGTATACAGCTGTAAATTTCAATGAATAAATATAAAAATAAATCATTTTATAAACAATTTACTTTAGTTCATCGACCTTATTATCAAATATTTCAGAAAATAGAAAGAAGAAGCAGTACCACCAGTTAGGTGAAACAGCTCAGAAGTATTCGCCACAGACTAAACATGTTACAAATATACAATATCTATAATTATTATTTATTAGTAAGGATAATACAAACAATAATAAAAAGCAGAGTTTTGTTGGCAACAGTGACATACGCAAATCCTATGCGTGAAACTCCATTGTTGCCGAAAACCCGAGTCCCAGGAATGGCCGCTGGGTGAAAAAAAACTCATTGTTTGCCAGAGGCGGTCTACTTCTCTACGTCCCCATTGCAATTCGTTTATGTCCTCTGGGCCAACTAAAAATGGAGAAAGGTTTTTTTTTGTTTTTTTTTGTGAACCTTTGATAGCAGTGAATAAGGACTATATTCTACGTTATTTATTTTTTTACATTTAAAAGCGAAAACACCATCGGAAACATTCAAAATACATTCAAAAGTCTCTACAATACCGCTAAATATGTAGCTGTATCATGAGGATAAACCAAAATTAACACCAATGTAGATCTAATATAACACACCTCACTTCAACAGTCCAAATAAACACATCAATCATCGACAGCAATATCAGTTATTAACGCCAGGTATTAATCAGTTATTATTAATTTACTACTGTATTATGCAAATATAACAAGTAATTAGAAGCAACGATACACAAGGGCATGGGATAAAGGCAATTATTAAACTACCCACTGGTTGAGCTAAAAAAAAAAATTCAACTTAGAAGGTCAAGAGGCCATCTTCTTATCAGACGCCTCGGAGGATTATCGGGAATTGAAGAGGTCGAATTTGAAACTAGTGGGTTTGAGTGGGAATAGAGAAAGGATTAGTATCGGGTTCGGGTCAAATCAGCAACTAATGGTATATTAAGGTCATTATGGGTTACTTAATTAGTAACAAAGTAAGGAGAGTTGAGAATTTTACGAAGCATTTTGGATTGTAAGGATTGGATTCGAGAGGAGTTTGTTGGCTTAAGGGAGCCCCAAAGCTCTAATCCGTAAGTCCAAATAGGTCTTATAATAGTCAAGTATATGAGCCTTTTGTAGTAAATTGAGTGCTTCGAGTGTTGTAGTAGCCTGAAAAAGCCACCAGTTTCTTGTCGTTTCAGTATATGAGGATTCCAAATTGGTCGAAGAGGTAGTCTTCAGGATCGGATCTGTTCTACTGGAATCAGTGGGATATTATTTAAAGATTGTGAAATAAAGGAAATCATTGGTTTATGACGAATGGCAGAGGTGTCATAATATATTAAAATTTAAGTATATTGAGTCTATAAACAGGAAATGGCATTTTACTAAAATGTTTTTTTTTCTCATGAAATAGTAAGAGAGGTATAAAAGTCATGTTTAATATCATATCTCATAAAAATCTTTTTACTTCCTTTTAAGCAATAAAAAAGTATTGAGAATATTGTAAAAAAAAAATATTTTCAGATTTTAACGGATACATTAATCTTGAAAATCCGTGAATACATTTTGACTAGTTCTTAGTAATCATAACTAATTCGGTTATGATTAATTGATGTCATAAAAGAATGCAAGCGGCGAACCAAGGAGACCCTACTTGAATATTGGAAGTCACAACCTATAAACTGTACATCGCTTGCATTTGCTGACGAAATTGTAATAATCGCTGACAGTGAAGAAAAGCTACAGGAAAATTTAGATGTCTGGACAGAAGAATTGGCTAAGAGAAATATGGTTATTAGTACTTCCAAAACCAAGTGTTTGGTAGTAACCAGAACGAAAAAGAAAATGAATATTCAAATTAATGGAAAGACTATTCAGCAGGTCCACAACTTTAAGTATTTGGGCGTGACGATAAGTGAGAATGGGAAATTAAATGATGAAATCAGCGCGAGAATTGCCACTTCAGGAAGGATGTTTTCTGCTATAAATAAAAAGTTTTTAAGTAAGAAAGAAGTCACAGAAGAAACTAAAAC
The DNA here is from genome assembly GCA_964056705.1 of Troilus luridus. Taxonomy (NCBI): domain Eukaryota; kingdom Metazoa; phylum Arthropoda; class Insecta; order Hemiptera; family Pentatomidae; genus Troilus; species Troilus luridus. Next base: position 92,680,740 of record OZ057415.1, on the reverse strand, counting down.
GGTTCGACATATGTTCCTATTCTCCATTTCTTATGGAAGTGAATCTTGGGCCCCAAAGCACTGTGATCGGAGCCGAATCCAAAGCATGGAAATGCGGTACCTGAGGAAAATAGAGGGGAAGACCAAGAGGGCCTGATACAAAACAATACGATAAGGACTTCACTAAAGATTGAACCCCTTAATCAGATAACAGCTTCGATGGTTCGGACATGTAATGAGGATGGATGACTGTCTGACATCGAAGAAAGCTATGGAGGTTAAACCAACAGGAAAAAGACCCAGGGGAAGGCCGAGAGTGACCTGGAAGAATAATCTCCAAAATATGCTTAAATAAAAAGGGATTTGATGGGCGACAGCCAGGAGAGCAGCCCTTGACAGAGACAGGTGGCGCTCCTTATGCAAATTCTCTACACCGCAAGGTAGAAGAGATGTATGAATAAGAAAGAAAGAACTTACTCGGAGAACTACTCCTGAAGAACGGGTTCCTTCGGTCAAGATACTGTCCTTAGCATAAATCTTTCCTGAGCGGATGAGAAAGAGGCAATTACATCGACTCACTTTAGCCAAAGAAAAGACATGGATGCTATTCATGGTAGAGATAACAATACTTGAAGACGATTCGCAGGCAGAGAATATTAAAGCAAATATAATTCCCGAGAAGAGAAAAAAAAAAGATAAAATAAGGCCGATCAAAAGTTTCAGGACATCTTCATTTGATTGTTTTAATTATTTTTTATACCTGGAGGGAATATTTCAGGCAATACATTGCTTTATTTTTATTATTAAGGTTATAAGTTGTTAATATAATTAAAAATCTTTAGTAGGTACTTATACACCTGAAAGGTCTTGGGTTCAGTACATGTTTAACATATTTACTGTTCCTAAGCCAAAACTGTTCTGTTGGGACCTGATTTGGCCAAGATCATGTGCAACCGCTAGGTTTCCTGCCCAATTAAGGCTACCCACTTTATAGAGGCTCTATCTTTACAGGGGTAAACATATTAAATAATTTATCTTGCACTGCCAGATTTGACCCCGGAACCTTAACTCAGTACTCTACACACTGAGATAGCCCTCTCATAATTAAGATCTATATCCCTATAGTTATTTAAAATGTTCTAGACAAAATTATATACTTAAAAACATACTGCTTTTCCCGTTTATCTTGTTAGAAAAATTGATCATCAATCAAAACTGTAGGTTTACGAACGAACGGCTTCGAAAATATCAGTGAAATGTAGCCAAGTAATTATAAGGGTTTTGACAAATTACCTTGAGAAATATTTCCTTGAGCGATGGAGCGCTCTTGCTGAAAGGAAGAGAAGAGAGACCTAATGATGGCGGAAGCCTGATTTTGAATTACAAGATCGCTTTTTAATAACTAATGCGGATAATTAATGAAATTGGCCCAATTCCTTCGAGAATCTTCTTCTGCTCCAGCAGGATTTCGACTAGAGATGAAACCAAGCGTTCTGCAAGATCTAATGTGATCGTTTAAGATCCTTAATTACACCCCATTCAGTTATTCACTAAATTAAATTTGACCTGATTAAAAAAAAAATTGGTGCAGTTTGTATTACACAAATTTTCCCTCTGAATAATAATAATAAATCATTTTTAAACAACTTTAACATACTTATCATCTCTCGAAAAATTACAGTAAAATCATTTTAAAACAATTACAGCATGGCAATTCAGTACACCGTAACCTCAAAATCAAATAAATTTTTAATAATAGTTACCTAAAATTCTGTCCATAATAAACTATATATCACTGGCTTAAAAAGCAATCCTCAGTTGTTTTTTTATTACTAGTTAATAAGTACTACAAAATATAGGAAAACAAAGTAGTCAAGGATGTTCAAAATTCATGTATCCATTAAAATCTGAAATTCAAAAACTTTCTGGATTTAAATTCTGCATTAAAGGAATTTAAAAAAAACTCTGAATGTATGATAAAGTAGAACGTAATTGGAGAAAAGCCCTGAACGTGATCTCAGACAAGTAATCTTCCAGCTCAACTCTTGTTCTAGGAACAGTATAGTCTCTACCAAGTACTGAACCAAGCGCTCTTCATAGGTTGTACAAATACAAGTTTTTTTATCTACAAAGTCTGAGCGGACTATTTCCAAATTAAATCATTTACTAAAGAATGATTTTTTTAAAGACTTCTCTTAAGAGTACCAATATAACTATAAATAAATATATAGGACGATAAAAGATTTTTCGTATAAGATTATTTCTATCGAATATCATCAAATTTTTTTTTCCGTATGCCTTTCCTGAAAGTTTCGTTTGCCACTCTGCTCTATTTTGAGGCCATTGCTTCAATTTCGTTCACTTGCTTAATTATTTTTTTTTTTTTTATAGTTCTGAGTAAATCGGTTTCATGACGATTGTTTTTTGTGAAAAACGTTGTATACAGTTGAATAGGAAAAATCTGAAAGCAATGTCACGTACTATCTTCTACAATCCAGACAGGTAAGCCAACTTGACTACGGTAGTCTTAAGAAAATAGTATTTTCTTTTGATTACCGAATATTAAAACGTAAAGTTTAATAATTATTTTAGGCTGAAATGCATTCGATATTCATTTATGATGATAATATCCCAACCATCGACACTGAAAGCAAGCTCGAATGCAAACACTGAATTTGAGAGTTGATTGGGAATTGGAATAGCTCATCAACTGACTATGCAATTCTAGCTTATTCAAATTGAGCTTAGAGTGCTCTCTCGTCGAGCTTCAAACTACCCACTATCTTTCTGCTCAAATAGAAAATATTAAATATAAAGAACAAACTATTTTTTTTAATTGGATCTGCTTATTTGTTAACCTTTTAAAAATATTAGCTTTGATTTAGTTAGAAAAATAATTATTCATAAAGATATATGTTTTTTCCCCCAGATTTGTAAAGGGCTAATCAATTTTTTTAGCCTATACCACTACAACCAGTGAACGGGCCCTAGGGCTCAGTACATGGTAGAGACCGTACTATTTCATGGACAACGGTTCTGGAAAGAGGTGACTTGTGCTAGGTCACGCTCAACCGCTAGACTTTTCCCCCTTATTTTGGGTACCCTATTTTTATAATATTTTATAGAGGCTGGGTGAGCCCCAGGAGGGTCCTTGATCCTATATGATCCATCTCTCCACCTAGGTGTTTGTAGTTTTTATTGTTTAATGATTAGACCTTTGTAGGAGCGGAGTGGCTCAATGGTAGACCACTGAGAAGCCATACCGGAAATCCTGGTCCAAATCCCGCTGCAGGTCATGACTTTTATTTAGTCTGTTTGCAGCGGGATTTGGACCAGGATTTCCGGTATGGCTTCTCAGTGGTCTACCATTGAGCCACTCCGCTCCTACAAAGGTCTAATCATTAAACAATAAAAACTACAAACACCTAGGGGCTCTTGTGTAGTATGGTGATAATATGATAGCATAACAACCTTTTATGTCAAATATGGTACAAAGCCGGCTGTTGGCCGAAGGATTTTTTAAAGGGAGTTAGTAATCCGTTGTAAAGCCGTCCTGTGGAAGGGACGTAAAATGGAGGTTCCGAGCCTGTGGGGTGTCAAGTAAAGATAACTATCCAAATAATACTTCGATAGGTAGAATTTAGGGCTCCCACTACAGCATCGCCAAATTAGCCTTTTATTTTACTCGTAATATTACAACCTACTAAGGGTCTCGGGTTCAGTACCTGGTAAAGACTGTACTGTTTCTTGGACAACGGTTGTGCAGGGAGGTGATTTGTCCAAGATCATAATCAACCGTCAGATTCCCCCATATTTGGGTTAGCTACTTTATAGAGCTGGGTGAGCACCAGGAGGGTCCCAGATTCCGAAGGATCTATCCCCAGCTATTAAAAGATTAAATTACATTTTTTTTTAAATACCTACGGCACGGCAACGCATTGCTCTACCGCTAAGTCACTTCACCCACGTCTGATTTGCCATAGCAGCGTAAAATGACGTTAAATGAATAAATAATATACAAGTAGGAATATCATACTCCCTAACTTGTTATAATCATTGCAGTTAATCAGTTACCTTTTTTGGTGTTTTTTAAATAGTCCAAATTTTTAATAATTATTATTTATTATTTAATTTTCATGTGCACCTGCGCAATAGCGCATTCAGCAAATTTGATCCTAATGTTTTTCACTTTGCTCTTCTATGATCATAAAACTATATGATGATGGGGTAAAAATCAATAGGTGACTAGGTCTCTTGGCCAATGCCTTTTTAACCTTTTTCTATCAAGTCCAGGTAACAGGGAGTAGGAAAGCGGAAGAACGAGTGGGTTTGGGCGATATTGTGTCGATGAGTGGAATGTTATGTATTTGTTATGAATATATGATTTTATAGTGGGAATGTTCATGTCGTTGTGTATGGTGTGATTCGAAATATACCATGGTGCATTAACAATTTTTCTGGGAATTTTGGACTGTGTTTTTTGTATCTTGTGTATGTGAACTTTTTTTGCTGAACCCCAAAGTTCTGCTCCATATGTCCAAATAGTTTTAATAAAAAAATTGTATAATTGTAATTATAGTTATGCTATACTTCAACTAAAATTAATTACACTTATGATATTTGAGGGTATATTATTTCATAGTTATTTTCTTGTAATGTTCCCATACAAGTCAGTAGGCTTCTCTACTAAGGTCACTTTTGCAATTGAATTCTTTTTACCAATTTTTATAAATAATAACATTTTTATTAAAAATTTAACTGTGATATCTGAAACAATACGGAAGTTATTAGTATTTCTCTCTATTTTCACTCTTGTATGTACCACATATTGGCCTCGGAAAACAACTCTACTTGTTTTTATAACTGTAATACGAAATTATAATTTCTACAGCTTTTTACCATCCTGGATGAACCAATATAAATTGCTCACATTCTTTCCCTCTCCGTTTATAATATATTCATCAATTTCCATATTGATCGCAAGGATTACGGAATCCCGGTGGTTGCAGACTAATGAGCAAACTGATTAAAATCGGACATTTGCGGTCGACGTCCTAAATTATGTGGCCATGTCCACAACAATCGGATTGGGAAAAAAATAGGAATGGTTTAATTTTCGTTCATAATATCCCTCCTATATACAGAGTGCCTGGTGTGTGCTATAATACATAAACTATTCTGATTCTAGCCTGACTTTACCCGAAGCCTCTACAATGGCCATAGACTGGTAAGATAAAAAAAATGCAAGATATTACTCATCCGTGTTACGCTATTCGTATGTATTCAATTTAACCACGTCGTATTCTGTTGTATGGGATGTGCCAATAAATAAACGGTCCTTTCAAAGGGTTACATTGGAAGGAAAAAAAAATATTCAATTCAATGCACGTCTCCTATATAAATCTAAATTAAATATGTAGAAGAATTGAAAACATTTATTTGACATATTTAAAGTGTTTACAGTACAAACATATTTTTTACACGATTCCAAAAGCTACTTTATTTCATGACAGTTGACAAAAGTTGTAAATTAACATCTTATTTTAAATTGTTATTTAGATGATTCAGTGTTTAAGTGATGCTTTATTACGGCTGACCCCAATTGTTTATAAGAAGCTTATGAAAATCTTATGATTTTTTTTTTATTTGTAGCGTAACCTTTGGATATTGTGGAGCAAGTTATTCAGCTGCTCCTTAATTAGGACTTGAAAAATATATTTAAAGCAGGAGATCTCTCGTCCATATTATTTTAAGCCTTTTTCTCATCGTCATGTCAGCCACAGCTGTATTACAAAACTGCAACGCTTTTGCTGTATTTTTTTTTTAATTGCTGAAATGCTGTATTTTTAATTGTTTTAATAACCTTCATTATATGGAAAACCTTTATAAAAACTGCGATGGTCCAATTGTTTTTTGTTTACCTATAAAGGAGCTTTTGTTTTTTAGCCTTAAAAACTTTAATTAATGAGGTTGAAATCTCCTGATATGTAAATCCATATCAATTATTGCATTTTGCTATAAGTTTATCTCATATATTTGTTAGGGTAACCAATATAATAATTACGTTTCATTAGGTTACGTTTATAATGAACAATAATATATGATTTTTTATTTATGGAAAAAGAAGTAATTTGCAGACTAGTCTATAGCATAAGACTGGTTTGTTAAGTAGCCTTTGAAATGAGTTGTCAGTTTAGATTATGATATAAGTATTAAGAAACATTTGGCGAAGTGAAAAAAAAAACTATGGAAATATAATAGAAAAAGATCAATACTTTTGCAAAAGAAATGGTATGGACTTGCCATACGCAACTTGTATGTGGTACATGGTGGGTATTAACCAGGTAAGGTGTAGTGTGCAGCATTGAGCATGACACAAAAGAGCGACAAACCTCTTCATTATGGGATTCAGTGAAGTGAAGTATGTTAAAGAGGGAATGAGATAGAGAGGAGGGTTGGGTATATTTAACATACGGATTCCTTTGCGGCTATATTATTATTGTAAAAATATTCTTATAAAAACTTCATTTGAGTATGAAATTTTAAATAAACAATGAGTCAATTTTTGTATTCTTCACCCCAAAAAACATCCTCAAATGGCATTCAGTGAAGTGAAGTGGAATTTGGGAATGCATGGTATAAGAGTGTATGTGTGTGAATAGACAGATGGATAGAAGGATAGATAGATAGATAGATAGAGATAGATAGAGAGAGAGAGAGAGAGAGAGACAGAGAGAGAGAGAGAGAGAGAGAGAGTGAGAGAGTGAGAGAGAGAGAGAGAGAGAGAGAGAGAGAGAGAGAGAGAGAGAGAGAGAGAGAGAGAGAGAGAGAGAGAGAGAGAGAGAGAGAGAGAGAGAGAGAGAGAGAGGGAGGGGGAGAGAGAGAAAGGAAGAGAGAGAATATTTCGTAGGATGAGATCTTTGTATAAGTCATGTAAATCTCATTCCATTCAACAATAAATAATTTTTCATCGCTCCAACCTTCTTATAGTTCTTAGTAGCTCTGCAATGTCTTCCTATTTTATCTTTTACCAGCCTTTCTCTCACAGCTGATGTTGCTTTGTAAATTGTTTTGTTGGTGTCTTAAATGAATAACCCTCTGCTAATAAAAAAAATTAATGTTATGTCGTTTGACTTGGAAGTGATGCTAACTACTTCCCTTCCATCTTGCTTCTTGGTTCTTCAGCCGGAACTCGAAGTTAGTTCATCCGGATCTGGTACTTCAACGGAGTTTATGCGGCAAGATGTCATGAAAGCTATCTTGGTCAATCTTCTTAAGCACTTTGGTTCTAGTTGGCTTAACTGCAACAGTAACCACTTGCAGGTATAGTTGAGTCGTCCAAGTATGATTAGGAAGATGCACCATCTTCAGTGTGAGGACCTCTTCATCTTCTTTTCCCGTTTCGTCATGATTATTTCTTTCTATTATACAATATTTAGAACGTTTCATAATTTTCTGCGTTCAATAAATATACATCCAGTAAACTGAGTTTAAAGCTTATTCTTAAGTGTCTGCACTTATTTAAAACAGATAAAGTAGAGATAAAGAGAGAGTGAGAGAGAGAGTTTGAGGGGGGGGGGGAGGGGCATATACAGTGTTGTAGATTATTATCATCTAAAGTTTCGGTGTTGTTGATTTGAATTAATTATACTTGTAATAAATAAAACTTTTTTTTTCATTGTCAGTGGCAGTAAATTACAATTCAAAAAAAAAGGTTTTAACAATCATATCTCTTAGGTTAAAAAAGAAGAAGAAGAATTGCCTGATGAAAATCATTATGAAACTGAAAATCTGAAGGTTTTCTTTATCGAATTATTCTAAGGAAAAAAAGAGAAGAGCCTGAGAAGGAAACAAAAGACTGCCTATTCGTCACTGTCATCGCTTTTATCAGGGGGACGTAAAAAGGAACCGCATTTTTATGGCGTAATTAAACAATGACTACGAAACAATAACACTTAACTGAGGTGAAGGCTAAAGTGTTAGCTCTTCCGGAAAGGAGATTAAAGTGAGAGAGTGAGATTGAGGTTGGAGGGGGGGGGGTTGCTTTTGTGTCCTGTTTCGTCTCTTTTTTGTGTCCTCTCTTATACACACGTCCTTTATTAACAAATCGCTCCTTTATTGAGATACCTGTCAAAGTATCAAACGAAAAATCCGGTTGATTTTTCTTTTTAGTAATTGCATACATAATCATCGGTCTTAACTATTTGATAAAACAGTTTTGTGAAATGGAAGTTTCATCAATGTTTCCGTTTGACAGCTATGTAAACTTCCTTTATCTCCCCTCTTCTGTATGAGGGTCATGAGAGTTGAAGATAAAGTCCTGGAACAAGTGGAGAACTTCAAATACTTGGGAGCGCTTCTAAATGAAAACGGATACATCGATTTGGAAGTGACCGAGAGAATCGATGCCGCGGGAAGGATGTTTGAAGCGGTTAAGAGAGGATTTCTTAACCGAAGAGAAGTAGAAAAGGAAACGAAAGTGGCTGTATTCAAGTCAACATTTCTCCCTATCCTCACGTACTCTTCAGAATAAAGGACGCTGACAAAGAAACACCAATCCAGAATACAAGCAGCAGAAATGAGATTTCTTAGAAAGATAGAGGGCAAAACAAAAATAGATCGAGTCCGGAACACCACTATGAGGTCGAGCTGAATGTTAAACCAGTCAACGAGCTAATAGAGCAACTAACAGACTGAGATGGCTTGGACGCCTCCTGCCGATGAATCCTAGTAGAATTGGTAGCGAAACCTACCGAGCCAAAATGGAGGGAAAACGAGGAACAGGACGACCTAAGAGGGAGTGGGAAGAGGTGAGGAAGGACTTTGAGAAGAGGGGAAATTGGAGCAGAAGAGCACATTTGGTGGAAGACCGACAGAGCTGGAGAAGTATTTTGTCCAATTATAGTCCGAGATACTTATTGAAGAACGAAGTCTAAACAATGCGGTATTATAAGACTTTTATAAGTAAAATAAAGAGGCTGAAATAAGTTAGTTATGAAAGTAACTTACTTACCGATTCTTATTAATTATTGCACTACTATGATCTCCTCGAAATTCAATTTTCGGAATGCGTTATCAAGTCAAAGTATTCCTTAAACGTTTTATAGATATGTGCCTAGAAAAAAAGAAGTCAAATATATGAGGTGCTTAATCAGTATAAAAGTCGCTCGAGGACACACTTTCCAACAGTGGTTATACTGAATAAAAATAAAAACACGATAAGACAATTCAAAAGAAGCAATTAAACCCCGTGTTTGAGTCGAGGCGTAAAGTTGTTCCCATGGCCCTTTTTAATTAGGGCAATAAGAAATGAATGAGGGGCCGAACAAAGTGCCATTAAAAACAAGGAAACTCATTTTTAACAGCCCCATGAACATTTCACCGATATTAATCAACCACCTTTTCACTGGCCCTTTCATTTCTAACATTACATGAGTACACTCTACACAACATGCTTCCCTTGTTTGCTTTTAATCATGTTAACTTGTTTTTTGTTACTTTTAAAAATAATATAATAACAAAAGACGATCTCGCACTTTTGGTAGAATCAGAAGAAGAGGCTACCCTACAAATAACAGCAGAAAAAGCAAGCCTACAAATATCATAAGAAAAACAGAACTCATGATTACTGAAACAAATTTCAAGAAAAAAGCAGTAAACACCAAATATGGAAAAATAAAAGTTACCAGGAAATTTAAGTATTTGGTGGAAATAATATGTCACTAGGGGGGCCTGAGAAAGAGCATCCGAGAGGAAATCTTAAAATTAGAAAATTTAAGCTTTCAAACAGGCCAAATTTACAATAAAAAGAACCTCTCCTCCAGGAAAGTTAAGGCATTACAGCGTGTGGATTTTAAGGAGGATCTTAAGATAAATCTATGGGCCCAGGAAAACACAGGAAGGTTACAGGCGAGCATCTAACGAAGAGATCTACAGAGAAATGAAAGACCTGGAAACCGAGATAAGAATCAGAAGGCTGATGTTCTATGGGATCATGAAAAGGATGAAGGAGGAATGATTGGACAAAAAGATCTTTAACAAAATTTGTTGCTACAAATGCGTGGGAGGATAAACGAAGCAAATAAGAGAAGAATCAAAGAACCTCAAAATTTCAGATGCGGACTGTCTAGATAAATAAATAAACAGACTAATAGCATAAAATATCTCTTCTTATTGTAAATAATAACAGACTTTACGTTTTCTAAATGTACTTTTAAAATAGAACATGAGAATAAATTAGAGTGAATTTTTATACTTACGTTTATTTTAGGCAAAACTTAAAAAGCAGTCAATTAAATTCCGATTGCCCTCTGCGAGTGGTATCTAAAACTTCCATATAGCGTCCCATATAACCTATATGTTAAATCTCTACCATTTTTTAGTGAGTTTGGTGAAATGTCGAAAATGGTGAACAAACTCCTGTATTCTGTCCAAAAGTATTAATACGTTCTGTAGTCTTTAAAACTTATGAAAGTGATTTAATTAATTAGGTTGTGATAAGACCAATTGCCAGCCATCCCAGAACTATTTGGTTTGGAGTTGGAAGGCTAGATTAATAATCATTTTTATTGTTTATTTTCACTTCACTTATTAACTTGTAGCCCATTGAACTTATTTACTTGTAACCTATAAATGGTGGCCGTAGATGGTACAATAAATTAATACAACATTCTGCCAGTATTTCCATCGAAATTAGTGTAAACGTAATTTAATCTGCTTTTTAAAATTTATTGTAGTAATTAAATAGTAAAAAAAAACCTGTACCACTACCACCCGTGAACGGGTCTGAGGTTCAGTACATGGTAGAGACTGTACTGTTTCATGGACATTTAGTGACTTGTCCTAGGTCACACTCAACCGCCAGATTCGTCCCCCTTGTTTTGGATACCATATTTTTATAATACTTTACTGGGCTGGGTGAGCCCCAATAGGGTCCTAGATCCTATATGATCCATCTCCGTTTGCAATCAGACTAAATAAAAGTCTTGCCCGCAGCGTATTTTATATTTCTAAGTAGATAGTTATATTGATTCATGGCAACATTATTTCTTTATTCACTGCTATGTGTACTTTATGCCTACAGAATTATTATTATTGCTGAACGAGTCTACTTCCTTATAATATTAATATAAATAACTAAATTGGATAAAAATTGTCAATTCATTAATTTTTTTAACTGGTGAAAAAGAGGAATTTTAGTATTTTGGTTTATTTTTTATCATTTTACTGCAATATAAACAAAATTCAAATAAAAAAAATTGGACAATATAAGCTGTGGGAAGATTAGAGTTCCTTTAGAATTTTAGTTCAATACCATATTAACGTCATCATAAAATATTTATTTATCATATGTTTGCATTAGAATTTCTTTTTGTAATAATTAATTGTATTACATAGTTTACTTATAATTAGTATAGTAGTCATTGCAGGCAACAACCTCAATACCCCATCTGATCCAACTACTTCAATTACTTAATATAAAATTTATATATTACAATATTTAAAAAATCAACTAATATGCTGATAAAAATTTACGATTTATAACAGTAAAGAGAGATAAAAATATGGGATAGCCTCTCCGCGGTACTGTTTAACGTAGTCCTAGACAAAATCATGAAGGGAATGAGGAAGAGCAACGATAGGGACTAAAACAAAGACATCAAAGAAGCAATAGAACAGTTGAACACTTTAAAGAAATAGCTATAAAGGCAGGTTTACAGATATCGTTTGAGAAAACAGAATTAATGGCCACAGATAGAAGCTTTCAAAAGAAAATAGTAGAGACAAAGAGCGGGAGAATAAAAGTAAAAAATAAATTCAACCACCTGGGGGAAAACTATATGTAGCAATGGGTCGGAGAAGGAAAGCATAAAAGAGAAAATAACTAAATTGGAAAGACTAAGAGTAGTTATAAACGACGGGTTGTAGCATTGGATACTGTGGACTTGACCTTGACAAGGCGAGGGGAAGGGTGCGGGGGGGAAGCCTTGGAGGTCTGAATGCCACATTTGGCAACGTCGCAAGGAATGTGCAAGATTTGGCAACATCGCTTTGTTTACATTAGTGTTATAGTAGAGGTGCAAATGACCTTGTGACGTCACGGGGGCATTGACCCTCTGACGTCATCGAGAGGCCGGGGGTTCCTTTATCAGATTTTTTTTTTTTTTTTTAATATTTTATCTATATAGTGTGTAAAACTGTGACGGGGGGGCATTGACCCTCTGACGTCATCGAGGGGCCCCGGGGTTCCTTTATCAGAATTGTTTTTTTAAATATTTTATCTGTATAGTGTGTAAAACTGACCTTGCGACGTCAGTTCCATCAGAGCATGAGTCATTGATGGCCTAGCGCTGCCCGGGTATGCTTGATCGGCAGTTTATATTTTATCTCACGGACGAATACGGGGTTCCTTTATCAAATTTTTTTTTTAATATTTTATCTGTATAGTGTGTAAAACTGACCTTGTGACGTCAGTTCCATCAGAGCATGAGTCATTGAGGGGGCTAGCGCTGCTCCCGGGTATGCTTGATCGGCAGTTTATATTTTATCTCACGGACGAAAAGGTTGACATTGTGTGTGTGTGTGTGTGTAAAACTGACCTTGTGACGTCAGTTCCGTACGAGCAGGTCTTATCACTCCTATATACCTCAGCAGTTCATACTCCTTTATAAGCTTTTCCTCTCCAGCCCCTGGCACACAGTTATTCCGTGTTCTACCTGTATATAAACTCTGTGTTGTTTTACATTTTTGAATACGTTCCTCGCCTGTGTGTCTGAGTAACTGCAGGTCATTGTTAACCAGTCCACTACAATGGTACGGCAGACAAGTAGGAACCTGAGGTATGAGAAAGACCGCCTGTCGACATTTGTCGGGTGGACATCGCCAGTGAGTGTTGTGAAGTTGGCCGCAGCAGGATTGTATTACTTGAAAGTCTCTGACCATACAAGGTGTCCATTTTGCGGAATAATATTGAATCAATGGGAATTATATGACGATCCTTTTTTAGAACACAAGAAATGGTCTAAAAATTGTCCATTTATCAAATATTTGGATCAACTGGAGAGTTTACCGATAAAAATAGGTGTTGTGGATGAGATTGATAGTGGAGTTTGCCAATAAAAATAGATGTTGAGAATGAAGTTGATTGCGAAGAGGGGGAAAAAAAATAAATGTGAAAACAAAAGGTATGTATGTTGCTGTGATATGTGCAGAAGACTTGGAATCTTTATTAATCAACTCCAGGTTTTGAAAACTCATATATCCTTGTATGAAATAAAAAGAAATGAAATAAATCAACTAATAAAGAATCTAGAAAAACTTCATCTTTCCCCCTCCACTCTGCGGAAATCTTACAGTGTCCACGTTGAATCCTTGTGAGATGGTCGCTCCGAGACGATTGGAACTAGTTACTGATCACCCCATCACAAGTAGCAAACTAGTTCGAGTTGGTCTTTGCGATTATGAGCCGACTATCGCCATCATCGCCAAGAAGACGAGCATCTATATGGACATGGAGGAGTGGAGATTCCTCACAGACCAGATTCCTAGGTTGCTGTCTCTTTTGCAGTGCAAACGCGGCAAGAGCGTGGTGGGCGTTGAAGACCGGGTGAGGTGTAAAAATGTGCTCTGTTTATTTTCTATGAGGGGTAGAAACAGGGTAATGAAGATAGAACAAGTGTACCATTGTTTTGCAATGTTCAATCAAAGTCCGCTAACCCTTGAGATGAAATCTCCATCGACATGTTTCAGCAGGAATGAAACGGTGAAGCTTTGTTCCAGTATTGAAAAAATAAACGACTCTCTGGACTTGCTAACCAAGATGGTCGACATTTACAAGAAAGAAACAGAAAATGAACTCACACAACCTGTGGAATGTGTACCGTTAGAGTTCAATATTAATACTAATACTCTCTTTAACAATTTAAATGAACTCAACAATATGTAATAATAGCCACGCAACTTGTAATTTGAACTATATTCAATAAATACTTTTTATATTTTATGTCTGTGAATTTTATTTAATGAACCTTTCCCTAAATAAAAAGAAGGAGGAAAAAAAAAAAACAAGATGTAAAATATGTATAGTTTATTTAAAAAAACAAAGATTGACAAACATTTCAAGCATAATAATATAATTAATAGTTAATATATTCATTTAGTAGCAAAGTCTTCGTTTCTGGATACATGTTCCTCGTCTTCTTGCAACCCATTTCTCCTTCAGGTGTAATTGTTCCAGATGTAGTCTAATGAGTAGTCAAAAAGGTATAGACCAAAGACCGAGGTAAAATACTCAATTCTTCAGTGCTCAGTGGTTTCAATGCCTTCCTCTCCTAAACGTTGTATAACTGACTCCATGCTGATACCGCATGTTTCCGAGTAGATTCAAAAGTACTCTTCTTCCTTAAACCATAAACATTGAGGACTATTCGCTTTATGGTACTTGATTGGATTGATGAGCGATTGTTTGTCATATAACAGTCCACAATATATGCATTTGACCGTATCTTTTACTCCTCTTACAAATCCGGCGAATGAGAGCAGATTATGAGGAGGAGAGATAATATTTACAAATGTATGCTTACGAACGTCTTCTTTTTTAAAGTTTACTGCTTCATCATTTTTTCTGACCCATGATGCTAAACGGTGTGCCTGATTTAGTGAACAGACAAAAGACGAGTTTAAATGAAAATGACATACCATCTTGCAATTTTCTAATTGTTTTAAGTTAGGACAACCGAATTCATGTAGATCATAGACCGGTTTACCAATAAGATCTTCAATAAACTTGCACTTTTCCATTCCTTTCCCCCATAATATGTCAAAGTTCTCAGTGGCGTGTTGTAATAAATATCTCATATCCTCATATAATACATCACCATAGTCCCATCCCATTCCATGAATATGTTTCTTAACCCAAAGGTTTGTCTTTGAATGAACAACATCTTCAGCATCTCGAGGTGGATTGAAACACCAATGCCACGATGAGCCGTGACTAATAGAGACTACAGATAATTCTTTAACAATCAATGAGTTAGAAGCCGTGCGATACCCCTGAAAATCAATTGCCGCTGAACGCATCGTATGTTTTAGTCGGTGAACAACGGAGAAGTGATATTATTATAGCCGCTACAGCAGCTTTATATATGCATCATCAGTACATTTTACGAACCAAACCAGTTCCTACTTCGTATTCTACTACTTTATCGTGAAGGATAAGACAGTATGCCCTAGTATTAGGCGGGAAGTTCTCACTCGCCTCTAGCTGTACGCGAATATCGATAGTCGTACTTTTTATTGCCTCGGATTGTTTAGAACAATCTATGACGACTATAGGTGCGAAGGTCTCAAAATCGGATCGTGACAACAGGGGTTGTGAATGTCTATTACCATAATAACTCGTTTGAAACTCGTTATACATTTCATATAGGAGAGCTACTTTTCCTAGTGCAAAATCTAGATTCAAATCGTCATAAGGATATTGTTCGCTATTCAGATAGAGTTTCAAATTTTTTATTTTACAACTATCGAATTGACTTATATCTTTGGTAGCATTTCTCATTCTATCAGTTTGAAATGCTATAATAACATAGCGAGGCTTTTCTAAATTTGTGGATGTTTTTACAGTCCAATTTTCTTGCTGTGATGCTGGTAAATTAGGGTATTCGTAAAGATCCCACGATCTGAATGGAATAGAAATGACCTTGTTTTTATCCACCATTTTTAACAACTTTAGACGTTCTTGATCAGAAACACGAATATGAGGCATCCTCCAAACCACTTTATCTAATTTTATTTGTACATCATCACTACCCTTTACACAGTTCAAGTCAGTACTCGATCTGATCAAAACGAGTTCTTGCTTAAGATTAATTAAAATTTTTCGATAGTCTTCACATATCCCTAAGAGAATATCCAATGGCAGACATACGCTAAAAAAACCGTTTTTATCTATTGAAACTGTTTTATCAACACCTGGGATTATCCACCCGGCATTTTCTAGTCCTTTGACTTGATTGGGTGAAAACGATGTATGACCTTTAAGCGTTGTAGTTATTCCGGGGTTTCTCACTCTATCGACTTCAATACCATTCAATTCATATCTTATCTCATCAAACAAAAACGCAAACGCGTTATTAGTGAATTTTGAAGTTGTTCCGTCAGTCCCATCCTTTTTAGAAATTCGTCCTTCCAGATAAACAAAACTTAAAGAAGGAAACGTATAAGCATCTTGTTGATGGATTGGTATTCTGATTTCGTCAGAATTGTTAAGAGTGTTCCCCGCATACGGCTGATGTGAATGATATTGGAATTGTGTAAGAGAATCATCAAATTTTACATCTGATGTAACGTTTAGTATGTTATGCATTTTGTTCTTTTTTTTTTTTTAATCGAAACCCACACTGTTTTAAAAAGTTGACGTTTGCAGTTGTTAGCCGTCTCGTCGACTTAGGTTTACTAATTCTTACCATGGCATGACATCCCCTTTTATAAAAAAAAGCGTGATGAGTACCACGATTCTCACCGGTACAAAAATCAATCCCCATTGTTCTTCAAATGTATTCTCAATGTAACAGTTTCCCCCCTAAAGTCAATAAGCGCACCGTCTTGATCCACTAAACGAACGGTAATATTGTCAACAGTCCTCGCGTTAGTTGGAAAGTAAATGACAGGATTCGGGGTTTCTATTATTTTATATCCTGGTTCTACAGCCGGAAAGAATTGATGTATGCTATGATCCGGATCCCCATTCAGATAAGACCCTGATGCGATGTTACAATGAATCGAAATAGTGTTTACAGAAAGAATTTTCACAATGCCATCGGATTCGCTGTACCGATGCAATGGGTCAATGACTTGATTAGGACGATGAAAACCCAACAGTGGGCCAATAGAATGGGGCTTGTCGGGGAAGTTGAAGTAGACCGGTTTCGTTGTTCTAAGTTCGGCCTTTAAAGTACTCTCATTTCCTCGAAGCATAAACCCACCACTAGGTTCCTGGTGAGCAATTTCTTCGCGAAGAAAAGAATTTAGTGCATCGATATCATACGATCCTTCAGGTATCTGAATCGTCAGATTTCCAAAGTAAAACTTATCGTTAACATCTTTCCTGATATTAGGTATAGTATTATATGAGTCAAAAGATAATAACCCAACGGTATAACTTGAGCCTAATTCCAGCGGAGGTAAAAAGTTCGCATGGAGAACACTAGAATTGCCCGTAAACGTTACTGTGTAGCTCATGATTATGAATGATCAAAATTTGCTAGAAACATCTGCTAAATACGCTAAGCAGAGATGTCCACAAATCGGTGTATCCCACTTTTGATAACGACGTCTGTTGTAAATTATTTCTGAACCCTTAAAGTACTCAAGTAACTGTGGAGGTGGTTTTAAATTTCCAAAGGAATCAAAGTATTTCACTAGACTATCTTTTTTTACATAGCACACCCAATGAGAACCGGGTTCTGAACTCGTATGCAAATTTACAATAGCGGCCTCATGTTTTTTTGGGTATATAGGAAGACTATCAATCATAAATACTCCACGAAAATTTTTAATATTTAAAAGTTTAGACATATAATTTAATTCAATATCGGTCAATGGTTTATTTGGTAGTCATATTTTTCCAAGTCTTTTTTCTCGGTTTATAAACAGAGCGTAACCGTTCCTATGTGGTTTCAAATAAAGTCCTTCGCCAACTTTTCGACCTTCCATTGCCAAATTATGCCTCTTTTGCTCTTCTAATTTTAGTTTGGCCTGTTTCACCTCGTTAATCGCTTTCGCCACACTCGAAGCTCCTCCTGCTAATGATCCCACAGCGGAAAGTCCTGCCATCAACGGTACAAGAAATTGGAGGAAGCCTCCCTCCTTTGGCAGCGGGAGAACTCTAGGCAGTGAAGGTTTCGTCTTACCGCGCAAATGCATTTTAGCCTTCTTGTATGCCGCTTTTGATGCGCTCAGAATCGATGATACATCATCTACCTTTGACGATTTAACCAAGTTAATAAAACTAATCTTCTTTTTCTTTTTTTTCTTATTATTGATACCCGAACCAATTTTTCCTTTCGCTTTCATGACATTTGTAACTAACCAAGCAGCGGCTTTTTCTCCCCATGTTGAATCTGAAGCTTTAACTCGTTTCCAAGCATTATCAGCTAGGATCTTGTCCGCTTGTTTACGACTATCCATATCCGTATTTTGGCTATAAGCTATATCGTGTTCCTTACAAGCTCTGTCAAGCTGGTTTATTCCTCTATCGCCCGCAATTAATCGTTTTTCTAATTTCGTGCCCGGTCCGCAATACTGATATCCTGGTATGTGTAATTCAATTGGTAACTTGTTTATAAGCCTGTTCACCAAACCTCTTCCTTTTCGAACCCTGCGAGTCATACTGCACTTGGAAAATGAAGAACTGAGATATATATATACGGAGGAATAATGATGTTGTTCGCATTCAGGATGAAATTAGTTAAACAAGTACAACGTTTCTCTACCACAGACTTTTCACCTGTCAAGTGCGATTCAGAGGGGAGGCACAGTTCATTATTACCGAGCACTATAAGATCATCAATTTGTGGACCGAGCGGATGTGGAAAGACTAATATTATGATTGGTCTTTTATTAAATCCGAATGGTTTAAAATTTAAAAATGTGTATCTTTTCGGAAAAACATTGCATCAACGGAAATACCAGTATTTAAAAAGTATCGTAAATCTTGTCCCTGAAATAGGGTTATATGAATTTGAAGATGCGAAAGAATTGCCACAAGAAGTTGAATCCAATTCGGTCTGTATATTTGATGACGTCACTATGGAAGACCAGGACATAATTAAACGATACTTTAGTTATGGTCGTCATATGAATCTTGATTGTTTCTATTTAACACAGAGTTATGTTTGTATCCCGAGACATCTTATCAGATGTAACTTTAACTTTTTAATAGTATTTCCTCAAGATGAATTAAATTTGAAACATATTTACGAGGAACATGTAAGCACCCCAGATTTAAGTTTTCCACTTTTTAAAGACATGTGTTCTTTATGTTGGGAAGAACCATTTAGTTACCTCGTCATTGACAAAAGTAGAGACCTGAATAATGGACGTTTTAGAAAAGGAATTGATACGTTCATTGTAGATATATAAAGAACAGTCATGACAATAATTGAGCATTAGCGATCATGGACCCAAAAGTCACTCGCGAGATTATAAAAACTAGTGAAATTTTGAAAAACAAATTTCAATCGTTGAAACGCGGTCTCCAGGATATCGAGGAAGGTCGAAAAGCGTTTTTTACACCCGTGCTAAAACCTCTCGAGGACATTAAACAATCTGTACAATTAAGTAATAAAGAGACCAAATCGGAACCCGCATTGACGTCTAGAAAAGTAAAAAGAATTGTCACTACTAATGTTTGGGGCGAATCGCCTGATAAAAGCGAGTTAGAGTCTGCTAGTATTTACAGAAAATCAACATTAATGCCGAAAACATCACTTCATCGCAAAAAAGTTACACAAATTTCATCTGACGTTCCAAGTACTGCGCTAACACCATTATCTCACTTATCAAATCCCCATCATGAGTTCATGTCACCAGAAGTAGAAATGGATGAGTATGTGACAGGCGATCCACTATCAGAACAAGTCAAAGAATACGCTAAAACTCCACAAGGAGAAGCCGAATTTAAGGAACATCTCGCCTCATTTGGAAACCTGCAAAGAGAATACTTGGATAAGTTGTTAAAAGGTGATAAGGCACATGACTCTCGTTACGGCATTCGAGTAATGCCTTCTGGAGGATTGGCTATTGGTGACTCGACCGATGTTCAGCTTTTTGAAAACAGTGATGATATTTCTATAAACAACATAGTGTATGAAGGAACTCCTGGATTGTTGCAGCTACTCTACTTGAAAAATCCTAAATATTATACCGAGTCAGACTTGGATAATTATAAGAATATTTTACTTTCGACCAATGCTCACAAAAAAGGCTATAGTGAGGAACAAGGAGTGTCCGGAAATAGATCTGAGAAGTATAGAAATATAATATCGAAGTTATTCCCAACACAATCTTTAAAACCCCGCCCTCCTTCCTCAGCATCAGCAGCTTCGAGCAGGCTAACTTCACTCCGTTCCCACTCTTACAAACGGGGCACTGGACTTATGAGCGTCGATAAACCTCTGTACGAGCGTTGGAATGACCCAAACGAACTAGTCGATCGCCTTAGGCTGCTAATGTCTTCAACTTATGCCGGGCATGAAGGACATCAAAATGAAATAGAATCTATAATTGAAGAACTACGAGAAGAAAATATAATATATTAATGCCCACATTTTTATATTTAGATTCAGTACAAACATGACAATAAACAAGTTCGGATCTCACATAGCAAAAAAGCATACAAAATACAAAAAACGTTATTTTCCATTCAGCTTATTAAAGTCTGAAAAGGACATTGATGCACATCATTTAAGGATCGTCAATATTGCAAATCCAGTCGCTGCTCATGACGCTGCAAATAAAGTATATTGTGATACACTAGCACTGACCTACACTGATTTAAAGAATTGGCCGGGTAGCTATATAGATGGAAAAAGAAAAAGACTTGTCAATTTCGCTCCACCTATAAATAACTATGATGTTGTTACAAAAGAATTCTTCGACAGAGTTGCTTTGACTCTAGTTGACAATATATATGATTGTCTCGGGAAAAGAATAACAAACATCGGTGAGCCCGTAGAGGAATCTGACTCAGTCACACTCGGCTATCTTAACAAAGTACTTAAAAAAGAAAATTATAGATGGATTCATCAATAATAAAAACAACAATCGTAAATGAATTACATAAGCCAGCTCGCAAGATATACCCTAGAAGAAAGACTGTTTTGAAAGGGATAAATGACTTGTGGCAAATAGATCTAGTAGAAATGATACCTTATGCTCGAGAAAATAAAGGATACAAATATTTATTAACAGTTATAGACTGCTTTACTAAATATGCATGGGCCGTACCAATAAAGAAGAAATCTGCTGATGATGTAACTAAGGCAATGGAGAGCGTGTTTCGTTCGAGCAAACAAACACCGAGAAATATTCAAAGCGATCAAGGAAAAGAATTTTATAATTCCAAGTTTAAATCTCTAATAAAACAGTACTATATTAATCATTATTCGACCTTTTCTAATATGAAAGCTTCCATTGTAGAAAGGTTTAATAGAACTTTAAAAGCGAAAATGTGGAAAGCATTTAGCTTGGGTGGAAATTACAAGTTTTTAGATATATTACCTCAGATTCTACATGATTATAACTCATCATTCCATACAACAATAGGTATGAGACCAATTGATGCCCATAATAAAAAATCAGAAAACTACTTGCTAAACAAAGTGTATTCTTCTTCTTCTGTTCGTTCCAAATCAAAAGTGCGAAAGCAGAAGTTTGAAGAGGACGATTTTGTGAGGATATCTAAGCAAAAAACAGCATTTTCAAAAGGCTACAAGCCAAATTGGTCAAGCGAAATATTTAAAGTAATCAAGATTCAGAAGACGGATCCATATACATATTTACTTGAAGATCTCAAAAGTCAACCTATCAGTGGCTCCTTTTATGCTGAAGAGCTTCAAAAAGTAAAACATCCAGATGTTTATCTCATCGAAAAGATTTTGAAAAGGAAAGGAAATAAGTTGTATGTGAAATGGTGGGGGCTAAAAGAAAGCAGCTGGATTGACAGGAAGGATATCGCATAGTGGTGTGAAAAGAATAATGCACTTTTGTAATGAATGTATTTATTTGTAGCTTTATAACACATGTATTTATACATATCATTGATGAAATTAGACACTAAGTTTTTATTACTTATTATCATATTTCAAATAAAACATTTTTGATTGCTACTATTCTGTTTATTTTTTCTTTTCTAATCTCAGATATAATTAGTTCATAAAATAAACAATTTAATTACATTACAAAACATTTGCTTTACTTATGTAGCGACAATGCATAATGGCCATAAGGAAGTGTATCTCTTGCGTTATCTAAGGTATGCCGTTTATCATCATATGGACAAAGAGACTTTTTATTGATTAAAACTGTTTGCACTTGATGTCTTTTTGATTGAATGATCTGAAATTGGCTGTACATCGACTCATAATTTCTTAAAGTATCTAAGTAATTTTGGAACGTGAATTCTTTAACCGCACATTTTTTAACCCCTTTGGATCGTTTTATCAATAAACCACTTTTGGTTATAAATGAATACATTTTTGGCCTTAGGCCAACATATTCAACGATTGGATCGCCAGCAGTTTCATCTTTGAGCATTCCTACTATTTTTTTGTTTTCTTCAGAATAACAGCGATGTTTTGTTGGAAAATTACTGGTATCAAAATAGTCTTTTAAATCATAATTTATATCATCGTATATATCTTTTGTATTTACTAGGTATAAAAATGAATCAGTATCCATATAACAGAGGTTTATATTTTTCGGACCATATTTTTTTAAAAATATGTTATAATGTAATTCGTACATTAAAACTTTTGATAGTTCCAATATACTAAAACCAACATAAAGAGGTTTATCAAATACAATTTTATTCTTCTCTAACTGAACGGAAACTACATTTTCAGTGAAAATTATTCTTTCTTTGAAATTTGGCTTTTTAACTAGTTTGTTCAATGATTTTTTATTTGTAACAAGTTTTAAATCTATTCGTTTTCTAACGTTTTCCATAAATTTACCAAAACAGGAGTTGTTCATGAGTTTAAAAAAATCCGATTCAAAAGGATTGGTTGACTTAGCTCTATGTTGGGTATTTAAATTTATGTATGGTGACAACCAATTTTTTTGCTTAAATTTTAAAATCCTATGAATTTTGGTTAATTTAACGCCAAGATTTAGTGCTTGTTTCAAATTGACATAATGAACAATATAACGGGTTTTTGGTGTGAGTGTAGTAAGTAACTTTTCTGTTGTTTTAGCACTGTCAGGCGATTTTAATTTATCAGGTAATAAAGGTAGTTGACAGTGCATATCGTGTATGGCTTCAGGGTAATCAATGTCTACATCGAGTATATAACCAACTTCAGAGTTGTCAGGAACTTTTAACACATCTAAATCTTCATTATGCCATTCAAAGTCACAATATGGAAGGAAACAGTTCATTGCATAGCCGTATAAATTATTTACATCTGCGTAAATTAAGTAGTTAATGGGCTGATTTGGATCGTAATCATCTACATAATAATTATTTGCTTTGGCATAACGTTTGACAACTTGTGTAATACCTCCTCGAATGCCTTTTTCGATAAATAATACCATATCCATGTCTTTAATAACGTCCAATTCAATATTTGTCGTTTTTAACATTGCTTCGTAACTGAGGCCTGGAAGAGACATAAAATGGGCAGGATCTAGTGAATATATATCCATAGAGAGATTACGAAATTTTTCAAATATTTCACATAATAAAATTACGTCTGTTTGTATATACATTTCGGTATATTCTTTTAAGTTATTTATATTAAAAGTATTCCAAATGTTTTGCGCATGCTTATAATCAGACTCGGAAATATTTTCTGCAGTTAAGTTGTTGTAAAATTTACTTATTACAGGCAACTGAGTTTCTTCTAACCGCAGTAATGAATCTATGTAAGAGTAAGGGTAAATTCCCTTTCTCGTTAACAATTCAACTTTCGTTTCGTCAGGAATTAACTGATGCAAATGAGGGAATGTAATTGAAAGACTTGAAGAACCTTTTTTCATGTTTTGCACTAGGGTATCAAGCCCCGCAGCTAAAAATTTATAACTATCTACAAATCTTATTTTAGTTTTGCAATCTTTAAATGTTTTGGTAAAACTTATGTATTTTTCTGTATTACTTGGAACTACGGAAACATCTCCTTCATGGTTTGCTAAAAACGGAACAATAAAGTGCGAGTCATAACCCTGAAAGTTATGCATAAATACTGGAATGAAATTGGGTGTTTTTGCTTGTAAATTGCAATTAGAATGAGCCGCTCCAATGAACTTAGATGACACATGATCATGATGATGCACCTTCTCATCCTCATTTAAAGTTTTCAGACAGATAACACATACATGGGTACACTGATAAATTATCTTTTCTTCCTCCGTCATTTCAGACATAGGCTCAACTTTACCATATATTTCATCAGCTTTTTTAGCCAAATCATGTAGTCCTTCCATGAACATTAGCATACATTTTTCACCGGTAAAAATTAATGGCTGTTGTAATTTAAATTGAGGTATATCCGTTTTGACCATAAGTGAAGCACAAAAAATTTTATGGTTTTGAACTGATTTGGTCCAAGAAATTGATGGATTTTGGGAAGGACCTGCAATTGGTTCCAGATATGATTCAAAGTCTGCGTAAGCAACAATTTTAATTTTTTGGGTGGATTCGAATTTTTTAAATTTGATTTTATCATCTGCAGGAAAATCTGTCCTAACTGGTTTATGCGCACCGCAAAATAATAAATGTTCCTTTAATCGTTCTTCCGCGTTTTTTCCACTTTTTGTTTTGTATCTCCAGGAAATAGATGTTAAACACCTGTGGCAAATTTCTTTAGCGGATTTGTCACCTGATATTTGACTACCAACAAGCCTGCTTAAATTTGTGATATAACAATAGTGTGAGTTTATTTCATTTTGAAGAAACAAAAGGTCAAATCTCTCGTTATATGTTTCCTTTTTGCTTATTCTTAAGGGAAATATATTGTTTTTTTCATCCAAACCGTACACATTAATTAAAACATTGTTTACTTCCTCGAATTTTTTAATATCTTTAAATGAAGTAGGATATGAAATACAATCGAATTGATAATGGGTTTCTAAATTTTCGTACAATGTAGGATCGTTCGAACCAACTGTTTTGCTCAGTATTGCTAAACGAAAACAGTCGTTGTTTATATTTTTTACATTAATAACAGCATGTTTGTTTTTTATACCTTTTGGCAAATTAATAAATTGTTTTCCGCTCAGAGGTGTATATTTGGTAAAATGCAAACATAGAAAGTTGCAAGAAACAAAGGCCCAACCAGAACCTTTGGCTTCAAAGGAATCTAATTCCATAATTAATTTTTCGTATGACTCTTTCAAATAATTGTGCAAATCGGTTGATGAATCTATGATGTTCTGACTAGTCTTAAAATTCATATTGGACTTTTCCTCGTTGTTATGATTTATTTTTTTGTATGTACAATCTAAGTGTAAATTAATTTTAAATATGTTCCATTGTGTCAAATATGAAGTTAAAATCTCAATAAGTTTTTCTTTATTGATTTCTAAAAAAATTTTTGGAGTAGTTTTATTATTATGATTTTCAAAATAAAAGTCTATCACCGAATTACCAAATGCAGCCTTTTTAATTCCTTGTTCATATGTGATTAACCTATCAAGTTGTTCCTTATTATAAAGTTTATATTTTTTTGGAGAACTAATTCCTTTTTCTACAATATTAGTGTTGTAGAAAGGTGGAATGTTCGAATGTATCCGTTTTTTGAATGGTAAATGCGATTGAGAACTGGAAACAGATTGTTTTAAAGAGGGTCCAGCCGGAGTTTGGAAATTTTCCATTGTTATCGATTGACTAGTATTACCGACTAATGCTTGAAGGGGACTGATGTGCTTTTTATTTTTACAGGTAATTATATGTCGTGTACAGCTACCTTTCGAATTAAATTCACGTCTACAATATGTGCACACATGAAATTGCCATTTGCATTTATGTGCGTTTAATGTTTTCAATAAAAGCCCACATTTTGAACACAAAACATCCATACCTTTTTAAAATTAATATTTTCCTATGACCATTATGTTCGCTGCTAATATATATTTATTCGCTAAAAGTTATTATATATGAATTTCTCTGCTTTCCCTTGTATGTCATCTTCAATGATCCTACGATAAAGAAAACAATCTTACTTTTTTTTCTAACAATCAGGTATTAACATTGTTTGAAATGAAGCAATTGATAATATGAAAACTCACCATTATAATGTTCGATCTCCGCATCAGTGAAACATTCACTGTACCTCTTGGGAAGAAAGGTCCTAAAGCGCTCTCCTCCTCTTTCAGCCTCTATAATAGCCTCCACCCCTTGGCCGTGTTCAGTTGTTTTAAACCGCAACTCCAATATTGAATAGCATACCCCCTCATGCAACTCTCCTATGGTTTTATAGGATGTAAGACCGTTTAATCTATTCAAAAGGGACATCTGCAATGTTTATAACAATCAGATTGTTGTAATTATGTTAAGATTAGTTAAAACAAGTAGCAATAACAACTTACGTTTAAGCAGTGATTAGAGACGGTGGACAGCACAACACGCAGACGAGACGGAGTGACGGAGTGCCAGTGGGCCGAAGAGGGAACGTTTATAAAGGGAGTATGGACTGATGAGCTAGGCAAAGTGTGAATAGGAGGTATCATGACCATATATGGGCATGGGAATATAGAGAACTGCGAATGTGACTATTTAACTGACGGTCCAGATATTAATCGTGTATGAACTGATGAGCTAGGCATACTGGGAATAGGAGGTATTACGACCCATATATGGACATGGAAATATAGAGAACTGTGAATGAATTGGTTAATGTAACTCACAGACAAGGTGATTATTTAAGTTTATATTGCATCCGTAAGACAATCTCACTTATCTTATTTTGTCCTGTCGTCTGCTATAGTTCAATGTCAACCTTTTCGTCCGTGAGATAAAATATAAACTGCCGATCAAGCATACCCGGGCAGCGCTAGGCCATCAATGACTCATGCTCTGATGGAACTGACGTCACAAGGTCAGTTTTACACACTATACAGATAAAATATTTAAAAAAACAATTCTGATAAAGGAACCCCGGGGCCCCTCGATGACGTCAGAGGGTCAATGCCCCCCCGTCACAGTTTTACACACTATATAGATAAAATATTAAAAAAAAAAAAAAAAATCTGATAAAGGAACCCCCGGCCTCTCGATGACGTCAGAGGGTCAATGCCCCCGTGACGTCACAAGGTCATTTGCACCTCTACTATAACACTAATGTAAACAAAGCGATGTTGCCAAATCTTGCACATTCCTTGCGACGTTGCCAAATGTGGCATTCAGACCTCCAAGGCTTCCCCCCCGCACCCTTCCCCTCGCCTTGTCAAGGTCAAGTCCACAGTATCCAATGCTACAACCCGTCGTTTATAACTACTACTAAGCTTCGCGACAAGCAACTTCTATGGTAAAAGGAGCCTGTCGACAAACGAAAAGATAAGACACTACAATACGGTCGTCAAACCGGTGATACTGAAAGGAATGGAAACCGCTTCCCTCCCCAGCCTAAGGAAAATGTTAGAAAGAAGAATGCTAAGTAGAATTTACTGTCCTAAGAAGACACAGGAAGGCTATAGGTTGAGACCTAATAAGGAAATATACAAGGAATTAAATGACTCGTAAACTGACATAAGAATAAGAAGATTAAGGTTCTACGAACATATGGTGAGGATCCACCCAAAGAGATTAAATACAGAAATCTTTTATAAAATGAGAAGAGACAAGAGTGCTGAGGAGCTCATCAAAAGATGAAGGAAGAAACTGAGAGACTGAAAATAACAAACCCAGACTGTTTCGATAGGGATGACTATGGGAAAAGACTAAAAGAAATTAAGCTCCTTGTGGGAAAGAGAGGTGCGAGAAAAGGAATAGCGTGGACCGAGGAAAGAAGGAAAGAACAATCAGAAGGAATGAGGAAAAGGCAGAAAGAAAAAGAAGGAAGAAGAGAAGGGGTATGAAAGGAAGTAAAAATAATGATATCTACGTGGTCTCTAAGGCCGTTCCGTGAAAAAAAAAAGAGAGAGATAAATTATTATGATTATTTATTCATTTTTCCTACACTAAATAGGTAGAGTGCAATTCAGTTTCGAACTATTTAACACGATCTTTCATTAAATTAATTAGTAGATCTGTAACCTAAGGAATTATATTCATAGCTACGATAATACTTCCTCATTGGAATCATAAAACTTCCTTGACCCTCTATTCTCCTTAATACGTACTCCAATGTATAACGCAACTAAAATACTATAAGATGGAAAAGAATAGGAGATAGGATAGTCAAATGTAGGTATAGAGAAGGTCGAGCAGTCGGTATGATAATTTGTAATATTTAGTTTAAGTCCATATTCTATAAACATCTAGAGTGTAGATCTTTCTATAATATATCTGCATCTTGTCCATATAACAATAAATAAATTTATCATCTTGCCCTTTAATTCTCTGCTAGTTGAATTTAAAGAGGAGCTACATAAAAACAAAACAAAAAACAACGTCTTATCTTTTAATATTTTAAACATTTGATGTTAATAACATGTTAATGTACTATTGCTTCGCATTTCCCTGAAATAATTGTTTGACGTTAAATCAGGAAATAAGCTTTAACCAATATGAGCCGTCTTAGGGAAACGGAACTATTTACGTAATCTTGGTTGGCACCCACGCTAAAAACCTTAGATAAAAAGCACTGATACATTAGGAGCAACCAATTACTTTGTTCTACTATTGAAACACTACTGACAATTAATAATAAATTAATTAACAATTAAAAGAGAAGATGTAAACTAGATAAGCAATGCTATGAGTAGTTCTTAAATTTATTGAATTTTATTCTTTTATATATTGTATTAGCCTAATTTTTTTTTTTTTATACTTTCATTTCGTTTATTCTTTCATGAGAAGAAATTACTTTTGATTTTTATTTACGCTTTAAGTTATTTTATAAATGCCATTTTATGTAGCCTCTTGGGCAAATGCGTTTTATTATTCCCGTACGTATTTCTTAGTCTTAAGGGATCTGATATCAGAATGAAATAAATCTTCTTTTATATTCCATAACAGAAGTTTGCAATTTAGAGAAATATTTTTTTTTACTTTAGCCCACAAAATAGTGACTCCTGAAAGTATATTTTAACAAAAACAGCACTGATACACTACGGAACCACATTAAAAGTAACCGGTTATTTTGTTCCTCTATTGGAACATTGCTGATACAAGCATTATTCGATAGTTAAAATGGAAGCAATTAACCGACCAGGCAATGCCAGCGGTAGTTGCTATATTATAAGTAATCTGTTATTTTGTCCCCTTATTGGATGGAGCCCTATAGATACAATAACTATTAATTAATTAACAGTTACAAAGACAGGCCATTAACTAACTAGGCAATGCTAGGAGTAGTTGCTATATCTGGGTCAAGGCTCTTGGTATTGATTCTGCGGCTCCCATCCTCCCGCCTTCCATCCCTTTCAGCGCCCTTAAGTTTTAATATCAAAGTTAATTTTAGAATTTATATTTAGACCCTTTTATTACGAAGCTCTAGGCACTGACCTCATGAAATGTCACTTATATCACTAGCCCCGAGAAAGGAAAACACCTGGAAAAATAATTGAGGAAAATTAAAATAATTTAAAAAGTCTAAACAATAGCCTGAAATCATTAGGAAATTAGTTAATCACTCTCTAATATTTAAGAAAATTAAATAAAAGAGTCTATAATATTTAATAATAAATTATTCATAGAATGCATCATTTATTCACATAAATATTTGTAACAAACCTTTCATTAAAATAATAAATATACAGGCGGTCATTTTTACAAATTAAAGAGTCCAGAAATTTCACGCTTCTTCTCCTTATGAATTCCGAGGCTGACGGCATAAAGGATTTAGTGAAGTTTTCCGAATGTTTTTCTTACGATTTTCCTACATGCGATTGTTTTTATGAATGATTCATTACGAATATTTAAACGTGTAGAGTTGTGATTGTATATGCGAATCATTTATACAATTTTTTTGAAGATGAGAAAAACATTTGTATTCATTTAAATACATACATATTGGATATCAGAATAATATATAAATACATTGATAAAAATATATTCCATCTTTGATTTACTCATACATTTCATTCCTTGACTATACGAATCGTTATATAATTGTTAATTTACACACTGATAGAAAAATAAATTTTTTTTCAAGAATAAAGATAAATTAATACTTGTCCATTTTTCTTAAATATAAAATATAGTTCTTCCTTTAATATCTGTTTACCAATTAATTAAACAACAAAAACAATCATAAAAATAAAAAAATAATATAAATAAAAATTTTAAATAGATGTAAAAAAAATATAGACGCAATCGTCTTACATTTACCCGGAGAAGGAAGGAATCATCGAGGGGAAGGAAAAATAAATGGTATTTAAATGAGGTTAGGAAGGGAGCTTTGCGAAAGGAGATATGGAAAGAATATCAGAAAAAAGTTTGTAGAACGATAAAGGATTTTTCAAAGGAATCCCTTCGATGAGAATGGATATCCGATTTAGTTCTATCACTTCTTGTGTGTAAAAGTTGGATAAAAGAACTCAGGGGGAAGATGTCAAGAGTATAAGAATGTGCTTTTCCTCAACGATTGCATTAGGAAAGCATCAATGAAGTATCAGTCCACAAAATTGTAATAAAAATATTTTTGTTCGATATATCAATGAGAAATGTACCAGCTTTTGGTAACGGTGAATATGAATCTTATAAATAAATTCATTAATGTAACATTTAAGTATGTAGTGATAGTTAAATTATTTACCTTAAGTCAATGTTTTCAGAACTACAAAATAAGTTTCCTTCAGATTAAAGTGGGTACTCAAAATAAGGGGGGGGGATCTGGCGGTTAAGCGTGATCTAGGACAAATCACCTCTCTGCACAACCGTTGTCCATGATACAGAACTGTCTCTACCATGTACTGAACCCCAGAACCTTGAGGATTGTAGTGGTACAGGTTTTTTTTTCAGATGAGATACTTAATTCTCGTTATCATCTTTCCCACTTAATGATATTTAATTTTATTATTTTTACAGTTAGGTTTTGAATATATGGATCCTCTACAATTTTTTTATACATTAGTTTTCAATATGTCAACCATTCTAAATAAATGGATTTATCAAAAGTGTGATGAATATCGCGGACAGAATAATGTTCATGGCGGGCCGCTGATCGGCCTCACCTGGCTTTGTAATAAAGGTCATTCAATTCGGTCGCTTCATTTAGATTAATTTAATTTGAGTCAAAGGTTGTAATTATTTAAAAAAATGAATGCATGTTGCTTATAAAATATTCAGAAATAAATAACTTCAAAAAAAATATATTTTTTCCCTTGACAAAAATACCGATAAAATATTAATTCATCTAGGTATTATATATTTTTTTAAGTATACAATAAATTCAGTGCTACTCTATACCATGCGCTGACTCATAAATAGTTCAGTTCATAGTTTGGAAACGCCAGACCAAATAATGAAATTGTAAAAATTCTAATAAACGTGTCAAAATTCTATAAAATATTTCTGTATGACAACTCAAGGTTTTGATATTCACGAATTTACAAACAATAATCGCACTTTCCACATTTATCCCAAAATATTAAAACATGGGTATATTATTATCATTGTCATTATACATCAGTTTTCTCAGGTTTTACCTGGGCATTATGTGAGGCTCGAAAAATTAATTTGTTAATCACTATTCTAACAATACTCGCAGTTTTGCAACACTTCTTATTATTCTTATTATTAATTATTATATACTAATCTTTGAAGCATTGGACACGTGACCTCGCTCCCCTCTCAAGGGCTTCTTTTCTTACATGATTAAAGAGAATGTAGGCTTCGCATTGCACATTTAATAGCAATATATATATTTTAAATTTATATTCCTATATTAAACCTATTATCAATAATAATCAGGCACTATCTTTCCAGAGGACGCCTCTTTGAATCGGACAATTTCTATATATTACCTAACCGTAAAAATAGAAATCTAGAGAAAATAGGAACCTTTCAACTGGACCCGGAAAAAAAAAATTCTGTCACGAGGTGTATAGTAACACCTACTTTCAAATAATTACAAAAAATTATTTAGCAATGTAGTCATTAACTCCGAGAAAGAATATGAGTCCAATTTAGTTTGCTTGTAAAAAGGATGGTGTAGTGCACATATATTAAGATTCTTATTTCTTAAACAATAACAGTTGACTTTCCGAATAAAAAAAGAAAAGATAAAACACGAATACAGGCATGATTTAATCATCAAAGCAATCTCTTACTATGAAAAAGAAATTATTAAAACAAAGAGAAATGAGCAGAAATGATTCCTTTTTACTTAACGAACAAGGATCTAATTTTCCATTTCATTTAATATTTTAAATTTTATTCAGAAATTTAATTTTCTACGTCACGAAGGAAGAGAAAGAAAAATAGAATGCATTATTTCTATTTTAAGAAGTAAACATATTTCGTCAACTTCAATACATTACTTTCAACGTCTAAAAGTTGTTTTTAAATATATTGCCCGAAGTTTCGTTTTGTCACTAAATTGATAAAATAAGAAATGAAAATTATGCATCTTGTGGATTTTGACGTATTAAATGGAAAATGATTATTATTTACTAATAAGTTACTATTAATTACTATTAAATTATCCGATGTATTTCTATTAAAATTAGTTCAGCATCTACTATAATATCCAACTAGGATATTTCGAGACGCTTGATAAATTTTTAACGAACTAAATATTTGAAATGTGAAAAAGCTAATTCAATTTTCATTTCTCGGGTATATTTATTCAAAGCTAAAAGTTTCTTTGAACAAGCTATAAAATAAACCTGTTGGGGTTGATTGAAATTAATTTGAATAAAAATAATAACGTTTACTTTTCTTGCATTTATCTTGTTCTCTCGAAACAGACATCTCACATTGACTAAGTAATCTAAATGTAAATACGTTAATTTATTTATTCATAATTTGGTTAAATATATATATATCGATAAGATTTACGGGCAACAGCTAGAAAAAGTTGAGTAAAAATAGCTAATTATTATAAAAAATGAAAAATTACACAATATGGTATAACAATAAATGGGTATAGTAACGGTAACACATGAAACATTTTTTCTTTCTCTCTTAATGTTGTTATCTACACCTATCAAGTACAACAAATACACAATCGGTAGATGGCCTTTCAGTAAAATTAAAAGAAAATGGCACGACCGAGATG
Source organism: Troilus luridus (assembly GCA_964056705.1). Classification (NCBI taxonomy): domain Eukaryota; kingdom Metazoa; phylum Arthropoda; class Insecta; order Hemiptera; family Pentatomidae; genus Troilus; species Troilus luridus. The sequence goes on along the minus strand of OZ057415.1, from coordinate 92,647,657 downwards.
AAGAATACTTGGCCGTCGTCACTTCTCCTGTGGCTTCATCTAATTTTTCATGATAGCAGATCCCTCTTCGTCCTTCTTTTTTGCCTCTACCTTATTTTTCAGGCAAAGGAGTTGCGGTCATTTCTTTTATCATTGGGTTAGGGTGTCAATGTAGTTTATCTTAAAAGCCATTGTAGTATGATTGTGTGTTCGTCGACCGTTGGAATTTGAGGTCAGCATGGAAAGTTTTGTTACTGGTATACCATGGTCCATTCGTAATAAGTTTAAGTAACTTTGATTGAAAAGCTAGTGATACTTTTCTGTCAATATGTTTAGTGATGCCGTTAATTTGTAATGCATGGGTCCAAACCAGTTTTAGAAAGCTTTTTTTTCTAGTTTCAAGTTTTTTTTTCTGAATAGCGAATATATTTAATTCAGCTAAGGTTTAGTGGCTGACCGTAGTTAGCAGCCCATGTTCAACTCTTTAAGTTTTGTGAGACCTATGTTTTAAAATCGTAGTATGATTGTATATCTAAATCTTCTAAGGTAAATAGCTGAAGTTTCTAAATAAGGTATAAGCCCTTTAAAGATCTCTTACGAGCACTTAGATTTTACGTTAGATTTTCTTATTCCAAATCACATACCTTGTGAAAAGAGATAGGCTTGCCCTTGAAGGAAAGAAAAACAGGGTATATTCAAAATGGAAAAAAAATTACAAGAGAAATATATCATTTATTTAGTTCAAACACTAAAAATTATTGGTATATATTTCACCAAATTATAAATAAATATATTTATATTCCGATCACTTAGTCAATGTGAAATGGAATACAAGAAAAGTATACGTAACTATTTTTATTTAAATTAATATCCATGAAACCCCTATATAATATATATTAAAAATGGTATCATTAATTCAAAGAACCATCTAGCTTTGAATAAGTATACACCAGGAATGAAAATTAATACAATTTTGTGAAGCTTTGTGGAATTTACTATTTGAAGATGTCTCGATATTATGCTAGATGTTGGCGAAATTCACATTCATCATATAACATTATTTAATTTGGTATAACAATATAAGGTATGTATCAACTAATTTTTTTAAATATTCATCGGAAAATGTAAGTATTATACATAAATATATTAATGAGAGCTGGTTAAATTTTGAAGAGAACAATATGGACGATGAAGAGACGTTGGAAAGTTGAAGATAAGCTCGCTCCATGAAATTTAGATGGAAACATCTGATTACAGAAACTCTTAAAAGAGGGCTTTGTTTTCATTAAAGATTAAAATGCTCCCAAGCACCTCCAGAGCTCGCCATCAAGACCCAGAAGGATTAAGCACATGTCGATTAAATTTTAATTTAAATGTAACGAGAAAACTCTTTGAACGTTTATTATTTTAATTAAAACATAAATTACTTAAAACATCTTCTGGAATGGTATTTAATAAAGCAAGTACTATTAAGTATTATTTACATTATTATTATAGATCATTTGTCAATTAAAAGTGAGGCCCATTTTATTCTATATTTATCTCTTGATTAAAATATTATAAATTGTTTTTACGCACATTTTTAAAAAAAACTATTATATATATATATACTCGACATTTCAAGAATCACAATTAAATTCTCCAATATTTATTACTAACGAAAGGGCAAGATGATACTCCATTTATAACTCATGAATACAATACATTCCTATTTTATCAATAATTTATGTCGAAAACGACATAATACTAAGTAGAATAATTTATTATATTTTTTTGTAGTGAATATATACATAGTAGTACTGAATATAAATAATTTTATGAAGACAATTTATCTATAAATTCCTAGGCTAGTTACAGCCCCGGGGAATAAGTGGTGATGTCGACTTTTGTTCAGAGAGAGTTAACTGCCTTCAGATAACTGGAATCGTATCATTCTCGTCATTTTTTGGCTTGAAATGGAGTTGTAATATAAACAATAACTCCTATTCAAGCCAATGCCTTACTTAGCCCCTTATTCACTACGAAAATAACTCAATCCCGCTTACTTTAGTACAAGAAACTTATTTTGGTGAAAATTAAACTTAACCACTTATTCAAAAACATTAAAAATGTTGGTTCTTGCACCGTAGAAATTTCCCTTTTAATTTCTAAATACATTTGTTGTATTATTTTATGTCGTATAATATTTGTTTCTAATCCAATCAGTATACTGTGAACATATATCCGCAGCCCAGGGGAATAACCGATAAGTCGAATTTTATTCAAAATAACATACACTGTACTGAAAGACGCACAATTCTGTCTTTATCATAGTAATTAGCTTAAAATAGAGTTATAATCTGTGCCATGTCGATTAAATTTTAATTTAAATGTAATGAGAAAACTCATTAAACGTTTGTTATGTTAATCACAACAGAAATTACTTAAAACTTCTTAGTTAAAATATGGTATTAAAATAAAACAATAATAAATAACAATAACTCTTTTATTGAAATCTATATATCTATTTAAATTTATTACTTGATAAATTATGAATGTAACAATTTTTTTTATTTTTACAAAAATTAAATAATGTTGATTTTCAAGTAATTGGTATTCACCCCAGAAGCGAATAAAATTTTGAATCTGGCCAGTAAACTATATGTGCTTGGCTTTATAATAAATAATGTAATAATTATTATTATATTATTTCACATATAAATATAAAGATTTAAATGCACCTATTAGCATTTAACGGCGAAGAATGCATACTAAACCCTCACGACCGTAAGGTAATGCGGTAAAGGTATAACCGTCTGCCTTGCTCCCGACTTTGTTACACCATTTATTTTCCATGAAAATAATAAGTTGTCAGGTCTTAGTAATAATATTAATTATATGTTAATAAATAGTAATAATAATATCATGTAAATAACGAAGCAATGATGAAATATATCAAAACAGGAAAAGAAGACTGATATTTTTTTATTAAAAAGTTGATAAAACAGGCAGTCAAAACAAATCTTTAAGTATCTCTAGGAAGAGAAATTAAATATAGGCTGGATCCGAAAAATTAAAAAATATTGAGAAATACACAACATGAAAGCAGAGAGATGCCTTCAGAAAGACATTGTTCAACTTGGAATTCCAGGGTACACGCAATAAAAGAAGTGGAAAAAAGTGGTCAGAAGAAAGAAGAGAATTGGTAAAAAGGTTAGAGAAAATTGGAGGAAAAGAAAGCAACAAATGAAGAGGAATTGAAATTGGCACGTGGTCCCTAGTGGCCCAAAACGAAAAAAAAATAATAATCCTAATAATTGTACCTTACTAATTTAATATTAATAATCTGAACCTGTACCACTACAACCCAATTTGGGGTTCAGTACATGATAGAGACTGTACTGTTTCTAGCACAACGGTTTTGCAAGGAGGTGACTTGTCCTAGGTCACGCTCAACCGCCAGATTTTACCCCTTTATTTTGGGTATCCTATCTTTATAATATTTTATATAAAGATCCTCAGGAGGGTCCTAGATCCTGTATGATCCATCTCCCGCTGCAAACAGACTAAATAAAAGTCCGCAACGGGATTTGATCCAGGATTTCCGGCATGGCAACTCAGTGCTCTACCACTGACCCACTCCGCTCCCTAATATATTAATAATATCAATAACACTACTTAATTATATTAATAACATTACTTATAGTATGAAAAATATTGGGAGGTCTTAATAATAATAGTGACTAAATAATATTAATAATAGTTAATAAATTAAAACTTATAATGAAATTATTGTTTTTGTATTATGAAAAATAATAGGTCTTAGGAAAGAGTAAGAATGAATTTGAAATCCCTTTTATAATCTCTATAACACTCTTTTTGGGTTTTGGGGATGTTCGATAAACAATTTTTGCCTACTCCATTCAGGCATTTACAGGAATTCCCCTTTGGACCAATAGCTCGAAAATTCATTATATATGATTCTTTGTATGTTTTATTTTTAGTAGTAAGAGGATTACAATTTTTGGTGGATGGAGTTGGGTTTAAGTTCACCAATGTCCCTGGGTAGAAATGAAGTATTTTGATATTATAATTTTATATTTTAGCTATATTCCTCATTTCATCTTGGATATAGAACATAACTTTCACGTTAGTGTATAAAATATATAATAAAGTAAAAATATATTATATGAAAAATATCTTCCCTGTACCACCAAATTTATCCTCTATCTTATTTAGGTTCATTTTCGTTTCCATTGCCCCGTCATCAAGGTTTTTATACAAAAATATTTTGAAATACTAAACAATTCGAACACAATTTTCATAATTCTTTTTAATAATAGATGAAATTAATATTTTTAAACAAAGGCAATTTTACACATTAGTATATGACTTGTATTGCAAACATATATTGGTAATATCAGTATCGAACCTTCTGGTCGCTAAGCCTATTATGGATGTATTTAAATAGTAAAAGTTTGAAAAAATTACTTCAGACAATTTGGTTCATACATCCCGGCTTTGTCTTTTATATAAAAAAAAGTGGAATTGCAAAAAAAAAGATGTACACCGAATTATGATGTTATTAATTTTTACATCAATGACGTAACAACAAAGCAATAATTTATTTTTCATCGAGAAGAAAGTATACATTTTACGAGAGGTGATTTTCGCAAACTCCAATAGGAAGTTCTTATGGAAGTTATGAAACAATCTAGAATGGATGGTCAAATAATCATATTTATGGAGCAATTCAGTTTTTCCTGTTGGGGGGTTTATTATCTGTGATTGGTACCATATTAAATTTATTTTATAGCCACTTTTATTCTTTCGATTTATTAGATGATTTTGTCAAAATCGACTGATGTTACCACAGATATTTTTGTTATTATCTGTAGAAATAAACCTGGTTATATTATGTCTCCTTGTTACAATCTGAGAAGGCTTTAGCTATTATAGTAATCGTTGATATTAGATTTTTTTTTCTTTGAAGTCGAAGATTATAAATTAGTTGAAGACAGCAAACAGGATAGAAAAACAAAATTGGCTGTATATTTTTTTCAAGTCAAAATTAATTTTAAGTAGTGAATATATTTCGTGTGTGCATCCACTGTTTGAACTACTAGAAGATTATTCATTTTAAGACAACAATTAAATATTTTACGAAAGTAAAACATAGCAGAGCATGAAGTGTACGATAAAAAAATATTTATTGTTGAATGGAATGTGATTTAGATTATTTAAATACAAAGACCTTCCTTGATCTCTCTAAATTCCTTTACTATGTTTTCTATAGAACATGTTTGCCAAAACTAAGAATAGTGATGCGTTAGAATTATATTATTGTAAATATGGACGATCGATGAACATGTATGGATAATTTACATTTTCATGAAGAAAAACTTACGGTAAAAAAGTCTGTAATATTTAATTTAAAATCCAAACATCATTTGTTTCAACAACATACAATCATTTCCACAAATAAATATTTTATTACTATTTTCTAAAAGTAAGACGCTTTTGAGCATAATGTCATAAAATGAACATTTTTCATACTAACAAACTTCTATCAATATATGTCCAACGCACTTATGTAATTGAGTAGATTAGAAAGAAAATTAAGCCAATAGAACCCTATATCATAAGATATTAACTTAATTAGGAAATTAGTGAATTAAGTGGAGCCCAGGTGTCAAGTAGGAGGCTTTCAAAGGGCCAAAACACTTGGATACCCAATCGGTTAAACCAATTAACCACTTAGCTCCAGGGCGGTCCTTCTCCTGCCTTATTTTCGTATCCTCTTTAATGGAAGGTGTTTATGATCATCAATGAACCAAGCAAATTTTTATATTTTTTTTATTACATTATCTTTGTTTATCTTTATCTTTTTAAATCCCTTATTGTGTAAAAAATATAACATGCAGTAAAAGAACAGTTTTAGTTGTTACCGAAAAACAAGCAGTACTGGTTTTCCGATATCAGCAGGAATATAGCTGTTTTATTTTTATATTTTAATTCAATTTATTATGAAAAGGTAAAAAGAGACCTTAATTAAATGTTAAGCTAGTGGAAAAATTCCAACAAACAGCCCTTAAGTCTCCAAACTAAAACAGAAATGAAAATATCTGTCCAATATTTCGCCCATTCGGGCATCCTCAGGGTAGAAAGAGAATAACAGCAAAGAAAAACATGAATAATGCATCCATGAAACATCCCACCACCTCCAAGGCTCAAATGCAACTACTGAATCATAAGAACGGTTACTAGAGCCCAGCTGGATAAGGTTAGATAAAAACAGCTGATAAATACTCCAGAATTTTGAAACTTCAATATACACTCACCAAAATTCAAAAAACACACCAGGAAAATAAAATAAATAATAGTAATAAACAACACAAAAACATAAGACAAAAGACCATATGAAAAAATGAAAGTAAAAGTGCAAGAAAAAAGAAAATTATCAAGAAACCAGTGGACTTATGGCTATTCCATAAAATATGTTAATATGAAAAGGGTAAAAGAGACCTTAAATAAATGTTAAGTTGGTGGGAAAATTCCAACAAAAAGCCCTTGACTCTCCAAACTAAAACAGAAATTGAAAATATCTGTCCAATATTTCCCACATTCAATCTAGTAACCCACGGGGTCTAGTAACCTTCCTTATGATTCAGTAGTTGCATTTGAGCCTTGGAGGTGGTGGGATGTTTCTTGGATGCATTATTAATGTTTTTCTTTGCTGTTATTCTCTTTATACCCTGAGGATGCCTGAATGGGCGAAATATTGGACAGATATTTCCGATTTCTGTTTTAGTTTGGAGACTTAAGGGCTTTTTGTTAGAATTTTTCCACTAGCTTATTATTTCAATTTATTTTGACTAATTCTGCCGGAACGTTGTGAACAATGACAATCGCAATCCGTATAATTTAAAGACGTTTAGAAAATTTAAATTTATAGGATATTTCCAACATCTCGTTGTTCAAGCTTTTGTTTTCGTTTTTTACATAACTGTGGGAAGTAGTACTTTAAAAGTATTGTTAAAATGATATGCTGTCAGGGAAAATTAATAACATTGATCTGATTAATGTTTTTTGAGAATATATTCTCATATATGTCATATGTATCTCATATATATCTCATATATCATAGGATCTCTCCTACCTTTTTTTAATTAAAAATCTCCTAATATTAAAAATGCAAAACATCCAATAATTTATTACGGCTTTAATTGAAGGCTCAAGATGCGCTGTGGGCTTAGTATTCATTCGAAGGAAGGCGCGAAATGCGTTGTGGGTTTATATTCATATGAATGAAGGTTCAAAATTGATTGTAAGATAAATGTGTAAAACATAATATAGCTGATCTTAAATTAATCAATTATAGATTGAGGAAAATAATTTTATGGTGAAATTATGATCTTTTTTGTTAGATATTTATAAATGTATTTAATGTTCCTTCATAATTATCCTTATTTGCTCAAATATCTTAACAGAAGTGATTGATTAATATTTGCCTTATGATCTATCATGTGCCTTTCTTAAAACTATAATTAACACTTCCACTTTGAAATGTTGTAGCTAGGAATTATAAAAATATAAAATAAATTTTAAACTTTTCAATAAAACAATGCCGAAGGGTAAAGGTATCATCTTAATGTATTGATGACAAAGTTTTTTATTATTGGTTTAATTAGTAAATAAATAAATAAACTTATTTTGAGATTTTTTATATTTTTAGGCCTTTTAGTTTATAATAAATTAATTTTGAAGTTTGTTGTTATAATGTGAATATTCAAAATGATGGTGTAGAACATACATCACTTGATAAGTGTAATATATTGTGTATAAATTTCATGACAATGGGTAACTGCGTCGTATTTATTTTAGTCAAATTAAATAAAAACATGGAAGTGGCAACGCATATTTTTAAATTAAAATAAAAGCAAAATCTATTCAACAAGAAAAAAAAATCCCCAGCTCATTTCACGTAATGGGTTGAAACATATTCTCTCTCGAGTCACAATTAAATTATCTACTCTTTATTAACAACAAAAAAAAGGGAATATCATACTCCATATATTACTCATCAACTAAAATAGATACTTATTTAATCGACAATATACGTCAGGGAATACATAATACTGAGTCGAATAATTAAAATAATAATAGTGGAGGAGACAAATAATTTTATAAAGTCGATTCATCTATACATATAAAATCCTTTGTCCTGAATGACGGAATGACTGACTGACTGACAGAACGACTGACGGATCAACGCACAGCCTAAACCGCTGATCGTAGAGTCCTGAAACTTGGAGAGTGTGTTCTTTGTATGACTTAAGCATCCGATAAGAAAGGATTTTCCGAAATTCTACCCCTAAGAGGGTGAAAAAGGGGGGCAAAATTTGTACGCTTGCTCACGTGTTTCTAACTCGCAAAGTTTACATATTTTCGCTGAGCAAAACAAATCAAGTCACATAGTTTACTTCACACCGAAAGATAACAGAAGGCTTTGGTTTATATAGAAGCATTTGCAGGTATTTATTTGTAAATGGTATATATATATATATATATATATATATATATATATATATATATATATATATATTAATAATAAAATCTTAGAGGATGAGAAAAAAAAAATTCACTTCTAGTTGCAGCCGCACGACAAGTGAAACCGTTATACTAAGTAATCCTTTTCAATAACATGCATACTCTGATCCTTTACTGACACGAACAAGAGTAAACTTATGTCCGTCCCGTTTGTTAATCAGTGTCAATGAATGTTTCACGGCTGTGCTGATCCGTTTGTGATGAAATTTGATATGGATAATCTCAAGCTTGGGGAAGGACATAGGCTACTTTTTATCAACACACTACAAAGGCGAAGTTTATTTAAAACTGTCACCTGATTGACTAACACACCCAGAGGTCAACACACAGCAGAAACTACTGAACTTAACATCTTGAAATTCGCAGATGTCCTTTGTATAGCAAAGATTGTTATTTTATTACTACAATTATTAAGGAAAGGTTTATTATATCGAATTAAAAATAAAAACAATAAAAAGTCTTTAAAATACGGATGGGAAGCACCTGGCTCTTCTTCTAATAGTATAGGTGTCGAATTGTTCAATAAGGATAGATTTAGGGTAAAATAAAACCTTTTAATAATACAATGTTATAGAAGTGTTGGTCGATATTGTTAGCATTTTACGGTCATGACACAGTAAAAAAGATCGAAAGGTAAAAAGAGGTGTAAAATAAATTATACAAAGTGAAACATGCGGTAACCGCATACCCACAGGTTTTGATATTCAATTGTTGGTATTAAAACATGTGTTTCTCTTTAAACCTGGAATTCAAATATTGTTCACGATCGCTATGCTCTTCTCTCTATCACATGTATATACATTTGATAGAATCTTATAAATGCGGTAAATCCTACTTCGGTTTTCAAAACAATAATTAAAACGAAGTGTGTACCATTTCAAACATAGTTGAAATTTTATAACACAATACTCTGATAGCCCGGATCAAACAGCTCACTACACATTTTAGAAAAACAAAACACATATATAAATTTGATACACATAAAATAAAAAATAGTTTCAAACGGAATATAAAATAAATGATTGCGCTGTTAACAAAAAATCGGATTTACAAGGTCTGAATTCACGTTATGAAAATTTGATAAAATAAAAAAAAAACTAATATATTGATAATAATGATCAAACAATCAAATAAAAACCGCTGACAATAATTTACCCCATCTTAAATAAAAAAATCCAATATTACTTATTTCATTTATCACAATTCTTGATCAATATTTAAATATACATGCAACTATTGAGTACGAATTTCGTTGATTGATGTAGTGTCGGGTATCAATAGCTATTTTTAATTTATTTTTCTTTCTTCCAAACGGATATTTTATTAAATTAAAAACCAGATATAATCTTTGTTTTATATAATTCTTACAATAGTAAAATTAGCTGAAAATAAAATAAAAGAATTCAGATAATAATATAATTTTCACATTGTAATTAAAACATATGTTACAATACTAAGTAGTGTGATGTTCGAAAAAACAAAACAAGATCAGTCTCAAGACACTTGTGTGAGAAGAGCTACTCTACACTTTGATTTGTCGTCAATCTCTCCATCTTCTCAAATCTCACCAGTAAAACTGTTTGTTAATTTTCACCTCACCTTGGGCCGGTAAGAGACATTAGAATTTAGAATAGGATGAGAGTTTTTCAAGAAATTCGAGGAGAAATGATGTCTTTGTTGTGGTACCCAATATAGTACAAACTTGTTTTGTTTCAGGTATGTCTGAAAGATTCAATGAGTTTGTTGGTTTTATCAGGGGCCAATCCGAAAGCGGTTTTTTCATGTAGTAATGTCGTTTCATTATCAATTTATAATATTTCTTTTTATAAGTAATTTGACATATTTTTGTTTAGTTTTACGAAGTCTATTGGCTTAAAAAAATCCTTTTGTACCATAGATAGATGAAGTTCTTCGAAGTATTTCAACTTGGTTTCTAGCTTGAGCTTGCAGCAAGAACTTCTGAGGTAAAGCAACGTTGAGGTGTTCCTCCAACATAATTAGCGTCCTAATAGATATTGTAATCTTCTTACGTTAAACCCTAAGTAAGTTTCTATCCAGGCTAAACACAAGTAACCAACCAACATTTTAACAAGTTGTAATATACAACTCATAGTTAAATTAGTTTGCTAATATTCTTTACAGAACAATTATGCTAATATTCGGTATATTTAAAATTAATTATTCCATTTAATTAGTCTAAGTGGAGTGGAGTAGCTGTGCCGAAGGTCACAGGTAAAATCTAGCTAATTTTATTTAATCGTGGGGATGGTTCCTTTTGGTTCTAAGACTCTCCTGGATAGCCTAATAAGGAGAAAAAATTAGAACAATTCACCTCCCTACACAACGAAGGAACAGTAGTCTCTACCCCGTACTGAGCCCAAGACCCTTCGTGGATTTTAGTGGTGAAGGTTGTTTCTTTTTTGTACATAAAATATTCTGAAATGGAATTTGAAGAAGATTAACCCCCGATAGGGTAGAATTTCTTTTGTTGAAACCAAAAAAAAAAAAAAATGAAAATTTTTCATTATGTCTATCACTTGCATGTTAAATAAAAATGTATGATATGAGATATAAGTACTGGGGTTAATTTTTTTCCGATATACATTTGTGAAAATCGTTTAAAATGATTTTTGTTGAATTTTTGACTTAATTTTGTGAACAAAATGAAGAAATAAATTCAAATTTTTACAGATTAAAATTTTTAAAAATGTTTAGTGAAGTTAGTTCTAATTTAATCGTAATACCAATAAAATCTAATAAAACAGCTGAATATAATTTTCATAAATTCAAAAGTTATTAATAATCAAATGAAGTAATTACTTCAATGAGCTATTCGATTGGAAATGCGAGTAATTGTAAGTTAATTTTTGTGGGAAATGAGGTTATATTTTTTAAAAATAATTCAATGGAAAACGTAAACAGCTCATTAAATAATTGACAAATTTTATATTTAACTTTTTTACATTTTTCAATTTATTATAAGAAATTAAAAATTACATATATATATATATAAACCCATTTTCTCGAAGGTAAATTTTCGCTTGAGAAGTTGAAAAAAACCGTTGGTAAAAAAAAATATGACTCCTTTCTTGTCCATGAATTATTCTAAATATATGCAGGGAAGGAACCGCTACAAGAAAAATTTTGTTCACTAGGAAAGTTTCTTTAAAAGTAATATTTATTTATTTAGTCTTATTCTATTTAGTAAAAGACGTATAGCCATTCGAAGAAAAAAAATCTACACAGACAAAATTGTTTCAATGGTAGACCAGTTAATAATAACCAATTGTTAAAAACTAAACGATTATCTAAAAAATAATAATGCCATAATTTTTTTTTATCAATTGAGGTGTTGGCTGTTCAGTTTCTATTTTCCAATTGAAACTATCATAAAAACAGTTTATGATTCTTTTGTAAAATTACCGTTTAATGACGTACTAATTTTCTATGTCAACGCCTCAATAATCTATTAATCATGATTATTCATTAATCGTTTTACATATTAAAGAGGCTCTTGAATATTAACTAATGTTTTCACTGTAAAGTTTTATTTATAATTTTTACTTAAAAGATTGTTTTTATTTTAATCGTTGTTACATAACGTTTATAAAATATCTATAATATATTCTATATTATCGTCTTTATATCGTTGTTAAAGCATATTGTTGAAGGAAATGGCTGAACACTATTCACACAACTGCCTCCAGTGGACCAGTCTTTGCCTGAGGCAGGTTCTATAACAGCTCAATGAACTCTATCGTAGTTTTAGGGTCTGTAGCTTTTTTTATTATGTATAATTTATTTTCAAAGGACTAACCCTGGGTCGACCGACCTACATCTCTTCAGTGACAAACTTCAGATCAAAGGGAATAGAAAATAAAAGGTTGTATAGACGTCCACCTGTATAAAGTTTCCCTATACTTATATATAGATTTATTATTTTATATTTATTTAGTTTTTAAACTTATCCACAATAACTAGCTGACCCGGCCACGCGTTGCTGTGGCTGTCATAATAGTTTAAAAAAATATTAGTTAAAATTTGAATTTTAAAGAAATAATGAAAAAATGAATATAATAGATTTTTGATTTCACATTTTATTCATCTTATGTCAAACTATAGTATATAATAATGAATAATTAACTCAGACCTACTGAATATACACAATAATTTTCATAAGAATCGGTGAAGTCGTTTCAAAGGAGTTTTGTTACACTACAATTTTATATATAAGATAGAGCTAAGATTCCGGTTAACAATAAGTATATTGGAACTTAAATGACTATCTGTTTGACCTACTGAGCTGTATTTGAGCTCAAATTGTAGCAAATTAATTGTAATTTAAAAAAGGTTATTTATGTAATTTCCCTAAAACGCATCGATTAGGAGATACAGGCCAAAAACTGAAAGAACTCCGAAAAATTCGAAGATTTTTGGCCACCAAAAGTATTCCCGTCCGTTTTCGGTTGCAAATATGGATTTACACTACTCAGACATGCCCTTACAACACATCAGAAATGCAGCAGGTTAGAAAAAAATATAATTTTGCAAAAAAACTATCGCGGTCATTAATCGAAATAAAACATAGCCTATATTTTAAGTTGGGCAATGTTACATATCTGTGTGAAATTTCTGGAAAAGAATCCAATTGAGAATAAGGTATAGGAATAATAATTTGAGTAATCATCTTAAATGAAACTCTGGGATCCCAAAATCAAATTAGAATATCCAAAATATATTAAAGAGTAGAAACATAACAATATATATATATATATATATATATATATATATATATATATATATATATATATATATATATATATATATATTCAATTTAAATATTTAACACTATTTTAATTGCTTTCGTCCATACGAATCAAAATTATAGACTATAATTAATATAACATATTCAAATTAAGAAAACTATTCACTGCAATAAAATTTACCCTAGGATTTTTTAAAAGTTTACTGAATTTTAATAGAAAAATTAATTTTAATAATTTATTTAAGATGGTTTATTTAATAATCCATACTATTTAAAAATATATTTTATCTTCAATGATATGTTTATTTTAGGTTATTTTTTTAATTATAAATAAACTGGTGGCAGTCAACTGCTAATGGATTTGTTAACTGCCAGTGTAGAGCGGTTGCCCATTTTAATTGAATAATACTTCAGTAGCAAAATATTCCGTTTCTTAACCGTATAGGATTTCAAATGAATGATTCTGACGCTTTAGTCAAACATCCACAAAGCATTATCAAATTTTCATTTTAATTACGCTTGTAATATTTGAGTGAAATTCTATTCTAAAACGTCCGTATTTCACTTTGTTTTATTTTCTAATCTGACCTCCGGGCAGTGATGAAATACAATATTCAAACCACAACGAGGAATCAGTTTCAATAGACTTTTTTAATCGTTGCAATTTATATTAATTGAAGCAGCACTTTGAATCGACATATTTTATTATTCCATTATAATTTAATAAAGGCAACACAAAATAATTTAGTCCATGATCTTTCTACAACAACACAACAATATTGTACCAGTCAACAACAGGTAAAACATAGCCACGAGTTCTAAAACGATAACAAAATATTCAGGAACTCGGAGTTCGATTCAGATCACGTTTGAATTTATTTCTGTAGGCCCACAAAATCACATATTCCCCTGTTTCTTATTTAGACCATGAGACTCTCCGATTTATTTTTATAAGATAAAGTAAGGACTCAGTAGCATATTTATGATGGGAAATAAAGTAAACCTTATATTCTTAAATTCTATAATAAATATATAGAATCTTTGAATGGTCGTTCCAAACCAAGGCTTACCCTTTGCTCTACCATTTCACAGAATATACTTCTGTTCGTTTAATTTCACTGCAGTTATTACAAAACATTTTGCTGGAGGTGCCGCGATATCATCCTAGGCATTAAAGCTCAGTTTAGTATTTATACTAATAGTATTTATACCCCTTGCTGAGCCGATTAAAATAAAAGTACTCACTTAAAATTAGTTTGAAATATTGATATTTTTCATCATAACAAAAATATTTAAAAATAATCACCATCAAAATAACAATTAATAAAAATAAGTTACAAATAATATATTGACGTAAGTCAACAAGGTCCTAATTAAATTCTTCCCCGTGTATACATCGCAAAAATTGAGAGAACACGGGGATATGGGATCGGTGAAGAGACTGGATCTGTCTGACTTGGATACGACCTCTGGTAGCGCAGTGGTTTATAGCACTGCGCCGGAGATGCAGACAACACGGGTTCGAATACCGGCCAGGACAAGTCTTTTCTCTTCAAAACAAAAACATTTTTAAAAAATAATGTTTAACCCACTTTGGAGGTCGTCATCGTTAATAGTTAAAGAATATGGGAGAGATGAACAAAATTACTATTAAGCGCTGATGAAGACCTTCAATACGGGTTGAAACGTTGCTTTCAAACAAAGAATTTCTTTTAAAAAACCGTACCACAATAACCACAATGATTAAAGAATAATTATATTTAACTAAAAGATCGTATAATCGTTTTTCTATTGATAATAATAATAACTTAAAGATATAATTACTGGTTAAACTTTTCGTTTCCCTTAAAGGATTCTAACTATCATAGTTAAATTGTTTTGTTTTAAGAAATTATTGAAAGTTTTTTTAACTCTATGTAAATACTTTTTTTAAATGTATTTAAATTTACTGCTGTATATTGCATACGTCAGGGGAACGAAGTGGCTTAGTGGTAGAGCACTCAGTTGCCATGCTGGAAATCCTGGATCAAATCCCGCTGCTGACAAGACTTTTATTTATTCAGTTTCCAGCGGGAGATGGATCATATAGGATCTAGGATCCTCCTGGGGCCCACCCAGCCTCTATAAAATATTATAAAAATAGGGTATCCAAAATAAGGGGGGGGGGAATATGGTGGTTGAGCGTGACCTAGTACAAGTCACCTCCTTGCAGAACCGCTGTCCATGAAACAGTACAGTCTCTACCATGTACTGAACCCAAGGACCCTTCATGGGTTGTAGTGGTACAGATTTGTTTTCATTGAATACGTCAAGTATTTCAAGTTTTTCATTATTCAATATAATGAAAGATAAATAATGTCCCGAAATAAAGGCAAGTAGAGAAACTACCCAGTGGTAGTACTCAAATAAAAAGGTCAACTTAGAAGGTCATGAGGCCATCTTCTTATCAGACGCCTCGGAGGAATCGAAGAGGTTGCTAGGTTTGAAACTAATGGGTTTGTGTGGAAATGAAGATTGTCATGAAAAGATTTATATCGGATTCGGGCCAATCAGCAACAAATGATGGTCATTATGGATTACTTTGTTCGTAATAAAGTAAGGAGCATTGAGGATTCTACGAAGGATTTTGGATTGTAAGGATTGAATACGAGAGGAATTCGATAGATGGCCCCAAAGCTCTACTCCGTAAGTCCAGATGGGTCTAATGATTCTCATGTATATGAGTCTTTTGTAATTAATTGGGAGCTTAGAGCGTTTGTCTAGTAAATCTTGAAGTAGCCTGAAACGGCGAGCATTTTCTTGTCGTTTGAGTCTAGTAAAAGGATTCCAAGTTAAGCGTTTGTCAAGGTGCAGTCCTAAGTACCGGGCTATAGGAATCAATGGGATGTTATTAAACGATATAGTAGGACAGGAAGTCGTTGGTTTACGACGAAGGGTAAAGGTGATTTGTGATAATCTATTTTAATCCTCCAGTTTTGACATCATTCTTCAAGGTGAGTGATACAGGATTGAAGAGTATGGGATGCTATAACTGGATCAGTCAATGTAAATACAAATATAAGATATAAATAATACAACTTTTCACTACTTATTGTTTTAAATATTTTGTATTGAGCTTTTGCAGTCCATCATAGCTTTTGATTAATAAATAAAAATTTATATAATCAGTGTATGTGAAAACCAGAATGTTCAGAAAAGAACACAGTAACTCCAAATCGTTTACAGTTTGTTATGTTATATATAAATGAGAATTAGGAATTACAGATAAACGAGAGATGGGAATGACCACTAATGGAATAATTGCTACTATTGAAACAGTAGCCACCCGGACTGACGTGGCTAATACCACTTCACCTAGCGAGGCCTCTGCGGCAACACCAACACCAACACCAACACCAACACCAACACTAACAGCCAACTCACAACTCCGACATAAATTAGATGCAAAGCATTAACCTCCTACTTCCCCTTTCTATCCACTTTACCATTCCTATTTGTACCTACTACAATTATTGTTGTATGTACTTCGAGGAATATTTAATACCTATTAATAGCTCATAAATTTTCAATTTAACCAATCAGCCAAAAAAGTTTTTGAAGTGAAAGAAAAAAGTTTTATATTATAATTTTTTTCATATACGATCAATTAGTTTCATATACAGTTAATTCCCTACAATTATATGAGTATAGTGACAGGTTTATATTTTTATTTGCATAATATTGCGTTACGATGCTCTGTAAAATTTTCAAATTAAAATTTCAAAATAATTATTAATTATTTACCGGGGTTGCTCGGTAAGAAAGAGTTACTGATATATTTACAGCCCCTGTGAATAAGTGGTTAAATCGGATTCTCTCCAAAATGAGTTTCTTGTACTTAAGTAAGCGGAATCGAGTTATTTTCGTAGAGAATAAGGGCTAAGCCATTGGCTTGAAAATGAGTTATTGTTTGTATTACAACTCCATTTCATGCAAAAAACTACGAGAACGGTACGATTCCGGTTATCTGAAAGTAATTAACTCTTTCTGGACAAAATCCGACTTGACCATTTATTCACCGGAGCTGTACATATAGACATAGAGATCGAGACCGACCACGGGAGATTTTATTTTTTCTGGTAACAGCCGTGAATCGACCCTGTGGATCTGGGGACCCTCCTGAAGCTTTTTTGGTTGTTTATTTTAACAATGAACCTTTTCAATTGGTCATAAAAACAAAATTTACACTCTCTAATAATGAAGTTTTACATATCAAAATGTGTAGAATCGGTAACATACAAAAACACAATATATACGATGGTCTGTGGCTTTTCTTCGAGGCTACTGGGCATATTTTTAATACATATGTTATTACACGCTTATTATTTTCAATGGAAAATATTTAAAAACATTTGGGGTATCAAAGCTAGTAAGTTGGTAAAAAAGTAAATAATGACGAAGTAAAAACGATATTTTTTTTTACTTAATTAACATTAATTTAAAATATTAAATATTTTATTTCTGAAAATAATTTTTATTCATTTATTCGTTGTTTTTTTACAATTAATGTATTCCGATTCCCAAAATCTTTTCCTGCCAATCCTTCCTATCGGGCCATTCTTCGTCTTCCTATCGCAGCCCACTTGCTGCCATTCCTTCTCTTATATACTCCATCCATGTCTTCCTCTCTTTCTTCTATAATTTGGTTTATTTAGGCAGAGTTTTTTTGGACATCTATTGCCGTTCGTTCTCATCAGCTGGCCAAACCATTGAAGCCTCCTGGTATCTATTTCGTATAATATATATTTCCCCTCCCCTTCTAGTCTCTTTTATAACACTATTGGATATATGTTGGAGCTTTGAGATGCCGCAGCTTCGTTTAAAAAAGTCCTTCTCTAGAGCACGGACAAGCATTTTACGGGCATCTTGTCTTTTTACTATATTTGAAAATAATGTATTTGAAATATAATGTATGGGTTTGATTTTTGTCTTAAATGACTCTAGTTTCAAAGTATATATAGTATATTTTATTATTTTAAGATATTCGTTGGGAATAAAATGAGTGTTTTATTTGTTTTATTTATTTGTTCCCCTAAAATAACACTTATTTCAAACTATATATTGAATCATTTATTTTTGAAAGGAATATATTCAAAATATAATGTGTTTCATTTCTTGTAACTATGTATTATATCATTTATTATTTAAAGGAATCTGTATGAAATTTAATGTAAGGGAAAATTACCTAAAGGAAGACTTACAAGATAGAGAAAGCAAGGAAGAGTTCTTGAGGGAAGATCCAGAAATACCCTGGATAAAAGTGTCAAAGTCTTTCAAGAAAAGAGGATTAGGAAGGAACTATGGGCAAGATAGGGGCTATCTGGGCCATCCTCTCCTCACAAGATGGCCGTCCGGGATAACTTTAATTCAATAAGTATTGTACAGCAACAATATGGAATTATTTATTTTGAAAATAATAACGTTGTACATCCTACTGCATTATATTCTTCATTGTTCGTAGGTTATTTTAACCGTAAGAAAAAAAAATGTAAACCTAACGACGAGTCAGTTTTTTTTTTTTTATCAATTCAGATAAAATTTAGAATTTTAAATTAGTTGTTGTTTTATATATGTTTTACGAGGTATTAGGAAGCGGGGTATCGCAATGTGTAGAGCGCTAAGTTGCGGAGGTGAATGTTCCGAGTTCGAATACAGCTGTGGAAGATAAACTTTTTTTCTTCTTATTTTTCGAATGTTTATTTTATATTTTTCTATCTAGTTATTTGTTAATATCAATAGATCGACCTTGATAGATCTGCAGCAACTACTGGGACTCACCCATCCTCTATAAAAAAAACTTAATTGGTGAAAAATCTCTCGGTACTGTGTGATCACCTTCGGCCGATAACTAATGAACAATACAGAATTAAACGTGTACAAACACTCGTGAGCTTTATCTAGATTCACATAAGTGGATCTAAAAAAATTTACTATTATACATCAAATTTCAAGGCCATAAAAAATATTTTGAAAAACAATAATGCTTCTTTCGTGCTTTAATTATTTTATTTTTTATATAAAATATGAAAATTATGCATTAAAATTGTCGATAAGCAGTATTAAATAATAATGTATTATTTTATTCTTATTTGTTCTTCGGAAACCTTAAAACGAATTTTAAGCCGTTGATATTTTTACCCGAGTTTTTGCTTGTCTGCTAACGACTCTTAAACTTCTGAACTTCTTTTGTTAGTCATTATAATGATAGTTAGTTGTTAATCCTCAAGTCAGTTCGTATCGGAAGTTCTTCATTATATATTTATGTAGTATCATTCCATTCGATAACAAATTGACTTTATTCTTACAATTCGAGTCTCTTTTTGTCTACTGGACTATTAACAGCGGAGACACTATTGACATCATTACCAATTTCTACTTATAGAGCTATAGAGAGTTTCCAAAAAGTGTTTGAAGTATGGTTTAGAAGGGTTCTACGACTCCAAGGAGAAAAATGGAAAATAAGTTCCCATTAAACCTTTTTTTTCGCTACTTCCGAAAATACCTCGACCCCCTCTCTAGAAAAAAAGTCCATCCTCAACCTCCAGGTATTCTATTTTATCGTTCAACTTTTTTCATACTCACTTCTAAATTTACTAAACACCGCATAATTAAGTAAATAAACAGTTTTTTCTAAAGAATTATCTAACAAAAAGTTATTTTTTTGGGGGAAGGGGTGATTCTTTTTTCCAATATATTTCCAAAGTTGGTACTCTCTGACCTCCTCAGAACGCGCCCTTTAATACGTTGAAAAGGTTTTTTTTCAATTTTATTCACGACATTGAATTTTGGTTCCTCTACTGATGCAAATATTTGATTGTTTGCCGACTGGTCGGTGGAAACTTTTGGCTGATTTATATATATATGTGTGTGTGACATTGCAACCTGTTAGATAATGGTGCTATTAGACAGGAGTAGGTTTATTGCGCTTCAATAGGAGAGTCCTCCTAACAGCTTAGCTTTACCAGGCTACGTCATTTGTTTAATTAATATAGTTGTGCACCTTTCGTAATTGGCAACTGTGATTCATTACCACATTGCACGTGCACAGGTCATTGAAAAGGAAAACAATATTCAGGACTTAAGGATTTGCTATCTTATTATAATTACTATAAGAAGAGAATTAAGGAAACAATATAATATTGATTGGATGCAGTGCTATATAGACACAATAATTTCTTCGGTAATTGATCATGCAATCATAGAAAACCTTGCTTCAGTTTGGATCTCAAATTAAAGTAAAGTTCGAATGTTAATTTATTCATTAATGCATACATTTTTGAATAATAATCCTGAATTTCCGAAGGTATTGCATGCTAAAGATATAGCTAGAAAATAAAAGTCGTTGGTTTTCATTTTTTCCATAAATTTCAACATACGAAATTTATGTTAATGTAGCTTCATTTGTTATGGAGTAATACCTGTTTTAAAAATGGTAATACACTAAAAAAGACAATATTACATTATTATAGAGAACACTTTGTATATGAAAGCTAAATTCAGATCCAGGGATAAGAAAAACGAATTAACAATAGTGACAGTTTAAGTAGCAGTCATAAAAATCTTTACAAGTAAATAAAATAAGAAGAGGTAGTAGGAGAATTAAAGTTTATAAAGAAAAATATAATTTCAATAATAAGTAAGCTAGTTTCAGAGAAATAAATAATTAAAATAAAGATTATCGAAGAAGATAGGATAGAGTGTATATATCCTCAGCGATTTAGAAAACAAAGGATAAATAGCATATATACAGAAAAGGTATAAAATAGGTGAAAACTACCAATTTTAATATAGTAAAAATATATTATCTACAACCCCCTTGAATAAGTGGTTAAGTCAGATTTTGTCCAGAGAGAGCTAACTGCTTTCAGGTAACCTATATCGTATCATTCTCGTAGTATTTGGCTTGAAATGGAGCTGTAATATAATTAGTAACTCATTTTATAAGCCAATGGCCTTACTTAGCCTCTTATTAAATACGAAAATAACTCGATTCCGCTTACTTAAGTACAAGAAACTTATTTTGGAGAATATTAGACTTAACCACTTATTCACCGGGGCTGTAGATATATCTTCATGCAAGAAGTTATTACTACTGGTAACATGAACATGTAAAGAGACAATGTAAGATTATGAAAAGAATAGCAAGTTTTTTATGATGAAATAAATTTACATAAAATCGTGTCAATCAAAACTATTGATAATTTAAGCTATTTAAATTAAAATAACGTAAAAAGAAATGAAGAAAAATGGTTATGAAATGTTTGTATGAGATTATAAGTGATATTTTTGAGTCGACAGTTGAGTATTTATTTAAAAATAAATAAATAAATCAAAAAATTTAACTCCTACAACCCGTGAAGGGTCTTGGGTTCAGCACGTCCATACTTTCTCTAACGGTTGTTTAGGGAGATTCTATTCTTGTTCATTAAAAATAATGAAAATGAATGGAAATATATTGAGGATGAGTAATATGAGGAAAGAGAAATGAGAAAAATACTTAATTATATGAAAAAAATCATGCATGAATCCAGTGGCTGTTTAATTGCTAATAAAAAGACAATAAAACGTCACATATGGGTATGCATGATGAACGTTTCTGAGCAAATGGGCCGGTTAGTGGGATATCAGATTGAAGATATCCTCAGTGAAAGCCATCCACGTTGACAGATAGCGCTTTGTGATGTCGGCTATAGCGGACAGCTAACTCCAGCCAGCTCACTGCTCCTATCATCATCATAACCACTGTGCTGGATCCAGTCGAGCAGGGAGGAATCCGATAGTTCCAGTCGCCATGGCAATCTCATGGAACTGAGTTCCATGGAAACCAGAGTCCATACCATCGTTCCGATAAATCATTGCGGGGTGAATCAATTGAGTCTGGGCTTGGCAATGGTCGTATCCCGTTCTCTCCAGAGTGTAATAGGTCCGAAATGACTTTTTGTTTTTTATATATTTTTTTGGATTTAATAGATGAACATAGAAAAAAAGGAAGCCTAAAGAGGGAAAAAAGGTCCTTTATTGATTTAATAATGTTAAAAAGTTGCTTACTCAAGGTTCTTGTCCCCAGGGCAGACATAACTACTGAAAAAAAAATAAGATGGTTCAATTTAGCTTTCATATACAAAGTGTTATTTATAATAAAGTAATATTGACTTTTTTTATAGTTTATTACAATTTTTAAAACAGGTATTACTCCATACCAAATGAACACATTAACATGTAAAAAATAAAAAATAAAGACTTTTATTTTCTAGCTATACCTTTAGTATGCAATACCATCGGAAATTCTGGATGATTGTTCACATATTTATACATAAATGAATAAATTAACATTCGAACTTTATTTTAATTTGATATCCAAACTGCAGCAAGGTTTTCTGTGATTGCATCATCAAGTACCGAAGAAATTATTGTGTCAATCAGCACTGCATCCAATCAATATTATATTGTTTCCTTAATTCTCTTCTTATAGCAATTATAATATAATAGCAAATCCTTAAGTCCTGAATATTGTTTTCCTTTTCAATGACCTGTGCACGTGCAATGTGGTAATGAATCACAGTTGCCAATGACGAAAGCTGCAGAACTATATTAATTAAACAAATGACGTAGCCTGGTAAAGCTAAGCTGTTAGGAGGACTCTCCTATTGAAGCGCAATAAACCTACTCCTGTCTAATAGAACCAATATCTAACAGGTTGCAATGTCATTTATATATATTTTTTATGGTTCTTGAGTTTCAATCAGATATTTCAACTTCTTAGGCGACGTTTCGAGACTAGGTTAGTCTCATATTCATGCCCTGACAGTGAAAAAACGAGCATTTAGTGAAAACATTAAATATCACACTAAAATCAATGTAAAATGACACGTGTAAGTTGTAATAGGATAGGGTGTACTTACAAGTTCCAAAGAATTGATCAATTTATCATCAATCACTTACTTCGCAATATATCATAGAATGTTTATATTGCATTAGCTATGATCAACGAATAAGTAATCGATTTGTAGGAACAGATAAATTAGAGTTAAAATCAAATGTCGTGTACGAAATAAAATGTAAAGATAAATGTGGTAAATCCTATTTCGGAGCATGAATATGAGACTAACCTAGTCTCGAAACGTCGCCTAAGAAGTTGAAATAACTGACTGAAACTCAAGAAACTTAAACAATATATTTCCACAACAGTCAAGATAAGTAGAAACCAATATATATATATATATATATATAATTTACACCGAACAGTCTGTCCAACTATTCTGTCCAAGAATAGAATGGACCAGAAATAAAAAGACCCTTTATTCTGAGAAATGAATAGAATTTAGTTGGGAAACTCCAAAAAATTTAAAGTCTGTAAAATTAAAAATTAAGCAGTCACCGTTTCGCCGAATAATCGTTTGGACACACCAAAAAAATTAAAATTGCATTAAATGAAATAAAGGTTTCTAAAAATTCATATAAAATATATTATATAATATATAAAATATAGATATGAAATAGATTATTATATCTACAGCCCCGGTGAATAAGTGGTTAATTCTAATTTTCTCCAAAACGACTTTCTTGTTCTTAAGTACTTAAGTTATTTTCGTAGCGAATGAGGAGCAAAGTCTGATATTGGCTTCTATCGGAGTAATTTCTTATATTACAACTCCATTTCAAGCCAAAAAACTACAAGAATGGCACGATTCCTGTCATCTGAAGGCAGTTAACTCTCCCTGGATTTAATCCAACTTAACCACTTATTCACCGGGGCTATATACTTAACCTACCGCATTATTCGTAAATTTCTTTCATTTGTTTTCGTATTTTATTTAAGGTCGTAGAATGAAGCTACAGGTTTTTAATGAGGATTCTCTTTGACTGTTAATGTAAAATGTACGTAATTTGATCCTCCACGATGAGTATTTTTTTATTAGATACTTGAGGCTGTGTTATTTAAGGCAGGGAGGACATGTCTAGTCGACTAGTCAGTAAGGGGACATTCATAGAAAAAACTGTATTCAAAAAAAGAATAAAATTAAAATTTAATTCAATAAATCGTCCTGACATATAAATACTAAAATTTGTTAAATAGACATTACTGTGTAAACACAAAGTTTACCATTGGTAAACATTAATCCTTTTACTTCTGTAGGATAGAAGAAAACCAACTTCACTAGAAAGAGAAAAAAACAACAAATGTAACTAAAAAGTAATTTAGTTAGGATAGAGACAAAACTAAACAACTTCAGAAGTTAGTGAAGTTTATTTTAGTCCCTTTTTTCATCACTTCGTTTCTCTAGTCCGAGATTATTAAAAATAATACGAGGTGAAACTGTCAAGTGTTCCAACTAATTAAAATTCGGCTAACAGAACAACCATCAAACTTTTTCTAAAAAATTAAACTGATTTAATAGACATTTTTTAAATGGAAAGATCTTTTTTGTTGGTTTCATTTAACGTCATTTTCTGTTTAACGACCATTGTGAATTATTGAAAAAACTTTTCAAATATGCTAATTTAACAACTTTTAACTACATTGAGAATTAACATTATCGATAAATACCTAATGTACCACCCAAATTCTATAATATGGGTTCTCAAAATAAGGGGAAATCTGGAAAAAAATGTTTTGCTTAAAAATAAAAGTGTTAATAATAAACACGTGTATTTATTAATGGTTTATTACTGTTTACTGTGAGTGAACTTATTTTGATCTTTAACCAGAACATTTCGTCTTAGTGACACAAAAATGTAATGTAGAAACGTAGGAAATATTTTATATATTATATATTTTGAGATATGTGAGGTATGTGACAAATTTTTCCAGTTATATTGTATTCATAATATCATAAGTCTGCGTTGCTTGGATGTATAAGTTTGCTAATTTATGTATATATTTCTTTGTGAAAATGTTTAGTGGATTTGAAGAAATAATTTTTTTCCAACCTAAATAGCTTTCAGGATTGAAACTGTGCCCCTTCAGTTATCATAGCTATTCAGCCCGCATGACAGTTAAGTCTTGAACGGGTGGTATTCATTATAGCCTTTTACTATCTTAATCTCCATATCTCATGCATGTATAACGAGGGTAGGTGGAAATCTTCAAAAGACGCGAATAGGCCCTTCTTCAAAAGTCGCACCTTCTCCCGTACACGGCTGATTACTAGGCCTACTCTGATCTTGCCTTTCGAGACAGCCTTCGGGGCCAGTAGAACTGGCATAGCAACCACTGCAGTCTGTGTTCCACCATACGCTACTCGCATCGATCGCACCGCGGTAGGTTGGATCACTACTACATCTAAAAGGGCTGTGAGGGCCTCAGCAATCTCTTCTTTTGACGTAAGTGCGTCCAAGTCCCTGATTTCAATCAGTGACTCTTGCGTCCACGCTCTAATTTGAGCCTCTGTTCCCAGTGCACCCTCTAGAGTGCGCTTCATGGTCTGCAGGGCCCCACCAGACTTCCGATCCAGCTGGATTAATAGATTCCCAGCCACATTTTTACGGACCTTTGAGATATTTGCACCCAGGTTTTTCAAGGCGGTGTCGTCTCGGACCTCCCGGAGAGTATCCGCATAGGTGCTGGACTCCGAGATCTTAATGATCAATGCATCCGGCCTCGGTGGTTTAGGGTGCTCCCAATGTCCTTTTTCTTCCTGGAAACTGTTTTACACTGCTCGTCTTTCTGGAAATTACGGTTTTCCACAAGTTGCAGGGGCTGATTCGGCGTCCTTCCTTTTGTCGATACCTTTGTTCTCTCCATAATGCTGGTGGGCTCCAGTCGTGATTTTGAAGGCACTGGTTGCCTTGGTGCTCCGTTCTTTGAAGCCTTCGACTTCTTTTTAGTCGTAGCCCCCTTCGTTCTTTCTTCCTGGCTTCCAGCTGGTAAAGATGGAGGCACATTAACCTTCTCCCTCGATAGGAGTGTGCCTGGTAATGCCATCACTGTCTGAGTGCCTACGTCTGCTTTCACACTCTCCGCTGTGTGTTCCCGTAGTTTGCTTTTCACCGCTTCCAGGTAGTTCTGTATCTTACAGACGTATTCCCTTATTTCACCGTGGACATTATGCCTTTGCTGAATGTACTTCTGTAGGTCATCTACCACTCCAGTTAGCTTCGTCCAATCTTCTTGACAATCTTCAAGACTTGTAGTACTGAATGGCACAGCAGCCAAGTTGACCACCACTGGGGCACTGCGGTCGTATGATCACGACATCCGGGAGCCCGCTTGCTCACTCCCGTCAGACGCCGGTACTGGGGATCCGACCCCCTGCACCGTAAGGTTTGTCAGATCCTCTTGACTACCCATGGTTGGTTTATTTTTCGGGGTTCCTTCCCCTAGTCTGTTTGGTCCGCGGGTGGTATTTTATTTCCCTCCTGCCCTCTATATCTAGCGAGCATTCCCCTATCCGCCACCTGGGGACGCTCCACATATGGGTTACAGACTCCCACAGTGGTGTGTGTGTGTGTGTGTGTGCGTGTATCTGATTGGGATATGATTTGATTGTTTGTTTGATTTTAAATATAATTCTAGAAAAATTATAACAATATCCATAGGATCTTTCTTCAACTATTTTTGTGAGGTGTACAGTATCTTATCAAATGCTCATGGCCTGTCAAATGAATCTTTTGAATCCATCCGTAGCTTTATGAATTTATTTTAATGGTAAGAAGCTAATTCTACAATATTATACATTTTATACTTTGAAAACATTATACACTTGGAGAAGTCAGATATTTTTGTTTCTATTTTAAATGTTGGCAACTATGGCTTTTTAATTTTTTTTTTTCACTATTGCTGTGAATGAATTCATAAATCAGTAGAAAAATCCGTTCCTGAAAAAATTGTAATTTTTAGATGTTTTTGTGTCACTAAGACGATGATTTACTCCTCTATATAATTTATTATAAGGCCAACTAATAACTATGAGAGCTATTCCATGACATGAAGGATTTATCGAACCTGGTTTTTTATCTGCAAAATCGCAAAACTGATATATTCTAAAATTGTACTATCCGAGATTAATCCTCCATTACTGCTACATATTTACCTTTCATTAATTTTTGGAGTAACGTACATTCAATATCATTTCAGCTCATCACTTTACTAAATACGCTTACTTTATTGCTTTAAGTAATTGGTTAATGAAGTTTTACAAGATAACTCATAATTAAACGTCTAATATAATAGAAATATAAGATATTGTCTTATATAATCGCCGAGTGGAATAGAGTAAGAAGTTGGCGATCTGCCTTCTTGATCTAAATCTTTAATTTCACGCCCGTCTTCATAATTTCTTTTGATCCCCTCAAGGCTTTTATCGAAGAGAAACAGTTGCCGAATGGGAGAGCTTAATGAACTACCTTTTAATTACGCGAGGATATTATTTCAAGAAGCCTTCTTGATCCTCAGGAACAGAAGATATGGAGTATTAAATGGAATAAATATTAACGCTATTTTAGTAGGGTTTTCATCTTTCGTTGAAGCTCAACAGGCCCTCCTGGTGCTTATTCAGTCTCTAAAAGTTGGGTACCCTTGATTGGGGGAAAAACCTGGCGGTTGTTTTTTGTTTTTTTTAATAACTAAAAAAGCTGAAACATTTTTTATGAACATATGCGGAAAATATAACAGAACCATTGCATATAGATAACTTTTTATTATTAGAATAGACCCATCATAAAAACAAACACTTTTCTTTGTTATTCACATATAGCATGGAGTTCTTAATTCGTCATAAATTGTTTCATGTGAGTATCAGCAGGCTGAACTTCTTTGATGGTTCTCCGTCGCCAATACCCTTAAATATTAACGGGAACGAGGATTTGTCGGAGTACGTTTCTATCGAAAATTTTAATATTGTTTCTTCCAACTTGGTGATAGTCCAAGTTTCGGAACCGTAGGTAAGCGTAGGATAGATAAGACAGAGTTTAATTAGTTCGCTCCAGATCAATTTACTTGAAATGATACTCCTCATGGCCTTGACTATATGATACTCCCAGTAAGTAATATATATAAGTAATATAGATTTAAGCATTACCCTTGTAAATTCCCTTGAGAGGAATTAATGCCCACCCTGGGCCCTGGAAAAAAAAATCATATGTAAGTTTAGAGCTTCTGGATGAAAAATGAACGCATTACATACACGTCCCGGACGGATTTACATTTAATGTATAAAGACTAAATAGGATCATTGTCCCTGAATCATTAATATAGCTTAGTATGATTTTGCGAACAATAAAATGGCCGAAAAAGGAGACAGACCGGGGTTTATTAAGTATAGCTTGCGAGTGATTGATGATTAGACCGCTGTCCCGATGATGCATCATCCCTCTCTAATTATCGGCACCAGGGCTTCGTATCCAGTCCTGTCTAAATACTCATCATTAATATTAACGTCCCGGATTTTATATCTCTATCATACATAGCATCGTATCAGTTTATCTAATTTTCTCCGTTAGATTGGAGTTGAAAATGGATAAGGTTAAGTTATGATATCTGATGTGTACCTTATTATAATGCAGTTCATCTAAAAATTATCCGGAACCAAATTAAAATTTTGGTTACGCCATTAAGTAGGTACTTATTATTTAAAACAGCGCATTAGTATTTCTAAAGTGAGATAATTCAAAATTTTAAATTTTTGGAAAAACAAAACGATAGCTTCGACAAGCTCTGAAGCCAGGTTGATACAGTTTTGATGAGTGATAAAGAGATATTTACTTCATTATGAGTTCTGAAGACGTTTAGTACATCGTAGAAACAATACTTTTTGGGGAGGGAGGTGGTTTGTCCGGGATAACACTCAATCACCAGGTTTTCACCCATACGTGGATGAGCACCATAGAGGAGGGTATCTAGATTCTACAGAGTCGGTCTGGGGAAGTTAGCAGATAAAGTAATTTATCTTCCACGGCCGGAATTCTCCTAAAAGCAGTCCGCAAGGACTCAAGTCGGGTGAGAAAGAAGGCTCTGGAGCCATAATAATTTTTCTACAAGTAAAAAACGCATTAATAGAAAACGTGGTATTCCAAGGAGCATCGCAGTGATGCAACGCCCACATATTTTTGGTAGTTGTTCTTACACGAATGATCCTCGTTCGAACTCACTGACCTTATAACAAAACACCGTCTTCATGGACATTTTACAATTTTTTGCAAGTACCATTCTATTGTATCCAAGTGTGAAGCCACAATCTGATAGCACGACGTAGTTCAAGATTGGTGTTCCTCATTTTTAGAACGCTTTAAAAATATCCTTTCCTCCCAATAAAATCAGTATCAGCTGTTTATCTGTATACCTTTTTGATTGACACCCTTCACGTGTCAATCCTCGGTTTTACCAGATAGAACACTAGAAAATCATTATTTAATTTATATCTATTTTTAAGCCAATTCCATTAGTCTTGCCTCAAAAAACGAAGTAAATTGGTGATTCTCTTTTAGCCTTTACTTTTTTAAAAACATTTTTTTAATGCGTATTAATGCTTTATTTTATTGTAAAAAAGAAAGTTCGGGAGGATTTCGTTATAATTATAAAATATCGAGAATGATTACTTAAAATTTTCCATTCAACGGTCCGGACTATTTCATCCATCATACTCTCATAACATAATTTTGTATAAATTCTTTATGCCTACGAATACAAAATACATCCATAGGTAATTTCTAGAAACCAAAACGTCATTTAAGGAATGAACTCTCAGTTGTCTGTAGACTGCAGGTTATATTATACGAGTAATGAAATATATTCATGAGGATCATATTGATACAAACATTTTAAAAATAGATGGTTAATGGATGGCAAGTGGGAGCAATCAGTATAGGACGTCAATAACCACTGTTAGACTGGAATCACCCAAATGTGTTTTAAAAAGTTGGACAAGTCTAAGGAATGAAAAAATGGAAACGAATGATTGTTACAATAAAAATTAAATTATAAATATTTAGAGAGGATGGATAAATTTTATTATTTTACGGAACAAACGACTTATCTAAAACTAAAACGTATGGAGCAGAACTTTGGGGTTCAGCAAAAAAAGTCCACATACACAAGATACAAACAACACAGTCCAAAATTCTCAGAAAATTTTTTAATGCATCATGGTATATTTCGAATCACACCATACACAACAACATGAACATTCCCACTATAAAATCATATATTCATAACAAATATATAACATTCCACTAGTCGACACAATATCACCCAAACCCACTCGTTCTTCCGCTTTCCTACTCCCTGTTGCCTGGACTTGATAAGAAAAGATTGAAAAAACATTGGCCAATAGACCTACTCAACTATTGATATTTTTATTCCAAAACTCGATGATCATGTAGAAAAGCAAAGAGAAAAACACTTGGATCAAATTTGCTGAATGGGCAATTGCCCAGGTGCAAATGAAAATTAAATAATAAATAAATAAATTTTACTGAAATATTTTCTAGATATTTAAAAAGAAAGCCGACCAGAACTGAAGGTAGAAAGGGAAGGGAGAGATATAGCTCTAAGGGACAGCCTTTTTTAGAAAAAATTGAATTTCCTTCCACCTTTTCTATTAAACCTAATTTCCTTAACTCCTCTAAATGTCTTCCTCTTTAAAATAAGGCAATTTATATTCATTACTTACAATTTAGAGCCCACTATTAATTATGTCCCAGAACGTTCGATCTCTTGCTTCACCTTAACTTTTTCTAATTGGGTAAAATAAGTAACTAATGTTTTCAGTGAACTCAAAAATACTAAAGACGTAATTTGAAAATGAATAATATATTAAGGAATAATTATCCTGAGCCGAGTGGAGAAAGCATAGGACTAAACGTAAGCAGCGCAGTAGACTTTGTATGCTACTTCCTCTAACTTGTTTGCTAGCCCCGTTAACATCTTCCAGGATTTCAAATAGTAGCCTCAAGATTTGGTTAATGAACTGTTAACTTCATTCATTTAAAAAATAGAGACTTGACTAGCAATACTAAACTCTATTTCTTGTCGAAAGGAATACTACATAAAAACTGATTGTATCTACAAGATCAATCAAGTTCTTCGATTTGAACTGACTAAACGACCAATGGCTAAGAATTAACATTATAAACAATCCTCTAACTTAGTGACGTCTCTCCTCCCTTTTCTATACTTTTGAGCATACATACGGTTCATATCTCTCTACCTTCTCTCTTTTCTTCTCTTCCTCACAATATTTTAGTGATAGTATATATGCGCGTATAAGGGAATAGAGTGGCTCAGTGGTAGAGCGTTGAATTACCGTGCTGAAGCCCCTGGGTACGAACCCGGCTGCCCGCAGTTTTTATTAATATGTTAGCAATATGGATATACCCAGTCACTATAAAGTGGGTACCAACAATAGGCGTAAAAATCAGGCGGTTTAGGGTGATCTAGGACGAATAACCTCACTGCATAACCGTTGTCCTGTATTATTATTATTATTACATGTATGAATGAAAGTTGTAAAAGCAATGAACGTGAAGTGGCACATTTCACTGTTGGCATAATTTTCTCGTTCTCTTTCTGCTTTGTCTGCAGATCATATGTTTTTCGCAGCTCACAGCCTTGTGCTGCGATGCTGGTGACTCTGGTTCCTTTGTTTTATGTGCTACATGATTTACTATATGCGTTCTTTCTGGCGGCTTACCATGAGTTCTGCAGTAATTCTGAACGATGTTTCCTCTGAATTCCACATAGTCATTTTGCTCTCAGGCTCTGAATGACGTTTGAGACACCAAGCGTTTTGGCATGCCGCATCAAGACCAAATACATACATCGAAAAGCACTATTTTCGTCCACGATATCTACACGTATCGAGTCTAGGTTCTCATCAAATCTGTCTACTATGCCCATAAAAAAAATTGTATTTTTTTATGACGTTTGAAAAATCAACTTGAATCTTCATTTTCCTTCTTATCAACAGTTCCAATCCGGTCAACTTTGGTCACTGGCTCATCTCCATGGCACTTAGATATTACATATTAACTATATTATTATCGTTCCACTTAGTTATCCCCAAATCTTTTTTATACAATGACGACATAGATCCCCTGGGTTTTTTTTTTATTTTTTTGATTCTTCCAATGGACATTTCTCAGTCCTATTTTCCAAAATACTCCCAGTACCAGTAATATATTTTTCATTCAATGCTTGAAATAATCTCAAACTACTGAAAAATCTTGACTTAATTTTGTTAAAACTGTTTTAAATTTCAGTTACAATAAGAAACACATACAATCATGCAGAGACCTGAAGTACCGTTCAAAAATCCATTAAATATATAAGGCACTGTGAACCTTGGGCGCCCATAAGCACCTAGAGGTGCACTTAGTTCCATTTCATACCAGAGAAACGAATATTAAAAAAAAAAAAAAAACTACTCTACATCTTATCTTATACATTTATAAAGACATTCCAACGACAAAAACGTCTGAACTTACGTTTTTTGTGTCATTTTTCAAAGAAACGAGTCAAAAAGCTAACCTCCAGGCGGGGAACCTCTCAGTTCTAAACCGATAAGAGAGTGATGATCATGCACAAACTTTGTAGGAGAGGGATGGAAACTAAAGCTAATATGTTTTTTAACCGTTAGATTTCTCTGGAAGAGCAGAAACTGAGACAGAACCAGAATTAAATGGAAAATAAAATGATTCACCTGTAGGTCCTTATGGGAACTGACGGGTTAAGTAATTAAACAGTAAATAAGGAGTGGAATCTCTTTGGGAAGTTGGGTAATAGCTAAGTTCCCAGGGAGCCCAAGTTAATCACAACCACGTAGTGCGACCATTTCTCACGGCCTCCGAGTGTTTTAGCCCACAGCCTCCCGCACCAAATAGGCTCTGCGCTTTAATTTGGGGGTGAATTTACCCTCTCCGTCGGAGCGAGGGGGATGTTTCATTAAAATTACTCTGTATGTTCTAATTCACTTCGAAAGCCTAACTAAATATTATGGCAAAAATATTGGCTAGGAAAAAAATTAATTATGTTTATTCGCCTACTTCGCGCTTTTTCCTTGTTAATTCCCTCACATTATAGAATAAAGTTCTGATAAAAAACTCAATTTTTATTAGATGAAAAGCCGATTAGCCAATATAGTTAATTTTCAGAAATGATTAATCTTTCTACAGGTGAAGCGAACAAATTATTGACCCAAATACTTCATCTTCGTTTAATTTATTGTTAAATATTGAAATACAAAGCTTACAAGATCACATAACATGGTAACTTAGAGGTCACATAAGGTGTCGTGGTTAACATAACATAACATATGCCAGAGTTCGTAGATTCGCAGCCCGGCAGGTGACTATGGGATTTTAAAAGAGAGTAAAATAGGTTTTTTTAAAATATCGATATCCTAATAATACCTAGAGAGCGGAGTGGCTGAGTAGTAGAGCACTGAGTTGACATGCCGAAAATCCTGGTTCAAATCCCGCTGCAAGCATGACTTTTATTTAGTCTGTTTGCAGCGGGAGATGGATCATATGGGATCTAGGACCCTCTTGGAGCTCACCCAGAAAATATTATAAAAACAGGGTACCCAAAATAAGCGAGGAAAATCTGGCGGTTGAGTGTGACCTAGGACAAGTCACCTCCTTGCAAGCCCGTTGTCCATGAAACAGTACAGTCTCTACCATGTAACGAATCCCAGACCCGTTCAAAGGTTGTAGAGGTACAGGTTCTTTTTTTTTCTTTAATAATGCCTGGATAGAAAAAAAATTAGTACTGTAGCATCGTCATTAGCTATTGCAGCATAAACTGATGTTAATTAAATTTTTAAAAACCTTATGATAACATTGACCACCGAAATATGCATTAAGTTCCAAAAGAGCAAAGAATACCAGTGGAAGAATCAGTTGATTCGTTTAAGATGAGAATTTCAAAAAATGCACTTAAATCTATTTCGAGTCAATTATTTTTATACAGTGAAGTTGGAGATCGATTTATATTGAAGCCAATAAGATTTTGAATGTATCAATTTTATTTTTGGTAGAAAGACATTTAAGCTCTGGAAACTAACACGGAAGTTTCGCTTGTTTTTTAATCGAAAGAGTTCTGGAGATGTCTGAAAAAGAATTCTGCTGTTTCATGAACATGAGAGTTGTTTATCAGTTTCTGAGAGATGATCAGGAACTGGTAGGGTGAGAAGTTCTGATGTAAACATGGGCGATATAAGGTATAATTACATGACTATAAATATCTAAATAAACTATAGTGTTGTGTGCGGGGAAGCTCTTAAGTAGTTTTTATTGCTACAAATAATTTTAATAAAATATAAGAAATATTTCCTATTAATAAACCAAATACATCAAACCCATCCTAAATGCGTTCCATTTTATTCGATCATGATCCTCACAGACTTGAGTGCCAGCGCCAAAGGTACCAATTTGGCCACCATTAATCCATTATGGAGAGCTGTGGTGTACAACTGAAACGGAAATTGTGGCCACGAAGCTCCAGAGGGAATTCTCTTTGAACTCGAGCTATCAGCTACCACATCTTCCCTAAGCCGGTGGTTACTCAACCATAAAAGCACTGGAAGCCAACCCCTACAGCCTTCTCCGGTAGAAGAAAGGACTCCCTCCAGGACTAGATTTTACCCATGGATTAACATGATTTCGCTATAAATTAATTCGTATAAAATAATTCAATCCATTGTCAAGTTTTCTTAAATTCATTTACAGAAGTTTATGAAATTATATTAAATTTTGTTTTAAACTCTCTCAAAAAGGTCCACGTTAACTAAAAAAATGACATTCAAGAGGAAATGCGCGTTACTTACTATTCGGTACCGACATTACTAATCTCGCGTCTATTGTCCAGAAATCCAAAAGTAAGAATTTATAAAACTGCTATCCCGGATGTGTAATGTGGCAGTTGAGTCTAAAGGATTAACAACGTCTTAAGGTATTTGAAAATAATGTATTGCGCAGAATATTCGGAATATAAAAGGATGAGACCACTGGCGACTTTAGGAGACTACACAACCCAGAAATGGGGAGCCTGCATCCGGTTAATATTATTAAAGTGAAAGATTGATATAGGCTTGTAAAGTTGTTGGGCTCGGTAACGAACGAAATGCTAAAAAGTTAATAAGCGTTGTCTCGACTGGTAAACGTTTGCTTGATTCGTTTAACGTCACTTTAAGCTGCTACAGTGGGATTTAGAGAAATTTGTCTATCCAGGTTTAATTAGGATTGGGGTCTTTAAGGAGTACACAAAACATCGCAGTCTCGGGACCTCCGTTTTACGTCCATTCCAACTGAAGCCATAATTAAGAAATTTTTACTCCCTTAAAGAAATACTATGGCCACCTGCAGGACTGCGTACCCGTGATCTTGTTATGCAAACCACTTGACCACAGGTGACACCAGTTGGCTAACGTCGGAGGGGTAGGCGTAGGTGATAGGTTTCCGTTAAGAGTGGTCCAGCTGATTTGGTTATGGGTATTGGTCCGTAGATGGAAATTCGTAAGCAGGGATTGGTCGTATCGGCATCTACTATTACAATGTTATTCAACTGTCTGAAATGAGTTCGCGTTCTTGATTTGAGAAAACTCACATTATTCCTATAATTCTGTAAACTGTATTTATTTTCTCCCAAAAATAATGGTTTATATACCTCTGGACTCGGGTTCGTATTTTAATAAAATTCTAAATTAGATTTCGTATATTTTTATTATTGTTATTGTTACAGAACGCCTGTCTGGACATTGACATTGACGTACAGTTACAATGTTAGAACTCTTACAAAAACTTACATTTTTGTGTCAAAGAGAACTAAAGGTTAATTAGAAGAGATTCATTTTGCGTGTTCTATTCACAGCTTCATTATAGGGACTTCCTCTATTTGATTACATTGATTAATGCGCGGCTATTCCTTAACTGATTACTTAGCAGTTTTTAAATTACTTTAGGGGGTTTCAGGTCACACCAACTGCCTGTTATTCTGAAATATCCTTTTTAATGAGAAGTACGTGTTAGCATGGCAGCAATAAGATAGTAAGTTTGTAACTAAATATTTATGACTATATAAATTATATCTTTGTGAAATATATAAAACAATATAAGCTTAGATGAGTATTTATTTATTTATAATTTAATTTTAATTTGCACCTGCGCAATTGCGCATTCAGCAAAATGAGTAAGATGATAGATGAGTAAGAAAAAAAAATTAGTACTTTCTCCTGGCGTTAAAAGGGTTCAAACAAAAACGGGATTTTCAATTAAAAAAAAAAATAAATAATATCCATTTTATCAAATTATTACAGTTTACTAAATTAAAATAAATCAAGTTAATCATTACAGTTTAGCAATAAAATTAATTAATATAAGTGCATTAATTATCGGTTTATGGCATAATTTCATTAAAAGGATCGAGGC
Organism: Troilus luridus; assembly: GCA_964056705.1. NCBI lineage: Eukaryota > Metazoa > Arthropoda > Insecta > Hemiptera > Pentatomidae > Troilus > Troilus luridus. The sequence continues at coordinate 92,610,924 of OZ057415.1, read as the reverse complement.
TTCGGAGTCTCATCCTACAATTTACCAACTCTAAATTAAAATGTCATTAAAAACATTTATGAAATTTATCTTGGATAGTAAGAAGAAATACTCTGTATGACGAACAGACGACGATAAATTATTTTCGACGAAACAGAGCTAAAAAAATAATCTAATACGAAATATTCAAGATCTTAAAATAATGCTTAGAGGGTACTTATATTTTAATAGGCTCATTAGGAAGGTACAAACTAAGCACTAAACTGAACCTCAATTTCTATAATAATAATAATCGGGGATAATAATAATAAAACCGTAAGTGCCTACTGAAGTATAATTAAATACCTTAGTATAATGGTACGACAGAGTAAATAGATAGCTCTCTCCACTCGACAAACTTCTGACTTCTTTTCAACATGTGGAAGAAAGGGATCCTTATAATAAGTCGCTAACCTTCTATCCGAGCGAATTCGCCGGTTGTGAATTCAATAAAAAATCTGATAGTTTTGATTGGGTGGCAATTTCGCCAAATACATAGAATTGAAGCAATAAAAGGAAAGAAAAGAATTTTATCAAGTAATACAAATAAAAACATTAAAAAATGAGTAAATAATAAATATATAATGTAAAAATAGAAAAAGAACAATAAGAAAAATATTAATGTGCACTACTAGGCCTAGAAAAATACAAGAAAAGTTATTTAAAAATTAAAGCAATAATTATAAAAGAAAATGCACTAAGCTAGTATCTACAATTAATTATTTACATAAAAATGAAATGAACTTATTTAATAAAAGGTATGAGTCTTAAAACAAAAATTATTATGGTGTGTGAATCAATAAGAAACTGAGAAATGAACTGAGTTCTTGAAAAGTGTTGAGTTCTTGATAGCGATGTGCTGATGCTTCGAAATGTTGATGAGTAGAAAATAACTACATGGCTCATACCGTTAAGTCCAAAATTATATGAAAATAGCGAGAAGTTTTACTGGTGAGATTTGACAAAATTCAAGATGAAGAAGATGGAGAGAGTGGCGACGAAATCAAAATATTGAGTAGCAACCTTCTCACACGACAGATCTCTTGAGACTGATATTGTTTTGTTTTTTTTCAAACATCACATTTATTATTATAACAAATGTTTTGAAATTTGATCTATGAATTCTTTTTTTTCTTTTTAATAAATTGTACTATTGTAAGAATTATATAAACAAAAAAATATATCTGGTATTTAATGTAACAAATGTTCGTTTGAAAGTAAGAAAAAAAATAAAAAACAGCTATTAATACCCAACACAACGCAAGACGTATTTTACCAACACAATTTTCTTCTCGATTCTTCCTGGATAGGACAAATTGCTAGAAAATAGAAAATATCTCCCCACGAAGTTAGGAAGCGAACAGATAGCAATCACCAGGACTGGAGGATTTTTTGTTGAGTCCAAATTTTCTTTTTCATTGCCGATTATGGGAAAGCTGTTCTAGTCACTGTAAATATGTTAAATAAATAATTTAAAATTAATTCGTTGTAGCCGTAACCTAAAACGTTATTTTCATTAATAAATGGGCCCTAAATTTGTTTTTAATTTACATTTTACCATATTCCGTTCAGAGATGTAAGTAAAGCATCACTCACTTATTATTCATATATTGTAGCACAAATCAAATAACTATTTATAATTACATTAATTATTAAATAAAAACCAAGTTTGAAATAAATAAATTATATTTAAATTACCACTTTTTATTTTTCTTATTTTATTTTGCATGTAACCAAAATTGAATGCATTATCATCATTAACATGTATGTCTTATATATTATATTTAAAAAGAATTTTATATAAATATATATATATAGTTGTGAGTTGCTATGCTAAAGGTTCTGGTTCTATTCCGGCTGTAGCAGATAAATAGTTGTTAATAGAAATATATGGGTGGAAAAACCTGGCGGTCAAGCGTGATCTCGGACAAATCAACTCCCTGAATCAACCGTTGACTTAAAAATAAAACTGCCTCAACTATGTATTGAAACGAAGGCCCTTATTACGCTTATTGTCCAATAAAAAGTCTTTGACGATTAATTGGGTTTGAAGAGTGATTAATTTTATAATCTTATTTTAAAATAAGTTATAAATTAATAAATTAATTTTAAAAATGCCAAAATGTCTGCGGCAAATAACGAATGTACATACAGATATTATACCAAAACGGATTAAGCAATTAATTGGTAGCTAAAATTGGTATATCCGTTTAAATATGAAAACTTGATAATGCCTAAAATTGTGGATCGTCCCGAAACAATACAATAAACTCTATGATTATTTACTCGAATATTTTTGTAAACTGGAGACTCTATAGTTAATGATTACAAAATTCAAAATCATCTGAAATTCCGTTTTACCTGGTCGGAATGAGACGGTTTATTGTTGCTTCAGGAGGAATATTTCCCGGAAGATGCGGACAATCCTCAATGACTGAATTTAAAATGCAAAGATGAGAAATATGGCCAGCACTGTGAGGGTTTATTATTCAGAAGGAAGCTGAAGACAAACATTTATGCAGCGGCAGGATATCTTCCTGGTCTCCCTCACCCTCACAAACAGGCCCCGGCTAAATTTCACTGTTGTTCTCATTTTTTTTTTCATTTAGGCCCCCCCCTGAATGGGAGAGGGAGGTTTACTCTTATCATAATGCTCATGTTTTTTTCTTTTTTACTTCGTTATACTAAGTAAAGAAAGTATTTTAATTTTTAAAAAAGTATATATGCAATGCAGGCTTGTTTGAATTTAGTATGTAATTTTCTATAAGTTAATATAAATAAAACAATTAGTTGAAATTGCCTAGCTGAAAGTGGTTTTTTACCAAAAGCTTATTTTGGTAAAATACAATCAAAATACTTTTTTAAATTATTAAATGCTAATGGAAATTAAATGCTAAATTTTAGTTTCAAGCAGTTAGTCGGAAGTGGTACATGTAGCTCAAAATTAACTATAAAAAACTGCAGTTTATAAAAAGACACAATTAAATAATAATTAGGGAGTACATTGTAACAATCTATATTTTTACTCCCAAATATAGATTTAAATGAATCTATCCTCCGTAATCCATTCTAACTAGTTTTGACGTTTATTCGTTTGTCTCTCGTAAAACTCAAGAAAAGCAAAAGAAACGTTGACATGCTTTATTAATAATGATGTAACAACTAATGAATGAGTAGCAGAACGTGGCCGATATCAAAACTTATCCGATAAGACGACTCCTTGACTTTTATATATTATATATAGAAGATACATAGAATAATATATCATATCGCTCCTTCAAAACAACAACGTCATGCCAATTTTTGAGTTAAGCCTTCAGTAGTAGTATATTGGTTGAAGCTTTTTAATTCAGGGACAACATATTCCATATTCCAAATAATCTACGTTAAAATCAATAAAGTTTCAAGCTTTTCAAAATTATCTAAGCGTTAATAAAATAATTTCAATCCCGCCCTTATAATTGTTTTGCTTTACCAATGCCCAAATTTATATTCTTTAATTGACATTGACCTTACAAATACCTCAATTGGAAAATTAAGTTTTTTGTGTTATGACGGTATGTATTTTGAAGGAGCGATATGTATATCAGTACATACTTACATGTATTTATAATACGTTCGAGTATGTTGTAAATATACAAATTTTTGGTTCAGTATAGTTTCTAAGAGGGAGCAGAGTGTCTCAGTGGAAGAGCACTGAGTTCCCACGCCGGAAATCCTGGTTCAAATCCCGCTGCAGGCAGTACTTTTATTTAGTCTGTTTACAGCGAGAGATGGATCATATGGGTCTAGGACCCCCTTTGGGCTCACCCACCAAATATTATAAAAACAGGGTTACCCAAATAAGGGGAAAAATCTGGCGGTTGAGTATGACCTATGACAAGTCACCTCCTTGCGGAACAGTTGTCCATGAAACAGTACAGTCTCTACCATGTACTGAACCCCAGATCCGTTCACAGGTTGTAGTGGTACAGGGTTTTATAGTTTCTAAGACAGCGTTTGTGATGATTTGTCTGAGACCTTGCTTAAAGAACAGACTTACCGAATTGATAAAGCCTGGGTGAATCACAGTAGGGTCTGCACGCCCTGAAGGGTCCACCTCTGGCTCTGATGACATAATTTATAGGCCACGTTGCACTTCTGCCTTTAGCAATGTTATTTTTTTAATAATATAATATACTTTTATACTACAAATATACAATCCGAAATACAATAAAAAAAATTGAACTTTGAAAACAAGCAGAATTTATAACAAAAAATTAAACTTTAAATTATATAAGATTTTTTCTATAAAAATACAACCCCAACTAAGCAAATATATAAACACATTAGGGCGTGAAACGTAGAAATAACCTGGACATCCTTCAGAAATTCCTTTGTCCCGTATAACTGTCCGATAAAGGCATTCACAAAGACCTGCCTACCGAAGGCTCCTTGCTAGCAAATTTCGATATTGGAGACTGATAACCTCAACACGAAAAACCCTTCTTTGAGAGATTATTTAAATCCTTTTCTAGGGTTATAGCCATCTAGGACAGCCTCCAAGAAGGGAAATTGGGCTCGTGTTACACCTTTAATAACAATCATCGCAGGTTTTCGTCATATAGGAGATATTTACTTTCAATAACTATGATTTTAGTTACTTCGAATAATTTCGATTTTATGATCTCAACTGTTATGTCCATTTTGATCTTACCTGAATCCATGTAGACCAGTTTCACACGATGGCCATGTTACATCCGTAAGTTTCGACTCTAAAATATTTTTTTGAATTGTACTATTTATCAGAGCTTTTTGCTCCATTTTGCAGCTCTTGTTATTAACGGCAACAAGCTGAGTTGCGCAAAAAGTAAATATCGATTTCTCAGCAAATAAACAACTTTGTGGAAATAAGTAGGGTACTTATATATATATATATATTTTGTTTTTTTTTGGCCATTGTGATCCTACTACACTACTCATTCTACATAATTCCATACACCGTAAGTAGTCACAAATTTATTTCAAATAACATTTTGCCTAACTCTGAGCACAAAGGAAATGGGAAGAAATAATTAAACAAACCTTGAAAATTTTCTAATGCTTAATAATTTTCTCCCTTCTCACAGTTGTGGCCATTAATCTCTCATGAAGACCTGCAATGTGGTTTCAAATAAAATATTACTCACTGTATAAAAACTTTTTTTTTACTACCATTTTCTCCTCCACGGATAATATTTGTACAGTCAACTAATAATTGAGGTGTTCAAGATCAAAATCGGATAACTCCAAAACTTCAAACATTGACATTTTTTGGTAGTTTGGTCAAGTAATTCTGTCTTATACGACACCTTGCCGTATTATTTCTCATGGTTTTATTCCGGTTCTGAAACTAAAGACTCGGGAGCATCAAGCGTCGGTTTACTAAACTAAGGATTTTTTTTTAATTTGTAGTTATCCGCTTTAGGACCTGAACGCCTCACTTAGTCAATATAAAACTTTATAAATAGCCCTTTTACCCAAGAAGAGTGGCTAAAGACATTCTTCGCCTCGCCCTCAGATATTTAATTATGATAATGTAAAAATCCAGAAGTAACATAAATAGTGAGCTCATTCTATAATAACATGTAAATTTATTTTTGCTTGTAAATTTCGTTATTAAGATATTATATTAAATTTCGTTGAACACAATAACTCTAAAAGCAGTATATCGCAAAGAGCAGTCCCCTTTTCAGCTTAAGCAATCCCTGGCAACACATATGAATAAGGTTCCATTGAATGGATGAATCTTAGCGCGGCACTTAGCCCTTTCAATTCAATAACTTAAGCGCCCCCCTCCTAAAGCTACGCCCCCCAAAAGAAAAGAAATTGGTTGCGGGACTTAGGGCGAGAAGCTCCTTGGCTTCCCCACTCCCTTCTCGCTGTAATTATGAGCTTCAATGGAGCATTTGATGTATGCCTTCGGATTTAGAATGTACCTCGAATATTTCCCTTGAAAAGAATTTTCTCGGTTTCCTTTACATTTCGTGTTCAACGTATCCTTTCATATATACACTTTTAATTTTCAGATATCACTACTGAAACGTACAGATTTTTAAAATAATGTTTATAAGTTACAAACGGATCTAATACCAACATGTTTATCAAAACTAATTATACCCGTACACATTTTGAACAAATAACCACTATCCTTCTAAAATTCATTTCTTGAAATGTAAAAGTCGGTGATATATAATTAGTTTTGAACTTTTTTCCTGTATATATTTGTATCCACATCTGTCAAGTACAAACAATTGACAATCATGAGATTGGTTGCCAGTACAATAAAACCAAATAATATGAGAAGCATGAAGAATAACAGTACCCAGTGGTACCTCTCCCGTTCCTCGATTTAAGATTCATATAATAATAGATCCCACATCCACGCTCGTTTTAGTCTCCTACTCACAAAGAAAAGATCACTTCCTCTGGCATGAGAGTCGTGGAAATATGTTCAATCAATGGGTTTGGGTGTCCTTGTAATTTTCTTGAAAGCGTTTGTTGTTGTTCGTATTTTTTACCGTTGGTATTTTCAATGTGCAAAGTTTTGTTATCAGCGTACTAAGATGCTTTTATGATAAATCTAAGCAACTTTGATTGAAAAGTTTGTAGTCGTTTTCTGTGGGTCTGTTTAGCGAGGCAGTAAATTTGTGATGGATAGGTCCAAACTGGTTTTAGTAAATAACTGTACGTTTTTAATTGTCTTGTTTCTAATTTGTTCCCTGGAGGTAAGATTTTGAAGTAATCCTTACATTATGAATAAAAATCCTCGTGTATATTCATTGCTCTTTTATTCATGATATTACATACTAGGGAGTAGTGTTACTACCATTACGTTGATTATTAGTATACCTGTTGAGTGCTTTTATTATTTTATCACCTCCATATTTTATATATGCTTACGCTGCGTCATCACTTCCTTAGGCTTTGCCCTGTTTTTTTTCTCAGTGCCCTGAGTTGTTTCTCATACTTCTTCACGGTTACAATTACACTTTTTTACGACTTTTTCTTATTTTCCTTCGTCACTAATTGGCGCACGCTCGTGTTAGAACAACGTTTCAAAATACCAAATCAACGTTATGACCTATAAGTGTGTAATGATGTAAAAGGTTTATATTTAGAGACATCGTAATAATTAACTAGGTAGTAGACAAATTTAGTCAATGATCGAAGCGTTGTAAATCGCTTCTCACTCTCAATTTTTGTAAGCGTGCTGGCACTTGTAAAGTAGGGTTGGGCGATAGTCGATAGGCACTATCGATAGGCCGATACTATCGTCGGAAAAATATCGAATCCTATCGATAGTTTTTCGATAGCTGATTCTTTTTTTCCAAACCTATTCAATAAAGAATTTCAACTAATTTAATTAAATTCAATTACCTACCTGCTATTTTAAAGTTGCAGGATTATAAATTATAATATTATGTCATAAAAATTAGAGTGCTGTTAGTTTGTAGTGCCTCTACATGTCCTTTCATGTATGTATTTATTCATATAGCCCTTGTACTAGATGTATATATTACAGTTGTAAAATTCAATTAAATAATTTTTAACAAATCATAAAGATGAGAAAAAACAACTAATTTATTTGAATTAAAAAAAAAAGTATTTACAATTTACACGTTTGCAATAACAATGAACAGATAAAATCTTCAGAAAAAAAAAATTACGAAATAGTAAATTTCACGAGTCAAGTGTGCTCCTTGAGCCATATATTTCCCGAAAGAAAAACTGCATTTCTCGTTGAACATTTAAGAATTGCAGAAAAAGATCCCTATTTATAAAAGAAGTTGAGGTTATAAAAACCTAGAAGACCCAATGCTGAATTTGGTTTGTTTGCACAAGTTTGAGACTACGTGTAATAACAACATAATGTAATTAGTAGTTTCGGAGAGTTAAATAATGGCACGTCCGGAGCGGCATCGAAGTTATATGGAAGAGAACCCTTGAGTTCTAGGAATTCCGAGTTCAATTTCAAAAGAACTCGATACTGGGCAGAGACAGATCAGCATAATTTCGAGAGTTTCAAAACTTGAGAGTAAAAAAGATCACTACTATCGATAGGTCGGCATTATCGATAGAGGACATCTATAGACATGATATATCGGTATATCGATAGTAGCTATCGTCAATCGCCCAACTCTATTGTAAAGAAAACCAAGCTACTTTTAACTGAGCGGAACATTAATCGCAAAAATATATTCACTTAATCGAAACAGGTCTAATGGCTCTGATAGAGCGCAGTAGCGAACAGAGAATAAGGACCTAAAGACCAATGAGGAAACTAGTTGCTGGTTCTGTTTACGCTTGCTAAAATTATAAATACACATAATCAGCTAATTGTTTCCAATAAGGATGTTGTATTTCTAAGTAAGAAGTATCCCTAACGAAATTAAAGAAAGGTAAAGTCTGTAGGTTGGAGTAGATACTCTCTACAAGATTCTAATCTGACTATATTTTGGGTGTAGCAAGGTAGGAATATCATTTGATAGTAGAACCTATTCGTCAGTCATGAAAATCAAATATTTTTTAGTAACGACTCGATCACAAACCATGATTGTATTGTTGTTATGGTTATCATTGGTTGTTGTTGGGTGCTTTTTTTTTTTTTTTTAATCTGATGAAGTTCGTGGTTTAATATTTAAAAGCTTCCTTTAAAATACACATTTACAGTAGGTTAAAGTGTGGAAACTTTAATTGTTTGGCAACTCAATTGTAGAATCCTCTATGTACCATGTGTCTGTTTTACAATTTTTTTCTTAACTGAGCATAGCTGTACTAAGATGGGTTCTCAGTATAAAAGATAAAATGAGAACAAAGCAAAAAGTAGGAATAAAATGTAAGAGAAAGAGGAACAATGAAACCACTAGGGGAAAGAGGATTCGGAGACGCCCCGAGTTTCTTAACAAGGATTTTCATCCTTTAACGCTTTCCATTCTATTGATGAATACTTAATAAGGACAAAGAAAGGATTCATAAACTTCGGTGATTCAGTTAAGTGGATAAGCAGATTTATTAAAAAATGGTAGTTTAGTTTACCTCCATTTATTTTTTTTTCATTTAACTAATAAAAAAATCGTGAAAACTGTTATTTATTAAGGACACGAGTGAGAACAAAAGTCTCTAAAACTGAAAAAAAATGTTGCGATATTTCTCACATTATGACATCAAGGAGAAGAAGAAACATTTTTAAAAAGAATCAATAAAGCACATCTAAAAGAAAGTATTATCCAGAGACTTCATCCCACTATCAACATGGCCAAAATTCCGAATATATTCAGCTGAAGCAAAAGGAAGGTCAACAGCTGGGATAGACTAAATAAAACAGCTGATGATAGTAACAAATGGCATAAAATGTACATACAACGTATCCAAAAAATACAAATGATAATATATAAAATTAAAATAAAATTAAAGTAGACGTACTAGAGTGAAAGACCATTCTTCTTTTCAATTACAGTTTCTGTTCCGCAGGTTGTTGCTTTGAGTTGAGTTACAAGCTTCAACTGTGTATTCGTTTTATTTTTAATGTTTTCTAAAAATACAAATTATTATGAGCACTAGTTTGAGAATACAATGTAATTATAGTTATCGAATAGATTGCGATAATCATTTCATCAAGAAATACAAATTTCAACTATCCTTTTATGATATCTGTTTGTTGAAATATTCATTTTTAGATTAATCTATTACCGAAATATACACACTTCCTATAATTACATTATTTTTTCCATACTAAAGCTCATGATTCCAAGTACTTTTGGAAAATAGTTAAAGGGAAACGAATGAAAAGTTCAAGTTGTGACACAACTGACGCGACAACCTGCGGAATAATTACCTCAATTATTTTAGAGACTTGAGGTATCTTGTTTGAAATTTTTCCATTCGTGTCTTAACAATGTTTTTATGTTTATTTTGGACCATTCTGTACTAAAATTTAACTTATACTTCATTACTGGAACATATTTTTATGCCGGAAATTAAATTAAATAGGATTTTAACTAATTAAATAAAATAACCATCGTGCAAAAGATGCTAATATTTTTACAGTAGTATTATAGTTTCATAACACAGTCAGCATTGAGTTGCCATGCCGGAATTCCTATTTCAAATCCCGCTGCGGGCAAGACTTTTACTTAGTCTTTTTCCCGCCGGAGATGGATCATGTAGCCTCTTGGGGCTCACCCAGCCTCTATAAAATGTTATCAAAATAGGGTACCCCAAATAAGGAGGGGGAACCTGGCGGTTGAGCGTGACCTAGGACAAGTCCCCTCCTTGCAGAACCGTTATCCGTGAATCTCTACCATGTTCTGAACCCCAGACCCGTTCACGGGTTGTAGTGGTGCAGGCTTTTTTTTTATTATAGTTTCAAGTATATATATAAAATCAAAAATATATAATTTTGTTTAGTCCATTTACACTCCTATGATCTAACAAGTTAAGGCCATCAATCCGATCTTTCTGAGTTGCTTCAAGTAGACTGGAGGCCCTAACATGTCCTTGAAAATGACATAATTATGAACTCGGGTTTGGGTTTTTTTCGGTAGATTTGTCTATTCAACGTGATTTGTTTGTGTGAATTATCATCATTATCCATTAATACTGTCAATTTAAGTCTACCATCTACAGAATAACATTATACGAGTAATAAACATAACGATGGGGTGCCATTTAACTGTTATATTATGTTAACTGGCTATGGTTGGTATGTAGAGTGAGTATGGAAGTGAATTGTGTCAAATTGGAGAGGGCGCTCAGACGACCTACACCACTTGCATAGCGATAGGAATATATTCTGAGTGCTGTTACCACCTGACTTTATCCCACACCATTCCAACACAGTCCACAATGTTTTTTTGCTTTAAATAAACTAAATATAATTATTAATTTATAAATTGGGAGCGTAGTAGTTCGGTGTTTAACACTGAGTTACTGAGCTGAATGGCCCATGTTTATTGTGATACCATCTGTGGTATTTGCAGAACCTCAGAGGGCTCAATTAACTTCTAATAGAAGGGCGTCTTTAATAGGTTGAAAACCCTGGTCTGAAAAAACCTGATCTCTCCCTAATCATCTCCCTCATCGGTAGGGGAAATAACCATGTACTGAACCCAAGTTCCTTCATAGGTTATAATGACAAAGGCTTTAGTTCGGAAATTCGTAATGTTGTAATTGAAATAAAGCTGTAAGTAGTATTAACTCTGCAAGTAAAATAAAAATATGTGGAAGAGAATGGTCCGGGTGGAGGTCAATAAATTTCTCTTAGATAGGGAGAAATGTTTATTAAATAGCCAACATTTCGACCACTTTGCATCTCCGGTGCTGTGCTCTAAACCAGTGAGCTACCAGGGGTCGTATCCAAGTCAGACAAATCCGTTCTCTTCACCGTGTTATAAAACTGTTTGTGATAGGGATATAGGATCGGTGTTGAGAACGGATTTGTCTAACTTGGATACGACCCCTAGTAACTCACTGATTTAGAACACTGCACCGGAGATGCAGACGACCCGGGTTAAAATCCCGACCAGGACGAATATTTTCTCTTCAAAATAAAAATATTTAAATATGATTACCATCAAAATAACAATGAGTAAAAATAAATTATAAATAATATATCGACGTAAGTCAATAACAACTTAATTAAAGTAATGTTCAAAGAACATTCTTTCCCATGTATACATCGCAAAATTGTGAGAAAACGGGGACACAGGATCGGTGAAGAGAACGGATTTGTCTGACTTGGATACGACCCCTGGTACCGGAGATGCAGACGACCCGGATTCGAATCCCGGCCAGGACAAATCTTTTCTCTTCAATTCAAAACAAAAATATTTAAATATAATTATAATCAAAATATAAATTAATAAAAATAAATTGAAAATATTTTTTTATTTTTTATTTTAGTATAGTTATATAGATAAAAAAATAAATTATAGTTTATTAGAAATTGCCTTAATCCTATTTCACTGAATTCTCTGTATAGGAATAACAGTCCTAAAATCAAAATATTGGGAAAATATGTAGTTAGGTGTTGCTAAATCATTGCATTCCATTTCGTTCAATTAAATTCAAAAATAGTTCTACATTTTTTGTAACAGCTTAAAGAAGTCAGGAGCAGTGCCTTTGGGATCTATAAATTAAAAATATATGCAATTTAACTGATCACGACAAAGGACTAAACAAAGAGTAGTTCTTTGATCCTTTTCTCTCGCTGCCGATTAAATATGATTTTTCTGTAAATATTAGAGATATTATTTTGTCATATAAAATTAATTTTAAGATTTGATTAATAAAATAAATTAATAAAACCATCTGTGTATCCTATGAGCATAGGAAACGGAACAAATGGAAAAGTCCAAGCGAGGAGAATTGAAGTATTACAGTGAACTTGTCTCCGCCACGCGACTTCATCAATCAAAGCTGGGTCGGAAAATAAAAAAAGGGTGTGCTTTGGAACAGCTGCGGATTTCAATTTAAATATTTATAATACGTTTAAATTTATTCTCCCTTTGTCCGAGACCGGCTGTGACAGATAATTGTTTATTCTGCTATCAGCCCGAGCTCTAGTCTCCATTGAATATTTATTGAGTAAGTATTGGAAAGGTACCTTTTTTCTATTGAAACATTGACTAACAAATATAGTACTAATATAACACTATAACCATCGTACCTTTCCCAAATATCAATTTATTTTTTATACTTTAGTTTATGTACCTCGCACGCTATATAACAGTTAATCAAGGTTCCGTTCGTGCAGTATACGTATATTATAAAAACAAAAATATATAATATATAGACTCAGACTATTTATTCCATCATGTAAATAGATGGATTTATTGTTTATTGTCAACTAAATAGATAGTTGATAATAAACCATAAATAATTTATTTTATATTTAAATTCTAGATTTTTTAAAATGAGAAACAAAAGATTAAAGAGTCGTCGGGTTCAATACATGGTAGAGTCTGTGCTGTCTTGAAGACAACGGTTGCGCAGCGAGGTTATCGAGATCACACTCAACCACGTGTGTTTTCTCCAAATGAAGTGTACCTATTTTGTAGAGGCAGCGTGAGTCCCAGCCGGGTTTTCAGATCCCACAAGGTAGCAACCACGACTGTTGACAGATTAAATAATGTATCTGCCGCGGCCGGATTTGAACTTTCGGTATAGCAACCCTGCGCTCTACCCTTACCGCACTGACTTATCACACTCCCTCATGAGAAATTAGTTGACCGTAAATATCCTGAGTAGTATAGAAAATGGTCGGGGTGTGGTCGAATCAAGCAGCACTCATGTGGTGAAAAAAAATGCAACAGTATAATACTTATCTTCTCCTTCCTCTTCAGTGGCTCTCAGCGTGGAGGTGCAACGATTCAAGCGTTCCATCTGTCTCGGTCTTTCGCCAATGTCTTTATGGAATCCAATAGTTTTCTTCTTTTATCCCCTATTCTAGCCACATTATCCACCCACGACATCCTTGGCCTGCCTCTTGGTCTTTTGCCAGTTGGTCTAGCTTTGAAGAACTTGAGTAGTCCGCGATCTTCACCCATTCGGCACACATGTCGGAACCACTTCAACTGCCTCTTCTCTAGAATTTCAGTTAGTGGTTTCACCCCTAGCTCCTCTCTTATCCTGGCGTTCCTGATGAGTTCCCTCCGTGTTCGGCCAGCTACTCTTCTGAGCTATTTCATTTCTGAGGCGGTGATTCTGTTCTTCAATCTGTCAAGAAGGACCGAGCTCTCCGTATAGTAGGTTGGGAAGTTAAATTTCATTAAAAATGTGAAGTTTTACCTTTTTCTCAACTTCACGTTTCCCAACAACAGTATTGCATATTTGGTAATAAATATTGTTCGCTTTTTTATTCCTGTTGGATATTTTTTGTTGAATTTTACCATTTCTGCCTTGAACTGAACTTAGGTACGTGTAGTCTTCTGCTGCATCTATAATGTCTCCTCCGCAAGTGATCTGTACATCTTTAGGTTCTCGTCCTATTTGCATGACTTTACTTTTACTTGCATTTATTTTCATGCCTTTTCTCTTCAGCTCCGCTTCCCATTCCACTACAGCTTGCTGAAGATTCCGAAACGGAGTCCGCTTTAAGCACAATAACGTGGGCATAGAGAAGCATCTGGGTAAGAACTGTTCTCAGGTTTCATTTCCCTACTATTGTTCTTTCCGTCCTTCATTTACAGATTACAGACCTCATCCATCAGAATAATAAAGAGAAGAGGGCTCAGACTATCTCCTTGTTTGACGCCCCTCTACATATCGAAGCTTCCAGACTCCTTACTATTTATCCTGGCTTTACCCTTTGAGCCTGTATAGGAGGACTTGATGGAGTCTATGAGCTCTACAGGGACATTCTTTGCCTTCAATGCATTCGATATTTCGACTCTTGGCACTGAGTCAAAAGCGGCTTGCAGATCTAAAATGCTAAATATACATTTTTATCCCTATCCCAAGCTTTTTCTATGATTGTCCTTATTGAGAATATCTGATCTTGAGTTTTCTAAAAGGCCTAAATGCGGCCTGCTCTTCTTCCAGGTCCTTTTCCTCTACTTTTCTGTGTCTTTTCTCGAGGACCGATGAATATAATTTGTGGACAACCTGGGACAAGCATATAGGTCTATAGTTGCTGCATTCACTTTGGCTTTCTTTCTTATGGATAGGGATAAAGACATTATATTCCCAGTCTTTTGGAATGCTTTTCCCGTCGTATATTTTCTGAAATAAGCCATGTAGCACTTTAATAATTCCATACCCTCCATATTTGATGAGCTCCGGGAAAATACCGTCTTCTCCAGCTGATCTTCCTGTCTTGAGTTTCTTTATAGCCTAACAGTATAGTACTAAAGACAATAAAACAGTTCTATAGACAGAAAATAATGAAATACAACGACAGAAGGTTAAATATAAAAAAAATTTAGGAGAAATTAAAACATGATCGGGCAGAAACGAATTTACGATCTATAATGTACGACATGTGACACCATGAGAATGTATGACTCAAAGTCCAAATGAGGATTAAAATAATTACAATTAAAATGAAGAATATATGTTTCAAGATAGAGAATCAATTGAAATAATTTAATATGTTGACATTATAAGTGGGGAAGAAAAAGACAGAAATAAGGAGAATGGAGAGGAAAATATATAAGGAAAGATAAAACATTCTTGAGAGATGTAGGATCTAAGGGACACTAAATAAATATTAAGCCAACAAAAATGTATAGTTTTTAGTATTGCCAACTTACTACTTAGTATATTAGCACATATATTCCAAAGTCAGTGCAATATTTTTTTGTTATTTTACCAATATCAATTTTACTCTTCTCTTTCTGGACACCGATGTTGAAGTTTGCTGCTTTGATTCAATATTAAAACACCTAAAATATTTAATTAGAGGACTCTAATTAATTTTTTAATGACCATTTTAATTCATGTACTGTTATGTATAATCACTGAAAAATGTATACTTCAGAACTTTGCTCATACAAATATCGATAATTTTTTAATTTGAGATAAAACACTATTCGGATTCAGGAGTTATTAGAAGAATATCCCAGATTATAATACACAGGATCGCCAACGCTGATAAAAAAACAAAAAAAAATACCTTGATATATAACAGAGGGTAAGGCGAGAGACAGGAGATCCCTGTAGCGACCCGTGACCTCATATACCGAGGTTTTTGCCTCTTCCATTGCAACCTCGATTACTTCCAGTATATTATAACTAATTAATCTCACGTCTCTTGCACATCCAAGACATCTTTCTTTGTTACAATTTAACAAATTAGAGGGAACATACAAGAGAGTTGACATTCAAAGACATATTTGCTCTAATTAAATTATATAATTTCCATTCATCTTTGATGGTGGGCGTTCTTGCGAGAAAAAGAGGAATAAAAACATGATAAATAAATAAATTATAATTAGATTTATTGTAGAACCAGCAATCTATTCCCCACATATAAAATTGATATTATATACATAACACCTGTATCTCTATAATCCATGAAAAGTATTGGCTTCAGTGAATGGTAAGGGTGGTTAGGGCTGTTCGGATCTGGCAGACGCAGTAGGAACCTTTTTCCTCAGGGTGTCCATTTGATATTTTGGAAAACACGATTTGATTTATTATATTATTTGTTGGTGTTGTATTCTATGTTTGAAGGGTCCTTTGTCATTTCTATAAAAATACCTTGGGAGTATTAGAAAGAATATGTGAAGAAAGAACATCAATCTGAATGCAGTCGTGTTTTTTGGCGTTTCAGGTTCCTACCTGTGATAACAGTCACGGAAAACTTTGTAGAGAACATGGGACGCGGACAATGTCCCAGTTTATGCTCTCTTCAGTGCAGTTTGTAAGTGCTCTTTTCTAGGCGCTCTATGCACCACATTTTTCTAGGCTGCTGGTGGAAGGCTCGTATAAAAGGGGCGTAAGACGCAATACTAACATCTTACAAATTGAGTGGATAGAGGCCTTGTCATAACACCTTCAACTTCATAGAGGATTAGTTTGCACTATGGCAAGGGTTCCTTCATTAGACAATATTCCTATATTCTCTTTGTCTTGTAATGTGGTGCGAACCCACTAACCGGCCTCCTATTGGCACTCCTAGTCTCACGAAATCCGGCAGAACTCTGATGAAGGCTCTCTGGTAAACGCCATCCACCTCTAATATTAACTTGGCGGTGACTTTGGTTGTTCTTTTCTACAATTTCTTTTCATGGTTAATGAAAAGGCATCTGGTTTAAAATAAAGAAAAGACTAAAAAAGTTTTTAAAAAATATTTGCTACTAAAACCTTTTATTTTATTATTTTTTGAAGTCCCTTATTTAAATTTTCCTGCATTAAAAAAAACATAATAATTTCTAATGAATAATAATGCATGGAATAATAAAAATAGCTAGACGAGCAATATCATTATTCATTTATATATATATTTTTTAATTGGCGTAAATTAGCAGGTGTTTTTATCTTTCATACTTACAGTTTTTTCTTTAGAATTTGTCTAGTAATATATGCACAAGTATTTTATTTCTATTTTGTAATTTCACTTTACTATATTAGTATCCACTAATTTGATAACATTAAATTAGCAAAAATATTATAATTAATATCTAAATTTTATAAGTAATTTTTAATAGTATATACGAGTTAAGAACTATGTAACTTTCCTGTAAGACTCTGTAAATAGCTTTATTGCAGACTAACTCCATGTTTACTGATCCCCACCTTCATCCTCAAAACCAACAGAGCTGAATATACTTCACTGATATTTCTATTTGAGCTGTTATTTGGAAAATCGTAAATCTCTGCGGTGGATAGGAAGCTTGCACAAGCCATTCGTCAACAAGGTGGAATACACGCTCCAACTCTGCGAATTCCGTTGAAGCAAGTATTGAACCGGTGCTGGCCAATAAATAACAACTTTACGAATTCCGAAATGTTCCCCCTCCAACCGATATTTCACTCAGTATTCGACAGTTACAGAACCATTTGCCCTAATTTTTAATCCAGAATTCTCAAGGCTTGGAAATAGTAAAATTATAGTTTTTTTACTTTTACGTAAAAGTCTTAAAATATATAAAGAATGTAGATAAGGAAAGTATAACGATCGTAAAACACATTTCCTCCAAATTTCATTTAATTCTATACATATAAAATTACTACCCACCACACACTGTCAATTAATTAAAAAAACTAGTATAACCCATGGAAACATTTGATTTATTTAGTAACGCCTGCCCCTAAGCCAATAGTTGTGCCGAGAGTTCTAGGGACAAAAATACAGAGCATTGCTTGTTTCAAGAAACGTGATAGATTTATTAGGTTCGATCCATTAAGTTTATCAGTTTCTATGGAATAACTGAAGAAGAGTATAGAAGATTAGCATAAAACCTTTATTTTTTAAAAATTAAAATATCCTATAAAACTAATCTCATCTTTTACTGCTGAACGTGTTTTCAAAATGGGTATAAAGTGTCACAAGATCTTAAATATCCCCTTTTGATTGGTTAATTTGACAGAGTTTTTATTTTATTTAGTTAGGTCTTGTCTTTCAGTTGAAAGTTTGAGCATGGATGTAGTAGAAACTTCGGTTTTTTTTAGTTCAATTATGGGAGCATCTAGATAAACGTCTCACTTGGAATCCTCATACAAGACTGAAAAGACAAGAAACTGCTCGACGTTTTCGCCTATTTTAACATTTACTGGACAAACGCTCTAAGCTCCCAATTAATTACAAAAGACTCATTTACATGGCAGTTACCTATTTGGACATACGGAGTTGAGCTTTGGGGCTCTACTAAACCAATTCATCTCGTATCCAATCCTTACAATCCAAAATCCTTCGTAAAATCCTCTATGCTCCTTATTATGTCACAAATTAACTCATCCATCATGATCTAATATCTCATATGTTACTGATTTGGCCCATACTAGATACCTTCCACGACAAGCTCTATACACACTTGAATCCGCTAGTCTCTCAACTTGCTTCCCATACTATTCCTGATAACCGTCCGAGGCGTCTGAAAAGAAGATGGCCTCGAGACCATCTACTATAGAACTTTAGTGGAGTGGTACCGATGGAGTTTCTGTGGAGTTTCTCCACAAGTGTTTTTCATGTCATGTTGTACATATTAGCACATTTACTTGTTATAATAGCATTATAGTTGTAAATATCATTAAATTAAATTTTAAAAAAAAAAGTTATGGGAGCGGGGTTGGTGAGGGGTCGCTCTAGCAGGTCCCGGGGTCAAATCCGGCTGTAGCAGATAGTTTATTTAATCTGTTAGCAGCCGGAAATGGATCCTTTGGGATTTGGAGACTCTTTTTGGGTGAGCCCCAAAGGATGGATGAGAAACCTGGCTGTCGAGCGTAATCTTGGACTAATCACCTCCTGCACAACCGTTTTCCTAGAAAGATTACAGTTTCTACCACGTACTGAACAAAAGAATTTTCACAATTCTCAGTGGTACAGGTTTTAGTTTCAGCTATAAATTGACACTCTAGAGATAAAGCGCCAAATCGGTAACCTTTATCACGATTTTAGCCACATTTCTATTCAAAAACGAGAAAAAGAAAAATATGATATAGATTTATTCCTTGATATCTACTAACAAATACGAGTTGTTGTTTTTTTATTTCTTTTCAATCTATTGTGTCAAGAGTGAATAAGGTCCTCTTCCGATATCTGTTCCTATTTATTCTGAAACTTATAATGAACTAGTCTCTTAACAATCTGAGTACACGATCCCAACTCCTTCCTAACTTTTGTTATGATATATTTTTATTTTCTAGATGGTTGTTGAGATTAAATAAAATAACTATGGAATAGCAAGTTGGTTTTTTTAGGTAGAGCGGAGACATAGGGCACAAAAGGGCCAGGCAGTGGAGGGAGTAAGCCTGGGTGGGGGAGTTATTGTGTAGGGCTAGTCTGGAACAAAAGGGTCGCTCTCAGCAGTTCTACTATCTCCTCCCCCCCCCCTCTCTCACTCTCTCTCTCTCTCTCTCTCTCTCTCTCTCTCTCTCTCTCTCTCTCTCTCTCTCTCTCTCTCTCTCTCTCTCTCTTCTCTCACTTCTCTCCCTGGCCCTTTTCCTATTTCACACTCCTCTCTCTCTAATTTATTTAGCCAATCTCGTCATTGTTTTTTTCACTGTATGAAGAAAGTTTTTTTTTGCAAAAATCCTGGAATGTCCTATTTTTTCGGTAGTTTTTTGAGCCGAGATATTTTTCTGAAGTTTGGATGGAGTGGTCAACCCTCAGCTAAATTCATTGTATGGCCAAATCTCTCTACAAATTATGTAATATAGTGTGATCGTTGAGATTAGAAGTCACAGGGTGGAAAGAGAGAGAGAGAAGAAGTAGACGAGTTTAATTTATTACAGATGTAGATTTTTCTTAATGGGTACTGATCCTATCCTTGTATATGTTATGTGGAAATCATCTGGTTAGTAATTTAAAAAGCACATCTATGCCTGTGAATTGGCCAAGATGTAGACAAATTTGTATATACACTGACAGGCAAAAAATTCCACCCCCTTGATTTTTCCATGTTTTCATCTAAAAATATTTCAGGTTTGGATTCGTCTATTTCTTTAATGAATAAATATGTATTTTTATTATAGTATTTATAATAACCCTTAATTGAATGAAAGGACTGTAGATTCATATGTTCACTTTCTATGGACTTAAAATTGTTATTCAGTGTCATTTGTTCATAGTTTAAAATTGCCTCTTCGTGCTGAGGATTTTGCGCGTGGTGTTGCACTTATTGAGGATGGACCATTAGATATACAGTTAATGCCATCGGAGTTCCCAGTGAAACTTTATGAGATACCTTAGAAGGCCCGGTTCTGGGCGTCCTCGGGTAACAGAACCACAGGATGGCCGTTTTTTTACTTTAAGAATTTTACGAAACCGGCTCCTTACCTTTGTTCAAGCAAGTTCGAGGGGTCCAAATGTCTGAACGTACTGCTCGGAGAAGATTAAATGAGCATGGATTAATGGTTTTCCCCCAGTAAAAGGACCAGAGTTAACCAGAACTCACAAAATTACACGGCTGGCTTTTGCTCGAGAACACAGCCATTGGACTATAGACGAATGGAGTGCTGTACGTTTTACAGATGAACCATGATTTGCTCTTCTATCTTAATTTCGCACCTAGGTCGATTTTTACTGCTAGAGTAAATCTTTTAATTAATGGGTAGCTGACTCGGCATTTGTATGGGTCAAGTTAAAATATGATAAATACCAATAATCCTGTATGTTAAATACCACATCTTTGGGAATAAATATACAGTCAAGATATTGTTACGGTCAGAGCGGGAAGTAGGACCGGCTTCTGATCTGCCTAGAGCGGATTAGGCAAACAATGGGATTAAGCGGAAGGGATTATAGAATGGCGTAGAACCTTCTAGATCGGTCTAGGTGGTCCTCGTCCGTGTTCCGAGTAATGCCCCACCACGACCTACCTTGCCTATATAAAAAGGACAGCGTTTTCGGCCGCGGCAGTAGTAATAAGACGAGTCAGTAATAAGCAGTGAAGTAATAAGCAGCCGTTAATTAGTGGCAGTGTGTGTGAGTTAGTTAGTATTAGTATCAGTCTGTAATAAGTGCTTAGTGAGCAACAGTGACAATTAGTGGCCGTGTAATAAGTGTAATAAACTGTGTGGCAGTTTGTCATATTTGGAGAGTCTTACGGTCGGTGGACTTTAGTTAGCGAACTGTAAGTGTTAATTTGTTATTGTAAACTATAGTGTAATATTATTGTATTTGTACAAATTTATATATAAATAGTTTAGTTAATTAGTATAAACAATATCTTATATTATTTGTATATCATCTTAGAAATTAGATAACATTTAGTAGAATATTATTATTGTAAATTGATATTAGGTTAATAATTTAAATGTTTTAAATTATCTCATTGTATTCTTTCTACTTTGTTAATAAATATTAGATTCTTGAATTAAGTAATAGTTTAGTCCATTTTACACCCAGTAGCCCGTAACAATATTACGTTTCGAACCCTCTTTTCGAAGAGAGAGAGAGAGAGAGAGAGAGAGATGTTTTATTTTCAAAAAGGCTCTTCCCCGATTATATTATGCTACTATACAAGCATTAATACGCGTGTTGATTAGATAAACAAATATTTTTTTATTTTATATATTTTCTACGGTTTTTATACAATTTCATTCCCTTTTCTTTCTTTCATCTTCAAATTCAATACCCTTCATTAATAATAATAAAATGTTATAATTCAAATAAATAATAAGTCATTGAATTGTTTCACTGACGCAGAATATATATATATATATATATATATATATATATATATATATATATATATATATATATATATATATGGCGTGGTAAATCACCATTCAGGCAATATCATACTGTCCATAGTTTTTTTTGGCTTAGGGAAGTATGGAACGGAAAATATGAAGTAATTTTGTGACACTAAAACCAAAAAAAAAAGTTGTACATACCTAAGTTTTTTTTTCCCTCTATCACTTTGGAACTAGGATAGCTTCTCAAAGCTGGACATAACGATAGAAAATTTAATGAAGTGAAGCAACTATTTTTAAATCACCGAGGTAGAAACTAGAAAATTCTTTGCGTGAGAATCAACAGAGTGTTTCTATAAATTATTCATTTCTTCTTGTTTGCTTTGGCTGCTATGGTAGCCTTACCAAGCAATGTTTCTCTAAAGGTTAACTCATACATCGCTCAGTAATGTCTACTACAGAAGTTTGAGAAAAAATAGGTGTATTTCTTTAAAAAATAAAAATAAATAACCTTTTAAAAATATTATCTCGAAAATAGAATGAGATGAAAAGTAGGTTTGTATCACTTAACTATTTTTTTAAAACTTTCTTCCTTCAGTTACTGAAAATTTCAAGAATACTTTATAGATATATATGAATTAAGGTACAAAGTAAGCTAAGCTACTTATATTTTCAGGTAACTCAGCCAATTAATGATATTTAAAGAAGTGTGTTTAATAATAATAATAAGTAGGTTGAGTATTTTAATTAAATACGGCAGAACGGAAGGAATATTAGAGTAATGTTAAATCGTTTTCAATAAATCTCGACTAAAGCATTTATTTCTAATAACATTATTATTTACTAGCTTTTGTCAACGTGGGTGAAATTTGGTCTACGTGACAGATCATTTTAAATAAATAATTTAATTTTTTTAACTATAAGTCACTCGGACACCCGAAATATCAGATGTCTAACTTCAAAACTGACGGATTCCATACAATCTTCGAACCCCTATTATATTAAGGGGGAAGACCCTTAAAAGTAGCCTATGTTGAGATTATCCATATCAAATTTCATCACAGACGGATCAGCACACCCGTGAAACATACATCGACACTGATTAACAAACGGGACGGACAGAAGTTACTTTCGTTTACTGTTGTTCGTGTCAGAAAGGATTATTTTGCAATATTATTGAATTTATTGAAAAGCATTACTTTGTATAACGGTTTTACTTTTTGAACGGTTGCAGCGAGAAATTAAAACTGTAAGAATGAGAATAATGTACATACGTAGGTAATTTATCGATGCGCTTTTAGTTTTGGCGGTCCTACTTACCTAATGCAATATACTCTTGTAAACTTGTAAAAGCTCATTGGCTTTTATTATTTTTTAACAATGGCATATTAAACTTGTAAACTATGCTACATGATTTGTTCATATAAATAATTTGTTCAACAAGCATTTATTGGCTTTATACCTACCTTTATTTCCTCTTTATGTTCATTTTTTCATGGACTTGAGTACATGGTATTAAGTACATGGACTTCTCTAACGTAATATACATACTCCTAAACATAACATATGTTGGATGAAGTTAATAAAATTAAAATAGTGTAGAATTTTTCATTTTTACTTTTAAGATCAGAGCTCTACTAAGCCATTGGATTCCTCTATTATCCAATCCTTACAATCCAATATCCTCAATGCTGATTACTTTGTCACGAATAAAGTCATCCATAATGACCTCAATGTCCCATTTGTTGCTAATTTGACCAGAATCTGATATCAGTCCTTTCATGACAAACTTATATCCACTAGTTTCAAATATAGCAACCTTTTCAGTTCCTGATAACCTTCTGAGGCTTCTGATAAGAAGATGGCCTCGTGCCATAAGTTGAATTTGTTATTTGAGTACAACCTATGGATGGTTTCTCTACTTGCATTTATCCATGCTATTATGTATCATTCATTTACTTTTATGATTATTATATTGTTGTAAATTTCAATAACTAAATTTTTCTTAAATCTTTAAGACCTTATTCATATAAATCCATTTAAGGTAAATTTTCTCTTAAATACCGCCTCTGAGCTTTGATGGAATCAGTCCAGAACCGTTAAAAGGGAGCTGGAGATGGCATTGTCCTCTGAAGAGAAGAAGGGAGTGAGAGACGACTGTTCTCCGTTCATCGAGGATTCCATCAGTTCCATAAGACCGGAGGGATGCAGAAGAAGACTGTCCGCTGGAAACTTTTCCATTAAACCGGTTCAAGTTGAGCTGGAATTTTCAAAGTTGGACACCTTTCCAAAGACTCGGTTAGAGGCAGCTGAATATCGCAATTTATCGGCCCAATTAGAAACTTTGATAATAAGGAGGGATAAGGACCTTGGGGCAGTCTGAATCCTTGCCATCCTCCGCCTTCATTCATTATTCCTTCAAGGGGAGGGGGGCGGGTCATTGCCCAACTTTACTTTTCAATTTGCGTGAGTGAAAAAGGTCTACTTCATCGCGAATGAAGGATATTGGGTTTTGTAGTTGGTAGGGACTATATTGTTTCGATCCCAAAAGTTGTTCAGGGAGGTGATTTCGTTTAGAACAAATACAAACATAAATTTTAAACTAAAATTTTGCAAAAAGTTTGCAGCGGGAGATGGATCATATAGGATCTAGGACCCTCCTGGGGCCCACCCAGCCTCTAAAAAATATTATAAAAACAGGGTACCCAAAATAAGGGGGACAAAATCTGGCGGTCGAGCGTGACCTAGGACAAGTCACCTCCTTGCAGAACCGTTGTCCATGAAACAGTACAGTCTCTACCATGTACTGAACCCCAGACCCTTCATGGGTTGTAGTGGTACAGGGTTTTTTTTTTATTATTGCAAATGAAGAGAAAAAGCTCAAAAGATTAAACACATTAGTAGAGAAGTTCCAATAAAAATAGCGATGTGAACTGCCAAAAGAAACGATAACTCATATCGTAATCTAGGAATAACTCTTATTTTCCGAAACTCTAAATCATTTAGGTTTCATAATTTCAAAATTTGAACTATTAACATTAGTCTGGTTTCCGCATCTATTGACACGCCGTGGAAGAATTATATTTATTTCCAAGAAGTTTATTCATTATTCAAAACAAATGATGGGCTGCACAATTTCAATACAAAATATCGATACATTTTAATCGAAATAATAATCAGTATACAGTTATATGGATTATATCTTCCAAATTCTTGTTTATTTGCCTCCATTAGAAACTTAAAACAAGACAATCAACTATGGAAAATGAAATATTTTGGGATAAACGAAAAGTTCGACTAGTTATTGATGTTTCTAGTTATTTGAAAGTTTAAGTATTAAACGACCTTTTAGTTAAATATCATTGTTCTTGTATCAAACGATTTCTAGCCTTTAAACTTAAGTTGATTAAAAAAAATCGTTTAACAAGAATGTCGCTCTTATTGCTGACGTGAATGCATAAGTTTTTCCCTACCGAAAATTCCTCAACGTGGCTAAAGATGTATTCACTTCAAAAATCTTAAATCTTTAAACTAAAACAGGAAACAAATACACCAGTCAATATTTCACCCATTCAGGCTACTTCAGGGCATAAAGAGAATAACAGAAAAAGAAAGAGGAACGTTATCAGACCCGAACTGGAAAAAGTAACTTTTGATTCAGTAGTTGTATTAGCGCCTTGGAGGTGTTGGAATGTTTCCTTCGGTTAGTTAGAACTACAGAAGAATCTGAAGAGTGAAGAATAAGAAAATATCTCATCAATAAAAGATAGGTGAGATTTTATTTTCCAGCGTAGATCCTTGCTATCAAATGCTTCCACAAGGTCAAGGAAAATCTCAGAGCAATATTATTTTTTCTCAAAAGGGACAAATATCGCATCCACGATATGATGGCACTTTGTGCAGTGGAATAGGTAATTTGTACGAAATCCAAATTGGTGTACGAATAACTCTACTACTTTCTAGAATTGGCTTTATACGATTAATGAAAAGTTTTTCAAATAGTTTATCTGTTGAGGAAAAATGAAATTGAATTAAACGAAAAGATATTAATTAAAATCAAATAACTATAATACATTTTAAAATTACTAAGAAAATTCGATTACCCATTCTAATTTTTCTTCTAAATCAGTTTAAATAATTTGTATTAGGTGAGATTAATACTGAAACGGTATTAAATCTCGACAGATGTAACTAGGAATAAGAAAATAAATCAAGATGGAAAATGCTAAAGGAGATAGGACAGTTATTTTTATTGCGAGATATAAAAGAGGGAAGGTGCCTTATTGGAGCTGAGCGGTTGACATAAAGCAGTCCCTCGGAGGCCATTAAATAAAAAACTCATCAAGCTCCGGGGACTTAGCCAAAGCGCTAATCCCGGACTTAACTCTCCCCCTCCACCTCATCGCCTGTCGATCCCAGCCAATGAAAAACCCCGTCTCTTAGTCAGCCCCATCCAGATTTTACGTGTTGCTTCCAACTGATAGACTCTTATTCATCAGAATTTTAATTAGCAATAATCCATATACCTAATTGTCTGTATATGCATCTGTATGGTAATGGAATATAACAGAAAAATAATTTTATTCTGGGAACAGATCCCTTAAGAAAAAAATATATATATAATAATAATAGAATATATATCTGGCCAATAGGCTACATAATAAAAATCATATGGAATTTACATAAAAAGGCGAACAGAAAGGACGTTTACTGCCAATTGTGGTTCAGCTTCTTTTGTATGCGGACGATATTGTTATAATTGCGGATTCCGTGGAGGAATTGCAGCAGACGGATGATGAGGTTGGAAGGATACAGGAAGATGCTCAGGTGTACTGCAATGGAGAGTTGATGGAATTAGTTTCGGATTTCACCTACCTTGGCACTGTTATGGATAGGTCCGGGAATGAGGATTAAGAAATTCTGAACAGGATAAGCAAGGCAAACGTTATATACTCCTGCGTACGTGTACCTCCCTGTACATCTATATCCGGCTGAAAGCTGGGTGCTGATGGACAAACTGGAGAGAAAAGTCACTGCTCCAGAAATGAGGTTTTTTCCAAAGGATCGCAGGGAAAACGAGACGTGACTGCATTCGCAATGAGAGAATCAGGGAGGAGTTGGGGGTTCCCCCGATGAAGGATGTCCTTGAGACCCGGCAGCTTAAACGGTTTGGACATGTCAGAATGGAGGATCGCAGGGATCCATTGAAGTCTATGGACTATATCCCTGATGGTAGAAGACCCTGTGAAAGACCGAGAATGTCGTGCCTCGAATTTGTCGACCGTCTGGGTACAAAAAGAAACATATACGCCAAACCATAAATCTTGCATGTAACAGGGGACAATGGAAATCCTAGATAGATTCTCTCCTATGGTGAAAGGTACTAAAGGGTGGTGCAAAAGAAGAAGAAGTATTTACTTAAAGAAGTAAAGTACTTAAAAAGAACCTCAACTTAATACCTTATCTGGACCACAAAGATAAGAATATATAAAACCCTGATAAGGCCAGTTCTAATATATGCTTCAAAATGAATGATGATGATGATGTGAGACACTCACAAACGCACAAGAGCTCGCTAGCGTGAGGTTTGAGCGAAAAATATTACGGAGGATCTTTGGGGCAGTATTTCACGATAACTCGTGGAGGCAACGGTCGAACATAGAAATAATAGGGCTATATAAAGATGCCTACATTATTAGGGCTACCAAAGTAAAGAAGCTACGATAGGTAGGAGACATTGAACGTATGAGAACAGATGAAGTCCCTAAAAAACTCCTTGAAGAAAAAGTGCATGGAACCAGAAGGACTGGAAGACCGAGGCTCCGATGGGCTGATGGTGTGGCTGCTGACGCTCGGACTATCTCACTCGTCCGTAACTCGAGAGCAATCTATGAATGAATGAATGAACTTAAAAAGTAAATAAAAACCGAAAGTAAGCTCTTCTCATGAAAAAAAACACGACAACATAAAATAACAAGAATTGAGCAAAATAAAATTTAAAATAAACGTAAATTACATATATAAAAGTAATCATTGTATTAGAGATAACAATTAACGATAAGTCATTAGTTACTTTTAATTGGTATGATCTAATTCATACTTATAACTGATGTGGAATGCTGGGCGATGATGAAACCCCTTGAGTCGTCCATAGTGAAATTTGAAACGAAGATTCTGAATTTTTGGGCCTTTGTATGGTAAGTGTGTATGGAGATTGAGAAAAAACTCTGAGCTCATGCATCTCTATATAGGCCTGGATCACTATGGGCAGGGTATACGAGGATGAGTGTTAATGATATCCTCGGAATGCTCCTAAATGAAAGTTTTTTTATTATTGATCAGTGGCTCGACCATGCTCAGACTACAGGAGACATTGACTTTTCACAAGTTGTAGTGGCATTAAACATCTGTATGGGGAATAAGTATTTGGACTGTATGGGACTGAGGATTTGAATTGTAAGAGACTGTTAATCCATGGAGGGCATTGAGAGTTGATGGATTGACATATCCATGCACCTAGGGAATATTGTGAATGGATAAAGGAAAGTGCCACTTAACTCAAAATAGAGTTGGGACACATGAGACTTAAATCCCATTTAGTAATGAGCAAAAGCTCAAAAGCAGACATAAAATAATTATTAGAATGCATTTGGAAAAAAGAAAAAATATTGAAAACTTCCTCTAAAACATTATTGAATGTTAATTTGTAAATTTATCCATTCAACCATTTCGTTAATTTAGGCATAACTGGTCATACCAAAAAAATCATACCAATGAACACCAATTACAGCACATTCCACATCAACAGATCAAACGAACTCATCAATCAAAGATAGCAACCTCATTCTAAAATGTTCTATTTAATCCTGTGAGATACGTCCATAGTATATATAATACGTCCATATACATATAAATTCTGGGCGTTATGATGAGGTCACCCAACCATATTTTCCTACCACTGAAACCATGATTTCTATATTGCATATTGCTCCATAACCAGACTCTTTAAGACAAACAGATTCATCAGTAGCCTACTGTCGGTTTCTAATATAAGGACAAAACTATATAAATCCACGGATTATGGCTGTTGATTTGGTATGACTCAGGAGTTTGCAGGCGCACAAGGATTTATATTTCTGTTCCCTCGGCAGACTGTCCACGGAGCAGACCACAGAAAAATAATAAACGAATCTTGACAAGAGTATAGGGTTAAGTATCCTGCACCAGAAAAAAAAAATCTACCAGTCACCACTACAACTGGTGATGGATCTAGGGTTCAGTACATGATAGAGACTGTGCATTTTTTAGGTCTCTGATCTGTAAGAGTCTCCACCGATAGGTTTTTCTCCCAATTATCGGTATTCACTTTATAAAGATTGATCAACAAGAGGGTTTGTATATCCCTCTGATTTTGAGTACAGCAGCTTAGCGCTCCACAGACTGAAATTATAGCCATATTCCAGTATAATTTTTATAAATATTAAATATATTTTGAGATACAAAGAAATATAATACCTATTGCAATGATGATGGTTATAAAATTTAAGCTTTAGGAATAGGAAAAACTGAAGGAAAAAGAACAGTATAGTTTGCTGAACAAAAAATGGTAATAATTGAAATTTATTTTATTTTATAAACAGTTGAAAAAATATCTTGCCGAGTAAACTAAAAAAAATAAAATAAATAAATTGGCTCCTTCATTTGAAAAGCGTCATTTTTTGCCTGGATGGTTAGACCTCTCTACTTTGACCTGTCTTGTTTATTTTAGATTAACTTTCCCAGAGGGAGATTCCTGCAAACTTCCTTTTTTTATTTCATGGAACCGCTGAGACCATATTTGCTGAGGACATCCCATTAGTAACTGTATGAAAAGCTTTGAAGTTTGTACTTACCCCCGAAAATTCTCGATAATCTCATTTTTTTTCATTCTTTTGTGCTTGAACAACGCTTCATTGGCATGAAAAGAGACTAATTAAAATTCTATAAATTAATATTTTAAATGTCTCGTTAAATTACAAAAAAGAAAAAAATGAGTCTCTAAATACTAAAAAAAAAATCAAGAAGGACTTGAAGAATACATCTCACATCAAGAGTTCAATCAGATTCATCCAACAGAGACAGAAATCTTGCTCCATGACTTTACACAAAAACCAACAATAAACTTGCTTGTTTTTCCCAGTATCTTAGAGACTGTGATTTGCTTTTCTAGATCTTTCCTATTACAATCTAATGGATAATGTATGTCTTTTTTTTTATAATAATAAGTGAAGTTAAGAGTTAGAAATATATTACAAAGTAGTAGCCTTAAATATTGCTGATTTATAAGCGTTATCATTACTTGTTGTTGTTGTCATTACTGTTGAGCGCTACAGTCCTCGCAGGACTATGGCGTCTGTCACCATTCTTCCCCACTCCAGGCGGCCTCCAGCGAGGCTCCTCCGATTTCCTATCGGAATTCCATCTTTCCTAAATCATCCTCTGATTCATCCGTCCTCTGAAGCCTTTTCCCTTTTCCTCCTGGTGTACCATTCAGCATCATTTTAGGCAGCCTATAGGGCTCCACTCAATATACATGGCCTAACCATCTTGGTCTGTTCTTCCTTATGGCACAGAGGATATCAGACCCCCGTACAAATTCATTGATTCGGCATTGCTTCTGATTCTCTAATGTGCTCTTATGGCTCCAAAGATTTTTCTCAGTAACTCTTCCTTCCCAAACCACAAGAGATATTCTGTTTTCCTTGAACAGAGTAGTCTTTTTTTAAATAAAAGCCTTATTTTCATGGAAAGTCTTTTATCGGAGAAACATCTGATCCCTGCTACCATTCAGCCATTAATTTAAACTTCTAAATGGTTGTTCTCCATCACACTTCCTTTAAGGTACTTGAATGTACTACATCTTTGAAACGTATGTTCACCCAAATCAACAATATCTCTTCTCTGTCTGGAGGATTGTATATAAATAGTCATCGCCTTATAAAAATTATTTTTTGTATATTCTATCCGATCCTTTAAAAGAATGTTAACCCGATATTACTATTCATTTAATTGTACATACAGTAGAATTCCGTTCGGACATATTGATCTGTAGAAAAGCGTTGAGTGTCTAATGTCTAAACCACAGTCAGCCTGGTAAGACAGAGAGAGCGAGCGAGAGAGAGATATAGAAGCAGAGAGAGAGAGAGAGAATGATGAAGGGGGCGAGAGATAGCTTATTCAAATAGCCGCTAGGCTCTCTCCAAGTTAATCGCTCGACCGAACTCCGCTCCACGCTGAGCCCATTCTCTCAAAGCTGGAGCCGACTATTGCCAGAGCTAACCCCATTAGCGTCCTATTATGGCCACATTATATGACATGGCTAATTGCTGTAATAAACCTAATTGAGGGTGAAAACGATCCGGGTCGTAACACTGTGTATTGCCATGAACAGTGTAGGGCTAGGAAATCGCATATGTAATTTTTGAACCGTGTCGTCATTAATTGTTGCCATAATCTTTATTAATTATAAAACAATACATAAAGATAGTACTTCCCGTTTTGGACATCGTGGACACTTGAAAAGGGAAAACAGGGTATAGTCAAGGACACATATGGAGAACTTGGTAATAAAATAAACTCAAAAAATCCTCATATCGAAACAAAGCACTTATGTATTAAAAAAATAAAGATACACCCAAGCACTAATAATAATAATCATTCTGGAATTAATAACGACAATATAAGAAAATATTCACAACACCATCTGTTTAGTGATTAGTCGTTACAACCATAACGAAAATAAAATAAAAAAATATTTCATTGTCATCATAGTTTGGCTCTATCATCAACTGAAACTACACCAGGCTACACTCAGAAACTAGTCAGACTACACTAAAAAGAAAGTTTCCTTCCTACCTTCAGATTTTTTCTAGCTTCTGGTAAGATTACAAAACTTCTCAGTAGTAACATTCTTCAAACTAGCTAAACATTTTCATTACTTTCCTGTAATAATGCTGCGTCCTAGCGGACCAATTCGCCTTATTTCATTATTTTCCGTAAAAATAATTTATACAACATCCAGTACAGGAATCAGTAGCGTTTACAAAACCCAGGCGTGGGAAATCATTGGGATGCAAATACAAATACAAATACTAATACAATATCTTAATCTAATTACAAATTTTATTTTTAGATTATAACAGTACAAAGTTTGTTATCAGAATGTTCGACAGAATGCACTTTTTAGCTCATTGTCCCTGTGCCATGAGCAAGTCTCACAAGTGTTCGTGATAAGTCTGACTCCTGAACTGTATTATTATGAACACTAGACTTCATTTCATTTTCCGTCCAGTGCATTTACCATTAATTATTTGATAAAGTACTTTCAATAATAAGAAAAAAACGACAAGATGGGTTAAGGAAGTGATAAATATTTAGGTAGAAACAACATAAACACAAGAAATAAATAATTGAGAAGCATATCGGAAAAAGGTAATGAAATTGGAATAACTAGGCAGAACCCCGAAAAAAAAGAACTAGGTTGGTCTGAGGATAAGAGAAGGAGGAGCAGAGTGAACGGATGAAGGCTTAGAGCAAAAAAATGAGGAAAAGAATAAGAAATTGATATCGGAACTTGGTCCTAAGATGGCCTCTTCGAGGAGAAAAAAAAAACCTTAAAACTGAAACATTGTGAAATATGGATCATGAAATATTCACACGAAAAAAGTATACTCAGAAGAGTCTCAATATCTAATAAACATGAAGCTTGGTTCTCTTGTCAACCATGCGACAAAAAAGAATGTATAAATAAATGTATTAGGAATTATTTTTTTATCTCCACACTGACAATTTTTTTCTCCATATTTATAATGTCAACTAATAATCATTGAATAAAATAACGCCGATAATATATTTAAACATATTCTATCCAAATAAGCAAAGTCCCTTGGAAGTAGAGGGAACGGTATCCTTATTATTATGTTATGATAGGAAAAGGACCTTACGAAGGACCCTCATAATCCTCTCTCCTGGTCACCATCCTTCCTCCTAATCCTCCCCTAAAGCTTAAATGCCAGCTTCCATAACTTTGGCCAAATATAAGACATGATATTTGACAATGGTCGACTTTTCAACTTGAAACTCTAAGCCATATAAATATTATCATTTAATCATTTTATCAAGCACGCTGTATTCGCCGATTACAAGTTACTAAGTAATTTAAAAAAATAATTCGGAGAATTGATTTTTTTTTTTAAACAATTGTTTCGAATTAAGTATTATGACCGAAGATAGTTCCCTTTTATTGCTATTATTAAGAGGTAAAATAAACTAATATCTCCATTGAGTGGTAGACTATTTAGCCTAAATCTTAAATGTATCTTTTTAATTGTTACAAAATATTTTTAAAAAAAAATTATTGCTTCCATTTGAAATAAAAAGTACTCCTATAAGTTGCCATAAAAATTAATCAAAAAACGTCATTCTATCTCATGTAATAAATAGGGTTGGATTAAGTAATGTAACAGAAGAATTTGTTATCATCCAAATCTATTTACAAAAAAAATATATTCACTAATAAAAAATTATAAACAGAAGAAATAAAAGAAACGAAAATGAATTTAACAATAATATTTACAAAAAAATATATACAGACCAAATATTAGAGAAAAACAATACTTGTCGCTATATAATGAAATTAATTTTAATGCATGCATATCATAAAGAAAGAATATAATAATTGAAAGAAAGATACATAGCAAGATACAATAAAACTCGAATAAGAGTGGTAAGAATGGGGTTAACAAAGGTTTTTCATCCTCAAGTTCGCACAAGTGCTGCAACCTTGATTAGTATATTCACAAATATGCATGAACTGTTATATAAGTGTACAAATAAATTCTGTTTAAAAAAAAAAGCGTGGGCAACCTGTAAAAACCTGTATATTTACAACCAATAAGGGTTCTTGGGTTCAGTATATGGTAGAATCTGTACTGTTTCAAGGAGAACGGTTGTGCAGGGAGTTGATTTGTCCTAGATAGGTGGTAAAATATACCGTTGTAAATAACAAAGTACTGTTTAGAAACCAACGGTTCTGCAAGGAAGTGGTATTGTTGGAGAACACGATCAGCCTCTATTGGTTTATCCCAATTGAAGGTTTTCCATACTTGTATCAGATATGTCAAGGACTATTCCCATATTTCAAACTTCTCATTAAAATATTCAAACGTAACGAAAAAATTTCACTATCAGGGTCTGATATTTATGTATTTTTCCCATACCAAATCCTTGACCTAGGTCCGAGTAAGTGCTTTCTCCGGTTATTGCCAAGAAAAATAAGATGATAAGAATAAAAACAAAAACATCAAGAAAAGAATTTCTCATTTGAGAAGTGCTCAGGAATAATTTAGAAATAACATTGTTTGTTGGTGTGTTTTGTTATTTTAGTTCACTTAATGCTGTTATGGCTAATACGATGATTCTGCGGTAATCCTATTTATTTTTTTTTATCCAGGGACAATTAAAGTTCTGAAAACTTCAACTAATGCTTTACAAACATACACATGTACGTAAAAGTTACATGCAAACATTTAAAAATCACTTTTTTGGTGGCACCGTTTCATCTAAACTCGACCTATTAACACTTGTTACAACGTGTTTTGGGGTTCAATGGCACCGTTTGCGGGTTAGGTACCCCCTCGTGCTTGTTTGGGTGATTTACTTAACTAGTCCGTAGGAGGGGTTCGCTGGCACCGCTGAGATCTGTTGAGACCCAGGCCCTTTCCTAGGGGAATTCGCCTCAGTATAACCGGGAGGCGTAGACCTCATATTCACTTGTATATATATTTATATATTATAAATATATTTCTCAAACACACACATATATACACATACATATATATGTATATGTATGTGTGTAAATATTTGTATATTTTTATTTTATTTTTTCACTCTGCCCAGCGCTCTGAATACATGTCTACGCTCTGAATATATATTTCTCACACACACACATGCATGGGCTATATATACATATTAATGTATGTGTGTAAGGTCTATTTCTAATTTATATGTAAATCATGTATGTGTGTAAATCTTAGTTATCTTAGCTGTAGAAGGCTGAACTCAAGAATTGGTATTTTTGAGATATGTCATAGTTCTTTTGAAGGACCAATGTGTTTTACCGTTAAACTATTAATTAAAAAAACAAAACAATTTTTTCAGCAGTATTATTTATAAAATTGTATATGGTTAAATCATCAATTCGAATATTACTTTCTATGTTTGTGAAATTGATTATCCAGTTGCCTAGGAAACAAAATAGTTTCTTGCTAGTTTCACATTTCTTTATTTAATATTCCGTTAAATAAACTGCAAATGTATTGTATTATTATATAATAAACATTCTTTAATGAAGCTAATATGTATCTAACTAAACATTTATATAATAGATAATTGTAGGACAACTAAGATAAATACAAAAAGAAGGAGCAAGCGAGTGACGTAGGTTAAGCGGGAATAAATTGTACCTAAAAATAAAAGAAAATTAAAAGACTGATTTTGAGAAAAACAAATGAGTTTATAAAATTATAAATTTTTTATTACAACTGGCCCTTAAAGGCCGTAATGGGACGAGCGGGAGGGAAATGTTAGTCATCTGATATTTTATTTAAGCCAACGGTTTTACAAACTTCTCTCGCTAGAAATGTAAAGTAAACCCTCGAGCTCCCATGGTAATTGACTGGATAATCAGTTCATCACTTAACCAAATTATCATCATAACTTAACTTAAATAAATATATATATATATATATATATATATATATATATATATATTTAAGTTAAGTATATAAAGAGTTTAGATGATAAGTAAAAACTATTATCTCTTTGTACCAGGTTATGTTTTTGTACTCAATTTTAATAACATGTGTTGATTATATTTTTGGTTAAGAGATTATTAAAAGTCAATTTTTAACAAACCGTTTGTGATATTAATTCCCAAATTTTCCCTTATTTATCATCTTCAGTCTAATTATTACTTATATATACATATATAAAACCATATATTTATATGTTCGACATTTACCATTCGACTCAGAAATCATTAACTTCTGAAGATTTCGGTTATTACTGAACAATATTCCTAGTCAATCTTATCCTGACGACACTATCAGGATTCATTTATTATATTTGATTATGCTCTGCGATTCTGCGTTGTGTAATCTATTTTCTCCAAAGGATTTCTATTTTTTCGAACTGAATATTCTAAGCATTGCCTCATTTCTGAATATACTATGTCCTTCCTATATTCTAGCAATTTAGGGACAACATTTCATACTCATATAAAACATTTGGAAACCTGACATTTTCATATATTCTAATTATTGAATTTATTTATTATCGGTCATTGGGGTCATCGATGGTGTAGTGGTTAGCATAAGAACCTTCTATCTCATAGGTTTGCTCTCTAGCTTAAAGGGAGTAAAAAACCCTAACGCCGATATGAGCATATAAAGGGACATAGAACGGCGGTTCTGAGCGTCTACTATTTAAAGATCCTTCTCCTAATTATACCTTTTTTTTCCTGCGGCTCTTCTCTTGGACCCTATGGACATCTAAAAAGTGCTGGGCCACGACACATATTGGGGAACTTGTTAAAGAAATGCACCCAAGACAACCTTGAATAAAAATGTATCTCTACTATATTAAAATAAAAGTTACAATCAACTGCTATTAATAAGAATAATCCTAAAGGTATAATTAAAATAATAATTACAATTTAAAACGAAATTCTCATTCCACAAAATAATCACTAATAAAAATAACAACTCTGATTTGATATAAGGTTCACCATCAACACCTATAATTACTAATAACAATAACAACTGTGATTTAACATAAGGCTCACTATTGTTACGGGCTACTGGGTCTAAAATGAACTAAACTATTACTTAATTCAAGATACTAATATTTATTAACAAATTAAAAAGACTACAAGGAAATTATTAAAAACAATTAAATTATTAAACTAATATCAATTTACAATAACAATATTCTACAGATTATAACCTAGGCCTTACTGTTATCTAATTAATAAAATAATATACAAATACAATAGGATATTGCTAATACTAAATAACTTAACTATTTACCTAAATTTGTACAAATACAATAATATTACACTATAGTTAACAACTACAAATTAACACTTACAGTTCGCTAATTAAAGTCCACCGACCGTAAGACTCTCCAAATATGACAAGCTGACACACCGTTTATTACACTTATTACACGGCCACTAATTATCACTGTCACTGTTCCTCACACGGACTATCACAACAGTATTATCACATCACTACTCACTTAATACAGACCGATACTCACTTAGCACTTATTACAGACTGATACTAAGTAACTGTAACTCACAGTAACTCACACGCACTGTCCCTATTTAACTACTGCTTATTACTGACTGATACTAACTGGCCGAAACAGCTGGCCTTTTTATATAGGCAAGGTAGGTCGGGGTGGGGCATTTCTCGGAACAAGATCGAGAACCGTCCAGGCCCCATCCAGGCCGATCCAGGTTGAACGAGAAGGGCCTCGGCAACTTCTTTGATCCCTTGCGTTTAATCCCACAGCTCGTCTAATCCTCTCAGCCGGCCCTTCTTCCCTCTCTGACCGTAACACTATTAACAGAATTAGGACTAATAAATGCAATAACGATAATTAAAATAAGATTCACTATCTCATCTACTTCGTAATCGAAACTTGCCAACAAAGAAAATATTTAGCTGGCTCTATCATCACTGAGTTACCAACAGGCTACAGCCCAAATTAAGTCGGACTACAATATAGAGGAAAATTCCTACCTTCCATCTGCCTCCTTGCTCAGGTCTCGATACTTCGCACTAGTACCCTTCTTCAACTCATCTTCCTTCCGGTGGACGACGACCCTGCTTAGCGAGAGTACCAGCTCTCTACTCTGACTTTTGAGGGAAAACGGTCGGGTATTGGAAGGCATATTCTAGCTAGCGTCAACATTCTTATCCCTAAGTCTGTGAGGTGGTGCGACCTGGTGGTCATAACTATCCCAAGAAATTCTCGAATTAAATTTAACTTTTTAAATATTCGATTAGGGTCGACTCGTAGCGACGGAAATTCTGATTCATTCCCGACCTCCTTTCCGAATTGGACTTATGAACTAATACCTCGCCATAAAACAGACATGAGCCTTCTATCAATAGTTAACATTTAATAAAATATATCTAAACTTAAATTATCTCAGTCCGTTACACCTTGATAGGCAAGATTTAGGAATCTCGCTATAGCATCGTCCGTTTAGCCATAGCGGCATAAAGTGACGTTAAATACACAAACAAAGTTGAGCATTTCCTGACTCCAACTACGCATTTACTTAGGGCTAATGAGAGTAATGTAAAAGTCTTCAACCTTCAATACAACTCCAATAAACCTCCAACACCACAGCCGACCAATCTCCGCCATCATGTGCTATTCTCCTCCAGTTTCGTACACCCAGCAGTTTCAGCTCCTCTTCGACATCATCTAGCCATCTGATCCGAGGTCGTCCACATCTTTACCGTCCGGTTTGTAATTGAGCATTCTCTTCGCTATCTTGTGGTCCGGCATTCTTTCCACATGTCCCATCCATCTCTTTATCAACGCCACCCTGTCCGGCTCCCCATATAGCTCCATCAGCTCCTCACTCTTTCTTCTCCTCCATTCACCATTTTCGGCCTCTCCGCCCCAGATTCTTCTTAATATTTTTCTTTCCCATGTGTTGACCATAAGTTCTGATTTTTCGGTCAGGGGCCATGTTTCGATCCCATACATGACTACCAGTCTTACTATGGTTTTGTACGGTTTAATTTGTATTCTTTTAGAGAATGATTTAATGAGTAACACCTATTTCCTGCTGCTATTCTGGCTTGTATTTCACTCTCTATTTTGTTATCAACCGTGACCACACTTCCCAGGTACTTGGATTGGGTTACTGCTTTAAAACTGTTCTCTCTTAAACTGACTTTTTAATTTTAATATCGCGATTACGAATTAGAAATACGATATAAGATGTAACACTAATATTTCTAATCTGACATAAGTTAAAAACATACATTTTTGGAAAACAGGAGGAACTATAAGTGAGCTTGGAATAGCATTTTGAATATAAGAGTGAAAAAGCTCTAAAGGTAGGTTGATACAAGGTTTGATGAGTGATAAAGAAATATTTATCCCTCTTACTTTCAAGGTAATAACTCACCGACGGAATAACACCAATTTTTGAGTTGTGTCATTTTAGAAATAATAGTGCAATATACAATTGATATCGAATTACAAACACTTCTAAATCCCTGTGTGATGTAATTATAAATAAATTAAGGCGAATATTTAAAAAAATATCCAAATACAGAATATACACTATGAGCAGACCTGTCAGTGAGGTGTGCTACAGATATTAATGATTTTATCGTTTCATGAACTGATACAGATATTGTGGAAGAATGCGTAGTTAGTGACTGAATGACATACGAGAATTATATGAATATTTTAATTAAAATATATTTGTATATGTATTATGGAAGATTAGTGAATAATAAAAAAAATTAGTTTTTTTTAACTTTTAAGGGGTTAAACAATTTAATTTTTTTTAAAATAAGTAACACGCAACTGTTACTCCACACAACTTCATGGTGAAAATGGTTACAAGTTGTGTATTTGGCATAACTATAAGCCTCGAGGAAAGCTTTTGTTGATATTGACAAGCAACATCTCAAACTGGCAAGTAGTGCCAACCGCCTGGGGGCACTCCGCCTTGCCTACGTCAACAGAACTGCTTCTACGGAGGCCTGGAGGCAGAATATTGTAGTGGAATATTTCGTAAAAAGTGTTTACGTATTTATTTCTTCTAAATTTCAACGGAAAGAAAAGAACTACGGTTCATTTGAAGGAGGGAATCTGACGGTTGAGCGTAATCTCGTCAAAACAACTCTTCACAACCGTAGTCTTAGAAATAGTAATAACTTTTCATTGGTTGTAGTGATTCATATTTAAAAAAATTAAAAGTAAACCAAACAAGATAAATCTGTATAATAAGTCTTCGTCTTTGAAGGAGCTGGATTGATATCAGTAGGAATAACAGGTATCAGGAGGTTGTCATCTTGATGACATAGAGTGGTTAAAACTCTTC
This sequence comes from Troilus luridus, assembly GCA_964056705.1. Classification (NCBI taxonomy): domain Eukaryota; kingdom Metazoa; phylum Arthropoda; class Insecta; order Hemiptera; family Pentatomidae; genus Troilus; species Troilus luridus. The sequence goes on along the minus strand of OZ057415.1, from coordinate 92,570,903 downwards.
TGAATTTTAAAATAAAAACTTTGAATGTATCTGATTCGACACAATAGTTAGTTTGATATGTGGCAGATTGGCACACATTTGTTCACCAAAATGTTTAATTGTTATATTGAACATATAAAACACCTATATAGGTAGAGCCCATAAGCGTTCTTGGGTTTGATACAGGGTAGAGAACTGTCTCTAGTCTAACGGTTATGCAGGAAGGTGATTTGGCCGAGAACAATCTCAACCACTAGATTATTCCACTAATAAAGGGTGCCAAAATTAACATATAATTGTATTTATTTTGAAGAGAAAGGATATTGCCGTGGACGGGATTCGAACCCGGGTCGTCCGCCTCTCCGTGGCAGCGCTCTTACTATTTGAGCTACCAGGGGTCGCTTCACAGTGTGTTTTGAAGGGTGTTATGTTATTTTAAAAAAAGTTAACTGTTACTAAACCTAATCTGAAAGTGTTCTAAGACGATCGAAGATGGCTTAGTATTACATTTGAAGTGCCCTTTTCTTCAGGGTCAATTCCAAAATTTAATTTACTGTTAAGATACGAAAACTCCTTAATAATAGTGGTTTAGAACACTGCATTGGAGATGCAGACGACCCGGGTTCGAATCCTTGCCAGGGTAATATCTTTTCTCTTCAAAATAAATATATTTAAAATTATAACAATTAATAACCAGAAATCAAATCAACCAGAACAATCAGAAACAAGCCAATCGTGTTCATGGAAAAGTAGACTCCGTCCCAGGACACGAAAGGACCCGATCGACTAACGATGGGGCCTGATGATTTACGAGCGGACCCGAGCGAGTATATAAAACCGAGGGAGAGCCGGACATCTTCATTCTCTTTTCTGCCCTGAAGAAGTCAGCAGAATGTCTGGCGAAACGTTGGTGAAAAAGTTAGCGACACAGTCTAAACCAGAAGATATTTTCTAGCCACTGAAATATTTTGTATAAATAGTGGCCGTGGAAACCTAAAAGCGTAATTTTAAAAAAAATATTAATAACATATAATTGGATAGAATAAAAAATTGCCTTTACCTGAGACTGGGCCCCTTTAGTATAAAAAACTTTGGGAATAATGACAAAGTAATGTTATTATAATTAGTTCATAATTTAAATAAAGAAATTCAGGACTCAGATGTTGTAACCTATCTGAAATAGGTAACAAAAGCTCATTGAAATTTAGGGAATAAATAAAAGGTAACTCGACAACTATAATGTCCCTCTTAACATGTTTCAAAATCAGAAAATATGAAGTGAGAAATTAAAAAGAAATTAATCCCGCAGTAATGAAAACCCCGAGACAGCAAGATGAGGATTCATAATTGCAACGGGATGGAACTGAATCTGATTAAAGGAGGAGCTTTCATTAATTTGGGGATTTGATTAATCCAATCGGTCGCTTCCAGATTTAAAATATCACTCATCCCCCCACTGATGATGACGACGATGATGGAGGGTTTTCATCAACTTTCGTGTATAAGATTACTTTTTTGGGGATTTTGGCGTTCTTGTCGGCGGGAGAGAGAGATATGGGGGGGGGCAGAAGGAGTGGGAAGAATATTCCCTTTGATCTTCCCGCCGGACCAACTTCACTAGAACCAGCTAAAATTTTATCTCTCGTTCTCGAGAGCTTCTATTTTGGTTAGGATGGCTATTTCCTATTCCATCACGGCTCAGCGAATGGGTATTCAGATAAGTGTTTATTAAAAAATAAAACAGCTATATTAAGAAGAAAAAACAGCCTTTACAGTATATAGTAGAGACTGTATTGTTTCTAGGACAAAGGTTGTGCAGGGAGGAAATCTGTCAGAAACCACAATCAGGTTTTTCTCCAAAAGGGTCCTTGCATAGCTGCTAACAGGTTAAATTATTTATCCATCACAGCTGGATAGAACCCAAAACATTCATCACAGCAAATCTACAGTCTACGCGCTGAGCTATCCCGCTTCCCAAACACTAACAGTGATATTAATTCTATTTATTGTTAGGACAATAGTTGTTTATAACACCTTACATAATAGGGGGAAATCTAAGAATTATACGATTATTTTAATTACAAATCGGGGAGCGAGGTGGCTCAGTGGTAGAGCGCTGAGTTGGCATGGCGAAGGTCCTTGGTTCAAATCCCGATGGCAGACTTTTATTTAATCGCCGCCCGGAGATTGATCCGACGGGATATAGAACCATCCTGTTGCTAACCCAGCCTCTACAAAGTGGGTACCCATATTAAGGAGGGGGACTGACGGTTTAGAGTGATCTAGGACAAATCGCCTCCCTTCGCAACCGTTGTTCAAGAAACAGTAGTCTCTACAGTAGACCCTTCATGGGCTGTAGTGGTACATGTTCTTTTTTCTTTCTCTAATTCAATGCCATGTATCTTATAGTGGTCTGAGGGTAGCGTCCAGTCATTCTTGACTGAAAATTAATCAAACTAATGAATATTTAACCTAAGAATGAATATTTAACGTCAAGTGCTGATCCATCAAGATGGATCCTATCCATCCATATCTGAGAACAGCTATCATGTTAGCTTCTCTTGTGGGGAACAAAGAAGAAGAAAATTACCTAAAGATGAGTGAATTTATTTTCAGTGACTTTTTGAATTGACGTCTGTAACTATCTGTAAGTCCAGATAATATGTCAAATAATGTAATATGCTAAAAAAGATTTTGTATTTAAATTAAAAAATAATTGCTTGATTAATTCTTTAAAAAAGATAAGATAGCATATCATTTTAATTTTCGGAAATTTTACTTCTATAATATTAATATTTAAAGTAAATCACAATTACTTAATTGCTTATTTATATTTAAAAATAAAATTTATAAAGAGCTAGAACCAGAAGAGACAAAAGAAGCACCCGGCCATAGCCGTGGATTTTATAGGCCGGAAAATTTTATTTTCATGTTAACTTTTTTTTCCGATAATGTTTTTGGTATTAGTTATATAAATACTTATATAAATAAATATTATATAAATAAATGGTATAATGTTACATAAATATAATGACATTATTGTGTAAGTCATTTCATTCGGAATCAATAATATAAAAAATAGTTCACTTTTGATGAAGAGGAAGGAGTGGGGGTGAAAGTAGAGGTTGCAAAATTAAACTAACCCCCCCCCCTAAATTAAGGCGAAGTTCTAGTTACGGTTCCGTGGGTACGTAACAAGATTTAATACGATGCCCACAGGCAGGTCACTCACTACAAATACCTAATTAAATTCCCACCACAACACCTCACCGTTTCATTACATCAATGACATTAACAAAACATTTACTGCTACTAATTACCCCATTACGTTCAGTTAATTAGGGGACATTACAGATTTAATAGCATATAATAACGCTAAGCAACAAGTTCTAAGGGTCATTAAAAAGATAAATAGCAAATAAAGGAACACTCTTCCAAGATTATTATGTTTAATACAGGATCCATTCATATAAATAAGAATGTCACCTGTTGCTGGGTAATTAAACTTAATGTGAGGTTTTTACTTAACAGAATAAAGGATAGAGGTTACGTATAAAAAGAATATAAATGCAGATTTTAATTTTGTTTCCCGCATGATTTTAATATTTTAATGGAAAAATGAAAAAAAGTGTATATATTTTTATGAATGAATAAAAATACAAAGAATAAGGAATGGAGATTAAAAGTTTTGAGGGACAAGAAAAAAATGAATGACAGATATTCAATGAAGTGATGGAGCTAAGAAACATCAGAGTATAAGAATTTAGGAAATACATTAAGGATCTTAAAAGTGTAGAAGAAGAGGAAGATGGAAATATATGAACAGACGAGCGATGAAAAGAGACGAGTGAGAAGATGGAGAGAATATATGAAGATAGGAAATGTATGAAATGATATGCCAATGGGCCGTAATAGGACATTATTGCAAAAAGAATAAATAAATGTGAAAGAAAAATAGTTAGAACAAGTAGCAATCATGGGAATATTATCTAAGATGTCACGCCATATGACGAAGCATGACAAAGCACATAGAGTCGTAAAACTTTACTAATAAAAACTAACATGGATACTTTCGCATTTACCATTAAGAAATTAGCATTCTATACCAACATTAAGAAATATTCGGTAATTAAAAAGTAATCTAATGTGCAGGAAGGTGATTCGTCCTAGATCACACACAACCACAAGTTTCCCCAAGTTAGGGTACCCACCTTATAAGCCCCAGAGGGTCCCTTCGGCTGTTAATGGATTAATAAATTATCTGTCACAGCTGGATTTGGCCACTCAGTTAAAAATTATATTTTTTGGATTATATTTGAATAAAGTCATTTATTATTTATGTAAGTCGCGAATTCAACTACTTAACCAATGGGGTGAATAGAATAATACTCTTGTGGATGCAGTAAATAATTGTAATTATTAAAAACATATTTACTAAGTTATAACTAACTATATAACTCCAGCTATCTTTAATAACAAACCTGAATCAACATAATCGATATTCAAATAGTCGATATTCAGTAATAACACTCAATAATCTAACTTCTATTATAGCAATCTATAATCTAACAATGTCTATAATAACCTCGCTCACATCTGTCCCTGAAGGTTATCTCACGTCTGCGTCATATGACTAAGTTTGGCGCCAGGATTCAAACTTACATTTATTCTCGTGGGCATTCCAAAAAAACAAAATTTTTCTCTTACTATTTTTATTATTATTCGTTCTTTTTCTACTACCGGAGAATCCATCTGCCCGGACTCTAGTCAAGGCTAGAAAAATAAATTAGTAATATTCACAACTTTTTTAACGATACTAGCAGTTCTGAGTAATACTTCTTTCTGCATTTGTTCCAGAATATTATAATTAAGATATAATTATTTTATGCTGCTCAACGTCATATCCGGAATCGGTCCATTCTTGGATTTGACCAACGGCAAAACTTTTGCTTTATGAAACTTATGTAATTACTTCAATTCCTCTGCTAGGTCCTAATATATCCTAATTTTTTCGGTGACCAACTTCTGGAGGTTATTATCAGCCGAAACTCCTATTTGAATTATATTCTCACATGTTTCTTCTTTTAGAATTAGCAAAAATCAGGCTTGATGTGAGAAATTGTATGATCAGTTATGATGGCCTGGCCCCAATAAAGTGTGACTTTTATCAATTATTGGTTCAGGGCTGTGCCTGTAATAAGGGTAGGTCTAGTCCACAGTATTAAATTTCATGGCTAATTCTCTGCGAACAATTTTGAAACATTGTTATGTCTCAGCAAGTACTCCTTGCCAGCAAGAACCCTACACTTGGATTTAATATGCTGGATTGATTCTGTGGTTGTTTTACACAGTCGACACATATCAGAAATTGCTTATTCATATATAGGTCTTCGTAGGAATCAATTATTATCAATATTATTATTTCTTATTCTTAAGAATATTTCTCTTGTTGTTTAATTCGAATATTTTTCTGGAATCATTTCTAATTTGAAATATGAGAATACTTTCTGATCTATCTCTGTCTGAAAAATTATCTCCGTCAAATCGAAATAACAAAATAAAAGAGAAAACACAAAACTAATAAAGAAAAATAATGATTTATATCGAAGGAATGATCCTCGAGACAGGCGGTAAGTGAGATTAAGCGTTGGCAATAGTCCCAGGAAATTCTGGAGCCGTCATTGAAGATTGATGCCAAGAAATACACTTCAAAGTGAAACTAATCGCTTTCTCTTAGGAAAGGTCGAATGGGGTTTCGAACTAACGGAAATAAATTGTCTCTACTCTCTCGGTACATTTCTATCTAAAGTTCTAGTAACATGTTTACATGTTGTTCTCAACCCGGCACTCTACAGAAGGACCCTCACAAACCCTAATCTAAAATAATTCCTAAAGCAACACCCCTCGTATCCATACATCTCATGTTTTTACATATCTATGTAAATCGTATGCTAACCATGTTTAGAACTAATTAGCATAACGAGGAGGAGCAGATTGTCAAAGCAACGCTTAATTTTTAATTTTAAAAAAATTGAGTCAAAAAATATAACCATTACTACTAATTGAAAAATTAAATTGACACCTTTCAATTCACTAATGATCCCTTAATGAATTGATTTCGTATTGCCAATTAATTAAAGATATTTCATTTGGCAAAGCGTTGAACACGTTCCGGGAAAACTAAATCATTCTTTTTCTAAATTTCCACTAAAAAATATTCTTTTTTTTTTTTTTATAATACCTGATTCGAGTCCTTTTATCTTTCTTATTATTAAATCCTCTAAATTTGAATCTATGAAGAAACAGAGGGTTCAGATACCAAGCAGACCATAGAGACATTTCGATAATTTAAAAGTGAAGCATGCACACACTTTAATATTTAATATATACAAATTAAATAAAATAATTTTATTTATTGACAACTTTATTTTTATATTGAATTCATATTAAATTACAACAAATAACACTGCAAATGTAACGTCTGATATATAAAATTTAATTATTATGCCTTACTACAAAAGTTACGTTTTAAACCGTTGTGGATTTTTTTTTCTGTTCAACCCAGGAACACGAACCAAATCTCAGAAAAACATCCACCGAAAATGGATACATTGAATATTTATCGGGTATATATATATATATATATATATATATATATATATATATATATATATATATATATATATATATATATATATGTTTAAGTTTGCTACATGTGATAACATCACTGTTTCAATCTTAAAAGTGTTAGACTTTTATAAGACAAATGCTCTAAAGTTGAATTAGTTAAATTCATTGGGTTGTGTTCAATTACTAGTTGAAAGGACGTGTAATTTAATTGCTTTTCCAATCGTCCAAAAGATTTCATAAAAATTTTATCAAGTGGCAAACGGAAAGTAAAAGAAGATTCCAATTTCTTTCATTCCAGCAAGCTGCTTCCCTTTTCTCCGTGTGAATCGTCTTCAGGGATGGAGGTGTAAGTTTGCTACATGTAATAACATCACTGTTGCAACCTTCAAGGTTTTAGACTTTTATAAGACATATGTTCCAAAGTTGAGTTTGTACCACTTCCTTGGTTGTAGTGGTACAGGTTTTCTATTTTCCAAAAGCAAGATTATAAAGAACTTTAATTTGCCCAATTCTTACACATTCTGCAGAAACATCGACGTTTACTATTACAATCGCAAATACATTAATAGTCTTCGAGATGAAAATGCCTAGAATTGACCCCTTATTATATGGATGAATCAAAGAAAGGAAGATACGAACAAACAATGTGCTCTACTACTTATATTTTAGATCTCGTTAAAGTTGATGGTAAAGAAAGCAGTTTCAGCACCTGTAATATATACATACATATGTCATCTGTAATTTGGAAAATAAAGAAGAGTAAAAAAAGCAAAAAAAATTATATCTCGCAAAATTTTGTGGGTTGGACACGTTCTTAGAATAGTGGCTGAAGGAAAACTTGGAGGTTGAAAGTTATCTCAGCCTATTCACATCCCTGCACAACCATTGGCTTAGAAATTTCCTATTATGTACTTAATCAAAGACCCTTCATAGGTTATAGTGGTACAATTTTTTTTTTTAACACAAAGAAAGATTATCTATAACTTTAATTAGGTCTATTCATTCATATTCTGCTGAAATGTCTGCGTTTACTACCATCATCGAAAATATACTAAGAGTCTTCGAGTTGAAAATACCTAGGAAAATATTTGACCCTTATTAGATGAAGTAACCAAAGAAAAGAAGCTAAGGTGAACATTACGACTTATACAATAATATTGATTGCGAAGTTTATTAACTATCACCGAATCAAATGGTTAAGACACATTCTAAGAAAACCTGGCGGTTGAGTATGGTATCACCCATACCTCTAAGCACAACCATTAGGTTAGAAATAGTGCATTCCCTAACATTTACTTATTGAACCTCTTTGCAACCCTTTATGGATTGCAGTAAATAGCACCCTTTCACTAACGAGGCGTCAATGCAATTACTGAGACTCAAGGAAGTTTACACAGTACAACAGCCGTGAAAGTTTAAATAAAAACAGCTGATGACGTCGAAGTAATGGCTCCAACTAGCGACTTAACTGAAATCCCTTTGCTCTCGTTAACTAATTGGACTGATTAGACTCAAACACGACTCGGCACTCCTAGGCAGGTTTTTTTTCACGGATCCGCCAGGAGCAAAGAAACTGCTAGGGCTGGCGTTGGAGGGGAGTCGGCTCATTACAGAAGAGCATGGCCCTGCACCTGACAGTAAGCGATGGATGTTTCTAATCTCCCGTTCCTTCTCAACTCCATTCAGTAAACTCTAAAGCCTTTTTATTCCTTAATTTATATCCGAGTAGGAAAAACTTTTCCGCCTTTCAGTCCCACTCAACAATAAAAAAATATTTAAAAACTTAAACAAAAAACAATAATGTCTATAGATTAAATTTATATTAGAACATGGAGTTCCTAAGTTAGCTTTATGATGAGATATAATCTATATTGTTGACTTCAGTTCTTCCGACTATATAAAAAGAATAGAATGGAATAGAAAATTAACTTTATTCTGGGACAAGATCCCTTTGGAATAACAACCATGAATAGAAAAGAAAAAACTTAATACCCATCTGGCCAGAAGGCTACATAATACAAATCATAAAGTACTGAAATGCCATATAATGTCTTATTTCATGGTGCTGGATTGAGGATTTGAATTGGGAGAGAATTTAGATAAAGGACGGGTGTTGAGAGTTGATGGATAGGAATAAGGGTGAACCGAAAATACTGGAAGGGAAGATGACATGGCTATTCTCTAAGGAGTTTATTATTCGCTACTTATATTAAAAACAATTATAGCGATATTATCATTATCATATAATCTGATATATTATAGCATCACTATAAAAGTTTGAGTATTAAAGATCGATTTTTTTTTTAACCTGCTAGATGCGCTGGTTTCGCAAACAAACCAAGACACTTCTGATGTAGTGTATCCATAACACTTATGTATACTGTCATTAATTCCAGGTTTCTGAAAAATATTTAATTTTATAACAATTTAATCAGGTACAAAGAAATTTTAAAAAATACGGTAGTTTTTATATGAATTCCAGAGTATTGTGGTTTGGAACGGTAAACGGTCGTGTTAAATATGAATTAAAACGACGCAGTTGCTCTACATGTTCCATCCCCCAAACGCGAAATTACGGGCATTAAGGGGAACACAAATTAAGCGCTGAACACCCTGTATGGTTGTACCTATACCTTGTAGCTACCACGTGAAAAATTACAGTAAAACTGGTAATGTGTGATATTAAAAATAAATAAAAAAATGATATATGTTTAATTTGATCAAACTGTATTGTATGCAACCCTTTCGATTCTAGCAGGAGCGTTACTTGCGAATCCACAGAAGGTCTAGAAGACGGTTTAAAAAGTTCAATATCTGAAGAAAATAATCTGCTTAATTTGTTTTAAGGCAAACAGAAAAAAAAACGAAAAATAGAGATATACATACATCCTGCCAAAATAGCCTATGTAAATAAAGAATACAATCAGAATTATTGGCGAGTGACAAAGAGGACCACATTCGATCCGATGTGATGAGGGTCCGGCACCTTGAGGATTACAGCCACACCTGTCCCCAATTATAATTGTCAGGTGACATGTTCGACAATATTCGACAATAAAAAATACTCAAAAGTATAACTGGCCGGGTTTATTATTATTAACTAATTGTGTAAAATTTATTGCAGACATTTTTAAAAAATAATTAAAACAACTAAACTTTTGCAATCATAGAGAGAGATAAAAAATGAAAGAACATTGTTTTAAACCATTTTACTGTAATAATAAATCAGGTCACAATTGTTATTAATAATTATTTATCTCTTATTATTAATATCTAGAATAATTCGAAGGAGGCTATCATAATTAGGCGGAGGAATTATTTATAGAATGTTTTTAAAATCGTGTAATATTGTTTGAAAAAAAAATTTTAATTAGATAAAATGGTCAGTTTTTTGTAAGTTCTCTGTTCATTCATTTGTAGGTTTTTTTCCGAAATTCGGTTGAACTCGATAATAAAAGTACTAACGAATCACTAATAATTAAAAGAAATATATTTAAAAATATATAATTTAAACTGAATACGGGTAAACGTAGCTATAAATCATTAACTCGAGTTGCACAAGCGTGTCTCAAGAACGATACAAAGAACGAGGGATTCCAAACTTTAGTATTAAAGAGTAAACAACTCTAGACAGGTGCGGGTGAGAACACACCTTCAAGTCTTTGGTGAAAACCGTCTTTGAGTATGATTCTGCTCTTTGTGATCCAGGAAATATTCCGACTTTTAAATGAATTTAGTTGGAAAGAACCTATAAATGTATGGTAATTCTTGTCTCGTATTGTAACTAATTCAATAATTTTTTGGTCACACCAGCTGGTACAAAAACATGTTTTTGGCTCAATTAATAAGGACTAAAGTACGTCTTTTCTCCCTGTGCATTAGAAATTGAGTCAAAAAGTTAACTATATTCCCTAGGGAGTAAAGTAAAAAGATTACAACCTAATTCGTCTAAATAATGTAGGTTTTGTACCGAAAAAGTTCAGGGTTAGGTTGGTACACCTGTCACACCGGCCATTAAAATCAGCTGTTGTTTCAAAACACCAAAACTGATAAACAGAAGTTCATTTGTGTTCAGGTTGTGTAAATTATGGACCCACCACATATAGTACAAGAAGTAAATAATGTTATTTCAAATTTATTGACAGATAAATCAAGTCAGATTTATAATAAAACGTACGACTTCAAAAAATGGTGTAAGAAGAAAATGTGAATAGCATAAGTGAAAATGTATTACTTGCATACTTCAATGAATTATCTAAGGTAAGATTTTATCTCCACTATATTATTATACTAAATACCTATAAGACCTTCTATTTTATTCATATTTTTTAAATTTTTTTTTTTTAATAATTAGTAAAATGAAATTAAAACCCCCCCAAAAAAAACAACTAAAGCCTCAAGTCTCTGAAAAATAATTAACTAATGGAGTCCATTTGTACTGTTGTGAAATATGCTGCTTATTTTGCGCGTGTGTGTCCCATATCCAGTGTTGGGATTAATTTAACTTTGAATAAAAGTGCGAATAAGAAATAGCAGTATCCCAATGACCAATCACAATACTGGTACACTAAGATTCTAAAAAATTACAAACCTAGTATAAAAAAATTAAAAAAACTTAAATCCACGAAGTGTCTTGTTTCTCGACAATTGTGCAGGCATTGATTTCTCCTAGATTACGCTCGACCATTTTTCGATTAAGGCTACTCATTTTTTAGAGGCTGGATGAGCCCTTTTAGCTTTTCTGGATCCCAATATCTACCAAAGCCGGATTTATCCATGGGACCTTCGCCATGGCAACTCAGTACTTTACCACTGCCCCGCTCCCCTCATAAGAAGTACTTGTAATTTCATAAGAAATTATATTTTCCCTATTATTAGTTCACATTTTTCATGAGCTGTTGCCACGTTGAGTGGCCTATTATTTTCAAGTAATTTAGATACTTAAATCAAGTAATTAAGAGACTTACAGCTCTGTTTTTCCTGGATTTCCCATTGCATTCTAATACTTACTTTAAACCCATTTTAATTTATTTTTCAACTTTATTGATTACTGTTTTAACTATTTTTTTTATTACTAAATTACCTGAAAAGAATGCTGGGACGAGTAACTTCTTCATTGTACTCTTCAAAAATTGCCTGAAACAGGTAAACAAAAGAAAATTATTATGATAATAATAATTACAATTATTGGAATATGTAATTATAATGATAGATGATGGATGGTTTTAAAACCATTAATGTCATTAATGCAATGACAGGTTGCCGACAGCTTGGCAGAGGCGGTGGTAAACAAAGCTAATATTGACTGATCGATTTGACAAACAGCTGTTCACTCCCTGTATTTACGTTATGCATTTACGTTATTCCACTTACGCCACGCTCCTCACTTAGCCACTCTGTTCAGCTAACAGCCTGTCAACCCTACGTCAGGTCACGTATTTTCAATTTTCCTTTACAAAGGACAAAAAATGAAAAAGTGGTTTTATCCACTTTACAATGCTAACAACTTCATCTAAACTAAGGTTTGTAATAGATTGTTCCTAGTTTTCGTTGTTAACACTCAATCGAAGTCTTGAGTTGTTGTTTGTTCATTTAACGTCACTTTTTGCTGATATGGCTAATCGGACGATGTTACAGTGGGACCTCTAAATTTTGCCTATCCAGGTTTAATTAGGATAGGGATTTTTAACGAGTACTTGACATCGTACAGGACCCCCGTTTAACGTCCCTTCCGAAGGAGGGCGTACCTGAGGATTTTTTACTCCCTTTAAAAAATCCTAGGGATACGAACCCGCGATCTTGGGCTTAGTATTTTGTTACGCTAACAACTAGACCACAGGTCGCCCCAAGTCTTGAGTTAGCACTCATCATAATGAGTATTTAATTTTTTATTTACGTCGACTAATTTATTTAAAAACTCTTGTTTGTTTGTTCATTTTACGCGACTTTAATATTAATATATGTCTAATCAGACTACAGTGGGAACTCTAAATTTTGCCAACCCAGGTTTAATTAGAATTAGGGGTTTTAAATTACTTGACATCGTACAGGCTTGGGACCCCCCGTATAACGTACCAGGACATTTCAAAGGAGGTTTAGAGCTCTTTGAAACCTTCATTCGTCAAAGGACTTCAATAATTATAGGGTATAACAGGTTCTCTGTTGCTGTTATTTCATTTAAAAAGTTATATATTTTTTATCTATGATTTTCGCCATCTATTGACCATACTCAAGACTTACGGTGTCTCTTTTTCTTCATCTCTTCCCAGTACTTCTTCATTTTCTCTCCAATCGCTCGCCTCTGATCATCTGTCCTCACTCTCTTCGTTCGAGGCTTCGGCTTGTCTTCTTCATAGGTTGCGTTACTATTTCTTCTAAAATACCTATTTTGTTGGCATATATATACATACATATGTATATTACAGAAGTACTACCTTTCAGGTCATCTTTTAATATTTTTGAAAAATTCAGCTTGTAGTCTACATTGATAAGAAAGAAAATTAGATTTTTAGTTACAATTTACATGAAAACGTTTTTACATTATATATTTATAATCACTTGTATATACATATATATATATACATATATATATATATATATATATATATATAATGTCGATATATATACAGTAATAATTTTACTGTGTACGAATAACTTGCAACACGGCGCTGTGACCTTCCATTCCGCACGACTTACAGGCGTTAAGGGTTTGCCTACTGCGCCGTCCTAACTATCTCACGGCTAAAACTCGATTCCAGTCCTTTTTTTTTCTATCTTATTGTTTTCATTAATTTTTTCTAACTCTAAACACTACAAACTGATTACAAAGAAAACAAATCCTTTTATTTGAGATTTCTTTTCAGTAGTGGTGAATAAATATATGACCGGTTAACCAACAGACCAGAAGTATATTTTCATATTTTAAAAGTGTAACCGAATGTTCTTGCATATCTTTAACATTAGATTTTTTTCATTGAATAATTATAAATTAACAAACTATATTTTAATCAATATAAAAACTAAATTAAAAAAAAAAACAATGGCTCTTTAACTCAAGAAAAAGTGACTAATAATTAATTTTAATTAAATAAACAGATCAATTGCAATAATTATTAATTAAATTTGTTTTGAAGCAGGTTACTTTTTTTGTTGGAAGCCATCTATTTAGTGTTTTGTCATTCTAAAGAAAATATGACTAGATTCCAATATATTTATTTACTTAATTTTAGGTATTTTCCCATCTATTTATGGTATAAGGTTTTCAAGTTCTTAAGTTCAATTAATCTATCCTGAATCTCAAGAACCTGAAAACCCTAAACCTATACCTGAGTATAGGGGTCATTAAAATACTAGCAGTCATTACAGTGTTTCGAACGCACCTAAGTAATATACGAGTATAGTATGTTCAAGGAATGATTTTATTTTTCCTTCATGATATAGATAGGAATATGCGTACCTCACTTTATTATTTTAATTACTTAACTTTATTGACTATTCCGACTAGTTAATCAGAACATATTGACATCAAAGTTGGATAACGTATTTCAGAATGACGCTCTGATTGGTCCTCGAAACCTCCAAATACAACAAAAAAAAATTATTTTTTGCCAAAAATATAATACCCTAATGGTTCATGGTTTGTGATACATTTTACATGGAGAGCTAATTATACCAGTAAATGGATACGTAAACCAAAGTGCATGTCTGGGTAATGGTGCTTGGGATCGATCAGCTGAGCATTGTACTCCAGAGAGTACTTAAACACGTTTCAACCATAAAGCTGATCTAACTTCGACAGGCCCTTCGGTCTCCATTACCATAGATACATACTGCTCACTGTTACAGTCTCTCACAGGTAGTTAACATTGACTTAAAATGATAGGTAAACGAGTAAAGTATCATTTATATGCACAACCGTTTTACCATCTATCATATACGATAGATCATTCCAGTGAATGCCATGAGAAAGCTGTTTGCCATAAAAGACAGGTAAAAAAATAACTTGAAGTTCAATTTAACACAAAAACATGTTTGTATAAAAATCACCTTTTAAATACACCCAATAATCACTATGACCATATCGTCCCTGTCATTTCCAACTATCGAATCTGAAAATCGGGACTTTTGAGGAGAATTAAAAAAAAGCAGTTTCAAGGTTCAATAAAAATTAGTGCCTATAGTCAAACCAACGACATTTGTTTTACATTGTTTTTGTGACTGATAGGTGCCTCTATATGAATTTCGTATCAATTATCAATCCTAAATCAACTGCTTTAAGTCGAAAACGAAAACTGTTTTTTTTCACATTGGATACATAGCGATGGCAGGGACGATATGATCATTTCTAAAAACATAGCCTCACTCACTAAAGCAAATATTTAAAACCAATGTAAAACAAACAGCTCAGAAAGCACTTCTTATCATCATAATGTGTTATCTTCG
The DNA here is from genome assembly GCA_964056705.1 of Troilus luridus. Lineage (NCBI taxonomy): Eukaryota > Metazoa > Arthropoda > Insecta > Hemiptera > Pentatomidae > Troilus > Troilus luridus. The sequence goes on along the minus strand of OZ057415.1, from coordinate 92,555,852 downwards.
GACATCTAATAGAAAGGAATGAAGACTTAAAATTAGAAATAAAAATTATTTTCCATGGTACACAAGCAACAAAAAAATTATAAATTATAAAAGGAATGAGAAATGGAGAGGGATCGGTTTATGAATTACTGATGATTTATTTTAATGAACAGGTTCGAATCCGCCTGAGACAGATAAATTATTTAATCTTTCAACACCCGTATATCGATCCTGTGCACTCTGCAAACCTTGCTAGTGCACAACCGCCCTATTTAGACAGGTTTTGACTAAAATTAGGTATTATTGAAAATCCAAGTGATACATTTTATATTTTGAGTAAGATTTCGAATATGGGAAAAATATTAACTTAATCTAATAGCGTTCGTTAAATTAAGTTCACATTCACATATTTTTTTTTCTTGTTTTCACTCTTTAAACTTTTTCCTCTCTTTCCTGAAAAAAAAAACATCGCGAACACGTTCGTTTTCCATTTGAACTTTTAACCGTACTTTTTGAAACATTTTGTACTCGTAAAAAACGTTTTTTTGGGCGATAAAACTAAAAAAAAAAGTTTGTGTCGTTGCAACTCTTCTAATTCTGGAGAGAAGAGATGTCTAAGTCTCGTACTCATTATTTTCAGCCCTAGTAAATTGGACATTTAAGAATCAAAACCAAATAAATAAAATATCATATGTCAAATACAAAATAATGGTAGTATATTCCAGATAGTATATTCATTTTAAAAAAATGAATGATATTTCCGAAAAATATCTATGGAAAATAAATATAAATGGAAGTAAGTAATAGCTTAATTCAATATCAATGTTTTCATAAATTAATAGTGAGTAATAATATAAACATATATATTTTTAAAATATTCTAATTAGTCTACCAATTAAGCTGCTTGCAATATAATATGTTGTAATAAAATAATTATACTCAATAATTTAAATGCAATATTTATTTTTAATTAAGCGAATAACAGTTTTTATGCTGTAGGCGAATTTCATTTGGTTGATGATTCTTAAATTTAACTAACATTATTAAGTGTTTTGAATTTAAAACCTTTCTTGGTAATCAACTGGAACCGATGGAAGTCTAAAGACTTACAGAATTATTTATTTAAGTATTTATTTATTATTAATAATTTGTTATAAAAATTAAATTTCTTATATATTTATCTCGGAGTACCATTTCATATATCTTATATTTCCTCACCACATTCTATTAAAAATAAATTTAAATTAAGATAGCGGAACATATGTGTTTAATTTTAATTAATGAAAAATATATTTCAAAAAAAATTTCTTAAAACCTAATTTGGGAGAGATAATAACATGAAAAGAAAGCTCAAAGAAGGGAAAATCCTTATTAATTTTATATTCCAAGCGGCAAAGATAAAAAAAAGAAAGCATTTCTTAATTAGAAAATTCCAGTGTTGGTATAAAAAACTAATTTTATGTATATATATATATATATATATATATATATATATATATATATATATATATAATAATTAAAGTCAAGCATTGTCCAATTGTTTGTTACAATGGATAAAATTTAAAAGTGTTTAATAATAAATATTTATTGAGGAATTCACTCAACGAATCCCTTAATTTTATAAATTAATTCGGATTTCCCTCAGTTTCAGTTCATTACCACGAGCGGTTTCAAATTCAAAACACTTATAATATTAGTTAAAGTAAGAATTATTAACTAAATGTAATTTGCCTAAAGCATAAAAACAATTACTCACTCAAGTAAAATAAATATTTCATCTAAATTATTGAGTATATTTGCTTTTTTAGCATATAGTTCAGATGATAAGTAGTTTAATATGAGGAGGTAGGGAAATTTGGATGTTTCAAAAGTATTTATCTATATAATATTTCTCACTATTGATTATATGAAAATATCGACAGTGAAGTTTAAGTATCGGAAACAAATTGTTTCAGAAAAATAATAAAAATCTGATAGGACGCCTGATAGGAGTGTATTAAAAAGTCTTGAACTTGTAACATCTTGAATAAAAATAATTAAATACTTATAAATAATATATAACGAATCAAATATTATAATATGAATTTGGGAAGGATGGATTTGTGATGGATCGTGAGGAGAATGGATTTGTTTACGTAGGCTTCCACGGTCGTTGGTATTCTTCTTATATTCTTCTTCCGGGATGGACCGTGTCATGTCGGTGATATCAACCCAGTCGGTTGCTAGCACCGAAATGACACGGTCCTTCCCGGAAGAAGAATATATGAAGAGAATGGATTTGTCAGGCTTGGATACGACCCCTGGTAGCTTAGTTAGAAGAGTGCCGTACTAGAGATGCGGAATACCCTGGCTCGAATCCCGGCCAGTATCAAACTTATCTCTTAAAAATAAAAATATTTAAAAATAATCACTATCAAAGAACAATAAAAAAACAAATATTATAATGTTTCAATTTTATTTAATTTAATCAAATTTCTTATAAAACCATCACCATTACAGCCTGTGAACGGGTCTAGGGTTCAGTAAATGGTAGAGTTTGTAATGTTTCAAGGACAACGACTGTCCACGGAGGTGATTTGTCCAAGATCCTGCTCAACCGCCAGGTTTCCCCCTTATTTTGGGTACCCTCTTTATAGAGGCTGGGTGAGCGCCAGGAGGGTCCTAGATCTTATATGATCCATCTCCGGCTGATAACAGACTGAATAAAAGTCTTGCTTGCAGCGGGATTTGAACCAGGATTTTCGACATGGCAACGTAAAAATAAATAATGGACCGATCAAAACAAATAATCAAGTTTTAATAATTAAATAATAAATATCTACGAAATTGTTAACATTATAAAACTACTTTACCAACTAAGAATACTGGAATTTCATTGAATTCAATTTTTTTTAGCAAAGTGTAACTGGTCTATTTCTAAATTTTAATCCGGAATTTTATTTTTATTTTATTTTTTTTAGAGATTCATATTATAAATAAATAGTGGTTAATTTAATCTTGAAGCAACATTTCAAATATACTACGGAGTTTACTGTAGAGCCCAGAGAAATGTTATCAAATATAACATTTAATTATACAAGGCTTCAATAAATGTCTTTTTAATTTAAGTTTCTCAAGATCTGAACCAGCAGATAGCTTTAAATGGAAGGAAACATAATTTTGAGCTTTTTATAATAAATAAAAAAATCCCAGAGGTATAATTTGGTAAGAAAGTTTCAGATATGCAAGGAAGATTACTTTCAAATCCACGGACCATTAATCAACTATAAACATTTAATAAGACAAGACTTAATTGATGTTCAACGAGATCCGAATCAACAGATAGCTCCGAAAGGAGAGAAATCTTAAAGAAACATATCTCCGCAGAGAATATACAATCTCCCAGGTGTTGAATTGTTAAGGGGCAAAGAGGGGTTTGATTCCACTAACTCAGCCATTTATAAAGCATGAATTACAAAGGTGGCAAAAATCCTATTACAGGTGGAATTCCACCTTATCTCTTGAAAATTGAAGGGCCCTTCCTTAGATGTTATTAAGGTTTTTTTTTTATTCACTGAAAAACCTTTACTGATAATTAACTCATTTCTGACAAATATGTATATACTTATTTTAGATCGTAATTAGTTGGGCACTTTTAAACTTTTAGTAATAGCTATATATATATATAAACACAATTACAGGCTTTTACTTTCATTTCTTGAAATTCAGTCGAATCATGTTCTCAAAGTAAATGTTAATTATAATAAACTATCTAAATATAAAATTTAAACTATTACGATTTTAATACATAAATCGTACTCGCAAATTGCTGATGGAATGTTTACCACCATATTACTCGATCAAAATATTACCATATTTTTTTTTTTTTTTTCTCTTTATAATTTTATCTACACCTGTCAAAACAGTGACAATCAGCAGATAGTCTGACTATAAAAAAAACAAAAAAAAAACAAAAAAACAAACCAACATGATACAATGACATGAGAGGCATGAAGAAGAACAGTACCCAGCGGTACCTCTCCCTTGGCTTGATTCAATTTCCTATGGGAACAAATCCCTCATCCACGTTCTTTTTAATCTCCTCCTAGTGTTTTCAGGCATGCGAGTCGTGGCCATTCGTTCTATTAACGGGTTTGGATGTCCGTGTAGTTTTTCTTGAAAGCGTTTGTAGTATGTTCGTATGTGTTCGTCAACCGTTGCTATTTTTAAGTCAGTATGCAGAGTTTTGTTATTGACGTACCATGGTGCTTTGGTGATAAGTCTTAGTACTTTTGATTGAAAAGTCTGCAGTCGTTTTCTGTGAGTCTGTTTAGCGATCCCGTAAATTTGTAATGCATATGTCCAAACTGGTTTTAGTAGGTAAGTGTACGTGTTTAGTTTCTGTCTTATGTCTAATTTGGAGGTTTTCCTGAATAGTGAGTACATTAAATTGAGCTTATGGTTCAGTGATTGGCGTTTCATCTTAACGTGAGGACCCCATGTCATTCTCCTATCGAATGTTAGTCCAAGGTATTGTACTTTATCTGTCTGCGGGATGGGTGAGTTGTTAAGGTAAATGAGAGGGCATGTTTCGCGTCTAAGAGTAAAAGTGAGGTGTTGTGACTTTTCGTGGTTCAGTCTAATTTTCCATAGTTGGCACCACTCATTCAACTTTTGTAAGTTATGTTGTAAGTTTAGTGAGGCTTGCGTCGCGTCTTGATGTTTGGTGATTATGGCAGTGTCGTCAGCGTAGGTTGCTGTCAGTATGTCAGTACTTAGTGGAATGTCGTGTGTATATGTTATGTACAACAGCGGTGCCAGTATTGATCCCTGAGGCACGCCGGCTAAGATCGGTCTTATTGAAGATAGCTCTGAGCCCTGTCGGACTGAGAAAAATCTGTCAGCAAGGAATGAATGAAGAATTAGATAATAAGTGTGTGGTAGTACAGTCTTGAGTTTAAAGAGAAGCCCCTGGTGCCAGACCTTGTCGAATGCTTGGGCGACATCCAGAAACACTCCAGTTGCATATAACTTCTGCTCTAGTGCTGTCGATATGTAGTCAGTTACTCTGTGTAATTGTTGAGTTGTTGAGTGTGATTTCCGAAAACCGAATTGATGGTGAGGGATTATATTTTTGTCTGTCAGTAACTTTAATAATCGGGGATAAAGTAATTTTTCAAAAATTTTTGAACAAATGGAGAGTAAACTAATAGGTCTGTACGAGGAAGAGCTGCTAATATCTTTATCTTGTTTTTTAATCATGGTTACAAAAGAGTATTTCCACTGTATAGGGAATTTTGTAGTTCTAAGTATTGAGTTGTAGATTGTCGTTAAAAACACTAGAGCTTTCCTAGGCATTTGCTGGAGCACCTCAGCATTTATTAAGTCATAGCCCGGGGCTTTTCTTTTTGGTAAGTGTCTAATTATTTCTGCTACTTCTGTGGGAGTGAATGAGGGCGGTGGCAGTGTTAGTTGTAATGGAATGTCAAGTGTGTTATTTACCAAGTTTTCGTGTTCTGTGTTTATAAAGTCAGTATGTTGTGTAAATACGGAAGAAAGATGGTCGGCAAAGAGCTCGGATTTTTCCTCGTCCGACACAACCCAAGAGCCATCTTCTTTTCTAAGAGGTGCTGACATCTCACGATGTTTTAAGAGTCTTTTGGTATGCTTCCATAAACTTCCATCCTCTGTCGAAAGGGATTTAATGTAATTGTCGTAGTTTGACCTGTTAAATTTGCTAATTTGGCGTTTCAGTTCATTATTTAGTTTATTAAATGTCCGTCTATCTGAAGGTTGTCTGTTGGTTTGCCAATTTTTACGAGCTCTTCTCTTGGCTCTGATCAGATCTCTAATATACTGTGGGTAGCTTGGTAAGTTATCTGATTTCCTGCACCTAGGTTTTGATGCTGACCACGCTGCTTCTTGAATACTTCTAGTGAACTTCTCCACTGCCTCCTCTAGTTCTGTCTCGTTTTTTATTGAAACAGGGATTGTGAGGTCAGAGTTAAGGTAAGATCTATATAATCCCCAATCAGTTATACCCTGTGTGAGCACAGGCCTTTTTTGTGCCTCAGAAGGTTCTTCGCATAGGGTCATCTGGACTAGAGAATGATCAGAGCAAAGGTCAGAACTCGTATTTACAGTCTTGTATACTGTTCTAAGTCCTTTTGTAATAAAAAAGTCCAGTAAGTCCGGGGTTTTACGTCTAGAAGTAGGCCAGTAAGTGGGAGAATTAGGAGTTGAAGTATCTAATGCAAGTTCATGAAGAGCATACCACAAGTTCCTACCTCTTGGGGTACACAATCTTGAACCCCAGCATTTGTGTTTCGCGTTGAAATCACCACCTGCGATAAAAGATCGACCTAAACGTTTAAAAAACTCAGAAAACATCGAAGATGTAAGCTTGTACCTAGGGGGGCAATACACAGCAGCAAACGTTATGTTTTTATGTTTTGTATGTAATGTGATGCCAGTTGACTGTAAGTGTGGTGTGATGGGTAAGTGAATAGGATTGTGTTTTAATGACGATTTGATGATAATGGCGGTGCCTCCGTGTGCCGTTTTGTCTGGGTGATCAGTCCTGTAAATAGTATAGTCCGGAATAAATACTTTAGATCGTGGTGTAAGATGTGTTTCAGTGATAAGTGCTATGTCTGTCCTTTTTTCATGTAAATATAAATCAAGTTCCGTCCGATGTTGCATCAGTCCGTTAGCGTTCCATAGGAGAATTGACAAGGAGCCAGCTGTTGAAAAATTAGGGGGCATGGCTGTTGCTCCAGGCTTGTGTGACTTGAGTTAGTTGTTGGAGGAGAATAAAAAGAGGGTGGATAAGGTTATTTAGGCCATTTAAAATTTGAAAAAGTTGAGGAGGAGCATTATCATTAGGAGGTACCGGCTGAGTAGTGTTATTCATCATACCTGTTGGAACATGATGTTGTTGTGGTGTCGACTTCGTTGCAGGTTGACTCCTTAGTATCTGCTGATTTCCGATGTCGTTCTGCGGTTGTCCTAGACGATGGTGGTGTGAAGGTTGTCGTAGGGCTGGGAATTCCTGTGGGTCCGGTGGTAACTGTGTTTGTTGAGGTGGTGTAGGTCGCTGGAGGTATTTCCTTGAGCTACGCTGATCCCTGAGGTTCTTCAATGTTTGGCAACCTTTATAGTTGGCAGGGTGTTGGCCGCCACAATTGGCACAGGTAGCAGGGGTTTCTCTAGTTTTTGTACAAGAGCTGCTATCATGATGCCCGCCACACCTTACACACCTTGGTGGGTGGTTACAGTAACCTCTGGTGTGACCATACTGCTGACACCTTAGACATTGCGGGATGTCTTTTTTTTTCCGCGGTTCCTCTATATTTATTTTAGTATAATAAATGGATTTTATATCATAAACATTCTCTGTGAATGTTTCTTTAGTAATATCCACAAAGAACATTGGGAGAGGTGTTTTGAATCTGGATATAACGTTGGTTACGTTTGAAGCTTCGTAACCTTTCTGTTTCAGTGCCTCCTTGATGATGCTAATCGGTGTGGTGTGATGAAGGCCCTTAATTACTATTCTCGGGCATCTGTCCTGTGGGAGCTGAAAAGTATGAAAGTCCGCCCCCTCTCTTCTAAGGCTTACATTTAATTTTCGATACGTTTCAGGTGTATCTGGATAAACAGTTACACCTTTCAGTGTAGATTTGACTATAAAAGTATTTGGTCCAGCTTTTTCTTCTAGGAATGTAACTAGTGCAGAGAAATTTTCTACACCATTAATATAAATTGGGGGCGGTTTCTGGTTTAAGACTGGTTTTGTGGTATTTTCTGATTGTTCGTCCGGTGTTGAGGTTAGGGCTTGAAATTTATTGTGTGTTGGAATTGGTGTTTGTCGTTTCTGTCTTGTAAGGTCCGGTTCAATTGGTAAAGGTCGTTTTCGACCAGTAACAAGCTCCCAGGAACCAGTATTGTTATTATTAGAGCTTAAATTTAAGTTGTCCGACTCCATTTCACTTACCGCCTGCGAAGAAGTAGACGCTTCGCCCATGGCTGGCGATAAAACCCGCACTTTTACCACTTTAATCTTAAATCTAATCTGTACGATCAGAATACAACACTTTTTTAAAAAGAAATATAAAGTATTAAAACATAAATTGAAGTTAATTTAGTGACGCATAAAACTAACCTGTTTCACTATAACTTCGAGCATATGTTCTTACCATATATTCTGTTAATATTGATCAGATGGTGTGAGTTAGGATCAGCCAGTTTTTTTGATTGTTTGGTCGATTTATTTTTATTTTATATATTTAATTAGAGTTTATTTAATTCTAATAACTCGAATTTAAAACTTGTTCATCACATTTTTGTTTAATGCGGGATTCTTATGTTTTTCTATGATAATTGCTTTTTTATTGCCTTTGAAGCCAGTTCTTTAGTGGCTTGTTAATATGGACAAAATGTTAACTTTTACTTTCCACACTGATTATGTGTGCAATAAAGCTAACAGTGCTCTGTGTACTATTATTATTACATAAGCCTGCTTACAACCTAAACTAACATATCCATGCCCAACATTTAGTTATTTGTCTAAAACTAATTTAAAAAAATTACAAATATTCCAAAACAAATGTCTTAGAATTGCTGGAAATTGTGCATACTACACTAAAGTTAAAATTATGCATAAAGAATTAAGTATACCCTATATTAATGTATTTATTGACAAACCATATAAACAATTTTTTTAAAGTGTAAAAACAAAAAAACCCACTTATAAAAAATATTGGGAACTACACAAAAAATAGTACAAAGCGGTATGTACATAACATTTAAAAGAACAAAACATTTATTATTTTAGGATACCAGTTTATTTTATTTCATTTTTATTGATATATATATATATATATATATATATATATATATATATATATATATATATATGAGTTACTAAGAATGTATATTTACAATTTGCGTTTACTTTATTATAATTTTTTTTTTTTATCTGTTGGAAGTTTTTTTAATACATTTTTCTTCCATTGTAAATTACGATTCTGCACAGCTACATTTAAATTTGTACAATTTGAGACTGGTCCATTTAGTACAGGGTGTAATTTTGTGAATTGTAGCAAATTATTCAAGAAATAAAATGTTAGTTTTATGAAATTTGAATATATTCTGAAAGAATTTCTGGATGTATTGTGAAAGTTAAACTATCTGTGCAGTTTTATTTTGGTTTTCTATTATCAAATTACATATAATTATGCTAGTACACTCTACGTTTTCGGTATTGTTCCAACGCTCTAAAGTTGGACTTACAGCGTTTATCCTCACACTGGATTTCGTACACAACATTTTACTTTAACTCAAATTTATCGGAATCTTTGGTTTTTTTTCTAAATAACCTTGTAACTTTTAGTTATTGAAAGTATTGAAGGATCAACAGCTGGTAACAAAAGTAATAGTGACTCAATCGTTGCAGATACAGTGTGTTGTTAATATCTCATTTATTTTCCAGATATAAAATTTAAAAGTATAAACCATTGTTTCTACTAATAGTTATAATGATCATGCTTTTTTATTGCTCTAAGTGTTCTTAGCAAATCTATAAATAGTATTCAATTCAGTAAGAAAAGGGAAGAAGAAAAAAGAACAATCGAGTGTTATAAAGAAAATCTTGTGTAATTTTTAAACAAAGTGCGATAGGCTCTAATTGTATACAATAAAATAAAATAAATAAATTACTTAAATATCAAAACCGGTTTAATAAACTGCCGAACAGCTCTTAAAACATATGTCAAGATGTTTTATGATTATTCCATCCTGGACAAATGTGTTTGTTTCCTATGATAATAATAAAAAATTCTAGCTGATTTAAGTTGTATATAACATGCGTGAGCATCAGTTTAATGCCTGACCTCGTACCAAAGAACCTTTCTAAATTATTTTAACTCCATTATATCTACAGCAACGGTGAATAAGTGGTTAAGTCGGATTTTGTCCAGAGAGAGTTAACTACTTTCAGATAACCGGAATCGTATCATTCTAGTAGTTTTTTGCTTGAAATGGAGTTGTAATATAAATAATAACTCCTTCTCAAGCCAATGCCTTACTTAGTCCCTCATTCACTACGAAAATAACTCGATTCCGCTAACTTAAGTACAAGAAACTCATTTTGGAGAAAACTAGACTTAACCACTTATTCACTGGGGCTGTAGATATGTTAATATATTTATGAAAGATGGTTTGAATAAAACATACATCATCAGTATAGAGTCAGTAGTAAGTACGCTGTCAGGGAATAGAACATTTCCAGCGCGAATATTAAATTCGCTGATAATGAAAGGCATTTGGAGAAAGTTAAAACTTCTGCTTGAACTTAAAGGGCCCGGGAATTAGCTGATTTGTAATTCCCGGACCTTCCGAGAGGGAGGAGAGAGATTGGACTAAATGCTCAATTAGATTGGGCTAAGTACTTGAACAATTCTCGAAATGTATTCAGGGGCGGAAGGGGCGGAACACTGGCGGAGCTCCGCTGGCAATCAGGAAAAGAAAACGGTTGTAGTGGTCAATTGTAGAGCCGCTCTGGAGAGGCAATTCATCACAACTGTCCCGCAACCTCACCTGCTATCTCAATAGACTTCTTTTAGCAACTCCTTTAATTCCACCATCAATCAAAAAAAATCTATTATCCTCGGCTTGTTTGAACGAGTTTCTTATCGTTTCAACTTTTTTTATGAAGTCTGAAAAATGATAAATACGGATTTTTAAAAGAGTCGGAAAGTGAATGTAGCAAATGATGTTCCTCATCAGCCATGATTATTACCCATAACAAAAAAAAAATCCAGGATATTGTGGCTTTTACATTAAATGTATACACATGTACAACTATTGAAAAATATTTACATAATTCATGAAAGTATTGAAGAGTAATTTTGGTTGCTTGATGTGATATTCAGTCACTTCGTCATCAATTAAGTCTGGTTATGAGAACAATGTAGTCTCGGACCATCGCCAATAGGAAGTTTAAATAACAGACTAAACCTCAAGAACGAAAAGTAAAAAAGAAAATATAATTATTTATATTACATACAATTAGAAAAGCAGATACTGATAATATTATAATAATATTATCTAATTATAATGCAAAATTATATTAGACTTTAGGTCCAAAATATACTGAAGAAGAATACAGATACGATAGATAAGAATACATTATAAACAGTGGTGACCTGTGGTCTGGTGGTTAGCGTAACAAACTACTAATCCCAAGACCGCGGGTTCGTAGCCCGGCAGGTGACCCTAGGATTTTTTAAAGGGAGTAAAAAATCCTTTGGTACACCCTCCTTCGGAAGGGACTTTAAACGAGGGTCCCGAGCCTGTACGATATCACGTACTCGTTAAAACTCCCTATCCTAATTAAATCTGGATAGGCAAAATTTAGAGCTTCCAATGTAGCATCGTCCGATTAGCCATAGCAGCAAAAAGTGACGTTAAATGAACAAACAACATTATAAACATTTTTTTCGGTGGGTGAATTAGACGATGAAAATCTTTGGACACGCAGTGTGGTCATCTTGTAGACACATACAGCTAGGAAGAATACATATAGCCAGGAGGGGATCATCCAACGCCATGGTGTTGCGAACCATGGATTCCATTGCTTTGCAACCACTGGATATCAAGGAAAAATGACAAATTAAGGTAGATTCTACTTTTTTTGTGTACATACTTCTTTCTCTAAATATCATTTTGACCAGCCCTGTAGTAAGATTCGATTATCATTCTGTCGATTGTACTATTCTTGAATAATTATGAAAGATTACTGTTTAAAAAAGGATTCTTAATTTTTTCCGAATTCGTAGGAAATCTTCATATAATCGAATGATATGATAATTTAAGTTTATTTTTTGGGCGTTACACTACACGGAGATGTCCTCCCAACTTAAGGATATTCTTTTTATCTTAGTTTAGTTAAATAATCATATGATATTATTTTGTCTTGAGTCTACTTGAATGTTTATTCGAATGGTCTCGTCTGGTCCACATGCTCACTACCTATAAAACGTTATTGATTTTAGATTTTTTTATTTTTAAAAAAAGGGGAAAGTTAATAAATTTCACTAAATGGTAGTAAATTTTATAAATTATCGATAGATATGGGAGCCGAAATTTACTAAAGGCCGAAGGATTGTTTCAGACAGGAAGGAAAATCGTAAGTCACTCGGATTAAACTCCTGTTAAATGAACCCAATACAGTTCTGGATTAGATTTCTCTTGGTTGTAATTTCCAAGAGAACGTTATTAAAAACCTTCTCTTTAATAAATATATTAATAATTATTTATATATTTTATGTTACGTATTTACAAATATATATGTACGAATTTTTTATTTAAATTTATGTTTTTTAATTAGGAAAACCTTTATTGCTACAACCCGTAAAGTATTTATGTTTTAATAATTGGTAGAGGCTGTAGAGTTTTTTGGACAACGGTGGCGAAGGGAGGTGATTTGTCTCCACCGCCAGGTTTTTCAACCGATAACGGGTTTTAAACTTTATAAACGTGTGAGCCCCAGGAAGGTCTCCAGTTCATAAAAATCATATAAAATAATTTCTATAGAAAATTTAAACTGCTTTAATTTTGATTATAAGTGTTGCTGTAATTCTCTATTTTTAGATATATTTACGAGGAACTAAAAATACATTAGCACTCTGCCATTCTATCCTTTTCCTTAGCAAAGCCCAAAATTGGAAACTTCGGTATGTTACATTGTGGCAAAGTTTATTATTATGTTAATTTACATTTTAACCAATCTTTTAAAACGGTTTACGCGTTGCTGTTGTTTTTACCAAATTACTTATACGAAATTAATTATGCGAATTCATTTGTACCCAGCTAACAAAAAGTATTAATTTCCCCTTTAACTATTAAAATCTATTTTAAGATAAACAGCATTGCAATTAAGTATTCGGCAGAGAAGGGTTTTTCATGGAGAAAAAATAGGTTTAGATCCAATTTAGTCAGACGTTAGACTCGTTACTAAATCTAATATTAGCGTTGTAAATAAACGACTCATAGTTTTTAAAATAACGAAGTAGCGGCGAAGAATAACAAGAATCGTTTATCAGTCATTCACGAAGTAACAAAGAAGTTATTCTTAGTTCATAATGAACATCGCCTTTGAAATAGCTCGCTGTCCTTTTCGGCGTGCACTATGAAGTTTTGCCGTCGAATGTTTATAACAATGAATAATATAAAACATAATATGCCAGAAAAATGATTAAAAAGTCAGCTCATTATTATGAACCAACGAACAAAAGACTCAATTACTGTTTTGTAATTGTAGTAATACAAGAATATTCTAAACCAAATTTGAGAATATTGCTCCATGACAATTAAAAGCTGTTGGGGACGGATTATATAATCATCTGGGCGTAATAATACTGTATTGATAATTAGACAAAATAACGAAGAATAAATATAATAATTTGATGATGACATGAATCGGAGATCAACCACCTTTAACTATGGAATGCTCGAATTCCTACACCATTCAGTTATATAGACTTTCCATTAAGCTTGAAGAGAATAAGTTAAGAGTTTTCAATATTGAGGGGAAAAGTTTAAAAAAAATCTAAATAAAAAAAAAACTAAAATATTGGATTACACATATTTAACCTATTCATCTATCTATTTTTATTTCTATTTCATCTATTTCCCAGTTTCTTAACGGTTAAAAAGTGAATTAACTTAGACTGATTTGATAATCAATTAACAGTGAAATACTTCCCTAAGTTTTAAACGTATTTTCATATATAACATTAGTAATATCCATATATAATATTCCCCCTAAAAAACTGATATAAGGGGAAAATTCTATCTTACCGAAGAAATTAATGTAGAGTTACGAAACATTTAAATTATTGATAATTCATCTTCTTTTTCGTTTACTTCCTCTTAATGATAGCGTTGAGGGATAATTCATTAGTGTTATTAATAATTTCTATTATCATACTGTTAAATTAGAAATAAATGTTTTCATGGAAACTAAATCTTAAAGTCAAAAGAATATTTTATGGTAAGTGGAAGTTGTGTTTGATCGGAACATACTCCATAAATTTTTAATCGTATTTATGGATATTTTGTTACGTTTGTTATACATAAAAATAAGCCCGCAAATATGTTTCAATAATGAAGCAATCATATAAAAAAGGGTTGTTCTCTTAATAAGATATGCTATTTTTTATTGTATATTGTAAAGATTACAGGATCATCTTTACAATATACCGCTACCGATCCTGTAATTTAATTATAAACAAATTTAGAAAGAAGTTTACATATAATTCTTTAAACCTGTCATATTCTACCCTCCTCTTGTGAACTAAGTCTAAGAACATGTTAATCAAAATATAAATTCACCTTTAATAACTATATACAGGTAAGTGTAATAATGTTTTATAAATAAAGCTATAAATATTCATGGTTTCAGCAACTGAAGCTTAGAGATTATTAATTTTAATATGTTTATTCTTACGCAAAGACGAGTTAATTTATGTTTGTTTAACAAAATGTAATGAAATATAATTCAAAACTCTTCAAAGAGAACGCGGGTAAATAGAACTTCAGAGGCGATTATTAAATCTTCAATAGCTCCATTCCATAAAATAACAACGATATTCTTTAAACCATTTTCTTTTGTGTGTATAAACGTTCGGCAGACTTTAGACGAGCCTATTCGTTCGATATTTCAATTTGGCATTTTACAGAAAATATAACACCTCAAATTTTAGTGGGGAGGGGGTTAAAATGCTTTGCTCCACAGTGGATAAAAAAGGACCGTAGTTAAAAATAATAAATCAAAACCAATCCTCAACTGGACATAATGTGACTTTTTTTTCTCTTGAAAATTTAATCTCATCTGCCGAAACGCTATCTGTAAACAACCATCGCAGTTAAACCGATCTGATTCAACTCATTACGATGCTAGCTTTTTTACGACAACATCAACCCAAATCGGCAAAAAATTTAACAATTTGTGACAAAAAGAAATAAGATATCCCAAAACTTGAGACAGCTTTTATCTCCCGACCCAACCTCGACCTGCCTGAATTGTAAAGACGAATGTGTAACATAAAGTGACACAGTTTTCGATTGATAAAGTGAAATAAAAAAATATCATATGACAAGAACCATTTCTGTTGTCAGTCGAGGCAAAATGAAATCTGTCAGCCATCTAATGCGACACGACAGACGAAAACCATTTGGCACAGAACAGTCCGCATTATTCGCATAAAATGTATTTTCGAAAAATCCCTCGCTGGTTTTTCAACAAAATTAAGGTCAGATAGAAAAATTCATTTGTTTATAAAAATATAATTTGAATGTTGGAGAATTTTAAGGCCGTGTGGAGTAACTATGCACCTCTGAAGTTCAACTTTATATTTTAAAAAATGAAACCTGCATCACTAAAGCCGATAAAGGATTTTGTGTTCAGTACAAGGTAGAGACTGTTTCTAAGCAAACGGCTGTGCTGGTAGGTCGAGATCACACTCGACCGCAAGGTTTTTCCATCAATTATGGTTACCTACTTTACTGAATCTGGTAAGGTCTATCAAGTTTATAGGTGCCACAGTAAACATCTAGGGACTGATTTAATAATTTATCTGCCACAACCAGATTTGAATCCGGGTATTCTTAGCAATTCTACAAACTGAGCTATAAAACATAAAGCGATAAAATATGAATCCATTCGAACCCATGTTTCAACCAAGTATATTTTGATAACATCAATAACTCAATTAATAATATTTAAAGTGGTTAATGCAGATAGAGCCTCTTGAATAACGTCTGAGGCAGTTTTATGGTTTTAAAACATATTTAATTGATATTTTTTCCATCTTTTTGTGCGAATTAGCAAAGTTTAATTTTGGTGTAAAAAGAAACAATAAGGTTTGAAGGCAAAGAAACACCAATACAACTTTGACAACAAGTTGAAAGATCCCACACAATAAACAAGTTGGAACTAATTTCTTTATAACTATTTATGTTTCACTTTAGTGAACTCTCTGAACACAGGATTTCATGCGATTGTTGTATATTAGAGCAACATGGACTAGAGCTTAAAAGCTAGAAAATTGTTGAGGAAAAAATTAAATTGCCATGTATTTTGCAGAACAGTTTATCAGGATTCCAGTTATCGCAAAAATACAAAAATTATAATAACGCTTATCGGTAAATAGAGATAGAAATAATTTTACTCGTCCGTTATAGCAGCTATGTTCTAGTACTTAAAACGCCTTTGAAGAACGAATGAATAAAGAATGGATGTAATCTCATGAGTCTGTCGAGTTATATATATTCTTTAAAAAAATAAATGTAGTACTATAATCGATAAGGGTATTAGGCTCAGTACATTGCAGTATTTTTACTGTTGTAAGCCAACGGTAGTAAATCAGGGAGGTGAAAGGATATAAAGCCCAACTGCCAGATTTTTCCCCATATTCGTGATAGCCAATTTATATAAAAATGATTAGCGTCAGATGGAGTTTTGATCCCAAAGGTGTTGTTGTTGTTAAAACATTAATTCTTTGAAAAAATAGACCATGACAAACAGAAAAGTTAAATTGAAATAGTAACATATGCACCGTCAGGACACTTATAGATTCCGGCACGAATCTCTCCATGATAAATCATCTACGAACAGAAAATTGAACTTTGTAAGGGTTTGCCTCTTCGATCGACAGAAGTTCTCCGTCCCTACCCAATGTAACCAAGCAATAGGAACTTGGCATTAGTCATGCGATGAGTTCTCTGTGGAACAGAAGCAGATCTACCACAATGTCCTCTTATCACAAATCTCGGAATGTTCTCGATTCTCATCCCCAATTTGCATTATCTTCATCTTGCTCATGTATCATCCATCCCTTTGTGAACTACCTCTGAATATCCTTACCAGTTTCGCTTTCTAATCTAGATAATTGTACATTGGAGGGACCGTAAGTCAATGTGATACAGCGTTCAGATCACCTTTGCAGATTATAACCTCTTATTGGAATTATTAACAACTAACTAAGATTTTCTGTTCTATAACCATACAGCGTAGAACTTTCTTCATGAACATGAAGATCTCATAAATAATTTATTGAAGTAGTTAAAAATCTATCTTGATATATTTTGTCATTTGGGTGCACTGATGAATAGAGGATATATATGTTTTGGCAGTTGGGTACATGCAGAGGATGCATAAATGATTTTTTTTTTTTACTACATAACATTGTGCCTTTAAGTGCTAATAATGCCCTTGTAATATTAATACAGTTTACTTATTTCAGAGCATGAGAATTGAATAGCGTTCAAAAATCTATATTGAAAAAATTCTATTTAAGTTTATTCTTTTTCTAAACTTCATTAAACTGTACAGCTCGAAAAGTAACAAGTTTAAGTTTCAGTGTTCACTTTTATAATGCTTTAACAACTTTTTTAATTTTTGTCTTGAAATGCACTCTTTCTCTTGTTGTTTTTTGTTTTTGTTTTTATTAACATAACCAGAATTGTCAAAATTCAAATGAAAAATACATAGACTATAGAATGGTAAAAATAATAAACTTCCTTTAGACTCAGGCAGAATGCAGAGCTATATCTGATGCATCAGGAGCAAGACGTGGTTTAGCATTTAAGAATAGCTAGGCTTAGATGGGCTGGACATGTAGTAATAGAGGATAACGCTACTCATAAGAGACTGCTATTTGGGTATGTTGACGGAAAAAGGAAACGTGGACGGCCACGATTAAGATGGGCAGACGAGGCCGAGAAGGATGCAGGTAGCATTGTTGGATCCAGAGCTTGGAGGACCTTCGCACAGGACAGAGAGGACCATCTGACGAATTTATCTTTTTAATTCCTATTAAAATAACTATCCATTATTAAGGATCAAAAACTCTGAATTAATCGATGTTTTAGTTATACGGGTGAGATTTTATTCGCAGTCAGCTTTACCCATTATAACGATTCTTGTATAAAAAATTACAATTATGAATAAGTGGCTTAGTATAATTTTATTCAAAATGAGGTTCTTGTATTTAGGGAAGCGGAATCGTGTTATTCTCGTATTGCATAAATGGCTATCAGGTATTGGATTTTGGCTTGAAATGGAGTTATAAGAGATAGGTCCATTTCAAGCCAACAACTAAAAGAATAACATCCCACTTCCTTTAATTCAAATAACTCTCTCTTGAACACAGTTCGACTTAACCACTTATTCAATGGAGCTGCAGAATTATATGACCGTTTGAATTATACGAAGGACAAAATGGTGTGGTATTGGAGTCAAAATAAATCTTTGAATTTGAAGACTTTCTAAATTGAATTTTAGTTATTTTTCTCCTTAAAATTCAATAAAATGTCTCTGGATAGTCCATAGAAAAACAGAAACTTGTTATTGATAGTAAATATTTAAGCACTTACTCAATAGTACTGCAGTTTAGCAAGTTGTGTTATAATTTATGAGAGTAGAGGTGTGTAAAGACTAGCGTATAACAACATTTCCCTTTAAAACGACCTGATCCACCACTTGCAGTAGATTCATCTACCATAATGGCGAGGAGAAAAATAGGATGGAGAGAATAGGAAGAGGATAATTACGGGAGTGAAGGAAGGGAATGAGAGAGGCAGCGCAACGAGAAATTGCCTAGTTCTGTTCCGGCTCCTTCTAACAAAGGAAACAATTTATCTCTTCTCTCTCCGTCTGCTTAGGGAATATGAGGCGGTTCCTGTCGGCTTCCAGGATCAATCAGCAAATAAAGAGGGATTTGAATAAGGAATCCAATAATAGGTATAAGGTATTGAAATAATATTAATAGGGGTCGACGTAGCTTAGTGTGAATAGGGCTGAATCATTAACTTGCTGAGCTGAGGGTCCCAGGTTCAAATCTGGCAGTTACTGGAATACTATTTAATCTATAAACATCCTCGGATGAGCTCTGTCGGATCTGTAGATCTGGTATTTATCCAGCCACTGTAAAGTGGTCACCCTCATTTGGAAAAAACCTGGTGGTTGAGCATATCTCGGATAAATCAATCACTTTGCGTAACCGTTATCTCAGTAATAGTGCAGTTTATACCACGTATTGATTCCTAGGCCCTTTATGAGTTGTAGATGTACAGGGTTTTTTATTATTATTACGTGATTATAAGTTTGAAAGTGTATGAAACATTCTTAAAAAATCTTGCTTTTATTTGATTTTACTGAACTTTAAAGAGTGAACAATTTCCGCTGCAAGAAAAATTAGACTAGATTTTTCAGAAAAACATTTAGCCAAATATGAGCAATCTCTATGAATGTCTTGAGTTCAGTAGAAGGTATAAACTGTACTGTTTCTTGGACATCGGTTGTGCAGGGAGGTGATATGTTCTAGACCACGCTCAGATTTTACCCCTATATGGGGTACCCACTTTTTTAAGTGTGAGTGAGCCACAGGAGAATTCTAGCCATGTCCGGTTGCTAAAAGATTAAGTAAAAGTCAAGGAAACTCCACTCCCATTGGGGATGACAGACTAATTGCTTAATCTGTTAACAGCCATGGATGGGAATCCAATGTGGTTTGCGTAATCTTCTGGTGCTCACCCAGCTTCTATAAAATAGATAACCTCAATTGTGGAAAACCTGGCGGATGAGCGGAATTTTCGACCAATTACCTTCAATCATACAATATCATTGGGTCCATTTATATGAAAATATAAAACTATTTATTAAAACTGGTTTGGCGAAAAAGTTGCTTTAACGTTCCATATTTATACTTTCTTTAAATGCAAAATTTCAGTTTCATGAAACTTTTATTTTTCATTTTTTGGGCAAGCTTTAACATGGCTTGGTTGTCGGCACTTGTCTAGAACACTTATTTAGAAATTTTCGAATAATTAGAATCCAGCATCTTTTAATGTTCTAAGGGGAATCGTAATTTAGAGATTTTATGTTAATTATGAGGAAGTAATAATGAAGGAGCTACTAGGTATTTCATAACTAATAATTGGCAAACCTAATAATCGTACTCCATATTTCAGGAGGTTGGCTTTCCATGTTCCAGAACGACGAGGGATAAACTTGTCAAAGGACCAGATGCCAGTTATTAAATTCCTCTCCAAGCAAATAGCGAACGATTATTTGATAAGAAATTCTATAGCCTTACTGTATTTCTATAATAATAATAATAATATTAATATTAATTACTTATTCCTTAATTTTTAATATTTATCACAAAAAGTAAAGATATTTATGACACTGATAATATGTTAATATATCGCACTAGTATTTATAATGTATCCAAAACCTACATTTTTAAAAACCGGGAAAACTATTTGTGTGCTTTGAAAAGCATTGGAAAAACTAAGAGTGAGAAGTCCTTCTGATAGACAAGATCTCAAGCTGGTTTGATACAGTTTTGGCGTGTGATAAAGAACTGTTTACCCATTTCTTTCATGGCCATAAGTCAATAATATAACTCTATTGAATAACAACAAGCAAAAAGGTAACTACAAACTAGTTTTATGCACCCCGAACTAAGGCACTCCCATGGCATGTTAAAAAATGCCGAACAATGGCGGATGTCATCTGCGCAAGTGCAAGCACGTGGAGGGTTGTTAACGGACACAACAGCTTATTACAATCTGTAAACATAAAAATTACAACTATACTTGTTATATGATCAATTAAAGCCTGAAAATCAGAAGTTCATTTTCACAAATTTAACCCTAAAGGAAGTTGTCAAAAATGTGTTGGAGATAAGTCTGGCGAATAAGGTGGACTTAGGAGGACTTTGTAACCAAGCTAATTTAGCATGTTCACTGTATGTCTTGAAACATAATGGCGTTTTCGTGTAAGAATATATACCCCTTCCGATTAACCAAAGCAGGTTGTTTTTGTTCCATATTGTCAATATCCCTGCAGTGGATGTGATGGTTTCACCTCTGGGTAGAAAGGAGAAATGAATTGTTTCTGCTAATGACCACCACACTAAAACCATTAATATTTTTTTAATGCAAATTCGGAAATTTCGAAAACGCGGTGGTAATGATTTTTGCAGCTTGGCGACTTTGGGCTGCCGAATCTCCAAGTTTAAACTAAAAATAATTACACCAAAATTGCTTGTTTCCATGGAAAAATTTGATAGTATACTGAGCTATGTTTGTTCAATTCTAGTGATAGTAAATATTATCAAAAAATAAAGGACTAATATGTTATATATTTAACTAAAGCACGCATTTAATGTAATAATATAATTGTATTGAATAGCATAATAATAAGCACAAAATAAGTAGAAAACTGAGTATGTGTACGTGTGAGTATAAATTGAGAGCTACTGTAAATATTCCTCACTCATAATGATATCATTTTTTTCATTATTAGTCGCTATTATTTATTCACTTATTTTTCCATAAGCCTATTTCTTTTTATAATTTGTAAATTTCTCTGTTTTTTTAATTTTAATTTTGTATCACATTTTCTGATTTTCTACTAAAACATGCCTGTTTAGTTATTTACTTTCAAGATACTTCAAGATATTATGTAGATATTGTTTTATTCTGGTGTAGGCCTTTGGTCAGATAAATATTTATTTAATTTTGTTCATCTCTGCTATTTTAAAGGGACCTGGTCCCAGAATAAAATTATTTTTCTATTCTATTCTATATGCACACCGAACAAAGGCACTACCGCTCCCATGGCGTCCATGTCCTACTGTCAAACAATGGCGCATGTCATCTGCGCAAGTGCAAACCGATGGAGGGTTGTTAACGGACACTACATAATACCAGCATATTACAATTTGTAAAGATAAACTTAACTCTAACTCAAAGTTGTTACTAACTCAAAGTATTAAATAAAGAAGATATTAAGAGTATTAATTTAGTCAATGTGTCCCTTGAATTAAGTAACGGGCCTTTGCTACGGATAAAGTTTTATCTATCCTTTCAAAGTCCGAGGCTTTCAAAGTCCTCGCCCCCTTGGGCTTTGAGCCAACTTCCTGTCATCCTTATAAAATTACTTGCGTTAGCGTTTCAGCAAATGGAATTTCTAAATTTCTGGCTTAAGGGATATATTAACTTGTAGCAAATTCTAAAATGATTATATTGTTCGAAACTTTTTTTAAAAATTCGGATTAAAGCTTCAATTCATCTATAATATCTGTCTTATAGTGAGATGACAGTAATCTGCATTTTATTAAATTAATTTAAAACAAATATAGGTTTCTTTGGCACGTTTAACTTCATTTTATGCTATGGCAAAGTTCAAGGACTTACACAAGTAAATCCAATTACTATGGATTGTAGTGGTACAGCTTGTTTTTAGTAAAATATACATATTGTAATAATTATGTATTAAGTAACAATTAATTCATACTGATAAAATGCGAAGGAATTGAAGGAGAGAGAGTGAGGGAGAGAGAGAGAGGGAGAGAGAGAGAGAGAGAGAGAGAGAGAGAGAGAGAGAGAGAGAGAGAGAGAGAGAGAGAGAGAGAGAGAGAGAGAGAGAGAGAGAGAGAGAGAGAGAGAGAGAGAGAGAGAGAGTGAGAGAGATAGATAGATAGAGAGAGAGAGAGAGAGAGAGAGAGAGAGAGAGAGAGAGAGAGAGAGAGAGAGAGAGAGAGAGAGAGAGAGAGAGAGAGAGAGAGAGAGAGAGAGAGAGAGAGAGAGAGAGCGAGAGAGAGAGAGAGAGAGAGAAAGACAATCAGGCCTAAGTAGAGTTTCCAGATTATTCTACAACGGTTAAATCTTGCGACTTGGATAACAGTAGATAAAATAGAGAGAAGTAGACTTCCTATTTATACATTATAATATTCAAAATCATGTCTATTAAGAATATCGATCCGGGAGGTTGCGCCCATATTTAAACCACTAGAGGAGGACTTTAATACCCAAATGAGCCACTTGTCCCAGGAAGCCACTAGCTAAGGAATATCGCCACGGGACACTGTCCCATCCCGTCCCAGACGATAAAGGGACGAGTTATAGCACCATTAATATCATTAGTGGTCGTTAGTTCGATATGCCCCAGGGAAGTCCTGTGATAACCTTCAGCAAGTTTAGTAAATCACGAAATTTGTCGGACAAGTGACATTTTGAAGATTTTATGTTAGTATAAAAAAAATGTGATGTGAGATCATTGTGGAATTAACGCCGGACAGGCTTTCCAGCTCCAAATCGAAACAGTTTCTGATAGAATTTTTTTTCTTTCACGGGATACCACCATTATTTATGATAAAGTATACCATCAAATCTCTTTTCTTTTACAGTAAAAACCGAGTTCATTTGCACGAAATTCGACATGATTACTAGATTCACTTATTTTAAATAGAAAGATGAAGTGCTTGATCCGACAGGAAAAGAGAAAATCGCGCAGAACACTAGGTTACTGAAAATGAAGATACCCTTAAACAAGATACAGTATCTACAACAAAAATTCATTACAAAGCTTTCACCAAAATTCGTCATTATAACACGGTGGTTTAACCTGATATGTTATACGCCAGTGAGACATCGACGTTACACACTAAGGGCAATATAGAAAATATCCTCACAGCGGAAAGAAAAATATCAGGAAAATTATTGGATCAAAACACACAGATGTAGAGTACAGACTTCACTCCAGAGACACCACATAAACATTTTTGAACCTCGTAGCAGACTTCAAAAAGAGGGGACCAAAATTGTACGCCCACATTAGCAGACTCCCACAGACGAGAATCACCTACAGAATTCTTAGATACATATATCGGTTCAAGACTAGTACTACATGGACGGTACAATTCAAATCGTCCAGGAAAGCCCAGCTAGATTCAAAGGACATCACGGACTAAAGTGTCTTTGGAGACAACGTATACGAGTGGGAAGTAATATCCCCCAGCCCAAAGACCAAAGAGGGCCTTTAGTGAACGAACGAAGGAATACTGGAAGAATACGAAGAAGTACTCTTAACCCTAACGGCCACGCGGGAGTCTAGGAGACCTACTCCGGATTTTTCATTGCGTGTATTGGAACACTGAGCGCCACTACATTAGAAACCCCCATGTAAATCTCAATCAGTATCTCAAGGACCGTGGTGAGTGACGGCAGCAACTTTGAGCACCGACCGTACATTTAAGTACAGTTTCTTCCAAAACCACGGGGGTCCGGGAGACGTGTGTGTGGCTCAGGGAGCTTTCCAATGTGTCTCCCAGACCCCCGTGTGGCTCAGAAGTCTGTCCCTCCACTGTACTTCCTCCTAATGACATCTTGTCAAGTTCTGTTTACATGATTCTTCTATCACTCAACGTGCTGTTCATTTATTATCAGAATGGGAGAAAAGTTTTTGAGAACAGATGGCCCAATTTTCGCTGAAAGGGTACGCGAACTCCTCGACAGTGAAAGCGAGAGTGAGGTAGAAGAATTGGATTAACAACTGTGAATTTATTTTAGTGGTTTTATTCCTAAGTGAATCCAAAAGTTTGGTTCGTTCTTTGCTCTTCAGTTCCTAAAAAATAAGTGATGAATAGTGTGAGATGAAGTCATAGTATAGAAAAATATGAGACTTATGTGAATTTTATGTGCCTTGAAATGTTATATATTAACATTAAAAGTTATATATTTATATATATTATACGTTTTCCGTTTTATGATACAATCAGTTTATATCATGGCATAGATGTCATTTTTAGAACAGCACCCCATCTATCAACCTATCATAAATTAGATTATTCCTCAATTATGACGTCAATAATTTCCATAAAAACTATTTTCCCACGTTTTAAAAATTAAAAATAGTTTCAAACCCATATTTTTCATGTGAAGACCCTCCAAATCCTAGTGTGACGTTTATGTCTCAGTAGAAAGTAGCCCGGTTTTCCCATACTCTTTTATTATTGTTAAGGGTGAATTACCGTTGCATCTACCTGAAAGGGGCTCTGACAGTCAGTTTAGTGCAAATTTTAATAGAAAAATGTAAAAAAAAATCTAATATTAAAAAAAAAAATTCTCGACTTTGGAGGGTTAATTAATGTAATTGTGAAGGAAACAAAAAGAAAATAACTGAAAAATGCGAATATTTTAACGTAGGAGTCTCGTGGGACCTGCGTGTGGCCAAGGGAGTCACATTACTAAGGTGTGGCCGTGAGGGTTAAATGCTTCGCCTGGTCTGATGAAAGGTCTTTGATGCGTATGATAATTAAGATTTCCACAAATGAACTGATTCCCAAATCCACTGTGAAAGGCACTGAGAGTCTGGAACTTCCGCTTGATGTTTTAAGGGAGGCTCAACGAGCAGTTCTCTTGGCCCCGGTCATAATTATAAAATTTCTCAATGTATGAAGATGCTAATAACTGCTGTTGGTTGGGCTTGTCCCCAATCTCAGTTTTGAGCCCGCGAATCCGTGAAAAAATAGATGAGAATAATAATAAAAAAACAAAACAAGATGCTATCCCAGAAGATTGGAAGTGTGCCTTATTACACCCGTTACATAAAAAAGAGGACAAACATGATGTGAATAATTACCAAGGAATTTCTCTACTCCCTGTCACATACAAGATACTATCAGCCTGTATTCTTCAAAGAACACAAGAATTGCTAGATCCCAAAATCTCAGATTTCCGAGCTGGTTTCAGGCCAAACAGATCCTGCCCAGAGCAAATTTTAAACTTAAAATTAATCACAAAACTAAGGAAGATGCGAGTCAAGCCTACAGTCTATGTCTTTGTTGATTTCAAAAAGGCCTATGACTCAATCCACTGACCCAGACTATTTAAAATTCTTGAAGAAAAAGGATTGGTTCGGAAAACACAGAAAATAATTCAACAGACATTAACGAATACAAAATCAAAAGTGAAATTTATGGGAAAACTTTCAAAACCATTCGAGATAAAAACTGGGGTTAGACAAGGTGATGGGTTATCACCTTTGTTGTTCAATGTAGTACTAGATAGGATTATGGAAGAATGGGAGAAGACAATTGCTGGAAACCAGCTTCATTAGGAACCAAGAAAAATGACCTACAAATCCCCTATTTAGCATTTGCAGATGATCTCACAATAATAGCAGATTCTAATGAGATGGCTGTAAAAGAGATAGAAACTCTAAAAGAATGCGCAGAGAAGGTTGGCTTACAGATATCATTTGAAAAGACAGTGTTTACAACAACAAATTTAGAAATTTTCAAATTACAAACCAAATATGTAGTAATTAATAGGGCAGCATACTTTAAATATCTAGGAGAAATTATCTCTGAAAAATATGCACAACAAGAAAGAATATAAAAAGCTCGTAAAGGTTTAGGATTAGTGCAAAACCTGTATAATAAAAAATGATTATCCTTAAATGCCAAAATCAGACTAACAACACAGTTATTAGGCCAACAATGTTATATGCCAGTGAAACCTTGGCATTAAACAGGAAAACTGATATAAAAAATCTGAAGAAAAATAATTAGGAAAACTATGGGACCAAGATGGACTGAAAATGGATATAGATTACAGAAAACATCTAAAATTTAAGAATATTCTAATATAGAGACAGGCATGAGGAAAAGACGCCTCAAATTCTATGGCCATATAATGAGGCTTCCCGAACACAGACTAACAAAAAGAATAGTAAAATACGTAGACTCCCTCCTTAATAGAGGATAATGGATCCAAAATGTTAAGAAAGACCTGAAATTAGCCAAAATCAACAAAGAAGAAATAGACGCAAGAAACAATTTTAGAATAAAAATTGAAAAATGGGAGGTTAAACCAGAGACAAAAGCCCCGAGAACTGGAACAAACTGGAGCGAAGAAAGAAAAATTAAATTCTCGCAAAGACTGAAAAACTGATAGGCAAATAAAAAGAACCAGAAGAACGGAAAATCAACCATCTGTACTTAGCGCCTTCCATTCTGCCAGCTTTACAACTAATAATAATAATAGAACGAAATAATTATAATAAAATTTTCCTGAACATTTAAAAACAAACTGCCTACAAATCTACACTCACTTTTATGCCTGCTATTTCTTTTTATAAAATGTAACTACTGTCGGATCGTAACTGACAAGTCGATGTAACTCTTCAAAGCATTACTTCAGCTGTTATTGCCTAGCCTGTAAAACATTTTATAGTTTCAGTTTCCTCAGATGAAAGGAATGGACGCTGTACACGACCTAAAATATATCCCGTTAATAAAACTCTGTTTGCCCCGAACCGAATCCGTGCAGTAAGTAGAGATTTAATCCTCTATATTATTTGTAGACCCACAGATGTTAAATTAAAAACATATTTATGAGAATAGGGTTGCTCAGTACATAAGATTCTGGGTTTAATGAGCTTTAGGTCTCGTGTTAGTGACCGGGCGTGCCAGATTAACATTTCCTTATGTTTACTCAATGGAGTCTGGATACCCTCCTAAAGGCTGCACTAAGTGGGGAACTGATGGAAAACCTGGTGGTTGTCTTTGCTCTCGATAAAAATACCACCTTGCACACAGATTCTCTTAGAAGACAGTTCAAATCCTACCACGTTCTGATCCCAATAACCTTCATGGTTATTCTATACAGACTACTGGAGTGGTAATGATAAAGGAAAATTATATGTACGAACTACATAACACTGTTAAGAAGAATTACGAACAAAAGAAGAATCAATTCGATTCATTGATCAGGTGAAAAAATACCACTTCTCATTCATCAGTTGGAGAAGAGGGAATTTCAGATTTTCATTTTGTTGTGACAGTCCTATTAACTTGCCATCTCTTTGCATAATCCCCAATCAATCGGTATTGATTCCAATTACATTTAATGAATTTTATGGAATGGGTAGTATAACATCGCAATAACAAATACTTGTATACTACCCAGTTTTCTAAAGTATTGCGAATGGAAAGTTCTTTGTTCATTTTACGTCACTTTATGCTGCTATGGCTAATCGGACGATGCTACAGTGAGAGCCCTAATTATTTCCTATCCAGGTTTTATTAGGAGAGGGATTTTTAACGAGTACCTGACATCGTCCCCAGGAACCCCAGTTTTACGTCACTTCCGAAGGACGGCATAACCAAGGATTTTTTACTAAATTTAAAAAACTCCTACAAACTCGCGATCTTGAGCATAGATAGCGTAGGTTGCTATGCTAACCACTGAACCACAGGTCGCTCTAGGGGCATGATTGGAAAATAACTCAGATTGTAATTGAAGTTACATGTTTGAGAATACTTCGAAGCAGTTGTTTAAGTTCTATGACTCATAAAATAAAGCGATTTTCACCAAGAAGAATTTTAACAAGTTTTAAAATCAGAAACCGTCCCCAACTTATGGGAGAGGAAGGTATTGAGAAGTATATGAGGCGGAGTAGCGGAGAACGAAATATGGAGAAGAAGAGGGAAAGAGCTACTGATGGAGATGTTTGGAGAGCCTGGCATGGTGGCATTGATAAAAAGAGCCAGAATAAGATAGATGTGGAAAGAATGCCAGACCAGAGAATATCAAAGAAGATTCTGTATAAGAAAGCGATCGTCAAATGAAGTTGAGGATGTCCTTGGATAAGATGGCTGGGTGATATGGAGAAGGACTTGAAGATGATGGGTGTTCGAAGATGGAGAGACGGGTTGGCTGAGGTGAAGGAGGCAAAGGTTCTTGCAGGACCATTACACAATTATTATAATAATAAGATAAACTACTGAACTACTGATCTCCAGGTCCGGAGTTCGAAACCGGCTGTGGCAAAT
This sequence comes from Troilus luridus, assembly GCA_964056705.1. NCBI lineage: Eukaryota > Metazoa > Arthropoda > Insecta > Hemiptera > Pentatomidae > Troilus > Troilus luridus. Next base: position 92,527,200 of record OZ057415.1, on the reverse strand, counting down.
TAAAAATTCGTTCTTTTGACAACCAATCTACAGCTCAGGAATACTCACTAAATGGAGACAAAAACCTGGCAGTTGAACATTATTTCGGTCAAATCAACTTTTTGCACAGACGTTGTCTCTGGAACACTACAGACCCTACGATGCACTAAGCCCAAAGCATTTTAATGGTTTTAGTGGTACTGGTTGTACTGGAAAATATCTTTTTCCTCTAAGAATCGCTCATATAACCGTGTAATGTTTTAGTTTAAATAAGCTTTATAAAATTATCCACACACTTATCAATATGCTTCGCGTTGGAAGACTTCAATCGTGTGAGTCTATTTCTTCTTGAGTATTCGGATTGATTTAGGTCTTGACTAAATCTGCTAGAATGAGCCAAGGACACTAATGGAGAAAAATAATCTGATCAAGAGGTCATTGTTTCCGTAATTGTTATTCATCCTTTGTACAAAGAGTAGAATGAGGAAAAGGGCCTAGGCTTTGAGGGCCTAGAATGAGCCTGCCATTCTTTGAAAGCGTTCCCATGAATACCAATAAGGGCTTCCTCTCTTACTCTACTTCAACGCTGCGTCTGTAGCGTCTGGCAAAAAAAAATACACTATTAAATGATATAGCTACAGTAATGGATTCCTATATATTATATAAATATCGTATTGATAATATATCATATTAATCTACATGAGAGAGCCCCTCTGGTGATATTAAAGAGCGTTCAACGTCACACGAAAACAAAAGTCCATAGAAACTTCCTGTACTTAACGGATTATAAGATTGTAAACTGATAAGAATAAAAGATTCTATTGATGAACTAATGTTATTGAGTAAACTTGTGTGCTCCAAATACCGAGTTGTGAAACATCTTCCGTGTTGTCAGCAATGTTACTTCCTTCACCTCCCCTCTTCTTTTATACGAGGGTGCTTTGAAAAGTTCTCGGAATCACCGCTAGATGTCAGTGCTAGAGCAACGAGGTTCCCGCGCAATAATCACACATCCTTTGTGGGTGAACACACGACTCTTCGCTGTTGTTTTTTGCGTTGCAACAACAACAAGTACTTCATTAACTGTGGAAGAATTGTTGCCACATCAACCTTATTCACCTGAATTGGCACTATCAGACTTTCATCTCTTCCCCAAGCTGAAAATTTTCCTAGGTGGACGGAGATTTCATTTTCGGAATCTCATTTTCGAGATTGAATCAAGGCATTGGAACATCGCTGGACCAAATTAGTCTACAGGGAGACTATGTTGAAAAATAAAAGCAGTTCCACCGAGGTAAGAAACTTCTTTCTAGTACATTCCGAGAACTTTTCAGACCACCCTCGTATGTATATATACCAGATTTGAAGGTAAAACGCAGGAGGTAGGAGAGGAGAGTAGAGAAGAAATTGTATGGTTAGGCTATAACATGTAAAGAGGATAGTCGCTAAGTTCAAGAGTAGTCACTAAGTTATATTGTTAGTCCATAGTTAAAAGTCTACCTAGTAAGAAAGTCCCTTTGACTATCTTTCAATGTCACTATAAATCTATATCTTTCTTACAAGTCGTCTAACGTCTTTACAATTATACTGAAAAAAGTTACAATAATCCATCACATCCATCAATGATCTAACTCGTCATATCATTGTAAAATTAAGTTATATTTAATATCTTCAGTCTTTTCATCATTGAACTTGCCTGACCAGACTTGAATTTCATGGAGAACTACTTCCTCTAAAGTAATCAACATATATCCATGTTAGAAACGATTAATTTATGGGGTAAAAATAAATTCTGATGGCTAAGTAAATATATTATACGCATTGCCCAATGTCTTTTAGAATTTTAAATTAGGAAATGACTAACGGTAGTTGGTAGAACTTCTAGAGGAGATTACGATGGGCAGTATGAGCCTTATCTAGGGTCGGGAGTGCCCGAAGGTCAAAAGGGTCATACCATATCTCAAGGCTATGGTCCATTGCACAAGGGAGCAACTCAAGCAGGCATGAACGCTTGCTGTAATTTGTGACCAACTTCGGCAACATTGCCGGAAAAATCTCAGGAAATTTAAAATTATTTTTGAACACTTCACTAACCCACGTTATAATTACCTTTTTAAGTCCCTAAACCTTTCCAAGCGAAAATAATTATACTTGTCTCAAAAGCGGCATGGCTATGTCAATAACAAAATGTTACATACGGACTTAGAAATATCATCGGTTGACGAACACATACGTACATACTACAAACACCTTCGAGAAAAACTACACGGACACCCAAACCCGTTGATAGAACTAATGGCCACTACTCTCATGCCAGAGAACACTAGGAGGAGACTTAAAAGAACCTGGATGAGAGTTTTGTTATCAATTAAATCAAGCCATGGGAGAGGTACCGTTGGGTACTGTTCTTCTTCATGCCTTTCGTGTCATTTTATTCTATTTCACTGTCAGCCAATCTGCTGATTGTCAACTGTTTGAAGTTGACAGGCGTGGTATACAAATACTAAGATAAAATAAAATTCTTTAAGAGTTTGATTTTTTAAAATTAAGAAAAAGAGTTTTTTTTTTATCAATTTTCTAATTGCTTTATTACATTTTAGTCATAAATTCAGGCGGAAAGTTTTTGCTATACTAAGATGGTTCCAGTTTTTTTAATATTCCGATATGAATGACTAACAATTTAATACCAATTTCGACTTGAACTGTTTTTGGATTTCTTCTATTCTCATGCCTTCACAATTTATTTCTTTATACTTCTCATTTTCTTTTTTTAACAAATGTTTTATAGTTCTTTTAAATCAATTAAGTAAAGAATAAATAATTCATTTTTAGTAAGTCAGACAGCTAATACATTCAAAAAAAGTATTCATTTTTTAGGTAATAAATTTTTTTCTTCTTTATTTTGTCCAACTTGGGGCCACGTGCCAAGATCAATTCCTTCTCATTTGTTTTTTTCATTTCCTCCAATACTCTCTCATATTTTCACCATGTATCTTTTTTCCTTCTTCTGACCACTTTGTGCCTGTTATCTTATTTCTTGTGCCCTAGGCTCCCAAGTTTAACACTTTCTTTCTGAAGCCATCTCTCTGTGTTGATGCTTCTGCTTTTATGTTTTGTATTTTAAATATTTTTTAATTTACCATATCCATTTGTTTATTTTGATTTTTTTACTTTCAATGTATGTTTAGTCTTACTATCAGAACCTAAGTTATGCCAAGAATCCATAGTGAAGATATTGTCTCTTAGAGAAACTCCTTCTTGGACCAGCTTGCTCGTACTGAGAGTATCGCACTTCGTATAATTACTCTTGCAGACGTAGGATATTGCTTCACTGGTAATTACTATAATCTAGTTATATATTATAGGAAAGAAACAATATTGATATGTATATATTGTATATGGTGTGTATTCCTTTCTCCCCTCGTACAGGTAGTTTTCCAAGTACAGGTAGAGGCACAGCTATTCTAACCGCCCAAGAACTTGCTCGCCCCCTCATAGAATGTATAGATAAAAGACGGCAAGCAATGTGGGATGAAATTCCAGCCAGTAAATTGAAATATATAAAATGGGAAGTAAATGCCTTGGGCTACATCTAATCGCAGTAAACATGTAGAGGTGGCTATTGCTCGCCTTGGAATAGGGCACATCCTGCTTACCCACGCACATCTCATTACAAGGGATGCACCTCCGATATGCCCTAGGTGTAATAATAATCTTTGTATCAGACATATATTTGAGGAATGCTATTCCTATAAAGAAATACTAAATCAGCTCAAAATACCACCCGATGTTAGAGAAGCACTTAGAGACAACAAATCTGACACCGACAAAGTGGTGTGTTTATGAATATATATATATACTTACATATTTTTGATGACTAATTAAATATATATTATTATAATGACAACTAATTATAAAAATAAAAATCTACAGGCGTTGATGACATTAGGGTTTTACGCCTCTAAGCAACAACAAACAAACTCTCTCCCCTCGCTTATATCTTCATTTAATCTTCACAAACAAACCTTGAGGCTAATTAAAACCAGTTCCTACTGAAAACTTTCTTATTTTTCTTCAAGGAATATATTATTTAATTAATTATTGCATTTTAAATTATTACAATTAATACTTTATGAAGGGACTTCCTATGATGAGGGCCTTTCTATTTATGAGACAATTTTAAATGCAAATACACTGAAAGGTAGAAAAGTAATACTTTTAAAACCTCTGACTGTTTATATAATGGACACGGACAAAGAAAATCACTCTAAAATATTATTAAAGACCTCTAAAGAAAGAACGGAGTAAAGTTTGCTTCAAACTATCTTCAAAGAAAACATTTATATAATATAATTTTGCTACCATTCTCCCTTTTCTGTCCTTTCCTAAAGGAACGGAATATTTTGAATATTCATTTACGAGTTGCTTTTGCTCTTTCAATAGGTTTTAAGATGAATGAAAGAAAAATGAAGCAAAAATAAAAGGTAATAGGCGCTGACTGAATGGAAAAACAAAACAATACAAATATCAAAGTTGCCAACACGAAGTAGATATTAGAAATAAAGAAAATTTCAATATTGTTGAGTAGCCGCTTTTCAATATCACAATCCAAGATTATAGCTCATGCTAATCGTATCAGATGAGATTCTGTTCAGAATATCCAAAAACTTTATTTTCCTCAATCTTCGAGGGGAAGAGGCACTGAACATATTTTGTCGAGAAGTTCTCCAGTGTAACCACGTTTCATAACCTATATCTGACACCAAAAATTTAAATTATAGTTCAATTTTTAATAATTATCATCATTTTTAATACTTACAGTAAGATAATAATTTAAAAAAATATTTTGATAAAAGTATCCGATCGAGGAGTTCAAGAATGGTTGATAGGAACAAATGATGAAATATTTCTCTTGTTTAACAAAATTAAAATTCTGAGATTTATAAAATGGAATGGCTGGGACACGTTCTGATAACGCTGGAAGATAGAATCCCAATAAAGAAGAATGTATGAAACCAGAAGATGTCTGAGTGATCTGGAGGATGACCTCAGGCAATTGGAAAATTGCGAATGGAAGAATTAATATTGAATATTAGACTTGAAACGTAATATTTAATAATTCAAATTAATATTTATAGATATGAAATTAGGTATTGTATATTTATTTATTTAAACACTATAATATTTAATATTATCATTTATAATTCATTTTTATAATTACTGTTGTTAATATTACTATTATCGTTTTTATAATTATTACTTATTATTATATTAACATTATTTATTATATTTATTTACACTTTATATGTATTTAGTCATTACAAGAGTTATTAGAAAAAAAAATTGTTGAATATAAACTCAGAGCTCAATAATAATAAAATACAAAACAGCAAAAAGCGTTAATTTATCATTTTAACAATGTAATAAATCATTATTAATTACTAAGTAATTATTAATATACCAAAAGGTATTCCTCGGGCGATCCTAGTAACTATTCTAGGCGTTATCGCTCCTGAAGGAAGGAGGGGGGGGGGACGAACAACAAAAATATTGTATAAAGCCATGAAATTCAGAACCAAGATAAATGGATTTTTTTTTCTTATGTTCAACAGGTGCAAACTAATAAACACTTTCTTTTCACGAGGACGCAATAAATAACTGAAAAAATCTAGTTGGATCCCTTATATTTTCTAGGTCAAATAAAAGAAGAAAAATAACATAACCTGAGTTAATGGCCCTATTCCACTGCCTGCTCTGAATGCTGAAGAGAAAGAACTCAGTACTCAGTAAACAGAACTCGGTACTCCGCTAACTCTAGCCCTTAAAGAAGCCGTATCAGGGGCAAGGAGGTGCCTTGAAGAGGGTAGTGAAGTGAAGGGATTGAGGCCCCAGGGCAGTCCTTGTTATCTCCCGCCTAACGTCTTCATTACACCATCCTGGCTCCACCTTCTTCACCTCCTCCATCTCGGTGTACTCCATCGTCCTGTCTTCACGGTAGGGGGAAGACTTCTTCATCAGGACGGTTTCCGAACACCTCTCAGGTCTCTCGTTAACAACCTACGTGTCGAGAAAGAAGGCCACGTGATATTCTTTACGAACACTGAGTTATAGTTTAATAACAAATATAAAATCTTAAATTTACCACAACAACCCGTGAACGGTTCAGTACATGGTAGAGACTATACTGTTTCATGGACAACGGTTCTGCAAGGAGGTGTCTTGTCCTAGGTCACGCTCAACCGCCAGATTTCCCCCCTTATTTTGAGAGTATATAGAGCCTGAGCGTCCTAGATCCCATATGATCCATCTCTGGAGGCTAACAGACTAAATGAAAGTCTAGCCAGCAGTGGGATTTGAACCAGGATTTTCGCCATGGCATCTCAATGCTCTACCACTGAGCCAATCAACTCCGTAAGTAGAAAATCAGTGTATCAAAATGTGATGTTGAATCAAAAGTAAATCATAATTTACCCCAACCACATCATCGCCGTTACTGTTTGTATATTTCGCAAAATATATAAACAAAATTATGGGTAAGTCTATTTAAGAAATCTTGATAACTGATTTTTAGCACTATTCTAACATCTTCCTTACACTTAAATAGTCCTTGATTCATTTATGTTATATCGATTAATGAGTATTTATTTATTTTGCATATAAGTAATAATGATTTTTTTTATATATTGTAAGTATCATATATGCTGTTTATTTATATTGTTAAAATGTAAATAAACGCACATATTATACTGAAGTATGGAATGCGTCGATAAATAAACGGTCCTTTCAAAGGGTTACTTTGAAACGAAAAGAAAAATTAAAGCATCATTGTTGTAAATTAACGTTTTCGTGAAACAGAGATACTACGACAATCAAAGGGTATAAAGAAGAATATAACAAACTGTTTTTGTTATTTTTAATTCCCAATTTTTTTTTATTTGTAGAGTACCCATTAACTTTACTGATTTTGAAATGAACTAGCTTCCCAAGTAATTCCATTAATACGATCCTTATGCTACTTGGACTCTTTTTAATTTTTTTAAGATTATAAATCGCTATAAATGATTTTTAGTAATACTTTAATTAAGCTCACAGTAAACAGACTGTTTCAGTTGTTACTGCGCTTAGAGGTTATATGCGATTTTTTTTTTTTTTTAAATAATTTTTTTGTAAAGATAGCATAGTCAAACAGGAACGGGCACAAGCTGATAAGTTATAATAATTGTTCCATGGTATAATAATACTGGGGATAGGATTGAGGCTTTCAGCCCAAGAGAATTTAGTTGGAACACCAGATTTAAATAATGGCTTCCCCCACCTCACAGTCGGCTACGCAGTTCTATCAAATCTACAAAATGAGCTACTAATATTCAGGAAATAGAGCAGGAGCTTGGAGAACAATTATGATGAGATAAACTATATTATCATTAATCACTAATGTTATATGTTATTATAAAAAGTAAAATAGAAACAATATAGTTATATCAATGACCATTCTCTCTTACCATTAAGCTTTGGTAGTAATAAGATTAAGGGAATGGCGATAGGAGATCCAATATCACGCACCAGTCCTGAGGGAATCATCCAGTAAATATTGTTACGTTCCGGCAGCCTAAAGGCAAGGGAATTGAGTGAGACTGGAAGAGAGATAGAGGGGTAGGGGGTGAAGAGAGAGAGGGAGAGAAAGAGAAAGAAAGAGTGAGGGATAGAGAGAGAGAAAAGACTCCTTGAGATACTTCACTCCTCTCAACCAGGTTATTGGGACTCCGATCCAGGTTTTCCAATGAACTTTTTAAAGAGGACTTTCAATGGAAACTAGAAAACGGAGTTCCAATTAACGGTTAGAGACAATATTCCAATGTTTGCTGATTAAGTAGTCGAAGTCCGGTTATTGGAATCGAAGCTTGATTAAACCCGAAACTTTGCAAGTCCCAGATTTCCTGATCGTACAGTCCATTTCCTAAACTGCAATTATGTGAAAATGGCAACTTCTTCAATCAATTCTAGCTCTTTCCATAAAATTTAAAGTTTTACGTTTCAATAAGTGTAGAGAATCATTTTTTTTTTTAAATGACTTTTTACCTATTGGGGTAACTAACGTGACTTAATTATGACATCAGTTTGAAGTAACTTTTCTCACCAATCAGCTGATAGCAATCTGAGCACATGATATTTATCCCTCAGATATGTAGGTTATTCAACAAGTTTAGTAGCTTGAAAATAAGTACTATTATCAGAGGAATGAAGGTGACTAGAAAGTGACCCTAAAATCTAAGTACCATAATTTTTTCATATTCCAATCTATAAGTTGATAATGATATAAATATTTATCGAAATTGACAATTCCTTCGAAAACCTCCCCAAAGGGTTTCATGTGGAAGCGTGCTTGGAAAAACCTTCCACTGAAGGTATTAATAGCGTGTTATCTCTCTCTCTCTCTCTATGTATATATATATATATATATATATATATATATATATATATATATATATATATATATATATATATATAGCTTGTTATATCTCTGTTTCGTTTGTTTATTGATTTAACATTCTTTATGCTGAAATTTCTAATCGGACTATGCCAAAGTGGGAGCCCTGTTTTTTCTGCCAGAGACGATGGTATGAATGAACGATTGCATGGATACTACGTTGTTGTTCATTCATTCAATGCCACTTTATAGTTTTGATGATGGTATTAAAATAAATGTTTATTTGATACGTTTAACGTCGTTTTAAGCTGCTATAATTAGACGTTACAAATTTCAGTTGTTTTTTTTAATTATTTATTTATTGATATTTACAACTGTATTACAATAATACAACAAGTAAATAGGCTAAGTGATACATAATGACATGAGATAATGACACTTAGAGAAACTACCCACTGGTAGTACTCAAATCACAAGTTCAACTAAGAAGGTCACGTAGCCATCTTCTTTTCAGACGCCTCGGAGGATTATCGGGAATTGAAGAGGAAGCTAGGTTTGAAACTAGAGGGTTTGAGTGGGAATGAAGTTTGTTATGAAAGAATAGATTCCGGATTCGGGCCAAATCAGCAACAAATGGGACATTAAATTTCAATATAAAATAAATTTAAAAAAAAACTCATTATAAACTAAAAAAACCCAAAACAAAAACGTTCTTTTAAAATAAATATAAATGAATCATAAAACTACATTATTACCACTTTCAATATAAAATAAAACAAACAACCCCTTTTATAGACTCTTCACAATTCAGGACCAACAGTCTCTGTCCCTGGCCACTTTCATACAGCTGGTTCCCACTCTTCGGGTAATTTCATCCCTCCATCTCATGTACTGTCTTCCCCTGCTTCTCGTTTGGCCGATCGGAGTCCACTCAGTGCTGCTTTCGACCATATCTCGTCCTTGATCCTGGCTAGGTGTCCAGCCCACCTCCATTTCAGTTTTCGGGCCTCCTTGCTGAGACTTTTAACTTTTACACGAATTTACATGTATGTTAATCAATAATAAAATCAATGTAAGATATGAATGAAGAAATTCCTCACGAAAAGCGTTGAATCTATAAAACAACAAGAAAGAAAAACACACTCCGATATTTCGCTAATTCAGCCATCATCATGAATATAAAAAAACAAAATGAAGTGCATTTCAATAAGACGCCAACCAGATACATTCCAAACACCATCCCACCACCACCAAGGTAAAAATGCTACTACTAAATAACATGGGATCATATAGGATCTAGGACCCTCCAGGGGCTCACCCAGTCTCTATAAAATATTATAAAAATAGGGTACCCAAAATAAGGGGGAAAATCTGGCAGTTGAGCGAGACCTAGGACAAGTCCTCTCCTTGCAGAACCGTTGTCCATGAAACAGGCTCTACCACGTACTGAACCCCAGACCCGTTCACGGGTTCAATACCCGGCTGGTATTTTTTTTTCACGTTGCTTTAAAGACTAGGCTTTGTCTGGATTTTTTTCAATCATGCCTTGCAAATATTATGTGTCTCATTTGGGAATTTAATTCTATGATATTAATAAAAAGAATATTTATCAATAACGTTATTGTTACAAAAGAGCTCTGTTATATAACACGACCCTGTAAAATAACCCAAACCGAACTTGGGGCTAATAACAAGCTAAGCTGTGTTGAGAAGGTTGCCCTGCGGACCTAGGCTGGGGAAGATTGGATCAGGTTCGACCCGATAGTATAGATTGTGTTACACCACGCTAATCTGTCCGTAGTCCAGGTGTATATGTTGTTCAGGGGTCATTTCGTATTTTAATTTCCTAGCTCAAAAAAAAAGGATACATTTTTTCAACATATATTTTTATAAAAAGCATTCAAAAATAAAACCTCCGCACAGGTTATGTCTGTCAAAACTCAACTATGTCGACTTCCAAAAAATTTAAATTCAAATCCGACTGTGGCTGACAAATAACCTAATCTGTTAACAGCTACAGATGGACCATGTGGGATCTGTAGAACCTCCTGGGGACCATTCTCTACAGAGTTGGAACTCTCTAAATAGGGGGGGGGAACCTGGCGGTTGAGTTTGATTTCAGAGAAATCACCTCCCTGCACAACCGTTATTCTTAAAACTGTGCAGTCTCTACCATTCACTAAACCTTCGTGGATGGTACAGATTTTTTATTTTGTGCTATTTCTAGTATAGTTGACTATAATGATGTCATGTTATAACCACATTTGGTTTATTACAGCTGTTTGGATTAGTCGATTCGATACAGCTTATGGATAAATACAGTTTAATACAACGTCAATCAATTTTATTAGCACATTCATAAAATTAAACAGCATCTAAACGCCTATTTTGTCAGATTAATCGTTTAATTTCCAGTATGGGCTGTTGGCCGGTTAAACTTGTTAGGAAGGGAAGATCTTCATGAAAACTGATTGAATGGGTTTAGTGAACAGGAAACTGGTTTAAGTAGGCGCTTGTAAACGGCCAGATCTGGGAGAGGATTTCTATTTTGTTACTTTAATTATACATTATTTAGTTTTAAGTTTCTGATATCTGTTTTTTAAGATTACCAGAAGAGGTTATTGCATTCTTTTTACTATAGAATATGCTTCCTTTCATGCCACGTTATGTGATTTTAGCTACGTTCAATAATTCAGTTTAATCCACTAATTCCTAATTTATAGTGATTTCGTGTTCTAATTAAATTCGTTCCAACATTCCACGGATACTTTATTTATTTTTTAGGGCTATTCCGTGTTAGTACAGTTTTTCCAAAATTTAGTCTACAATTAGTTATTTTTTTCCGATTCCGAACTTATAATGCAGTCTCTCAAACGATTTAGGACTTCTTTATAAGAAAAGGGCTCGAATGACTTTGGGAGCCAATCAATCATATAATCTATTCACAAAATCAACATAACAATTTTAATTATGTAAATTAGTATGTAAACATTTGTTTCTACTTTAAATTCAATTTAAAATGTTAGCTATTTTAAAGCAGTTTTAAACTTATGGAGTAGAGCTTTGGAATTCACTAAGCCATCTAATTCCTCTCGCATTCAATCCTTACAATCCAACATTCTTCGTAAAATCCCCAATGCTCCTTACTTTGTTATAAATAAAATCATCCACAATGACCTTAATGTCCCATTTTTTGTTGATTTTGCCCGAATCCAATAAAAGCCCTTTCATGACTAGTATATCCGCAAGTTTCAAACCTAGATTCCTCATGATTTCCCGATAATCCTCTAGTTTTAAAAGAAGATGACCTCGTACCTTTTAATTAAAACCGGTGATTTGAGTATCACAAGTGGGTAGTTAGTCTAGTAGCCATAATATATCATTCATAATAATATAATAAAGAGTTTTACTCCAATGAATTTGACAATTTACATTTTGTAATATATTACTTGATACATGTTTATGATAAAACAATTTACACTGCAAGTTGAATTAACAATAATAAATAAGAAGCAGTATACATTTATAACAGTAGGAAAAGGAAAAGAAAAACCTACACAAAATAGAAAGCATACAAAATAAAAGTAAAATAAATAAATTAAAATAAGTATAATTTTTGGACGTAAAATAAACGAGTTTAGTATAATAAATTTTTTACATTTGAGGAATAATTTAATTTATAATTAATGAATTATTATAATGTAATAAATTAATTATATTTATTCTAATCGTATATGTCTAGTTCGTCTGTGTATGTATCGTCTTAAGATAGTCATTTTGTATGGCAATTGAAATAATTATTTCCGGTAAGTATGAATAAGAGAAAATGTTATTTAGACGTGGTAAAATGTAAGAGTATTGTTTATTGTTTAACTTGTAGTAGGGATATAATATTTTTCTCCTTAATTGTTGTAGTGGAATGATTCTTAAATAATTCCCTACCGACTATTATTTTAACGCACAGTATATGACTTACATAGTATAATACCATTATCACAGCATACTTTGATCCAAGATATATATTGAGTATGGAATATACTATTTACGTTATGGAATATTTTAAATAATCCACTAATCAAAGGTTCTATTATTATGAATATTTTTGACAAACTATCGTCAGCATTTTTTACTTCTGACATAATACTATTTAATTTCGTTAAAGTTTTATTAAAATTGAAAGTGCTAAACATATTCTTAATTTATTTAAAGCAATCCATTATAGAAGGTTCATTATTTGACTTTATTGGTTCATCATGGCTTACAAACGTTTTTTCAAACCATTTCGAATTGGATTTGGGTAAAGCTGGAAAGTCTGTAGGTTTAGCTTTATAAATTATTCGGTCGGAGGGGTTTATTCTTGGCCTCTGTTTCCTATGTTGAATTAGTTGATCATTCATAATATTTACTATTTACATTATTCAATATAGTTGTAAATGTCGGTAAAGAAATTCCTTCGAAAATCTTCTCGGAGCTATCCAGATCTTTGAAATAAACCTTACAAGAAGAGTATAAAGTTGTATTATTTACAATAATTTATAGATTATAAAAACAATTATTTGGTGATAATATTATTGTGAAACTCACATGTGATGTTTAAAATAACGCCAGAGGTTGCCGTAGAAGGAGATTACTATAAAATCCCCTTTGGTTGGTCCCCGCACGGGATTTATAGACCATTAGCACTCACCCTATAGCGGGGTCTCTTCCGAACTGGCAACAGTGAAAAAAAATCCATCTGCTGTAAAAACAGAGCTTAAAGTATCACTATATTTTTAACCCCCCAAAGTGAATATTATATTTCATAATATTCTCTCTACGTGCTATGATATGGAAATCCCAAACTATGCTCAAATATAAGCCTCTGAGAATGATCCTGCCTCTACGTGCTTTATCGCAAAACTGCTCTGACCTTTCACAGGACCATTTATGTAAAAATAAATATTTTATCCTGAGGCAGTAAAATAATATTTTACACATGTGTTCTCGTTTTTTTATTCATTTAACGTTACTTTATTCTAAAAAGGCAATCAACATATGCTATAGTTGTACTAATTAGAGTTTATTCCTTAAGAAACTATTTTCATATTTAGCCCGCGGTATGAAAATTTTATGAGGAGTAAAATCGAATTTTAGGTAAATGTGGTGCGTTTGTATTATATTAAGATTGTAGTATTGGTTTTACATAATAGATAGAAGTTAAATTCCGGGACTAATCGGGAAGAGATACCTGTGATATCTATGGTAACAGTGTATTCTATCGCTTTATTCTCGAAGTGTTGAAATGCAATAATTTTTTATATAGGAGTCTTTTTAAAGACACATATCTAAACAAACACTATTACTACTCTTATTTAGATTCCGCCTTAAGCTGATGGGGTCCATTCATATCACTTGTGAAGCTATTCACATCATATAATTGTGTACAGTGTGTAGTGCTACTAAGATAGGAGATTTGTGTATTAGGAAGCGGACAGGCAGTGATCATGCTGGGCTTACACTTCTACCGGACTCTGAAGATGAGGCCCCCTTCAAAAAAGTAACGACAGGGAAGAAATCGGTTGTGATTCGGTTGTCATTTTGGTACCTTGTAGAAAAGATGCGTATTCTACACCAGGGCGAACTATCATGCTGTTAGTCATTAGTTTGGGTTTGTTTTGGTTAGTACTGATCTGCTTAGATCTCCTTTATTCCAACCTTTTAGTCACTATTTCTTCTATTTTTTTCTATGGAGGCATTTTCTATTAGATGCGACGTGCGTTCCCTTGCAATTCGACCATTTTGTTTGAGTTCACCTAGTCGCGGACATTCAAAAATGTTATGTGAGCCGCTGCATCTTACACATTTTACGGTGTGGTTGCAGTAGTTTTTTGTGTGCCCAAATCGCTGACATTTATAGCACTGGGGCGGTAGGATATCCTTTCTTGGGATGTATTTTACAACCGTGAATATACATCTATATGAGTTCAGTTGACAGTTTTAGTGTTGTAAGAAGTCACCACATCCACTATATGCCCTGAAGATGGCCTACAACATAAGCCGAAACGTTGGCACAAATAATAAAAAATATATATTTATAATTTAAATAAAATTGTCCACTTTTACAATAATTTGCAAATTAACAAAAATAATACACGATGATAAGTATCAGTAGAGAGCGATTAATTGGTAAGAACACATTTAAAATTCATTAGAAACGGAAAGGGTAAACTCCAGTCGCGTGTTGGAGCTGACACAAACCCTTTTTTTTCCTATACTCTATTTTTATCCTATTTTACGAGGAATAATTAGGATAGGGGTCGTTAAAGAAAAATCATCCGACACTGTAAATGCCCTGGGCCGCTTTTTACGTCCCCTCAGAAGGACGGAATAATTAAGGGTTTTTATTCCCTTTTCAAAAATGCTAAGCCCAACTACGGAGATGCGGTCCTACTATTTTGGGCATAGTATATTGTATTGATTATCACTAAACCGCACGTGACCCACATTTGTTTACAGTTTAGAGATGAGATAACTTTTACTATCCGATTTAATTTAATTTTAAAAATCTAAACGATTGCAAATCATGAAGGGTGTTCACTGGTTCTAGGACAACAGTTGTGCAAGGTTGTTTTGAGGGGATTAAGCTCAACCACCAGCTGTAGTAAAAAATAAGGTTAACTGCTGGGATGCGAACCTGGGATCTTAGTCATAGTAGGTTGTTACGCTCTGCGCCAAAGATGTCTCAGTCTTTATTCTTTTCTTTTTTTATGAGTGCATTAATATAACACTAAAAATATAACCTTTATTTTGAATAACTCGTATTAACTCCTAGTCTTTGTTTCCTTTTTGTATTATTTTATTTTTGTACCTCTACAACCCTTGATAAACAAAGTTATTTTAGTACATAGTAATGACCTTTCTGTTTCTATGCCAGTGGTCAAACTAGAGAAGTCGTTTAGCGGAAATCACGCTCTACCTTCTAATTTTAGAAGCTGGCTGAGCTTTGGAGGGCCTGTAAATCACATAGGGTTGATCCTCTGATAACAGAATAATTTCCGGGTATACAAAGCTGCGATAAAACAAACACTTGATCAAGTGCCCTTTAACCAAACTGCTCGGTTAGAATTGATTTTCCGTTGTACAATACGTTGTCAGTCCTCTTTAGGTAAGGGGCCATCTGAGAGTACGTGGCCTTTCAACTGATGTGCCGTATCAAGATCTAACCAAATTGTTCTGATTTTGCTATTAACAGGTTATACCTACCATTTGTTGTTAAATGGTTAGCATTAAAATGTTAAATGGTTGGCTGGTTAGCATAACAATCCAATGTGCCCAGCTGACGGCCTTAGGATTTTTTAAAGGGAGTAAAAATCCATGGTTATCCTTCGTAAGAAACGTAATATTGGCGTCCCTAACCTGTACGATGCATGGTACTTGTTAAAGATTCCGTTCCTAATTAAACCTGTATTGGGAAATTTTTTTTTTTTTTTTTTAAATTATTTTATTGAATTGTACAACTGTAATATATACATCTAGTACAAAGGCTGTATGAATAAATAAATGCACGAAAGGACGTGTAGAGGCACTACCCATTGGCAGCACTCTAAGGGAAAATTTAAGATTCGTTCTATACCATAGTTGGATTACCCATAGCAGTAAAATTTTAAATGAATAAACAATTATCTTTTTCAAATTGCAAATTACTACTTATTGTGCCTGTCTTTCTATTGTACTTGTATTTATGGAATGTTTGTTTCTGAGTATGACGTATTTTTTTTGTAATATCGCTTATTTTTATTTTTAGTAATTTTATTAAAAATCCAACTATCTTGTTTCTTTTTTGGTAAATTTTGTGAGTAATTAACAATTTTCCTAGACACCACTTTGTATAAAAGCAGATTCTTTCTTCGTTCATAAAGATATTCAGAATGAACAGTAGAAATGAACATTCGCTTATTATTTCTTCCAGCTCTCTGTAGTGAAACAATGCACATTGTATAGTAACTCCTAGCACTATAGTGCACTACTAACAATACATCATAACTTCAATTATGATAATTCATGTTAAGAACGTTTTACTCTCCCATTTCATTTAACATTATTAATAATAATGTTATCTACTATTACTATATAATAGCGTATGTGTGCGTGTATATATATATATATATATATATATATATATATATATATATATATATATATATATATATATATATAATGTATATATATATCACGCTTATTAGTAGTTATACTGTAATTTTAGCTCTGTGTAACTGTAAAAAAAATGTTAAGTTCTGTGTGGTTCAGTTCTTAATCTGGCGCACAAACAGGGATAATTTTGTTTATTATTTTATCTATATCTGTGGCTTGGTTCTAAAAGGGCCAATGGCAATTTTTTCAAATTTTGTGTTATTTACATCAAAATTCCAATTTAGTAAATCTTTAATTCTAAAAAGGGCAATGTCTAATAACAAACTAAAATAGGTTTTATGTCATTTATAATGTCAGTTTTCTGATTCATTTCTAATAGGGACTATCCCGACATTGGCTCTTTAGGCATTTTTGACATTGGCCCTTTTAGAAGCAAGCCACAGATATTATTTATCACATTATTTTCTTTATTCTATGAGATTATTGATTCCGTCACCATTAGTGAATTATTGGCTCCATATAAAACGTAACTGAAATGGAACATAAAAGGAGGAAAAAGCTATAAAAAGCAAGGAACGAAGAGGGAAAAGGGAAGAGGGAAGCCCTAGGAGGAAAGGGAAAGCCCCCGCCTTGGCCCTCATCCAGTTTTCCTTTCTGTTTATAATTTCCGCTACCATCGACCTAATTCCTTACCATTTATCTCGCCTCCATTCTCGTCGGCCTATTCTCTGGGATCTCACGAATACAATTATAATTATAATGATTAAAAAGTGTAAAACAGTTAAGAGTCTTAAGTCAATTAACGGAAAATGTCACCTCTAATTTTATAAGAATTAAAATATAATTCTTCCACTTAATATCTACAGCGTCAGTCAATGAATGTTTAAGTCAATTTTTTTCCATTGAGTTAACTATACTGAAGGAAGCGGAATCGTGTCATTCTCTTAGTTTTTTAGATTCAATTGGAGTTTTAATATAAGTAATATAATTGTAATGTAATAAGTAATAACTCCATTCCAAGCCAGTGCTTGACTTGGCCCCTTATTCACCTCAAAAATAACACGATTCCGCTCCTCTAAATAAAAAAAACAACATATTTTAGAGATTATTCGGCTTGACCACTTATTCACAGGGTCTGTAAATACGAGTGAATTCGCATTCAATGAAAACTTTTTTTTTATTCGCAAAATTCGCATTCCATTCAAAAGATAATGCATTTTACTCATTGTTTTTGAAGTTGATATCGTCAAAGTTTGAGTAGTAAAGTCCTTTTGAAACTTAAAAATTGACACAGTTAAGAGACTTGGGATCGTTAGCAAAACAATGTCGCTATATAAATAAGGTTTAAAAATGCGAATAAGTTTGGGGATAACTCTTTTATTTTTGTTTGCAAACCAAAGCACAAGCCGTAGGTAGAGAGTCTGTCAGAATAAAACAATATGTTAAAATTTACAACTTATCGCTTCCCCATAATTCGCTTTTTCCCTTATGTCACATACAAGGTTTAATAACTATTGTTATCAAACAGTTTTCCGATATGTATTTGCAAGAAGCGATAACAGCATGGCTGTACACTTCAATAACAACTCACCAATGCGTAGAAGTAGATACTTAGGTGCATTTTGTACCTCGACAAAAATAACCTCTCCCATCTTTCTCCTCCAACTCTTACAAATTTTCATTATTAATTTTAGCAATAGATGACTCCAGGATGAATCTCAAAGATGACCGCTGAGATGTTAGTGGAGGTAGAAGACCAAGAAGAAGAACTCGGATCAATTGAATGTACATAGGCGAAAGCTTTTCGAAGGAATTACAACAATAAGAAACTTCTACAGGAGAGGAACTCTGGGTAGAAGATCTACTCTTGCACTGAACAGAAGTAGAAGAGGACCGGGATGTGAAGTTAATGGTAAATATTCGTTGAGTAAATTCGAATACAGCAGTATTTTTAAGTTGATAAATCATACAGCTTTTGGTATTTTTTATTGGACATCCTCTCCAAAAAAATTTAAAAGTTATATTCCTACCAAACTTTTACCTTCTTCTTCGAACATCTTGTATGATAAATAAGAGACACCCACAATAAAGATTTATTGTTGTTTATTTATTTAATGTCACTTTACTCTGCTATGGCTAATCAGACGATGCTACAATGGAAGTCCTAAAATTTGCCTATCCAGGTATAATTAGGATTTAATCTTTAACGAGTGCCTGTAAACACACAGGCTCGAGACCGTCATATTATCCATAGGACGGGATAACCAATGTATTGTTCCTCAACCTTTAGAAAATCCAGAGTCCAACTGTATATATATTTGTTCGAGTCAATTCCTTTAGATGACTTTGGATAGGTTTTGAAATATTTGCTCCTTGATCCTAATGGAATAAAGAACGACTCCACCCTGATTGCTTAATCCCATTTGGTTTAGCGACTTGAAGATAATTCGTTAACCATTGTAATATCCCTTCGTTGGGAGAGCGATATTAATCAGCAAGGCATTGATTCACCAGAACCACTAGGCCTCCCTTGTCTGAAGCTCCGAGTCCGTATAATTTATTTCATTCGATCGAAGGGCATTCTAATCGAGTAGCACTTATACTTTTGTGTATTAATTTTTTAAATGTGAATACATAACTTCGATGTTATCATCCTAAATGCTTGACCTAAAATTCCAAAGACAAATGCGCCGGCTCCAATATTCTGATATCACCAATCTTTGCTTACAAATCTCTGCCTACGGGCCATTACCCAAACCCAAATCCACCAGCTCTCTCTTAACCCAATCCTTCCACCTATGCCTCGTTCTAAGGGGAAGAAACTATGTTTTTAGGGGAAGAGACAGTAGAACATTACTGTCGAGTAATGTGGGTATAGGCAATACTCACTTCTCTGTTTGGTAAGCTAGTCAGTAAGTATCTGGTATTTAAGTAACACTGTACCGATGACCTAGCTAGATGCACTAATGAAGTCGCTCCGAGACTCGTCCAGACAGATGATATTTATTCCCTTACAAGATGAGGAAGGGCTGTATTCAAATCACGTTGGGATGGAATGGGGCCGCCTTAAGCCTGGCTATATTACTAGAGCTAGCCCACCTCCCAGAGGCAGGTATATTAAATTTTCCAGAATCGGCCGCTCCGCGGAATCCTTGCATTTATTGGAACGATGTCTTAGTTTGGCTAGCAAACAAGTTAAGCTCCTACTCTCTTTATTAAGGAGAGACAAAAATGTATTTGCAAACTCTCAAAATAAAATTTGAAAATATTTACGGTAAAAGTTGAAAAGCTTCAAGACACATGTTCTGTACAGTTGCTTTCCTATAGATAAATACTGCTCAACAGGTATTTAAAAATGCGAATAATTACCACACGATTCATATAAGCATAGACCTAAAACATCAGAACCCTATTTGATAATAAGATAAAATCTTTTAATTACAAGTAGAAAGGTTAATATTTTGATGTAAAGGATATCTTCTTCTCATTTTATTTTTTTTACCTCTACCACTACAACCTATGAACGGTCTTGGGTTCAGTACGTGGTAGATATTGTACTGTTTATTGAACAACGGTTGTGTAGGAAGGTCATATGACCAGTTTACGCTCAAACGTTCCCCCTTATTTTAGGTACCCACTCTCTAGAGGTTGGGTGATGAGCCCCAGGAGGATCCTAGATCCCACAGGATCCACCTCCGGCCACTAACACATTAAATTAACGTCTACCCGCGAGCGGGATTTGAACCCGGGACTTTTGGCACAGCAACTCAGTGCTCTACCACTGAGCCACTCTGCTCCCCTACTTCTTATCTTTAGATAGTAGTAATTTTTCTAAGCTCTTATTTGTAATATCCCTGATAAAATAACCTATTGCACTGGGATAGGAGTGCATTTCTTGCCATTCTTTTTTACGATTAGATTATATTTCTAATCACCATCTGGAATATTCCGAGATATATAACGTGCTATGTTGTATACTCTTAAATATATTTGAAATATTCTAAGTGATTTTGAGATGCCAGAGTAATCATTTAAGATGATTACTCAAATTATTATTTCTGACGTAGGTCTTAATTGGATTCCTTTCCAGAGGTCCTTTATGTGTTTTCCAAGTTACTCAGTATTCAAACCTTCAATATATTATTCTTTAGTAAATAGTGCATCTGGGGAAAGTAAGCACTAAAATAATTATAATAAATATAGTTTATTAATTCAATTTGAAATAAGATTAATGATTTAATATATAAAATATGTAATAATACATAGCAAACGTTTTTTGAGTTATTGTTCAGAATACCTAACAAACATAAAATAAATTAATCATTTGACATCCATTAATGGCGTAACAGGGATAATAGACTATTCTTCAATGACTTGAAACGTCTTATCAATTTGATTAGAATTATATAAACCCTTGGTTTATTATATTGCCTCGAGCCAAAGCTTTTGTATAGAAATCTCGTATATCAAAGATAAGGACGTGAAATAAGAATGGAGTGTGAAATGGGGCGGATTTTCTTCTTTTTGGCTCAATTCTGAGGGAAAATAAAATGGGAAAGTCCATGAAACTGGTGAAAGTGGTTCTAAGGAAGGATGAATTGTAGAGAAACATGAAGAAACTGACACAAGAGAGATTAGAGTAGCGAGAATGATAGCCTATGAAATGCAATACGCTAAACCGGGGTGATACAATTCCTATTTCGATATTTACTTTCGGATTTTATCTTTTAGCTTTATACAGAATTTTATTACAGTATTTTCTATAGAAAAAAATGATCTGATTTCTTCGGATTTAGAAAAGTCTAATTGTTAGGGCGCCATAAGAATAGAAAACTTTCTATGTAACAATAACTCTTTCTTTGTACAAAATTTACTGCTCAGTCATCTATTCAAATTGTATTTTGAATTTCATTGTACTGTATTGGAATATATTGTATTGTATTTGAATGTTAAAATCAGATCAAAGGAATGTCGAGTATAATATAAAATTATCTTTTTTTGAAATTATTTAATTGATAAGTGAACAAAATAAATTCTAAGTCAAATTACATATAAACAAAAAATATAAAATATTTAAGCTTCCTGAAATAGAATCTTAACAAACTTAAACTATTTCGGATTGCATACAATAATAATTAAATTTCAATATAATAAGTATAACATCAAATATATAAAAAAATTAATAAATAAACTCAATCAAATTTATTAGCGATTTTGTTAAAAAAAAACAAAAAAGGCGCGTAACAGCTTTTTCCGTCTTCTTCACTCTTATACAAAAAAAGAACTATTGCAAAGCTTGATTTACTATTAATATATTTTTAATGAAATCAAAAATAATAAAATTATTAAATAATTGAAAACAAAAAATAACTTAGTATAAATTTAAGAATTATTCATAATCACTGACTGAGCGGCCGAAATACAAATCTTAAATTTATTGCGGATTTATTTATTTTTGTTTTGGACTATCACAAAGATTTATTATTGTAAATTATATAGTATAATGATTTAACAGTATTGAATAATTAATAAAAAAAATATAAACGCAATTGATAATTAATAAAACCTGCTAAATAACGTTTGAAAAGGTTTATGTTCGAAATTTGAAAACGCCATATTTGATAAAAATAAATGAATAGTCTGTCTCATCAGATTTTGTATCTGGAAATGGAAGCTGTAATTCCCTTGATCTTCTCTGAACTGTATTCATGGCCTGTACCTCGTCAAAATTTACGTGATGTCTGTTTCTGTTACCGATAATCCCTGATGGTGAAACGATGATCTGTTGATTTTTACCATCATTATATAGACAATATTTTTGGTATCTTTCGACTCAATCCTAACAACGCTAGGATAGAATCTAACAACGCTTATCTCGTCTTCATGGGTATTATTTTTACTTAAAAAAGTACAAAATAAAAGAAGCTCGTTGCAAAAGAATGAAAGAAGAATGGACACAAAGAAAAGCAAAGGCACACCAGTTAGATGAATTACATTAACAATAATGAATTTTAAAAAACCTGTCCTATTACAACCCATGCAGGGTCATGGGTTCAGCACATGATTGAGACTGTGCTGTTTTTAAAAATCCTCCATAGTAAAGTTTAGTTATTGGCATCCCACTTCTCCATCAAAACCTTAGAAGTTTTAACTATTTACATAACAATAAATTCATAAAAGGTTATAAAATATTACTATAAAAATAAACAATTATTAGTATAACAACTCAGTTAGACGGTATAAACAACTATCACATCTACTAGACTACAGATCTTCACTTGGCTTATGGAACAAACGACTTATCTATAATAGCATACTGAAACCTATTTGGACATATGGAGCAGAACTTTGGGGTTCAGCTAAAAAAGTCCACATACACAAGATTCAAACAACCCAGTCCAAAATTCTCAGAAAAATTGTTAATGCACCATGGTATATTTCGAATCACACCATACACAACGACATGAATATTCCCACTATAAAATCATATATTCATAAAAAATACATGACATTCTACTCATCGACACAATATCACCCAAACCCACTCGTTCTTCCGCTTTCCTACTCCCTGTTACCTGGACTGGATAGGAAAAGATTAAAAAGAAATTGGCCAAGAGACCTACTCACCTATTGATATTTATATTTTTACTCCATCATCATAAAGAAGTTCAAGTAGAAAACCAAGGTGAAAAACATTAGGATCAAATTTGCTGAATGCGGAATTGCCAGGTGAAAATGAAAATTAAATTATAAATAAATAAATTAGTAAGTAAAAATATATATTCCCTTTATCTTCTGTTCTCTAAGATCCTTTTTAGGAATTTTTTTTTTCGGCCACTTCCCAGATAGCAGTTAGCGAGCAATGTTGTATACCCTACGCCGTGGTTGTTCATTTCAGGTAGCCTCAAACCACTCCAGGGCTACTCATATTTATTATACTTGCAATGTGTACGATGCATAAATGTATGTAGATGGGCAGAGAGGCGTAGATAAACCCGGACGGATGGTGATTAGGTCGCAGACACAAACTCGAGGGGGGCAGTTGACTTGCAAATGGACGTCAGCTGTTAGTCCTGTCAGGGTCACTGCTGCCTCCTCGCCCGATTGAATCAATTTACCACGTTTTCGCCTCCGGATCAACTCCACTGTCAGCAAGAAAAATATCTACCTATGTTTTCCCTAAAGAGACAACCAAAGGTCCAGAAAAGGCCAGCGGAGAATGTGTTAATAAAAAAGCTGTACCACTAAACGCCATGAAGGGTATTGCTAGTGCATAGCAGATACCGTACTGATTCTAACCCAATGCTCATGATGTTCAAACGCCGAGTCGTAGCACCAATTAAGATTATAAACTATATAGAGGATAAGCACCAAGATGGTTCAGTAGAATAATTCATAGACAAAGTATGACACTTAACTTCGATGTCTGGGCTTGGAGAATGTTCCCAGTAAAGACTAGACAGAATAGAATATTAGTTTCAGAAGTCCTCGTGAATAATAATATCACTTTATTTTTATTAATATACATCGTTTTTTTTTCTTTATATGGTATTATATCTGCAGCCATGGTCAATAAGTCTACTTCTTATTCTAGTTAACATTTCTGTCCAGAGAGCGTTAACTGTATTGATGGAAGATGAATCGTGCCATTCTCATAGTTTTTGACTTGAACTGGAGTTGTAATTCAAGCAATATCTCCATTCAAGCTAATGCCTGACTTGACCACTTGTGCATTATTATTGTATTACATTGTGAGAATCCGCTTCCCTAAGTACTGGAAACCCAATTGGGAAAAAAATCGACTTAACCATTTATTCGCCGAGTTAGATATAAACATACAGTTCTGCCAGGGTTATATCAGTGTTATAAAATATAGATAGTACTCCCATCTATGGGCATTTTTCTGAAAATACCTGGACTACTGCGACCCATGAAAAGGTATAGGGTTCAGTACATGGTAGGTTACTTGTAATGTAATCATTTGAATTGAAAAAGGGAACAGTCAATAGAGACATCAAATAAATGTTAATACTTTAGTGGAAAAATTCCAACTAAAAACCTTAAGTCTCTAAACTAAAACAGGAAATTAAAAATACCTGTCCAATATTTCGCCTATTCAGGCATCCTCAGGGCAGAAAGAGAATAATAGCAAACCAAAAGATGAATAATGCACCCAAAAAACACACATCCCACCACCTCCAGGGCTCAAATGCAACTACTGAATCATAGGGAAGGTTACTAGATTCCCAGCTGGCTAAGGTTAGATAAGAACAGCTGGTAAATACACCAGATTTGAAACATCAATATACATTCACCAAACCCCAAAAAAACCCAACAGGAAAACAAAATAAAGTAAATAATAGTAACAAACAACACAAGAACAACAGACAAAAAAATATACGAAAAAATGAAAGTAAAAGTGCAAGAAAAAAAGAGAATTATAAAAAACCAGTAAACTTATGGTTATTCCACAAAATATATATTGAAGAAGGGAACGGTCAACTGAGACATCTTTCTGCCCTGAGGATGCCTGAATAGGCGAAATATTGGACAGGTATTTTTAATTTCCTGTTTTAGTTTAGAGACTTAAGGTTTTTAGTTGGAATTTTTCCACTAAAGTAATCATTTGAACTTTATAATAATGCTCAAGAGTTATAAAAATACCATTATTTATTTCACTACTATATATACATCAATTTTTAGAATCTTGCT
Organism: Troilus luridus; assembly: GCA_964056705.1. Classification (NCBI taxonomy): domain Eukaryota; kingdom Metazoa; phylum Arthropoda; class Insecta; order Hemiptera; family Pentatomidae; genus Troilus; species Troilus luridus. The sequence goes on along the minus strand of OZ057415.1, from coordinate 92,501,951 downwards.
GTGAGAAGGTAGAAAGAATCTAAATGTGTAAAGGATAACAAAATACTTATGATTCTGCCTGTACGAAAATAAAATTGGTCTGAGAATCGGAGAATGCTGTACAGGAAGATTATGAAGAAGTATTGAAAAGAATGGAAGAAATATGATGGAACTAAAACATTTCTGTGAAGGACCAATACAGATGCACATATTAAATTAATAAATATATTTTATCAATAGCTTCTTTTTTAATGTAGTAAAAGAATAAAAGTACTTGGTAACTACTACTTCTAACCCAGATCTTTAAAAGAGATAATTTGTAGATATTACTTTCTTTATTTTAAACTATATGTACTCGATTTATAGAGACTGGGTGGGCCTTAGCAAGGTCTGAAAGTCGATTAGTAGTATAGTATCCTTACACACTGTACTACCACTGAATTTCTAAAGACCATTAAACAAATAAACCAAACTTAAGACACGAAACCGTAATACTAGTTCGAAAATTGTACATATATTTACCACATATTTAACAACACGTTATCCATTGTACGGGCACATCCTTGCAGCATCTTCTTTCGAAAAAACAAAACAAACGGAAGTAGGTAACCAATAAAAACAAAGCCAGCTCTATGAAGTGTCAATCACACTGGCAGTTAACGTGAATCACTGAATAACAACAGGCTAGCACAATACAGCCAATCTTAGCGCTCTCAATATCCCACCTCCTATGGCTTAGTCACTACTCAACTGTATCGTAGGAATAAAATCTAATTCATTTTTCAATTAGTTTTATGTTAATGTAATAGTGAATAGCAATAAAATGAAAATAAATATAAAAAATCTACCCATCTATTCTGACTTTAATATTTCACTATTTTTTACTCTCAAATTTAAGAACTAGTAGTTAATTATTTTTTGTAAATAAATATTAAATTTTTACATGGAGATTTTCAAATATTGATGTAAAAAAATACAACTTAAGACTAAATATAATTAAAAATATAATATTAATGGAAGAGTGAATATCAATGTAAAATAGCAATAAAAAGAAAAAGTCAAAAATCAACCCATCTATCATGACTTTAAAAAAGAATTATTATTAGTAACTGAATAACTATTTTTTTCTAAGTTTTAAGAATAATTATTTTTAACAAGGATTATTTTCAAATATAGGTGAATTTTTTCAACATTAAAATGACTATTAGAATAAAAGTTTATAGCTTTACTTTTTTTTAAGGACAGATCTAATCAAAACTAAAATGCTGAATGCCTAAATTTTGTATAGAATTATTGTAGAATAGCTATAAAATGAAAAAAAAAAAATGATCCCCATATTATGGCTTAGTTACTACATAGCTAATTTATTCTTAGATTTAAGAAACAATTATTTTTTATATAGAGAATATCAAATATAGGTGACTTTTTTTTTCAAGATGAAAAATCAACATTAAAACCATAGTTTACAGCTTAAGAATAGACCTAATTAAATTAAACGCAATACTAAATAGTAATAGAGAAAATCAATAAATAAAAAAAATAAAATGTAGAATGTAATCCTGTAAGAAATTATCATGAAGTATAAACAGACGTCAGAATATAATTGAATCTCGCTGATGAATGTATTTTATCATATCTTTTTTATTTTTGTGTGTGTAATTGTTTCATTTTATTTTAAAAACATTAATAAGTATATACAAATTAAAATTATACAGTAAATAAAATTTGTCTTCTATTCTTTAATATTAAATCACTGGCTTAGATTCTGATGACATAAACTTGAACCAGTTTGTTCTATAATATAAACTAAATTATTTAATATTTTAAAACCCACGGATGTTGCTGCCATAATCTTGGGTCACACAGTCTCTATAAATTGGGTAACCTTAATTGAGGGAAAGGTTTGTGGTTGAGTATGATCACAAATCACCTCCCTGCACAACAGTTGAAATAGAAACAGAACAGTCGCTACCACCAAGACCTTTCATAGATTTTAGTAGTATAGGAGTTTCTTTATTATACTTTTACAGATTTTGAAGTAAATGAAAATTCAAAGGAATTAGTAGACCTGTAGTAATCACTTAAAGTGGATTAATGCAGGGGCCTATTAATACCTTAGCTAGTAATGTATTGCATCAGCCTTTAATCTCTCGTAATTAAATCGAGCCGACTCAGATAGTCGGCCATTTTCAACGGGCTAAGGTAGCTTATATATTATACTGTCTCATTTTCATTGATTTGCCAAAATATTTTTAGACCTGCGCCATCTACAAAACAACAATATTATAGACTTGTTGATGCCACTGTTATGGCCATAGGAAAGGAGAAACATTAAAAAAACATCTATCAAATACTTTTCACAAGCATTCGATAAAATTTGACATGATGGTCTCTTGTGCAAACAGAAGCTAATAATTAATATATCTCTTTATAAACTATATAACGCTTTTTGTCACTCCGTAGGTCTCTAAAAATGCTGAAAGTGTGACTTTATAAGTCCATATCCATGGAAAACCGGTTCTTCCGCAATAAACCTGAAAATATTCCTGGCATACCGTTATTGGCATAATTCATAATTTGAAATTTAGATGGAGAACGCGAATTACCATGCCAGTCAATGCATCTGTTACACAGTATTCGTTACTGCCTAGTCGGTTTTTTTCCAATTCCTACCAGCAAATCCGCACTAACGGGAGGTAGGAAGTAGAAAACATCTCATACAAACACGAGCAAGGAAATGATTTCTCACATTATTAGTGATTTATTTCTTTTTTGATTAAATTTTCCGTTTTGGAATGAATTCATAAACGATTTTGGACTAAATCATCCATATCTCTCATGGACTAAATAATCACTTATGGTGTTCATCATGTGGACTGAAGTGTTCATTGTGGAATGAATTAGCCAATTAGGACTGAATTGTCTAGTTTGGACTGAATCGTCCATCGGACTTAATTGTCTTGTGTGGGCTGAATTTTCCATTTTCTACTTTTCCATTTTCCAATTGTCTTTGTTTTGGATTTAATTGATCACCGTGGACTGAATTGGCCGTTTAGGGCCGATTTCCCCGTTTTGGACCGAATTACTCATTGTAGACTGAATTGTTATTGTGGACTGAATTGGCCATTAAGGGCCGAATTTTTTTCATTTTTGACTGAAATGTCCTGTTTGGTATGAATTCTTAACTTTTTTGGGATGTATCGTCCATATCTCTGATGGACTATATCACCTTTTGGACTGAATTGTTTATTTTGGACTGTATCTTAAACCTTTTGGACTGAATTGGCCTTATCTCTAATGGATTGTGTTATCACTTTTTGGACTGAATTGTTAACCTTTTTGGACTGAATTGGCCATTTAGGACCATTTTTTCGTTTTGGACTGAATTTTTTTTTTAAGTAAATTTTAAAAATTGACTACATCAAGTGATTCTTATATATTCATCCCATCTTCATCGGAATTATTGGAAAGTACCGAAGTAAAGTAGAAGCACTAATCAAAATACAGTAAATTACTACTCAATCGAAAAAACAGGAACCATTTCAGAATATTACTTTCTGTTTTTGTAATGTTTATTTTTTTTTTTTTTTTGTGCTTTATGAAGTTGGGCATGTCTATTTTGCATTATTATTTAGTTTTTTATTAACTGTTTTTATTTGACCTTTTCCACCTGTTGTCTTGTAACACTTCTTATGAATCATTAGTCACATTTGGGTCTCGGAGGTGGTGAGATTTCTTTTTTTTGGGGGTTCCTGTCTTACTGCATTACAGTTTTATTCGATATTTCCTGTTCTATCATGATCTTTCTGATGAGGTGCCTGGATGAGTGAAATATGGACAGGATATTTTTTTTTTAGTTTAGTGACTACTAACGATTATATCTTCTAGGCAAGAGTATACAAATATTCTATAAAAATTAAATAAATAGTGAAACACTAGGAATAGCTGTTAAAGAACTCCTGTCAGAGACAGAACGAAAATGTTCTTGCGGATTTCATTTAAGTCGACCAGTGGCTGGGTCACGAAGGGGAAAAAAGTTGGAAACGTGACCCCGGAGCAGCCCAGAGGGAACGAGTACTTGCCTCGCATTTGTCAGCCGTTACAGCCTCACAGGGCCTAAAATATATCCCCTATTGTGTTCTCTGTATCTTCCTTTTTTTGATAAATGTAGCGAGTCAATGCACAGAATTTAGAATTCAATATAATAGGCAAGAAAAAACGATTAAACAATACGGCTAAATTTCTTTATATAAACCAAACGTGTTCTAAATATGAACTAACACTGAGTAAAACTACAGTTAGAGGTAAAGGTGCTGTGAAATGCGTAAGATGTTACTTTTCGGTGTCTACATTTCTCTACTCACACCTTTTCTCCCGAACTTTAAATATTTCAATTCATAAAACTATTATGCTTCTGTTCGCTACGTATGAGTATGGAATATTCCAGCTAATTTTGAACTAAGAAAGACGTTTTTAGTTCTTCGAGAATAAGGTATAGAATATTCTGTTCTGTAAATAATTCCCGGGAGAATTCAAGAGGATACACAGTGAGGAATCATGGAACTTGCAGCTTGTTTTAATAATGGATTTTTTCTACTTAAGTACTCCCAGTTACATTTTAGTAATGTATCACCTTGGCTACTTTTTTAAGCAATATCAGCCTATTAGAAAATATTATATGATCACAAATTTTTTTTATCATTTTTTAAAATTTATTTATTGATATTTACAACTGTGTTCAAATAATACATCAAGTAAATGGGCTAAGCGATACATAATGACATGTGAAAATGACAAGTAGAGAAACTACCCACTGGTAGTACTCAAATCACAAGATTAACTAAGAAGTCACCGGGCCATCTTCTTTTCAGACGCCTCGGAGGATTATCGGGAATTGAAGAGGAAGCTAGGTTTGAAACTAGAGGGTTTGAGTGGAAATGAAGTTTGTTATGAAAGGATAGATACCGGGTTCGGGGCAAATCAGCAACAAATGTGACATTAAGGTCGTTATGGATGATTTTATTCTTAACAAAATAAGGAGTATTAAGGATTTTACGAAGGATTTTGGATTGTAAGGATTGGATACGAGAGGAATTCGATGGCTTAGTGGAGCCCCAAAGCACTACTCCGTAGGTCCAAATAGATCGTATGATGGTCATGTAGATGAGTCTTTTGTAATTAATTGGGAGCTTAGAGCGTTTGTCTAGTAAGTGTTGAAGTAGCCTGAAACGTCGAGAGGTTTCTTGTCTTTTCAGTCTCGTATGAGGATACAAAATATTAAAAGATATTTGTGTTAACAACATTGCATTAATAATTGTAGTAGTTGCACTAATAGAACATTATCATCGTCAGTGGCAGCAATCCATCTTCTTTTCAGACGCGATATAAGGAATTAAATAGGTTGATAGCTTTGAAACTAGTGGGTTTGAGTGGGAATAATCTTTGTCATGAAACAACTGGCAGCGGGTTCGGACCAAATCAGCAACAAATCAGACATTGAGATCATTATGGATGAATTTATTCGTAACAAAATAAGGAGCATTAAGGATTTTAGGAAGGATTTTGGGTAGTAAATATTGGATACAAGGGGAATTCGATTGCTCAGTGGAGCCCCAAAGCTCTACTAAATAAGCCCAAATAATAGCCTTGTATATGAGTGATTTGTAATTCATTGAGAGCATAGAGGGTTTAAAGAGTATAAGTGGCCTGGAGTGACGAGCAATTGTTTTTCACTATAGTATGAGGATTCCAAGCAAAATGTTTGCCAAGATGTAGTCCTATCTACCAAATTTGTTCTACTGGAACCAGTGGGATGTTATTAACCGATACAGGAGGACAGGAATGCATTGGTTTACTTTTAAAAACTTAAATTTTAAAAATAATGACAATTATAAAACATGACACTTATACAATAAGCTCAAGCTAAAAAGATGATAGGATTTTTGATTAAATATAAAATGACAAACCGAAATTAACAACTCAATCAATGATCATTACGGCCCTTAGTTGAATCATTTCCCTAAAGTAATGAGGCACTTAGTTGCCACAAGAGAGCTACGAATCAATGGCACGCTATTCTCTGAGGAACAATTGACGGTTTGGGTTGAGCCTTCCGAAGCTCTAGATGTGGTGGGGGGTTCAGATAGCGGCTCTATAGTAAATGGAAATTATGGGCTAAATTATGGGCCACTATGTGATAGGCTACTGTCTATGTGGCACATTTCCAACTTCAAAGCTAACAGAAATCTATTTAAAAAAAAAATGTAAATATTTCATATTATAAGTACCTCAAAATCAACAGGAAAATCAATATTGACTTTACAAACTATTCCGTTTTCAAAATATATTAATCGTACCGAAGATTTAGGAATATATGATCAGGAAATATTTTTGAAAATCGAACAATAAAATATACCAACGGCAAAGGGATCTCAGTTGAAAAATGCAGGTGTCTGGGAGAAACTATACAGGAGAATGGCTTAGAGAAAGCAGCTATTCGAGATCGGGTTCTAAAAATGGATAGGGCTTATTTATTAACAAAGAATATCTAAAACAAGAAGTGCTTCTGGAATGCAAACATATGACATTATGAGACTGTCGTAAGAATGGAATGCCTCTCGACGAAATATAGTCTCAAAAAACTGGAAGTCAAAGTAAAAAGAATTCTAAGAAAAATCATGGGTACAGTTCAGACTGCAAAGTAACAGAGAAATCTTCCAAAAAGTGGAAAGAATCTTTGATATTATGGGGAAGAGGAGGCTGACATTCCTTGGACATCTGAACAGAAATTATTCAAGAGAAAATTTATCCTCCCACGTAAAATATGCAAAGGATTGTCCAGAGGGTTACGGTAGTACATAACCTTTAACCACGTTTTATATCAGCTTTTTCACAAGATAATAAGAACCAACTTGGCGTTTTGAAGAGGCCTTTCAAAGGATGTGCTTTAAAAGCTTTGTGTTAAAGATAGTGTTTCTGGTCGGTTCGCCATCAAAGGACACTCTGATTAAAGTAATAAAAAAATATTTCTTTTGTAAATATTAAATAAAAAATTACTGATTAATTCAACAGCCACTAATTTCATAATTCCATATTAACGCTAAAGTAATCATTCGTTTTTATTTACATTGTTTTTTTTTCCGTACCAAGAACACGGTTAGGAAAATTTTGGAGGTCTGATATCAAAAATTCTCCGTTTTTAATATTTCTAAAATTAAAATTGTAATTAGTGGATTTCTGTTGTTTATTAATTTTACGATTATAGATTTTAATGAACTGTTATTGACCCACTGTTTTTCATATTATTTACTATGATTGCAATTCAACGAACATTTGTATAATGCCATCAAATATGACCATAAAAAGACACGATTTAATTGTAAAAATTTTATGAGTTTAATGTTGGACACTCAGCAGCCCAAGCTGGAAGAAACATTTCCACCGCGTAACCAATGAATCATTCGCAGTTGGTTTGAGAAAATTTCCAACCAAAATAATTTGCATTGGTTAATCAAAAGGGGCATATACTGTTTCACGGCAACCCCAGACCTCATGTTTCACGACAGGCAGTGAAGAAACTAAACGATCTGGGTTACGAAGTCCTTCCATATCCACCTTATTCCCCAGACTTATCACCAACAGATTTCCATCTGATCAGAAAATCGGAAACATTTCTTATAATATTTTCGAAAACGATTCTCCAGCCAAAAATGGATTTTCAGACCTTATTTCATCAGGAAACACTGAATTTTTAATTTGATAATACGTTCGGAAAAATGTATAAATAATTTGAGGAAATAATTGGAATAAAAATATTTTGATTTCATAAAGTTGTTTTACTAAATAATATCCTGTTTTTTTTATTTAAGAATATTTTTTTTAAGCCTCTCATAGTTTTTCGGGATTTTTACACCTCAAGGAACTCTTTACGTTCAGTTTCATAACTTTCATCATGTGCAATTAGCTGAAATTGAGATACTTTTTCCTCTTCTGATATTTCTACTAAATTTATTATACTTTTTTTTAAGTAAAACTTTTTAATAAAGTTCTGCTGATCATGGCCTTTTTTGGTCCGTTCTAATTTATATTCGTTCAATTCGACATCCTTTACGACTTGACCCGTGTTCCTGTAGAACCTTAATTCAATATTCGGATCTGGTCGCCAAGTTATCATTTACATCTGAAGAGCTTGCTCATCTAAACGTCCTCAACAAGCCAAAAGGGTTGAAAAGTTTTGATCAAAAGAAAACTTCTGGTAGCGATTAATTAATATGTAGGTTAATTTACAGCGAACTTTTTCGACATTTACATTATATAAATTTTAATTAGTCACATTAGTTATGTTACTCAGCTTATAATGAATATTTCAAAAAGAAATAGCAATATAATTATCATTAAAAAATAATTATTACTGCTGGATTAGCAGAAATTTAAAGCTGAAATCATTATATATGAAACCTTTCTAATAATTCTCTTCTAATAGTGACTATCCCTCTTTGAATGTTGGCGATTATGACGGTCATTTCGCATCACGTGACTAAAATATGTCGATTTATATTATTCGATACTGTGCAATATCTCGAGGTGTTTCTGTATTCGTTGTAGTGTGCTTTTGTTTCTGGCATGGAGCACACATGAAACTCTGAGCATACATCAATAACACCACATCTCGAATGCTAATTGGTCTACTGTTTAGATCTACTATTGTCCTAACATATTATTACAGTATGACTATACAAAGATTTGGGTAATCTTCAGTAATCGCTAAATCACCACGAACAAACACTTAAGCTGATAAACACTTAAGTGCTCTTGCTAAATTTCTAAATAGAATACTTTGGGAATTTATTATAGTATATAGTATAGTACTATGTTATACTTAAGGTACAGTATAATATAGCACTTAATGTACTATATGTATATCATCATATAGAACTATATGTGAATAGTCCTGTATATGAACCCCTTGAGGCCGAGAAGGACGTTAACACAAACGACTCGATAATCCAGACCATGATTGCACTAGGTGAGATATCTAGAGATATATTGCCGCTAGATATCTGTATCCACTATCAGTATATATGCCACCATCTGGGAGCGAAAGAAATCCATTTGGCGATTCCTAGGATCAGATTAGCCAGGTAAGAAATATCCAATCCTTCCACTTTTTAATAGTTTCATATTCCCCAAGAAATAAATATATATATTGGTATTGTTTTGTTTTTTAAAGGTGTTAGTATAATTTTTTCAATGTATTACTGGTTTTTCCTTCTTCGATAAATGGCTGAGATATAAGCATTAATAGTTTTATTAAGGTCGAAGGTTAAGTCAAGGATAATTATTAATATTGTGACGAATCTCAACAAATATATATACAAATAATAAAATTAAAGCCATGGATTTTCTTTTTCTATGTTGGATACTACTTGACTTAAAAAGTAAGCTGATTTTTTTTTTAAATTTTTTAATTTATATTATTCATTCAAAATGTTTCTCTGATACAAAATGATAGGGCTCTACGATGAGTCAAAGTGACTCTTCTCCTCCATCAGTAGACTATAGTTCCTAGATGCTTTCTTATACCAAACCATCAACTCACAACATTCCTCATATATCTATAGTTTCCTACAATTTAAATCCTCTATCCAATCCTAGGGCACATTATCTGGCCTTTCGGATGTTCACACAGACCCATCGAGCACTCGAGCGTTCCTTTCTCGCCCGTTCCACCGCCTTCTGGAACTCAATTACTCCCAATATCCTTCATTCTTCTTCCTTATCCTCATTAAAACACTTGCTTTTTCAACATCTCACTTCTCAAGAAGTTCTCATCCTTTGCTTAAATGGATCAGTATTAAATATTCCCCTTATTTTTTTGTATTTTTCCGGTATCTTTTTTACATTATGTAATGATGTTATTACATCGTAGCTTATGTATCTGTTGTTGTTAATTTGTTCTCCTTGTTTTGCAGCGACATGTACTTTTCTTTTCTCTTTTTTTTTTTGTTTGGCAGTTTATAAGTAAATAGATTATGATGTTTCTTTTTGTGCTCATTTTTGTTTTCTAAAGGGACCTAGTTCCAGAATGAAGATACTTTTATATTCTATTCTGTTCTATAGCGTCATTGTAACAGTAGTGATGTATTATCCTATTCCAATCCTGTCATAAACTTACAAAACTAAGGCCAAAATACCAATAAATATAAGAGGCTATTCCATGATAGCTCAACTAAGGACAAGGGAGATCTGCTATTATTCGAAACCTAATAAATATGAAATAAAATATAACTACTGACAAAAATTTACCTCCTCTTGTGAAACGTTATGTGTTCCTATCTGCAGGAAGATACCTGTAACAAATTAAATTTTTTAATTGATAAAAAAATCACTAATTATATCCTGAAAAAAATTAAATAAAGAAATTAGTGAATTAAATTGTCCTTAAAACGTAAACATATAGAATTTTATGTTCGAAACAAACATAAATATAACGTCATCTATAAATTATAAAAACTATTTTCATTAAAACCACTTGCTCAGCGGATTTCATTTATGTGTTTAATTAAATTGTAACGTTTTTTCTACCATAATGCGGATAGTCTGTACTGTGTTATGTTCTTTTATTATATTGTGATACTAATAATGATATACAATTACATAAATGTCATACATTTACATAGTACTTTTATACTAAAGTATTATATTTAAAATGAATTCATTCATTAATAACTAGAAGCAATAAGTACTGAGAGTGTACACTGTACACTCTAATATATATAGCTACATATATATGTATATATTGCTAATTTTAATATTTTTGATTTGATGCATTTAATTTTTAAATTTAATTAGGTAGCTGTAAATAATTTGTACTTAGAGTTCTTGGATTAATCTCAGTTAAATATATTTTTTAAGAAACTTGTAATTTTTCCTATATTATCATTTTTTGTTCTTAGCCCGTTGAACAGAGCATACGTCAAAATGCATACGGCATTGTTTCACATTTTTATTGATAAAAGCACGGCCGGGTCCAGAACAGACTTGCTTGATGTATTTAATTTTTAAATTTAATTAGGTAACTGTAAATAATCTGTTTTTAGGGTTCTTGGATTGATCTCAGTTAAATTTTTTTTTTTTTTAACTTGTAATTTTTCCTATATTATCATTTTTTGTTCTTAGCCCGTTGAACAGAGCATACGTCGAAATGCATACGGCATTGTTTCACATTTTTATTGATAAAAGCACGGGCAGGTCCAGAACAAGTCTAGGTCTTTGTGACCCAGTGTCTTTGTACAGTGATACTGTACACTGTACAGTATAATAAAAAGCATAAGTACGTGATAATCTTCTAATCACTTTATATTTCAAAAGATTACTTTATTCGAAATTTATTAAAACGAGGTACAAAATGCATTTTTTTTTTTATTTGATTTGGTGTATAAATAATTTTAAATTGTTAGAAAATTAGGATCCACAATGATTATTGATATATTTGTCTGTGACAAATCCGTTCTGTTTTTTTAAAATGTGGATATCATAAAAATTATTTTTGAAAAACTCAAAAAAGAGACAAAATAATTATTTGAATAAAATTCGAAAACTCCAAAGGCTTATCTAGGTTCTAAGATAATAGAAAAGCTCGGACCAAGACGTTCAATCAAAAACTCTGAATTGGAACAAATAAGTTTGATTGACCGCCTTGGGGTGAGATCCTGCTGGCTCTGACTGATGGGCATGTTTGGTCTACTGATGCTGCATTTGATTGATGTGAATTTTATTTGGTGATGCTTGAGTTGGCGAAATGTTGACTAATTACTTTTTTCTCAGTATTTTTAAGTCTTGAAGCTTTTTTTTTATTTTTTTAGGGATTTCCAATTATATATATATTATATATACGTATATAAAACAATTCAATGTTATATCACACTAAATTCTAATGAAAATAATTTGCAGCTTATATTAATCAATAATTTACTAATGTCATCTACATAATCTAATTAATATTAAATAGTTATTAATTGTTTTAAGCAATATTTTTACACATCTTTATTTTGTTATTTTCGCTAAATATTGCACAATAATGCTCTTCACAGTTTCATTTAAGATATTCATAAAAACGCCAACTTTCAAGGCATGACTGGAATAAAAATCCATAAAATCTAAAAAAAAAAAAATAATAAATACAGAATCCAACTGTGAAAGAAACTGGTTAATATTTTAATTAATATGATTTAATTTAGAAATTAAATTAATTTATATTTAAAATTGATTAAAATAATGTGTCTTGTAGTTAATGCTCTAAAAGTTTTATTTTGTATTAGGGTGTATAAATAATATATAATTTTTAGAAAATCATAGTTCGGTAATCGTTCCTGCATAATTAAAATGAATTATTTTTCTGTGGTTAAGTGGATAGTGTGATGAAAATATTTTTTTTTAAATTAAAAGACTGATTTACGTACAATTAAATCTTAAAGAAATCAAATCACTTCAATAAAATTTATTTCATAAACCAAAAATCCATAATTTGATCATAAATAAATGCGATTGAACAGAAATCGATTTTTCCATTCATCCAAGAAAATAATACTGAGTATCACAAGAAGGAATAAAAAAAATGGAACGAAAGTTCTTTCACTTTATAACTTAGAAGAAAGACATGGCTCAATATAATTGGATAGAGTATTGTTTAGAAACTTTCCCTTTGGCATATTGTTAATGGCAAAAAGTTGAAGGGAAGATAACAAGGCAGTCCCTCCAGGGAACAAGTTCAATCAAGAAAAAAGTTTCGATACAGCAACCACTGACAAAGTCCCGGAAATTGAATGGTTGACGTATTCATGTTTACAATGCCTCTTCACAGCCAAGAGAGCTTCACGTCTCTTTTAAGTAAAGATGTATTTTATCGACAAAACGTCTTCTTTCGATTTAAAGTAAATACAAAACGGAATAGCTCTGCTACAGAGAAAAAAAGAAACTTAGAAAAATATTTGTAATAGTTGTGTTGCTATTGAACGAGCAATACTAGTTGTATAGCGTACACCATTCTGTGAACCTGCGCCACAAGGACCATGAGCGTCTTGGATGTACTCTTCAACTTTGAGACTTCAGTTTCTACAGATATTCATAAAATAAAATTAAGTATGAAATTTAATAATTATGTAAATATATACAGACATAAGTATATATTATTATTATCGATATTTCCTATTTAGGAAAAAACACTGCATTTTTTTCTTTCTCCCTTCCCACGAGCCTTTCATCTATTCGCAGTGATCCTTATTCCTCTCTTCTGTCCTTATTGTTTCAATTATTTATACATTCTGGTTTCACTTTCTTCATTATTTCTCCTAATACCTAACCGTCTGCTGAATCTTCTGTGGACCTGTTTTCAGTGAACTTATATTAGTAAATTTGGGTAGACAAATTGCCAAATTCAGGGTAAGTATTCAGGTATTGGTATCCGATTTCGCCATCCAAATTTCTGAAGTTTTAACCATTTACATAACATAAGATAATAATTATTATAAGATTTTAAATATTATTATCATAAAAGTAAAAAATCATCCCTTATATATTTTTTAATTATTTATTAGATTCATCACTTTACGTGCAAAGTACCATTAACCATTTGGCTCAGTTTCTATTTTAAAAATTTGTTTATCCTTATTAAAAGTTAAATAGGAGTTGTAATCTTTATTTTTTCTTTGCCATTTTATTTAATTAATTCAGTCTACATATATTAAAAGATGTAGAAGTAGTACTTCAGAGCTAATTTTTTTTTTAAATTAAAACTACTGCAGCCTTGAAATTGAGAAATATCTGTCTAGTTAGCATTTCATAATTTTATTTTATCCAGAAATATAAAATTTATAAGACAACAAAATATTATTAAACAACTTAAAAATTCTCCCTTATGTATGTTTAACGTTTTTAAGCCGTATGCTTCATCTTCAGGTATCATATCTTAATTATAAGAATAATTGTAAACATAAAATATAGCTCTAATTAAATATTTTATTAATTACTAATTTACTGATATCTGTATGATCATCAATACCCTGGTGTATGACTGAATAGGTATTAATTGATTAAGAAGTAATATATTTTTATACACCCATATAATGATTTTATTTTGCCAATTTGGCTTAATATTCCACAATAATACTCTTCAATGTCTCATATAAGACTTTTTTTTAAATGACAACTTCCAGGATAAGATTTGATCTCCTGATGATTATAATATTATTATTGTTTTCAGGAATTTTTTTTTTAGTTCATATAATTTATTTTGTCATTTTTAGCCAAATACTATACAATCATATTCTTCTCTGCTTCAGTTTAGATTTTTTTTAAATCCCTACTTTCAAGATAAGATTTGAATAATAATAAGCCGATAAATCAAAAATATTTTTCAAGATTAAAAAAATTGATTTTTTTATCTTAATTAACATTAACTAGAATTTTTTTTATAGTAAAAATAATTGAGCAATAAATCTAAACTTAAAAACTCCTTTTTTTCAATCTTACTTAAAATTAGAATGTTTTTAATGGGATAGTACTTGAGAGTCAAATTATAACTTTAAAAAAAACTAATTTATTTTATCTTAATTAAAAATAAACTAGAATCTTTTAGATTTAATAGAGCATTAAATTTTTAATTGAAATCACCTCATTCCAGAGAAATAAGCTAAAGCAAACCCGGGTTTATAAATTATTTCGGAAGGGAATCAGGGTATGAAACCCTTCCGTCATTTCAAATCCGACTAACTCAATTGTGTCAGTTGTTTACGAAGCCAATATCCAACTCCTGTCTCTCGACGGATCTAACATGGAACACCCTTGCCAAGTAATTACTCGGGAAAATGTTGCTAATTTGGAATAATTTAAATAGTAGATTTTATTTATAAATAAAAGATTAGTCTAAAATATTTGATTGACCAACCAAAAATACAATTTTACAGGGATAAAACGTTAGGAATTACTTCCTAGTGAAGCATCAGAAATTTTAAATTAACTTCATATTTTTTAATTTTAATTTAAGTTTGTTTGCTCTTCGGGAGAGCCATAAATTTTGCCTATCAATGTTTAATTAGGATAGGGATCTTTAATGAGTGCCTGGCATCGTACAGGCTCGGGACCCCCGTTTAACGTTCTTCCGAAAGGTCTTTAAATTCTTTAAGGGGAGTAAAAAATCCTTGGTCATGGATTTTTTACTTCCTTCAAAAAATCCTAGGACCACCTCCCGGAGGTGGAAGAAGGAATAAGTAAAGATTCTATTAGACTCCATAATGCTTCAGATATCAATGTAATAATAAAAGTAGGTAATATAATTCCATCCAAAATTTAATAATCGATTAAAAATTAAAATATATATATATATATTGTATGGAGGTAAGGAAACAATTGTTACATCAATTAATAAATATAGAACTCAAGAAGAAACTTTTTTTTTCTTAGATTGCCATTAAAGTCACAAATCAATGTAGATAATCATATTATTGTACATTACCTCCTGCCCTTTCGTTTCAACTAGGCTGTTAAGAGACAATATCCCTTCATACCAGGTCATTTATGTACATAGAAGAAAAATATATGTTTATTTTTTTTAATAATTGGTTAATTATTTTCAATAGTAACTCTTCATAATATGCCAAGAATACAATTATTTAATCTTCTTCTTCTCGTTGCCTTATCCTTTTCGGACGTTGGCTACTAACATGGTGGCATTAATTTCATTAACGAAACTTCTAAGCAATTGCAAAGATTGCAATTCATGGTCCCCTCCTACTATTAATCTTTCCCTGCATTATCAGCTGCAGTAGGTGATATTTGTCATTTCGCATGATGCGCCCCAGGTATAGGCCAGCGCACACAGGGGTATTTGACACCAAAAGTCGATCAAAATAGGAAAAATTTTTTTGGACAATTCCTGGGACCTACCTCAACTTTCGTTAAGCCAAATGTTTATAGAACATAAGGTCATAATTTTTTCTGGGAAAACAGCTGTACCTCCCGTTGTATTATGAAGGTATTACAAGTCGCACGTGGTGTTACATAGTGAATGAATAAAATATCTGTTTGTTTCATATTGGTTTTATGTGTGTTATCAAGTGAATATTGGTGATTTTAAAAACGAATAGTATGTAGAAGCAAAAAATAACAACATAAATTTAGTGATCCCTTTCAATGTTGTTTTAATAATTTTTGGTCGAATGATATATTTTGTGCACATTTTTTTCATAAGGGATGTATAAATTAGTAATTTTGATATACTTACGGCCTTTTCCCGGGTTTGATTTTTTACTTTTCTTTAACGTTAGAGTGTTGTTTCCCAGTTTTATCAAAAACTAGTTGCCAAAAAATGCATGAACAAACAGTCAGCCGTTGTAGAACCAAACGAGGTTATTTATTATTTTCACTCTTTTACTTTTTTAATATTTCACTTGTTAAAGGCTCCTCTGGATTAAAGATCATGACCCGACAAGCTGTTTATAAGATGGGTAAAGACGGTATAGGAATGGATTTTCCACAGAAGTTGGAAGTAGTCGAGGAAAATATTGTAAAACAACCTACATTCTCAGAGGAACAAAAGCAACAGTTTCAGCAAAAGTTTTCAAGCCTCAAATCGGATATAAAATCAAAATGGCAGGCTGCTGAGAGAACAAAAAGTGTATTTTTTAAGAAATACATTGATTGGTTGCAAGTGACCATTGAATTTCCTATAAAACCATGTTTATCTAATTTGGGTGGTCCTAAAAAATAATTCCAAGATTTGACTTGGGCTAATAGTGGATGTGCCTAAAGCTAATTTTGGCTACTATAATGATGGAAACACCATCAGGAGGTTCTTCGCTAACACCGAGGTGTCTGCAAACGTAACAGATATTGACAGAAACCTTATCGACAGATTTGAGACTATTGTAGAAGTGATATCTAGTGGCCATAAAATATATACTAAAAAATTCGCTGCCTATTATCATGAAACGGCTGAGAGGTACTTCGAACTGTACTCATGGTATCCAATGTCACCCACACTACATAAAATATATGGCCCAATTATTATTGATCATCCTCTTCTACCAGAATTTGTCAGAGGAGGCAGCAGAAGCAAGGAACACACATTTTTGGCAATACCGAGAAAGATATTCCAGAAAATTTAGTCGCATTCAATGCAATAAGGATGTTGTGAATAGGCTTTTATTGACATCTGATCCATATTTGAGCTGCATTAAGCCCAGACCTCCAAAAATGTTAAAATCTTTCAAGCGAGAAACCATTGAAATGGTGCTCCCATGGGGCCCATGTGCCCAATTTGAGGACAACAACACAGAAGACGAAATGCCTTCTGATGAAGAAGGATGGGATGATTTCTCAGATTAATATTACTTTTTAACATTATTGTGCTGTCATACCATTTCAATAATGTTAATTAGTAATGTACCTATTTTAAAGTTTTTTTTTTTTTTAATGTAACATGAAAAGGTTATGTTTAATGTTTTTATTAGTTTCTTTTATTCCTTTTTTATAGATCTAACCTCTTGTTTACGCGACTCAATCGGCTGTAAAATCTCTGATCGACTAAAGCAGTGGACTGTATTATTCTCGACAACGAACAAAAATTAAAACAATAATAAATTTCTTACTTACCACCTGCTGGGAAAAATCGCTGGACTGCAAGTAAAAGGGGGAGGATTCTCTGCAAGTAAAAGGGGGGATTTGGGGATGGGATGGGACAGAGGGAAACTCGAGGAATCAATCCCCGTTTACCTGCACTTTGATTCGTCCAACTTCTTTCCGACGCTCCGATTTTACGTAATGATACACAATGCAATTCTTTCTCGACCATATATCCAACACAATTTATATAATACCACTTTAACGAATACAAACTGCGTGGTTATTTTACAACAACTGAGGCTAAACGAGAACTGGCCTAATTTTTATGTTTTTAAAAACATATGTTATTTCCCACATGATTAATTAATGATTTTAAATTGGCTCAAACATACCCCCGCCCCTGAAGACTCCTCTTCTGAACAATGGAGTTTAAGGATTGGAGATATTACAAAAAAAAAAAAAAATAAACGAAATTCAACTGAAACCAAACAACGATTATCTAATCTATTTACATATTTACAATTTCGAATCCTCTACTGACTAGGCAAGGGGCAGAGCTTTACAATCGGCCGTCTCATGGTCCCTTTGTTGGTTCGAACTAGTGCTACTCTTACTACTCCATCTTGACCTGGAAAAACTTCCTCGACTATGCCTAACGGCCACTGTAGGGGGGTCATAGGACTTTGATCTATGAGAACCACTGTCCCCAAGCGTAAGGCACAGGAAGGTTGTGACCATTTCGTTCGGACTTGGAGCTCATGCAAATACTCCTTGCTCCATCGCGACCAGAAAGACTGTACCAATTTGTCTAACAACTGATAGCGGGTGAGACGATTCGAGGGTAATTCCAACACTGCGTCCGCAGGTAATGATTTTAAGGGTGTAAGGGTCAAAAAATGTGCAGGAGTCGATGCCAAAGGTTCTGATGGATCCTCCGAAAGAGGGCATAATGGTCTGGAATTCATCAATGCCTCAACCTCAATCAGGAGAGTGTTGAACTCCTCATATGTCAGGCGTTGTTCTCCTATGACCCGCGATAGATGGGATTTGACACTTTTAATGTTGGATTCCCAAATTCCTCCGAAATGAGGACTACTTGGAGGGATGAATTTCCACTCAATTTTATAATCCCTCAACCCATCGAACAGAATATCTTTCAATTCTCGGGAAGAGTGTAAGTTTGAGAGTTCATTTAATTCTCTCTTAGCACCGACAAATTTTGTTCCCCAATCCGAATATATAGTGGAACAAGCACCACGACGAGACAAAAATCCTTTGAATGCGGCTAGAAAGGTAGCCGTAGACAAGTTAGTGACGAGTTCCAAATGGATAGCTTTCGTAGCTAAACACACAAAAAGGCAAATATAGGCCTTCTGAGTGGCTGAATTCTGTCGACGTCCCATACTTATTTGCCAAGGACCGGCATAATCTACTCCGGTGTTCCAAAATGCCTTGACTTGGGTCACTCGACAGCTCGGGAGATTTCCCATAACTGGAAAAGAAGACTTGGGTTTGACTCGAAAACAAATATTACACTCTCGTATCACTTTCCGGACAATAGATCGAGCGGAGAGAATCCAATAATTTGGTCTCAACAACGATAAGAGCAAACTGGGGCCTGTGTGAAGGTTCTCTAAATGGTAATAACGCACCAATATGCGTACGAAAGGATCAATTTTGGGTAGAATTATGGGATGCGCATATTCAAAGCCAACCGCTGCATTTTGCAGTCGTCCTCCGACTCGAATTAATCCATCGGCTAGGAACGGAGCCAAACGTTGAATGCGATTGGAACATGGTTTTCCATTCTGGAGTGCAGATATGTCCTGCTGGAAATGCTGCGACTGTATGGTACGATAAAGAACCTTTTCAGATTCTACTAAATCTTCCCTTGTAATATATTCTTGTCGATGGACTCGCCGTAGTTTTGAAAAGGACGAGAAGGAACAAATGATATCATAAATCATGTTTTCACTTTTATGGGGCTGCGCTATCATACACGCCTTCGGCTTTTGTTCAGGCAGTTCCACCAATTCCGGCAACAATTCAACGATGTTGGTTTGCAGTTTTGGGCCCACGAGTAAAATATCATTCAACGATTTGCCTGAGCTATTCTTGCTACTAGCATCGAACACGACACGCACCGGTGTGCTTAAGCTCTGAGGCTTGAAAATCGCGTGATGGGGTATAAAATATCCTTCTCCATCTTCTAAATCAGGAAAAAGCGACATATGTTTCTGATGAAGGTAATCCGAAATTACCGCATGGTAGGCATCATGCACGTCAGGATTATGGCCAAAGCGTTTCTCAAGATTATAAAACCGCTTTAGGTTCGAATGATGCGAATGGCCTAGCGACTCAGGATTTTCTCGGAAAGGGAGAGTGACGATATATTTGCCACTTTCGTCGCATTGAACGGTTTCTACGAAATTCCGCTCACATTCTATATCCTCCTGATCTAAGCAGACACCCTCCATCGGGGAAATATCTTCGAGTTCCGAAAATCGTTGGAATGGAACGATAGACTCATTTACGGTGGTGAGGAGAGAGATGGGCTCGGGAGAGCTTTCCGAAATGGGCGCTTTCCCCATAACTATAAACCCTAGGGGAGTATCAATCGCCATGGGCTTGTCCGGAGAAACGACTAATTTTGGCCCACCCATTATAATTGGAAACAGTTCGGCCCCTAGCACCCCATCGATTTCGCCAGGTAAATGAAAATTCTCATCAGCCAGCTGCAAATGCTGCAAATGGGCCAGGCGAGAAACGTCCAATGCCATAGAAGGTAATTGATCGACAATACGATCAACGACTAAAGGTGCGATTGTAAAACACACCCTCGAATCAAGGCGAGAAAAAATTCGCAAAGAGGTTTTACCCCGAACAGTATTCCTTGATCCACCAAACCCAAGAACTGACGAGCGAAAGTTTTTTTCAACAGGTAAATTTAATTTTCGACAAACGGATGTGGTTAAAAAATTAGACTGACTACCACTGTCTAGTAAAAACCGAATGGGTCGGAGACTACCCTGAGAATTCTCTGCATGTACCACCACAGTCGACAAAATAACAGTTGAGTGGTCCGCGGAACTTGCGACCATGTTCATCGAACATAAGGTTGTCGAGGGACCCCCCACTGATTGGGTGTTTTCGAGATGCGTTTCCAACTTTACATTATCACGGCCCTGTTCAAAATGTAACAGAATGTTGTGTGGCAATTCACATTTGCTACAACTATTAACCGAGTCACATTCTGAAACTCTATGTTGGTTTGAAAGACACATGAGACACAGAAAGGCAGCTTTGGCAACTTTGAATCTCTTCCATGGACTTAATTTCAAAAATTTGTCACAACCCTTTAACGGATGAATACCAGTTTTACACAACACACAAGTTTTTCCTTTTATTTCTTCCGATTTGGCTAAAAGAAAATGAGTTGCCTTGTTAGATTTTGTTTGTTGACTCGGATTATGAATTTTAGGTTTAATTTGCGTTTCGGTAGGAGGTAAACATCTAATTTGTTTTTCCAGAAAGGTCACCAAATCCGAATATGTCGGAAGCCTTTTATCACGATGGGCGGCCTCAAAAGCTCTTTTGGTGGCAGGATCTAAAACCCCTAAACACCTATTCAGAAAAACAAATTCCCCCACATCACCGATATTCAATTGTTTTAACGCCGCAATGGGCGCGCAGAAACCATCTAACACTGAAATTATACCCTCTCGAGATTCCAAACGAAGGGGCTGAAAACGAAATATTTCTTCGACGTAACTACTTGCCAAGGTGCGTTCATCGTTATAACGATCAATCAAAGCCTTCCACATAATTTCATAATTAGCTGATGTGGGTTTTACATTTTTACAAATATTCAATGCCGATCCCGTGAGCCTAGAGGTCAGATGTTGCATTTTTTCCAATGCCGATAAAGACGAGTCCTCATGGACAAGGGTATTAAACAATTCATAAAAAACAGGCCAACGTTCTAGTGAGCCATCAAACCGGGGAATTTCGATCGTACGTAGACGTGCCGCTTTGGTTTCGCCCGCTACTGTCGCTTGAATGCCCGAATTCCCTTTGCCTGACCCATCCGACTTCGGGTGCATAACAATGTTGGCTACCCCCTCAATCTGTTCGACCATCTCGAATATCGATTCAGTGAATGTCGGTTCGAAATCTTCTACGAATTCTAGAGAAATTTCATTAATTCTAATTTCGAGTTCGTCAAATTCTCGTAATGTCTTATCTAATAATGGATAAGATAATTTAAAACTCGCCGCACTTTTTGCTTCGGTACATTTTTTCGATAAATCAAAAATTCTCTGGACTCTTTCGAATAAAACTTCCTTCTTTTTATTTAAAATTTTCAATAACCGTTCCGCCTTCGAAGCATCCATGATTGCAAAATTGGTAAATCAAAATAAAATAAAATTATAAACTTTACAATAAATTTAACGTTAGAACTATTAACCGCTACTAGTAACTGCTATAATATTAACCGGTACAACAAATTATTCACCGTTATAATTTTAACAGTTACACAAAATTATTAGCCGTTATAATTTGTACACAATAACCTTTTGTGAAACAGCTGTTTATCGAAAACAAGTCTTTCTAAAGATTATTTCTAAGTATAATCATACTAGACCGTATACTCAACAACAAGCTTAATCCCGTTCTAAACCGGTCAAAACTTTTCAACGACTCACCTACGAATAACAAATTTTACAGCTAATTGATCTTCTACAACCAATGAATAAAATTATCCGTGCCTGTGATGGACCAATGTTTACGCGACTCAATCGGCTGTAAAATCTCTGATCGACTAAAGCAGTGGACTGTATTATTCTCGACAACGAACAAAAATTAAAACAATAATAAATTTCTTACTTACCACCTGCTGGGAAAAATCGCTGGACTGCAAGTAAAAGGGGGAGGATTCTCTGCAAGTAAAAGGGGGGATTTGGGGATGGGATGGGACAGAGGGAAACTCGAGGAATCAATCCCCGTTTACCTGCACTTTGATTCGTCCAACTTCTTTCCGACGCTCCGATTTTACGTAATGATACACAATGCAATTCTTTCTCGACCATATATCCAACACAATTTATATAATACCACTTTAACGAATACAAACTGCGTGGTTATTTTACAACAACTGAGGCTAAACGAGAACTGGCCTAATTTTTATGTTTTTAAAAACATATGTTATTTCCCACATGATTAATTAATGATTTTAAATTGGCTCAAACACCTCTATTATACTAAAGTTATGAAATAGCATCAAAACTTGCATAAAAATAATTTTGATCGAGTTTTGGTATCAAATATTGGTGTGCAGCGGTCAGGTGTTTGAAGGTCGCAATAAATTGAAAAGACCTGGAATTTTTTATATGTTGTAAGGGCATGTCTAACTAGTATAAATCCAAGTTTGCTACCGAATAAAACGGATGGGAAAACTTTTGGTGGCCGTAGAACCTCGACATTTTCGGAGTTATTTCAGTTTTTGGCCTATATCTCCTAATTGGTGGGTTTTTTTTATTTAAAAAAACATTAATAATCATTTTTAAAGAAAATTAAATTTTCTATTATCTGATCTCTGCCGCAGCTCTGTAGCTGGGTATGAAGCTGTAGTAAATTTAATTAGCATTAATTTAAGCACGAACCGAGGCCTGTAGGTCTAATATATCCTTGGTCATTTTTTCCAAATAGTCCAAATATAGGCAAGCGGCCAGGTGTTTAAGGGTCGCAAAAAACTGAAGAGAGTTACATTTTTTATATGTTGTAAAGGCATGCCTGAGGTGTTCTGCAATTTGAATCCAACCGCAGCTCTGAAAATTGGTCTGTTTTTCCAAAAAGTCCAAATTTTAGGTTTTGGACTACTTTCGTGAGGAACACCGACCAAAGGAGTGATTCTACGATGAAAGTCGAGGTAGTAAATTTAATTAGCTTTAATCTTTGCGCAGGCCAAGCCATTTAGATGTAACAGATTCTGAGATTACGCCTCTTCGAAAAGTGGACATTTTTTCCAAAAAGTCCACATTTTAAGTTTTGGATCACTTTCGTGAGGAACACCGGCCGTAGAAGTGATCCTACGATGGAAGTTATAGGCAATGAAGTTGTAGTAAATTTAGTTAACTTTAATTTAAGCACAAAATGAGGCCTGTTGGTGTTATAATTCTCTTGTTAATTTAAAAAAAAAGAATAATCGGGGAAAGTAGGTGTTTCAAGAAAATGACCTTGTACGCCACGAATCGATCTAAAATAGCTTGTTTATTGTTATATATAAATATTTACTTGTAAATTACCTATAAAAAAATAATAGTATTAGTAGTAAGTAGGCACTACCTCCAGGGGGAGCCACCCAGTCTCCCCGAGGTTTTTCGGCAACCAAAAGTTTTCCCATCTGTTTTTTCGGAAGCTAACTTGGATTTCCACTAGTCAGACCATGCCCTTACAACATAACAAAAGTGCAGCTCTCTTCATTTTATTGCGACCTAAAGCCCTTAGTACCTGAGCGCTGGTCTAGTAAGTATTCTAATTTCCTATTTTTAATAGTGTATGCTTTTTTTCTATCTTCTGGAACACGACCTAGCAACTCTCTCTTAATCAACCCATGAAATGCGAAGAATACGGCATTACACCCACATCTCCAATCATTCCACTTTCTTCATGAGTCTTTCCGTCATTGTCCACGCTTTCGCGTCATACAGTACAGGAATTATATCCCATGCATGTGCAAAGGGTCAGTCACTTATTGACATAATGTTTGATTATATTGGTATGAATGTGCATGTATACTACATTTCATACTGCACGTATTCGAGAAAAAAATTTTATATAAAAAAGGAAATATTGGCAGAAATAATATACCTACTTACTCTTAGTTTACAAAGAATATTGGCTAAGTATTTCAAGAAATAAACCAACAAAAGTATAATTGTAACCTGTATATTTTAAAACTAATAATAGAAAAAGTTTCAATACGCGGTAGAGACTGCAGTGTGCATCTAGGACAACAGTTGTGCAGTGAGGTAATTTGCCTATCATGCTAACTGTGAGTATTTTCCCCAATTAAGAATATCCACTTTAAAGAGGCTGGGTGGGCCCAAAGTGGGTCTATATATCCCAAAAGGTCTGTTAGCGAATGAAATAATTGATCTACCTTTAAACCCGGAACTCTCAACATAGCAACTAAGCACTCTACCTTAGCCACCCCACCCCCCCACCAAACTAATACCTAATAACGATGTCGAATTCGAGTTCGAAGTCATAACTTCTAGGGTCTTATACAACATTGGTCGAAACACTTTATCTCGTCTGTCAGACCCCTATAATTTAGAAGGTAAGTTGGAAAATGCGAGTAAGCTATTAGCAAGTTATCGATAAATTTCGGGGGGTAAGTACTAATGAACGTTTATTGAGGTTCGAAGCCCGCTGAAGGGGACTAAGTATTCCGAACGGTTGGGACTTGACGGTTCTAAGTAACCGCTGGTGTAAGCCAATGACTCCTTCCTTCAACTTCCTCACCCACTTCCGGAAGTAATTTAATTTGCGGAATGTCTTGTTACCCCTCCGGCTACTCAAGTTTATTTGTTCTTACTCGTTTGTGTTAATAACCTCAATGTTCACGGCTGTCAGAAGTTGTGAAATAGGGCTGTAGCTACCCTAATATTTCCGGTTAATGAAAGATCATATTTTTCACGTTCCGTCTGTTCTTATAATAACTCTTATTTTATTTTCTAGTAACTATTTATTAAATTAATACTTTTTATATAATATATATATTTACTCTCGTAGGCGTGGGGTATTGTAATTGCCTCACTGATTGCTTCTGTTATCTCTTATCCCTATTAATTCCCTCGGAATAGAAAGAATTAGCTATATGTGTCGCAGCACATTACAGGAGAGTAGTAGAAATGTTTACGCTACCGGGACTTAGCCAATTTAAAGAGCGAATTATTCCAACCATTTGAGTCAGAGATTGAAGACTGGTACTCACGACGAGAAGGATCGTAATCTGACCGAAACATGAACTATAAAGTTAGGAAGAAATCCTTCTTTTTACTGTAGTCTGACTAGATTCTGGGTTTAGGCATATAATATTTTCAGTTAATCAATTATGATAATTACATTTTTTTTTTCTTTTGGAGTTATAATAACCCGAAAGCTAAATAGATGGGATCGTGAATATTTTTATTGTATTTTAGTTATTAGTTACAGTATGATTATTATTATTAGTTGTTGGCTGTATCTTTAGTTTTTTCAATATTGTAGTGTTTTTTTTTTATATGAGGATTTTTTCGTTTACTTCTTTCCCAAGTTTTCCATTGATGTCCTATACCTTATTAACTATACCTTGTTTCACAACCAGCCCTTCCCAGGTGTCCAGGAGCTTTAAGAGAAAAGCCGCACGTAATAGTATAATTATATTACTATAATATAATATTACAATAGTTGATGATATATATATATATATATATATATATATATATATATATATATATATGTATATATAATTAATGATAGTGATATCAACAATTTCCTAATTAGTAGGTACATCTTCGGAACTATCGGCCAATTAGGGCGGTTCATGGCTATACCTCAGCCATGGACGGCAATGGAAAAAAGTTGCTGGTTTTTTAAATGAGAACAGCGATATAAAAAGAATAAAGAAAAGAAAAACAGAAGGACAAAAGAGAAAGTTACTAAAGGTACTCCAATCATTTCTCAATTTCAACTTCTTAACTTCCACAGCTAGGCATCGCTTTCTTTTTGTTTTCCGATAAAACTTCTCGGCAAGTATTGCCATTCAGCTCTCCTATATCTGTCTCTCGGAAACGATAATCCAGCATAAATTAACTTGAAAATATCAATATCGACCTAAGTAAAGCATAAATATTAGTCAAGTATAACTTTGGTTTTAAATAATATATACGAATCATTCCGATACAAAAAAAAAATGCCCATAATATTGGCTGGTTCGGTAAAGTTCGAATTATCGAAAGTCACTTAAAAGAAGCAAAACTATGAATAAAAATCAATTAAATAACATTAACAGATATTTTTGTTTCCAGCTTTTAGTTTAGAGATTTTTATATTTGTCTGTCTCTTTAGACATTTGGCTCTTGTATATTAATCAATTTTGCGGAATGGCCGTATGTTCTCTGGGTTCTTGATAATATCCTTTTTCCTGTAACTATTGAGTAATGTTATCCATTACTCAACTAAAACTGGTGTGGAAAGTTCCACTTTCCACCACTAGTGTGGGAAAACCAATTTCCCAAGCCACACCCATCAAGATCGAATTTCTTAACAACAATAACACTCTGTTATTTTAAATGTTAAATAGCTGTATTATAATATTATTCACTTTATATTCCTAAAATCTTAAAATAAATCATTTTATATTTAATTCAAGATAGATTTTATTTATTTTGAAGCGATTTTATAGAAATATTTAATATAACCTTAAATCTATTAGGACCTTCACACATCAGAAATTTGGAGATCAAGCATTAAAACAGTGATCAGACTATAAACAAAATAAAAAATGGAAATAAAACAAACTTCAATAAATCAACTTTTACCAAAAACATCTAAAGACCAAAAACATCTATGAAGAGAAATATAAATATAAATCAAGATATAATAATATACGTTTATTTTATTTTTGTATGTGTTATCAGAATATTATTCTAAATGATAACAATTAAATGTTTCAACGAGTAAACCGCCCTAGTGTTAAAATATGCATGGTTAGTAATAGAAAATTGTAAGAGATAGCGCTAGTGTAGTTTTACCAATTCTAATGTTTCACCTTTAATTTCTTAATTTTTAAATGGTTACAGGAGAAATGTAATATTTAACACGTGAGAAAAGTTCTTATAACTGCCTCGTTTAATAAAGTAAAGTAAAGTTCACTCGGGTGTAATAAAGTGGCACTTTCCTCACTTGTCGAATAAATAACTATTTCCCATGCACCTTTACTTTCCTTTTTATATGGTTTCTTGTTCACTGTTTTTATGTCGTTTATTTTTTTTCTTTGTTTTTTGAAGTTTGGAGAGTGTATTTTGTATTTTCGATTTAGTATTTATCAGCTGTTTTTATTTAAAATTTTCCAGCTGAGATCTGGTAGCCTTCGTTATGATTCAGTAGTTGCAGTAGGGCTATGGAGGTAGTGATATTTTTCCTCTGAAGATGTGCCTTGACCTATTTTGAGGTTGGGATTTGCTTTATTCGGTTTTTCCTTTTGCTATTAAACCCTCTTTTTCCTGAATATCTCTAGATAGGGGAAATATTTACAGATATTTTTGTTTCCTATTTTTATTTTAGTTCATTTTTGGATGGAATTTTTCCTCTAATGTTTTAATCAACAAAAATATGCCGTGCACAGCAAAATTTATCCAAGTTTTGAAACTATTTTGTTACAATAAGAAGTTGTAATATTAGTCTGCTTCACTATTTACTTCCTCTTCATGGCAGCTGTCTCCAATTCTCAATTGGTTTCAAGAATTAAAAAATAAAATAAATCATGTATAATCGCATTAGGTAAAGGTAAGTAGGGAAACTGCCCATTGGCAGCACTCCAATTCGACTTAGGCCACGAGGCCTTCTTCTTTACAGACGCCTCCGAAGATTATCGGGAGTTGAAGAAGTTGATTTGAATCCAGTGGATTTAAGTGGGAATAAAGTTTGTCATGAAAGGATTGATATCGTGTTCATTGCAAATCAGACTTTTGTTCGTAATAAAGTAAGGATCACTAAAGGTTTTGCGAGGGTTTGTAAGGATTGGATACGAGAGGAATCCGATGCCTGAATTGAGCCTCAAAGGTCTACTTCATATGTCCAAATATCTCTTATAATACTCGTGTATATGATTCTTTTGTAATTAATTGTGAGATTAGAGCGTTTGTCTAGTAAACGTTGCAGTAGCCTAACGGCGAGGAGTTTCTTCTTTTTTTCAATCTTGTAAGAGAATCCGAAGTTATAAGTTGGTCAAGATGTAATTTATTATTTTATCCAATGTGATGTGAATGGACATCATAAGCTTCTTATTTATATAATCTAATCGTTAGTTGGTCCGATATTATAAAAAAACAATGATTTTAAAAAGATATCCACTGCTTAGGAATGATTTCTACGAAATGAGTCGTGAAAAAGCATTGATGAAGGGTAGAAAAACTATGTTGAAAATATCACCGAAAACATGAATTCATGAATTTCGTTTTTCCATTAATTTTATTTGTTTTATGAGACTTGAAATTATCAAACATGAAATTATTTTTTCCAAATGAAACTCCTTATAGAATTCAGTTTAGATGATCTTGGAATTGTTGTAAAATTAATAAGTAACCCGTAGCGAATAGTCGGTAGATTAATAAAGGAATTAAACATTTTTTTTTTTTATTGATATGTACAACAGGTAAATGCCATGTAAGATTTTCAACATAAAAAAGTCAAGGTTGAATGAAACATAACGCAACGAACTGAAAACTATAGAGGTGTAAAGAATAATCTAACTTTTATAGGGAATAAAAATAAAAATAAATCTTGAAAAATAACTGAATATGTAGCACACGCAGTCAAGAAACAACCACAGAGCACTATTTTTTTTAAAGCCCTAGATTCATCAAATTTTCCTTCTTTGACGAATAAATACCGGTTTTCGATACACAAATTTTAGTATTATTATTTCAATATATCAGGAAAATTTTTGGACGATAACATAGATTCTTTGTTAATTACGAAACATCAATATTGTTGCCACAACTTGATAATAGTTTAAACCCATTGATAGTTCTTCTATCACAAGAAACACACCTAACACTTCATGGTCATCATTTTATCAGTAAAAAGTATTGATTATAATTGTTATTATTGGTTTTAATTATTCATTTTTAGTGGATTCAATTTCGGTGTTCTTGAGAAGTAAAAAGTGAATATACTGTTTTCATATTTATAAACAGCAATTACATTAACTAGATCTGATTATAAAAATGCTATTATATAATAAAAACAATTTAAAGTTTTTTGGGTTATGAAACCAAAATTTAAATCGCGTTGTTTGAAACGAATCCTTCAAATCTTTAATTAGTTGTGTCCTTTCGGTTAAGAACCCGAAATATTGTAAATTGAAATTTAGAATTTAAGAGTTTGTTCACGACTTGCGATTTAGAAATATGTAAGAGACAGTAAAGTAAAAATAAAAAGAGCATGAAATCATAACTTATAACTAATTTGTTAATAATTCGTATTAATTAAGAGGACTGTAATTATTGCTGATTTAATTAGACCACAAAATACGACACACTCATTTAATAGATAAATAAACAAACTCTCAACCTTCCTTTACCCTTTGAGGTCTCAGTTTTACCGTAATTAAAATCTAGTTACTTACTTAATCAAAATATCATGCTTATTTTCAAAGATCAATTAGACAATATTTAAACAATGGATATGCATTAGTATATTTTTTTTAAATCCCTAAATTCACCCAAAAATCCCACATTTTTAATAAAAAATAAATAAAACGAAAGCTTATAACCTATAACCGAAACCAATTGGTGGGTTATAATCGAAAACAATTGTACATTTTGCCAATCGCATAATAACCAAACTACCTAGCTCCCTTTAACTTCAAATCAAATGTAACAACAATCAAAATACAGCAGAGCGTCGATTATCCGAACTATTGTCGTCAGGTGATCGAATAATCAAAAATTCAGATAAGCTAAATTTAATTTTTTTAAAAATGCATTGGAGTTCCCAGGTCTATGGTTGTGCAAGGAGGTGATTTATCCCAGATCACGCTCAACCGCATAATGATTGTCATGTATGAGTCTTTTGTAATTAATTGGGAACATACAGCGGTCTTTCTAGTAAATGTTGAAGTAGCCTGAAACGGCGAGGTGTTTCTTGTCGTTTCAGTCTAGTATGAGGATTCCAAGTTAAGCGTTTGTCAGGGTGCAGTCCTAACTTCCGGTCCTGTTCTACAGGAATCACTGGGATGTTATTAAACGACACAGATATACAGTTTACGAAGTAGGGAGAAAATACTCTTGAAATTTTTTTTCAGTGTTGACACCTTTTTTTATGTTTTCCGCAAAACCAGTTCGAATAATTCATTCTTGGATAATTGACACTCCTCAACATAGAATTTTCCATATTTTTACAACCTGTAATGTCATGAAAAAAAACGTATGATCGTAAATTAACCCAGGATACAAAATTGCTAAACATTTAAAGAATTTAAATGTAGAAGTATTTTAAAAAAAAAAAATTGTAAATTTATCGCTGTAATCTGAACAAATAGAGTCTAAACTGGAATAAGAAAATCCCGTTCGGATTTATCCTGGAAGAATAAACATTCCTTGGAAACTGATATAACTTTACGAATGAATAAACTAACTTTATCTCTCCTGAATAAGGAAAGAATAATAGAAGATGGAGGAATAATATTACTTTTAAAGCGAGCTGGTTGTTTTCAGGAAACTTAGATATGTTTACTAAACTAACAAACTCCAGGGGAGCTGTCTTTATCTTAATGTATAAAGTCATAGCAGATCTTTAACATTCCCATTCCCTCGAATCCCCTAGTCGTGATTATTTGGAAAAATTATTTATTGAAATTAACTACAGCAGTAAATAATAAATATTTTGAATGATACATAATGGCAAGTACATTTAGGCAAGTAGTATAACTAACCACTGGTATCACTCAAATAACAGATTTGACTCAAAAAGTGTTGCTGATTTGGCCCGAATCTGAAATCAATCTCTTTATGAAAAACTTTATTTTCACTCAAACCCACTAGTTTCAAACCTCGCAGCCTCATCAATTCCTGATAACCCTCCGAGGCGTCTGAAAAGAAGATGGCCTCGCGACCTTCTAAGTTGAACTTGTTATTTGAGTACTACAATTGGGTAGTTTCTCTACTTGTCTTTCATGCTAATATGCACCAATCATCCTATTTACTTGTTGTATTAGTATAATACAGTTGTAAATTTCATTGAATAAATTATTTTTTTTTTTAATTTAAAAGACATGAGGCGATCTTCTTTTCAGACCCTCGGAGGATTGTCAGAAATTGAAGCGGAAGCTAGGTTTGAAACTAGCGTGTTTGAGTTACAATTAAGTTTGTCTTGAAAGGATTGGTATCGGATTCATGTCAAATCAGTAACAAATGGCGCATTGGGGTCATTATGGATAATTTTATTCCTAACAAATTAAGGAGCATTGAGGATTTTACGAAGGATTTTGGACTGTAAGAATTTGATGCGGGAGGAATGTGGTTGTTGTGGAATAGGAATGATGATCTAAGTGAATTTCGGAATGGCGATAGGAGAGCAAATGAAAGGAAGTACGTCATGGAAGAAAGTGGTGTAAATGAAGGAATGGTGAAAAGAATAATGCGTGAAGGAGACGGGCATGGCAGATGAAGACTTCAGAAACTTTTGTTTGGTAATGAGATACAATTAATAAAATAGTATACAAAAAAAAGGAAAGCCTGTTCAAAAAAATTGTAGTCAATAGATATTGCCAGAACAAGGGTAGTAAGTCTCCATCTCCAACTGTAAGTTCTCTTTCATTCAATCATCAAAAGACTATTCAATATAACATCACCGTTCGAGATAAAGACTCTACATTCTATCGCCATGTGGCCCTGTCGCCCTGTGTTGGTGTTTTGTTTATAAGAAAAATCATTCCGAGTTGAAAATTCATATTGAATAGTTTCTCAGCCTCTTCTGTAAGTATTAACCATTCCTTTTGTATACATCTATAAGCGATAATTTCTGTAATTTCTTTAAGTGTAAAGAATGCCTAACCTAGTAAATATATTTAGATTTAATAAACTCCACATGTTTCAGTATCTGACTTTATCATTTAATTCCCCGACTCTATTCTACTAATATATCATTATAATTGTTTATCTTTTTTTTCTATTCAGTCTAATCACCCTCGAACAATCATGATGGTGATGACTTGATTCTAATTAGCTACCATTTCTTCAGAGCACTTCATGGTTTGAGTTTGTTCAAGCAGGGAACAAAGATCATTTTCGGGCGTAGGAAGAAATATATGAAAGCTGATGGAAGTTATTTAGAACAATAACAATAATATAGAATACAATTGAAAAAAAAACACGAAGCCTGAAGTAAAATAACATTGTATCAATTCAGGAACCTTCAATGTATTCTCTAAAAATTCACATGTATGAAGATCATACAGCACATCTAATATCAAAAATCGAAACAGGCGGATTATTTAGAGGCAGCACATTACCCCGAAAAATATAGGAAGTAAAGAATATCGAACAGACTGAATTATCTCATGATCCCTGAATTGGAAAAATGTTTACTAATTAGTTATTTTCCGATATTTCAGGGACTTGATGAAAAATCTATCCTGAATATGAAAAAATCCACAAAGATTTCTCTTCTTTTCGTTATAGAATATCACTTCTTTTATTAGGTACTATTTAACATGTTATTTATGATTTAAACTATAACTATTTTGAGCTAGAAGTTAACAGCAAGGACTGAACTTTTTTATTTAATAATTGTTTTAGAATATTTGGGGTGTAGAGTGGTAAATTACTGTATTGAAGATCACGGGTCCGAATCTGGCCATGACGTATAAATTATTTAATATTTATATGGCTTAGCCTCTATAAAATAGGTATCTTTAATTGGTGAAAAAGCTGGAGGTTGAGAGTGATCTCGAACAAATCAGTCACTCCAAACCTATTGCCTTTTAAACACTACAGTATCTATCAAGTACTAGACCCGTGACCCTTTAGAGCTGTTTTTTTTCAGGAGATTACTTAGTTTTTTTGTATCTTTTATTTTATTAGGAAACATCCATTACCTTCAGTTGTCGAGAGGGGTAAAATTGAATCCTTTCCACTACATATCCAAATATATTTCAGGTTTTAATAGTCAATAATTTTACGACAAATGTATTCTTCATTTTGTCATCATTGTTTATTTTCCAATGGACGACGAGGAAGGTAATTATATACATCACTAATTAACTGGTAATTATTGTGTTGATTATAAACCAAATGACAATACCTCGTCAGATATTTGTATTAGCAGATTACTCATGGAGTATTTGATATACAATACAAATAATGAACCACTGAAAGTCCTTTGTTTGAATTAATTAGTTATTATTTCCGCTAATGAAGCTTTGAAATCTATCAGGAAACATTTGTGTCCCCCCTCCCCCGACCTGTCTAAATTTGAGGTCTTTCGTGTCAAAATACGTAAATTAAAAGAAACCCCTCCCGTCCGGCCAACAGAAATTTTTTTTAAAGGCCTGATTGAAATGTAGAAGTAAATAATTTTTCACTGGAGGAAAAACAATTTTATCTCTCAGTGCCATTAGAACGTCTAACGTTCTCGGGTTAAGTCTATAATCTCAGACCATTGCCTTGAAAAAAAAATTTAAATAAGTGTTGCAGATGCAGCGAAGTCTGCCGTAATTTTCGATTTCTCTGTTTTATTTAACGTCACTTTTATGCTACTATGGCTAATGGATGATGCTAAAGCGGAATCCTAAATTTTGCCTATGCTGGAATAACTAGACTAGGGATTTTTAACGAGTGTCTCTCGCCGCAAAGGGTCGGGGCGGCCTTCCTCCTTCCCTTCCGAAGGATAGCAGAACCAAGTATTTTTACTCCTTATAAAAAATCCCCGTGAACTTGGGCATAGAAGGTTATGATTTTTTTATCCTAACCGCTACACAACAGTTGACTCCCAAGTTTCTCTGTATTTATTTATTATAATTAACATATCTCGTGTATCATGGATTCTATTATACCGTCGGGTATAATACGGCAACACCGGTATTGTATCATTCTCTAAATGTTATAACAAAAGTTACTACATGTCCTGAATTGCTAGGAAAGTCATGTAGTCTGATGTTTAAAAAAAATCTAATAAAATTTGGTAGATTTGGCATTTAAAACTGAGTTTAACTCAATAAACATTCACCTAGCTGGAAAATCAAATGCTCATTTGAAATATAATTTAACTTTCTACAAAACAAAAAATAAACAACAAAAAAAACGCGCTAAAATTAGCAAAGATATAACAAGCATGTATGTTGGACTTATGCCCAAAGCTGGGCAGTCGTTTGAGTGGACACATAAGATATTTTTGTTTTTTGTTTTGAGAAATATATAATTTTTTTCACTAATGTCGTCTGAAATAAACAAAACAATTTTTTTTTCTTAGAAAATGTAATTGAGTTTTACTAGAATAAGAAAACATACATCGAAATAATGAAAACTAAACATGGGCTAAAAATTAAAATTTTAAATTTAAATAATTTGTAAACATTTTATATTGATTAAACTTTAAACATCGTGGTGCACCCCTCACACAACATGAAATATTATTTTTTTTATATTCTCTATTAGTTTCTGCTTCATAAATTAAAAGACTATTTAAAAGAAATTTGCATCATAGTTTATATTTTATTACATTTGTTTATTATTTCCAACAATTACAGATGCTTGAATACGTAAACAAACTGAGTTAAAAGTACATTAGAAGATGAAATTTTGAAAATTCGAAATTAAAGTCCAGTCGGACCATTTAAATGATGATCTGAACCAGTTGAAAAAATGAAAGAACTATCAATTTAGATTTATATACAGAGTTTGATCAAAATCATTTTTGTTTCGATATAACTTAAAATTAATGGTATAAAATGTACTTCTTGGTAAGGTCTTTTTTGCGAAAATTTGGCTGGTGTCTTGAAAAAAGCAATTTCAGTTTTCATATAAGTTTCTCTATTCATATAAGAATTAGATTTACTAATTCACTAACACATATACACATATTGCGAGTCTTGGTTATTTCGATTCAGGAACTCTTAAAGCGGGTATTTCCGTTAAAAACTTGCTTAAGAAATAGTTTACGATCGGAATATTGTCCCTTACTTCCTGTTTCATTAATAAATAATTAAAATATAAGTAAGTTAAAGTAAAGAATAAAGATCCTAATTCACATACTTGAATAGCTTACATAATATTTAATAACGTTTGGATTATTAATTAAATAATTGTGACAAGACGCAGTTGTAATTATGTGTGAAGAATCTACATGTTAGTAGTAAAGAGTAAAAGTAATAATAAATAAACAGATATCATTCTGAGAAAATTTTAAAGTAAATTAAGTTCGTTTCAATTACTTCAATATTGTGTTAAATTCAATAAAGTTTACTAATAAATAAGAATTATAGAATAAGAAGAAAAATTTCATTAAAAAAATACGTTAATTCATAACTACAGATTGTCTACAATGTATTTTTATCTATATCGCAACAAGCTACAAATCTTTTACATTCGTACTAACTATAACTCTACAACTACTTAAATAAAAACTAATGGATAAAGAGGAATAGGTCAGAGGAGTCCATTGCTTTATTCCAAACTATTTCCTTCTCCATCATATAGAGTAGTTCTCTAAAATGAAATTAAAAAAACTATCTGGAACTATCAGGAAGTAGTTGCTAGTTCTAAATTCTAATTAGTTCTTCTCCTCACCGGTGCCAGGTGTCAACTCAAAGGGATGAATGAGCCCATAGACCGCGGTGCTGGTGTGTACGTGTGTGTTCGTGCTCGACGTGTGAATGAATGTGTGAGTGAGAGAGTGTGAGTGTGTGACTAAGGCGAAAAGATAGAAAAGACACAAAAAGGTCAGGTGCCCGGCCGAGACTGAAACACCCGCCGAACAAGGCGACCAACCCCAGCGGGGGAAAATTCCCTACAGGGGTATCGATTCCCGCTATATTTCCCTCAACATTTCCCACCAAAAAGCCGGCTAGAAAATGGCAACATTAGCTAGGAAATGGATATCTAAGGTTCTCGATAGCTATAAATTACTATTATTTATCTTATATAACGAGTCCTCTCGACAAAAACATGTTTTCTTTCAATTTACTTAACAATTCTAGAATATATCTGTATACGGCGAAAAAAATAAATATATATGTTATATAGGTAGGTTTTTATTATATAGAAATAAATATCGATATTTCAATCCATTGGACAGTATACGAGTATTTAAATTTCTAGCCTGCTGCTTTATAAGACTGAATGGATGTTTATCTCTAGCAAAAATATCGTAATATCAATATCAAAAATTGAGTATCGAAAACCTATTTTTGCCTTCCATTAAGTATTACATATATAAGAAATAG
Source organism: Troilus luridus (assembly GCA_964056705.1). NCBI lineage: Eukaryota > Metazoa > Arthropoda > Insecta > Hemiptera > Pentatomidae > Troilus > Troilus luridus. The sequence continues at coordinate 92,465,140 of OZ057415.1, read as the reverse complement.
TAAAATGAAAAACATCTACAAAATTATATTGATAAAATTGATTTTTATTAATTTAATTGATTTTCATACTCCTTCATCTTCCCATCATAGTCCAGCGGCCAGGTACCAAAAAAGGGCTTTAGATTGCAATAAATTGAAGAGAGCTGAATTTTCGATTTGTTGTAAGGGCATGTCTGACTAGTATAAATCCAAGTTTGCTTCCGAAAAAAGGGATGGAAAATTTTTGGTGACCGAAAAACCTCGACATTTTCAGAGTTATTTCAATTTTTGTCCTATATCTCTTGTGATTAAAGGAGATATATGTGTAGGTTTTTTTTTTTGGTTTTTTTTTTTGTTTTTTTTATTAACGAGTGTAGGTGGAAATCTTCAAAAGACGCGAATAGGCCCGTACCTATCCGTGTGTGGGATTTTTACCCACTAAAACCAACCTCCCTACACCTGTTTCTCACCCTCCACGGGACCTCTGTTAGGCATTACATCATGGGGGGGAGTGGCTGAGTGCCGCCTCATTGATTTCGGCTACCTCCTGGCTCGCCTTTGTTTCTCCTCCTTTCTTAGTTTTTGTAGCACCTGTGCTGCTAACCTTAGGCCTGCCATCCAATAATCTTTATTGATAAGCATAAGGTTTACAACATTATCTGCAGTGGGATCTGAGCCCCAGAAGCGTCGGAACTCCATCCTCTCATCTTGAAAGCGGGGACAGAAGAAGAATATGTGCTCTGCGCTCTCTTCCGCTCCTGGGAAGAATGTACATACACCTGTAGCATCGAGTTTAAACCTATGCTGGTAGGCTCGAAAGTAACCATGCCCTGTGAGAAACTGAGTGATGTAATAGTCGACCTCTCCGCGGTTTCTATTAACCCAAGCCTCAATGTAGGGCACCAACCTGTGCGTCCACCTTCCACTGAATGCCATATCCCAAAGACATTGCCACTCCCTAACTGTCTGATTTCTTAATTCGTCTCTGGGAATGAGGTCAGCACTGTTATAAGACCGCCTCCTCTCTTCAGCGATCAGCTCAATTGGTGGCATCCTGGCGACCACGCAGGCCGCTCGTATGATACTGTACGAAACGCGCTGATCACTCTTAGGGCACACTGTCGATATACCGACACCATCGGTCTTCAATAAGCCGCAGTGTCCAGCGCATCCTTCCATATCGCAGCTGCGTAGAGCAGGATGGATGGGACCACACTGGATATCAGCAGCCTGCGGTTGTTCCTGGGTCCGCCTACGTTGGGCATTAAACGTGACAGTGCGGTGGTCACTCGAGCTGCTTTATCACTAACCCGCTGAATATGAACCTTGAACCGGAGCCGGTCATCGATTCTCACCCCGAGATAAGTCAAGGAAGGCTTGGACTGAATCTCTTGCCTACCAACTCCCAAGGTGATACCTTCTCTTCTTTTCCTGCTACTGACAAGAAGGACCTCTGTCTTAGCATCTGCTAGCTGCAAACCTACAGAAGCTACCCAATCTCGAGTCAATGCGAAACAATGCTTGGCCTTTAGCACGATCTCTTCTTTGTACTTTGCCTCGACTACCACAGCGATATCGTCAGCAAAGACCACAATTTCAGCACCCTCTGGTAGTTTAAGCCTAAGGACTCCGTCGTACATGACATTCCATAAAAGGGGTCCAAGCACTTAACCCTGGGGTACCCCGCCAGTCACCTTAAACCTTCTCGAGCCGTCCTGTGTCGGACATATCATGGTCCTGTCCTTGAAGTAATCACAGAGTATACTTCTGAGGTATTCTGGTACATTCATTGCCCGCAGAGCATCCAGAATACAGCTCCATCCCGCTGTGTTAAAGGCGTTCCTTACATCCATCGTGACTATTGCACAATAGCACTTAGCGCCTTTCCTCCATCTCTTCCCCGCTACAGCTTTCTTGGCCCTTTCCACCACCAAGGCAACAGCATCTACCGTGGATCTTGTTTTCCGGAAGCCAAATTGGTTCCTGGAGAGGCCTGCCCCTCCTTCAGTGAACTCTTTTAGTCTATTTACTATTACCTTCTCCAAAGCCTTCCCAGTTGTATCCAACAGGCTAATCGGTCGATAGGGCGAAGCTTCTGATGGTCTTCCTTTCCTTTTCGGAATCAGAACCAGGCGTTGCATTTTCCATGGTGGGGGAAAGGACCCCTCGCGCAAGCAGGAATTGAAGACATCCAGAAAGAGATCTGGTCGGGTTTCCATTCCTGCCTTCAGTGCCAAATTCGGAATGCCATCTAGGCCAGGCGTTTTTCCCATCTGAAGGGAACCATGTGGCATACCAAAAAAAAAAATTGTTACATAATTTTAATTTTCTGTCAATTTTTTTTTAATAAAGCTTTTAGGGATAAATAAGTAATGGATTTGAATTGATTAAATTTTAATAAAAGTTTGTTGTTAATCGCTCATTAAAGAAAAACTATGGCTTGGTGGCACATTAATTAATCTGCTAACTATAAATGTGACAAATATAATTCAGAATATTGTGTACTTGTATCTGTTAACTAACTTTCAACTAACTCTGAATGATTTTTTTCCTCTGTTTATTTTGAACTTTTTTTTACCAGGTACATTTATAAACTGTAAGGGAAGAAGGTAACTACAACATTATAGTAAAAAATAATATAGAATGAATTCTGTTCTATAGTAAACATACATTTTTTTTTAATTCATCATTAGATTAATAATAAAGGGAAATTTAATATTTTTTAAAAATTAAATATAGTGTGAAATTATTTTATTTTTTTCAAAAGAAATTTAAACTATATTGCTGTAAAAAAAAATGTTACTATATTTAAAATATAAGTGAGAGAACATTGACAATAACACACAACGGTTAAATAGAAAAAAAATATATATATGTATAAAACCAAATTGATACATTATTTTTAGCTTAGTGCCCCGATCAAAATGTTCTTGAATCCCAGATGGCAACATTAGATTAATGTTTTAGATCTCTATAAAAGTATATTTGATTCATTTTTCAAAACTAAAACTGATTGGTTGCTATCTATGAAATCAATGTCATTATTTAAATTATTAGATTTTCCCACAATTTTATGCATATAGAAAATATTCTTAATCCTTCGAAATAAAGTAAATTTACTTTGACTTCACATTTGAATTTTGAGTAAATATCTGAATCATGAATAGTTTTGGGTTTCCAGAAATTTTTAAAAATTTGGACTTATCCTCTTTTGAATCTCGAAGCATATCTTAGCTACTACTTTCAATACAACAATTAAGCTAAAGGGTTAGTTAGTAATGATTTGATTTTATTAGTCTGAGAGTGAATTTCTTAGCACTGACTCAACAAGCAAATCAAAAATAGAGTTACGGTCAGAGAGAGAGAAAGACCGACTAAAGGGATTAAGACGAGCTGGAATGATTAAGACAGATTAGAAGGACATCGAAGGGCCGAGAAGCCCCCTCCCCACTCCCTTCCGGCAGTCTCGAACATTCGATGGGCTATTATATGCCGCCCGCTTCAGCCTTGTGGGACAGTTAGTATTAGTCAGTGATAAGTGAGTCTATAATTATATAAAATGATCAGTCACGAAACTTTATGTGGCAGACCAAATTCCACGCGAGCGAAGCCGTGGGCAAAAGCTAGTATAACGATAAATATCAAGTAAGTCGGATCCCCGGCAGCTTGGTGAACTAACGACACGTCGAGACCAGTCTAAAGTAGGAATGGTAAAAGTAGTTATACATTATATTTGTGTGTGTGTGTGTATATATGTATATGTATATGTATATGTATATATATATATATATATATATATATATATATATATATATATATATATATATTGATCCAGTGATAAAATTTCCATACCTAAAAATGCTAAAAGGAACTATGACAAAGAATTAATTTCAGTTAGGTAGGATTAGAGGTTAAGCACACAGCCGCTCACACATTAAAAAATATTTGAGTACAATCCTCTCCACACAATCAAGTATCTAATATAAATGGCATATTGTCGATAATATAAAATACTAGTTGGTTAGTAACGTCATCGTGGAAATATCGCAATCAGGAAGCAAATATCAAATAAAGGCTGTCAAACTTCGAGTTAATACGGAAATAATTGCTATTTCAAAATCCATACTGGGATGACAATATGTAATCGTTGAAACTGTATCAACCCAACAATCAATACATATACACTCAAGTGTTCTCTGACTCCGAGTTATTTATTTGATTAGTTTTTTATTTAATTAGATTGAGTGGATGAAAAAATATTAATAGTAATTATATGAGTTTCCCAGTTACAAACACAAAATAATTCGGATGTTGTTACTATAGGGTGGTTTGTATGTTTATTCATTTAACATCACTTTATGCTGCTATGGCTAATTGGGCGATGATACAGTGTGAGTCCTTAAACATACATATACATTTATGCATATCCTTAAACATACCTGACATCGTACAGGATAAGGGTTCCTATTTTACGTCCCTTCAGATGGACGGCATAATTAAGCTTATTCTGCCTCTTATTATATTAAATATTCTAGGGCCACGTGCCGGAATGCGAAGGTTTAGTAGGTAACATACGCTGACCACTATACCACATGGTTACAAGACAAATTTTTTTCCAGTAATAAAAAACAAAATTAAAAATACATTCCATCCCTAATTATTGTTTGCCTCAGTTTCTAAAACCGAAAGCTTGTTTTTATGTTGACCTCTTAACTAGTCCAAAAAGAGCTATCAAGTCAATATTGGCTGTCCCTTCGTTTCCGCCTGCTCCCCGAAGTTCGAGGGTCCATTGTATGAACTAGAGAAAAAACTATTGTAGGTTAAAAGTCTAAAAAGTCTTTACAACTACAGTCTATAAAGGGTTTTGGATTAAGTGGATGGTAGCGACTGGACTGTTTCTAGGACAACGGTTGTGCAAGGAGGTGATTTGGCCGAGATCACGTTAGATATCCAGAAATTACTTAAGGTCACATATGCAATAGAGACTGGATGAGCCACAGGAGGTTCTCCAGTTCCCATAGTGCTTTTGCTGGTTGATGGCAGAAATAGCTACTTGCCACAGTCAGATTTTGCCAGGAATCGTATATCATGTCGGTATTATGCGAAATATTTTTTTAAAGGGTTAATTCATTAATTAAGGTTGTACATAACATCAATTATGCTACATAACCTTTACTACCTTTGCTATATAACATAACCTTATGGTACATTACCTTTCTTACATATGCTGCTGACACTTGGACGTTCTCTACCGCCATCATAAATTCATTAAGATAGGAAATTACTTAGAAAAATATTTGGCCCATTGTTCGATGAAGTAATTTAAGAATGGAGGATAAGAACAAAAAATGATCTCTACGACTTATACAATAATACCGAAATTGTGAGCTTTTTAAAATCCCGCCGAATCGAATGGTTCTGGCACGTTTTAAAAATGCCGACAGATGAAATGGCAAAAAAGATCCTCCAAAGCAAAATTTATGGGACTAGAAGAAGAGGAAGACCAAGGAGAAGATGGTTGGATGATGTGGAAGATGATCTCAAACGGTTGGGAAAAACAAACTGGAAGGAAAAGGCTAAGGAAGAGGAATATTGTTGAGGAATTCAAGGCCCACCCCGGGATGCAGAGCTAAAGAGTAAGTATACTTGTATGTTTATGTTATTTTATTTGTTACTAATTTTAAAATATTTTTATGCCTTCACTGAGATACTATTGTTGGAGGTGCCCTAAGATTTTTCCTCGAAATTTGCAGATGTAGCTGGTGAATGTATTCATAAGAATCGTGTTAACGGCGAAAATAGATCCATCCTTTAACGAATGATAAGAAGAAAATTAGGAAAATATTCTAGACGACTAACCTTTTGTTCTATCTGATAATTGTCTGCACAGAGGAGGTATAAGAGGAAAGAACCGTAACCATTCGGCTTGAATAATTATGAATCAATTATTTAGTTGAACAAATCGACTAATGAAAAATAACTAGCTTTTGCCAGCGGCTTTACCCCCGTGAAATTTGGTCTGCCACATAAAGTTTCGTGACAGTTCGTTTCAAATAAGTAAATTAATTTTTTTTAACTATAAGTTACTCGTACATCCAAAATTTTAGATGTCTAACTTCAAAACTGACGGATTCCACACAATCTACCCCTATTATATTAAGTGGGAAACTATTGGGGGGGGGGGGGGGGGGTGGAATCGTCCAAATTCATTTCTCAGTGCTCATTTAAGCTACAAATAGAACCTATCTGCCAATTTCAAGACGATAAGTTTAGTGCCTTCTGCTGTGCGTTGACCGCTGGGTGTGTTAGTTAATCAGATTAAAGTTTTATATAAACTTCGTCTGTGTGGTGTGTTGATAAAAAGTAGCCTATGTCCTTCCTCAGGCTTGAGATTATCCATATCAAATTTCATCACAAACGGATCAGCACACCCACGAAACATACATTGACACTGATTAACAAACGGGACGGACAGAAGTTTACTGTTTGTTGTTCGTGTCAGTAAAGGATTAGTATGTAATGTTGTTGAATTTAGAGAAAAGGATAACTTAGTATAACGGCAGCAGCGAGAAGTGAACTTTTTTTTTTATCATCCTGTCTTGATGCTCTGTTACCTTTCGTACGTCGTAGTACTGACTCGAGCTGACCGAAGGTGGAAAATATGGGTGAAGTGAACTATGTTACTTGATTTGTTTTGTTCAGCGAAATTATGTAGATTTTGCGAGTAAGAAACACGTGAGCAAGCATACAAACTTTGCCCCTCTTTTTCACCCCCCTAGGGTAGAATTTCGGAAAATCCTTTCTTATCGGATACCTACGTCATACAAAGAACACACCCTCTAAGTTTCAGGTCTCTACGATCAGGGGTTTAGGCTGTGCGTTGATCCCTCAGTCAGTCATTCAGGACAAAGCATTTTATATATATATAGATTATTAATAAATAAAAAATATATTATTTATAGGATATGGTTAGTAGGAGAAAAGGAGGAGATTTAGTTATTATTGTTGTTGGAGGGAATAAGTTTGAACGTATCGAGTTTAAGTACTTAGGTAACTATGGTAACTAGGAAAAACTAAATTCACGAGGAAATAAAGGCCAAAAAAGGGTGAGTCCATTGGGGAATCTAGGAGATTCCACAACTGCAGAGCCTCCACCTGGTTAATATTATTGAAGTGATAGCGCAGATTAAGTTGGGCTTGGCACGGTAACGAGTAAAGTCCTTAAAAGTTAGTATTTTGCCGAATGGTAAACGTTTGAGAGATAGACGGAGCGTAGGTGGGAGGATTGTGGTAAGATTGGCAGATTTAAGTTAGGGTAGTTGTCCGTGGACGGAAGAATGTAAGCAGAGAATGGTGGTATCGGCATCGAGTCTTCGGGTTCGCTATGCCTTATTTTTATTATTCTTAATATGGTAGTCAACAAACTAACTTGACTGTTTATCTATCTTCCGTTAGTTGTAATAAAATTCGAAAATTAAAAAAAAAAAAAATATTACGCTTTTCCGAGATTCCTCAATGGCAAATGGCATTGCCGAGTTCTGAGAACGATCCTTGAGTAACCTGGATGGACTCGGGAGCGAGATTTCGAAAAACACGGACCAGTTCTAGGCCCTGGGTCGAGACCTACTATGGGAGATATATTATTTATTCTTTTTACATCCATGAAGCGACTCTGAAGGTTCTGGAGCTCATTCAGTCTCATAAAGTAGGTCACTTTAATTGGGGGAAAACCTGAACGTGATCTAGGCTGAACCACCTTGCACAACCGTTGCCCAGGAATCAGTATGGCTCGTAAAATGTACTCAGATATATACTCTTCTTAAATAATTGGTTGTTGTTATAGCATTACATTATGTAAGTACATAAATCTATGTTTCTATTCATATCATATATTGCTCATTATCGTAATCTTAATTTAATATATAGAATTAATCTTAAAAATTCTTAACATAAACAAATTAATAATACGTAATAATATTTTCATTTTAATATAAATAAATTCTGGTAATTTCACAACCGACCCTTAAATGGTTTAACCTTTATTATTTTTATATTAATTTACAAGAGCAAAAACCAGTTGTAAAAAATTTGTTTGTTTTGTTTCACCAACCTCATTACTAATTATTTTGAAATGAATTACTCCAGTACCTTGAGAAAATATACTTAAATCAAATTTAATTGAAAATAAAACTTAAGGAAACTCATTTATCATTTAGTAATTACAAGATTTAAGTATTATATATTTGTTTAAATAGGTACTATATACGAGTATAATTATACATTTTATAAAATATGTGTTGTAATTACTTATAACTTTATATAACAACTTACTGCTGATAATAGTGGGACATCCTATACTTTAAAAAAACTTACAGAAACAATAAAAACTTTTAAAATAAAAACTATTATTTTGTATCACCCTTCTTCGTGAAGAGCTCCTGAACTAATGAGAAAACCGCGGGAATCGCACAGTCCGCGCGAGAGTTGACGGATCAGTGTTGCCGTGATTACTACTATATTTAAAAAATAATTTTGTTTAAAAAAAAAGTATTTAATAAGAGAATACATTGAAAACATGGATTCCCGTCAATAATATTTCCGTAAAAAAAAAACAACTATATAGTGTAATCAAATGAAAACATATGTAATGAACAATAACAATCGTATACCCTTGGTCACTTATTTAACTTTTTTTTTTAAATTAAAAACTTATTTATTTAAGTATTATTCATTTTCTGACACAGCTTTTGAATTCCAATAATCTCTATAGATTTAAATACATAGATTAATACACAGGGGTTCCATTTCTTTCTTAGTTATAATTTTAAACTCTTAATCTTAAATTATTTTGCTATAACTATAGAATTTTACACAATTTTGGACATCATTGACTTTTTAAATCAATAATTACTAATTTTGTTTTCCAATAATGTTATACCTCACTCATCAAATCCTCCGACATCTACCTCCTAAAGCCATATTCCTCACATATATTTACAATTGCATCCTTAGAATGACCCATTTTCCAGTCCACTCCACTATAATCCTTTTCCACAAACCGGGAAAACCTCTCAATGATACTTCTTCCTACAGACCAATCAACCTACCCCCAATCCTCTCAAAATGTTTTGAAAAAAATCCTCCTTTAACATATCTTAACCATAATCGAATCCCAGGGTTTTCCCCACACCAATTTGGATTCCACCAATGACACTTTACAATTCAACAAGAGCTGTGTTGTAAATAATTTATCTGTCACACTTAAAGCAAAGAATATAGCTTGGGTACCTTCCAGGACATAGCACAAGTTTTTGACGGAGGTTGGTATTCCAGACTACTTAACAAAATAAAAATATTATACCTCAACACCTACTCCACATATTGCACTCCTTTCTTTCAAATTTTGCTTAACTTCAATCCATATTTCTTACACAATATTTTACAAATTAAGTTCATTTTTAAAAATTACTCTCTAATTACTGCCACGAATCCATTGAATTAGTTGTTAATATGAAACAAGTCAATAACACATTCATCTTTTTTATAAACATATTGTAAACTTAAAACAGTGTTTATCATTAATCATTATTATAAACCAGGGGTACATTAAAATTTGTTTCTAACATAACTTGATATTAAAAATTAGTTTTGATCAGATTTCAATAAATTTATTCATCAGAACATTAAATAATCTTCTAAATATACACTTACAAATTAATAAATATTTATTTTTTGGTAATCACAATAATATCATACCTTTTACCAAACACAAAACATTTTTATTTGCATGAGTGAAAATTCAATCACTTCATTAGTGAGTTGATCCAAATTTTTTTTTAAGATCCAATTAAAAAGGTTAAATATAAAAAAAAATTAAGTTGAGGAAAATAATTAAACTTTTTAATATTAATGTATTTTATGATTCTGCCATACATTCCTTGCAAGTGATAAACCTTAATACTAATATAAACAGGCACTGCTAAAAATTAATTTGAAATTTGCACCTATGTACATAATCTGAAGTTAAAAACAATACGTGTAAATCTATTTTTATATATATTTATAATCTATAAAACACATCTGTACATTTCAGTCATTTATGATACATAATATATACACGTAACTATCATATAATTATATAAGTCTATCAATCATATTACACATTATGCCTTGAAAAAAATAATAAAAAAAGAAGGAAGAAATAGGGGAAGGAGAAATACATTGGCATATAACCACATTTACCTCATTAAAAATAATTCAACAATAAAATAAAAAAAGCCATTTTTGGAAATAAAGGCTTATCAATGCATTGCCGACTAATAATCGACAAATAAAAAGGCTAAAAAAAATTATTACAAATAATCAACAACCTATCGCTAGTTGTTTTAAATAAATATATAAATCACTTCATTTAGGAATAATAAAAAGAAATACTATTTTTCAAAGAAACGAAAACAAAATAATAATAAATGCATTTAATTAAATAATTAACAGCAGGTATCAAAACCTGCAGGATTATTTCATTATATACAACAATACTGATAAAGTCAATAAAAAATTTGCTTTTTTTTTCAATTTTTCTTCTTACTTTTTTCTACAAGAGTTAGGCACGAATTCCTCAAAGTGGACTAAAACAATGATGGATATTCATTCAAAACAAACACATGAGTATATTCAAACCTTCGTTAGATCAATTAAATTAGCAGTTTATAAAAAAAAATTTAATATCACATTACCATTAGTGTTAACATAGAAGAAGAAATACATCAAAGGCTGAAACGGAAATCTTTAGAAACAGAAATTATTTAATTTTTTTTTTAATTTAAAGTAAACATGCAACTTACAAGGTTTTAATGTAATACTAATACTTGCTTAAAGAGGTGTAATGGTTTAAAATAATTAAATATTTTTTTAAAGGATAGAAACAAGAAAATACATAAAGTAAAAACAAAATATATGTATCGCTTTAGTAATATGCTCAGCATATATATATTTATATATCTTAGGCCTACAGCAGTAATATAAAAATATATTCTCGCTACATCACTTTTAGCGTTGTTTCCAGTACATACATCACTCTTGAAAAAAATTTCATATTAAACCAGCAAATGGAATAACAAGTGAATAAAATCAAAATCAGAACCTAGATTCAAAGAATACCTTAGTAATTTTAAAAATCTGATAACCATTTTAAATTTTGTATTTTCAAAAAAAAATTCAACTAGAACATAAATAGTTATTACGTATTTGCTCATAAATTATGAATTTTCTAGATCACATAATCTTGCAATGTAGGTACAAATACTGTTAAGTTTATTATATTTATCCATTTAATGTAAAGTGGTTAACGACATAATCATGTTCACAATAAAAATAATACATTATTTACTATTGTTTATTAAATTAAAAAAAAAAATATCTACACCAAGCAGCAGAATCTTTACTAACATAATTCTGAGTAATAATTGTTTAATAAAAATTATTTTTTTCCAGAAATTAAGCTCACCAAACTAAAGCATCTTTTCTTTTAAAAAAGGTTGCAAAACCAATGTCTCAATAAAAAAAAAAAATAATAATAAGCACTGTTATAAAAACAGCTGAGGCAGTAAGAAACCAAAATAAAATAACAGTACTCAAAGGAGACGTAATATTATAATAAAATGTGTGTGTGTATATATATATATATATATATATATATATATATATATATATATATATTGGTTTTACTTAAATAAATACATTATTTACAACCACATATGTTAAATATGCATACATACATTCTGCACTGCCAAAAATAAAATGTAATTTGTTCTACTTTGTGATAAAACATAGTATATGTTGTTTAATTGTTTTTTGTCAATTAAAAAAATTCCATTAAGCCAAAATGTTTAACAGCTAATATTTTTAGTTAGCATATCAAATCGCATAAAATTTACAAACATAAATTTTCTTCAATAAAGATTCAGCTGCACTTCTATTTTAATTAATTGATTGACAAGAATTGATTTAAAGTAATGCATTGTCAAAGATAATGATTTTTTTATTTTTTAATGAGGTCAGATATTGATCGGAATTCTTTATTACATATAGAAACATAAGCATAAATAAAATTAAAACAAATCTCTAAGGCACCAATAAATTTAATGGAACACGCACAAAATAAATAATTGGCAATAGCCACCAAATTATTACAAATTATATCATTATTGCTTTTTTTGAATTTGGAAGATCAATAGAATAAAGAAAGTAGAAAAAAAAAATTGATATAGAATAAATACTGATACCGAATTTCATTCATAAATATATAAATATTTTTAATACTTTTTAATGCTTCAGAAAATTATCTAAATGGCTTTTTACTAATCAAAATACTTTTTTCTTACTTTGAATATTTAAAAATTATTTATAGTACAGAGCAAAAATATTTTGTTCTATAAATTTTTAAATATCTGCTTAAAAGTAATAAATTTATACACATATATTGTAAAGAAACTTTCCACAATTACCTTGGTACTGTTTTCCCCGATATGAGGGGATATCACAGGATGCTAAATAACATGGTGTGAAAAGTAATAAGCTAAATATTTTGAATATTGTTTGACTCGGTAATAACAATAAATTCTATTTACAGCATCAATCATTGGAACTGAATAAACTGAAGGAAACAAGTGTAACTTTATATATCAATACATTATGTATGAATAAATAAAATACTTAAATTATGGTCTTTATGTAACGGTGGGAGGAATTGCAACATATATACGAAGATAGAGAAAGAAAAATTACTGAAATCGTAAACTAGATTCACTCTCAACAAAACCTCAACACCCAAAGCACAGCACCTCATAGATTTTCCTTTTAATACCTTCCACATGTTTTGTAAACACTTAATATTTTTATTCAAAGTATTTTTAGCTGTTACTATTTATTTAAACAAGACTAATTTATAAAAAATATGAGAGGTAAACCATATATGGGGTATTTAGGATCATAAACAGATAATTCCGAAATTTCAAAAATTGACTTTTTCACATATTATCGCTAGTTTAGTCAAGCAATTTTGTCTACCACAACACTTAGCTTACTTATTTCTCATGCTTTACACCGTTTTTGAGCTTGAAGTTTCAGGAGCAGAAAATTGATTGATTAAACAAGCAAAAAATGAGAAAAAGTGATGATGTACCAGTTTTCAGAGTTATCCACTTTTGATACCAAACACATTCATAAGATTTAATTTTTTTTTTTTAATTTAATACTTCACATCTCAAGAACTGAACGAACTTGCCTTATTGATTTCTTTTCAGACAATTAGCCCCAAGATTTGTCTGCCAATGTGATCTAAAAGCCAAACCAAATGCTCGGACTATCACATCTGCAAATGGTGTTACATAAAATATACAAAACTTGAACTTTCATGAGATGATTCTATGTTTGTTATTTGACTCCATAAGTGTATGAGACAATAAAAAAATAAAAAAAATAAATACAGATTAAGAAAAACATATTATTAAATCAAAATTATAATTAATATCAGACTCAGGCATTGTATTAATAATAATAATTATTTCCAATCTGCTCTTTGTCATTATACTTATTAAATTTTTACCCGGAAACACAATTTTTTATTCATTAATTAATTTTTTTATAATTATTAATGCTATTTATTGCTTAGTGGTTAATCAGAATTTTAAAAAAAAATGTTAGCTAATCGCTATGACTAATTATTGCCTTCAGATGTTTGAATTGCTTTTATTTAACTCATATTAACAGGACAAACAAATGAACATAAGTATATTTATTATTTTTAAATTTAAAACTAACAAATATATTTATAATAAACTAGAGGGGTTCTCCCTGCCTGCCTAACACCAGAACAACCACCATAGTTCTAGTGGGGTTCTCCCTGCCTGCCTAATGCCAGAACAACCCCCATAGTTCCAACTGTATAATTTTTCAAATCAATCCAACTCACATTGTTGTATAGCCTTTATATTGTATATTTTTCTGTTTGGAAATACAAAACAAAATATATTTATAAATTTATTACACATCAAACTTTTTTTTTATATAAAAGAGAGATTTAATAATTATAAATATATTTTGAACATGAGAGAACTAATTATCAACTTGTATTCATTGTACGAAATAAAATTTGCCTGAGCCTGATTAATATTGAAGTTTATGAGTCCGATTAAGAACTTCCATAAGAGGGTAAAATAAGAAAAAATTTGGCTCACTGCTATATCAGATATGAATTGAAAAATGCATATAACATGTAATATACTAACATTTTTAAGCTCATGAAAATTACAAATTATTCAATACCACAATAAAATAAAATACAAATCATGCTAGCTTTCCTATCCACTATGATCAAAGATAATATTACCGCAATTCCTCAATCGAACAATACAAAACTGAAATTGAAACACCCTGTGAACTGTAAAAAGTAAAAAAAAACTTCAAAAGTTAATAAAGAATAACACTATGTCAAGTATATTTACAAATACAGCGTTTATTGTGCTCATGGATGGAGAGCATAAATGGGATAACATTATATACTTACGATAGGAGTAATGTTAATATCAAAATATAATCTACAATGGCCAGAATATTTCAATCGTATCAGTGCTTCCTCTTTGTAAAAATCGCTAACTAGAATTAAAAGAAATTAGAAGCATATACAGCCAAATAAATAAAGTACTAATCTTTATATAATAAACAATGCAAATATACTGAACATGAACCGGTAAATAGTGAAACGTACAATGGAAATAGAGAATAAAATTAAATGTTTGATCCGGATATTGCTACTCAGTTATTAGTACTGTACCACCATTAAAAACTATAAATATTGCATTATTCAAATGATTATAAAAAGGGTCTCCCGAAAAATGGGAGGTGGCTTTAAGGAAATTTAATTTTGAACAAAAAAAAATATATATATAGCCAGGAAATGAAGATGTTAGACCAATTTTGAGATTTTTTTTTTTCCAACAGGTCTTCTAACACTTATAGGTAAAAAATACTCCTTGCATCATAACAAATAACTGATATGTTAGAGAATTAGATTTGACACTGAACAAAACTGATAGCAACTGAAAAGACCTAACACAATCGCCAATGTTTAAACTGATGACTTGTCATCGGTCTCATTCAATGGCAAATCTAATTCATCATCCAGTTAGGGTGGAGGTAAAAAAATTCTCTTGAATAGGGAGAACTGTTTATTTGAAAGCCGGAGTTTCGACCCACTAAGCAGGTCTTCTTTGCAGATACAGGCAAATTAAAATGTTAAATAATAAAAATGCATATAGGTATCAAGGTACATGTGTGATAAAAATGAAGGTGGGGGATCCTTGATGCCTATATGTTTTTTTATTATTTAAAATGTATCATTTTAATTTGTCTGTATCTTGTATATTTAGCCCTGAAGAAGACCTGCAATGTGGGTTGAAACATTGGCTTTGCCAATAAACAGCTCTATAAGAGAATTGTTTTACCTCGACCCGGTGGACCATTTTCTTCCTCATATGTATAAGGTCAACTAATATTATTCAACATCATCAATTTACTTCGGGTCCATTTGTTTGATGCAAGAAATTATTTTTCATTAATTGCAAAAAAGGTTTGAATAATGCATTAATTACACACTTTTGATTTTAAAACTGGTCAAGACTTCATTTGCAGGCACTTGTTCGTAGATTATTTTTTTAATTGTGTTAAATTTGCCGTAAAATGAAATTTTTCTGTTTTTAGGAGAAAATTAACTTTCTATATTTCTTATCAAAGTGGGTATTTTAGTTTCCTCTGATAATTACAAAACATTGTTATAATTATGTTGTCATTTTTATTTATTTAATTTTTTTTTAATTTTATTTTTAAAAATGTTTAATAAAATATAACAGTTAAGCAGGAAAAATGAATTAATACAGTAAATTCGATATATTGGGACAGTCATATCATAACATTTAAAAATTATCTAAATGTTACTATAATTGTCAACTTAATGAAGCAAATAGTGTCTAGTATTGTCGCACTATATTTAAAAAATGATCAAAAGAATTTCATTTATTGTATTTCTTTGTTTTGTAAAGTTATCCAAAAATTATTTGCAAAATAAAATCTTATTAATACAAAGCTCAGGCTCATAGATAATATTATTCCAAATAAGGGAGTAAAACATACAGTTCTTTTTCGGTCTCCAAAAGATTAAATTGATTCAAATTCACTGCCTCTTATATGTGACAATAAATATAGCATATATAAAATATATGCTAAATATATATGAATAAAAGTACAATGACAGTGAGTTAAAAATTATTTATATATATACTTTTTTTTTGTTCTTTTAGAATTTATAGTAGGACGCAAATTCTTTTTGGAAAATAAAATCTTCTTTAAAATTTGGATAATGTTGAGAATATTTTTTTTAGTTTTAAAATAGATTGTTTTACAGAGATGCATACATAAATTGGCAAACATTTATGTATATAAGTAATAATCTACTTATCTTTGGAATTATTTGAAATTATAGAATATTAAAAAGATATATTCTTAAAAAAATATAAACAATCTGTACATTTCACTATACACATATTTTTAAATAGGTTACACATTTTAAAACCTCAATAAATAAACTATTTAAATAACAAATTCAAATACACCAGGATTTGTTAAATTTTGAAAAGTTTGATATAAGTAAAAAATTTTAAAAAGACAAATTTAAAATGTTTACAATAACCAATCAAAATTTCACTAAAAAAGATCTGGTAGTTCTGAATATAAAATAAAATCTAAGCGGAAGTAATACAGATGCTACAATATCAGTAAATGGACATTAAAATAACAATAAAAAATACAATACTTATGTGGCCTCGCAAGGCCCTCACCAAAGAAGAAACAAGAGGAAACAGTCATATCGCTATGTACGAAGGGAGAAAAACTCGCTACAAGGTTTCCCCTATTTCGATAACGTCCTCAACTCCGGGAGCAGCCAGCTGTCCCCGGGGAAGTTGTCCTCAGTGATTTTTCGCAGCCTCTTTAGCGGCCATTATCAGAGGAGTCAACGTAGCTAGTGGCCTTGACAACTTCAAGAATGGATGCTATAGAAAAAATATACATTACTATTTAAAATAAACTTAAGGTTCGTTAAATCATTATTTCATTGTTGATATTATAGCTACTAAAGATCTAAGATTTGTTAATTGACAGAATACTATTACCAAATCAATTTAATACTTTCTCTTTTGTTTTAAAAGAAATGTCATTATTTTTTACTGATACATAATAATTATATATGCTGAGACATATAAAATTTTATTTTTGATCGGTATTAAAATCCCTTACAAGAAACACAAAACACTAATTGGGTTCTTTGCTACTGGTCCTAAACAGTATTCAGATCGTAGTCATCTAATTAGGAACAGATCCCGTACACAGTTATATCTTTAACCGGACATCACTATCAACATCAACCCTGTACAAGTAATGTCAACCCGGGCAGAAGAAGTGCGATGTAGGTGTGCAGAGAAAGTGTGAGGGGAACTATCCACATTTTCAAATTGTGAGAATTACAAGAAAAGGCTACCGGTCATATGGCATATACCATGCCCAAATTATTGTACAGCTAGTAACCAGCTTTTTTCTTTTAAATATTGGTTTTAATACACAAATTTCAATATCAATATTATTATATATAATTAACAATCTCTCTATTACATAAAAATTTATTTAGTGACCATATAATATTTTATTTTACAGGTGTAAAGTGGGACAGGCCTTAAGGGAGATACCACACTTCTTATTCCCAAGATTATTTTTCTCTCGACTACAAAATATTCCACTTATTCACATCTTTGTATATCACAGGATTAAGAGTTCAAAATCCCTTTGGAAATTTAAAGACGGTAAAGAATAAAATAAAGTTATTGAAAACAACAAATCCAAGTCGGTTTCATATCAAGTAGTCATAATTTTGGTGCACCCAATGAGCGAACTATCTCTGGAAAAAAATTGAGTACTGCCACTCCTGGCCTACTGCGTTTTGTGCGGTCATCCCAAGTAAGTAATATAAAAGTTTTTAGTGATCACCGTGTAATGCTTTATTTTTACGTATAAGGTGAAATAATAAAAATAGGCCATAAAATAATGAAGTTTAACTGATGAAGATTTAATTTGTATAATTGGAGTCCCCTAGTATTTTATAATGAAATTTTAAAATTTAAAGATGTTTATGAGAAGATCAAGAATATAGCAGATTTCCATCCAGTTGAGAAAGAAATGTTTTGGGAGCATGTCAGGTAGGTTTTCTGTCGAAATTCCAGTAATTTGGTTATTTGGGTAAACCCAATGGCTACTTTATTATATGAATACAGATTGACTTATGAGATTATTTTTCAGATCTGAACCCTTCACTAACAAAATTGTTATAGATACATGAATAAGATATAGTTTAGAATTATAATGTAAAAAAGAAAACTTACTTTAAGAAGTTCTGATGCTGATGCTCTCAGGTCGACTTCTACTTCAAGGCACTGATCGAGAAAATCCTGAAATATCTGAGAAAGTTTCTCTTTTTCTTTTATTTCAGGTTTTCCATTAGTTGCAATTAGGTACAATGCCTATAAAACAACACCAATTAACATTAAATAATTCATATAAAATTTGTTAATATTTTTTTCCATAAAGAGAAATGATATTGGTAAAAAAATATCTTGTTATCAATTCAATCAATTGATAAGCTAATCAATTCATCATCAGAAATGATTGAAATCATCATCTAATGGGCAGAACATTGGGGCCCACAAAAATATATTAATATTATGTTATAGCAACTGACTTATTTATAAGACAAAAGAAAAGTAAAAATAATATTGAATTTGTGTAGATTTCAATACCTAACATCTCGTTAGAATCTTATTTTCTAACTTACTAAAAGTCGTGAAAATTCTACAATTAAAAAGCAATCGAATGTTGGGGACTGATTTCCGTTAAATATTAGCAAGAATTTATGCCATTTGGTTTATTCTTTTTTATTTGGAATATGCATCTTTTTGTACTCATGTTAAGGCAAGTAGGGCGGGTAATATCTACAGCTTACTAACCCTTCTAAACAGGAAGGAAGGTACAAGATTCTTTCTATCAGCAAAATTTCAACCCATCTAGGCTGGATCTGAACCAGAGCCATGGCAGAAGCGAGGTTGCTAAGGCAACTGCAGCAACTTCGGCACAATATACTTGACACCTACCTCAATCTGTAATAATTTGTTAGTTAAACGTAACATACCCTCAGCGGATTTTCATTAAGATAAGGAGGTTCCCCTTCAATCATCTCAATCGCCATTATACCGAGAGACCAAATATCTACTTTTGGGCCGTATTGTTTCCTAGTTACTACTTCAGGAGCCATCCAGTAGGGAGTTCCTACCATAGTTGTCCTCTTTGACTGTTCAGGAGAAATTTGGGCACAGAAACCGAAATCCGCTGAAAAATAAAAAATTAAGTAAATTACTAAAGTTAGAAAATAAACAATTACATTGTGATACCTTCAGTACAAAATAAATAATAGCATATAATCATAGGTCAATCCTTATTGCCCAAAGCTCAGATCCTTGATAATTTTTATTTTGTAGGTTTAATTTATCTCTAGAAACATGGAGTAATGAAGGTACATTATTCCATGTTTCCAGAGATAAAAAGATTTTTTTCTATGACATGTATCAGTCATTTTTCTTCAGTTCTTTCAGCTAATTACAGAAAATGAGTGAGCATTGCTACAATAGTTCAAAAATATCAGCAAACACTGTTTTAAAGGAAATGTTTTCTTTAATATTAAAAATTTAAACCTAAGTTTAATGCCCAAATTTAAAAAATTTCTGTTTTCAAGCCTTTTTTTCTATTTTTAAAGTCATTAAGGTTCTTGATACCACTCTTTCTCATAGAAAAACAGAAATTACGTAAACAATAGCTTGAAAATGGAAACTCTAAGTAACTTTATATTATATTAAAAGTTAGAATACATATCTAGAAACTTGGAGGAAATAAAAAATACTTAAGTTATTAAGAATGGTCATCAAACAACCAATCTCATAAATTAATTTTGGACTGTTTGGTACAACTTGACCTTCATATGACATTCAACGTGAGTTATATTTATAAAAACTCTAATCCTCATAATGAACTTATTATGACTTACTGTTCCATACTAAACTAAAATTAATTTTCAAAAATTCATTGACAAGTCATTAAAATTAAAAAATAGAATAAAAACTACAGAAAGGACCAAATATTCAGAAATTTAAGCCAATAGGATTCATATTATTGATGTTAAATGCAACTAGGCATAACTTTGTCAATACATTTATTATTAAATAAATTCACTTTTGAATTACATTAATTTTAGTTTTTTGTTTTTTTTTTTAGTATTAGTAACTTGTGTATTTCTTTAAAATTAATTAAAATAGGCAGAATGTTTGGGTTTTTTTTATTACTCTACTGTTAATCTAAGAGAGACTTTTTTCAAAATAGAAGCTACTAAATCTGTGTTCCGTTTATTAGAAGGTTGGGTTTTATTACAGTTAAAGTATATTCACTATAATTATTTTCAACAAGTTGAAACTTATTCAAATTAGTTGATGAAAACAATATAAAGCAATGGTATGCCAATAGAAAATATAAAACTATCCATTTATTAAAGATGTCTGTTTTTAGAAGTTTCCTAGTATTTATTATAAAGAAATAATTAAAACAATTAATATACATACTTAATTTAACGCTTCCATCGAGACCTAGCAAAATGTTATCTGACTTAATATCTCTATGAATGACTTGATTGCAATGCAAAAATTCTAAAGCTTGAAGCACTTCCCTACAGACAGAAGCAATTTGGCCTTCATCCATGCAAGTTTCAGTTACAACATCAGTCAGCGATCCTCCGGGTAAGTATTCCATAACGACCTAAGGCACATAAAAAAAATTAATAAAAACATAAAAAAAATTAATAAAAACATTATTCAATAAAAAAAAAATTATTTTAAACAGAATCAATTCTTAAATAACTCATATTAATCAGCCTTTTATTAATTGAAATAAAATATTAAGAGTTTGAATCAAGACAGTAACCAAACATCTAAAAAGTTGGACTGTTTTTTATAAATTTCTAAATAGTTACTGTTTATTATGACAGTTTTGACACATTACATGTACTAATAGGACTATCTCATCGATTTAATCCCAAGTAACATAATATACATATGAAGGGAAAGTAAGTAAGATATACTCATTACTTTTAAGATGTTTGTCACAATCTCTTTTTCTTTTTTTTAATAATTTTTAAAATAATAATTACTTACCCAGAGCTCTTCAGCAACAAGATAACTATCTAAATAATTTACAACATTAGGGTGTTTGTTCTCCCTCATCACAAGAATTTCATTAATAATAAGCTCTTTCTTTGGCTGCTGAGATAAATTCATTTGTTTAATAGCTACTTCCATTCCCGTCGAAGCTTCGATAGCGGTATAAACTGTACCAGATGCACTATAAAAGACAAAATAATAAAAATCAATAATTGAGTAAGTGAAAATGATAAAAAATTTATCTAGAAATTGAAATTTATAATTTAAGAGAATCAATCAGTCTCAATTTGTTTAAAGCAATACATTATTTTTGAACAGAGGAAAGCTTTGGAATGTTTCTAATTTAACTAAAAAGGATAGAATATAAACAATTGAATGTGATTATTAAAATTTATCTTATCTAAATATCAATAATTCTTCAATTTTTAAAGAGATTATAAAAAAATTCACAGAAAGAAATATACCATTAAAAAAAAATATATATATATATATATATTGTGATGGATTATTAGCAATACCATTATAATAGGATGATTTAGTTATAAAATATAATTATTATCATATTATTAACAAAATTACAAGCAATAATAAAAAAAATTGTATGCAAATAGTAAAATTACAGGCAATATGGTATTATTACAAAGTATAATGAGAAAAATGGCATTTATTATATTTTCTAGTAAAATCATATTTTGGTAATTTAACTATTTTTCTACAATTTTTTTATGAATATATTATTGCTTGTAATTTTACTAATAGGATAATTAGCACCAGAATTTTGAGAAGCTGGAAATTTTTTTTTTTTGTGTGATCAATTACTAAGGTCACTTATTAGGAAAGAATAAACCAACTATTAATAGAAATGTAAAGTTATTAAAGTAATTACTATAAATTAAATTAAAACATTTGAAAATATAATTATATTTATATTATTTAATAGCTAAAAACTTAAGGCTGTAATTGTAAAAATTCTTACCCTTGACCAATTTTCTCCATCTTAGTGTACTTGCGATTAGGATCACCTACAGTAACTATTGTCCTCAGTCGATCTAAGATTTCATCATCAGTCAATTTCTTCTTCCTAACTGCAGCGGGAGTATGAGGCGTGGTAGAAGAAATCGCAGGACTGACCGGAGTCGGGGTAGGAATCGTATTATTCTTATTTCGGTCCAACAAAGCCGGAGCAGGTGGTGGAATCGTAATAGAACCGTTGGTTGCACGTACTGGCGTAGTAGGAATATCTTCGATAGGCTTTGTATACTACAGGGGAAAAAAAATCAATATTATAAATGCGTCTATAATATTTAAAAAATAATGTAATCTAGCCCTTGCCAAGAAGTGGAGAGGAAGATTAGGAAAAAGGGTGAAGAATAGAAGAACAGTGATAGGAAGAATAACATTAAATTAAACTAACTTGCAGATTTATCAAGTGTGAATTTTAATTTCTTTTTAAAATTATATATCTATTATATTTTTTTAAATATAAGAATAATACAAATTCTAATTACATTACTGAACTAAATTTAACACTATAATCACTAGTAATATGATAACATACAAAAACTTACAATTGATTTTGTCCTTTCAGGCCTCGGGGGAGCAGTGGGCGGTGGTGGATCATCTTCTTGCTCTGAAGAGGTAGAGGTGCCAGTCGCTGAGGCTGGGAGGTACGTATTGGGCTCTGTGTCAGGGGTCGAGGAAGATGATGGTTGCGACAAGGATTGCGACTGGGCAGAATTTTGTCTCACAGCTGTCCGCAATGAAACTTCCAGTCCTACCTGGCCACCTGTAGTAAATAAAAAATAAAATAAAAACTGATACACAGTGATTTATTTTAATATAAAACCAGTGATAAAACGGTCAAGCATCCAATATACAAAAATTTTGGACTCGGATTTCTTTTCAGTGGCTAAACTTATAAGTATTAAAATTCAAATTGAGAAGGCTCTATATACAAATTCATATCTCTTTTTCTATAATGATAATTATTATATATAATTAGCATGATTTAATGGCCATGATTAGAAAACATACTCTAATTATCAAGTTTAATTTTAGCTTATATTTTTAACTTAATTTATAAAGATGGATTAATAAAAAACTTTAAGTACCGATCATCTTCGTGGTGGTCATGAACTTCGATCTGACCTCTTTGCTTGAATTGTCGAACCAGTTGAGGACATCTAGCACAGCCTGAGGATTCTTCTTCTGTTCTTGCTTGCTTATATTGGAATTCATAAGTAACCGCGCCCATGCTTCTGGCATACCCTGGAGGACATATGCGAATTAGGAACATAAATTTATCTAGGTAATTTAAAAGAATTAAATAATATTATTAGTTTAAAATAATTCATAATATATAATATAATTTGCAAGTTTGTCAGAACAATTTTAATTCTAAATAATTATTACTTAAATAATATTAAAATAATTAGAAATATTAGTAAAACAAACTGGCCTCTTACTATGTTAAGAGTATAATAATTCCAATAAATCTCCTAATCCGATAGAAGCAATGAGATTTGTTTGCTATAGTATTCTTTAAATAATAATAATGTTTGGTCTCCGGTGTGTTGTGGTGGATCGACGTTTCGTCCACGGTTACGAAACGGCGCAAAAACTCATCCATATTGCAGTTGAACAATGCCAAACATTCCTGCAAAATTGTCACACGGTTGCAATTGTGGTCAATTGTGAGCAAATGCAGCACCCATCTTGCGGAAAGCTTTCTCATACCCAAGTGATCATTCAAAACTGAAACAAATGAGCTATGTGAGATGCCTATGGCTTCCACAATCTCTCTCACTTTCAATCTCTGATCGGCTAAAACCATATCGTGAATTTTTTCAATCGTTTCGGGTGTAGAGACCTCAACTGGGCGTCCCGAACGTTCGGCATATCCCGTGCTTGTACAGCCTCATCGAAATTCAGTAAACCACTTCATTACAATGGAAATGGATGGTGCAGAGTCCCCATAATATTTATCAAGCTTAGCCTTGGTTTCAGTGATGTTTTTTCCCGCAAAACCTGAAACCTGTAACCACTATGACCCGTGAACGAGACTGGGGTTCCGTACATGATAGAGACTGTACTGTTTCATGGACAACGGTTCTGCAAGGAGGTGACTTGTCCTAGGTCAGGTTTCCCTCCCTTATTTTGGGTACCCTATTTTTATAATATTTTATTGAGGCTGGGTAAGCCCCAGGAGGGTTCTAGATCCCATATGATTCATCTCCCGCCACAAACAGACTAAATAAAAGTAACTGCCTGCAGCGGGATTTGAACCAGGATTTTCGGCATGGCTACTCAGTACTCTACCACTGAGCCACTCCGCTCCCCTTTTTTCCCACAAAAAATAATGTTTAATGAGCACATGAAATTCACTTTTTTCCATTTTCTTCTCACAACGCGCGGTAGTCTGCTATCAACGGCTGCCAAACACAAACTAAATGACGCAGCTTGTTCAAATTTAGACAGGAGTCAACTGACAGTTGCCTGTCAACAGGAGGAGTGTTGCCATTTCAATTACGAGGCGGGAAATTCAAAAAGGTCACGGATTTATTGACCCGCCCTCGTATATAAAATAAGTAGTGTGTAATACCAAAGTACAAAAGTAGACAAGTTATAAAAAAGTGATTAATAGCATTAATTTCTAGCCATGATTCATATGTGATATATTAAGGATTATTAATCTAGATACACAATACATTAATTTTTTTTTTATTCAATTATATAAAATTATAAGTCTTTTTATGTATGGGTAACGCATATTACTTTCCTTTTAAACAAAACATATGTGCAGCCAATAATTAAAACTGAAGTATTATTGTAAGAATAGCATGAAAAGAATGAAAACATTTTTCCATTGATAGCCATCTCAATCAGTTATTTAATAATGCAATATCTTTGAACAGAATAAACAAAAATGCACGAACATGCACATTTACATGCTATAAGGCATATAACTGAGGAACATATCACCTTAATTATAAAACTACATAAAGTCGATATAAGTAAAAATATTTTTCTAATTATGATCACCATATAACATTTTGCAACAGTATGAATAGTGATAGTGATGATAATGACATATGACTCATTAAGATACACACATACATTTGGATTTAATTAACATTATATACAGATTTGGAGTTAACACATCAACAACGATAATAATAATGTAGTAACAGGAGTGGGGGTAACTGGTGCCACCAGTAAGACTATTCCCGCCTCTAAAACTTTATATAATAAGGAGGTAATAAATATGAATGATAATAATAAACATACATTCATAGTTATTGCCTCCCACACATATACTGTCTAAAATTTGAAATCTGTTTATCCTATTTACGTAATTTTACATACATTACCCTCTATTAATTTCTTCTATATTTAATCATTTACATCTTACTTAGGTCTCCACTTTTCTATACTCCATATATTATTCTATAATTCCTAATACTGCAATGTTCTTATAGTTATTTTTCTGTTTTTCCTTCTTAGCCCTGAAGGGTTAAGATGGCCTGCATTGTAGGCCGAAACATCGGCACTTATAATATATAATTTGTTTCTTATTTAGAGTTATTTTGACTGCACCTCCAGACTAATTATATCCTTCATAAAATTATAGTATGTTTGAACCAGGGAACAGAAAGCAGAAATCCTTGAAGCATCAAAATAGAACTTAATGCTAAGAGTGCTACTTTCTTAAAATTTACAAATTAACTGTACATCAGTTTCCAGAAAAAGATCCAATTTTTAGCTTCAGTATAAATAACTTGACTCAAATATAAAAGATTATTTATACAATTTCTGTATTATTTTAATTCATATCTTTTTAGTTTTCAGAATAGTGATCTAAAACCAAGTGACTATTTGCTTCTCCTTCCCCCCAACCAATCCCACAATCCTCTGCAAGTACACATAATACATAGTAAGCATAGGAAACAAATTTAAAATTGATATATGTATATATTAAGTTAAAAAATGAGATAAAATACAAAATCAAACTTAAATAATAATATTTAATACTACCTAACACGAACAGGTGCCATATCAGTACTGAATTGTGCTCATAAATTTAATACACAAGCAAATCAACAATATAATAAATAAGCAATGCAAATAAGCACTAAAAGAAAGTGCAAATTGTGTAAACTAAATCCTAAAGTCATCACATAGAAAATTATCAGGTATTGAAAACAAATTGAGAAACATTGAAAAGACGAAACGTCATGAGCAGTCTACATGCAAGTCAACGATTTACTTACTTTCAGCGGCAGCTTGTAACAGAACAAAACAAAACTATTGTATACATTCTGCATTGTGGCCAAAAAAAAGTAAACCAAATGTGGTTACAAATGGTGCAAAACATTCCAAATACGGAGCAGTGGTATCACACACTCCACGTTATCATTTAAGATTTACAAAATCACATTTTCTATTTGTGACAAAACCATCACACATCAGAAGATTGCTATTTTTTTAAATGCACCAAATTTAAAAACTTTAAACAATTCTAAAAATTCTAAAAACTAAGATCTACAGTCAAAAAGTCAGTAGTAAATAATCATAGCAGTTTTTTCGCAAATAAATTAATAAAAACACTGTGATCTGATATACTGTAAAGCATATCTATAAACAAATAGAAGTCTATAAAGACATAAATATGGAATAAATTGGTAAGCCTCCAGAGAAACACTCAGAAAATTACTGCAATTGGATCAAACTATTAGAAAAAATTCTTTTAGGCATATGATAACCTTAGTTAACCCCCCTAATACCGGGTGAAAAAAGTTACACCTAATACCAGGTGGGGTCCCTGGGAGACCCCATCTTTTTCAGCCATCAGCTACTATGATATCATCCATTTAAGAGTCATTGTTTATAAATTTGATAGAATGAGACTGTAGAAAAGTAATAGCAATCATTTTTGAACTATAAACATGTATATTTTTATTTATTTTGAAAATAACTCATTTTAGTGAACAATAAACATGCTCAAAGAGAATCTAAATTACCTAGTTACAATGAATGCATAAATGTGCTGTGGTTCTGTGCTCTTTACAAATATATTTATTGCAAACATTACAAACAAAGTTTACTTTAGTGTATTTTTTTCTTGAGCATAAGTAATACCTTGCCCTCTTTTCACGTTACCTTTTATGAATCATGGGTGTAGTGAATCTTTTTCCGAGTTCAAGTAAAAAAACTTGTTGATAAGCGTTTTTCAATTCCATATGTAGATCAATCAAAATACGAATTCATTTACAGCAACAATCTCAATCAGATTCATAAAAAGTGCAAAAGGCAACCTTTTAGTTTGCCGCTGACAGGTATACTCACTTATCTTTCTGTCAAAATTTTCCACTCCTCATTTCGTGTCATTGTAATGGGCAATGATGTCCGGCTTTTTCTCAATATCATTTTTTAGGATGTTTCCGCTGTGATAATAAGCAAATGACAGAAATTCTGCAAGTAGAATTCTGAAAAATCTACCCCCCCCCCACCCTTTCTCTCTTTGTTTAGTAGGTAACTAATTCATCTGAGAAATATCCAGGAACTGACACATCAAATAATTCATAGATTCTGAACAAAGGATGTAAAAGAAAAAATAAGAGATTGCATTCCAACGAAAGAACATCAAAGCTTGAACGAGATTCGGGAAATATTTACTATAATAATATATTACATATTTACGGTGGTATTTGAGTCCCACACCGGCAAACTGACACTTTAAATGCAAATAATTCTTCAAGGAAATTATATAAAAAGCCTGAAAAGGGACAGTCTGTGACTTCGGCGATCTGAAATAAGGTTAACAGTAACTGCCATTAAGTGGGGTCGTTCCGGGACCCCATGCTCGTTTTTTGGACAAAAATTAATCCACAGTGATTTATTTTGAGCATGAAATTCGTTAGAGCTCTACTCGTCGTGTTAAATATAGTCTAAGGATAAATTTCCTAGACCCTCGTGACCATAACTTTGTTTTTGACTTAATGAGAGTCAAAAATATGCCCTTGGGGTCCTTAGCGACTCCACCCGGTATTAGGAGGGTTAACTTTATTTATTATAGGCTTAACAATTTACTTCCAATTTCTTTTTGGATTGTAACTCTAGGTATTTTTTGCTTTTAGTCAAGGTTGAAACTAAATCCATCTTCGATTGTTAACTGTATACGGTACAATTTTTTCTAACATATAAAAAACTTTTTTTATGGATTCAAAAAGCCTATTCCTAAGCATGAGATGTACATTTTTTCTATTATCACACACCCATTTTATTTTATGACTAACTTATTTTTCATAACTCTTTACCAATATTTTTAATAATAATAATAATAATAAGATGCATCATAATAAAAAAAAATAATAAAATGGAATGTAATATGTTAAAGTTATTAACAAGTTATATGTAAGTTCTGTTAAGTTATTAACATATTATAACAAATTAAACAGAAATTATTTAGTTTCTTTGTTTTGTTTTTTAGTTAACTGCCATAATTGAAAACTTCTATTAACTGAATTTGCTTTAACTTAAAGTTCAAAGTTAATTTAGTAAATGTGAACATGAACATTTTGCTAGAGTAATGAAAAAAAAATATCATAAAGCATTATTAACAAGTCATCAATGCATCACCATTTCAAGCTTATTACTCTCATTACTGAAGAACTGAAGCCATATCCTAGCAATTTTCAGTTTCAGTTCATTGATGAGTTGCTTCAAGATATGAGAGAGAAAGCATTGGAAATAGTATTGCCAAAACCACATCACTTATATCGTTTCAATAACATTACTAAATAACATAAAAAAGAAGTTAACTAGTTCACATTAAATTTTGATCTAATCTTTACTAAATATTTTGACAACTGACAAGAGTTTATGACATACTAACACACTGTAATTAAAACTTTAGAACTCTCTCATTGAAAGCAAGTTGAATTACACAGAAGACTATGATTCCATTAAGATGTGGTTATTTGCTAAATAAAACATTCGTTGAAATAATAAAAAATATGAAAGTTGAATATTACTGATTTAATAAAAGCTAAAATACTATCGATGTAATAATTCAGTTATTATAATCTATTTGATATGATACGGTTAATATAATATTTAACTACAAATATAATATGCTAGTCAAGGCTAATAGAAAATAAAACCAAGCTATTCCAATTAGTTAGTTTAACTCAAAAGTTAAACACAACAATAGATATGATTAAGCTAATTTATTATAACTATTTAAACATAAAGCAAGAGCATGCACTTCACAAAATGAGCTTAGAAAAAAACAGTTATTGTCAATGAAGCATAGTAAGCCTTCTTCTTGAAACCTTGTAATAATCTAAATTTAAAAAGTTATCATTAAATTATGACTAACTATTGGGTTGTCACACAAGAAATGTCCGATTTTTTAAATCTTAATCTTTATAGAGGATTAAAGTGTTGCCTGTTAATTCCTAGCAAAATATTTACTAAATATATTAAGCACTTGATAATCCTCTATTTGCAAACTGTGTTTGACCTCATGTTTCAATACAGACAGTGAATAAATTAAAGGAGTTGAGACATGAAGTCTTACCACACCCCCCAAATTCCCCTGATCTATCCCCTACAGACTACCCCTTTTTTTGAGTTTGGACAACTTTTTGTGAGGAAAATTGTTTACCAATGATTTAGACATTAAAAATTCATTTTCTCAATTCCTTTCATCACGTGACTCAGCGTTTTTCAAATCTGGGATAGAAAACTTGGTAACCCGTTGGTAGAAGTGTATCGAAAATGATGGTAAATACTTTGAATAAAAAATATGTTAGATTTAATCTCAAATTTTTATTTTCTTCCTGGTTCTAAAAACGGTCATTTCTTGCGTGACAACCCAATATAATAGCTTTGTAACCTATCTGTCGTTGGAAATAAATTTTCAAGAATATAGAAAAATCAAAACAAGAAGATAAAGACATTGGCTATGAAAATACATAACTCACTGTAAAAGAACATACAAACAGAAAAATTTACGAGATATTGAACAATGCATAGTTTAACGAAAGCCCATAACTGAGGAGAAGGTTGATGATTCTGTAATTTCTTTTGACCATCTACAGTTTTATAATCTGTTATATAACTTAAATAATCATGTTTTAAAAAGTTTGTCATAGATTAATGTTCATGAGTCCTTATAACTTACACATGTACAACTTTTAAAAACATGTTTTGTAACATAATGAGTTTTACTACCATCCTTACTTTTTATACAACATTTTTATTTTATGATTTTACTGGTGTATTAAAGTTTTTATTTATGGTTTAATTATGTCAGAGCCATGAGGAAGAGAAATATTACCATTCTGTAATTGTATGATTTCCACCAGTTTTTCTGTTTCACATTTATTAAAATGTAAAATCTTTTCTAGTTTTTAATATTTAGTTTTTATAACATATATTGTATATGTTAATAAGCACTTATTATATATGCAATAATAAGTATAAAAATGTTTATATTTGAACCATTTTTACCCGTTTTTATTTAAACTCAAGTAAATCAATATACCCTTACCCCGTTTGGATTAAAGGGACTCAACCGTATTAGGTGATTTCTTATCGAGCTATGTGTAGGATACCTTTACACCTCCTATGAGTCAATAAAACTAAGTAAATGTATTTATATAAGAAATTAACTTTTATAGCCAATTTAATCTTTTATTTTTATTTTGTTTGTAAAAATATCTAAAATTACAGTAAACCATCTACTCCATTATATCATAATGGAATATTTAATAATAATTGTTACTGAATGATCTGAAATTCTTTTATGAATCATTTATATCCCTATATCAAAAAACAATGTAGCATAAACTTCAGGTAATTAAAATATCTGTCTTTCTTGCATAAAACATATTCTAAAGCAAATGGTTAGTGTATAAACTAAATTAATTACTTTAATTAATTTTTTTTTTGTAAACAAGCCAATGAAGATGGAACATACTAATATCCCAAAATTAATTCTAATAAAAAGCAATTAATTATAAAGGTGGTTATAATAATGTGATAAAATCCTAATCAGTAAAATGTGGAGAAAATTTAAATTGAAGCATATACTCAATTCTAGATGCTAAATCAATATTTTAGTGGCAAACTACCTATATAGTACGCTTACAAATACTTAAATTGAATTAATTAATATTTAATTTAAATCAGTAGTTAGATGAATACCAAAGACTCTCAAGGGTAGAGAAAAGAACAAACAAAACAAAAAATAATTATACTATAGTATAATAAACGATAGTTCTTAAAATATTATACCATTACTCAAAATATTACGAAACAAAGACATTTTTTTATTTTATTAATTTTAAATATCTATCTACTTACAGTGAATTCACCAGTGACGGAATCATAGCCAACATGAACAGTGTGTTCGAAATTCGTTGGATACGATATATTGGGCTTCTCGGAAGAGTAATCTCCTCGATGATGTCCTTTGCCGCCTCCTCCACCTCCGCCGCCACCACCACTCCGGCCCTTCTTGCCACCCCCTTTCTTCTTCCTGTCTTCCGAGTCCGGCTCTTTAGGAAGTGGGCGCATGTCCACAGGAACAGTAGGGGTAGCATCGCCGCTAAAGAAATTTTAAGCATATTAAAAATTTGTACATATAATTAATTAGACTAAACATTTTTTAATTAAGTTTTTTCACGCTTGTATTAATACGTAAACTAATGTTTGCATAGCCATTTATTCTGTAATGTTACACATTAATAGATCAGAGAACTACTCTAAAGTTACAAAACTGAGTGCTGTTAAGAAGTTAATAAAATAACAAGAATAATTGAGGAATTATCAGTAAAACTAAATAATTTCACTGACATAATAGTTTGTTCCAAGGCGGATAAAATATATAATAAAAAGTAATAAGGTACTAATCCACTAAAAGCGTGAATATATGCCTTAATCGGAAAAAAAAGAAGGATAATCTGGTTCATGATTTAATACACTTCCAAAAATGTTTTTGTTCCTCTTCCTGTAATTTTATTTTATCCATTTTCAACATAAGCACTCCTAACGATTAATTTTTATTAAAGAAAATAGCTTAAGCCTAAATTTATATAATGATGGATTGAATTGGTCAGGGGTGCAATCAAAGATAACACAAAATAAGAGAAACTTATCTTTTAATTGTGCCAATGTTTCGGCCTACGATGTTGTGCGATGTAGAAACGTTGGCACAATTAACAAATAAGTTTCACTTATTTTGTGTTATCTTTGACTGCACACCTGACCAATTTAATCCATCATTAGAATTATCCATTCAACTAAATTTATATAAATGCTTCCTTCATTAATAAAAATGATCTTAAAATAAAATTTACTTTTTTTTCACTTAATAAATACTTCATGATTTGTATTATGTAGCCTTCTGGCCAGTTATATATTACTTTTCCTCTTCTGTCATTCTAAAGGTCCCAATTACTTTTCTATTCTATTCTAATAATTATGAATATAAAATTCATTGATTAGAACATAATCACCTGGAAATTGATTGATAAAAATTCATATACCAATAATAACAAACGTTTTTGATTATGTCAAGAGTAGAGTTTGTTGTTAATAGATTATTTACACCAATTTGGCTTAAAGTAGTTATACTCATAAAATTATGATTGCAATTGATCAAAAAATCACTCATAAACCCTACCGAAATAATGAATTTTCCATGCAGTAGTTCATCTAATTAGCTAAAATTACTTTTTTTCATTAAACATCTACTAATTAAAACTAAAAGTCTAAAAATTAAAACATTTGATAAATTTCCACTTTTATGAAAAAAAAATGTTCCTATTGTTAAATAGAACTGAAAAGTATGTAAGTCAAATTTCAACATAAACAAAACAAACAAAAACAATTAATAAGTACAAATGTTCACTGTGGTTTAAAAAATGGAAAATATAGCATAGTAATATTAAATAAAATAAATAATATTAACTTCACCATTAAATAAAAATATAGAAATCTCTCTATTACATACAAAAGTTTTTAGTGGCTATGTAATATTTTATTTTATATATGTAATATGATTACGAAGTAATAAATAATAAATAATGAGAACAAATAATGGGGTAAAGACTTGAAACTTATTTAGTTTCCCTGCTTACACTACATTGAAAAAAATGTTAAAGTCTGAAATACAGAATACCAGTTATAAAATTTGAACAATGAGTTGTAGGTTTAAATGAATAGTTGCATCATTTGTAAAATGAAAGTTGATCCACGGTTAAGGGGCAACTCCATAGTAATAAATTGGAAATATTTTTCATTTTATTTCACCAAGTTTTTGTATTTAACAATATTCAAAACCTTAGGCATTAGAAAACCATTCCAATAATTGATAATAATTATTACGGGAATAAAATTAATCATGGCAACCTCCTTATCCTTTATTTCCCTTGGCCTAAAGGCTCAAACCTGCAAACTTAATTTAAGAAAATGACCATAAATCAATTGATATTAAACTTAAGAACTTTTATTATCTTAAATGTACCAGTAGATTATGTATTACTGTGCTCTAGCTGTTGAAATTAATATATTATTTAACTATTTTAAAATATTTCTACTTCACTAAGTGGTGGTTAAAGAGAGAGCAGTGTTTGATACAGTAAGAGTAACAGACAATATCAAACGAAGGAGGCTTATTTAGGCTTTATTTAAATCAGAAATGGTAAGAAGAATAACAAAAATGTCATATCAATAATTTAATACCTTTGTTGCCTAGTACTATTGGGAAAAAAGAATGATACTATGAAAGACTGAAAATTCCCAATGACTGGTTGATTGTCCCTATGTTTTCTATATGCAAAATAATCAAACAGAATTCCCAAGCTTTAAGGAATACAAACCTGCA
Organism: Troilus luridus; assembly: GCA_964056705.1. Taxonomy (NCBI): domain Eukaryota; kingdom Metazoa; phylum Arthropoda; class Insecta; order Hemiptera; family Pentatomidae; genus Troilus; species Troilus luridus. The sequence continues at coordinate 92,430,907 of OZ057415.1, read as the reverse complement.
GGATGCCTTGTCAATATAATTATGTAATAACAATTAAAATTATTTCTTTTATAAAAATGGAAATAGAAGAACGAACAAAGTAATATGAACAACCATAACACCATGAACGAGCACAATATAGCAAACTAATAGTAAATAATTAGTGTATAATCACTGTCTTAGATTAGATTACTAATGAAAGATATTATATGAAGAAAACGCCATTTAAAAGTATTATAACACCTATTATGAAAATTACTCAAATTAAAAAAATAACACAGTTAAACCTGAATAGGTCAGAATCAAAATTTAATGAATATAAAATTACATTGTTTCTTACACATTAAATGAAGTAGTTATAAAACCTACTAATACATTATCCCTATAGATTTCAAAAAACGAAGGTTTGAAAAATATTATTTAAATTTCTAAGGATTTAAAATATCTGATATGAACTTACCGATTACTTGTAAGGCGGACTGGTGGTGCTGGAGGTTTATCTTCATCGTCAGACATCATTGGAAGTTGGCAGTAAAACAAAAATATTCACCGTAGTTGGATACTAAAATTAAAAATGTCTTATTAGTAATCTAGCTGGAATGGGGGGTAACCATAATATCTTAAAAGCTTCAATAATTTGATCTTAAAAAAAAATAAATGAATTGATGAACACACCGTACTTAAAATTAAAACAAAATTGAAGACCAGTAACTGGAATTCTATTAGTTACTATTCACAAATAATTTTTCAAATAATATCAGGTAATACTCCTAATCAAACTCAAGATACTAGTTGTCATATTTGAGGAATGACTCACAATTACACAGAAGATAAACAAGGAATTGATAATTTTCTAACAAAGAGTGCATGAGCTGAGTACTATGAAAAAGACTCTCCAGTGCATAAGTCTAAATAAATAATAAAATAGGTTGTTAAAAGGTGAGTAAAAAAAAATTATTAGGATTTCTCAGGAGGTTTATTACCTGTCTAATCGTTTTTTTAATAGAGTACACATTTATGATATACTAAGAATAACGATTATTATCACAGTTGGAAGATAGAAGAACAGAATTGCAAGACATAATAATAGAAACAAGAAATTAAATGTTAAATGTGATGAGCCTTATCGTAGAAAGTAGTTTTCATGAGCAGTTTACGGCTTAAAAATTTAAAATTAATTATTATACTCGGTATCATTGGCACATTACTGTTTTAATTCACGGTTAAAAGAACAAAAAAGATATGAGAGTAACATAACAATTAAATAAACAATCTTGCGAACGATAACTGAGACACACCGCCATGTCAATCCACCATTAACTAGTAAGAGGTTAAAACCAAATGAGTCATAACCTACCGACTATTAACCCCCAGTCTTTTACTACTATCACTATTTTTAATTAATTATTCAAATCAATTAAATAATTATACGTCAAAAGGGAATTATTTAATTTTTAATTTCATAGCAAATTCACTTCTTTTTGGTAATCAGAATTATTATTAGTAAGCATAGAGAATTTCAATTCTTCGTAATCAAGCGACTAATTAAAGTTTAATATTATCGATACATAGAAAAGTTTACACTAACTTAACTAAGGCAATTTAATATTACAGAAGTATTTTAAAAAGCTTAGAATAACTTGAAGTGTAGATTGCCGGTCAACTTTTTACCGGCGGCAATAGTTTCTATGTCGTAATAAATATATTTTTTGAAACATAATTCTAATATAGAATCCTTTTCATAAAATTATAATTTGTGAAAAACAATTAAATTTATATAATTTAATTCGTTCGAGACCATGTAAACTATTCGCCGAACATTAATTACAACCAAATAGGTACGTCTATAATCTACCGCTCTTATAGAGTTTTGTAGAATTGGTCAAAGATGTTGTTTTAATTTGCAGAATGGAGTAAATTTACAATAGTAATAAATGAGTTAATGACTAACAATTTTTCAAAAAATTACCTTCCCCATGATTCATCTCAACGTTCTTACAGTGATAGTATTATCACGAAGATAGTCGTTCATAGAACCTGATTGAAATAGGGACAAATCGTTTATCATTCCCTTATAAATTTATATTCAAACGTAAGATTTTAATTTACATTAATATACTTTTCATAGGCTGTATATTACAGTTCATCAATAACAAATTAATTTTCCAGAAAAGTTTAAGAAAGACTAAGACCAATTAAAAAATGTATATATTATTCATTATACCTTTGGGCAACTGCACTATATTTTCATGTTTGAATCTTCATTGCATGTATTAGAAGTTCTTGGACATTGTTTTGTACAATCACTTGCATGTTTGAATTAACATAAGTTTGGTTGTTTAATGTAATTGGGTTAAAGGAGGCCTATCATGATAATTAGTGGCTTTCCGTTACTTTAATATATAATACATATTATGATGATTTCTAATGTATTGATCTTAAATATCCTTATTACGTAATGGTAAAAAATACAGATAAATTTATCATTTTATCTGCTTTTCTTATTAATTTAAAAATAAAATTCAGGATAAGCTAGTGAAGAAAAAAAAAAGACTGGTGATCATTTCTCTTTTATATTTGCAAAAATTTATAAATAATGACTTTTTAAAGGTCCTAAAATACTAGTGAATCTTAAAGCATTGTTGCTTTAGTACAGAATTAAACAATTTCTTGATCAAAATAGGCAAAACTTATTCGCTACTTTATGAAATTAACAGATTGTAATTGTAAAAATTGTCGATCCATTCTTGGTTTATTTACATCAACTTTTCTAATTTACTTATATTAATTATAGATGACAGCCCTTAAAGAAATATCTTCGAACAAAAGTTTTGGTGGTTACCAGAAAGTATTCAGCCATGAAAGGTATGTTTTAAAAATAATGTATTCATTTTTAATTGTCCCATTTTTATGAATTTCTAATGGTAATTATTATGTTTTAGCATTTCTTTAAAATGTAACATGAAATTTGGATTGTATTTACCTCCTAACTGTGATGATACAAATAAAGTCCCCGTCATTTATTGGTTGTCTGGTCTTACTTGTACAGAACAAAATTTCATGACAAAAGCTGGAGCCCAGCAACATGCTGCCAAATACAATGTAATTCTCGTTATGCCTGATACAAGCCCAAGTAATGAAATATAATGTTATGTTTTTATAATCATTTTAAAGATTAATTAAATATCATTTCAAACGATTATTTTATCCTAGGAGGTGTAAATTTACCTGGAGAAGATGATAGTTATGATTTCGGATCTGGAGCAGGATTTTATGTTGACGCTACTCAAGAACCTTGGAAATCACATTATAATATGTATACTTACATAACAGCCGAATTACCTGAGATAATAAACTCAAATTTTCCTGCCGATCCTGATCGGCAAAGCATTATGGGTCATAGGTAAATTTACTCAAAATTTTACTTTATACAAGATTAAGACCTAAGTGTATTCACCTTGCAATTATAGAAAAATATTTTCTTATTTTATGAAGAAAATTTATACCAAAAACAATAATGAAAGGATTATAGTAAGTGATTAAGAATTTATTTTAAAATGTAGGTGTTTATTGGTTAGACAAATTTTGAGTGTCAAATACTACTTCAACTAAAAGTTTTGCTAAGTTCATGGGGGAGGGATGATTCTCCCAGATTTCCCTGTTCAATGGGAGTATTTATGTTGTGTTGTTCCCTCAAAATGAAACAACACTTCATCTCTAGTTAGAAAAGTATGACTAGCCATTGGTTAGGCTACTATCTACCTCTGACGGCGCAACAACCCTGGCCTCCTGGACAATTCTCCTCCACTCGGAGAGGTACTCTGAAGCTCTTCTCCATCTTTTCCCAGAAGCTCTAGGCTTCTACATCTACCTCTTCCTCTTCTACCATCCTAACATCCCTCCATTATCTTCCTTGGTTGTCTTTCCTGATCCATTCGATGCACATGACCCGAGTAGATTTAGCTACTAGTGGCCCAAATCACCTAAGGTAATCTAGACATACCTTTTTGTTCTTCTGGCATGAAATCTCCTCTAAATCAACGGTCAATGACTAATTCTTTGAATATTTTACCTGAAGAGACCTGTATGTCATAAACTAAAAACAAATTTATGTAGTGTTTTCTTATCTGTATTATCTTGTATATACTAATTGATTTTTTTTATCAATAAAAATAACCAAAAACTCTAAAGCTTTGCTTTTTGGGGCTTTCAATATTGCATTCTAATCCACTTATTTTCATTCCTACCTTTACCATTTTTATTTTTTCTAGTATGGGAGGGCATGGAGCTTTGATTTCCTTTTTGAAAAATCCTGGAAAATACAAGAGTGTGAGTGCCTTTTCTGCCATCTGTAACCCAATGGAATGCCCCTGGGGGCAGAAAGCTTTCAAAGGTTATCTAGGTGAAGACAAATCATCCTGGGCAAAATACGATGCAACAAAATTGGTTTCTAATTACAACGGGCCTCCAAACGATATATTTTTAGATCAGGTATTAAGTACATTTTGATAAAAGTTTATTTTATTAATACTGATTTGAAAAAAACAAAAAGGAGTTTCTTTTTTTTTATCTTTTTTTTTTATTAATACTGATTTGAAAAAAAAAAAAGCAACTCCTTTTTGTTTTTTATTAATATAATTGGATTTAATAGTAAAGGTTAAACAGTAATTATTATTATTATATCTAGTAATTATTATTGTTTAATGATATATTTTTAGTGAGACATTAGTGTTTTATTAAATTAATAAGAAATAAGTAACAACTCAAAAAGATACAAAATAATTAATTACTAGAAAGTACTTGAAAAAACCAAAACAAAAGATATAGTCTTTAAAATAGCTAATCAGTCATTTGATGATGGCTGAATTGATGAATGTTGACTGGTTAGTTGGCTAATAAAACATTAACATCGAGTAGTAAAAGCTTGATAAAAAAAACATAAAGTCTCAAAAATACCAGAAAATAACTAACCATTCAACGTCAAAGAAGAATTCAACTTTTCGCCAATTCAGGGACTATCAATACATACAACAAAAATTCATATCAATGAAGATCAATTATAGCACATCACACACCAACACCCAATAAACGCATCTATCACATACAGCAACAACACTACTCCAAGAAGTATTTGATTGGACCCATTGGAGTAGTGCATATACTCCACAACTGTTCTCCTAGAAACATTACAGTCTCTACCATGTACTGAACCCCAGACCCTTCAAAGTTTGTAGTGTTTGTTTATGTAATATTGAAGTAAAATTTATAATGTTAATCTTAGTTGATATAAATTTTTGGTGTATGTGCGGATGGTTCCTGAATTGTGAGGCTTGAGGGTTTATAATTTTGATTATTCCAAGTGCGTTCTAGGTGTTAAATTAATTTTTTCTATTGGAATTGATTGGCTAGTTAACAAATAAACTCACTAAAAGAGTTTAGTTTTCACTTTTTCACTACATATTTAGTGAAATGACCATTCTAATAAATACCAAACATTATTTTTCATTACCAAAATCATCTATTAAACGTTTGGGTTCATCATTTCAGGGAACTAGTGACGAATTTCTTACAAAGGGAGAGCTAAACCCTCAAAACTTCGTATTAGCGTGTAAAGAAGCACAGGTACCTGTTATCCTCACGATGAGAGATGGATATGATCACAGCTATTATTACATAGCAACATTTGTTGAAGAGCACTTTAAACATCATGCTAAATTTCTAGGAATATCCTGCTAATAATAAAAAACTGTTATCAGTGAATACTTAAATGGCTGTTATTTAACAATTAAAATAGTTTCTCTGTTTGTAATGATGTTGCTTCCAACCAACTAGTTTCATAATTTACTTCTTTTTTTTTGTGAATAATTTTAAAATGAATTACATAAGATTCATCAAAATTTAAGTTTAAATATATGTTTGTTATCCATTATATGTTGTCAATATTTTATATGGAATATTATGTAATTTTGTTATTAACAATTGGTTCTTTTTTTGTAAATGGAAAAATTATATTTTTAGGAGAGAAAAAGAAACATATTTTTGGACCATTCACCATCATATCATCATTAACCCTGTTTTATTTAATTATTTTTAAATTATATCTATTACTTAACAATTTACAATCCTTAGATCAGGTAATTTAAATGTCTTTCAGAAATTTTTGATATTCTTAGTTTAGATTTCAAGTATTTTAAGGGTTAAATAGAAAAAACTTGTTTTACATTAGAAGTAAACCCGTAGAAACCAATAAATCAAAAAATCTCATGAACTACCAAATATCTTTTGTTTATTTTTATATTTCTAGTGTATAAATTAATATTTAAAAACTCATTTCATAATCTATTTATGAGGTATAGGACATCTTCTCAAGATAACAATGATATATTGATTAATCCATCTCTGCCTGATGTTGCAAAACATAAATTAACACAAACAAAATTATTTTAAAAATTTCTTCATTTTTTCTATACATTCACCTGTAAAATTTAAAGCTAATATTTCACACATTAATTACAAAATTCTCTTTACTCCAGGTAAGACTGTATAATAAAATCAGTTAAAGAAAAATATTGTTATTATAAAAATAAATTTTCTTATTTTACAGAGAAACTCAGTTTAGTTTTTATTTTGACACACTACATTTAGTGTTTGATTCTATTTATCTATAAAATAGTGGGGACTAAATGCTTAATACAATTTTCTATGTTCTGACTGGAAACCAACCACATGGATTGGCATACATAAGAAATAATAGAAAAAATAAAATTTAATAATGGTTCATTACGGCCCAGGATAGCTCAAATGGCAGAGTCCCAGACTTGTGATCTGAAAGACCCGGGTTCGAGTCCCAGTCCTGGACATATCTTTTCTTTTCAAATAGAAATATAATAACATTTTTTTTAGTGTAGTAATTGTATATAATGTTTAATAATGATTGATTCTTTCTTTGTCTGAAAAAAGACACATGTGCTCTTCTACTTGTTGTGAGTAAATGATCATACCCACTTTTCCATAGCTGTTATAAGTTTTTGATATCACTTTATGTTCTTAAACTCACCAAGGGAAAGTCAGTAAGAGAAATTAAGCAAGTAAATGAATAAATTTAAACAATGTTTTATAAACATTTATTTAAGTTTGACTAATACAGCAAAATACAAATGTTAAAAAAATAAATATCTCATAAATTATGAAAAATAAATTCATACATTATTCATAAAAAATAATAACAGAAGTGCTTCTTTAGCTAAAATAATGTATCTCACTGAATAATTTCACTGACAACAATATTGTACAACAAATCAATTTTTTAAAACTATAAAGATTAGAAGAAATATGCTTGCTAGCAGACTTGATATACAAAAAACCCGTAAATAATCACAAAAACAAATTATTAAAGATTCATTAAGTATTTAAATAATAAAATAATTTTTCTGATCAAAAAGGCCTACAAGAACCATCTCATTTTATATAAGTAGGAAAATATCTATGAAATGTAAGCGTTAACAAAAAAGAATATTGTAAGTTGGAAAATAATTACTCCATATTAATCACAATTATAAAAATATAATTTCCACTTTAACAACCTTTGCTTATATGTATAATTGAATAGTGTTTAGGTTAAAATGTATTCGTTTAAGAAAACATTTTTAAGTTAGAACCGTATACCTGATAAATGGATTAAAATTATAGCTGGCGCATAGTCTTGACCCAAAAAATATCTTACACTGATAATTACAAAACTGTGAAGGCCCCTCTTTAATAATTAGGTAAACAATTTTAACCTAACACAAGACAATTATTTACTTGTTTCTGACTCACATCAAATTTAAAAAATAAAAATATATTGACAGAGATAAATTCCCTCCAAATTCAAGTATTACTTTTACCAGTCTTAACTTCATAGTAGGCTTTAGCAAAAAAAATGGGTTTAGTATTTACAGTATTACTGTCAATCACTTAGTTCATTTGAAGATTTTCAATTTTGAGGATCAGCAGTTGATGCAAAATTTTTAATTTTGCGTCGACCACAAATCCTCTAAATTCTATTTTTATCTAGTACATATTTCCGTGCAAATGAAGAAAGAGCTAATAAATTAATAATTTTTGCGGAATAGCGAATATACCATATAATAATGAGGTACATCATATGACGTGATAATCTCTTCAATCTCTAAATACATAATTATAATGGTGAACTATGTTTCCTAATTGCAAACATTGAAAATATTAAACCAATGATATATATTTACAGTTAAAAATAAAATATGATATGTAGCAAAGGATTTTTTTTTACTAAATTTGGCCATCAGCAGATAAGTCTTATTTTTTTTGATTTTATACTTTTAATATTACAATGAGTTCAACAAATAATTTTATTAATAACATTTTGAAATTATAAAGCAATAATTCCATTTTTATTTTTAGTTCCTATATTTTATATCATTTTGATAACCTAAAAAAAAAAACATTAAAATCTAACAACCAGTAGCATCAAAACGACTAGAAACACACAATCATGATTTATTAGGTACTATTTAGGCTTAAAATGTACTGTTTGATTAAAATCACAATTTATTTATTAAATTTTGAATCTAAAATAAATAAAATATTAAACTTATACATACAGAAATATTCCATGATGTTAGTTTAAACCAATTATAAAGAGATAAGCTATTAGAAGAAACAACTAAAGTTTTAAAAATTGGAAGAAAGAACGTTATTCATTAAATACATTATAATTTATAATGTATTTAAGAACGGATTTTGAATTATTTACACACTATTTGTACAAAACTTTAAAAGTAAAATTCATTTTATTATAGAAAAAATATATCAGATTTTATTTATGTTGATAGGTTCGGCGGTTATCGTAACTCAAACAAACAATAATTTGAAAATTTAAATATCAAAGAAATTTTTATTGTTGCATAGTAAATCAATTTATTAAGGTATAAAGAAATAAGTTTCAATTGATTTATTATTTCTTCATTAAAACAAAATAATTATAATTAAACATGTTTGATTTCTGGGCAATAAGGCATTTAAAGTTGTTATGTTGCATTTAATTTAATTTAATACAACAAATGAAAAAGACGTTGTATATGGTTTTTTAAACCATACAATTTTCATTAATTAATTAATAAAAAAATGTTAAAATAACAGTAAGCTTTTATTAATTCAGGCACTTTGAACTTTTTATTTTAATTTTTGATTTTCGTCATTTATGCATATTATATCTAATTTTAAAATTAGTAGTATTTGATCAAAATTCATGCCTCGTCATTATGGAAGATTTTTATGGAACATGACTAACCTGTACAGTAAATGAGAGAGAAAGCATAGCAATTAAGCTAAATTCATGTCCAAATGCAATATCATAACATAAAATTATATGTCAACAGAAATAATCGGATTGTTAGTATAAAAAAAATACACATTCATTCTGCAAAGTTTATATAGGATGTTTATACCGAGGTAATAGGGAAGACATCTTGGCTTGAGGTAATTACAGTTAGGTCCAAGACTTAATTCATCAGCTCATTGAATCAATTTAATTCAGTCGAATTACTTAAAGAGTCAATAAAGGTATTAAAATTTCATCTAATTAAAGGTTTAAAAAAATGTATCTTTTTCTTTTTTTGAAGCATACCATCAAGAAGTCTTGGGTTTTTTGGCTAAGAACGAGCTGTTTCTTAACCAACAGTTGTACAAGGAGGGTTGGGAAAAAGATAATGCTTAACCAAAAGCTTTTTCTGCCCCAATTAAGACAATAATATATATATATATGAGAAGCGAGGGGATGGTTGACTGGAAGATAGACGTAAGGAAGAAAATAGTTGGGGGTGCAGTAAAATAAAACCACTAAATAAGTGGTTACTTATTTAATTATGTGCTGACGTTTCGACCCACTTTGTGGGTCATCTTCAGGGCTATAGGAGGCTGGAGCAAGACTAGAAGCCATTCGGTCTAGCTCCAGCCTCCTATAGCCCTGAAGATGACCCACAAAGTGGGTCGAAACGTCAGCACATAATTAAATAAGTAACCACTTATTTAGTGGTTTTATTTTACTGCACCCCCAACTATTTTCTTCCTTATATATATATATATATATATATATATATATATATATATATATATATATATATATAAATTTATGTGTATCCTGCTTTAAAAATTGAAATAATCTTAATCATCTATAGTATGAATAATTTTGTTGAGTACTTTTCAAGTGATTGAAATTACAAACCTGTGCAGGAGTATATTATAAAAGGAACAATAAATAGATGAATAGTTAGTTAATCATAATAATAACACCACCATAGGTTCTTATCTTTAGGTAAGAAAAGGCCAACATTCTAAGCATCACAGATATTATGATATAGTTTAGATAAAATATCATTTTTATAATCATTAAAAGCTCAACTATATTGTGATGTTTTACACTTATATTTGTTTATTTTTTTATTCTACATTAAAGAATTATAAAGCAATTTAAAAAAATAAATGTTAACAGGGTGATTTACTGATTATTAGTAAAGTGAGAACTTGCCTCCCATTCACCTCAAGCCATGTCCCTTATCTAATCTCTCATTCTATAAACACAGTGACTTTAGTTGCAAGCTGCATATAATAATTACTGCATCCTTCTACCCACAACTAATATTTCAATATAGTAATTCTAAATTGGTGTACATATAGATTTATCATTGAGAAAATATTTCTTTTTTAACCTCAATCTGTTTGATTTTAAGTCGAACTCGCACCTTTTCCTGGTAAGAAGTTGATGGAAGCGCTGTTGATGCAATATCTCTTCCTCGTCGGCTTGGGCCCATCGTCGAAGACATGCCCTAAGTGAGCACTGCATTTGGAGCACTGCACTTCAGTCCGTATGCGACCTGGGTTTGCGATCAATAACAGTAGGTTGCCTCCAACTTATGAACGAGAGAATGGTGTGGAAGGTTGTTCAGGATTTAGGTTTGTGAAAAGAACACAGGCAAGCATAGGAAAGGGAGGATAGGAAAAAGAGAAAATCCCATATTAGCGAGTATACACAAACCCTTGGGGACAAGAAAGAGGTAAAAAAGTAATAATGCAAGCAACTAAGTATCAAAATTGAATTTTGACAAAAATAATAAGTACGTATTATTTTATTTCAATCAAAAAATTTCTTGAGTGATGGAAAAAGGTTTCAAGAACTAATATAGATCTATTATGAAATTGTACAATTTAAATGTTTTTCTTCATGGTGTCCTTTTTTTTCACCATATGCAATTTTAATTTTTTTTTAAAACTACAACAAAAAAATTCATTTTGATACAAAGAATAAAGAAATATAACACATAGCCCAACACCAAAGTTTCATCAGAGTCACATAAGGACGTACTGACATTCTCGCAATGCTCTTGGACAATGTTTGTTTCAATTATATAATCATTTATATGCATTGCAAACTATTGTAATAAGCACAATAAATTTCCAAACCCAATAAACCTTGTTAGAAATATTAATTAAGCATTGGGTATCCAAAAATCAGAAGAGATAAGTGCTTTAGAATACCTTTTGTAGAAAAGCTTAATTTCAATAATATACTTTCATACCTAGAAGGTGAGATTTTTAGAGAAATTGAGTGCAATTTATAAATCTAACCACAAATTGCCTTATAAATTACAGTTCCCATCTTCACTAAAACCCTAAATTTGATGGCAAGAGAACATTTTGTGCCCCAACCCAAAACCCAAGCCAGGTTTTCAGCATAAAAAAAAAGCAGCATTCCATTCACCATTAATATACACTATAATACCAACGTGAGGTTTTAAGATATAAACAGAAGATTTGCCACTTGAAATTCAGTATAAAACAAATGGGTGATTGTTAAAAACATGATTGTTGAAAAAAAATAAAAATCTCCTACACAACTTTGGGGCAATAAGGTACTTATCAGTACTCTGCCTATATTATGAGGTTAATAAAACATGAACTCTGTCTTTGGATATTTAATAAGTGAGGAAGATATCAATGCATGTACTTGAAAATCAACTTTATGAATAAAAATAATGTGACCAATTTAAGTTTTAAATCTAGAAGAAAATTTCTACAACAAATCTATAATATAAATATTTATAATACGTAAATGTTGGTTGACCTTGATTTTATCATTATTTACAATCATATTTACATGACTCTGATTACTTCTTAAAGAACTTAATAATTTAATGAAAGAAAACTTTGAATAAATAAAAAAAAAGAAGAAGAACAAAAAGCAACCATGCTTTAAGGGAAAATGAATTTCCAAATGTTATTTATATTTAGCTTTTGAAATTTAACAAAACTGATAATAAAGATGAAAGGGGGGAAAAAGCAAACTTTAAATTAAAACAACATGAAAAAAGGAGAGAAAGGGATTTTAAGACAGCTTGGATAATTATCAGGGAATGAGGTAAGTAATTACAAATAATAAATAAACTAAACAAGCAAAAAAAACTTGGTGTCAAAAAAAAAAATTGCTAACCAAAATGTAACAGTAAATTAGTCAAAATGGCAATTTTAAATATAGATGAGAGTTGCAGTCAGTTCATTAAAAAAAAATGTAAGTATTTTTCATTAATTTATTTAATAAAAATTACAGAAGATTTTATTGACCTACAATATGAATACACGCGATAAGGTAACACAATTAAGATGCTCAACCTCTGTGTCCAAGGAGCAACGTCAGTAATTAGTAGCCTAATTGGTCACAATCAGAGAATTAACATCTGCTACTAATTTTAATATTAATTACTCAACAATTAAACAATGTTTAAGGGGTTAATCTTACTTTAATCAGTAAAACATTCTTCTCTTAACAAAGCTAAATAAAACAAATTTTTGAATAAAAGTTAGGATCGGTTACAGAAAATAAATTTTTTTTTTCTTTGACACCTTGTTTAAAACTCAAGTTATTTTTAGTGTGTACTAACACACATTAAACATACAAATTAAATTGCATTTTTTTTAAAGAAAAGGTGAAACTTATTAGTACCTACTACATGCAAACTATTCTATGTAATAAAATTCAAATTGACACAATAAGCTTTATCACAAATCAATAAAAATCTTTTAGATTTAACACTTGATCAGTGCCAATGAAACACTATGAAAGCTGAGATGAATGACAGGAAGAAAAAATCAAATTAAATAAAATTATCAACATTATTCTGGAATTAAAACAACACTTGGAACATTAAGATCAATTTGATACATCTTTATGACTACACTAATTGTCTTTATCTTTATCAAACTAATAATAATTAGATTAACTTTAATTAATCAAACTAAAAGATATTAACTAGTTTATATAAATCCCAAAAATGTTAAATATCACAACATAACATGATTATCAGATTTCAGAATTTTGTAATGATTCAGATAAAAATTTTCAAGATACTGGACTATAATATTCTTCATAACTAAAAGGAAGCTTTTAATTTACAATAGCAACCACTAACTTTAAAAACAAATTATTTCATTGGCTCTGTAATGATCAGCATGGAATTAAATATGGCAAATATTATGCAATATTGCAAGAAATAAATTACCTCCAGAAGTATCAGGAAGAAGTTTGATACGACCTTTTTCTAAAACATCATTAAATGCTGGCCATCCACACCCCGAGTCATATTTAGTATTGGAAGAGAAAAGATACTGACCACAAACTATGCAACTGTAAGTCCCTTCATCGAATGTTTTGTCAAACTCTCCAGTAAATGGTCTGAAATTATAAAGGAGCAACTCATTTTTAAAAAAATATTTTAAACAAAAATTATATTTTAAAGTCAACAAAAATTCTTTACCTCTCGGTACCCTTTTCTTGAGTAACATGATATTGAAGAGGAGTCAATTTTTTTGCCAGTTCTTCTTTAGTAGGGATTTTTCCACCATCTGCCATCGTACAGAAATTCTTTTTTTTCGCACCAAAAGAAACAAAAGTATTGGAGGTGAACCGTTTATTCACTAACTGCTTTTTGAAAATGCTTCCAAATCTTTTATTGTTAAAGTTTAAAGTGATTAATAACCTATTAGCTACCAAACGTAAGTGGGACATTCAACAAGCTTCAACACATACAATACTAAAAGTAATCAAACCTCAAAGGTTGATATCGCACTAAAATAGGTCAACGAAACCACTTTCAAAATAGACTAGAGACGAAATTAGAAGTCTCAACAGACTAGAGTCTAGGGAGTTATCAACAAGGCTCAAAACGCACTAGAGTCTAGGGCATACCTTTACAAGTATCAACCTCGGGTGTGATCGGCTACCTTCGGATTTCCGAACCCCTCTCCGCCAACTAGTAATCCGCAAGTGTCTTTCCGTTTCCTATCATTTAATATGTTCTGTTTACCGTCAAGAGCGGATTTAGGGAGGGGCGCATGCCCCCCTGACCCCCGTTTTTTTATGTACTGTGAAGAAAAATATATTAATAAAATAACAGAAATAACATGAGTGAAACTATTGTTTTAATATTTTAATAAACCTTAGAAACCTTTCTATAAATACTACAAGTTTATTTATAAGTTATTGTTTTTTTCCTTTTAATTTTGTTTCCTACCTTTTAATACATATTTTGTAAGAAATTACACAAGAACATATTTTTGGGACATATTTTTTTTTAATGTATTGTGATTACATGTAACTTAATTATTATCTTTAAGTAAAAGTGTTAATACAATGTTGTAATAAAATTTTGTTTTGTATAACTGAATTATTCTCTTTAAGTATAAGTGTTACAGCAATTTGATCTTTTTCCACTTGAGTTTCTAGATCTAGAACATGTTTTAATAACAAATCGTTATTTTTATTGACAAAATATCATTATATCATGTTATTTATTGAAAAAATTTATTAATATTTATTGACAAAATATCATCACTCATGTTATTTCTGTTATTGTTTTGATATATTTTTCTTCACACTGATATAATGATATTTTGTCAATAAAAAATAACGATTTGTTATTAAAATATGTGTAAAAGTAAAATAAGTTATCTCATGAAAAGATTAATTTTAATAACATGGAGAAATTTTTAAAGTGGAAACACAAATTGAAACAACGGAAATGTGTTCTTTCACATCTGGCCCTAGGAATCATTACAATGAGCCCGATACATTTAGAAAAATCTACGTTTGCCACAGATCTGGGTTTTACAAGTCAAGAGGAAGCAATAAACGTCATTTGAAAATACAGGGAACAAATAAAATAAATGGCTACTGTCCCGCACAGCTGTTGGTAAAAAATTTAAAGTCCGGGGTAGAAGTAAAATTTACAAAAACAAACGTCGGTCATTCTTGTGAGATTGGCAGACAGAGATTATCCAAAAGATATGGAGCTTCTTTGGCCCAAAAAATTGATATGAAAATTCCATTCAACTCAATATTGAATGTAATAAGAGATTCCGCCAGTCCCGAAATTTTTTGCAGGATCCATTTACTCACTAAAAAGATCTTTTTAATATAGAAGAGGCATATAAATTAAATAAAGAGGGTCAAAGACACGAAAACGATTTAGTCAGTGTTGAATCGTGGATACTGGAAATGAAGGATAAAACAAATTTAGTTATGTTTTATAAATCGCAAGGTGAAGTTTCAGAAAAATAACCTCAATTGAATAAAGAATATTTTCTGATAATGTTAGCAAATGATGCACAATTGGATTATCTCCGAGTATTCGGGAATGACTCCATTTGTTTGAATGAAACTCATGGACTGAACGCATATGGTTTCAATTTAACTACTATCGTTGTACTGGATAATTTAAGGCAAGGATTCCCATGTGCATTTTTGTAATGTAATGGAAACGACGAAAAGGTATTGGAGCTATTTCTTAACTGCATAAAAGATCATCTCAGTGTTCCCTTAATTAAATCCAGCTGTGTTAATGAGTGGTATGGCACCCTCATTTAATTCTGCCTGGCAAAAAGTTATGCCTGCACCCAAAATGAGGTTGTTTTGCACCTAGCACGTGGACATACCAGGCTCCTTGTGGAGACTTAGACCGACATAGGGTTGCAGAGGAATATTGCATTGTAATGAAGACAAAGTCTTGAACTATAGCGAATTTATGCAACCTAGCGTTGGTGACGACTAACAAAATCTTCTGTATAAGAAGAAATCCCTATCAAACCAATTATCTCAGTCGGCATCTGTCTCTAAACGTGAAAGATACAATTTATCCTCCATTTTTATTTTTACAAGTTTAATTTCTTAAATGTTTTTCTTAACTACCTGCACACATTATTGTTGCTAGAGCGAGTATTTCTTTCGAATTAAATATTTTCATAATAATGTGCGTTAACAATTTCAAATTTGGTTGATAGTACAACATTTGTTGAAAATAGTTGTATTATTATTCTCATATACTATCTTCTAAGAATGTGATATTATGGGATACTCAAGAATAATATTTATTTCATAAGGTAAATTATACGCTGTTAAAATGATTTAAAAACCCAAAACCTTTTTTTTGTTTTTTAAACAGGAAAAATGTTCATCTTTAGACTAACTTTTCGTCATGAATAACGAAATATATTATATATTTCTAGTATATATGTTATATATTATACTATACATTATAGAGTCCTCTGTAATGTTTTCAAAATTAATTTTGGTCGAAAGAAACTCGAAGAGATAAGAGTATCTTTCTTCCTTTGGGTGCAATTTTTATAGGCAGAATAAACTATCTTTAAAAATTAGTTTAACAATAATAGTTGATTTTATTTAAGTATCATGAAAACGGTCTGGGTGGAGGTCAGAAAATCTTCTTTTTAACGTCTTTAACTTCAAAAACTGCAAAATTGCGAGAACTCGGGGATATAGGATCGGTGAAGAGAATGGATTTGTCTGGCCGTGTTACGAGCCAGGTTAGTTCAGTTGGTTAGAGAGGGTTCGAATCCTGGCCTGAATTCTGTTTTTCAGTATTTAGGAAAGAAGTTTCCAAAAGTCACATCAGAAAAATTAAAGCTGGTATATTTGTTGGTTGGACAAGCACTGGAGCAATTAACAGCCGCAGAAATGAGATAGGTGAGGAGAGTGGCTGGCCGATCCAGAAGAGTAGCGGTTGAAAAGTGGCAGCTGAAATGGTTTGGCTTCCTTTGCCGAATGCAGGAAGATCGGTACCCGAGAAAATTCTTTGAAGCTAGGCCAACTAGAAGACGTCCCCAGGGGAGACCTAGGCTAACACGGACGGACCACATCTCCAAGCTGGGACAATAAAGAGGACAAGGCCTGAATGCCATGAAGGCCCTGGCCAGGTACCATGCCGGTAACGAAATGTAGGCAGCGCTGGTTATCACCTACGTCACGAAAGTGAAAGGTTATGACAGGGAGACCTTTTGTAAATAAATCCCTAAAAATGCGACATTTAGAAGTTACTAGTAGAAACTTAAACTTCAAAGGTTTTTGGAGCCTCTCTCCAAGACTATCGAAGTCCAAAAAATCCTTTTTATGGTTCGGAGATGTAAACCATTTAGAAGAGCAGTGAATCTACAAATGCTTCAAATAAAAGTCCACCGCAGGGTACTAGGACTTTCCTTTAGTAAACCTTTTCACATATAAAGATATAACACTTTGCTGCCAGAGATAGAGGCGTCCAGCTGATAAAGAGACAAGGACTCAGCTAAAGTCAATATTTTTTCTATACACGAAAGTAAAGAGCCTAAATCCGTTTCTACTTTTCCGACAATTATTTTACTCTTAAAATCGTTTTTACCAGGCTTAAAATACCAATATCTATTCTGTTCAATTCATAGTTATTTGAGCAAGTGGGATACAACAAAGATAAGTCAAAGTTTTGAACATAGAGGTATAATTTTCTGGAAGAAGTAATTTTAATATTGATATTTTAGGCGTGTCAATGTTGTGATTAGTGTTTTAAGAAATATTTTAAACAATTTTAAAGAATTAATATCTAAATATTGCGTTTAGATTTTATAAATACTAACGTGTATGTTTTTTACATTTCAATCTATCGGATAGGCCGTGGTGAAGTGGACTCCATCACATCGGGCTCTCGTTCATTTTGGGTTGCGTGTTTCGGTAAGTTTAGGGAATCTATCTTTGTTTATCTTTATCATCTAGTTTTAAAACGTAATTGAATTACCGTCAAATTTTTAAACTGTTTATATATGTTTGATTTAATTTGTAATTTGGATTTATTTTAGAATGCCTATTCCTAACCTCACATTTATGACTGCCCCTGTTACTGAGGTTAATGTCTTAAATTTTTGTTTAGTATAGAAGATGGGTCGAGTTATTCGTGCTCAGAGGAAGGGTGCTGGGAGTGTATTTAGATCCCACACCAAACATCGTAAAGGAGCCCCAAAATTGAGGTCTTTAGATTTCGCTGAAAGGCATGGTTACATCAAAGGTGTTGTGAAAGTACGCTAACAATTTGTGATATTGCGTTTGTTTATTTTTTTGGTTTGCACTGTTTAATCAATTTTACCTTCTAGGATATCATCCATGACCCTGGTAGGGGAGCTCCATTAGCTGTAGTACACTTTAGAGACCCTTACAGGTTCAAGACTCGCAAAGAGCTCTTCATTGCTCCTGAAGGAATCTATACAGGCCAGTTCCTGTATTGTGGAAAGAAAGGTAAGACATTTTGTATTTAACTACTTACTGTGTTGTTTGTTATTTGTTGGAGCACACTTTGTTGTGTTATAACAAATTAGGCACACAGAATTATTTTGTTTTCTGCGATATCACTGTAGCTGGGTGTTACCCCTGGTCTACTCACTTAGATTTTACTAAGTTGTCCGTTCTTTGCTTCTGTAATCAATTCTTGATATAGAGCATCCTGGCTGGCTCACAGTCCTCCCAAGTAGTCCTAACTCCACCTATGGCTGGTAAAGGTTTCTATGTTTTAGTGTAAAATTACTGGTATTCAACTAACATATCCAACCTAGTGAAACAGTACATTCTATGTTTAATGAATTATTCTTCCTTATGTATGTTAGTTAACAAAGTTTATTTTTCATGTTAATGGTGCCTTATAATGTGTTGCATAGTTTCTGATCCCTTTAAAACCCTCATAACTCTTTAGTTTTGATATCTCTTTTCTCGATAGGATGAGAATGGAAGAGCTACATTGTTAATATTTGTTGTTTGTTTCAAAATATGCTATTTGCTAGGGTTTACTGTTTTAATCTAATGTATTCATAGTAGGATAATGATATACATTATTATATCGCCCATAAAAATTATAAACTGCTTTAAACTTGTGAGTCAGTAGTATTCTTGGTATCTGTTCTGCAGGTGTCGCTTCGAGTTAAACAAGTTTTAACTTTTTGTTTCCCCTTTAACCCGTCAGTTCCCAAATGTGAACCACTTATGAACTTTAATATTTTTTTACTTATTTATGCTAGTTGATCTCTAAAAAGAATAAATGAACAAGTTTTAAATTTTTCTATGCCTTAATTAAGCCGCTGGGATGGTGCCCCCTGTAGGGTGCATTGGGCGTCCGGATAACAAAATTACTCAACTCCATAAACTAAATCAAATTATCCTGAATAATAGAATTGAATCAATTTACTTATTTTTAAATTTATTGTTGTGAGATGTAGGGATATAAGTTAACAAAAATCAATATAAATATATATTTTTTTTATTTCACTTACACATATCTAAAAGTAAAAAATATCATGTCGTATAAAATAAAATCAAGGAACAGTCCTACTAAAAATAAAATAAATCCTCCCTTATTAGCAGCTTTCACAACTGTAAAATTTATCATTTTTTGGGAGCTTATTGTTGTCGCAAAGATGCAAGTATTTTTGGATTTCGGGGAATTTATTTCTTCTCACACTTTGGGCTACTGTTTTGTTATAGGTATCACTTTGAATCTCCCAAAACATTCTAATATATTTAGGTGTCATGTAACCCGTAAGTAACAAGATACTTACAAAAATTTTCATTTCTTCTAAACTAACGTTCAGAGCATGATTGTGCCTCACTGCATAAATGTTAGACATTTCAACTAGTAATTCATATATATCTTGGGAAAACATTTTCTCAAAACATTCCACCGGTGTCAAATGTGGGCCAACATTAATTCTAGTGAATTCTTCAGCAGCCCCCCCCCCTCCTTGATCGTAATATGAATGAATCTTCATTTTCCTCCCACTTGGTTTGAACCTTTGCTCTTTTGGGATTTTGAGTCGTCTTTCTTGTTTGTTTTCTTTTAATTTTTGTTTTTTGCTTTGATGATGTCGAGACTTCTTTTGTCCAATCTGAGTCATGTCTGCCTGGTTTGTGCGACAAAATGTCTTCAGCATTGTAAGATAACCGTTGATTTGTGCCAATAGGAGGGTCTTCGTCCTGAGGAGCAGCCAGTTCCACCTGCAGCCTGAGTGACCAATGCACCCTACAGGTGATGCTCACTTTTAGATTGGCTCTGAAGTTTTATTTTTGGTGGCTTATATATAATATTGGTGCCATTTGTTCCAGAAAATGCCCACCTAACTATAAATGCAAAAATAATTTGAGTACTTACGTTTTTCTCATCTTGGTGAGTGAAAAGAGAAGGAAACTTGTCAACACCAACAGAAACCAGAACACTACTGAGTTTGAAAGATTATATTGTCTAGACCACACCTGATATCAGCTCCAAATGTGTCCTACCCTTTGACCTAGTTCCAGTAGCACACAAAAACATCGCTATAACCTCCAAAAAAATTTTTTTTATAGCACATAACAAAAAAAGTGACTGCAACCTAGGGGGTGCATTGGGAACTGACGGGTTAAGATGAACTGATTGCCGAAGTATACACATTTCCCATTACGTTCTCTTATCTTTACTAAAGCTCATGATAACTAGTATTTTTGGAAAATATTATTAGGGGAATGAAATGAAAATTAAGTTGTTTCTTCTGGTTTCGACTGTTGTCAAATTCTTTGCCTATGGTTCTCTGGCCATACTGCAAGCTTCCTCAGGGCTTAATCTGAGACATGAAGAAACACCTGATGAATAGGATTTAAGTTAAAACTTGTGACTCAAATCAAAGCAACAACTTGTGGAATAATTGCTGATTCATAAACCTTATTCTTTAGAATTTTCCATACGGTTTAATAGATATCGTTTAAGTTGTTGAAAATGTTTATTAGTGAGTCCATGTTGTGAATGAATGGCATGCAAGGTGGTAATTTCTACTCTTCCAATTATTAAGCTTAACTATAATTAACTGTTGTGCCATTTACTTTAGGTGGTAAATTGTTTTGTTCCATTCTGTATAATTACTTAGAATAATTAAGGTGAGCACTGTTAATCTTAATGCAGGTTTGCTATAAGATCAGTGGGTTACAGCCCTCTTTTCTAAGTTACTTGGCTTTTTACTTACTGTAAATGTGCTATTTATTTGTTTGATTAGTAAGAGAAAAAAATTGGGTAGGACCCAAGGGTTTAAAATCCAGCACACCTAAACCACTTCAATCTGTGTGTTATTTACCGCAATAAATTTACTAAATATTTTAACAGTACATCTTTTTTTGTATCCTCAATATAAGTTATGTCTGCAAAATGGATTATACATAGGATTTATTTTGTTGCTTCTAATGTTGCACTTATAATTACTGATAATAACAATATTCTTATTTTCATTTGGTTATTTAATTACTATTATAAACTCATGTTTGCATTTTTTATTTTTAATAAAATCTTTGCTGAAGGTAACTTTAACTTTGTTTATTTTTAAATGTTAATTGTATTGTCACATTTATTAATGTTTAGATGTCATTGTCGTTAGTTTAGTTGCTTTATTTTAAGAGTTTTAGTTTCGTAATTAGTTTTAGTCTTTAATATATATACATATATTTTAGTTTATTAACTTTCAATATTAATTTTTATTTTCTAGCCAACTTACATGTTGGAAATGTTATGCCCGTTGGTACTATGCCTGAGGGTACCATCATCTGTAATTTGGAAGAGAAAACTGGAGATAGGGGTCGTTTAGCTAGGGCTTCAGGTTTGGAAATCTTTTTGATAACCACTATTTTTATATTAACTTAATGATGTAGGGTGATTTGTTAATATTCAATTCTATTTTAACAGGTAACTACGCTATTGTCATTGCACACAACCCTGACTCCAGGAGGACCAGGGTCAAGCTTCCATCAGGTGCAAAGAAGGTTATTCCCTCTAACAACAGGGCCATGGTTGGTTAGTATCTTTAATAATTTTGAGCTGTATTATTTTAAAAATCAACTTGTTCCTAGTCGGATATAATGGTAATAATTGTAGATCTGCTAGGTCTAATTCATAACCTCAGTATTTATAGTTAGCAAATCTGACTTGTCCAATTAAAAAAAAAAAAACAGCAACAAGGAATAAAAATGATTTTGAGTATTTGCTAAGGATATTGAAGCCCTTTTAAGGTAACGGATAGTCAGATAAATCTGAAAGATAGCTGTCCCGGGCTTTGAACTAAACTAAAGTTTTTTGTATAAATAGTGGCCGTGGAAACTTGAAAGAGTATTAAACTAAAGTTATTGTTCATTATTAGTACAGTACAGTAGAACGTCTTTAATCCAGCACGTTTGGGACTCGACGCTTGCCGAATTAAAGAAAATTCCGGACTATGGAGGTTATTTATTAAAAATACAAACAGGAGTCTTATAAAAAATACACAATTTGGACAAAAAACTTTTACTGTATTTATTTATTATTTAAAAATGGGTTATTTAAACAATATACAAGTACAGGAGAAATATTAAAATGAATTTTTTACAGTACATGATGAAATAAATTTGAATACAGTACAGTACTGTACTGTTTGTGGTTTTTTAGCAACAGCACTGGTAGATGGATAGAAAAAATATCTATTATCTACTTGCTTCTGACAACTATTTTTTTATTTGAAAAATCATTTTTTATTATATGGAAGTTCATAACTTCAGCCATACTGTATTGTTTATTTGACTCAGCAAATTTTACAAACGTGTTGATTGCTTCACTTACTTTGTTCCAAGACACAACTTTTGTTTCCGTGACTTCTTCATCCTCACTTCCTGATTCGTCCTGAACTGGTTTTTGATTCAGAACCCTTTGAACTAAGGATTCATCACTGATTTCTTCAAATGTTGAGAGGACTTTATCAATCTCTAACCACTCAACGATTTCGGTGCTTAGAATATGTCTCAGCTCACTCATTTCACTATATTTTTCTTTAATCTCTGCCAGATTAATTTGTAGGCCTATGCCTTCATCATCTTCAATAGGATCATTCTCATTAGGAACATCGTCATTGTTCATAACGCCTGGCCAGAGTTTCCTCCATGATCTTATAACTGTTTCATTCTGAACATCATTCCATGACAAAGCTGCAGTAAAAATTGCATCTTTTATGTTAAGCTTGGCTTGAAAGTCCTTAACACTGGACTTGGAAACAACCAATTCTTGTATGAATGAGCTTCTCTACTTGCATTTAAAGTTTTGAATGACGCCTTGGTCCATGAGCTGAATTAAAGGTGTGACATTTGGAGGAAGGCGCATGACAGAAATATTACCTACGGTTGACTAGCAAAAGAACGGCTTTTGTATCTTCAGGTTTTCCCAAACTGACAAAATGAGATTTTACTGATGGTACAAACTGGTCCAAAAACCAGTCTTTGAACAGTTCTGCACTCATCCAAGCATTACTTTGAGCTGCATAATGCACTGGTAGATGAGCAAGGCCCTTAAATGCTCTGGGTTTTTTGTATTTACCTCATATACTTTTATGAAGTTTATGATCACCAGACTCATTCCCACAGCACAAGACTGTCAACCTGTCTTTGTTCATTTTAAAACCTTTGGCACTTTTTTCGTCATGACCTGCTAAAATGGAGTTAGGCAAACAGCGCCATAAGAAGCTGGTTTCATCTGCATTGTACACCTGGAATGGACTCAAGTCATTTTTTTCAACAAAATCTTGAAAAAATATTTTAAACTCATTTGCAGCAACTTTGTCAGCAGACTTAGCTTCTCCTGAAAAATCTAACTTTCGGATCCCATGCCTAACCTTAAATTTATGTAGCCAACCACTTGAAAACTTACATTTATCCTCCTCAAGATTCAATTCTTACTCAAAGAGTTTCGCTTTTTTAATTAGCATATGTCCGGTAACAGGTTTGCCTTCTGACCTCTTGGCTGAAAACCATGTGAAAAGAGCACTATCGAGATTTTCGCTTTTTGGTTTCTTTGTTGTTTTTCTCGTTTCAACGGCTTTAGTTGTTTCCGTTGTTGAAACAAATGCTTCAAGTTTGCCTCATTGGTTCCTCATATCATAGATGGTTGATGAACCAATATTATATTCTTCCGTAATAGCATTACGATTTTCACCTCAATCTAATTTTGCAATTATTTCTAATTTTTGCTTAATATTTAGAGGTTACATGCTTCCTTTCTGTGTAGGCTTCTTGCCGTCATTTTTTTTCAATTTTGAAAACACGGTACAGTATATTTACAGAAAAAACTAATCAACACAATAAGTATGTAATCAAGCAGTCTAATACTGTAGAGTGCAATTGTAGACAAAACACTCTCACTTTTCAGAAATAAAACCACTGACTGAACAACAAAGTTGGCGTTCCACTGTATTCCAGACGCGGAGTGAAGAGTGAAGTATGTACATGCCGGTAGACGAGTGGATCCGAGATTTGCGGAGCAGTCACGATGGCGTGACGCTTTGTGGCTCTTGAGTGTCGAGTTGCTCACTTTACAATGTTCACTGTGAAGGCAATTCTATAATTTTTGTCTATTGCCGTTGATGCCGGATTAAAGACATTCTACTGTATAATCTTGATAGTCTCCGAAGTCTTTTATACGATGTATTTTATTTTTAAAAGATCCTTTCTAAATTATAAAAATATAATGCTTGTTAGTATAATGTATGGATGTCTATTATTCACCAATCTCTTGCTTGAACAGAAGTCATTATAAAATTTCAAAACCAAGCAGTAGAAAAGTATAGTAGACAATTCTACAATGCAATGGATAACTTGTATGTGATATTAAACATGAAGATAATCAAGCTTTACAAGTGTGAACAAGACTCAAACAGTGGTATATGAGAGATAATAGTGAGAAACTATATTTTATTTCTTCTAATTAGTATACAGTAGGTATCATTACTGTTAAAAAGTAAACTACCTGTTTGCTAATTGCACTTGTTGGAAAAAGTGATGTTAGGTAGGCCAGAAATAGTTTTCATCGTTTTGATCTGCAATGGAGTATTTTCTGAAGATTATACATTATAGTTTAGTTTCAAACAGTATTGAGAATTGATATCAATATTTAAAAAAATTAAGTGTATTATAATATTTTATTATTTTATAAGCATTTTAATTATGTAAATAATAATTTTTTAATTATTTTTAAAGGTATCGTTGCTGGTGGTGGTCGTATCGACAAGCCAGTCCTTAAGGCTGGTCGTGCCTACTATAAATACAAGGCAAAGAGGAACTGCTGGCCTAAGGTTAGAGGTGTTGCTATGAACCCAGTCGAGCATCCCCACGGTGGTGGTAATCACCAGCACATTGGTAAAGCTTCCACTGTCAAGAGAGGAACCTCAGCCGGTAGAAAGGTCATTATCGTTATTTTATTTTTTCTCAAAATCTATATCAATACAATTAAGAATTATGAAAAATATTAATTTAATTTATTTTTATTATAGGCATTAATATATTTTAAGTATTTCTCAATTTAGAATTTCCTAAGCCTTTGTTTTAAAAATATATTTTCCCCAATTTTATTTCATTAAAAAATTTTATTCAACCACTGATCAAAAATAAAATCTATTAATGACTTGTAACAAAGTTACTAGCATAATACTAATACTCACGTTCTTGTTTTAGGTTGGTCTCATTGCTGCCAGACGTACCGGTAGGATTCGTGGTGGTAAGACTGACCAGAAGAAGGGAGACGATTAAACTTAATGATGTGTAAAAGTTTTAAATATACGTTTACTTTTTATCCAGCGGACTTATTTTATTTAAAAATCCTTCTTTCTATTGCAATTTCACTTTTACTAATATTTGTAATAATAAATTATTTTTAATAAGGCTAACTGAGTTTGTGATGTGTAATAATAAGAACATTCCAACTGTTTTGGTGGGGTTAGCATCCTCATTAATAAGATATATTTGAAGATTTTTCATAACCCATCTTTTGTTTAGAAAACAAAGTTCAGCAATTCATTGTGTATCTGAAGCAAACTGATGCTGTTTTGAGGTTAGGCCAATATGAATTGCAGGTCATTAGTTTTTAATATTGTAGAGATGTCAAAACGTATCTTATAGTTTTGTTTCAGAATCTATTTTAAATTGTATTTAGTTTGAAACTGGACTTCAGTCATAACAAGCAGAAAAGTGAATAAGATCGATAGTGAAATTAAACATTAGATATTATTTTTTTCTAACTCGTCTGAAAAGGATGTGAATAAAACATCTGAGTGAAACGAAAATGATAATATATAATTAAATTATTTTTAGAGCATTGGTAGGCCTTAAAATTGGAGGTGCAGCTTTAGACAATATTGTAGTAGGATTAACACTTAATTAATTTTGTGAATAATTAATAATAATTTAATCATTTTTAATTGAGATTTCAAGTAAAATGCCATGTAAGGAAAAATGACACACGATTGTTGCTGGGTATAGAGTTGGTACAGTTTTACTTCTCAATCAGGCTTTTGGCCATAAACATCTCTATGGCTAAGGAAGTGGACAAGATATTGAGGCAGCTACATATTGATACATCAGAGACTCCACATGACCTGCATTGTGACACAAATTCTTTTAACTATATATTTTATTTTATTTAAATTATAAATGATTACATATAGGTGTTACTCGTTTAATAAATTGGGATCTCAGGCAAGATATATTAATAAATTAATTAATATTATAGACTGTACAATTATAATATATTGGAATTAGAACCATATCATTATTTAAGAGATAAATCAAACAATTATTTTATTTCAATTGATAACAATTTTCATATAAATTGTAATTAGTAATGTATAAATTATTTTAATCAAAGAAGTTTCATTTTTTATTTTAATGTTTCTCATACACTTAAAAAAGTATTAATGGTAATTATTTCTAAAGATCTAAATGGTATGACTGTTATTATTATTTTTTTTTTTTTAGGGAACGCTAAAATACCCGATTTGTTGAAAATGTACAGTATATTTTTGGGTAAGTCGAAATTAAAAATGTATAGATTTTAATTTTGTGCTTGTGATAATTTCATTCATGATGAGAATAATATTCATTTGAGTTATTGTGATTTCTAGTATTATACTAGAGGCTATTTCTGATGTAAAAATTATATTTCTGTTCTCATAACAAATTTTATCAATTTTAATACTTTTTATTGATTATAATTTATTTATTTTGTAGGAAACGCTACTATTACTGAGTTTAAACGTCTCCTACTATCAAATATGTACATCATATTTTTAGGTAAGGGGAAATTCAGTATATATATTTCATACTATAAGTGATAATTTCATTCATATTCATGATGAGAATTTTATTATTTTGAGTTACTGTGATTACTAGTTATACACCAGAGGCTATTTCTGATGTACAAAAAAAAAGTACAGATAATGTTCCCAAAGCTGATTTTAATTCTTCTATTGATTTATTATTTATTTGTTTTTTAGAGAACACTAAAATTCTGCCTGTTGAAATAACAAGATTGAAGATGGAAGATGTCTAGCAACATATTTTTAGGTGAGTGAACACAATTAATATTTCTATTATTAAGGTCATTCATGATGAGAATTTTATTAATTTGAGTTATTGTGATTTCTAGTAATATACTAGAGGCTATTTCTGAAGTTAAAAAAATATGGTTGTGTTGTAAAAACAATTTTATATTTTTTAATAGTTTTTTTTTTTATTTTTTAAGGAATTCTACAATTCTTACATTTTAAAATTCTGCCTGTTATTGAAGATTTGCTATATTTTTAGGTAAGAGGAAATTAAAAATTTATTTTATACTAGTGATAAAATCATTTATGATGAGAATTTTATTAATTTGAGTTATTGTGATTTCTAGTAACATACTAGAGGCTATTTCTGAAGTAAAAAAAATATGGTTGTGTTGTAAAAACAATTTTATATTTTTTAATAGTTTTTTTTTTTTTTTTTTTAAGGAATTCTACAATTCTTACATTTTAAAATTCTGCCTGTTATTGAAGATTTGCTATATTTTTAGGTAAGAGGAAATTAAAAATTTATTTTATACTAGTGATAAAATCATTCATGATGAGAATTTTATTAATTTGAGTTATTGTGATTTCTAGTAATATACCAGAGGCTATTTCTGAAGTTAAAAAAATATGGTTGTGTTGTAAAAACAATTTTATAATTTTTAATAGTTTTTATTTATTTTTTTAAGGAATTCTACAATTCTTACATTTTAAAATTCTGCCTGTTATTGAAGATTTGCTATATTTTTAGGTAAGAGGAAATTAAAAATTTATTTTATACTAGTGATAAAATCATTCATGATGAGAATTTTATTAATTTGAGTTATTGTGATTTCTAGTAATATACTAGAGGCTATTTCTGAAGTAAAAAAAATATGGTTGTGTTGTAAAAACAATTTTATATTTTTTAATAGTTTTTTTTTTTTTTTTAAGGAATTCTACAATTCTTACATTTTAAAATTCTGCCTGTTATTGAAGATTTGCTATATTTTTAGGTAAGAGGAAATTAAAAATTTATTTTATACTAGTGATAAAATCATTTATGATGAGAATTTTATTAATTTGAGTTATTGTGATTTCTAGTAACATACTAGAGGCTATTTCTGAAGTAAAAAAAATATGGTTGTGTTGTAAAAACAATTTTATATTTTTTAATAGTTTTTTTTTTTTTTTTTTAAGGAATTCTACAATTCTTACATTCTAAAATTCTGCCTGTTATTGAAGATTTGCTATATTTTTAGGTAAGAGGAAATTAAAAATTTATTTTATACCAGTGATAAAATCATTTATGATGAGAATTTTATTAATTTGAGTTATTGTGATTTCTAGTAACATACTAGAGGCTATTTCTGAAGTTAAAAAAATATGGTTGTGTTGTAAAAACAATTTTATAATTTTTAATAGTTTTTTTTTATTTTTTTAAGGAATTCTACAATTCTTACATTTTAAAATTCTGCCTGTTATTGAAGATTTGCTATATTTTTAGGTAAGAGGAAATTAAAAATTTTTTTTATACTAGTGATAAAATCATTTATGATGAGAATTTTATTAATTTGAGTTATTGTGATTTCTAGTAACATACTAGAGGCTATTTCTGAAGTAAAAAAAATATGGTTGTGTTGTAAAAACAATTTTATATTTTTTAATATTTTTTTTTTTTTTTAAGGAATTCTACAATTCTTACATTTTAAAATTCTGCCTGTTATTGAAGATTTGCTATATTTTTAGGTAAGAGGAAATTAAAAATTTATTTTATACTAGTGATAAAATCATTTATGATGAGAATTTTATTAATTTGAGTTATTGTGATTTCTAGTAACATACTAGAGGCTATTTCTGAAGTTAAAAAAATATGGTTGTGTTGTAAAAACAATTTTATAATTTTTAATAGTTTTTTTTTATTTTTTTAAGGAATTCTACAATTCTTACATTTTAAAATTCTGCCTGTTATTGAAGATTTGCTATATTTTTAGGTAAGAGGAAATTAAAAATTTATTTTATACTAGTGATAAAATCATTCATGATGAGAATTTTATTAATTTGAGTTTATGTGATTTCTAGTTATATACTAGAGGCTATTTCTGATGTAAAAAAAAAATTGTTAAAACCAATTTTTCAAATATATCACTTTTCATAATTATTATTTATTTATATTTTAGGAAACAATGCAATTTGTGATGTTTAAACATCTGCCCATTATTAAAGATGTGCTATTTTTAGGTAAGATAAAAATAAAAAAAATTAATATTACTTATCTTTAATTTCTCTCATGATGAGAATAATATTCATTTGAGTTATTGTGATTTCTAGTTATATATTAGAGGCTATTTCTGATATAAAAACATATAATTGTTATTAAAACAGTTTTAACCCTCTTTATTAATTTATTATTATTTCTTTATTTTTTAGGGGATGCTACAATTCCTGATTTTATTAAAGTGTAATTTTTCCCTGATAAAGCAGGGTTCTGTATCGAGTGCTTTCCATTTTATCACGGTCATTTGTAGTTTTCCTTATTAATTTATTATTTTTGTCATGCATTATTTTGTATATATAATTAGTTGTTTGTGTGTAATGTAATTTTAATTTACTTTCACAGTTTTAATATT
Organism: Troilus luridus; assembly: GCA_964056705.1. Lineage (NCBI taxonomy): Eukaryota > Metazoa > Arthropoda > Insecta > Hemiptera > Pentatomidae > Troilus > Troilus luridus. Next base: position 92,400,590 of record OZ057415.1, on the reverse strand, counting down.
AATGTTGACTACTTAATGTGTTTTTCCAAACTTTTTCACATTAGTGTTTTCTACGTTAATTAACCCTATTACTCTGGTAAAAATGTCACCACAATAAAAGGTTATTTTTACAAAATAAGAGCCAATTGATTTATTTTACTTATGTAAAAGTATTCCAATTTGATAATAGGATGTAAATAGTTGGGGGTGCAGTCAAAAAAACACACCAAATAAGTTGAAACTTATTATATTATATATGTGCCAACGTTTCGACCTACTGTGTAGGTCATCTTCAGGGCTATGAGAAAACAGACAAAAACAGAATAGACTGTAAAAATACATAAGATAGAGATATAAAAAACATAACAAAATATAGAGATATAGAAAAATTAGCGAAAAAAGTGAAGGATATATTATGAAAGGATATATGAATAAAGATGATTACATAATGGATGTATAGAAAGGTGATAATGCAAAACAAAATACAAAGAGAGAAATGAAGTTAAACAGAAAAAATAATAAATAATAATATATATATATAAGACAATATATATCTTTTTCATTTTATTTTTTCTGTTTAACTTCATTTCTCTCTTTGTATTTTGTTTTGCATTATCACCTTTCTATACATCCATTATGTAATCATCTTTATTCATATATCCTTTCATAATATATCCTTCACTTTTTTCGCTCATTTTTCTATATCTCTATATTTTGTTATGTTTTCTATATCTCTATCTTATGTATTTTTACAGTCTATTCTGTTTTTGTCTGTTTTCTCATAGCCCTGAAGATGACCTACACAGTAGGTCGAAACATCGGCACATACATAATATAATAAGTTTCAACTTATTTGGTGTGTTTTTTTGACTGCACTCCCAACTATTTACATCCTATTATAGTATCTACCAGTCAACGAATTTCTTTCCTATATTCCTATTTGAATTCTGTATTATGGAAAATATTTTTGTAATATCATTTCAAAGTTAAATGCATTTAAAGTTAGTTTTACTCTATTTAGTTTGAATTATTTAGTAATTAATGAGCATGGCTTTTAGAACAATGATTGAAGCATTAAAAAAAAATATCGACTTATAGTTTCCACTCGGTAACTTTCTTCCCGTACATTTTTAGTAAGATGTCATTACGGTTATTAAAATGACTACAGATTTTATAAGGAACTAGACTAAAAATTGTAAAATAAATAAAAGAAGGAACTGTTTGCAGGATTCATACATAATGGTTTTGATTATTCTCAGTTAATAATTTCAGTTTTGAAATTGAAAATATCACCTTAAAATAAATATTGTTAGTATCACAGTAAGCCCTGATAAGAACAAGGTATACACAACTACTACAATCATAAAACTGATGAAATATTAACTTGTAGTTTAGAGGCTTAAGTCATTATAGTTAATTTATATTAATTTAAACAATTTCATATCTGCTGTGGTGCCGGTTTGAATCCAACCTGCCTGGTGTTGACATTTATTGTTATGGGCCTTCCTACTATAGTTAAAAAGGTTAGTAATCTGTAGGAAAAGCCAGTCCACTATGCCCAAACAAATTCAAGAAATAAAATCTTTTATTTGGAAATATGCCTACATAAATCCATTGCTTCATATATGTATCGAAATGATCCAGGCTGGTAGAGAAAGGAAAATGATCTAATACAGCAATCAAATATAAATTATAGGATATAACAAATCAACAATGTATATTATTGGTAATTATTGTTAATGTTAACAGTTCTACAATATTGAGGTAGTAATTTTCTTAAATAAAGTCAGACGTACTGATATGAGCAGACATTTGGTCAAGAAAGAACAAGAGCATTCATTGTGAAGACATGCTTGGCCTGAATTAGATGTTGCCCCTCGCTCACCATTATGAGGAATCATATATCTACTGACTCACTCTTAAATTTTAATGTGGTTATTAGGTTAAATTTATCCTTTTGTTTCCAATAACAAAGTTATATTGCCTAGCTTTATAACTTCGTTACAACAAAATTGTATTTTTTTTTTGTAAACAAATAAAACATCAATTTGATCATTATAAATAATGCAATAAGCATGTGTGTGTAACATCTCATTTGCAATATAAAATTAGCCATATCTACAATTTTCATTAGTACTTTGGTGTGGAATGATTAATTTTTTTTTATATTAGTTATTTTTTTTTATGCCTCACAGCTTAATACCATATTATCCTAAACGGTTTAATTAGTACTTTGTAATAGTTTATAATCAGTACTCCATTTTAAATAAGTATTTTGTAGACAACTTAGCATTAGTAATAATATTATTAAATTAGAGTATAAAAATTAAACTACTTTCTGTTTTTTTTAAATTTAATAATAGAGTGTATCATTCATTCATCTTCAATTTTCAAAAAATAATTTAACTATTGTAAGAACTAGTTTTTTCAAGTTTCTTATTGATGATATAAGCAATTTTACTGTTGTTTCTTTAAACCAGTTATGTCAAAATCTGTACTTCTATCGTTATGCAAGGAGATCTACAGATCCCAGTGGTGAGTAATGACTGTATTAAACAATTTATAACAAATAATTTATTTGCCACAAGTTATCTTGAACTCAGGACGCAGTTATCAGTAAACCAGCACACTTTGTACTGACCTATCCCAATCCTATAAGGAAAAAAAGTTGGAAAAAAAGAAAAGAAAAACTTCTAAAAAAAGTTATAATACGGTTTCATTAACAAGTTTTACATAGTTACATTAAGGTTATACATTTTAATACATATTGATACATGTACAGAATGTTATTTACATCTATAAATATATATTTATATATGTGTACAATTTTATATATTTAATTTAATGAAAAAGTATATAAGTAACAATTAATGAAAATACAAATGAACGAAACAAATGATCAGAGCACAGATATAGTTGGATAAAGATTTTTAAAAACTGTTGCAGTTTTAAACCTAACCTAATGGTCATCATTAATACATAATATATATTATAATAAATAGATAAAATATATATACCTTGAGCAAAATCAACTTTTAGATTCATTTAGAAATCTGATATATTCCAGGAAATATGGCAAAATTTACTATAAATGGAAGGTTGTATCAAACAAACTTGTAATGGGTGAAATTTTCCTTTTAAGGATAAACTTATTTTTTTTTTTCATTGAACAATAAATCTAAAACTATAAATATATATATAATACACAACATTTTTAACAGACACAATAACAAGCATAAATAATAACAGACATTTAAAAACACAACTGACTGAAAACAGTACATAAAGATTATTTCTCACCTGATAAAACCTTATATCTCTCCATTTCTACAATAAGTGTATTCCGAGAGTATAAAACATATAATTGAGTGAATACACAGTGGTAACAACATTACATCCGTTTATAATAATTAACACTGGGACAAATTATAGACAAAAAAAAAAAGAAAAGAAAATATAAGTTTTAACATTTTAAAATACATTATCAATATACAATATAGAAATAAGAGCTTTGGTATAAGATGATGGTGAAGCTGTAGATGGCTCTAAATGAGAGTTCGTCGATCGGGACAAGAAGACATCAATCTCCTTTCAAACTCCTCCCTCCTTTTAGAGACCATTCCGCATAGGCTTAGATTATCAGGACACCTTTTCACTTCTGATCACAAAAAAAAAAATAATATGAATTAAGTTTTATAATTTCATTTTTAAACTATAAATTGTTCCAAGTAGTCTAATTACATTAATAATACAGAGGTCTTATTATAAGATCCATTACATAGAGATCTCCAACCTCAACCTCTGGGGGCGACCTGTGGTCTAGTAGTTAGCATAACAGCCCACTGGCTGTTACTTTTTATAGGGAGTAAACAATCCTTGGTTATACCGTCCTTAAGGAACGTTAAACAAGGATCCTGAGCATGTATCATGTCAGGTACTCCTTTAAGACCCCTATCCTAGTTAAACCTGGATAGGCAAAATTTAGAGCTACTGTAGCATTGTCTAATCAGGAATATCAGAATAAAAGGGACATTAAATAAACAAACAAAAAACAGAGATTTTCATACCTGGCTCTCATTTCATTATAAACGACATCTGTCCAGGAAACAAGAGTATTGAGTTTTTAATTAGAAAAAAATGTATCTAATGTTTTTTCTACACGTTATCTGATACATCTATGTGTTAAAGGTTTCGGGTTCACACCCGGCTGTGGCAGATAAACTATTTAACCCTTTAGCGAACGTGAACTACTATAATAGTCCAAGCGCACCGTGCCGTGGGAACCATTGACTATTATAATGGTCCGGTGTCAGGTGGGCTCCACGGACCATGGACTATTATAATAGTTTTGGTTCTCCGGCGTTTCTAGAGTATAAGCTACTATAGTAGTTCTGTTCCCAGCATCATCTAGTTTTCCCCATCACAAGCTTTAGTACTTTTTCTTGACAACAGATGTTATGGGAATCCATTTTTTGGCCATATTACTTTTTGTTTGTTGTGTCTGCAACCATTACTTTCGTGTGTTTTGGCATTTATCACAATCAAAAGAAATTTTATCTTTTGAAAAAATTAATATTCATATTTAAAAAATAAGTTTAGATAAAAAATAATATTGATAAAAAAAATTTAGATTAAAAAAAAGTTTTAAAATCTACCTGTGCCGGTCCAAAGTCCGAATCAAAAAGGATGATGGGAAACTATGAGGAATTAAAGAAAAAAACACGATTGCAGAGTCAAAAAGTAGTCGGTCCAGCCTGCACAGTTGCCATCCCTACTACTAGGCCCGGGCGGGCGCTCAAACCCTGCTGTATTCGGCCGCCAAAGGTTAAGAGCCACGGATGAACCCTCAGACCCTTCTAGGGCTTACCCAACCACACAGTTAAAAAACACATATCCTCACAGCAGAAAGACCAAAGTACTTTCTTTTTCTGGATATGTCTCTTAAATAGACAATAAAAATAATACAAAATAAAATAAATAAAAAGATAAATTACCTGCTTTCAGTAGAGGTGGAGGTTCCAAAGAGCGATAGCTTAGACTGGGCTTCGAGTGGGCCTGTTGGCTTCGAGAGGCAACTATAAAAGTAACCAATGTTAACAATTTATATTAATAAAAACAATATGAAATCCAAAAGTGATCAAAACTTCCAGTGATAAGAACATAAAAATAAAATAAATTTTAATTAAAGAACTTGAATAAATGTATAAAGATAGTCTGAAAATCAGAATGCAAAATGCAGTTAATATATAGCTAAAAAATTGTGAGATAGAATGGACAACAAATCCAATATGTACCCCTGAAATTCCTAGATTAAGTATATCTCATATTTTTCAACTAGATTAAAGGGTCTCACCCAGATTATTATGGATTATCTTAAATAGATTATATCAGAAACAACTAGCCAAAGAAAGGGTTAATGGAATAGAAATGGCCTATTTTAAGTCAATAATTCATAGCAAGGGTCAGAGAAACATTTCTAAACGGAATACAAATAGAAAATTAAATATATATTATATTTATAATAATAATAATATTAATATATATATATGTATATACATAGTAAGGTCCATAAGTTTAAGGCCTGTCCTGCTTCCCCTCCTTCAAACATGCCGGGACCTGCACGCCTTTGCAGGTCCATGCCTGTTCACTCCATACCCATCGCCCACACTTCCTCAGTCCTGTCGGTCAGTGTCCAGCCTTGAAGGAAACTCCCCATTTTTACAATGTTCAAACTCGAGTACCGTGCGGTTATTAAATTATTTTGTAAAGAGGGTTTTACTCCTCCGCAAATTAAAGAGCGCTTGGATTGTGTATACGGGCAGTCCTCCTCCTCGTATTCCACAGTGAAAGAATGGGCAAAATTATTTAAGTTAGGGAGAGAACGTCTAGAAGATGACCCGCGTCCTGGTTGCCCATTGGAAGCTGTAACTTCTGAAACAATCCAATTTGTGGAATCTGCAATTGCTGTCTGACCGGCGACTGAAAAGCAAGGAAATAGCAGCGAGGTTGGGGCTTTCAAAAACAAGTGTTTTGAGGATCATCGAAGAACATTTGCATATGAACAAGGTTAGTGCAAGATGGGTTCCAAAAATTCTTTCACCTGCTCAAAAACAGTAACGAGTTCACTGCTGCAATGAATTTTGGTGATTTAACACCGACAAAGAGAGCTCCAATCAGCAGTGGAAGAACATTTTTTTAACAAACAAGAAAATTATTTTTTTCATGGTATAGAAATGTTGCCAAAGCGTTGTATTAAGTGTGTTGAACTTAGAGGAGAATATATTGAAAAACAGTAAGACCAATTTTTTTGCTTTCATCTTTCTTTCTATCCCAAGCCGGAAACATTTGGACGTTACTACGTATATATATATATATATATATATATATATATATATATATATATATATATATATATATATATATATATATAGTTATATATATAAATAAATTCTCAAATAGCAAGAAACTATTTATCAGAAACCAAAGTTTCAACCCACTTTGCAAGCCTGAGTATAAAAAATATAAAAATAAAATGATTGAAAAGCCATAATTTGTTTTGGATGAAATCAATTTAATAATATAAAATGAAAAAAATTCGACATTTATAGTAATTAAAAAATAAAAATTGACGATATCATCGCTCAAAAATGGGAAAAATATTTAATAGAATCTGACTTTTTCACCATTATTTGTAAAATTGAATAAATTATCAATTTTTTTGCACAATGATTTCAGAAAAATACACTAAATTTATTTAATAAAATTGTTATAAAATCTCATTCACCTTATTTTAATTAATAGTTTACATGCACGACAGCCAAATTATGCAATATTTATCATAAATGAACTGCATTGATATCTTATTATTCTTAATGTTAAAAAAGTAGGTGCGAAGTGCAATTACCAGAAACTGGATCTGTAAGCTTGTCCTCTTTCTTAAGCATTTATAGATAAATATTTTTCAAATGAAAAAATAACTAAATTAATATAACTAATCTCTTCTTCCTGTGCCTTATCCGTTTCGGAAGTTGGCTGGTAGCACGGTGATCTAAATTTTGTTAGCGGGATTTCTATATACCTGGACAGTTGTGAGAGGAAACCATTGCATTAAATTCTGCAGTGAGCAGTGCCTCCTGGTCCCATCATCCTACTATCAATCTTACCATGCATTATCAGCTACAGTAGGCGATATTTGTCATTTTGCATGGGATTTACTGATCTTACCCAACCTGACTTGGCAATTATTATTGATAATTAACGAATAATAATGATGATGTATTTTATTATAAAATATTTTTAATTTAATTGAAATATTTTATTTAAATTAATATAACTGGCCAGGTTAAAACAAGCGAGCTCGTTGCAACACTTTAGGGGAAATAGAAAGCTGTTACATTATATTTTCATTTTTGCCAGATATCTTGTTCTAGATAATACAATTTCTAGAAATAACGCACATTATCAATGTAAAAATAAAAAATAAATCAATGCAATTCCATTTATTATAAATGACAAAATAGTAAATTATATAAATATGTATTAATTATAATATATAAATTACTCACCAGCTTTTTTAGGTATGGCGCTAACTACCCTAGGCTGACTATAGAGAGGGCCACCGTCTCCATGCTAAACACGACATGCTTTTTCACTACAGTGTACCGACTAGTGCATAGTTATATACACTTTGTCTCTAACTAGACTGTGCAAAGCAGTGCAATTAAATATAGTTAATTCGTCAGTCAAATCTTACATGCTTAGCAGCGTAATACCTCAACGCTTTTTTATTATTATTTTTTTAAATGTTTCAAATAAAAATTAAATGCAACTAAAAATGAATATGATATTATTGAGTTACAGGAATAATGTTATAAATTGTAATGATATGTTTTTGTTAAGCATTCAAAATTTAACTGGCTATTCAAGGCTAATCAAACATGACAGTTTTTATCTTGAATACGAAAACAAAATTTGTTACTGAAAATTCTATAAATATAAAGAAATTAACCTGTTTGCTAGTGGAAGAATCAACTGTGGTGCAGTGGTTAGCATAACAACCTACTATGCCCAAGGTCGCGGGTATGTATCCCAGGAATGGCGTTAATATTTTTTTAAAAGGAGTAAAAAATCTGTGGTTATACCATCCTTCAGAGTGGACGTAAAATAGAGGTTCTGTACTTGTATGTCAGGTCTTCATAATACCAAGGAATTAGTAAAATAAGATTTACATAGAATATTTAATTAAACCAAGGACGAGACCAACTAAGAATTTAGGAGGTTACATTACCTACAATTATAGAACATGTACCCATCCCATCAATATAATTTTTTTTAAATAATTAAGTAGCAAACAGGTTAAGAATGAAGAATAAAAAAGAAAAAGATAAACATTATAATGAATCATGCCGAAAACATTTTCAAGCTTCAAACCATAACTTTTAAATTAAATCAAATCATTCCAGAAAATCATGCTATAAGAAAAGGGGAAAAAGTTCATTTAAAATCAATTAACATATCCATAAACCAAAATAATATATTTAAAAAATTAAAAATATGTTTGGAATTTTCAAATATAAGCAACAGGCAATAGCTTGAAGATGAAACCTCTTACTAGACCAAAACTGCCATGTAGACGGACAAGACTTCTATTACAAGCATTTAGTGATTATATTAAATTGTTATTATATACAAACTAAAACATTTGTATTCTAATTAATTAGCAAGGCGGTTAAATCATTAACCATTTCCAAAGAATGAGTATGGTTAAAACATACCGGGTGTTCTTGCAATCTTTGCAATGAATCATTGTTGGCTTCTGCGACCAAGTGGGCTCTCAACTGTCTGTTCCTGTTAAAAACAATAATTTAATTAAAAATTATAAAAGTGAATAATTATTCGAATGATTTAAATAAATCCCTAACATGAATATAAATGACTAAATTTAAGAAAGATGTATAATGATTTATACTCTTGTTCCTAAAATATAAGGTTTACTAATGATAATTGTAGTTTTTAAAAAATACATGAAAGCCTTTGTATCTTAACAAAACAATTTATACATACCTCGCATCAAGCTGCATTATATGCTGGTGCGCATGAGCTAGCTGCTGGTTTGCTATTCGCAGTTTGTCTTCGAGCGATGCACTTTCAACGCATTTTATCGAATATTTATCAGACAGCGAAAGTATTTCCCTCTTGATCTCTTCCATTTCAGCCCTTTATAAACAATAATCCCACAGATAATTAATAATAATGTAGTTGAAGTGATTCATTATAGTACATATTATAATTATGTTTAAGTTGTACATACTGATGTTGTTTATGAATGGCAGTAATATCATGATTCGACTGCATCTTGCTCATGTACTCCGCCTTGAATTTGGCAACTTCCTTCTGAACTTCCGCTTCATGTGCTTTCCGCATTGCATCCAAAGCTGTAAAAATTTATGTTCATGAAATAAATTAAGTTACAGGTAAATAGATCTTAAATAATTAAAAAATTAAATGTACAACACATGGGAACGTATAAAAAGAAAATTCAAATAAAGGAGTTCTGCCATTTATTTTCAGAAGCGATCTTCTTTTGGTTCTGTAATTACATTTGATTTAAATATAAAGATTGATTTATTGTTTAAAATAAAAAGATTGATATTAAAGGAAAAGTAATACAATGTGAAGATATCACATCGCTTTAGTAATAATACACAGTACAAAATCACCAATCTAACAACAATTGTAAAAATAAATGAACACTAAATCAGGAGAATTGTGTCCTACAAAGGGCCAAAATCTATTTTTATCTAAAAATTTTGAAGTTATGTGAAATAAATCGTCTTTGTTAAAAGAAGTTACAAGAAAAAAGACTTAACAATAAAAGTTACAATTTACTACTGATCCATTTAAGCAAATAACAAAACCTCTTTTGACAGCATTAGATAAAGAAGTGAGGAGATGTTGAAAAAGCAAGGATTATAAACGGATATAAAGATTGGATAGGCGAGATCTTTAATTATTGATCTTCAATACTTTAATTATTAGTTAAAATGACTGTTCAACAATAAACATTAAATATATTCATTACAAGAACATTAGATAATAATGTACCTGCAAGCGTAGCATGAGTTTCCTCAGTCAGCGCCTGTTCTTTTTCCAACCGAAGGGATCTAAGCTCCCTCTCGTGCTTTTCTTGAAGTTCTTGAATTTGTCGCCGGTGTGAATTCTCCATTCCAACAAGACCCTTTTCACAAACAGCCTAGAAAAACAAGAAATCAGAATTACCGAAAAAAAAAAAAATTAGAATAGAAATAAGAAAAAAGACCATATTGAAGATGAGATTAACATGCACTTATAATATGAATTTGAAAAAAAAAAGTAAATAATTGAGGATAGGATACCCTCAAATGCTGTATCTCAGCCTGATATCTTTTCCTCATAGATTCTTCATCCTCATAGCCAGAACTCGATGAACTTAGATTATTATAAGCCGATCTCAGGTCCTCTGTTTGCAGGTTACACTGAGTTTCCCATGTATCCAATTCTCTTTCCAATTTGCTGTTCCTTTCAATCAATTTTCCTTCTTCTTCTCTGTAATGCTGGATCTTAAAAATAAAAATGATAATTTAGTATATTATTTAAAAATTAAATTAATTATTTATTGGTTGACCATGAAAGGTAAGATGGAGGGCTGTTAAGAAATGGATCTTAAAATAGCTTATCAAGGATCTTAATCTTACTAATCATTATACTATAATTGGCTTATAATTTAAACAATTTTGAGATCCATTTTTAAAACTAAACCCGAACCATCTTTCAAAAAACTAATACAAAATAATTTAGTAGGAATAAACAATAGACTAATTATTGATTGTCAAATAATAATTACCAGGTTTATCTTTTGTTCATCAAATTCCTCTTTGAGTTTAGCAACTTCAAGCTCTTGTTTTTTCTCAAGTTCATGGATTTCAGAAGCATGGTGATTTTCAAGTCTAAAATTAAAGTTTTAGAAAATAAGCATATTGAATGAAATCAACAATAAGTTTAGTTAAAATTCAAGAGATATATTTACCTCAATAATTCTTCTTGAAGAGTAGTGCAACTAGAACATTCTTTACTGTTCTCAGCACATTTCTGCAAAGATACTAATCTTTCTTTCAACAGCTCACACTTCTTACACAAAGTCTCGATCCAAGTATCCCCAGGTTCGACTTTGTCCACAACTTCTACGCTCGGGTTGAGAATCCTCGCCAGGACATATACCTCCCTCGCCATTCTCTCAACTACATCCTTTAACCTTTCTTCATCTTTCGAGTCCTGGGTAAGCTCTCTGCAGAATTTAACATACAAGAATTGGATTTCCGACAAAAGACTGCTCTCCTCGAGGGCACCCTGCTCGCCCTCCACGTCAGAATACTCTGCATTACAAATAACAGAAACCCTAGCATCGAGTAGAGACTTATGGGCAACCACGTCAACAAACTGCGCCAGTAGAGAACGTGTTTTTTCTTCATCTTCAACAGTAGGCCTGTTAGGTACATTATTTTCCTTTTTCAAAGCCTCTAATCTTTTCTGATATTCATTTTGAAGCTTCTTGACAGCATTATTCATGTCATTTTTCAAATTATCATCAGCCAGCGAAGCCCACATTTCTAAATTAGCTCTCTCTTTGACAATTCCTGAGAATCTAGTCTGATTTTCATTTTCTATGTAGCTGTGGTATGTTTCTGAGCATTGACTGAGGACTTGCGAGATTTCAGCTTGGATGAGCTCCTGATTGACCGCCTCTTGGGCCATGGACCAGGCGGCCTGAAGGCAGTCGTTGTTCTTACTCAGGCCTGCGTCGTCAGCTAAACTTTCGATTGCAAAAGCTTCAGCGAGTTTATCGACAACAGAATTGATATAGCTCTCAACTTTTGCATCGAGTGAATTTTTCTTGTTCAACAGTTCCGCGATGATCGGGTCAGGTTTCTTCCTTTCCTTCACCTTCCTACTAGCTCGCTTTACACCCTGCTGTGTTAGATGCTTGGCCAGCGACTTAACCAGATAATCCAGCGATGTTTCCATGTTGGGCTTGCCTCCGCTTATTTTATTGTCCAAACCAGTTATCAACCTTTCGGCATCAGTCAGGTCTAAACTCTTGCTTTCCATTACAGCATCGTGCAACCTGCCGATCAGTACGGATTCATAAGCCAGTTTCTCAGCCAACAGATTCAGTTTAGCTTCATTCGTCCATTGGCCCGATTTGATCAACGACTCCTTCTTCTTGGCCAGTACAATCAGTTTCGCTCTTAAAAGGTTTTCCATTTTCTTAACTTCATTCACCATCTCTTCTTTCTGGCCGCTACTGTCAACTTCATCACACTCTCCATTGAATAATTTCAGTTCAATTTGCTTTCCATCATTCGAACTCTCTTGGGCTGCTGCTAACTTTGCTTCTAAATTCCTCAGCCTTAGTAAAACCTAAAATAGCATATTAATCGATTTATTTCTGTTCTACTGTCAGAAAAATTATAATAATATAATAAACAGACATATTACCTTCAAGGGCTCAGAACTCGTGGCACTATCCAGGGACTTCCTCCTAAGCCGATCTCCTTTGGTGTCAATTTCTTTCGGCGCAGGAGCTACCACAGCTTTTGCTATTCCACTAGCAGGAATCTCTATGTTACTCATTTTGCTCTCAAGCTCTGAAAGTTTTTCTTCAAGCTCTTTGCATATTGTAAAGGATTCCCGCCCTTTGAGGGATAAAGATCTTCTCTTTTCTCTTGTTTCTGTTTTTGCTAATTTTTGCTTTAATGTTCTTATCTACAAATAAATAAAAAATCAGGATTAGTTTAAATAAATTTAAAAAACATACATTGAAATATGTGTTCACAGAAACTGAGTTAGTGACATTATTATTTTTTTTCATTAAATGTTCATTTTTGACCACATATGTAATTTTATAAAGAAGTTGGTTGGGGTGAGAAAGAAGATGACAATAATTTTTTTCATTGAGTGGTATCAAGATCTATATAAGTGCGTGTGTCAGGCTATTTTTAGACTAACCATTTCTTTTTATTAGTGAGGTATTTTTTTAATCAATTTCTTCAACTCTCCTCACCCCAGAAGATAAAATAGAAAATGTTAATTTAAAAATCTAACAACAATTCAGTTATTTGATCATTCCTTATCATTTTCAATGATAAACATTTCTCATCTATTAAAAAAAAAAATCACCCTCTTTTAAAATTTGACATTTTATTTCTTAAGAATTCAAATATTTAATATTTTTTAAATCCATTTGGTGATCGCTTATCCCCAAGACGACAGGATCTATTTTTTTTAGGTTTAACACCAAAGTCACAGCCCATCCATTTCTCAATATTTATCATTTGGTAATAGTTACCTGCTTTTCCGCTCCAGACAATTTAGTTGCAAGATCTTGTATGCGAGCAGCCATAAGGTTACTACTAGCGTCAGCTTCCATCTTCATGCTTATACCTTCCTGCCGTGCGCTCACCAAGCTCAACTCCAACCAATCGCACTGTGCTTGAGATTCACGCAATTCACGTTTGAGTGCCCTAATCTCGCTCACTGCCTTTTCGAACCTTGATCTCAGATCTGAGTACTCCTCAATCATCCTATAAATTAAAAATTTAAATTAGAATATTTTTAAAAATACACAAATGAATATTTTAAGTGTGCCCTCATATATTCAAAAAATAATCTGTATACAATAAAAATGAGAGTAACTTTATTTTGCAGAAATGGTCAATAACAATAGATCGAAACCTAAAAAAAAAAAACCTGTACCACTACAACCCATGAAGGGTCTGGGGTTCAGTACATGGTAGAGACTGTACTGTTTCATGGACAACGGTTCTGCAAGGAGGTGACTTGTCCTAGGTAACGCTCGACCGCCAGATTTTTCCCCTTATTTTGGGTACCCTGTTTTCATAATATTTTATAGAGGCTGGGTGTGCCCCAGGAGGGTCCTAGATCCTATATGATCCATCTCCCGCTGTAAACAGACTAAATGAAAATCATGGCCTGCAGCGGGAATTGAACCAGGATTTCCGGCATGGCAGCTCAGTACTCTACCACTGAGCCATTCCTCTCCCATAGATCGAATAATTTCTTAAAACTTTGTTCATGAAGGGCTCATTTGTTAAAACTAGTGAATCAGATTTAATAAAATAATAATAGCATAACCCATAAACTGGATACATGATTATTATATAATTAAAAATCAAACTGATTTGATTTTTATATTAACATATTAGTTGTGTATACATTAGAGTTGATTAGGTTATCACTGCTTGCGTTGACTTATTATTTACAATCATTACAACTAAACAAAGTTTAGTAAGCCATCAAATATGACTATGGAAACATGCGATGTTCATGAAATATTTTTTTTTTTAGTTTAAACTTGGACACTCAGGAGCCCAAGCAGTAAGAAACATTAGCACCACCATCGAGGAAGGCTGTTGTAAGGAATCGACTATTCCTTGTCCTAGTTGGTTTCAGAAATTTTCAGCTAGTGAAATAGATTATGTCATAAGAAGAGATACTGATTCATCGCATTAACGATATTTTTGAGAATTAAAGCGATAAACACGTTAAAATAGCAGCGATTTTTACGACAAAACTCAACAATATGCGAACTTTTCAACAACGCGACCAAAAGTACAAATTTCGGGTTTTTGAACCAAGCGTCTCAGCTGCCCTGGTAGTGCGCCCGAACGCCAAAAGAGAGTAGCCCGGCGAAAAATAGAAATAATTTATTATTTTTTAACATCAACAATAGCTTTATTTTCAGGGTCTCTTATTACGTAATCAACCATCAACTTTCTTTGCAGAAACAGTATTTTCTCAAGAAACCAATGAATCTTTGAGGAGAAGTTTAAATAGTTGCATTTTCGTAACAATCCCTGTACAATCTGTTAAGAAAAAAAAAATTAGTTGCGAGGGTCTACGACCTATGAAATTTACATATTACAAAGTGTAGTTACTGTATTTTGATATTATGAAAAAATTGGTACGAAACAAAGGGTACTTTTTTTCCACACCAAGAAAGAACAGTAAATGCAATTTTTAAGCTTTTTTTCTACATCAGTAAAGATCATATATGCTTACCAAAATATGTTTAATATAAATTAATAATATATTATTTGCTTACCTAAAGCTAAAGAGCCTGTAGACATGATGTAATAAAATTATTTCCTTTAAAGGCAACCACAACAATTGTTTTCGTTTTCCAAAAACAACGTATGATATCAACTTACTGGAATATTATTTAGGTAATATAACTTAGCTGGAGCGATATTTAGCTAATAGACTCGGTTAATAACTCAGCGTCATCAGAAGGTTCTGAGAATTCAGTTTTTAGAGTGACTGTCGGTCACATTGTAGATTTGGTTTTCTAAATAGGTCCATTGTTTGCTCGATAGATGAAAAGTGAGTACATATACTTCTTAAAAGAGAATTATCCTGAAATGGAAGCAAAACTTCTTCCTGGTCCTGTCATAACTAGATGAAACACATGGTTTCATGCAGTCGAATATCTAGCTGAATACAAGGATACCCTTATCCATTTCATGAAGGGGTATGAACCCAAAAACTCGAGTATTGATTAGATTTTAGAGCAGTTTGCAGATAAATGAGGCAAATTTGATTTCTATTCATTTGACATTTTTTGACTAAGTGTCTGGCCAAATTGTCAAATTGGTAAATGTATTAGAAGGGTCAAAATATTCATAGGCTCTTTGCTTTGGGAGGACTTGGTGTCCCTAAGCTTTACTTTAAAAAAATTGAGTGGTGGTGTTTTTCCTGCCAAAACAAGAGAAAGTTGTCAGAAGAGTTATGTGGATAGTGAAGAGTGTGGGTTCCTGTGAATAGTGCTGACGCAGAAGATTTTTTAGTCGCTATAATCTTATATTGACAGATCCTAGAACGAACATGACACTCTACTGTAGAAACATGTGCCATGTTGAGTTTCAGTCAATAATACAATAAACATGTTTCAAATGAATTTGATAATTTAATTGTTTTCCCTCTCTTGCCGACTCCCATTCCTTTACGTTATTCTATTTAGCGATAAACGCTATAAAACTATGAAAAATATTTTTTCAATGCTACATTTCTTAAAAATTAAAGCTATGAATCAGTGTCTCTAGTCAAAAGTAAATAATTAATTCATTTCTCCTATTGACCTGGAGGGGAAACCATCACATCTGCATCATACTGCAGGGATATTGAGATAATGCAACAAAAAGACATTATATAATAATAGCAACAATATACTGAACGTAAAGATAAAAAAGTTACCTGTCTTTGTCCAGACGAGAAAGATCAAGAGTGAGATCAATGTTGGTTAGATCTGAAAGAGAATCTACGCTCCTTGCTCGTCCCGAGCCTGGTCGCAACTTGGCGTAAAGGGATTCATTTTCCTCAATTGCGGAAGCAAGCCTGGCTTCTAATCTCTCTACTTCCCCAGCCAACCTTTCTGATAACTGCTTAGCCTCATTAAACTGGTTAAGAGTAACCGATAACCGGGTGTTAGCTTCATCTAGTTCGTTCTCAGCATTAACCAAGGCTCTTTCCCATTCATCCTTGTCTTCAGAATACCTTAAAAAAAAATGAATAAAAAGAACTCGATTAACTATTGTTATCAATACAACATACATTTAAAATTTAAAAAATATAATTAAATGCAATAAGTGAAGTGTTTATCCTTATAATGGTCTAAATAGATTTTCGTTAACTGGGAGATCAATAAAAGTTGTTCAAAACTAGCTAGGGTAACAACTTAAAAAAAAAAAAATTAAAATACCACGGACTATTAGTCTATCAAACTGTAACGTTTATGACATTACTTCTATCATTTTTCTATTATTTATTGTGCAAATCAGACTACTAGTTTGATCGCTAGATATTCACACAACTCTTCATTATTAAGTAACATAAATAACAGTTGTATAAATGAAAACCAAGCTACTCAGCAAAATAAAGTCTGTAAAAATGGGAAGTAACATGGACTATTGTTGAAGAATATAATATATTAGCCTCTGGATTTGTTAATGTTATGAAAGTATAATAAAAGTTGCATTTTATTACAACTAATTCAAAAACCCCAAAATGTAGCAATAATTGTAAATCGGATAATGTACAACAACCAAAACTAATCTATAATTCCAAGATAGGAAGATAAATTACTATATAAAATTAAATACACCAGATTCCGAAATAAGTGGAATATGACGAATATTGTGTTAAATTCTTGCGCAAGCCAATTTCAAACTATACCTGGACTTTATTTTTAAGATAGATTACTACAGTATAATTTTTTAAAATCCTATATTTCTATTTAATTATACAATTTATTTTAGTCATGAAACTCAAATACTGAGAAGATATATAAATAGATAATTTAATAAACTCTAAAAAGCTTACAAACCTGGATTTGAGCAACTCTAGCTCAGCGGAATCTTTAGCTCTTAACTTTCCACTTTCTTCTTCTCTTTTAATCAGATCTTCCACCTTCAAAAAATTAAAAAGTAATAGAGTAATTACAGCTAATATTATTATATTCAAAAATATTCTTTATACTATATATTACAAAAGTAAAACATTTAAAATATTTCATTTTGATTTTCAAATCTTAAAATTCAAATAACACACCTTCCTTTCCAACGTGACCAGGTCTAAATTCCTCTTTTTATCCTTAATGTCATCAGTATTGATAGTTTTCTCTCGAAAAATGTAGTCAGGTTTATCTTCAACAATATCTTTTGTCTGAAAACAATATGAGAAATTGCATTAGCTAAATTTATTAGAAAATATTGGATTATAATTTTAAAAAATAAAAATAAAATAGACATAGAAATACATATTGATCAGAGCTTGCCATCGTATATTTATCTATTTACCCCATTTCACAAAAAAAAAATTTGGAAAACTAAAAAATGAGTTACTAAAGAATGAAAAAAAAAAAGTTTAAAAACATATGAACTAAGTACAATAAGTTTTATCTGTCCTTATTTTGACAAAAATTAGATTTTTTATCTTTAGTTAACTTTCAAGTTATTTATTAAGTACGATGTACGATAAGATATCTGCTTTTGGTTTGGTATAAATACTATTTATGCATAAAAAAATGTTTACAAGAAAGTCTTTGACAAAATTGTGTAAAACAAATGAGAGAGAGAGAGAGAGGAAACAGAAAAATTAAAAATAATAGAAGAAAACTGCCTAGATAGAGATTAATATGGAAAAAAATTAAAACAAATCAAGGTTCTTGAGGAAAATGGAAGAGAAGAAGGAAAGGAACTAAGAAATGATCTTCGTGTGGTCTTTATAAGTTGTTAAAAAAATGTTTACAACATAATATAATTGTTGCAAAGAAACACAATTGAATGGCTGAAGCTTTTTAGATTCAGGTGGCTCTTTAATAAAAATATATTGAAAACCAGGTACTAAAAAATGGGTAAAAAAATTGACAAAATTATAACATGTTCCCTACCTACATTAATGAGGAAAAATAATGTAGTTAAAAAAATGTGCCAATTGATAAGGTGCCACTAAAAGACCAGTAATAAATTAACAAATTAATCATAGATCAAAATAAAATGAAGAAAAAAATATCGGGAATGGACAACAATTTTAACTTGAATTGAAAGAAAATTAAAGATTTATTATTTATGTAACACTGAAGAAAACATAACAAAAATGAGTATGGCTAATACAGAATAAAAGAAGGTATAATACAGTTTTAGTAATAACTGTGTGGTTCTGATTTTTTTTAAATTTTGAATCTACTTGCAAATTCAATGACAGGTTAAAAACAGGAAGAAAAATAAATTAGTTTACATAAACATATGTTGCATACATATGTTGGCTTCGCAACTAAAACAATATTTATTTAATAAAGAAGTACAGTATTCACTAAAATTAGTAATTACTTAAAAAAAAAAATTGATGTTTATTGTCTATATAATTTACTTGAAAACTTATGATAAAATAACAAAAAACATATATTAAATTAAGAACTAACAGCATACCTTAGTATCAGAGGAAAGATGAGTGGCTGTTATCATTTCTTGACTGGATACGGAATCGAGCGTTGATCTACGAGAGTTTGGAGGTGATGACCTCGACCTTTTGTTTCCTAACCCTCGCCATTTAGACACACCTCTGCAAAATTAAATAAATGATTAGTTCAAACAATGACAACGGAACAGTGAATTATTTTTAAAATATTACAATGTTGAAATTTTTTACTCATCATGGTAAACATATTTTTTTCTATTAATACTATTATATAAAGTATACCATAATGTTGAGATGAATCAGTTTGGAAGCCTCCTCATGATCGAGTCGTACTTTTGAGCAGTGTGCGACTGCAGGCCGTAAATAGATTGTTTCATTTTATTAATAACTTGAATTTTAATTTAATTTAATCTAGCTTGGCAGCATTCAGAGAAATCATTTTATTTCAAAACATATGTTTTTTAAAATGTAAAATAAATTTAATTACTATTAATAGTCCTATTTAAAAAAGTTTCAAATATATTTATCTCAGAGGCAACGGAATATAGTTTTTTCCCCTCAAAGCAAAAAGGAAATAGAAAACTTATCTTCTTTAAATACTTCCAAACAAAATTTATGAAAAAACCAATACACAGTGATTAATTAATATTAATATTGCTTAATGACATTTGGTAGCACGGTATAATTCAGATTTTTTTCACATCTTAGCTAATTTTGATGTATATTAAAATCTTGGTTGAAGTAAGGTCGATCACATGATTTTTTAATGCACCTTAAAACATGACACTAATACATCATCTCCATTTTCTTTGTACTTTATGGGAATTTATTTTACAGCATGGAAAAATAAAATTTGAATTATGTTTCATAACTTTTAATTCATGTTAGAAAAATCATAATAATCGACCATTAAAACTGTTACTAATTTCATCAACAAACTTCTATTCAGTTGACCATAATTAAAATCAGTTATTTCACTTTCTTAACTGAGGTGGAATAATCCAAAATTATATAAAATATTTCATTGCATCTTCTTATATAGAAGGTAGTTCTATATTTTTTATCCTAAAAGAGATAAAAATATCAAAAGATGCAACAATTATTAACAAATGGCTTATTTATACTTTACAAATAATATTAATAAACAAAACAGAACTGATACAAATCACAAAAGACAAAACATTTATTAACAAAAACATATTAATATAAATGGAAATAATTCCAAAATAGATAAATTAATATCTTTAGCCCTGGTTAAGTAGAATTTTGCCCAGGGAGAGTTGATTGTATTGAGGAAAGCAGAATCGTGTTTTATATGGAATACCAACAGACAATTATTAGTTACGAAAATGTTTTCTTATGTCAAGCTAACATGATTATGTCTACATGATAATGTGCAGAATATAATATAGCAAACAGACAGCATAGTTAAAACAAAGTATGAAAAATTATCTTTTTTGATGAAAATATTCTAAATAAATCAAAAATAATATAGCCAAAATTATAATTAAATCAGCTGGATGATAAGGGTTTTACAATCAGCTGGTGCAATATCTACCTTGCTCTTTCTTTAACCCGAGACATGGGCGTTCGATTCAGTGGCGGCGAAGGGGGCAGAGCCTCCCCCCACTCGCCACTCTCTCTTCTTCCGCCCTCCGACGCTGTTCTGTATTCGTCATCAGAAGAGAACAGGAGGGATCTAGGGGTAGGCGGCATCACAACAGAATCTACAGTACCCCTGTCCCTGCAAACCATGCTTGTTAATAAAAACAATACACGCAACAAAACACAGTTAATAATGAAAACTAAAATTCATGTTCAGGCTTTATTGATATGGATTATTATTAAATAAATTTATACTTAAAAAAATTATAATATTTTTCTTAAACTACCTAGAATAGTTAAACAAATGCACTCTGAATATTTACACAATATGATTTTATCAAAACATTTGCTGATTTTTGGAATTGAAATTTTATTTAGAAACAGATACATGGAATAAATATTAATATTTCTACTCTGGAAGGAATATTTAAAACCATATTTTTTAACAGTCCCCTTAGCAATCAGAAGATTACTGACTTTGCCAATCATTTTACTAAGAGTGATATTCAGAAGTATATTGTTTACATATTATTTATTGTAAATAATGAGAGAATATTTATACTGATTAATCCAATAAAGATAAAGCACACAATGAATATGAACCAATTAAAATAACAAATAATCTTACTCACTCAATAAAGCTTGTACTATGAAAATGAGACATTGCACAATACAAAGTGAATCAGGGAATAACATTTCACAACACTCACTAACATTAAAACACGTTAAGATTTTATGACTAATGTCACATGAATAATACTTACAACAAAAATTGACACTTAGGGTAGGTTAAAAACCAAGTAATAAATAAGAAACGGCAAGAACAAAATTCTGTTTCAAGGTAATTTCTTTTATTGTAATTTCATATATTGACCACTTACGAAATTCCTTATTCTGTATAGCAATGCTATTCTGTAGCGGAGAGATAAACTATCTGATTACAGATATCTCCCGGAAGATATAAACTATAAATAAATACTTCTGAAGATAAAGTAAAACCGAACAAAAAAACAATATTACTTCTTCGATTTTGAAATTTTACAAAAACCAAGAAATGGTATTTTGTTCAAGGTTCATACAAGCCTTGGATGTATTTAGCTTTATCTTTTGTCTCAACTTTACTATTGACAAAAATAAATGTATAAATAGTCCGGTGGAAGTCAATTTTCACAGAACAAATGGTCACTAAGTGTATAAACACTACGACTAACCAAAGTAAAATAATAAATACAAATTTACAGTAGTTTCTTCAAATACTCGACAAAGCAAAATTATGTCATAACAATGGCATGAATATATATAAACTAATTTCACTATAAGTTAGGTATCGAAGTTGAATGATTGAAATATTAAAAAATATAGAACACTAGAACTGTTTCTTAAATAGATAAAACGAAGAAACACAACTGTTACACAGACAACAATGATTAACATGAATTTCTGAGTCTTCTAAATTTTTCATTCACAAATTAAGAATAAGAGAGATTAGACAATGCCATTGAATGTATCAAATGAGGCAGAAAAAGATTTTAAAAAGTAAAAATTAATGATAAAATAAAGAATTAAAACATGCGGCAATACTCATAGGCTAATGGCCAGGATGTTATGAAACCAATAGTTAATACTTGATAACAAATTTTAAAATTGTACAGTATGATTTATAATTTTTATATGATAACAAAACATAATAAGGAAATTTATTGCCCTAACTTGTTAAATTGAACACAGTATAAAGAAATTGTCGACACCACACCTAAAGCTCAATCTGTCGCATAAGAATTAAAAAAAAATAATTCAGTCATTAACTTATTGATCATACCATCGATAAATTAATTATATTCCATATTAAAATGAATATGAAAAAAAAAACACCAAAAAGACAAACACAAACACTTACTGAACAGGAGAAGACAAGTTGCTAGACTGTTCTTGGATCCCTGCTGCCTTCTGAATAGCAGATATCCAGTTGGCACGTATACCACTCGTCAAGGCAGACAATGTAAACACTTTTCCATCCCACGTCTACAATCAATAGATACAATTTTAAAATTAAACAAATAATTAGAAATTTTCCTAAATATTTACATGAATAGCATTTTTTCAAAATAGTAATTCTGTAGAGGAGTTTGCTTGTACACTCTAAATATAAATAGCACATTTTATGTTTTTTTACTTGTCTTATAAAATAACAAATAAAAATAAACATAAGTAAATTAAATAATGATGACGCTAGATCAGTTATATTAATTTTATCTTTTACTAGCGACCTACCCCAGCATTGATCGGGTAATAAGGCATAATATGCCTACATAATTTGTCTCTGTAATGTATTTTTATTTTTTATCATGTACAGGGCCCTAAGGACCACGCGAATATTATTGGTTAAGCTTCTTTGCAGGTCTTGATTATCTTTCTTCCCATCTCAGCTAATGTACTTTATTATATAGAAATTATAAAAATAAAAACAAAACCAAATATTTCTTTATATACAAATTTATTATCTTGTACGTTAGATAATTGCACGGGATTAGGCAAGCAGCGTCTTCGGTGAAACCCATCGATATTCCAACCCATTTACACAAAACCTCGACAAATTGTATACCTAAACCTTCCTGGTGAATCACTCTATCTGTTGGTGAAAACAGCATGAAAATCCGTGCAGTAGTTAGTGAATTTACTGAGAACAAACGCGGCCGAGGACTTTGTTTTATAATATGCATAAATTCTCAATGATTTATAATGACTATTATTAAATAAAATTTTGGAATCTCTCTCTTTTGTTTTTAATTATTATTATGACTATTTGTAACATGAATTTGGTTAAGTCCTTCTATTTTATCTAATAATAGGAATTACATTTTTCAAAAATTTAATCTTTTTCAGTTTACATCTTTTAATGTTGCAGTTGTTATTCTTTAAAGTGAGTTGTAGTTTGTTGACCCAATTTTATTTTATTAACTGTTTTTTCTTCATAATATCGCCTACTTAAAAGTAGAAGTAATAAATAATGATACTTATCAATGTATAACTTAATATTATTGAAAGTATTTATATGCCAATATTAATAATTTATTTAATTTTTAAAATATTTTTATAATTTTAAATTATTTGATTTTAATTACCGTTAGTTGAAAGCCATAGTTTCTTTGAGATTGGCTTTCATTAACGCTGCTAATTCCTGAAAGATCAATAACACCATCCAGAATCCCTTGGTCTTCCGCTTTTGGATCTCGATAATACAAAAGTCCATTTCCTCTTAATACGAACCAGTGCTTCGTCCATTCCTGGAAAAATTATATAAAAATTATGACTTTAATATATTTCATATTTATGACTTTATTTTAATTTTAATAATAACTTTTTTAATAACTTTATTTTTAATTTTCATATATTTAAAATTATGACTTTTCATATTTTTTATTCTGAAGGGACTTAGTCCCAGAATAAAGTGACTTTTCTATTCTATTCTAAAATTCTTTTAAGTAAATCATCAATTACTACATACTTTATCTTGGCCTTGCTTCATAAGCCAACCCCTTTTTATGTTGAGTAGTTCTTCTGCAGGTAAATCGATGCGGAGATCGCTCGGAGAGTACCTAAGAATTGATGTATCAAGCCCACAACCATCAGGATCTCCTCTTATCTGCAATTAAACACATAAGATTGTATATACTCGTACATAATACATAATTATAATATATATATATATATATATATATATATATATATATCTTGTATATATATATATATATATATATATATATATATATATATATATATATATATATATAATAACAAGATTCAGATTTAAAATACATTCAATTTTATTAGCATTAAAAGGACTTGAAATTAAAGTTCTTACTAAGGAGATGAGAAAAGAATAAATGATTTTGCCGGCAATCGAAAAGACATGAGTGAGGTTTGACAAAATAAAAAAACAAAATACAATATTACTTATTAAAATAGATATTAAATTTATTTATACTTCACATTTACTTTGGTGATTAATATTTTAAAATAAATTTTCTCCCCTAACTTTAATTAGAAACCTTTAGAATTCATGAGATGGTGTAGCTTTACTAATTTAAAAAACTTTAATGTGTTCCTACAACTTAATTTTTTTCAAACCCTTTTATTAACTTCCCTTTTATTTTATTGAAACTTAGCACATTTCTCAAGGGCCAATGACAATACAGTAATTTAATGAGTTTACCCCAATCAACATCTTCAGGATCAGTGATTTTCCATAACCCAAGACAGTATTAAGCCATGTATTAAGGAATATACGTGGCTTAATCTTTGCGACAAGCATATGATTACTGGCAGGATCAACAGGGGGTTTTATTTTATTTTTTTTATTTTACAACAAACAATAACAGTTTATAAAAAGACTGAAACACTGGCTTTATGTAGCTAGTTGAATAAATGAGAAGAAAATGAATATTAATTTAAAAAAGAATTAAAATTAAAAAAGAAATTTTTTTGTTTATTGTTCTATTCTTATTTTAAAATTATTGAAAATTATTTTCTACTTTTCAGTGTTGTTTCTTATGAAATATGTTTCTAAAGTGAGTGAAAAAATAGATTTGCTTCAACAGCTCAAAATTAAGAAAGCAGAAACAAGAAACTACGTTCAATTTATATCCAGATATAAGAAAACGTAGGGTTCAAAGCATTTACATATTTGATTAGGTTTAAAGAATCTAAAAACTTAATATAATAAAATTAAAATTAAATATTTACACATAAACATTAAATACCTGTCTATGCGAGGAGAGGTCACTGTCTCTCGTTGGCTCTAGGCAATGCTGGGTCGAGAGGCTCCTGCCTCTAGGCCTCGTGATGGAGTCAGCGATGTCTTTCAGCTTACACTCACTCTCATACTCTTCCATAAGAAGTCGATGGGAAACCTCGTGGTGAGGGACGGTTGGAGAGACAACAGCTATAAAATATAAAAGTTAATGAAAATTAAGACAGAAAAAATAAATTGACATCGAGAGTACTAAAAAATCAACAAAAAATAATTATTTCTACACAAAGTTCTGAAGAAGCTAAATTTTCTTCAATAATTACCTGGCTGAGATGGTTTTTCCGACTGCCAGACAGGAACCATTTTGGAAATATCTTCAGAAAATGATCTTCCAGTTTTGAGTCCCCTCTTCTCCCGGTTAGCAACTCTTCTTGTCCGACTTTTTTCATCAGCTTTGTCCCTGGTTGGTGGTGAGCCCATGTAAACTGCATTTAAAGGGAAAATAATATGTTTAAAATTTTTTGTTGCTAATAAACTAAAAATAATATTTTAAAAAAAATTGTTTTGCGAATAAAAAACAATATCTTATGAATTTGGAAGTCCTGGAAAGTATTATAAGAAAAATCATGGGGACAGTTCAGACTGAAGACAGATGGAAACTGTAAAGTAACATAGAAATCCACCAAAAGAATTAAAAGAAAAAAATTGCAGATACTATAAGGGAGAGATGGTGACATTCCTCAGGCATCTGTACAGAATGAACAAACATAGATTGATCAAGCAAATATTTGATTATTTTTGGAAAAAGATAAAGACCACGACCACATGTACTAAAGAAGTAAAAAATGTTTTTAATTACAAAGTCTCACATGCTGAAAGGAAGTGAATTTGGAAGCAGAGTGAACAATTTGGTAGGGTTTGATAGGAGTGGAGAAGCTGGGCAGAGGATCAAAAAAAGTGTGCCAGGGAATGCATGAAAGATTATTAGAGACAGAAAACTCCAGCAAAAGAAAGGAAAATAGAGTTGTAACGTGATACAAAGTGATCAATATGAAAAACAATTGAACCAAATTACTAGGAATATTTTATAATTAATAAAACTGAAAGATTGGTGGGTTGATTAAAATAAAAAAAAGAGAATGAGCGAGCTTCATCCCGTGAGACCACAACAAAATAGATTTCAACAAACCAAAACCGGTTTAGAACCAGACCAGAAGTGAAACCACAGCAAAAGGTATATCTGAACCTTATGATATTGATTGGAAGTATTTACCGAAAAAAACTTCATTACACATTTTATTTAACTTATGTTGGTTGACCGAAGGTATAGATAACCTAAACTAAATCCTAGACTGTTAAAGAAGTTAAATGCTTTTAAAAGGTCCCTCAATCCACTTTCAATTAATCCATAATTCTGCTCAGACAGTAAAACAATAAGGGAAATACAACATACTATTCAAACAAATCGCTACCATCAGGTGACTTCTGAGCCAATATGGAAGGAAGAACAAATTAGTGATTTACAGTGAAGAGGAGTAATGTTTGGGTTACTAAAACCTACCTTTTCTAGTATCAGCTTGATTCGGGGGTTGCTCGATTGGGGAAGACTTTGGCGAAACATCTTTGGTAGGAAAGACATCATCTCCTTCCCAAACAGGAGTTGATATCCTAGCGTTGTACTGGTTTCTAGAGACTACTTCACTGTTCGAACTACTATTGCCTGAAAAATAAATACAATATAAATCAATGCTAAAAAAAACAAATACAAGAATAAGTAATTAAAATTAAATCTCTAGTGTGGTTGAATGTTATTTAACAATTTTTTAAATTAAAAAAAATAAACATTTAATACTCAGAAAATATTGTAAATATTTGAAAAACATTATCTAATATATATTATCATAACAAAACTCAAAGTGATAAATCTGAAATTTTCGATTCCCTAAGCAAAGTCAAACATTACTGATTCATTAATTTAATAACTAAGTACCAAAATACAACCAATTTAGTAATGTAATTACAACCTTAATCTTGGCTATCTAGCATCTGTAACCATAACTGAAACGCAATATTCTCAGTTATGACATTAAAATTTTTAGATACACTACTCTGGCTTTGAATCCCGGGAACATATTTAATATATATCTAAAAGATATATAATAAAGGATATTCAATAAAAGATTTCCTCTCTAACATAATAAAGGATAGGAATAATGTTGAGCTTACCCCTGATTGGTGGAGTTTGGAGTATATGGGTTGATTTAGTAGAAGGTTGGGTCCCAGGAAATGTTGCATTCCTTTTATGCCTCCCCTGAAAAATAAAAAAATAAAATTAACATGTAGAGATATATAATTTAAAATTATTTGTCTGCATGGAAACTAATAAATATACAATTACAAAAATTAATAAAACATGTTAAATCTTAAATTAAGAAAAAATGTCTTAGATATCAACAGATAATAAAACACAAGATATAATGAATGATAAATCCTTTCATTAAATTTGTATTGAATTTTAAGGTGATCTCAAGGATTTAATAGCATATCTTTTTTATATAAATTACTCAATTTTTTATATTAATTTATTTGTTATACATCATATTTAAATGATAAATTATTGTATTTTATTTGGCATTAAATTTATTAATTTAATTAATTTATTAATTATTTTTATTATAATTATTAATTATTATACTAATTAATAACAAATAAAACATAAATTATAATAATTATAATGACGTAAGACAACAAGATCCAAATTAAAATAATGCTCAAAGAACATTCTTCCCTTCATATACATCGCAAACTTGCGAGAACGCGGGGGCTTGGGATCAGTGAAAAGAAAGGATATGACCACGACAGAGAAGCGTGGTCGATTGGGCCAGGATAGCTCAAATGGTAGAGTTCCAGACTAGCGATCTGGGCGACCTGGGTTCGAGTCCTGGTCCTGGACATATCTTTTCTTTTCAAATAAAAATATTTAAATGATAAATTATTTTAATAATGTACAATTTTTTTTATAGTCTATTTGAATATGTTGCAATAATTGCCTTATAAACAAGAATTTTGATAGAAGGGATAAATACTAACAAGTTTTAGTATAACAATACTGAAACTTGTTTTACAAGTTTTTATTACATAAATAAATGTGAAGTGTTTATACAATTATTTGGATAAATCTTGAACGCAAAAAAAATAATTTTTGACAGCTAGTAGAAGACTAAATACATCTACTCCTATATTTTAAAGGTATAATCTAAAATGTAATAATTGAAATTGTCTAAATGAATTTCAACAGCAGGAAAGCACAATGACTAACTGTACGGTGTCCTTTTAAATGAAAATAGATTTTTTTTTGTAAAACAATATAACAGATAAATGATTTTGAGAAAATAAATAATAATATTCAGATGGCTTTAGGTCATTACTAACCTAATAATACATAAGCCATAATAAAATAGATTAGGATATACACAGTACTTTTTTTTTTTTTCCCTTTTTCCCCAATAGGGGTGGCATTGGTAATACACAGTACTTGATCGTTCTAGGGCTAGTATAAAAAACTATCTAGTGAACAGAGAAATATCCAGCTGTTTATAAATAATGATTAACATTATTATAACCTTACACAAATTAAAAAAAAAATCGGCCATTCCCTATATTTTAAACCAAGAACTGTTGTCCTCTAAAAGACCTCGAAACGATCGCCCAATCTTGATTACACTTGTATATTTCATGCAAATTGAAAATAGGAGTAAGCAATTTTACCGCAAACAACGCCGGGGCAAAACAAGACCCAAAACGGTATAAACAATGCGACATCTTAAAGAGGTCAAATTGTGTCAAAAAGGACAACTGATCGGCGAAAAAAGAAACAAATAAATATAAACAAAGGAAGCTCGTGGTGATGGGTGAAAGTAAATGTTTTTTATACGGTTAATATCATCCCTGTTAATGGGCAGTTTGAATAAGAATGAGGCCCTCCCATTTGGGGGCCTTGGGGCACACCCTCTTATGTTTATTAGTCCCCTTTCCATCTGTGTGCGTAGCTATGCCTCTCCGCCCTTATTCGGAAATAACACAATGACAAATTGTCGTATTCATCATCTCTTCAAATATATTTGCATTTATTTCATTTCCATATTTATTAATCCCGTTCAACACGACTAATGAGGCTATACGTACACCAGATGACGCGAAATTTCGTTAAAACAGAATTAACAGGACGTTTTCTATATTATTTTTAAAACAAATGATAATATTATTGTATCCTTTTCAAATTAAAAAAAAAAAAAAAAAAAGCAATCACGTCGCCATTACTGTTATGAAGAAGGAAAGAACCGGAGGAACGGTACATCCCGACTGCGGGGACAAACCGCAGAGGAGGTTCTTTCTTCCTTCCAGGAGATGGAACATCACAAACGGGAGTTACTAAATCTGAATATTTTCAAGTCACTAGACTATGAATAGGATCGATAGGACTATCTGTACATCGACAATTGAAAAATATCGATACCCTTAAAGATAATTGAAATTAGAAAAATCCCAAAACCCCGGTCTTGAGTCACGAAAATACTAGAAAAAACTAGCCAGCCAACGCTGTCATCACCAGGACACACACCATACTAAATTCACATCAATGAATGTAAAATGCAGCATGTCTCCAATCATATCTCACATTAACATTATTTTACAGAACGTCTTGGAGTGTAGTTGCTGTATCTGATAGACGAGTCAGTTTGGAGTGTCGATGTGTGATGTACTGAGTTTGACCTTCATTGATGTGAATTTAATTTGGCGTATGTCTCGAATTGGCAAAACATATACTTGCTCTTTTTTTCTCAGTATTTTAGATATTTGATACTGTCCATTTGGGATTTTCCCTGTTGCATTCTAATTGTTAGTCTATTTTTTTTTTTGTATTAAAGTTGTTCCTCATTTTAATCAACTTGAGGATAATCGTATTTACAATCGATGTTTATATCTCTCAATTGAGTGCCTTCAATAGGCCATTTCTCCATCCACATTTTCAAGGACCTACCTTAGCGGAAGTCTGTGTGTGCCAAACGGCGTTTGTAGAATATTCCAATATTATCATCATTATTTTGCTATAGCCCCCACTAAAAAAATAAATAAAAATAATTTTAAAAATCCGTCTTCCCGCAGCCTTTCAGTGAAACTAATTTATTTCGTATTTTTTTCCCGCTCTAACATTGCCCTTGTAGTCCCTCATTCGTCACCGGGGCTGCTCCCTTCCTTCTTCCGCTCATTTCTTTCCCGTCTTCAGTTTTGGTTATTCTTGAAAACCAACGCGAGTATTCAGTTTCATCATGCTGTTGCTTTTTTAGAACTTCTTCGCAGGTAATCTCCATATTTTGTAAACCTTTTTCTGCCTCTTCGAACCAGCCAGGTTTCACTGAAACTATTTTTTTTTTTTTTACATATCAGATATCCGAACAGATGATAACGGGGAAAGTAATTAATTATCGATTAGTGACCAACTATCTATAAATAGCCCTATCCTCTACTGGATTGAACAATTTAGATACGGCCCAAAATGATTGGAAAGGTGTCATATAAGAGTGTCTGGATAGAATGAGTAATTAAGACGAAATTTCGATTAGTTTATACAAAACTAGTCTATCAATATTTATTGCTTATTTGTAAAATATAAATTCTCTAGCGCAGCTGGAGAGCGAACATTTCAAGGGCACGGCGAAAATAAACAGTTTAAAAAAAGAGGAGTGAAAAAAATAACGTTTTTATTAACTTCCATTTAACAAATGATATCATTTTTATTTTTAGCATACATGCTGTCAGCTTCAGGTCCCTATGAGTTTGGGGTTGCAGCCGCTAACTTTATCCGAACCTATCACCATTTACTAAAATACTAAGAGTTAGGCGTATGTGAAAGGTTATTTTTTATTTAAATAAGTTATTAGTAGATGCATAGGGATCAACAATAGGGTGCTTATAACATCTGATAAAATGAAAAAAATATGTAATTTATGACTGTTAATCCTGCAGACGATTAGTAGGACCCGACTCCTTATGTTTGTATAGTTCGAGGAAGAAGAAAATAAGTTAAGTCTAGGACCGGAGCGGAAGGATTGATAAATCTTTTTGCTGCCAGAGATTATTAGCTGCAGTAATGCGAAAAGAAGCAACTACGGTAGGTTGCGGTATTTTCGCATTTTAAGTAGAGATCACGGAAAACGAAGAATCGGTAGAAATACGCACTGGTGGTCTAGGGTTCGGATCATAATACGGAAGCAGACAGAAAGAGGAAGAGTTATAAATATACGCACTACCACCAGTTATTTTTCTATTACCCTCTTTATTGTCAAGTAACAAGTTTGTAGTTTTTGTCCCGTCATTTGCCAAAAATATCGTAAATAAACTACCGACAACAGTTGGATTCAAACCTCTCCCTGGGATTTAAACATTCTCTATAAAAATATCAAAGTCCTGCTTAAAGCAAAATATAATATATTTAATCCCAGAAACAAATGTATTTATGAAATTGTATCTTCTTATTTCTTATTGTAGTTAATTTATTTTTAAAAGTATAAATCAATAAATCAATTATTATAGTCCAGGATCCATGGTCCATTTTTGCACTTGATTAGTATCAAGCTGAATCTTCGTGAATAGCTTCGTTTCGACGAGACGCCCAACATTTTCCTGTGCGAAAATTCTCGATTGTGGTAGCTAACAGAGGTAGCAAGGATAAAATATGTCGATTTGACGATTCTCAAAAATTTATTACTAACTGGGTTTTTTTTTGTTAAATCTCAAGATAATTATCTAAATTATTTGAAAAAATATTTGTCCTACAAAATGTATGGTTTGATCAAAGAGCCCCCTCCTTCCAACATGTATCGATAACGAAGTCAAAAAATCTGCTGTTTAGTAATCACTTTTGATGACCTCGTTATCGATACACGTTGTAAGGAGGGGACTCTTTGATCAAGCCATACATTTTGTAGGACAAATATTTTTTCAAATAATTTAGATAATTAGCTTGAAATTTAACAAAAAAAAGCCCAGTAAATAATAAATTTTTGAGAATCATCAAACCGACATATTTAATCCTTGCTACCTCTGTTAGCTACCACAATCTGGAATTTTCGCACAGGAAATTGTTGGGCGTCTCAACGAAACGAAGATATTCACGAAGATTCATCTTGATACTAATCAAGTGCTAAAATGGACCATGGATCCTGGACTATTACTTTTGCTTAGCATATAAAAAACAAAACAAATAGTAGCACTATCGCCGAGGAAGGATCCTTGGCTTACTGCGAGTACATGGTAGAGACTAAACTGTTTCTAAGCCTACGGTTGTGCATCGAGATAATTTGGCTAAACCATCAGCCAATTTTATCACCCATTTTAAGAATACCAACATTAACAGAGCCTGGGTGAACCCCAGGAAGGCCTGCGGATTCCCTAAAAAAATAATAACAATAATAAAGAACTTTTGTAACGTTTGCTGGGATGAATAATTTACTTTATAACCTAATAGGCCATTGTACTCGACCACCTGTCATCTAAACTTTACAGGCGCCATGAGATAAAAGTATCTCTCCAGTAGAGAACGTACAAACGCGAGAAAGTCGAAGGAGCGTGCGTATTTTTTCTCTCAAAGTGAAATTAAAGATAGATAACGGTGAATGAGATGGAGAATAAAAGAGAGTAAAAATTGGCGAGAAGCGATCGGGAGGGGACGATAGGAGTAGAGTCGCGGGAGTACTAACGGACCCCGAGGCACATAAACCTAGATACCTTCCAACCTGTCCTCTCTTATCGGCTCTCTATGTCTTTCTATAAATATCTAATGTATATGTATATGTTTATGGACGTATAAATACATAAAACCTGTACCACAACAACCCGTAAAGGGTCTGGGGTTCACATGGTAAGGACTGTACTGTTTCTAGAACAACGGTTGTGCAGGGAGGTGATCTGTCCTAGATCACGCTCAACCCAGATTTCCCCCTTCTTATTTTGGGTACCCTATTTTTTAAATATTTTATACAGGGTGGGTGGACCCCAGGAGGGTCCTAGATCCTATATGATCCATCTCCGGGCGCTATCAGATTAAATAAAAGTCTGACAACGAGCGGGATTTAAACCCGGGACCTTCGGCATTGCAACTCAGCGATATACTTCTGAGCCACTCCGCTCCCTATATATATATATATATATATATATATATATATATATATATATATATATATATATGAATATGAATGTACTTATGTATCTGCAGCCCCGGTAAATAGGTGGTTAAGTCGAATTTTGTGTAGAGTTAACTCTATTGAAAGAAGCGGAGTTCTCGTAGTTTTTGCTTGAAATGGAGATGTAAAAAAAAAAAAAGCTTTAGACTTTCTGGAAAACCACAAGGCGATAAATATTATACAAGTAGAAGGACTAAGGTCATCACCCCCACTAATAATCTCCAGGATTAACAGTAATGAGTTATATATTATCATATGTAGTAGGTATTCTACTATTTTGTTGTATTTTTTTCATATAGGAGGATCTAAATACGCTTACAAAAAATATTTTTATCATGAAGTCACAGGTTTCGAATTGAATACGAGTATAATTTTTTCTTTCATGCATAAATACATACTTTTTTAAATTTAATTATTCATCTACAAATAAAAAAAAATCTACCTATACAATACATTGAAGAGTTTGGGATTCAATACATGTTAGAGACTGCACTATTTCAAGGAATAGCGTTATGCAGAGAGGTGATTTGTCCTAAATAACGATCAAACGCCAGATTTCCCCCCAATCAAATGTACTTCACTCCACTTTATTGAGACTGGGTGAGTCCCAGGAGGATCACAGGATTTATCTGCCATAGCCGGATTTGAACCCGGGACTTTCACCAAAACAACTCAGTGAGTTATCTAATTCCCTTTAAGTTGTAGTAACCCTTTTAAAAGTTTCACCACTATTATAGCAGCTTGAAGTTCTATATCTCGAATTTCCTAAGCAAGTTATTAAAGTGGTGTGAAGCGGGGAAGGTTTGACACCCTGAAATTTCGAAATGGCCGCTAATATTCTGACAAAAGGAGCCGTGCCGGTGCAAAACTGTTCTGCCAATGGCGACCATCATACTCTTGGGCCTAATACCTTGTCATTAAATAGACATTTTCGCCGGGTTTTTTGTACACGATCCATGAAAACAGTCCTGTCGGTTTAAGAGAAAAAAAGAATAACTCTTGCACAATTTGTCTTACCAGGTGTGGACAAATGTACTGGGATGATGAATCGAATGAAGCTAATTCCTACAAATAATGTCAATACAATCGTAAAGGTCACATATGAAGGGCCGAAATGGCGTTTATCGGAAAATTGTGTCAAATGTACATAAAAGGGTTAGTAAAAATTGTTTTCTTGTTATTTTCTTAAATCGCAACATTATTGTTTATGGATATTGAGGTGGAGGTCGAACCGACGTTTCGACCCATATAACAGATCTTCTTCAGGGCTAGATAGACAAGATACATATTTAAAATGAAATAATTGGAAATAAAAATCAAATACATAAAAATAAAATAAAAGTATTATTTAAACAAGAATTTTATAATTTAAATTATTCCTACTTTTGTAACAGGCTTACTTTATATAATAGCTTCATATTTATGAATATATATTTTTTTACAATTTTATTTTTTCTATTCCAATTATTTCATTTTAAAGATGTTTGTATCATCTTTGACCACCATCTGGACCATTTTCTTACCCACATATATCTACGGTCCCGGTGAATGAGTGGTTAATTTTCTCCAAAATGAGTTTAATGTACTTAAGTAAGCCGAATCGAGTTATTTTCGTAGTGAATAAGGGGCTAAGTCAGACATAGGCTTGAAAAGGAGTTTTTATTTATATTACAACTCCATTTGCAGTCAAAAACTACAAGAATAATTCGATTCCGGTAATCTGAAAGCAGTTAACTATCTCTCTACAAAATCCAACTTAACCACTTATTCACCGGGGCTGTAGATATAAATACGGGGCTGTGACTAAAAAAGTACATGTAAGGGGCTGGACTACCCCTAAGGCAACGATTGTGCAGGGGTGTGATTTAGCTGATATCACGCTCAACCGTCAGGTTTTTCCAACAATTAAGAGTACGTTCTTTATAGAGGCTGGGAGGTGGTCTCCAGTTCTCACAGCGTTAAAAGTGGGATTTCAGAAGACTCCTGGGGGATCACCCAGCCTCTATAAACCCCCAATTAGGGAGAAACACCGAGCGGTTGAGCGTGATGTCGTACAAACCAATTCTCAACCATGGACAGGATCACCTCACAATCATTGACATCCAGTTTGCTCCTCAAAAAAATAGAAGTTGGATCTGTACCACGAGAGTCTTCCGAACTCATTAGATCAACATATACGGCTGATATCGCAGAATAAATAATTATTTCTCACACAGCCGGACTTAAACCCTGGAGGGGAAGATTATAGTGCTCTACTTAAAACAAAATCAGACTAAGAGAAAACGTGCGCAGCAAGCTAGATGCAAATGTAAAAACAATTTTCAACGCTTGTATTTCTGTTAGAGAACATTCACACATTCCATTAATCGTCTTTCTATACTGCGAGGACGTCAGGAGAATGTTGTGCACGAGAAAAGATAGTTTATCATACATCGCAAGGCTAACGCAGTCTCGGGTATTTTATGATCACAAAATTGAACAATAAAGGAATAATACAGCTCGCTGTGAAGGAAATAGTTTACAACTAATAATAGTAATTTACAGTTCAAATAGGAAACCTACAGGGCTAATGAATAACCGCGTTTCGACCTTGATAACTAAATACCTCGGCTGAAGTAGAGCCGTGTATCGGCAGTGAGTGAGGCCTTTCAAGGCTCCTGTAGTGGAGTAGAAAACAGTCCCTGGCTTCGGAGTTAGTATTGCTATCGATATGACGATATGATTTATTGATGCCAGAACACTAAGGCAACAGAATAGTTAGTTACCGTACTGCATCGGCACGCTTTAAAGGGGATGTAAGCGATTTTGATCAATAACTCTATTTTCTCAGCAATATGTTCCTGTATAAATCACTAAAAGGAACGTTTGAGAATACTTTTTTACTTAAGAGTTAATTTCTAATCCTTTTGCGTCGCATATAAACCAGATTGTAAATTCCCTGCAAGGGTTTTGCCGATGATATGCATCTGTAAAGCGAGAACGAGGAATCTGTAACGGTAAAAATACTAAAATAAATAAACAGTTCAAGATAGTTACAATGACAGGAATAGAAATGGCGGTGATTTGAATAAAGGTTATATTTGAGTGGGAAACAGTTGAATGGATAATTCTAATGATGGGCAGAATTGGTCAGGGAGTACAGTCAATGTAACACAAAAATAAACAGATCTTATTTTTTGACCTGAAGACGGCCTACACCGTAGGCCGAAACGTTGGCTCAATTAAAAAATAAGTTCTGCTTATTTTTGTGTTATCATTAACTCCACCCCCTGACCAATTCTATCCATCAACAGGAGACTATGAGTTTTATCACACAATTAAATTTAAGTATTTTCAGACTATTATATCAATAAAAACGAAATTTAAGGGGAAATGCTTGTTATTTTTCATATCGATGCGAAATTATTTATCACGCAGATTTTGAATAGACAAATCAAAGATAGAATTTAACCAACTATCCTTCCACCCTTTTCTGTAACTAACAACAGACAGTAAACATTTAAATGCCAGTAGTAGTTTAACAAAATGGACTACGCCTTGCATAGAATATTTGGTCCCAGGAAGGAGTACGAGAAAGAATTTGCCCCGGTTAAACAACACAGAATTGCCGACGCATGCATAATTATTTAATTGATGCGGTAGCATAGATGTTTGAAATGGATTATTAATATTATTGGGCTTAGTAACTATTGAATCCTGAATATTTAGTAAGGGCCGATAAACGGCCAAGAAATGGCGTATAATTGTGGACGATGGAGGGAGATTTGTAGACAGTGATTGGTGGATCGGCTAAGAGCCTTAAGTTTCACTAAGAGATTATTATTGTTACAATCTTGGAGGTCATGTAGCCGATGGGTTTTCGAATCCCTTTTAGTAGTATCAATATAATCTACAAAACGTGCAGTGAAATGGTTCGTACGACACATCATCAGTATGTAATTAAAAACGGTATAAACGTTCTTGAGTGTTTATAATAATGTTTGACATAAAATTTTCATCTCACAATGTTAGGTTTTATTAAAATCACTTTATCTCATTAAATAACACTAAGTTAACTAACTTAATCAGTTAACCATCAATTAGTTAATCATTAATAACTAAACAATAATCAGTAAAGATTTAAATGCCAAGGATGAGGATGAGACAAAACAAAATAAATAAATAAACTGTTGTTCTAGAGTGTGTCCGCAAACTGAATTTCTTTAAGTAAGCAAAGTAAGCAACTTTTCTAATGCTTACTAGGAAAATGGAAAAAATTATCCAACGTAAGACAATTGATCCATTTTCGTTGGCTCATATCTCGGTGACTTAGGTAATATGTTTCAAAAACTGAAAAAAAGAGATCTTTGAGCAAAACTCCAAATCCTCCACAACACCTGAAATCTAATGGATTGAAGTTGGGATAAACTTCTTTTTGGTTCGATTGGACTGGACTAATCGAGAAATGGACAGACACTACGGACCTACCACGATTATAGGACTCAATGGACAGACACTACAGACCTAGCACGATTATAGGACTCAATTTTACCCGGCACCTTTCTACTTTGACACACCCAAAAGAGAACGCTCTTTTTTGGTATCCTAGCAACCCCGATTTCGAAAGACTTTTTATACGCTCCATGAAGGAACAGCTGATGCTCTTGAATGCCGACAACAATGGACGGGCGATGAATACAAAAACTGCTCCAGAGGACAACCGCCTCAAGAACAATGAGGAATGAAAGGCATAAGTGTGGGCATAGCGGAACCCAGCCAACCTATCAATATTCAATAGGAGAGGTACCTGGTGGTGGGGTGTAGGTACTTGAGGTATGTACCAAACCAGTACCTAGAAGAAGGGAAGAAGGGAGGATGAGGTACAAGTGCAAGGTATATAATAACAATAATAAAGAGAAGATAATTCTTTAATATATGTAATAACTTTTGGAATGGATGTGTAAGTTAACGTTCTAAAGAGTAATGCATTGGCAAGGAGAAGCCTCATGTCATAGATGAGGATTAAGGAATATTCTCTCAACGAGATCACGCTTAGACCTGTTTCAGTTCTAACAGTTTCATTCTAATTATTGACTGTTATTTGCAACGAAAAATCATTTTACTGTAGAATACATTACAAGACAAATTATATAGATCCGTAAATATTTAACAGAATATTTGAACCGAGGTGAAAGGCATTACACCGAGGGTGAAGGAGGCAATATTTTTTTATTTAGGTGACATAAGGTCCAAAATGCCTCACCCCTCATTGTAAATATGTTTAGAACCATTAGGACAAACAAACGTAGATGGGAGTATTCCATACAGAAAATAAATAAATTTCTCTATAAAGTTCATCAGTGTTGCTAAACATAAAATCTGTCAGCTTAAAGAGTGATGGTACTGAAAGAGAGCATGAGGCAAGAAGAAATATATATATACAAGAGTTAGTAATGTACGAGAAGGGAATATTATATAAGCATGTAGAAGTGGACTTTTACATCACAAAATTATTCAAAGAGCGGATTCTTTATGACCAGAGCTATTAGGGAAAGGAAAGGAGAATAAAAACTGAACTCGAGAGATTCAGATCTAATGCCTTTCATCTCATACATTGAATGCGGAAAAATAAACCTCAAAAGAGGAGTTGAAAAATACAACGTGATTTCTCATTAAATATGAGCAGGCATAGAAAAAAACATACTTGCAAATGCAAAGTATCGAAGGTTAAAAAAACAACATATTTTTTGTTTTCGATCTGTAGAGTATGCTTTAGGATAACTGATATAAAATTCATGTAAAGCCATAAATAAGGCACAAAATCAATGTATAATGACATAGGTAAACTACGTTTGACGATTCACACTGATTGTGAATGAACCTTGAAACAGTTTTTTCACTCTCCTGAAAAATAATGTGATTTACTTTCGATAGTTTTAATCTGTATAGATGATATCTCAACAGACCGTGTTTATTTGTAATGTTAAATAATAATTAGTAATTGAAAGAAATTATGAACGGAATTTCTAATATCACCTCTGGTACTAAGATAAGAGGTTTAGTGTACATACCTTCGACCTAGGGAAGACGGACAAGACGTCCGTCCAAAACCTGGCCTCCTCCCTGGAGGTACCCTTGACGAAGTGGACAACGTCCGGGGCGGTTATGGCCAGGCTGTAGGGGTTTCCTGTAAGCTCTTCTGCAGGAGTCACCTCCACCACCTTGTTCATGTCTATCGAAGCCTGTGGCACCGTCTCCGGCTGCAACAGATAAAAAAAAATTAACATAAAGCTTAAAATTATTTACCAATGGATACATAAATTAATAATACTTATTTGGATATTTTATTAGTCGAAATAGTGAAATAAGCGAGTGCGATATTTTAATTAAACTAGACGACGTTTCGACCCAATCTCTAAAGGCATAATTCAAATTAAATTCATGAGGCAACTTCTTAACGTATCTCCTAAGCAACTATATATGTACAAGTATATGTATATACTTGAGAGACGTTTATCCCTAAATGATTTTTACAATAATATTATTTAATATGATCTAAAAACATGTTTGCATATTAAGATGAAGTATTGGCTTCATTATAAGTTTTTACCTTAAATGATTTTTTTTTCCTTTTAACACCAATCTTGCAGTACTTCACCTGAAATTATTACCATGGCGATGTTTCTAAACAGAAGATAAGTTGAAAAGGAAACAAAAGTTGCTGAATTCAAGTTATATTCCTCCCTATCCTAACGTACTCTTAAGAATTACAGACTCTGAGAAAAGCGCACCAATCCAGAATGCATGCAGCAGAAATGAGATTTCTCAGGGAGATTGAAGGCAAAATAAGAAGGTATCGAGTCCGGAACACCACTATCAGGTCGAACCTGAATGTTAAGCCAACCAACGATGTAATGAGGAAAACCGACTGAGATGGCTTGGACACCTCCTGCGAATGGATCCTAACAAATTAGCAAAGATGAAATTGGACGAAGAGGTGAAAGAATTCGAGAAGAGGGGACTTCGGTCGGTGGAAGACCGGCAGAGCTGGAGAGGCTGTGCAGAATTCCTCCTCACACTCCATAGGCGGTTCAGGAGTACAGAATATGATGACCACTACAAGCGCGAAAGGATTCAGTTTCGTGATGTGGTAGAGACTTCACTGTTTTTTAGGCCATGGACTGTGGAGGGAGGTGATTTGGCAGATATCACACTCTACAGCCAGGATTTTTCCTAAATTTAGGGTATCCACTTGATACAGATCTAAGCGAGTTTGCAGATTCCGCGGGGTCGATTTTTTCCTGTTAATAAATAATTCATCTGCTAAAGACTGGATTCGAACCCGAGATCTTCATACAGCAATCGATCCTCTGACACACAGAGCTTCCCCGCTGTGTTTTACATAATTTCAAAATTTAATAAAATTCTATAAATAACAAAAATAACCAAAAAGACTAATTAAAAACATACACACTTGAAGCGTTTTGGAATACATTTCATTTACAATTTTTTTTTTATTTACAATAAAAAAAAATTAAATGAGTAAAACTTAGGCTGAGAAAAAAAGAGGGGCGTCCAAAACACTTAATAATAAATAGAAAAATATAACGATATATATATTTATTTATTTGTTCCACTCCTAAAGATGGGAAACAGATTAAAGTAAATACTAGTTGGACTATGTATATTAACAAAGCACCGTATACATCTTGGCCATTCCCGTACGTGTAGGGGAAACATTAAACTGTAATTTTCTACCCAAGGCCGAGCATTTAATGACAGCAATTAGTATTGCTTTTTTAACATCACGTTTTGAATTCACTTATAAAGAATATTTGATTTTATTTTGCATTGTAATAGAGTATTTAATAAAATAAAATAGCTTATTTTTAGTGTATTTTCTTATTATGAAAAAAAAAAAATTAAATAAATAACATCACCTCAAAAGTTAAGTTGTTACATTTTAAAATATATAGATAACAAAAAATGACAAGCCTGGAAATTCAGCATATCTCTTTTTTATTTTATTATTATTTTAATTTTAATTTATTTTGATTAATTGTTATTTTGATGGTGATTTTTTAAAAATATTTTTGTTTTGATGAGAAAAGATCAGGCCGGGATTCAAACCCGGGTCGTCTGCATCTCCGGTGCAGCACTCTAAACCACTGAGCTACCAGGGGTCGTATCCAAGTCAGACAAATCCGTTCTCTTCACCGATCCTATGTTCAATGAACATTCTTCCCCGTGTATACATCGCAAAAATTGCGAGAACACGGGGATATAGGATCGGTGAAGAGAATGGATTTGTCGGGCTTGGATACGACCCCTGGTAGCTCATTGGTTTAGAACACTGGAATAGAGATGAAAACGACCCAGGTTCGAATCCCGGCCCGGACAAATCTTTTCTCTTCAAAATAAAAATAACCACCATCAAAAGAACAATAAATAAAAATAAATTATAATTTTATATTAGCCTTAGATTTGAACCTGTTGTATTGGGAGAGGGCTTCCTCAGCCTCCTAAAAGAATCGTATGTGAATATATACACAAACTATATACATGTATTTTTCAAATGCATGCGTAGGGGGGGGGGGTTAAATTCGCAGATAAGTTTAGCGGGGCAATAATAATTATGTAAATCGACTAGTTAATTAAAGCTGAATAAAGGTCCTCGAGACAGGGACTCACGAGGCACACGGACGGGCTACCGGATTGCCCTCATTAATTATGCAAATATATCAGCTATTAACTCGTAAGCGGGAAGATAACATAACTCAACACTATATCCAACTTTCCAGTCCTACCCGCAGCAGTAGTTTTCTCCGAGTCCACTCCTTCTCCTCTGGAGAAATCTTATTGCTGGTTAAAGTGGATATTAAAATTGAAATTTATTGATGAACATTACTATATAATAAAAAAAACTAAATGTAATAAAATAATGAGCTATACTGCTACGAAAAAATATTTTTATTAATAAAAAAATAATTATAAAGAATAATCACAATTCGAATTTTTTTTTCCTGCACCACTACAACCCATGAAGAGTTTGTGGATTCGGTAATGATAGATAATAATTTTTTTCTAAGACAATGATTGTGATTTGTCCGAGATCACCCTCAACCGCCAGGTTTCCCCTAATTTGGGGTACCCACTTATTAAAGGCTGGGTGAGGCTCAGGAGGGTCCAACCACGGCTGTCAAAAGATAAAATCAATTATCTGTTACAGCTGGATTCGAACCCGGAAAATTCAACAAAGGAAATCTTCACACAGAGCTACCTCGCTCCCCCACAATTTGGGATTTAACTATTTATTTAATAATAATAAATTCTTTATTTAATTAAATAAAAACTTCTATTTAAATAAAAATGTATCTAGATCATTTATCTAATAAACAAATTCAATCAATTAATTAAGCAAGTACATTTCGCGAAACTAGACTGGTTGGACAAAGGAGCCTTCTTCTTAAAACTTATATTTAATATCAATGTCTGAATAAAGAATTTTAAATATTTAATTTTTAAACAACCAATGAATTCTGCTTCAGAACTTCTAAAAAGTAGTACATGGGCGCTGAACTTAGTTGTTCTTTATTTCGCAGGATTTAACCGGTACACCAATTTTGCAATCAAA
Organism: Troilus luridus; assembly: GCA_964056705.1. Taxonomy (NCBI): domain Eukaryota; kingdom Metazoa; phylum Arthropoda; class Insecta; order Hemiptera; family Pentatomidae; genus Troilus; species Troilus luridus. Next base: position 92,357,371 of record OZ057415.1, on the reverse strand, counting down.
TGGAAGATTAAATCAGATTGTGTAAAATAAAACACTTAAATTGACCCCGAAAGAGTGAAACATAGTTCAACTTAGTCCGACGAAAACAGATATTGAATTTTAATGATTCTGCAATGAGAGGATTCATCCTCACAATCTTGAAATCCTTATATATGTAATGCAAACCACAGTTGGACAACGCAGAGGAAATCGATTATACAAGTTCTCGGAAAAGGATTAAATGATGAGAATAAAATTGACTGCTATTGGAGAAGATGGCGGTACAAGGTGAGTCAGATATCAGATACCTGTTTGTCCCATTCCCATCAATAATGGATGAATACTGCCCTACATATCTTCCATCTGTTGCAACAAAGTTGAGCTCGAAAAAACATGAGATGACTTTCCTCAAATCAAAGCAAGGGGATACATCAGTCTTATTAGACAAAATGTAGAGAATTATCATACATATATGTACACGAGCGAGTGGAGAAACATCGAGCGTCAAAAGTCCATTACGATTCTATTGCGAATTCCTTTTATCTGGAAGCTATTTATTCTTTATACGGTCAGCAGATCTGTGTGGCTAAAAGCCTAGATCGATTTGATAATAAGCTGCATATTTTATTTCACAACTTGTAAGGAAAAGGTTGGAGTTGTTTCTGCAAACTAACAGAAGCTCATGCAGATTGAATAGGAATCAGATGCCAACAATGTTTCCCACTAAACCAAGGCACTAACAAAAAAGTAAATTATTAATAAATAACATCACCTCTGACTCTTTAGTCAGATTGAATAAAATTAAATAAATAAATAAAAAAACTGTATTTATACATAAAATTAAAAACCTTGAGTTCAGTTTGAGGTAAGAAATGCACTGTTACTCAAACAGTTGTGTGCGGAGCCAAGATCGCCCGGTTTTCTCCTAATAAAGGGCACTAAATTTATAAATGCCGGGTGAGCCCCACTAAGGTCTTAAGAACTGATAAAACAATACATACTTTATCTCCCATAGCCAAATTTGGACTCAGTAGCGCACCGAGCTACCCATCTCTCAATATATAGCACTTAAAGCCTTGCTAAATTTGCTGTATACTTCAACATTAATACTATCCAATACCGGCATTACTTATAACAATCTAGATATGTTTGAGAAGAATATTATTAAAACATTATAAAATCTTACTAGAATAATCAGCAATAGGTTTTTTAAATTCCTTCCAAATTTTAATTTATCTTCTAAATAATTTTAGGTGAATCAAATATCATTTCCGCAAAAAAGAGTGTTGACCTGAAAAAATCCCTTTCACTAACTAAAATCCTTGACCATTGCAACACATAAAGGATCTTGTGTTTAATACTGTAAAAGGAAATTTAATTGTTTACCGATAATTAAAGAGTGCTCAGAATACGGCTGTGACATGTAAATATTTAATCTGTTAACAGCCATATGTGGACCATGTGGGAACTCCAGAGCCTCCTGGGGTTCATGTAGCCTCTACAAAGTCAGTTAATTGGGGAAAAGCCTGGCAGTTGAGTATAAACTTAGACAGATGACCCTCCTGCCCAATCATTTTTATATAAACAGTCTCTACCACTTACGGAGCCCAAGACCCTTCTGGTGTTGTAGTGGTTCATTTTTTATTTTTTTAAATATATCTTATAGTCCAGGATCCATGGTCCATTTTTGCACTTGATTGGTATCAAGCTGAATCTTCGTGAATATCTTCGTTACGACGAGAAGCCCAACAATTTCCTGTGCGAAAATTCTCGATTGTGGTAGCTAACAGAGGTAGCAATGATAAAATATTTCGATTTGATGATTCTCAAAAATTTATTACTAACTGGGTTTTTTTTTTGTTAAATCTCAAGATAATTATCTAAATTATTTGAAAAAATATTTGTCCTACAAAATGTATGGTTTGATCAAAGAGTCCCCTCCTTCCAACATGTATCGATAACGAGGTCATCAAAAATGATTACTAACCACCTGATTTTTTTTTACTTCGTAATCGAAACATGTTGGAAGGAGGGGACTCTTTGATTAAACCATCCATACATTTTGTAGGACAAATATTTTTTCAAATAATTTAGATAATTATCTTGAGATTTAACATTTAAAAAAACCCAGTTAGTAATGAATTTTTGAGAATCATCAAACCCTTGCTACCTCTGTTAGCTACCTCAATCGAGAATTTTCGCACTGGAAATTGTTCGGCGTCTCATTGAAACGAAGCTATTCACGAAGATTCAGCATGATACTAATCGGGTGAAAAAATGGACCTTGGATCCTGGACTATTCAATGTAGGTAATTACTGCATAACTACGTTAAAAACATAAATGTACGACTTTGTATGAACATAAATATGGTCTTTACAACAGAAGAGTCCCTAGACAGCTCACACGACACAACCCTAAAGGGCGGGGTTGGTGGAGAACATCGATTCCCCAGTACCAACCCCTTGAAGCTGCCAACCCCCTAGAGAGACTTGTAGCATATGGAAATAAAGTATCAATGGATATGTATTGGTTAATACAATAAATGGTATTTATAATACAAAAAACTAATTAATTGTATTCTTAAGATACAATAATTCTGAAACAATCTGTTCTGGCTCTATAAAACTGGTGAAACTATTTTTTTTTTAATATCCCAGGTTTTATTTTTTTACTTAACGACTTATATTTAATGAAAATGAATTTAATCAAAGTATACTAATTAATTAATTGATTAGTTAGGGAAGGCCTTCAATGACTGCGCCAGGGTATGAAGCCCGGACCATCTGGAAGAGGATGAGATGGGTGTGGCGAGTAGCTTCAACTTTCCAACAGGACATGAAATTTTCCATCAGAAAAAATTAAAAACTATTTTATACCTTAAATGAGAAAGATCAAATAAAAACTTTTAGCTTAATATGTCTAAAGTAAATAAAAAGTTCTTAGTGATGTAAAGTTTTATGGGGGTTTTCTAGCAACGGATCGAGGAACAACTTTTTGTTCAGTCTTTTGCCATGTCCGATATGTTAAATCATCTATATTTTATAAAATTGGAAAATCAAAATGCATCTGTTCCTGACTTTATAAAGCCGTTACACAAAATATAACAATTTTTTAAAGTTTAAATGAAAAAAAAAAAGGAATGTATCGCTTTAAAAATTAAAAGAAGCTACATCTTATGCCAATATTTCGATTTTAGGACTGTTATTGTAATACAGAGTCCTATAAACATTTAATCATTTTATTAGATGCAAAATGTTCAATATCTGAAAACAACACTAAGTGGCTACTCTTAACAGATTCAATATGGGAGTACAAAATAACTAATGGACTGAACTTCAATTTTATTTGGGCATCTTCACTGAAACAGGTACCCAACAAAATACATCTACTGAACAATTAAATGAATAGTAACATAATTTGTAAAATAGAAGTACCCCCTAGTTAATGACAAATGACATAAAGAATAATAACAATGGACTATTCCCATAAGAAACAATAAACTAGGAAAACAACATGCTATCATATAAGGTACAATATTACACAATAGAGATTAAATGTTGATTCAACGTAAAGTTAAGATTAATAAAGCTAATAATGATTGAAACCTTCAAAGTATAAAAAGTAACCACTTCATTATAAGAGATCCTCATGTCTACGCTTAAGGAAGATTCATTTTTCAGAAAATGTGATGCCTTCAAGACAGAGATAAGGGCATTTAAGGAAATAGCGGACAGAATAGCAGCAGCAAGTTACTGATAACAGCAGTTTCAGATTACATTGTAGCAGAGAATACTCTCCTAGCTAGTATCTGATGGAGCTAGTAGCTGTCGTGGCAGCCGTAATAGAATATATTGTATTTACGAGTACAATACCTTAAGTTATTTGAATTTAATACTATCCGTTACATGTCGAATTCCTCAGGTGACAATGATAGTTAAGTTAATGCGACAGTAAACTGCTCAAAGGGTTCTTAATGTAGTTGACCGTGGATATTAATCTTAAGTAGGATTTTACAGAGGAGGGCAAGTCAAAATTATTTTGAACACTATGTTTACAAGAATAAATATAAACGATCAAAACTTATAATAATAAAAATGTAAAACTATAAAAATCTTGAAAACAGTAATGAAACTCCCACTTGGTCTGTAGACGAGTGAATGCCTAGTATTATTAGTATATAAATTTTAGATCAAATAAACTTGAGGTACAAAAAAGAAGAATTATAAATAAATCTTAGATCCAGAAGGAACAACAGGACTATGGAAATTAAGATCTAATAATGAAATATACAAGATGATAGAAACCATAACAGAAACAGGAAGAAAAAGAAGGCTTTTTGAACTATTTATTCAGAATGGGTGATTCCAGGTTAACCAAAAGGCCATCCACAAGCTGGACAAAGGAAGCAAAGAAATATCGAGAAAGAAATGATTTGAAGGAAGAGGACAATATGAACAGAGTGATTGTTAGGAATAGGATCTTGAGTGTGGAAGGATTCCAGTGAAAGAAACCTTGGGCGAAGTGGTCCGAGGACTGAAAGAAGCAGCACAGTGAAATGATGAAAGAATATTGGAAGGGATGGAAGAGAAAACAACAGGGTAGGAAGTATTAAGTTTGTTCGTGGTCTCTAGTAGGCCTCATCGAAAAGAAGAGTAAGAAAGATCTTGACAGTTGCAATTAAGGATGGAAATAAATTTAATGAATTAATTTTACAATATAAGGTTTCTAGAAAACAAAAACAATCCAATGAGGATAGAAAATCGACTGAAGGAAGAAGCAACCAACAAAAAATTCCTCAAATTAAGACAGGTATTTCTTTAACAAATATACGAAAGGGACGATCTTCGTAACTTCTGAATACCTTTTTCATATTTTTTTAAAATTGAATCCTCACTTATTTATTTATATTCTTATTGTGAATTCTAATTAGTATGCAATTTGGAATACTATTTTGCTCAGGAAGTTTTGAATAAAAAACACTGATACTATCTGGAATACAGAATAAAATGCTGATATTAAAATTATGTAACCCAAGCTCCATTTGCCCCTAATCTATTGCCCTATAGCCTTTGAACTTGCCGATATAAACAATTGCTAGCCTTTGATCATGGCTTAGCATTCGCTAATTGCATATTTCTAAATCATATCTGTAGTTCCTATACATTGACGTATATTTTCTTAATGAAGCCAAAGGATTAAAGAAAATTAATTAACATGGAAGTAAATATGATAAAAAGAAAAAAAAATCGACCTTTAATTACTTTCATGGTTGTTCTTATTTGTTCATTTAACGTCACTTTATGATGCTATGGCTAATCGGACGATACTTTCATGGTGGATGTGAAAGAATAAATAAATTACCGCCATACTGGATTCGAAACTAGGCCTGCAGGTTTACGAGCGCAATGTCTTACCAACTCCCTCAATAAACAAATACATTAAATACTTGATAAAGAAATGAAATACTAACGAATATTAAATTATTATCCTTTATTGTACTATAGCTATTTATTCGAGAGTATCTACGAAAAACAAACTATGACTTTACATATCAATAAGCGGTTATTGATTTTTAACATTCTTTTAATTGTATTAACAGTATAATATTATATAATTATTTTTTCATGTATACTATTTGAATAATTTCTTTAATAACATTAAGCCATATATTGAAAAGATTCAGTTCGCGGATATTTCTAAAAGGTCAAATAAATACATCTTCAAATGCCATCCATCTTCGTTGCGAAGGTCGGCAATCATCAAGGCTATTCGAATTTAGGATACGGCAGGATCTGAAAGCTGTTTTGTAAAGAGCTGAAACCATTCTCTTAGTTTTCGCAGCCAGCAGTGTCGTCGTCTTCCAACGCTTCTTCTTTCTTGAATTTTTTCCTGCATTATCAACTCAAATAAGTCATACTTAACACAACGCATTACGTTTACCTTTCTTTACAATTATCACCACTTTTGTTTTCTTCTTAGTCCTCTGTTTAACAGTATCGTTTGAAGCTTTATCCATCTTATTTCGCGAATCTTTCGATACATTCGCGTCTCAAACGAATTTAGTTTTTATATATCTGTTTTCCTTATGGTGCACCATTCTACCCCACAACAAAGCATCGAGAACACATAGCGTCCTATTTCCAAGCCTAACGTGAGGTCTTTGCAGCAGAATGATCTCTTAATTTTTATAAATGTAGATGTTACCTTTTCTATTCACATTCTTATTCTTCCGAACAGTTTGATATATCACACTTCCAAATTATCTATAATTCTCCACTCTCTCAATCGTTCGATTTCCAAGAACAGGATTTACATTGGCTTGATGTTTCTTTGATATGATCATAAACTTGATCTTGGTTTGTAAATATAAATGTCTGCGTAAATACATTTTATTCACTATTAAAAAAATTTGTTTTGATAAATTTACTAGAACACCCATACAACAGTTTTTAACAGGGAGCAATCTACAGCGAAAAAATCTGTCATATTTTTAGTAATATTAATATTAATTTATTGGTAAAGAAATCTGATATTTTTATTCGTAAAAAAAAAATAACAAAAAATGACCAAACAAATAAGAAACAAAACGCTGTTGAGTGTTGATATAACTTCCTACATTGGCTGTGTGTAAGTCTTTCACCCTAACGTCGATAAGAATTTTTAAAATTCTAGTTATGTTCCATATTTAGTCTTGATTCAAATTTTAATTGTATTTCTTTGAAAGATTTGGTTATCCTTGAAACCTATAGAAGTTTTATTTTTTAAAGTTTAAACCTTGACTTCTTATTCTTATGATCAATATATGTCATCTCTCAAAATATTTTAAATGTCAAAAATAACGATATTCCATTTTTATATTTGGTTATTTTGATCCATCGATGTTTATAACCGTAAATAATCTACTTAAAAATACATATGTATGAAGAGTCGATTATCCGAAAGTCGATAATCTGAACATTCAATTATCCGAAGATTACAAGGAGGGCTCGACATGGCTATTTTATTAGAAAATAAGTTTGAACAGTTGAAGAGTATTTTATGAAATTGCAATCTTCTTAATATTATAATTAAGCTATTAGTAATATAAGGCATGTTAGTTTTTCCCATGAAAATAGTTTGATGAGACACAGAGTCAACATGTTTTTTAATACGAACGTGGTGAAAATTTGGTATATTCTTTTTAAAACAGTAAATTGCGATTATCAGAAAAACACCCGACGACATTAATAAAAATAATCGACTCTCTATTGTATAAATTTATAAGTTGAATGTCGAAAATATAGATATTTCTTCGATATCAGTATTACTTACCGGATTTTCCAATTTCATTTATATACATTATTAAAAAAGATTCGATTTAAAAAATACTTGGTTCTCAGCAAATTAAATTTTTGTTAATTATTCCGCAGGTTGTAGATTCGAGTTGAGTCACAACATTTTAACTTTTCACTCGGTTCCCTTTTAATACTTTTCAAAAATACAAGTTATCATGAGTTTTATTATAGAAACGAGAATGTAATTACGGGAAATTGGTATACTTCCATAATCATTCTTCCATCTATGCTTCGAAATGTTAGTTGAAACTTTTATTTCTCGATGAAATGATTATAGAAATCTACTCATTACCAATAATTACATTCTCCTTTCCATAATAGAGCTCCTAATAACGTGTATTTTTGGAAAATATTAAATATGAAACGAATAAATAAACAGTTAACACTTGATGTAACTCAACTCGAAGCGACAACGTGTGGAACAGAACAGACCAATTTTTTTAATACCACAATTAAACATCATAAAAGAGCCTATTCGTGATATCAGACAAATTACCTCCTTGCGCAACCGTTGTACTACGAAATAGTACAGTCTCTACTACGTACTGAAAACAAGATTCTTCATAGAGAGTCTGTTAGATATAAATAAGCATAAACATTCCATCTCCTGAGAAATCAAATACCAATCTTTCATTATCAGGAAAATACGGTCCTATGATGGCGAATGACATTGGCACTATGATCGTAGACATATACGGACATAACCGCATCGAGGAACACACACCCGGTAGAGTAATTATGCAGGGTCCCGTGCTCGGACATGTGTAAACACTCTGGAATGCGCTTCTTTTCTTTTCATCATGAGGCGCTGCTGTGGAGGAACGGCGACCTTCCCCATCCTCCGAAGAGTCAAGGACCAAGGAGTATTGCTGATTGGGTTCAGGAGAGCCATTCTCCTTGTCCCGACATTTTCATAGATTGAGCTAGCAGGTGTATGTCTTCTCTAGAGGGGATGGGAACGTCTGATTTACACCGAGTAGAAGGAAACGGCGAAAAAACTAGTGAAAATAAACACAATGAGACAAAATCAAAGCATCTGAATTTTAATCTTTATTTTCGGTCGGTTTCCTGTTAAAAAATAAAAAATAAAATACTATTAGCACTACTAATAAATTCTTTATTTATTCTGAGACAAGTTCCTTAAGAGTGATATATCTACATCCCCGGTGAATAAGCGGTAAAGGCGAATTTTATCCTTAGGGAATTGACAGAGGGAAGCGAAGTCGTGTCATTCTCATAGTTTTTGGTTTGAATTAAAGCTGTAAAGCAAGCAATAACTCCTTTTCAAGCCGATGCCTGACTTAGCACCTTATTCAGTACGAAAATAACTCGATCCCGATTCCTTAACAAGAAAGAGAAACTCATTTTGAAGAAAATTCAACTTAACCACTTATTCCCCAGGCCAGAAGATAATAACGATTCGAGGAATTTTCGACGTTTCAATTTTCTTAAAAAATCAATGGCATCTTGGTTATGATTTTAAATTTACATGTATGGTAAAAATTGACGTTAAAGCGCTTTGATAATCTCTCTATAGCCAGTTTTTTAACTAGTGCTAGTTTCTGTATATGAGACAAAAAAATTTTGTTTAGTCTTCCATGCTCGATCAGTTAAATTATAAATCATTTAAAAATTGGGAAATCATAAATCTACTGTTTCTGACTTCTTTAATTCATTACAAAAAATATACCACTGTTTTTGGATTTAAACGGAAAACATCGATTTCAATAAAAAAATAAGCAATATCTCATTCCATTGCTTCGATTTTAGGACTGTTATTTCAATATGGAGAATGTAGAGAAATAGGATTATGGAATTTTTCTTATAAATTATTTTGTTAGGTTTATCTATAACAAATAAAACAATCATTATTTTATTTAATGCGAAATAGTAAATATTCCAAAACAAGTGGGTACTCGTATAACATAAGCAAATTTAAAACAAAATAAAATTTAGGCAGATCAAATTTTGAATCCTTTTTATCGCAAGTTTGCAGTTACAATAAGGAATATAACAACAATATGGCTATGTATGAACTTGAGGTACTTAAACGACTAGCTTTCCTTGATAGATGACGCTTATCAGATCTCCTTTAAGTACTTTCGCAGAATAGTTAAAAAGAATGTCAAGAATTTCCCTTATGAAATATTCATCGACTCCTAGGACTGTATAAAAGAGAATGCTATGAAGCTAGGACTAGGAGTTAGAGTTATGTAGAACAGTTATGTTTTCGGGGCGGGCCTCGACTCTGCTAATAACTATCTTGTACCTCCGAGGGAGAGAGGGGGGTTTCGTGAAGGAATGTGGGCGCCCCCCACCATCGAATTTAAATTTTAGGCTTCAGTTCGCATCGCCAACACGGCCCAGGCCTGCTTTCTCCGTTTGTCGTTGAGGATATAGTTAACTAAACTTATGTAGCAAGTATTCATTGCATAATTCTGACCAATAGGAATTATGAACGTATTATATATTTAAAAAAACTTTCTTATCAAACAGTTAACCCCAAAAAGCATCTTTTAAGTCTATTTAACTGCCATAATATCAATAATTTATATACCAAACATTTTAATAAATACTAAATATGCGAAAATAAGTCGAAAATGACATACATTAAAACCACTTATTACTAGTGTGAAAATGATTATTTTATCTTATTTGTATTCTCTTAATATCTATATGTAATATGTAACATCGAACATATTGCTTTCTTCATGAAAGAGGTACTATACATTCTGTTTCAGATACTATTTTAAACCGAATTTCTATTTTTCCCTGAATTTTTGGCGCCTGGACCAAGAAATCGTTATATTTTGCTAGCACTAATAATAAACAAAACCACCTGCCACTCATTAAATATTTTTATTTTTTTGAATTCTAGAAAAAATCATTTACATTAACGAAACGCGAATCACCATAAATTTTTTTCAGTAAATTCAAGATAAAACTAAATTGCCTTGTAAAGTCTATAGCCTTTGAAAAAAGTCAATTTTGGTTATAAAAACGTGTGATATAAACAATTATGTTTTAAAACATATCAAATATGCGAAAATAAGTGCATTATGACATTGATAAACACTTTTAAAGATTTCATAAAATATATTAAATTTTTTTCAGAATCAGAAACACTTTATAATTCAAATCATGCTGAAATATTTGCACGGAATTGTAGAAAATATAACGGGATTCATTCATAATTTTTTGAGTAAGTTTTTAGTTAAAACTAAATTGAATTTTAAAATCCGGAGGTTTTCTAAGAAGTCTGAAGTATATTTATGCAATCTTAAAAACTATTTAAGTATTTTGTTAAAATTTCAAACTACGAAAATAAGTCAAAACAACATTATAAGATTATATTAAGTATTTTGAAATCATTAAATTATATTAGAAATACTTAATAATTCAAATCGAATTGCCGTTTTTAGACGCTATTGTTTATAGTAAATAATAACAAAGAAAGTTGAATTGCTGAACTTCAAAAATTTTATTTTGTGATATCAGATGTTGTTTTATACTTTAAATGGAAACAATGTAATAAGTATCACCCAATATTTACATATATATATATATATATATATATTTTTTTTTTTTCATGAAAGAGGTACAACGGATTCTGTTTCAAATATTTTTTTAACTCATTTTTGATTTTTTTTTGGCACCTAAACCAAGAATTTTTTTTTGCTTTAGCACTAACCATGTCATAATTTTGTTATGTGTCTGTCGCGTGTGTGTGTGTGTGGTTTAGTTATTTTCCAGTAATGTATACTTAAGGTTTTGTTTTATGGAGCTTTCCTGTCGCATTCTATTAATTTGTACTGTTCGAGGTAACTACTTTTTTTTTTTTTACTTAAAATTCTTACGAAAATTTTCGTTTTCCACGAAAAGTGTTTCAAGTTCGATTGTGAAAACCCCAACGTGGAATCGATTAGTTTCATCCATTCACCATTAGTAATCGATACCAGGCAAGGTCAAACATTCACCGCTCAGGACATGCCCTTTAGTTGTAAGCAGGAAAAAATAATAAGAAAAAAAAATGCACATACGAGAGACACTACATGAATTCATAATTATTATAATATTCGAAGGGAATAATTTCGAAAATAATCTATCATTACCATGAAAATAATTTCTAATGAAAATAACACGAGGTCAAATATTAAATAATAATCCTCAATGCTCCTTACTTTGTTACGAACAAAGTAATCCATAATGACCTTAACGTCCCGTTTATTGCTGATTTATGCCGAATCCGATATCAATATTTTCATGACTAACTTCATTTCCACTCAAACCCACTAGTTTCAAACCTCGCAACCTCTTCAATTCCTGATAATGCTCCGAGGCGTCTGAAAAGAAGATGGCCTCGTGACCTTCTAAGCTGAACTTTTTATTTGAGTGCTACCATTGGGTAGTTTCTCTACTTGTATTTTCATGTCAATGTATTCACTCATTTTATTTACTTGATGTATTTTGTATACAGTTGTAAATTTCAATAAATATATTTTTAAAAAAAATTATTTTATTTATATACCATATTTTAAAGGAATACATCAATTTAAACTGCTTTGGATCTTATTATTAGAAACCTTTTTGCATCGATTCAATTTTTAAATTTAAATTGATGAATTTACACATTATAATACGGTTTATAATACCAATCACCTAAAAGGAATCATTTCTAGCCTAAATCTAGAAATATTGCAAATGTAAAAACAATTATAAATTGTAGAAATAAACATAATGAAGTAAAATAATTAAAGGCAAAATGTTATTAGGAGAGTCTGTTTATTAAAACTTTACAATGTCGAGCTATAATCAAAAATTTATTTCACATGAAAAGTGTAGATATGAATAAATTTCAACGAAGACGAAACGACGTAATGAGCCATTCCATTCTAAAAAAAAAATGGATTTTACAATCTTATGTTTTATTTAACTTTATTCTTCTTTGCAATGTTCTTTATTTTGTTTTTCCCACTATTTAACGAGAAAAAATACAGGATATATTAATTTTTTTAGAGAATATTACAAGAGAACTTATTGTATATGAAAATAACTATATTAGCGCACAGTTGGGATAAGTTTTAATGTTTTTCTTTCCTCAAATAAGGGTGTAAACGTTTGGAAATCTGATTTCATAATGTTTCTATCTTTATTGTCTTAGTTTCAGTCTCTCCTTTTTACATTATGTGGAAACGACAGAGGCAAATTTTAGGGAGTTGAAAGCCATAGCATGCATTGGCAAAATATTATTGACAATTTTCCTTCCACCTTGAAGTGATAAAAATGCCTCTTTAACCAACTGACACAAGGAATATTAAATAAAAACAACGTTATTTACCATCTCAAATAGATCCCTGGCGATTTGATAGGCATTACGATATGTATATATGTTACGGTAAATGTACACTCTTGGGAAATGTACACTTTTACCGTAAAATATGTACATTTTCCAAAAAGTTAGGTATATGTGAACTGAATATAATCTATATTTACATTTCTCGGCAAATGTGTACTCTTGCCTACACGTTTTGGTAAATGTATACTCTTACCTTCATGTTTTAAGAAAAGTTGGAATACAAATAAATTAAAAATGTTGTTGCAGTAAAAAAATACTTAATTAAATAAACATAATATAAAAGGCTGTAATAACGAAAATTATTTTTATTAAAAAATGTAAATGACAAACAAAACATACTTTTCTTTGCATATTATATAGGTTATGATCCCAATATTCATAAATACAATTTTCGTCCTAGTTTTTGAGGACCGATACGATGGGGATCAAACAAATAATAATAATAACATACTTTTCTTTATTATAACAGTTAAATTTTATAAAACTATATAGGAACATATAGAAATTTCATAATGAAAAAAGTTATATTTATTTGAGCGAGAAATGCTATTGTGGCACTTGGAATTACATAATATTCCAGCATTTTTACAACTGCATTTTTTTGAGGAACATGTTCCTTTACAGATGCATCTTTTAAAACTTTGTCCACCAGTAAGGGACTGCATTCCTATAATTTCATATTTTGTATGCACACCAAAACGACATGGTCATTGTGAATTCATTACATTCAGTACATTTCCCTTCTTTGAAATTGTAAATGTTAGTTGAATGCACATTACCCAAACGAGGAGGCAAATGTGCATATATACCGGAAAATGTGTACATTTGCCGCAATATCTACTTTAACCGTAATATATATATTATTTAAATTAATAAATTAAATAAATTTCTAAACCTGCACATCCAATGTAAATTGACCTATAGAAGTACTATTGCTCAATATTTGATTCTATTACACTGTTTCCATTATTTTAACAATGTGGTTCGAGTTTAAGTATCAAAAGTAATTATAAGGGCGGTAAAGTGGCCCTCATAGGTAGGTAACTATCTATTCCCTTTAAATTACAATACAAAAAACTCCCCCTTTACAAATTTGACATATCTAAATACTCTTCCATTACAACCCACAACATAAAGGTTGTCAAATATATTAATTAAATATATTATTTTAGTAAACAAGAAACATGTTTATAAAGTTATTTTTGGCTTAGTAAAGAATGCAATCGTAATGGATTTACTTTGTATATCAATGAATAGCCATCGTTAGACCCTGTGGGATATACCCACCTTCCCAAAGTTTACCCAGTCTCTATAAAGTGGATACCCTAAACTGGAGGAAAACCTGGAGGTTGAATTAGAGTTGGACAAACCCTCCCTCCTCCTCAACAGTCGGCTGAGAACAGACTCTAATATTTACTGAACCCTAGACACATTATGGGCTTTGGTGAAACAGGTTTATACATTCACTAAGACTATGTATCAAACCAACAGTAATTAGTTCGTCAATTTCTCAGTATACCAATCGGACTTTTATCTGCTGGTTCTGTAATGTTAAATATTCAACAGATCGGACCCTTTTCATCTGACAAGAAAAGGTCAACGCAAATGATCCGAGTGACCCTATGATTGTTTATGTCAGACTATATTATAATGATGATATAAACATATAAATATATATCTAATCTATGTTATCCATGCCAAAACATAGTAGGAGAGACACGATACAAAGCCAGCGAACAGAGGATAAGATAGGAAGAGCTAGGAGCCGTGGGAAATGGCAGAAGCACCGCCTTGGTAGGGATGAGCCTCGGGTTGGGCAACCCTAGTGTCTTGCACAACCCACTAGCCACTCACACAGGCTATAACTACACCTAATAAATGTTATTCTCCACTATACGACACGGCAAATATTTCCTTAGACCCGGCCCTTTGCCCAATGCAGACAGCCTCGTTCCCTCTTTTACGTAACGTCTCCATTGCCAATATTATTATTTCTGTATCTTCCACGACAATCACGATCGCTCTTGAGGATTTCGTGGGACCGTTGTGAGCGAAAAATTGGAAAAAGTTTTTGCTAGGTCACGTACGATTATTACCGAGAGAAATTCGAATGTAGAAATATATTTAAGAAAAAATCGAATACCTAAGGTATTGGGTAATTCAAGTGTTCAATACTAAACGAAAAAATGTAGCTTATATATTTTTGTATGTGTCATCAAAAACTGTTACAGAAACTGTCAATTACATTTTAAAACATAGTCATTAATATGATCATTTGCAGCTGTACATGTCTAACTTAATAAACCAAAAATGTATTTCGAAAAAGTCTTGTCTAGCTTTTTTTTTTTTTTTTTAAATGAACTTTTATTTTCTAACAGTCAGACCCATCTTTGAAAGACAAGAATTGTTTATTAATTTTTTATGTCTCTTGCATAAAGTTAATATTCAGGAGACTATCCATTTTAGATATTCATAAAACAATTAAAATAATAATTTACATGTGGTATAATGGTGAACATAACAACCTATTATGATCGTGGGTTCACAGCTCGCCATGCGGGTTCGTAGCCCTAGGATTTTTATAAAGGGACTAAAAAATCCTTAGTTACGCAGTCCTTCGGAAAGGACGTTAAACGGGGGTCCCGATGTCAGGAACTCATTAAACATCCCTATCCTAATTAAACCTGGATATTCAAAATTTAGAGCTCTCACTGTAGCATCGTCCAATTAGCCAAGCCAGCATAAAGTGAGGTTAAATGAGCAAACAATGATAATTATTTGCAATGTCTCCTCTTCAGAAACAGAATGTCTTTAGCTTCTGGAGTTAAGTCTTGAGGTAAAATTTTCCATAGGAATTACTTTAATAATAAAGCCAAATATGTCCAGTTACCTATAAATCTAAGAAACGGGTAATAAAATATCGCTAAGACAGGAGGTGCTAAGGCAGGTGAGGCAATTATCAAGAGGTTCGATTCCCGTTAGGGAGGGTTCGTGACCACTACACGCTATAGTCATAGGGAGGGAAATAATTAAACAGACCTACTAAGACTACTATGGGCTATAAATAGCGGAGCGACCCAACTTTATCTCTGAGGCCGCGGCGTGTGTCAGCGCTCTCCGGGAGGAATGCACCTGTGCAAGCCCAACTCTGGTCCCTCAATTTATATCCTGCCGTCGGGGTCGTAGTTAAATATCTGCTGAGGATCCGGCTGTATTTGACCAGAGCCACCTTAAGGCACTTAAGGAAAATTCATGGCAGGGGTTTGCGACTTATAGGGCCCGAAGATCCTACGTTGGAGAACAATATTTTGCAGTCATGATTTGGAGGAGGGGCCACGTAATATTCAGAAAAAAAACAAAAACAGTACAACTCACGAAGAGACTTGGGTTCAGTATGGTATAGACTATACAGTACCTAGGAAAACGGTTGTGAAGGGAGGTGATTTGTCAGAGAACACGCTCAACCACCAAAAATGATATGCTTGAATCGGTACGATAATAAAACAATTATATACCTGGAAATTACCTTCTAAAACTTATATATTACTGCTTTCTTTCAAGATAGAGAAAATCTAAGATTTGAACCCGGCTGTGTAAGAAAATTATTTAATCTTTTAACACACCGTAGATGGACTCTCTGGGCTTTACAAGCCCTCCTCCCTTAAATGGTGAAAAACCTGGTAGTTGCGTGTAACCAGTGCCACAAAACCTCGCTGGAAGACCGTGTCTTCTATGTACCCGATACAATACCCTTTACGGGCTATATTAGCACAAGTTTTTTCTTTTAAGGTGGCGATTCCACGTAGAAGAAAATGGAAGGTATAAATAAAAAAAAAAAATCATACCATTACTATTCATGAAAAATCGTGAGTACAGTACGTGGTAGAGACTGTACTGTTTCCAGGACAACAGTGGTACAGGAAGGTGATTAGTACGAGCTCAAACACGTGCTTTTCCCATATTTTGGGTATCCACTTTATAGAGGCTGGCTAAGTACCAGTAGAGTCTCCAGATCACAAAGGATTCTTCCCCGGCTTTTAATATATTAAAAAAATAATCTGCTACAGCCTGATTTGAATCCGAGACCTTCGGCACGGCAACTCATCGATCACCTTTGATACTTTACACTAGAATCGACAATATCTCCACACTTTTTCTCTACGCCTTCAATCACTTTGCCTTTTTCAATACATTCGTGGTAAAGACTGAACTGCTTCTAACCCACCGATTATGGAGATAGATGATTTGCCAATTTTTTTCCCAGTGTTAGGTACCCACTTGGAAATGCTGGCTGACCTCCAGAAGAATCTCCAGATTCCACAATGCTTTCAAAAGTTGAATTCTAATCTTGTTTCAAAATGGAATTCGGATGGGAAATAATCATATTTTAGACATGCATTAAAGAAGAAAATAATTGAAAAAAAATCAAAATATAAATTTAAAAGACATTAAAGTAGAATTAAAGAAAGAAAGTAACTGTGACAATATGAAGTTTACCTCTTGAGAAAACACCCAAGTCTTTATCTTAATTAGAAACATCTAAATGAGATTAAGGTACAGTTAATCAATTAAATAAAAAAAATACAAACTAACATATATTTACGTTGAAGTATATTTAACTATGACATTAAAACAAAATAAGTACTGATGCGGAATTAATTACGTAATGAGATAGTAAAATTTAAAGGCAACATTTTTTTTTATATTTTATTTTAAAATCGACTAAACTATCAAACCATATCTCTTAATTAACTTATAATTACTCAATGTAAATGGAAAGTACTGGAAGCAAGCAATTAATAAGTTATTAGTTTCTTTATTATAGGTAGAAAACGTTGTGTTAATGTCTGTTAGTTAACGTTTAATAATTACAAATATGTCTTAATTAACATGTATATAAATGTGTGTGTATATATATATATATATATATATATATATATATATATATATATACACACTATTTATATTGATTGGCTGTGGTGAAGGAGCCCCAAGTTCCTCCTCTTTCTGAGGAGCCATAATAATAATATACTCTTAGAAGAAGAAATTTTTTTCTTACCTAAAGAAAAAGAAAAGAAAGTTAATAAGATAAAAACATACGATTATATTTTTGTATATTGATGAACATATATCGCGAATGAACTACGAAATAACTCAAAATTAGGCCTTTTTTGAGTTAAGCCTATAGTAGCATTGTATTGGCTGAAGCTTTTAAATACAGGAACGACAGATCGAACTATATCCCATTTCCAACTATTTTTTTCAGGTCATAATTTAGTTGTATCATGTTTGAACTTGAAGTTTTAAGGGAGTAATGGCATAAGATTCCCCGTTTCATAACTCCCATGAAACTTTCAAATACCTCTATTGAAATATTTACGTTCTTTTTTAGTTATCACGCTGTCCTTTTGAAGGAGCGATATGTCATGAATTACGCTATACCTCTTCCCCCCATAGATTCAAATAACATACATGTTTATGCTGGATGAATAAGAAAATTATCGGGACCATTAGTTTTTATGAGAGTTAATTAAGTAATTGAGAGAAAATTAAATCTGAGCAGAGGCAGGAATAGATTCATTAAAAAGCTAATAAGAGATAGAGGCCGCCCCGTGACCTGACCTTATGCGAGGATAGGTGCCTACTTCAATTAGGACAATTGTAACCGCCAGTCATCAGCTTGTACCTTAATTAAGTATAATAAGCTCTGTTACATTTACAAAAATATAAAGAAATAAATTGGCGTATGCAATAAAATACGTGCGAATAATAATCGTTGTCACTACAACTTCATACCCAGTTAGCATTACGCAACATTACGACAAAACTAAAAAGGCGTATCTGAGAAGGTTAGAACTGAAGAAGTTAGGTTTGAAATATGGTGGCTTGAGCAGTTTAGCTAAACTTATAATAAACGGTCGTATTCAGCTGTTGGACATCGGATTATAATAATGGAAAGGGCATATGGATTATCAAAGAATATCAACAACAAGAAATGCTTCTCCCAAAATAAGACATTATAACATTGTCGTAAAAACGGAATGCCTAGCCTCAAAAAAAGGAAGTCATGGAAAGAAGGACTTTTCTGAGAAAAATCATGAGTACAGTTCCGACTGAAGACGGATGAAAACTGAGAAGTAACATATAAATCAACAAGAAAGTGGAAAAGAATCTCGGATACTACGGTGAAGAGGAGGCTGAGATATGTATAGAATGAACAAGCATAGACCAAGAAATTGCTTGAGTAATTTCGGATAAAGAAGACCACAACAACGTGGGCTAAAGAAGTAAAGAAAGATTTAGAAAATTTGAAGGTTACATAGTCTCACATGATAGAAGCATGGATTTAGAAGCAGCGTGAAAAATCCGGAGGGGGTTCAGGATGATTCAAGACCAGAGAAGGTTAGGCGAAGCTGGGCTGAGGATCAAAAGAAACGCTCTGCCAAATGCATGAAGGAATATTGGAAACAGAGAAAATTCCAACAGAAGCAAAGTTGTAATGTGATCCAAATTGATCATGACGAAAAAAAGGTCTTATTTCTGATCCTTACATAGTTAGGTATTGCAAGGTGAAAAGAAAGCTACATCCCCCACAATAGCAAATCTTAGCAATACTTCACATATAGGCTGCCTTCCGGGCGGTTATAGTTATATAACTATTGGACATATTAGAAGAAATATAATTAAAGAACGAGTTATAAAATGGAGGTATCTCCATCCTGAATACTGATCAGTGAGGGTCAACTGATTTCAACCTTCAACCTTTGACCCCATTATAAGCCCTGCAGAAGACTTGCAATGTGTGCCGAAACGTAAGTTTTCCAATACACAGTTCGCCTTATTTAAGAGAACTTTTTTAACTCCGTCCGGACCATTTTCTTCCTCGTATGTATAAGGTCAACAAATAGTAATCAAGATAATTAAATAGATTGTTTTTATAATTGAGGGTTAATAAACCCATTAGTGTAAAAAAGGAAATCGGGATTATCACATTCTACATTGTCATTGCATTTAATTATGCTTGTTGCAATCTGTTTCTCATGTTTTTTACTAGGACGAAATTAAAACGTATATAAATATAATGTTACGTACTTATTAATTCTGGTTATTAAAAACATCCTTGAATTGCTCCTTCTCCCCTCACTCATTATTATACAATATAATAATTCCGGCGAATATTGTAAATTCTTGTACTGTCATATATTGTACAGTATGGGAATCAAAAATAATATGCTACTCTAAAGCCGGAACATATACGATACTTAAGATATATCGCTCTAAATTCTGGTTTACAGGATAACGAACAATACTTATTCATTGAAGAATCCATTAATATAAATTAAATTATCGATAGAATGATATAGAGAGAGTGGATAATGTGATATATAACCGACCAATGGAATGGCCCGAGGCACGAAGCCCCAAGCACATGTTTCATAAATGGATTAGGGAAAAGGCTTCGTCTAGAAATATTCTCTCTTATCGCATTAGTCCGCCATTACTAGCTTCTGCAATGAGCAGTAGGATCCATAGGAAATGTGTTATTCTTTATATGCAATTCCATTTAATATAATAATAACAATAATAAGGCTTATTCAAACCGAAGGCTCGATGCCGATACCACCAACCTCTGCAAACAAACTCCGCTCAAGGACCATTACCCAAACCACAGATCACTCTTAACGCAATCCTCCCATCTACGCCTCGGTCTAGCCCTATTAATTTTTAAATTAGATAACCTCCATTCCGGATGGATTCCGTAGCAGAAACTAAATTCAATGTATTGTTGGATTCGAAGTTCAAAACTATTCCTGCTATGAAATATAATATTTGAATGTTAATTTTAATTCAACATTAACCTTAATTCAAACTGCATCAATACATTTTGCGGTATCTGTTGCGCAGGTTGTCGCTTCTAGTTGAGTTAGAACAATTTTTAACCGTTTATTCGTTTCATATTTAATATTTTCCAAAAATACAAGTTATCGTGGGGTTTATTGTAGAAAAGAGAATATGATTGTGGGTAATGTGTGGATTTGATTAAGAAATAAAAGTTTCAACGAATATTTCGAAGTATAGATGATATATGTTAGTGGAAATGTTCATTTCTAGATGAGATGATTACCGAAGTATACACATTACCCATAGTTCCTTTTTGAAAAATATCAAAAGGGAAACGAATGAGAAGATAAAACTTGTTGTGACTGAATCCAAACAAATGACAATCCAAAGCGACAACCAGCGGAATAAATACCATTTTATGTATAGAACAATAATATTTTATTCGTAAAAAAAGTATTCGATGAAAAGAACTGATTCTACAAATACCGAACAGTAAACAAACTAATGGTGATGAATTTTCATCTTACTGCTTAAAGTGGCTGCGTTCAAGTCTGTCATCTTGACGTCGATGGGCATTTTTAAAATTCCGGTTGTATTTTGTTGGAAAACATTAAAAGCGAAGCGAATGAAAGGTTTAATCTCGCGGTAACTTAACTCGGAGCAACAACCTGCAAAATAATTATCCATTTTGATAAAATATAATAATAAGGCCAGGTGAACCCGAAGGCTCGATGCCGACACACACCAATCTCTTCTAACAAACTGTCCACGGACCACTACCCAAATCCACCAGATCACTCTTAACGCAATGTTCCCACCCACGCATCGGTATTGCTAATACATATTATAAATATAATTAATTAAAATACTTACCTGATCAATGAACAGCTGATAAGTTTCATTCACAAAAAATCTAACACTCTTAGAACTTCCGCTCTAAGAGATACGAGAAATATGGCTACAATGCCCCCAGAAATCAAGACGATACTCAAGGTTTTTTTTCAACTAACACCAAACAAGCTCAAATTAACAATTACTCAGAAAAACAAAAACACCATTTTGTGGCATTTCGACATCAATAACAAGTTTCAATTAACCGGAGACTGTGTAAGTTAAATAATCACATAATTGCGAGGATATCGTGGGAACGGGTCCTCACAATCGTCCTCGGGTCGTGTTTTCAGATTATTAACTGAAATTTGATCTAAGGTTAGGCGCACCTGACTTGGACGTCATTGACCTAGCTTCTGTCCCAGGGTTCAGAGCCTTTCCAACAGCACTTGTATCATCGTCCATTGCATCACGGGGCATAATGTGCTTGAATTGCTACGATAATGAAATAAATATAGACCTAGAAGACCTAAGTAGATTTATCTTCTTGCTATCTTTCAAGGTAGAGAAGATCCCGGGTTCCAATCCAGTAATGGCAGATAATTATTAAGTATCTTATAACCTGTAGGTGAACTCCACCAGTGGACCTTACCAGTTCTTCTCCCTTAATTGGGGAAAAACCTGGCAGTTGAGGATAATCTCAGCCACAAAACCTCTCTTCACGGGTTAAATTGGAACAAGATTGTTTTGGTAGAGACTATATTGTATCTAGGACAACGATTGTGCAGGCAGGTGAATTGACAGAGACCACACTCAACAGCCAAGATTAATATCCATGAATCAGTACGATAACGAAATAAATATATAACTAGAAATTACCTTGATGACCTAAGCACTTCTATATTGCAGCTTTCTTTCAATATAGAGATCTTAGGTTTGAATCCGGCTACGGTAATTATTTTATCTATTAAAACCTTAAGATGGACTTAGTGGGCTATACAAGCCCTCCTCCCTTAGTTGGGGAAAAATCTGGCAGTTGGAAAAAAAACCTCTCTGCAAGACCACCTCTTCCATGTACAAATAACAATACCCTTCACGGATTTTTTCTTTTTAAGATGGCGAATCCACATAAGATATAGGATACAGATAAATTATTTGAAATGTTAACAGCCATAGATGAACTCTATAGGATATTCTGACCTCCTTAAGGTTCAGCTAGACTATATGAAGTGGGTTTCCTTAATTGGTCGAAAACCGCAGACAAATATCCTCTCTGAACAACCGTCTCTAACAGTCTCTAACATGTGCTGAGCCCGATTCTCTTCAACGGGGTGCAGTTGTAAGGTAGCGAATCCACATGGGAGAAAATGGGAGGATATATCTCTTTCTTAAATAAAAAAAAAACCTGTACCACACTGGAACCAATTACAGGTATTCGGCTCATGCTCAGTACATGGTAGATTCTGAACTGCCCCTAAGCCCCAAAGTTCGTACAAGGAGGTGGATTTAGCAGAGATCAAGCGCTAGTCGGTATCCACCTTGAAGAGGCTGAGTGAGCCACAGGAGCCTCTCTAGATCCGACAAGGTTAGTTCAAGGCCGTTAAAAAAATAAAACAAAATTTAGACAGGTTTTTAAAGTTGGGAAAAAAATATATTTTGGACTCATTATGTGTTTAAATGTGCAACTGAAATCGGTAGGATTCTAGAGACTCGTGAATCCTAAAAAAAAAAATGTGAATTCGTAAAGAGAAAAAAAAAATATGGATGAGAAAAAGTTTCGGAGAGCTTTCTCTTTTTCGGGTAAATGCATATCAGTAGATCCATTTATTTTTTTTTTATACCTTAAAAATGCTATATAAAACACTTAAGCCTACAGTAGAACTATACTTTGACAAGAACGATACACATAAAAAGGGCATGTCTATTCATGTGTGTATTCATTCGTACATACTTATGATAATTTATGAACCTCCTTAAACACAATAACAAAAATTTATGGTATTGTAAGGTATATTATCTCTGTGGCCAATCGTTATAAGCTTCAAAATGTATCATTTTCTTTGACATAGTATTTAGTTAGTATTACAGTATACGCGAGTTCTGATTATTATTTGATTCAAGTTCACGTTTTGAGACACCAAAATACAGCATAAAGAGTTCTCTATATCAGATATATTTCTTTATCACCTCTGACGTCAATACATAAAAAAGTGTCTATATTTAATTGCTTCCAGTACTTTCTTCCTCCTCCAGGAAAGTCTTGGAAAACATCTTGCCATCCAGGACGAATATTAATCTCCCGAGATAGGATTATCGGTGATTAGTCGGTCCAGTTGAGGGTCATATCCTGAAGGCTGTCCCAGATCGGGGCGCTATTCAAAACAGGTGCAGGCCCTGCGGTAGCGGCGACCTAGATGGATATAGGCCGCTTTGGCGGAAGTGGGGGGATGGTTTGTTCTTCTTCGGTTAGAGCATTTTACATAAACATAATGGAACGAATAATAATAATATTTAGCCTAAAAGGGAATTCACGTATAATAAAAAGCTGAAAAAGATCAACAAATGAATTTAGGATAATTTAAAAGGAGAAAAACAAAAGGAGGGGAAATTTGGACGCAGGACTTGACGACACGATAGAAACCGGAAAGAAATACGTGATGAATGAATTAAAGATACTGGCTATGTCATTTTAAGGGCGTATTTAATTTCTAAATTAACGTAATTCATGTATTAAGAACTGAATTACAATGCCAAAAAAGTTTCAAGTATTATGTGAAGGATAAAAAATGTTTTCAATTAAGAAATATCCTATTTCTTACTTATTTTTTCCTCCTAATGCTCCAACTTTTCAACGAATCTTCGGCAATCTCGAGGATTCCCTCAGTTCCAGACCAAGAAGACGGAGAGCGACCATACTTAAAAAGTGTGATTCTCCATGGATGGGTGACAAAGTAACAGAAAAAAAAGCTCTTTTTCCAATTCTTCGTCACGTTCCCGTTAACCACGTCCTGGGAGAGTTGCATAGATGTCTTCGCTAGGCCTATCCTAACTCTTCCAACTTTTAAAATAATCTCATATTCCACATAAAAATATTAAGTAGTATAAATGAAAAAATGAACTAAACAACAAGCACTGCCGAAATGAAACCGAAGGACAGCTTTAATTCCTCACAACTTTTATTTGGATTTGTTTCACCGAGTACTTAATGTTCATATATCATGTCACTTTATACTATGTCTAATCTGACGATGCTACAGTGGGAGTCCTAAATTTTCCCATTGAGGTTAGAAAAGGGATCTCTAAGGAGTACAGGCTAAGGACCTTCATTTTCCGTCCCTTCCGAAGAACGGAATAACTTTTTCTTTTTACTCACTTTTAGAAAATCCTAAGGCCACCTGACAGCTTTGAACCCGCGATCTTGGGCATAGTAATGCCATATGCAGGTTGACCGAAAAGCCTGGAAAAATAAATTACTACAAATATACTGCCGAAGAAATTTACTAAAGAAATATGAAATATGTGCTCAGAAGGATAGAATGATCTTAGACGAATAATCTGTTTTTAAGGAAAATCTATATTTATTCCAATTCTAGCCCAGCTTCGTCTGTTTTAAAATAAAGCATAATATTTCATATCACGCCCGTAACAAAAATTTAGTGTAGTGAAAAAATAATAAATCCTTTCAATAAACAAATAAATTAACTTATTCTTTAGAAACTGAAAATTATACATCGATGCTAGTAAAATATCGAAGAAAACTAGTTTTAAAACTTGCATGCACTTTTAACTATTTTCAAAATATCTTAATTAAAAAGAATCGTAATTCATTTTTTCAAAGGATCTGCATTTTAATCTGAATTCCTAAATTTCTATATGGCCTCTTTAAAATGAGTACACTGTTTTGTATTCGCTGAGTTAAGTTTAAAAACATTCGTTAATCAATTTAAAAATGTTTTAATTGAGCAGAGGCTTAAATAACATATGCAATGTATCATGTATTTTAATGTATAACATTTGATTCTAGTTTAAAAACTTGTTGACTAAATAATTCATGTCCTGGGACGAGAGGCTGCTAAGCTTTAACGATGCGTTGAATATTCATGGTGACTTTACTGTGTTAAACAGCCGCTTCAGTTGCAACAAAGTTGGCTCAAAACTGAACGGGTATTTCAACAAAAACCTTCCATCATGGAACAGGATGGTCAATTCATTCGAGTTCTTTCTGTCAGAGATTAGATACGAAACAATTTTAATTTTGTTGACTGTATAAGGGGGTGATCTACAGTAAGATGGAAATGAGACGATTCATAAAAGTTGCAGAAGTTGAAGATATCAACGACATATATGCAAAACGGAAAATTATACATTAGAACATTGCTGACTAAAAGTAAAATAAATTATTTTTTTTATTTTATGAAATGAATTATTATTTTTTTAATAAACTTTTCTCCACATAAATATTTTTTTTGTTTAACCAGTACGTTGACTCCCTAGCATCATCATAAAAAAAAATACAAACACTATTTTTTAGCTAATAAAACAAAAGATATATATATATATATATATATATATATATATATATATATATATATATATATAAATATGTATATGTACATAGGCAGTGAGCCCCCTTAAATTAGCTGGTTAAGAAGAAATGAGAACAATAAAGCAAAATGAAATATCGACGTACCTCTATAAATTATTATGTATCAAATTGAAACTATTGTAAAACAATATTGATATATTTCATTGCTAATATCGAGATTGTCCAACAAGCTAACAGACATTAAAAGCAGGTGTTTAAAAATATCAAGGAGTAATGAAATCCCATCATGAGTACACTTGACTGCTACAAGTGACTGATAAAGATGATTTAAACTTATTATTATTCAGTTGTTCAAAACAATTACGTAAAAAATGACTCTGAAAGTGGTTTATTGTTTTTATAGTTGAAATTGAATTCACAGTAAAAGTGGTTATACTTATATAAATGGGAGTAAAATTATGCTTGACTATGGAGTAAATCCACATTTTTTAAACAGAAAATATAAATTCTACTCTCATAGCTCTATTCCGAGTATAAACCTTACACAGGTAACCCTACTTCTAAAAGTAATGTAACATATAGTTTTCATTAAAAAAATATAAATTAACAAGGATCCAGTAACAAAGGTGTCTGAAGCAGGATGGTGGACGGATTTGTTGGTATTTATTCCAATAAATGGCCTTTATGTATTGATTATTCCATGGATGTTTTGGAGTGTTTTATAGTGATCCGGTATATAAATAAGATTCGTCAGCTAAGAGGGACCAAAGAACCAAGGATTGTGCAAGAGCAGTTTCGAAACAGGTGGCCATTGAAAAGGACCAACCTGCTCACAACTTTATTAATCCCATCGGGAATCGTGACCGGGAAAACCAATCTCTCACTTGACAATTACTTTCTGCCCGCCATTGATCTATTTATCATAAGCTTGAGACCTTTTGGAAACAAAATAAACTATTTATGGTTTTGCACAATAATAGGCGATGATGAAAATTGCTGAGTTAATTGGGATTTGCTCACGATACGTGAAACTGCATTTTTCATTCAACCCCTCCCTTTCCGATGGAGCTGTATCAATAGGCACTAATAATCTCAAGGAAATATGCAGATGGATTTATTTAAGGAGTGATAATTGTATCAAGGATCAAAATATTCGTTTTTCTGAAAGCTATTTAAATATAAAAACGTGAAGATAATTAGAATAAATAACAGTTTGCGAATACTCGGTTTTGATATCGATATTGCACCGGTAAATATGTGGTTAAGTCCTCAAATTGTCTCAAAAATGAATTTATTGTATTTAGGGAAGCGTAATCATGTTATTTACGGGCATTGACTCGAAGTTGAGTTATTACTTAAATTTACAATTCCATTTCAAGCCTAAAAATAATATGATAAAAATGATACGATCCCATCTCCCTCAAGACAGTTAACTCACTCTGGGCAAATTTCGACTAAACCACTTATTCACCGGGGCTATAGATATAAAATTTAAGTAGCACTATATATCATCACACCATATTTTTCATGAATTATGTATGTATTTGAGTAGTTATATTATATAAATATTCTAGTTTTAAGTTATCTATGATCTAGTATTGAAGTATGTATGTACATTCGATAGTCACTCTTATCAGAAACGGTTCAAAGCAGGTAGTAGTAGATATCACTTATTTAATGTTAGTTTAATATCAAACTAAGAGTTCCACCTTTTTTGTAAGTACATGAGCATCGAAAGTTCTTAATTCATAGTAAATTTTTATCTACAACTATCTCTTCTATCTCAAAAAAAGATAAGAATTCTTTTTAAATTACACAGCAGTTGTACATCAATAAAAATACCTCCAATATTATTGACCAATCAAATATTCTACTATTTCTGGATGTAGAAGACCACTGTCACGTCTCAGTCCATGTTGTAGTGGTCTTCTTATTAAGAAGTTAGGAAATATTCATAAAAGTTGACCATCACCGAGTTAGAAAGAGCTGGATTGGGAGCAAAGTGAAACATCTGAAAGGGTTTCAGGATGGAGTAAGACCAGAGAAGGCTGGAAGAAATTGAACAGAAGATCAAATGAAAGATACCAGTCAACGCATGAAGGAATATTGGAGATAGAGTAAACTCCAGCAGGGGAAGGGAATAAATACAGTTGTTGTGTGAAGTACAAAGCGGTCAATACGATACTTATTAAAAAAAAAAGGATACAGAAATAATCTATTACAGTACAGATTAAGTTGATAAACCGAAATTGGTACTTATTTTAAAACTATAAACTACTGTTTGTCCCTAAATGATAGTAGAGCTAAAAGTTATTATTATTATTATTAGCTATAATAAAAATTATTCTCCTGAGTAAACTATTACTATATTTTTCATGTTTTGGAGTGTTCTGCAATCAAAATTAAGAGATAATTTAGTAATACCCGATGCTCTAACATGCACATATTAATTTGGTCCTTTTCAATGGCCACCTGTTTAGAAAAAACACAATCCTTGGTTCTTTAGTCGCCTACAGCTTATACTTCAGATCAAAATATGAGACTCCAAACTTCTTAACAGTTTACAAATACACGGAAGTCAAAAAAATGTTTTTGAATAGTCAATACAACCATTCCCAAACCTTCCCAACTTTCATGTTCTCAATGAGTTTTTTTCCCAGGATTAATTGGAAGGTTGCGCTTTGGATACAATTTGCTATACATTCAGAGATTCGGGTCTCAGGGGATTTCACATTTTTAATTGAATTTCTTTCAAAAATGTTTATGTTGAGTTGAGTATAACTGCCTCGTCTCTAGTTTATAATTGGTCCTTGTTGAAACAAATTGACACACTTACTCACTATGCTTCTCGGACTCTGGTTCTCACAACTTTTTTTCCTGTCAATTATTAATTTTCACGCGGATATCGACTGTCGAAATAACTTGTTGGCAGTATGTTTTAGTATCTTATAGGGCTTCAGGCTGGAAACGTCTTGTCTCCATCCTAATTTACCAGGAATTGGTTTCGGGGTAATTTTGGGTGGATTTTTTTTCTTCTATTTGTTAGCCTAGCAGTGCGCAAGAGCTAATTTCAATTCATATTTAATATTTTAATGGTTAGTTCAAACAATTTATCTAACAAATGAAGGCCTTAAGTTTCTCAATTCCATGAATGAAAAGTCAACCTGTTAAAAATTATTCTGATAAAAACATTTCGATGCTACTGTTTCAAGAGATAACGAAGCCAATAGCTATGATAAAAAATACAAGGTTTGCTTTTTGAAGTTGAACTGATTAAAATAATAAAAATCGTGCAAATTTTATTTAAAACTTCCAAATCATGTTCTCTTATGGATGGGCACGAAAGTTCATTTTTTATCGTTAGGTTGATTTTTGTTCACGCTTTTCACAGTAAATTTAACTTTTTAAAAGCCATAAATTCTATATTCTACCTTACTGTACTGTAAAAATGAAGTTTATTTTTTGCTTGAAAGTCTGTTGATACTGGGAATCTGTGGGGACGTTTTATTTTAGACAATTTAAGACTAATACATGATAACATGTTCTCAAGTCAATAAAACTGTTTAAAACCATTTTAACGAGACAATAATAATGATTTTGATTAAACCTATGATGTTACTAGTAAAAAAAATCCTCACGAAGCAAATGGCATTGATATTAAATAAAAATTCTGGTATATTTTATTTATAATATTCGAAATTGTTGTCTTTTTTGGATGTAAATAAATGTTAATTTATTATGATTAGATGGTTATGGTACAGTATCTTTTTCAAACTGCTCAGAGTATTTTTAATTTTTTGAAATCACTTCACGATAATAAGTTTAATGTATAATATTTTACATTTCGCCTAATATTTGATAATTTCTCTTCCTGATTTATTTCGCCAAACAAATCCCTATGAAACAA
Organism: Troilus luridus; assembly: GCA_964056705.1. Classification (NCBI taxonomy): domain Eukaryota; kingdom Metazoa; phylum Arthropoda; class Insecta; order Hemiptera; family Pentatomidae; genus Troilus; species Troilus luridus. The sequence goes on along the minus strand of OZ057415.1, from coordinate 92,327,575 downwards.
AGTGATCATAAAAAGACTGATATTACGATGAATCAAAACCTCACATTTAAAGTCATTAAGATAGTGCGTTTTTGAGATATTAAAAATTCAAAATATTTAAGAACAAAATAAAAATGTTAAAACCCCCACGAGGTTATAGTAGATTTTTCTCTTTTTCAATAGTTATATCTGAGTTTTTTTTTGTCAGAATTTATTTTGTAATATCTTCATCATGGTAAAATATGGATATTAAATCGTGATAAAGGACAACGATAAGTATGTATTTATGTATATCCACTCGAATAGGCAAGACATGAGGCTAAGGAATTTGTCGTGAGGCGTTCCATCAATGAGCGGTTCCTTGGAGCTGCCCTTGGGGTCGCTCTCACGCTGCCCTCCACGTGAGCTCTACACATGTTCCTCAAGGTCACTTCAAAACATCGATTTATATCGATTATGTATTAATATAATCGTAGACTAATATGGTATTTGCGCATTTGTTGGCTTCACTAACGACTAACTCGTTTGCCCTTTCGTTTTTCTTTTTAAAGCTCTAATGTTTGATTTGTATAGCTATATGGTTGGCTGGCAAATTTAAGGCGCAAAATACCAAGGTCATTGGCGCCCGATCCATATAACAGCAATAAAAATAATAATTTAGGACTTCAAACAACGTGCGTGGTTCAGGGGTAGAGCGCTTCGTTGCAGTACTAAACGTCCCGGGTTCAGTAGCAGATTTTATATAATATGCTAACTGCCAGAGATGGATCCTTTGGGATCTGTGACCCTCCTGGGGCTCACACGGCCTCTCTAAAGTGGGTAACCAAAATGGGGGGAAATAAATCTGGCGGATGAGCGTTGTCCAGGACAAACACCACTCAGTACAACCATTGTCGAAGAAACAGTAGTCACTAATACGTTTTGAATCCAAGATTCTTCATGAGTTGTGGTGGTAAAGCTTCTTTTTTTTTCAAAGGCCCTGTTTATTTTTTGTTTTAGTTTGGAATAGATAATGGTAGTTAGATAATAGATAAGCCTTTATCAAGACATCAAGCGCTAGTTTCCGTGTTTTATTCCTGACTCTATGGTAATTATTTATTATTATTACAGTGGAAGCGAAAAAGTTTACTTTTGAATAATGAATATATGAATGGGAGCATCTAAGAAACATAACATCCAATATACCTATATTGTGAAAAAATATTTGTTTGATAGCAGTATAGCTAGATCCCCTGTTCAGTTATGTCAATAATTTTTACCTTTCTACAGAGGTAACAATTTTAAAATTGCATGAACACTGTATGAGGTAAACTACAAAAGTATACAGTAACATTACAGTTTTACATTTTCATTAGATGATTAAGATTGTCTCAATAGTTGTTATACTTAGATCAGCAGACTCAAGGTGATCAAGACTTCCATAAAGCTAACAGATAATAAACCTTTTAACATGATCAGGGCCAATTAAAATAAATAATATTATTATGAACAATAATGCTTATTTCATAATATAAAGGTAGATATAAAAATCGTGCGCCGCACATTGTCCAAGGCAGCTTTGGTTATGAACTGGATTTACACCTTCAATAAAATAACTCGAGATCTCAATCGCTGAGATAATGGCACGCAAATACAGGCTCACAATGACCGCTCACCTTCTCTTATCAACGGGCTATTATCTATAATTATATGGACCTTTCATTTGATTAATGTTTAATTTTCTTATCATTGGGAGGGAATAAAACAATGCTTTCAGCGCCCCGAACGTATCACTTTAATTTAAAAATAATCAAATCCTTCGATCGCCGGATTGGATATGTACATGTTGGAGATGATATCGCGAAGCGTTGTATTTTCATTTTATTTAAATTAGGTATATTTATAGTCTTTTATATGCTACACATATATTATATTGTATTGTTGATAACTACAAAGAGAGCCGAAACGTTGAGAACGGGATCACTTGGCAAGGGTGGCAGAAGATTGATAAAATTTGAATGAAAATTTATTTTGTGATCATTTAAAATTTTCATTAATCTGCTTTTTTTTTTTTTTTTTAACCTTAATCCCGATGTAACGCCTTAAAATACCGAAAGGTAACAGAAGGTTTTTATTTATATAGAAGCCATAGTTGTTTTTTGTTTTTTTAACCATTTGTAATTGTAATATCATATAATAAAGGAGGTTCTGAAAAAAATATAATCATCTATAAGCCACAAAACCCATCAAATGACAAAAGTAAAATACATTTGACCATATACAATGATTTTGAACGAGCCTTGAAACTATCCTGAAAAGTGGTGTTTTTCACTTTCGAGACATAGCTAGCTTATTATTAGTATCATTAGTATCAACGGAATCAATTCCGAAATATAATACTTAATATATTGTTTTAAAACGTTCAATATTCTATTTGGATGATTGCTAAATAAAAGGTCGGCAAAATTAGTACATACTTCATGGGGAAAATCCTAGTTTTGATCGCACTTATGAATTATATTTACATTCAAAATTTAACATAAAGATAATTTAGCGACAGAGAGAGAGAGAGTGGGAGGGAGAACTTTTCTCCAATAGTATCACATAAGCTTAACATATTTATGTATATAAGATTAAGTTAACAGATGTGAGCACCAATTTAGACATACCTTATTTTTGTCATAAAAAAAAGAGAATTAATAACTGAACAAATTATAACTTATTCATAATTTTAAGAATAGAATGAAGCAATATATAAAAAATGAAATAATAAACTTACATGTTCATCCAACGAGTAACTGAGTTCTCCATCATCATAGAGCACGAACCATCTCCTTTGCCACCTCTGAAAAAAAAAATTAATAAATAATTTTTTAAGCCCAAGTGTCATAATTATTAAAAATAATATAAACCATAAAACATTACTAGAAAGAATAAAAAAAACTTGAAACCACTATAATTTTACTTAATTTCTGTACAAGAGGGTTGAGTAAACCCAATTAAAGACTCGCTTAAAACAAACTTTTAAATGATTTTTTTTTTTTTTAGTGACCCAGTTAGTTAACTAACAACAACAAAAATATTTAAAACTTTATAAATACATCAATTTTATTCAAATAATAACTTTTTTCAGATATTCATAGAAGTGGATATTTAAAAATGTTAATAACATATGCAGGAGATCGCATACCAAAATTTGAAACAGAATATTTCAATGAACAGAAAATCTAAACTTTAAATATAAAATAATAATTGTGATGTAATATTTATAAATGTATTTTGTATAAAATACAAATGAATAAGCCGAATAAATGAGAAGTAATTATATAAAACCGATGACCTCAACTTATCACGTAATAAATCATCAAGATATCTTAATAATTAAAACTGTCTATCCTGCCTAGGGTCAAGAAACTATTGAAAAAGAGAATATAACTTTTCTACAAGGTGGGTGAACCCAAGAAGGTTTTCAGCCACGTAGGGTCGGTTCTATGCTGTTAACAGTGTCAATAATTTATCTGTCACAGCTAGCTTGGAACTAGAGATCCAACGAGCAGCCCACTAGCTGAGCTATCACGATCCTTACACTTGAATGTTTAAAAAAAAAAAAAATAGTATTTATTTAACCTCATATGAATATTCACCTTTTCTACTCACGCCTAGGATAGGCGAAATTCCACGGCTAATGATTTATAATTATTGTTCTAAATTGTTAATGGTGAAACACAAAATCTGAATAATCATAACAGAATGGCAATATAGAAGATGTAATATCGCTCTTATACATAAACTAGCTTTTGCCCACGGCTTCGCTCGCGTGGATTTTGGTCCGTCACATAAAGTTTCGTGACAGATCATTTAAAATAAATAATTTAATTAAGTTGCTCGTACTTCCGAAATTTCAGGTGTCTAACTTCAAAAGTGAGGGATTCCATAGAATCTTTGAACCCCTATAATATTAAGGGGGAGACCCTTGGAGGTGAAATTGTCCATATTCCTTTCTTAGTGCTCATTTAGGTTATAAAAAGAACCTATCTGCGAATCACAAGATCCTAAGTTCAGTGGATTCTGCTGTGCGTCGACCGCCGGGTGTGTTAGTCAATCAGGTTACAGTTTTATATAAACTTCGCCTGTGTGGTGTGTTGATAAAAAGTACCTTATGCCCTTCCCAAGGCTTGAGATTATCCAGATCAAATTTCATCACAGATGGATCAGCAAAGTCGTGAAACATACATTGACACTGATTAACAAACGGGATGGACAGAAGTTTACTGTTGTTCGTGTCAGTAAAGGATCAGCGTATGCAATGTTATTGAAAAGGATTACTTGGTATAACGGTTTCACATGTCGTACGGCAGCAGCGAGAAGTGAACTATGTTACTTCATTTGTTTTGTTCAGCGAAAATATGAAGATTTTGCGAGTAAGAAACACGTGAGCAAGCGTACAAACTTTGCCCTCATGTTTACCCCCTTAGGGGTGGAATTTCGGAAAATCCTTTCTTATCGGATACAGAGAACACACCCTCCAAGTTTCAGGTCTCTACGTTTAGCGGTTTAGGCTGTGCGTTGATACCTAACTCCATTAAGGACAAAGCATTTTATATGTAGGTATTGATTAGTTTTTAGTAACTGTGCAATATTTTATTTTACACATGTGATACAATTACAATGTAAAATAGTAATAATAGGAATAGATGTAATATGGAATGAGATGAAGGATATCCATTTTTTTCTCTTTACAATATATTGAAAAAAAAAAGAAAATCTGAAACATGAAATTAATCTTGTAAGTTTTGAAATTGATATTCCCATTTTTACAGAATGAAAAATACCCTTTTTCGAAAATAGTTACGAATCTTTAAAATCTTGAAAGTAGCTGGTTTATTAATTTTTTGTTGGTCAAACTTCATGAACTTAGGGAGCGGATTAGCTAAGTGGTAGAGCGCTGAGTTACCAAACCGGAAATCCTGGTTCAAATCCCACTGTAGGCACTTTTATTTAGTCTATTTTCATCCGGAGATGGATCATATGGGATCCAAGACCCTCTAGGGGCTCACTCAGCCTCTAAAAAATGTTATAAAAATAGGGTACCCAAAATAAGGGGGAAAAATCTGGCGTTTGAGCGTGATCTAGGACAAGTTACCTCCTTGCAAAACCGTTGTCCATGAAACAGTACCATGTAATGAACCATAACATTCACGGGTTGAAGTGGTACAGGTTTTTTTTTCTTGTACTTAACGTTTAAAAAATTTCGAATAAATACATTTTTTCAGGCTCTTTCCCTGAGGGTATCGAAGGAATAAAAATTTAATACCTGTTACTTTGTTCTCTCAAAAAAAAAAAAAAAAATACATTCTAAGACTTCACTTTGTTGACTTTTTTTTTTACAATGACAACCTAGTTTTTGCTAAAAAAAAAAAAAAAAAAATCAATGCTGCTGTATGAAGTTTTGTAAACAGTTTTCATCCACTTTTAGCTTAACTTGAAAGCTTTTCCGTATCTGCACGGTTCACTCGATTAATTTATTTGTCTAATATTTGTCACTTCGTGTTAATTTCAGAAGTAAAAAATTCGCTATTCAGATTAGTAAATCTCCCGTTTCGTAACAGAACGACGATTACTATATTTTAAATACTTAAATTGCCAAAATACAGAAATCCAATGAAGGTTATGCAAAAGAGCTACGCACTTTTGATAAAATGAGATCAGTAGGATATGGTGTTGTTTAATTAAAAAAACGGGTTGATTTTTTTTTGTTGGCGTTATTTTTCTGCCAATATTTTGGCCACTGCCGTTGGACAACTTTCTCGTGTTCCCTGATGAGAATGGCTCCTCCATGCCAAAGACATATGATTAATGTGATTATATATATTCAGCTTTCATATGTCTGTTTTACATACGGACCTGAGCTCTACTATCTGGAGCGGTTAGAGAAATAAAGAACAGACCCAACCGGCATAAAGATTCAAAATATGCTGATTATAGGTCCCCTCATCTCGCGGCTCCGAGTCCGGCCTTGGCAAAAACTTTTTATCTTCTCTCATAGGGAACGTCCATTCCATGGGAGCTTTCATTCCGTATATTAATTTATGGAAAGCCGTATGCTAATTTCGGATCCCCCACCTGATTATAATCTAAGTTATAGAACTGGTCCAGAAAGTTATTAAAAATCGAATAACAACTCTCCATGACAGGCGTGTAGATGTTCATACTAGATTTTAGATTTGAGATTGACTGAAAATATTTTTTTAGGAAATTTGATTAGAAATAAATATTACAGAATAAAATATATGATATATCAAACAAACTTTGCCAACGAAAATCCAGAGTTTACCTGTGGTGTTTATTTGATAAAAAAATCTACCTTGGATGAAATTAACTAATTATTTTTTATTTATTTTTTAAAAATTGTATCTACTTATTAGGAAATAATGTGTAAAAGTTTTGGAAAACAGATCATGGCCAAAATTAATACAAAACTATATGAATAGTTTTGGATCTAGAATCACGATTTACTTATATATTCTAATTAAAACCAGTTTTCTAAATATGACCGAGAAGAAATAGTAGACCACTTTCATTCCTTCACACTACCTACTTTTTGAGAATGTAATTGTTAAAAAGTTATGGAAAAAATAATATTTTATTGATTTAAGATAAGTGGTAAAAGATCATAATGTTCTATTTATTATGCGCTACGGTATCTTGGACCTATATTCTGTGAGTGCATACAAAATTTATTGTCTGAATGAATAAATACAAATGCAAAGAAAAATGATCGTATCAATTAACACTTAATTAATATTTATTAATAAATCAATGATTAACAATTAATAAGAATAGGGCATATGATATAAACCCTGAGAATGAGGGATGTGGTCCTAAAACGTAGGATATTATGAGAAAAAATGAATAAAAATATAATATAATATATATTATTATTTCTTATATTCTCTTTCAAGACGGCATTTCTTTGGTGAGCGGTCATAAGGGCTTAAGTCAAAATTTTGAATTTTTCAGGAGAGCAACAGCAAAGTTCAAAACATTATGTAAAATCTAATTATTGATATTATTTGTAATTTTATTTTTATAAAACAAATTAGTAGTAATTTACAAACAATATAGTAGTAATTTTATTTGAAGCATACATTTATTTCTTGTCTGATCATTACTGATTCTGTATTATGGACTTATTTTGACTTAAGCCCTTATGACCGTGCATCAAAGATTTAAACCTGAGTATTCGTGCTTTTCTTCCCTTTCATTCTTTATATATATACATATTTTTTCCTTTTCTTTTTGATAAATTAAATATATTTCATAATTAATTATATGTTTCGCTGCGATTTATTTTCCTATGGTGAGAGGTCAATTTCATTCAACCTTGGTTGAATAAAATTCTTGATTAGCAATTCTTAATTACTGATTTGTGCTTAATAACTTATCCGTTACGCTTGCATGTTTATTATAAGAAATATCTTGGATAACTGTAATTATCCCAAAAGAAAAAGATATACTATGGACTCAGCAATTATACACCATACTTCGTGCAAAAAACATACACCAAAGCAATAATTTTAATGTTTAATTAGAAATATATATGCAGATGCAATTAAACGCATCCGGTTGGAACGCAGCGGTCGGTGCATTGATCCAGTTCTACTTTGGCAAAGGCTTATTATGCTCTTAACCTAAAATTCTCGCGTCGCTTGACATTCACCTGCATAAATAGAAACAATGGAAGCATGATATGGTTAGCAATACGCTCCTCAAAGCTTTCTATGCTTAATCCGATGTAGGTCCGGATATACGCTCGGCATGCCAAGGCGACATACTTGGCAACACAACAATCGGAACTAAGGGAGATTTCTAAAAATAAAATATAAATAGTAAATGAATGGAACAAAAACATCGATAAACTTTCTGTTTCATCATCCAGAGAAAAAAGCTTAAATAGCGCGAATTGTTTCATAAAAATCGCATATTTACACAAGTAGTAAACAGTATTTAGCAAACGAATTACCTCTAGTGCATAAACAAAAGAAAGTAACATCACTCAAAGTATTTCCTTTTATGACAATTTTTAAACAATATTACCGAACGAGAGTTCTGAAATAAATAAATAAAACTTTAAAAGTAATAATGATATTAATAAGGCTTAGCGAACCGGAAGGCTCGATGCCGATAAACCCAACCTCTGCTAACAAACTTCATTCCACGGACCACAATCCAAACCCAAATTCACCAGATAATTCACCTTCATATCCCTCGGACCTTTACCATTTAGCACAGCGCTTACTAACTTTTTATGAATTATTTTACTACTAAGATCAAGTTGCTGATCACAAAGTGTATATATCTTAATCTTCGCGGCGTTAAATGAATAAACAAAAAAAATAAATAATAATATGGACATTTGTAAATAATGTCAACCAGGAATTCTTTTCCGTATAATATGACAATTCTTTTGCAGTTAATCATCTTCTTAGGGGTCTCCGGAAGTTGGCGATCATTAGGCTAGATTATAGTATTTGTCATCATCATCATCATCACTGGTACTAAAACTCGGTATGGGTCTTCGCCTCCGCATCAAGACGACGCCTCCACTCATCTCTGTCTTGCGCCAGGGTATGCCAAACTCTGGTGTTGAGGAGCTTCTTTGCGTCTCTCATCTGCCCATCTCAGTCGTGGCCGTCCTCTCCTGCTCCCATCCACATACCCAAAGAGCAGCCTCTTGATAAGTGTGTCCCCGTCCACTCTTGCAACATGCCCCGCCCATCGTAGCCTTGAGATCCTTATAAATTGTACAACATCTGGACCAAATATATGGTTGCTAACCCTCTAAGGACACCACCACCTACTCTTAGTTTGGAAGGATACACCTTTGAAAGCGTAAATAGTATTTGTAATAATAAATAAGTTTGACTTATTTGTGTAGGAATCGTTGATCTCACCCCTTAGCCTACCATATACAGTACTTAGAATATATCTATAGCACCGGTGAACAAATAGATAAGTCAAAATATCTAAAATGAGTTTCTTGAACTTGGGTTAGCCTAATCGTTTTATTTTCGTAGTGAATAAAGGTCTAAATCAGGGATTGGCTTGAAAAGGAGCTATTCCTTATACTACAACTTCAATTCAAGCCAAAAACTCCGAGCATGACACGATTCCGCTTCCTCAATACAACTGATTCATTCTGGACAAGGTTCCACTTTAACACTTATGCAGATATACGGTGAAGCATTTCTTTGCCAATGTTATTACTTAAAGTATGAAGTGCGTGCTGAAGGATCCCTTCCCGCAATCCAGTAAAATGGAATAATAAACTGCAGAGCTCAGGTGCTGCTATCTGGATGTAATTGAGACGGGCTATAAACAGCCCTTCCAAGTTTATAACGTTGCCCGTTGAAGAAGAGCCATCCATTAGCCCGAGGTGGTAATTATATGCAAGGCCCTTGTTCCAGTAGCCGGTGAGATTTAGAGAGAACAGGAGAGCAGAGGACTCGGAGGAGCTGCACAATTCAATGGCCGCCAACAACAAAAGGCCACTAAAGATCCTGGCTCTCCTGTCACTTAGCTCTTACTAACGAGTGCTCTTGACGACCTCTCACTGCCAATGGGGTAATCAAATAAATAAAAAACAACCTTCCATATTGTAAGCCGGGTTTGTTTCGAATTTAAAGGCCTTCAGCGCAATATAAGAAATTTCAGAATCTAATTTTGAATCGTTTAGTAACCACCTATATATATATAAATCAATAATAAATACTCTGTATGAAATTGTTGAAGCTATACTGGAATTGATAAGTGGAGATGTAATATGAGAAGTTGTAGAAAGATAAAAAAGACCTACTTACACCTAAAGCAAAAAAAGACCCGTTCTGTCAGAACAGTAATTATATTACCAACCTTTATCACTTTACCACGACCTATGAAAGATCTTGGTTAGTGGTAGAGACTGCACTGTTTCCTGGACAACGGTTTTTGCAGGGAGGGGATTAGTCCTAGATCACGCTCTACCGCCAGATTTTCCCTCTATTTTGGTCCTACTTCCCATGGCATCCATCTATGGCTACTAACAGAGCAAATAAAAGTCTGTCAAGCAGCGGGATTTGAACCCCGGACCTTCAGTACGGCAACTCAACACTCTACCATCGAGCCACTCCGCTCCCTACTAATCATATTAAGCAGAGTAAAATCCATAGGAAAGTGATAATCAATCAATATATGAAAATCGATCCAGTCAAAGTAGAAGTATTACATCCATAGAGGAAATATTCTGATAGTTGTGCCATCTTTAAACAATTATCCCGTGATTCAAAGTTTCCTGAAGAAGTTATATTCCTAGACAACTTTTTTCGCACTATAACATATAACCGATCACTTTTAATATTATTTATCGCCATAGCAATCGGTTTTTTTAAGTTTATTACACTTCTTCCTCTTTTGTTTAATTGAGTCATATATAAAAAAAACTGAATAACGTCTTTTTCTGAAAACTAGCAGTTACAGTCAGTTAGTAGCAACGTCTAGAGGGCTTTCAGGCAGAACTTGTAGCAAAAACACTGCCGGATTGTGAACCTGCGATATAGATTATAGGAATTTATTATGATAACCACTACACCACAGGTAATCCCAGAATATGAGAACCTCTGCTATCGCTCTCACCTCACGATGTATTCTAGGTATTGGGCATTTTCCTCAGGTCAGTAGGATTTCCCTGTCTTTTTTTTAACACCTGTCAGTGCCGTGATATTTGTGATTCTGCAGACCCAGTGAATCCTCAACATACGACGATACGTTCTCGGCTCGAAGATTTCGAGGCTCTGAACATCTGGTTTACTAACAAAGCTTCTACGTTTCTTTTCTATAATAGAGTACTCGGAGTCCATAACAACTTATGAAGTCGGATTTTGAGTTTTATACCAAGGTCTTTGCCACACGCCTTTTTATAAGCGAATCTTATTTATTTTGCGCTGAAACAGCCACCGAAAAACGAAAAACTGCTGTCGGATCATAGTTATTGTCATTCGAATAATTTTAATTCTACCCCAGTGTTCCTCTTAAGAAAATTCACGCAATTGATTCCAGTTAAAACATTCAGAAAGTTCGAAAGAAAGCGCCGCAGAGCTGACTTGCCTCGGTACATTAGAGCGATTGACAAACAGAACCGGATCTACGTCGCCGATTAAATCTCTTTCGTAATCGGAGTGAGGTTGAGCAAGGGAGGAAGTTGTTACGATGCGAAGGGTCTGGGAAATAACTCGTCAATAGTCCTCTGTAAATAACAATGTCACAAGAAACAAGAACGGCAGGGAGTTGGAAAGGATACCAATCTTCATTAATCTGAATCCGGCGTCATCATCATTATCATCAACAACCGTTGGGGCTAATAGAGGAATTAGTTATTTAAAAACCTAAATTTATCAGGTGGCGCCCCGTAGATAGCTGATTAGCATAGCCGTACGTTTTCTCCTTCAGATAACTTTTGTTTTATAATTAGTTTTCTGAATTTATAGGCCCTACTGGATACTACTGTAACTAATCGAGATACGAAATTAAAGCTACTTTTTAACAGTGTTACGAGGTGACTGGGCAATCGATTTCATAAGAATACAATTTATTACCCATCATATAATAATAATACAAGAGAAATGTACCAAGTTCGTCGAGGCTGGGTGCGCCTAAAACAGAAGGATTTCTCCATAACACATTTTATTATAACAGGATAAATAAATGATCCATTACAGCCGAATCTTATCCCGGCTGTTACAAATTAGTGTCTAAAAAACTTGATTTATTTTATAATTATAAATAAATAATAATAATTATAAAACTTAAGAAATCAAGTGAGATTTCTAGACTTGTGCAAGTTTCTCTCAAGTGAAGATACCATACTCTTAGTAGTAGAAAGTAGGCTTTAGTAATCTCATTGTACCATGGCAGCTACCATGAAGTGTTTTTATTTAATTTATTTTAATTTTAGCATTATTTAATTACACTGAAAGCCGGTATGGATGAAAGAATAATGACTTCTAATCATGACCTCTATTTGCAACTAAGCGTAAGAACTCATCAGAACCACGAAAATGCAAATTTTTTTTCAAAATGGAATAATAATAATAATAAATCTAGCCCATCGCTGACTATTTAAACAAATATTTTTGTTGTTAAATAAATAAAAAATAAACAATTTATGAGAGCTATCATGGATTAATGGGATTACTAAAGAATACTTTCGATTACTAAGAGTACAGTGTATTCACCAACGAGAGAAACTTGCAGAAGTCTTGTTTCCATGCAGAGTCTATTATATTTTGAGAAATTCCGCTTGTTTTCTCTTTTTTCTCAATTTTTATTATTATTATTTTTTGTTATAATTAAATAATAATTCGACTTTGTAAAAGAATTTATAGAATTGACTGTGGAGGTAAATTTATTTAGCCTGTAATAATAAGATCTGATGTGGATAAACTCTGGGAAGGAGCTGTGGCACCCACAGCCTTAATAAAGTCTACTTATTTATATAAATAAAATTTATTTCCTGATGTTATATATCAAAAATATAAGGTGTCCATTTACATGACTTTACTCATTGCTTAATTTTTTTTTCTTATTCGAATGTCAAGAATGTCGAATGCAACTCATAGTTGCAACCAAGAAACCGAATGGCTTAAATATGTTTTTGTTTTTATAAATTTTGGTATAAGGAATGCAAAAAAATATACGTAACATGAATCTATCTTTAAAAATGACCAAGCAACAGGTGTGTAAAATCTCTAATATGCAGTAGATCATATTATGGAGTTTCAAGGTTTGTTCAGTGATGACTTTGGACTTCGATAAAAAAATAATAATAATAAAAAAATGGCTAACTAAAAGTTTGTTTTTCACAGTTCTGAAAATCATTTTCTATATTTAATCCGCCAAATATTAACCACCTAAAACTACAAGAAATATTGGTTATGCTTTAGATTATAAGTGAGAAATCATAAAAAATGGTTCTTGGAAATAGATGATGTCTAGTATACTGGTATAGTAGAGTCCACTATTATTAAATATGTCCCAAAATATATTATATAAAATTTTGAAATTTAATTTTGAAGCAGTCTACTCTTTTGCGATGTCAAACATGTGGTACGAAATACCAAATGAGAAAGATAGAGAGAGAGAGTGAGAGAATGCAGCAGGTGAAATGCTACATAACTTCCAGCAGCCAGGTACGTCTGATATCTTCAACCACTTTCTAATGTTTGAAAGAAGCAGAAGAGAAAAAAAAGAAAAAGAAAACGTAATCTATGGAACGCCTGGATGGAAAGAAACACGCAGTTTCTTGCTAAACAATGTAATTGAAAATTTAGATTTCCCCTCTTCCCAAGGAACTGGGTTAGATTCCCGCACGGAACGGAGATAAATGCCTCTGCTGGTTTTCTTATAAGTAAAATATCGATAATGGATGAGTTTGCGAAAATTCTATTTTGCAACCTAAATAGAATTTTTTTCGTTACTTCATTTTACTAGTTATTTACATGTGTTAAAAATAAAAATAAATCCATCCATTTTTAACAATTTTTAAAATTTATTACGTATTTAATCAATTTATAACCACGTGTATTCAATGGAAACGGTTATACTAATAACCAAGGCCTGTTTAGAATTCTGTTCCTACGTTTCCGCCTAAAATTCATCAGGACAGAGAAAGGAGCGTAAACTCTCTTAATAGAGAGAAAATCGTTGACCGGAAGATCTAATGTAGGATGGAAATAGTTGGGGGTGCAGTCAATGTAAACTACTTAAAAATTATACCTTTTTATCAAATTATTTCTTTTCTAATATTATAAATCTTATATTTTATATCTTTATTTCTTTAAGTTTCTTCTATATTTACATCATATTTTGTATTAATATAATTTCATTCTAATTATATACATTTATATTACATCCCATACTTGTATTTTCAATTTTATATTTATTTTTACTTCTCTACCTGTCGTTCACGAGATTCCTTTCATTACTTTCTACGTATTTCTTCTGTATTTATTCCCTGGCATAATATATTGTATCAATTTTCTTTCATTTTTACTTATGTAAAGGGAGAGGAGTGGCTCAGTGGTAGATTACTGAGTTACCATGCCGGAAATCCTGGTTCAATTCCCGCTGCAGGCCATGCTTTTTATTTAGTCTGTTTGCAGCGGGAGATGGATCATATAGGATCTAGGACCCTCCTGGGGCCCACCTAGCCTCTATAAAATATTATAAAAATAGGGTACCCAAAATAAGGGGGAAAAATCTGGCGGTCGAGCGTGACCTAGGACAAGTCACCTCCTTGCAGAACCGTTGTCCATGAAACAGTACAGTTTCTACCATGTATTGAACCCCAGACCCTTCATGGGTTGTAGTGGTACAGGTTTTTTTTTTTGTTACTTATGTAAGTCTCCAGGAGTCTATTATCATGCATTTTATATTTCATCTGTATCATACTAAGTTTTCCATACACTTGTATCTCATTTTTTATACTTACATTTTTCATTTTATATCTTTCTGATTATCTTATTCTGTTTATGTATATCTTTTTCTATCTCTTTACTATCTCTTTTTCTATCATCTTGTTCATCTAACTCCGATTGTACATCAGAAAATAATTACGTTGGAATAGATTTTAAATCATCTGGTGGTTCAGGGAACGGTAAATCTACACCGTGCCCTATTGGTCGGATGGCGGACGGAAGTTTAAGGTAGCTTATTACCTTCTTGTTTTTTGTGTTATGACCAGTAATATCGACACGGCAAAACAAAACACCAGCTGATAACAGAAAAAAGAATCAACCTTTTTTGGCCAGCAAATGTTTTTCAGCAGTGCTACCAACTTCATAGTAGACCTATTTTTTCAGTTATTTATTTTAAATATTAAAGCAGTTCTTTAAAAATCGCTTAATTTAATCAATTTAACTATAAAATGTGAAGAAATTGAGGCTGATACAGCTTTTTTAATATCATATTTGGGTTCTGCACCCTAAAACTATAGGAATAAGGTATTTTCAGTACAAAAGTTTTTTCATCGTTGGCCTGTGTAATGATAGCATATTCCAATTTTAATAGCACGTATCTATTCCCACATTATTATTATTTCTAATTTATTATAAGCATTAAATAAAAAATGGAATTGTAAATCCCTAATTTTTAAAGATAAGACTTATATTTATAATTATAAACTAGAGGTATTTTCCTATTTAATTGTATAGTTTTTTTTTAATCCATTCTCCGCATTATTATGATCTGGTGTCTTTCGCAAGAGTTCAAAGTATTGGAAAGAAAAATAACTATGAGGATTTACGAAAGGATTTATAAGAGTTAACGGTGAGAGAAAAACAAGAGTAAATTTGAAATCGTGATTGTATTAAAGTATAATAATATATGTCAAAGAAAGTAGGCTGAGATAGGCAGCGCGTGTTGTCAGAATGGAGGATGACTTGAGTTCAGAAAAGACTAAAATCGCCCTTTATTGAAAAGAAGAAATGATGAAGACCTATAATGAAGCAGGTGAGAGGATGAGGGGTAGAGAGACGCAAAGAAGATGGGTGTCAGATATTGGAAGAGGATAACTCAGGACAAGGATCACGATGTTCCTGCGCTGGGGAGTTATTAATATGTATGAACGTATGAAAAGGGACGAAATATAGAAATATAGGGAAGGGCATCTTACGTGATTTTTTTCCAAGTAAATTATTCAAGATGTAAAACGTATAAGAAACCTTGAGGCGTAATAGAAAAAATCCCGGCAGCCTACCATTAACAGTTGACAGGAGCTTTTTAAAAATAGACCCGGAACGCACTCTATTATTTTGTGGAAGAAGTAACGATTTGCTAAGTAGGTGTTAGAATCAAGGTCCTGATTTATTCAATAAATTATTTACAAGCTTTACAAAAAAAAAGTTAAGAACCACAATACAAGTTCACAACAAGATCGTTTTGCCAATGTGAGTGCACCGAAAAAAAAACAAAAAAATGAATAACCGCTTATTACTCACATCAAATCCCCTCAAATTAAATTCAAATGAGAGAAATTTATGATCCACTGTTTAACTGAAATGAATGTATTTCATGAGAGTAAAAATAACAGTAGACCGTTAAGGTTGAACAAATGAATTATTGCCTATGAGATTCCAATTTAAATGTGGAACATGTTTCCTCAAAGGTAACCTAATTGGTGAAAGGTAACCTAACCCTACAGGCCATTAACCACATCCTTCTACTGTCGGCTACCATTTTTTTTTTTTTTTTAAATTATTTATTGTTTTTTTTTTCATTAAAACTAACAACCGTGTTCATAATCCATTGCTCAATACTTATGAAAACGAAAATGCTTACTCAATCGAGGAATGCAAAGCAATTAGATTTTTTTTTAATTGAAAAGAAAAGATATGACCAGGACCGGGACTCGAACCCGGGTCTCCCACGTAACCGTCTTGGTACTTAACCCAGCCATCCTGGTTCACTTCTTGGTCATATAAAAAATAATAATAAACTGGATTTTTTTGTTAGAGTTAGTGCGTCACTGGTAGCTATTTTATGCAATTGGTGTCATTAAATTTAATAAAATGCAAATTTAGAGCTTAGATATGTTAAATTACAAACCCGTATACCTACAGCCCCGGTGAATAAGTGTTTAAGTCGGATTTTGTCCAGAGAGAGTTAACTGCTATCAGATAACCGAAATCGTATCGTTCTCGTAATTTTTGGCTTGAAATGGAGTATTAATATAAGAAATAACTTATTTTTAAGCCAATGTTTACTTAGCCCCTTATTCATTACGAAAATAACTCGATTTCACTTACTTAAGTACAAGAAACTCATTTTTGAAGAAAACTAGACTTAACCACTTATTCACATCTTCATATATATAAAAGACGAACTCGCTAACTTAACTTAAAAAGTTAAAGTTTGACCTTCTGCGAAGTAGCTATTAGTAAGTTAATAAAAATTTTAGCGATGATAATAATTTACATAGTCACTTGTATTATCGAAAAGTATAAGAAATAAAGAAGGCAATAAGGAACAAATAAGGAAATCCAAGCAAGGTTTAAGGCGGGGCATTTTATTTACATCTTAGTCTTTAAATTATTCAGTTTGTTTATTTGTTTAATTTATGCTGCAATGGCTAATCCGACAACGCAACAATGAGAGTCCTAAATTTTGCATATCCAGGTATACTCGTAATTAGGATAGGAATCGTTAACGAGTGCCTGACATCGTAGAGTCTCGGGAGCACCATTTAATGTCCCCTCCCAGGGAGAGCATATCTAAGGATTTCCCACCTGCCAGACTGCGAACCCACATTCTTTGGCATAGAAAGCCGTTATGCTAACCATTATATCACAGGTGATCCTTAATATGTATTATTCAGTGCTCCCGGTTATTCTAAAAAAAAGTTAGAAACCACAAGCTGATTTTCTGGCTGTTCTTCTTAGCTAGTGACAGTTTGAGTTAATTTATCATATTATATCAATACTTTATTATATAAGGGATTAAATGAGGTATAGCGTACAATATTTACAACAAAGAAAGCTGTTTCTACTGGAAAGATACATAGGATGTAAAACTGAAGAAAAAAAATCTTTACTGTATCGTGGAAAAATATATACGTTTATGTCAATAATAATAAGGTTTAGGAAACCCGAAGGCTCGCTCCCGATACCACTAATCTTTGCTTAGACGCTTTGGTCCATGCATCACAACCAAAGCCTTAATCCGCAAGATCACTGTTAACGCAACCTTCCCTCCTACGCCTTGGTCTACCCCCTCAGGTGCTTCCCAGTCGGCACAGCGCTTATCAACTTTTTAGGAATTGGTTCGTAATTCAAACTTACAACTTCGTTATTCTATCTTTACAGGCCTATTTCAATATCTTCGCAATGCTTCACTTCAATAATATTATATATGGTCTGCAATTCCGCGTTGTGTATCTCTTCTCTTTCTGTTCTCTCTCCAGTGGTCTTTAGACGCTGTTCATTCTTTAGCGTTAACTGCCACGTTGATACTCTGCATTTTAGGTTTTGGTACTACAGACAGGAGCTTGCTAATGACGTCTACATGTCAATATTACATCAAATCCATTATCGAAGGTTTAAAATAAGATGTCTATTGCAACAAATGCAATGAGTGCATTAACTGAAAAGATAGTTTTTGTTTAATAGGATGTAATTAGTTGGGGGTGCAGTCAAGAAAACACAGCTAAATAAGTGAAACTATTGTATTTTATGTGCCGACGTTTTTGTTATAATAAAAAAAAAAAAAAATAGTTTTTGTTTGTTTGTTCATTTAACGTCACTTTATGCTGCTATGGCTAATCGGACGATGCTACAGTGGGAGCTCTAAATTTTGCCTATCCAGGTTTTATTAGGATAGGGATTTTTAACGAGTACCTGACATCGTACAGGCTCGGGACCCCCGTTTAACGTCCCTTCCGAAGGACGGCGTAACTAAGGATTTTTTACTCCCTTTAAAAAATCCTAGGGCCACCTGCCGGGCTACGAACCCGCGATCTTGGGTTTAGTAGTTTGTTACGCTAACCACTAGACCACAGGTCGCCCCTAGATAGTTTTTGTGAAGAAGAATATGAAGTAAGAAGTTAGCGTATTGACATGAATTCTTCTGTAAAATAGTTATAAAAAAAAAACTGTACCACTACAACCCATGAAGGATTTTGGATTGAGTCTACAGTACTGAATGTACAGATGTGTATGAAAACGCCTGTGCATACAGGTAATTAATCAATAAAATAATTATTATAATTATAGTTGAGCTTTCAAGCAGAGCTATTTGTTTAGCCATGTTATGAACGAGCTACTAACAAGCAGAGAGAAGAAAAATGACTGAATGAGATTGGAAAGTGAGAGAGTGAAGCGATATGATAAAGTTCCGGCCTTCACCTGCTCCGCTGGGGCAATTCAAAGGGTCATTGATAAAACTCTACGGTTAGTTCTTATAGTTCGTTAGTGCAAAATTCATTCATTATTTATATACCCTCTTGTAATATCCCTGGTTCAAGTATTCTTATGTAAGTGAAACCAGTCATAGTATTGCCGCTAAGTGCATGGTAATATGATGTAATAATCATTTATTATTATTATCTATTACTTTGACTTCTTTGGTGTAATTTTCTATTGTGTGTGCCCTGAATTGGTTGTTTGTTACCAGTATTTAAGATACTTAAGGCTTTGTTTTGGTGGTTTTTCTAATAGCATCATATTTATAATTTATATCTATACTTGAGTTTTTGCTCAATTTTGTTAATTATATATAACTGTCATAATGATGTAAAGCATATTAATAACAGTAAGAAGCATTTATTAAGTGTAATATATCTTACATTTTGCCTTTTCCCTAATTCTGCAAGCTGACATTTCGAACAAAACGTGTAAGGAGCCATCGCTCCTACTAATTGCTCCTACAGAATTGAAAGGAGTGATCATTCAGCAAAGTATAAACGATATATATGATATAATTACATTGTAAAATAATAAAATGGATATAATAATAATCAAAGTAAAAGTAAAAATGAGATAAAAAAAAAAAACTCTACCACTACAACGCGTGAAGGATCTGGGGTTCGGCACATGGTGGAGGCTGTACTGTTCCTAGGGAAACGGTTGTGCAGGGTGATGATTTGTCCTAAAACACGCTCAACCGCCAGATATTCCCCTTATTGTGGGTACCCACTTTATAGAGGCTGGGTGAGCACCAGGAGGGTTCTAGATTCCATATGATCCATCTCCAGCTAAATATCAGTCTTGTCAGCAACGGGATTTGAACCGGGATTTTCGGCATGGCAACTCAGTGCTCTACCACTCATCCACTTCGCCCCTGTAAAGACTAACACCCAAGTGTAAATAAGTAAAGTAAATAAATTTATTTTCCATTAGCGATTACCTAAATAAATAATAGAAATATTTTTTTTAAAACCTATACCACTACGATTGTAAAACGAACAAGCTCACATTTAAACAAAACTCGCTGAAGTTACGATATTTTTAATACACTGGATAATAGATACATCATCAGAGAGACTTACAAACCTTATGATCGGCTTTGGACTTTAAATAATCCGAAAACAGGAACGAGTGGAGAAACCCTGGGATCGGTTCTGAACATAATGACATGAATATCAAGTCACCAGTTTCCATTTTATGGCTTGTTTATTCCCGCGTTAGGACAGGGAATTTTCATATGTATGAGTCCGAGCTTCGAGCGAATTTAAATCTTTATTTCTCAGCACGCGGCTAATCCTCGAAATGATCTGAAAATTCAAAACCGCCAAAAAAGGAAAAATTGAATACATAAAAATTGATTAAATAAATTGTAGGATTTATTCCGAGAGGTTTATTTCAAGAGAGCCTTGAAAGTTAAAAAAAAAGTAATAAAATATTTTCAATTAAATACAAAATTGCGAACACAGAAGACTGATTATTAATTGCGAAAACATACTAACTAATAATCAAAATTAATGAATAGAAAACGAAGACAGGAATGACTCAAGAAAATAGAACCAAACCAAAAAAAAAATTAAAAAATTAAACTTAATTAATGGGCCATACTCTTGAAAACACCTTTTTATAAACAACAAATAAAAAACTACAAATACAAACACATGTTGTAACAAAAATACTTTTTAAATATAGTGGACCGTCCACTATCCAACTATCAAAAGTTCAGATAATCAAAATTAACTTTAAAGAAAACGTCAAACAATCACTATGCTAGTATAAAAACCTATATGGAGTAGTACACATGGTAACGTCATCAGTCGCCTAATAGTTTCTGGTAACAAAACGTTGATCTGTCTCATCTAACTGTTTTCTTCGAACAACTAACATCATGACTCATAGCGCTAAAAGCGTAGTTATTAAGAAACAACGAGATTGGAGTTTAATTATAATTATTTAAAAAAATCTAATTTCGAAGAAATTACTCTACATACTTTTTTCCTAGGAACGACAATGTACACCCCTCCTTGTAAGTCTTTCCGGGAAACCAATTCGACTCAGTTGAACGTTTGGATGATTGAAGTTCAGATATTCGATGTTGTACAGAATAAAGTATTTAATTATTTTATATGCAGGTTCCCTTTTGATAAAAAAAATATCATTACAGCGAAGAGAATATGATGAAAATGTGTACTTACAAGACATTTATTTTTAAGCCAATTAATACATTTCATAGATAAAAAAGATAAAACAAGATAAAATCTTGTTTAGAGAGAATTATTAAATAAATATTATAATTTTTTAATCATTACTTTAATTTTTAAATATTTTTATTTTGAGGAGAAAAGATTTGCCCCCAGCCGGGATTCGAACCCGGATCTTCGCCTCACCGTGGCAACGTTCTAACCATTTGAGCCAACGGAGTCGCTCCCTACCTAAGACAAATCTGTTCTCTTCTAAAACTAATCTCTCTCTTCTAGGACAAATTATTATATGAATAATTTTATGAGGATTAATTAAAAAAATAATAATAAATAAATTACTGCTTGATACGTCACTTTATGTTGCTGTGGCTAATTGGATGATGATATAGAGGAAATCCTAAATTCCGCCCATCCATTTTTAATAAGGATAAGAAGTTTTAACGGGTACCTGGGGACATCACACAGGCTAGGGAACCACATTTTACGTCCCTTCCGAAAGACGGCATAACCATGGATTTTTTATTCCCTATTATGATCTTAGGAGCACCCGTTGAGCTGCGAACCCACGACCTTAGCCATAGGAAAATTTGTTACTACTTTGTAACCTGATATATGATATTATGGATCAACATGATATTCATCAACAAACTAGTAAAGGAGGCAGAAAATGTTTCCTTGAAGGATAGACCTATCTTATTACAATATATTGACCTGCATCTCCAAGACTTCCACTATACTCAGAGGACTGCCAGGTAATCTGTAGAAATTTTCGATTTCTTTTCCGTATTGTGAGAAACCTGAGAAGCCATTAGAAGTGTAAACACTAACTTTCAAAGATAGGATTATCCATTTTTCTTGGCGAAATTTCCTCCTTGAAGAACTCTTTGTAAATAATAACTTTCTCACTTTCTTATCCCATCCCTCACGCAGAGCTAATTGTGAGCCTTTATCTCACTCGGATTAAATATCTTCATGCCTCCTCGCTCCGGGAGAAATGATAAGCCATCGTAGTAACTCATTCCTATGGAAATTTTTTTAAATTTTAATCCTGATTCTTTAGAAGAAATTTTGAAGGGTTCGGATAATGCGGGAGCTAAAATGTTCCGTGAATACACTGAGGCAATGTTTGACGAAGTTTGCAGTTTTTGTTTTTATCTTTATAACTAACTTAAGAGTATGTTAACAAAACGACTACCCTTGATAATTTTGGGGAGTTTATAGTATTTAGTCTTAGCATAATCGAAAAATAGCAATCCTCTAAGAATACATAATAATTCTGTATTTACTCCTCACATAAATTGCCAGCTACAATCAATATAATTCCATAATTGTATGCAGTTTTTATCCAGAACTATATAACTGAATTTAAAAAAAAATTGTGGGTATTAATCTAGGCTGAATAAATAAGATTTAATTTTTTTTTTTAAATATCTAATACTATACCTTACTATATTATAATAGATTATTGATATTATACATTATTATATATCTGAGCCATGGCGATGTTTGTATTGAATGATAATCCAAATAAGAAATTGTACTAATAAAGTATATTCATTACAATTTTTTTGGAGCTTACCATATGCACTATATAATTATGAATATTATATTGATGGTTTAATTAAGGTATTAAGTGGACGTGGTAGATTGGCGAACACCCAACCAACGTCTGGAAGAGAATCCAATTTTTAAAAAAGTTAGGACGTTTAAATAAATAATAATTGAATTAATTTTTTTAAAGGATTACTCTAGGATCACAAAAACCAATAGAATATTTACAACTTATTTAATAACATAGCATAATTGGTACAAAAAACTTCATCATTAGAACACCAAATTACTTAATTTTGTTTAAAAATGGGCCGATTAGAGGTTTATTATGGTTATATTTTATAAATGATTTAAAATTATATATCAACATGAAGGATTCATATAAATTTTACAAAAGAAATAGTCATTTTTGATGCTTTTTGTACTTTATTTTTTAAATATGTTTGAAAATAATAAACCATAAATAATTGCAACCGATTAATGTTAGTAACTTAAGTTCTTAACCACAATAATCATTCTCCGATTTTCCATTCGATACCCTCACACCGACCTTTGCCAGATAACAGAAGTTCGATCCCTTGAGAGATAAGATCTATCAGACTTCGTAGAAAGTAATAAATCAAAATAAATAGGCTATCAAATATCATATCAGGAGAGCTACTGGCCTTTGTGTGTTCACGCCCTCGTTGGCCACTTCCCAGTTCAACTAACTCCACAACTAACACACGCGCGAATTGGCTAAACAACAAACAACAAGGTAGTGCTGTGTGCGTGTGATGTCGAAGTGTGTGGTATTTATGACATGACGCCTTCCATGGCCAAGTTCATTAGCAGGTTTGCGATGAATATTCATCCCACGGGTCTGGGATGTCTCAACCAATCACTGGTTTGTCGCCATTTTAAAAATATATATATATATATTTGTTATTAGACATTTTTAGTTTTATAATATTATAATTTGGGCAGATATTACTCCAACCTGTTCTATTTAATAATACGCCTAACCTGAAATTCATAAATCAGCAACTTGACTTAAATGGTGTTTCTGAAAAAAAAAGGTTTGGTGGACGGTAATATTAGAGACGATTCCATTTTTCTTGACTCTTCACCACCTTTTTATTTGATTATTAATTTAACTTCACTCTATGCTGCTATGGCTAATCGGACGATACAGTGGAAGTCCTAAATTTTGCCTATCCAGATTTAATTAGGATATGTATTCTTAACGAGCACCTGACATCATACAGGCTAGGGACCCCCGTTTTACGTACCTTTCGAAGAAGAGTATAACCGAGGATTTTTAACTTCCTATTAAAAATTCCTAGGGCCACCTGCCGAGTTGCGAACCCGCCATCTTGGGCTTAGTAGTAAGTTATGCTATATACTACACCATAGGTGACCCCGATAATTTTGTTAATAACAACAACGTGTTACAACGACCCAGATCCTGTGCGGTAATGGTTAAATATCACTATCCTAATAATACCTGGATAGGAAAAATTTCGGTCTTCCACTATTGTGTGACGCTGAATGAAACAAACAGAACAAGTTAAACCAATCCATGGTACAACTACATCATAAAATATATCATGACATAAATGGCAAATGGACATTAAACTTCAGTATTTATGTAACCCATAATTATATAAATATGTAAGAAGAAAAAAGTCACCAGAAAAAGAAGCAAGTTTGACATCATTAGCATGGAACAATTTTGATTAGCAAATAAATTACATAACTCACAACACAGTCGCAATCTTTATTAAGTAACAACGTAACGAAGCGAAATTCTTGCAATTCCCAAAATAAAATAAAAATCAATGCGTAACAAAATTATTCATAATCAGTAATTGTCGTAATTAACTCATGACAGATTATATATACAACTATATTTATTTTTTTCATTAAGGTATTTTTAGTTAACACATTATTGTATCTGACGACCGGAGGCTTATTTTACCCGGAAACGCTTCCTAAATTAAACTTGATGTTCAGTAATGACCGGGCAATAAAAAATAACTGTGTTTCTAATTACTTTTTTAATGTTTTCAAACGAGAAATGGAACTGCGCCACTTTAAACAGGTGAGGGAAACCAATGCATACAACATTAAAACAAAATCACTCCTCTTAAAAAAAAACACATTCTTATGTGTAATTAATGGCTTTAACCAGTCGTTATATGGAGCAATAAACACTTTTTTCATAGTGTTATGAATCATTGGGGACAAAGGACAAAATCTATGATGCGAAAACTGATAACCGGAATTTAAAATTATTAAAGTGAATAATTTAAGGATACCGGCTAAACAGAAATCTATAACCTCCAGTTAGTTTAGTGCTTATATGCACTTTGGAAAGTTAATAATCGTCTGCTAATAACACATTCAATACGCAGTAAGTACCTTGAAATGAACTGCCAGCTTGGTGGTTGGTGGAGTTAATGTTCAGTCAAGTAACGTCAGATATTGTCATTTCTACGTAACGTTTTGTCAATGTCGGCGATGTCCCCCACCATTTTACTCCCAATCTATACATATAAAATGCTTTGTCCTGAATGACTGACGGATCAACGCAGAGCCTAAACCGCTGATCGTAGAGACCTGAAACTTGGAGGGTGTGTTCTTTGTATGACGTAGGCATCTGACAAGAAAGGATTTTCCGAAATTCTACCCCTTAGGGGGTGAAAAGGGGGGAAAAAATTTGTATGAGACAACGTGATTCCTTGGTCCAATCTACTTCAAATTTTGCATAAACATTTTTTGACAGAATTGATGGAAGATGTATTTCGTATTTTATTGAAATTTATCCTCAAGATATCAATACTCCTCAATACTCTTGAGGGAAAGCTCAAGAGTAGCCTGGTGATTCTAGCTCCCGAAGGAAAAACAAAAAATATTGTTTACAAAGAAATACTGCGGTAGGTGTGCAGTATTTTGATTTTGTTGTGAAAAGATAACCCCCCGTGTAACTTTCACCAGATCAAATGCCGAGCTTCGTGTTCACAAAATATAACAACATTTTATTTTATTTTCATATTTTCTTAATCTTTATTAATACAGATTGTTATATTCTATAAGTATTCAAACATTTGAATATAATAATTTATATGTTATAACAAAATTAATAACGTAAAAAACCAATTAAAAATTCTATTAGAACCATTTTCGACTTCTACGTGGACGAAGTCGCGGGCAAAAGCTAGTAAATATATAAAAATACAATAACCTAGGAAATTAAACCGAGCCAATATGTAATTTTTTGGCATTAGAACCCGGCATATTCCTGTAACTTTACATACAATGGAAGATAAATTAGCTTTCTCATATAGGAGGAAATTTAACTAAACTTGAATTGCACATTATTGTATATGCAAGTCATCCTCAAATAAACTATGACTTTGTTTTATGGAGGTATATTTTCAAGCCAGTTTTTTTCCGAACATTCAAAATTTATAGATTTTAAAACGTCTAATAGAATAGAATATAATAGTAACTTTATTCTGGGACAAAGTCTGGAAAAAATATTAAACAATATTTAAATAAATATTTGACCTTAGTTTATATCTACAGTCCTGGCGAGTAAGTGGTTAAGTTATATTATCTAGAAAGAGTAACCGTATTGAGGAAAATGCAAATAATAAAGTTTTTATTAAAGTGCCAAAAAATTAAATAAAAAAGTACAATTCGTGAAAAAACACAAAGCAACCTTTGAGAGAAAATTAATAAATAACAAATAACATCTTTACAATAAAAAAAAAAAATACTGATTCTTAAATATTTTTATTTGAAAAGAAATCTTGATTCGTTTAAGCAAAAGACTAACCTGCTTAGAGAGCATCCGTTTGGGAAGTGAGGAGATGTTGGAAAAGCAAGGATTTATATGAGGAAAGGGAAGAAGCATGCCTGATTATGGGACGAATTGATTTCGAGATGGTGGAAGAACGCTCAAATGTTTTGGTTCTATATGAACGAGTATAAAGGTCAGAAATGAGAGATTTTGTTTTCTGGTTCTGGACTGAGGATTTGAATTGGAGGAGGCTAAAGATATAGGTGTTGAGAGTTTATGGATTGGTATAAAAACATGACGTAACGTGACGTCCTACTACAAAGCTGGCGAACTGCGGAATAAGTACCAATTGGAAAAAAAAAATAAAGTCGATAAATAGTGATTAAATATATGATAATGTTGACCTTTAAGCAATAGGTGAACAGTCCTAATAGAGCTTATCAATACCTAAATAGTAATGATTTTTCATGTACACAAAGATAAAGCGAGGCAAGGCGGTAGAAAAAACAACACTGCTATTATCAATTTTAGGTCAAGGGACTGGCTCGCCTTTTGTCCTGTCATGAATAGTTTATATTGTATGAAGGAATATTTTTTAAAGATATATTATAAAGGGAGACAGGGGAGTTGAATAGATATTATCGCAGGAGGGGGGAGGCCTTGGGCAGGTAGGAAATTCGCAGGTGATAATAAATCTACAGCGGCCAGCCGGGAAGGGATTCCTCCGCCAGTGGGCGATCGCATCCCACCACATGGTCCCCATATAACTCTCCTCAACATACCATTCGCTTTTGGGTGTGGCGGGTATGTTAGTAAGTGAATGTCGGGAGGAACGGTAGTGAAAGCATAACTGCCAACTGTTTTAATCTGTTAACAGCCACAGATGGACACAGTGGGATTTGCAGATCCTTCTGGGAATAACCCAGCCTCAATGAATTGGGTATCCTTAATACGGGAAAAACTGAGTACGATTTTGGACTAATCACCTCTCTGCACAACCGTTGTTTTAGAAAAAGTACAGTCTCTAACCAGGTAACTGAATCTGTGACCCTTGATGGGTTTTAGTGGTGGTAGATTTGGCAGCATGAGAAAAAAATTAGCTTCCCATTTAGTAACTCTGACATTAAAATATTTGATGATCCAACTTTTACAATTAAAGACATCACATATTCTATACATCATAATCTCGCATGTTTGTGAAAAGGAATAAAAAAAAAACCCTATGCCGATACTTGTATTTTAGAGCAATATTAAGCTTGAGCAGTACATGGTTTTTAGCATTAAAACATGAATTAAAACAATTGTTGATTTTTAAAAAAGGAGGGGCAAAATCACTGTTGCCCCTAGGTTAACAAACCTATTTAGAATCAAGGGGAAACACAATACCATGAAAAATAATATTTATATGCATTACCTATCCTCTGGAAAATTATTATCAATAGAAAAAATTTAAAACGATATTTAAATAAATATTTCATGATACTTTATATCTAAAGGCCAGGTGGATAAGTGTTTGATTCATATTGCCTACCCTCATAGAGAGGGTAAACCGTATTCTTGTATTTTTTGGCTTGAAACAGCGTTGTAATGAAAGCAATGACTCATTTTCTACAAATGGCTGACTTTGCCCCTTGTTAACCACAAAAATAACATTGCGCTAAGTAAAAGAAACTCATTTTGGAGAACATTCGACTGTTTAAAATACTAATTTAACCCTATTTATTTATGCCCTCTAAAAAAATAAATGTTTACAAGCATTCTTAATTTTACTAGCAGATATTAATAAATTGTCTATACATATGATTCAGAAATATAGAGACGGATTATACAGTACCCGCAACACAGGACGTTTGTAACGGTTTAGAGAAAGGAAACGTTCAATTGCACTTGAATAGGTTTTTAATATAAATGATTGCCATCTATCAATATTCTAAATTATACAGAACAATGATAGAAATTCATTAAACTTTAAAAACAGCAGTTCCTGATTTGCAATCTAGAACCGGATTAATAATATTCCAGATATAAATATGAGATAATACAGTATTGATAATTATACGGATGTACCGGTAAGGAATATAGGTAAATCCTTTTGATCTCTACCGTATTATCTTTTAAGCCGTTTTGAAACGTCCAAATCAACTTCTGTAAACAAGTCTATGGGAACGTTTGCAAGGGGTTCTTAGAGCACAACCTTTTGAAACACAAAATAAATACAGCGTTACAGAACAGATTTGAAAAGGAAATAGTGAATGACAGCGCCAATTAATTAGACTGAGGAGAGCTGATCCAACTGCTTAGTTCCAATATTGAGTAATGGCAGTAATTAAACAGAACAAATCAGGTTTAATTTATTTAATTAAAGTTATTTAATGCAATCCTTAATTACAGATATTTGTAACTACAACTTCTTACTTTCTATTCTCTTGGTACATCAAACCCTTCAATACCGAGCGGAAGATCCAACGATAAGGCGAAATTAACAATCGCCATCACCGGTAATGAAATATTACAAAATGATTTTTTTATGCCAAGATGGAGGATAGTGCTCTACTTGGCATTAGACGGAATTTCTTAAAGATATTGAGAAACGAGAGGAAATTTCAGTTGAGCAATTTCTCTCTAGCTCTCTCATCTGATATTATCCGCTTTTGAAACTATAATAATTAAAAAAACTAATTGACAGGAATACACCATCTAGTTATGAAGGATTTATAGTTACAGCAGACTTTAATTGTTGCTTGCAATTATTGCATCAGTAACAATCTAACCTTAAAGAATTCAGTCTCTTAAGTAGATGCTCATTGCAAACTAGTCTGATTTCCCAAATCTACAGAAATCTTCGTCTTCTCGCCTAAAACCATGAAATGCTTTTTAAATTTTAAAAAGGGGCTCTACTAAACCATCCAATTCATCTCGTATCCAATCCTTACAATCCAAAATCCTTCGTAAAATCCTCAATGCTCCCTATTATATCACAAACAAACTCATCCATCATGATCTTAATATCCCATATGTTACTGATTTGGCCCATACTAGATACCTATCCTTCCACGACAAGCTCCTTACACACTCGAATCCTCTAGTCTCTCAACTTGCTTCCCATACAATTCCTGAAAAGAAGATTCGAGGCCATCTACTATAGAACTTTATTGGAGTGCTGCCGATGGGTAGTTACTCCACATGTGTTTTTCATGTCATAATGTACATATCAGCAGATTTACTAGTTATAATCATATTATAGTTGTAAATATCAATAAATTAAATTAAAAAAAAATTTTTTTTTTAAAAAGAAACAAAATATAAATTATATATATTTTCTTTTGGACTAAAAGATTTTAATCTTAACAAGTGAATGAGTAATGTAAAATATATCTTCTTGTTAATTTTTATTATTAAACTTACGTTTCGCGGTTCTGCCCCATCGTAACGCAATACATGATTTTATTTTAACTCCCTTTTACTATGTTAATTGCCATATGCAAACAATTAAAGCATTTATTATAACAAAACACATTAACTGATCTAGTTAGACGTTATAAATTAGAGGATTTCACTCTTTTGTTGATATTATTGGATCATGGAATAGTGGAAATACTAATCTTTCTAAGCTAGGTTTCCATTCTACCGGAGTACCAATTTCATATAGGATGGGTGATCTCAAGGAGGCTTTTCAGATCCCTAATAAGGTCCATGATAAGGTCGAACAACGGATGATAACATACTAAAAACATTATCTGCTACAACCAGTCTCGAATTGTGGTAACACTGTCCTAGATAATGAGCTAGCCCATTAACTGAGTAAAAAAAAAGAATAAAAAAAAGGAGAATCATAGATATACATATAAAATAATAGAACACTAACAGAAGTACATATAATAAAATTTTAATTTAAACTAACTTACAAAAAATAAATTATGAGAAAGATTGATATAACAAATATTTACTTTAATTTATTCTGTTCATTAGTGACTTTTGAATCCTCAGTATTAATATAACACCTTTGTTTTATATCTACAGTAACGAAATTATATCGTCAAGATTAAAAAAAAAATGTTATACAGCAAGTAAATTAAGAAAAAAACAAAATTTTAAAATTAAATGATTATTGTGTAAATTAGTAATCAATTATAGACAACTATTCCAAAAACTAGCAATATTTTTTCGACAAAAAGCCACCAAAAACCTAGACTTTTTTTTTAAAACACCATAATCGTTACTAGAAAACAATACGAAGAATATTTGTTTATAAACAATACAACCACTTCATTCTCCTCGGCTAAAAATAACACTATCGATTCCAACGCATATCCCATATTACGTGACATAGCAGAGGAGTCAACGACCTGAGGCAATGACGTTAGGCAATAGCATTTGCTACAAGAGCTAAGCGATATGAATGCGTATCAAAGCCTTTGATAAGGCCTTAATGAGCTTAATAGATGCAATAAATTAATAATAAAAATATAATCCCACATTACAGAGTTAATATTTAGGGTAATTATTCGGCAGGTTGTCGCTTCGAGTTGAGTCACAATAACTTTTAACTTTTTATTCGGTTTCCATTTCAATATTTTCAAAAAATACAAGTAATCATGAGCTTCAGTAAGGAAACGAGAATGTTCTTAGGCTAAATATATATACTTCGGTAATCATTTTATCTAGAAATGAACGTTTCAACAAACATATATCATCTATACTTCGAAATATTCATTGAAACTTTTATTTTTTGATGAAAAGATTAACGAAATAAACTCATTACCCATATTAAAATTCTCTTTTCCGTACTAGACCTCACGATAATTTGTATTTTTTTTAAATATTAAAAATAAAACGAATAAACAGTTAAAACTTGTAACTCAACTCGAAGCGACAACCTGCGGAACAGATACCATATTTAGAGATAAAAAACTAAACACTTACAAAGAATTTTCAATTAAAAAAAACACATAAAAAACAGTACCCTCTTGGAAATGCATCATAAATAAGATCAAGCTTTCTTTTATCACTACCAATTATTTAAGGGTAAAGAAAGATTGAAAAAAACCCTCAAATATGATTCATTGTAACCTCGAGTTTATGTAAAACTTAATGATGAAAGTGACACTTTTACGATTGCGAAGTAAAGATAAATTACTTAGGACAATTTAAGAGCAGATTTTAATTATACAAGACAATTGAGGTTTAATTACTTCCAAGAAAATGGTATTTATTATTTAAGGTAGAAAAGTTAAGTCCTGCTTACAGTAATAAGCTCGAATGACCCTGACGGAATGCAAATTTTTATAAATAAGGAGATATTCAATAATCCAAGAGGAACAAGATTCAAGTAATAGGAACTCATACTGGGGATTACCGCTATTAAAAATTATCAATATAATTACTTATTTGTAGTAACGGGTTGGTATTAGGTAACTGTAATATAAATGTTTTAACTGTTATATAGAAAGTATCGTTTTATAAAAGTATCCGGTTCTGTACACTATAAATAATTACAAATAAATATGAAAGAGTCGAAACTTAAACAGCGATTTAACAATATATGAGGTAGTTTCGGCGTTTCTTAAAATGAGCCGAAATTCCATGCGCATATACAGCAATTGCAATTTTTAAATGATATGTAAAAAATAGTAGATAACAAAACGAATTTGATTATTTATTTATTCTTTTTGAAGGGTGAAGGTAAATTTCAATACAAAAACATGATGGAATCAGCTAAATTCATAATACCATTACAGATTCTAAAAATTCCAATTGATTATGTCAAGGTGTTTAGGCAACCGTGTAACAATCCAAAAAACAATATCGGTCACATATAAAAAAAAATGAGTTGTATATATGCATGTTAATAATGGATGTAATGAAAAAGTATACATGTGTATATTTTTTATTTTTTAATCTGGCGAGCACGGCATTAAACATCTGTTTTAACTTCGTGACAAGTCATGTGCAGTTGTGATTATTCTTCACTGACATTTTCCAGATCATTGGAATTTTTCAGCCAGTTACATTCATATTAAAATAATCAATATGACATAAAAAAATCAATTAACATCATAACATAATATAAAGTTATTAATATACAATAAGAACAATAATAATAAAAAAGTGAAAATTGTCCATTCCTCCACCCTATGCAGTTTTCATCTGAGGCTACTAAGCCAATTTTTTTTTCCCTGAGATTTGGTAGAAGTTATCAAACATGTCAGAGGTTTAATTAAACAAACAATAACTAAAAATTAAACAAAAATAACTCTTTTTTGAACGGTAGTGATATTATAATTATATATTATGCTATTGTATATTAAGTTTTAAAAATTATCTATTATTTTTTCATTTTTATAACCAAATTAATCGTTCTTTTTTTAATATATAATTACTAGAAAAAAAGATAAATAATTGCATTATTTTTGTATATACCATCCCGAATAAAAATAATTATTGAAGTAAGAATTGGTTCAGTGGCATAATTATTTTTCCGATTGGCATTAGATAAGGAGAAGGCACGCTATCACCTGTGGCACAGGTGTCTATGACCGTTGAACATCATCAATAATTCGATTCTATTGATTCATTTACTTGTCATTTAAACCGAAACAGTATTTATCATTTAAAATACAAACCTTACGTTATGAAAATCACGTTTTTGTTTTTTTAAATGTCGAAGGAGATACATCCACTTATATCATTGTTGATATTGTTGAAGTTAAGTAATGACCCTTAAGGTATTGACAGAATACAAATAAATGACCTTAAAAGGAGATGAAATGCAGAAGAGTAGCGAATACGGAGATGAGATAAAAGTGAGTATTGCTAAGTGGGCGGTGAAGTGTTGTGGCCTATAGCGCTGATAAAGGAAACCCACTTGATCCAATGGCTAGCCATCTGCATCTCTTCTCAACTGTCACTGAGTTCCCTTCTCTGTACACACCCACCAAAATGGGAGGGATTATCATGTATTTTTTTCTAAATAGAAGAATATTAATGGAAAATACTTTATAAACCTGTAACAAAACCCGTGAAGGATCCTATGTTCAGTATATGGTACACTGTTTCTAGAACAACGGTTGTGCAGGGAAGCAATTTGTTCAGATCCACCAACTTTTTTACAAATTAAGCATACCGACTTTATAGTGGCTGGTTGAGCCACATGGTTAATCCGCGGCGGTAAACAGATTAAATAATTTATCTGCTAAATCTGGAATTGAACTATGAAGGACAATGTTATTATATATCGTCATTTAGGATTTATTGTTAATCCTGTAAATAAGACAAATCATTGAATAAATCTTCCTATATATACTGCTCCTACTGATAGTACACAATGAAAATGGGCAACTTCATACTAAATATCATGTAAAAAAATTATATTATAATTTTTAAGTAAACTTTTGACTTTTTTTTAATCATTAAATTTGGTTTAAACGAACTTTTGAAATGTTAGTGGACATCAATTTCTATTTTCAGAAGCAAAAAAAATATGATTTTTTATTAGAAGCGAGGGATGGTTGACTGGATGATCGATGTAAGGAAGAAAATAGTTGGGGGTGCAGTCAAATAAGACACTAAATAAGTGGTTACTTATTTTAATTACGTGCCGACGTTTCGACCCACTTTGTGGGTCATCTTCAGGGCTAAGAAAGAAACAGACAAAATAACAGAACTATAAAAATACATTGCAGACTAAGTATATGATAAATGAGAAAAATATATATGTAGAGAGGTAGAAATTTAGAAAAAAAGTGAGGGTTATTTATGAATAAAAAATTACAGAGAAAATGTACAAAACGGTGGTGATGCCAAAAAGATTTTTTTACAAAGATAAAGGAAGGAAGTAAACAGAAAGTATTTAAAAAGAAAAAAATATAAACATCAGATAATAGACTCCTGGGGAGTTTACATAAGTAAAATGAAAGAAGGTATAGCCAAAATGATATTAAAGAGTAAATAAAGGAAAAATAACAGTAGCAAGTCAAGATGAAAATATAACAGTATAACGTATAACAGTTTTGAAATGCATACATATAGTATGGAGTGGTATAAAAGTATGACATAAATATACAAGGAACGCATAGAAATATAAGTGACAATATGTATGTACATATATATTTTTCTCATTTATCATATACTTAGTCTGCAATGTATTTTTATAGTTCTGTTATTTTGTCTGTTTCTTTCTTAGCCCTGAAGATGACCCACAAAGTGGGTCGAAACGTCGGCACGTAATTAAAATAAGTAACCACTTATTTAGTGTCTTATTTGACTGCACCCCCAACTATTTTCTTCCTTACATGATTTTTTATTGTTTTGGTTTTTACTTGACCAAACTTAAATATCAGTCACTTAAATAGGAAATGTCTTGAGATTATGACAAATTAAAAATATACTACCTAAAATGTTATTTCTAACTGTTAATAAGTGAAGGCTACATTGAGCTTGCCTCCCCCCCCCCCCCCAGGCAGAGAAATCATAGTCCATGACTGACTTTAACGGTTACTTCGTGGTGGCCATTTAAACGTTTTTCAACTCATTTATTTCATAAAATAATTGGTAATAAAATATGGAAATAAAAATAGCTAGCTAATATAATGGACGATAGGAAGAGGTGGGGATGGCGCCGAGCTGGTTGTTTTGATCAACGGGATCCCTCGCTCCACTTTCCTCCTTCAGTCCTATCCTCTATCCTCTATCCTCTATCCTCTATCCTAGTCTCCATTCACTATATCTGTCACTATTCAACTTCTTAATTAGGCCAAGTCTCGAGTCAGCAATTATTTAGTCGGTCCAGGGAGTGGAAACCCGGAAAAATAGGATTAATACATACAAGAAGGAAGCCAAAACCAAAACAAAACAGAAGTTACTCACAGGAAACGAGTGGTTGATGAATGAATTTTGCTTTCATACCTGAAACATACAAAAAAATAATTAGAATTTAAAAAAAATATCACAAAATCGTGTACACATTTTTCAATATATTCGTTAACATATTATGTTGAAGAAATAATAATATAGTGTGATGAAATGTTGATATTTTGTAATAATTTAAAACACATTTAAAATTTGAATTGAGGTTAATAACACTTAAAATTCACTTCTAAAGTATTTTGGCTTAAGCGGGGTGGAAAAAGTTGTATTCAAAATGCCATTTTTATTTTTTTTTGTAATAATATATATCTTGCATTTGTTTTCTCACCTTCTTTTTTTTTTTTTAATTTAACCTTTTGGTATACTTACCAACATTTTAAAAATTATCCAACTAACATTAAAGTTGAGTTTGTACTTAATTTATTATAATTATTTACCCCTAGTGAGCCAGCAGTGGCTTTGTGATTAGTTAATTCTTAAAAATATGTATAACTCAATTGGTTGAGCACGATAAAAATTTAAACAAAAATTAGTTCCTCGATGTGTTGCTAAGCAACGCCGATAACAAATTATACCAATAAAAACTTTTTTTTGTATAATATAGACATTATTCAAGGTTAAGAAAATGCGGGGTCAAAAACGGGTCATTTGGCCTATCATTAATTTTTTAAGTTTTATTTATTTTATAAATATATTTGTTTGTTTATGTATTCATTTGTTTTACCTGTGATACTACAAACCAAGAAAGATCTCGGGTTCAGTACGTGGTAGCGACTGTAATGTTCTTGGCTGGTTGTACAATTCATTAATTTTTTATTACATTAGAGTATAATTAAAACTAAATCTTTGAGAGATATAGAAAGAAGGGCAATAAACAAGCTTAGACTAAGTCGCCACGGTCATTATGAAAGGGGAGCAGCCCGCTATCTATACATCGCTACATCACATCGCTACATCTCCACGCTCTAAATATAGCGCTCTATCTATTACCTGCGCTCTACAGTCGCTAACTTCACTACTGTTAATCACATTCTAACTAACAGTATCTGTCGGAGGAACAGTTAGCGACCCAAGACAAAACAGTTTTGACATGCCATGCGAGACCTCTCAAACATACATCCTCGGGTTTTCGTATTGGATTCATAACATATAAAAAATATTAAAAAATTCGGATTGATGATTGATTGTTTATTTATTTAAAGCCATTTTATGATGATAATGCTCATAGGACGATGTTACATCGGGACTGAGACCTTTAACAAGTATCTGACACCGCTTTGACTACGTTTTACGTCCCTTCTGAAGACAGCAAACTAACGAATTTTTTACTCCCTTTGGGTTGATGTTCTATGGTATACCATATAATATACAATTTTTAGAACAAAATATGCTTTTCAGAAATTTTTCACAGTAACACTGATGACACATGTAAGCAACAAGGGTTTAATTTATTAAAAAAATAAAGTTTTAAACTTCAAAAATGATTTCTACTTAAACAGAGAAACAAAATGCAAATTAGAAATGCTTGTTTAGATAGGGTCAGCGAAATTTCAAACAAAAAGCCTCAAGTCTCTAAAATAATAGGAACGGCAAATACTTGTAAATACTTCGCAAATTCAGGCTTCATCAATGCAAAAAGAGAATAATTATTTAAGAAAAGATCAATAGACGAAATCCCAGCTTCAGAGCCCTACAAGAAACAAATTAGAGAAAACATCTCACCACCAAAAATTCCAAATGAACTACTGAATCACTAGGAAGGTTACAGGACAACAGCTGAGAGGGGAATAAGTAGGTGATTATAGAAAAAAGGATTCACATAATGAACATCCACAAAAAAAAAAAATAATAATAATAAATATTTATTTGAGTAATCATACAAAAGCCATTTGGGACATATTGTATCTATGCTCTATCTTTGAAAATCTCCCCTGAGGAATCCACATGGAAGCTTGAATGGAGAGACCTTTCATTGAACATTGAAGGCACTCCTAGGCGCGTTTCATGTCTCTGTAGTAAATCCCTGCTCCAGAGATTTTTCGGTCTCCTTTTCAGATTATGTGGTAACGT
Source organism: Troilus luridus (assembly GCA_964056705.1). Taxonomy (NCBI): domain Eukaryota; kingdom Metazoa; phylum Arthropoda; class Insecta; order Hemiptera; family Pentatomidae; genus Troilus; species Troilus luridus. The sequence continues at coordinate 92,290,154 of OZ057415.1, read as the reverse complement.
GTCTGTCAGTTTCCAAAAAATAAAAAAAATAATAAAAATCACAAAAAAAACAAACTAAAATAAAAGTGCTAAAGAAAAGGTTATTATCAAGAACTGGGTATTAGGACTATTTCGCAAAATATATTAAAGTAGATAATGAAATACTTATAGAGACATATTTTTGCATCTATTGCTAATTTCTTTCCGTCCCGATGAATCCTTAATAGATTAGATATCGGCAAGCATTTGCCTTATATATCGTTGATCAACAATTTATTGTCAATAAAATTCAATAACTAATGGATCTACTATCGTATTCTAGGAAGATAGATATATTTTAGAAGAATATATAAGAAGTTTTCTATTCGGAGCTTATCAATTGGAATTTGTTTACTCATTTTTTAGTTGTATTTTTTTTAAAACTTTTTTATTACTGAATTATGAGAAGGAAAATTATGCGAAATAAAGACTGGCATTTATAAAGTCTATATAGTTTATATTTACTTTCACTTACCTGTATATGTAATACATAGAAAAGGAAAGCAACGCTTAAGAGAAAATTCCGTATCCGTTTTTGCAGCGGAAGTGCACCATTTAAGGTCACCTAAGTACAAATAAAAGTCTTGTGAAACTGTCTGTATGTGTGTCTGACTGTATGTGAATTGCCTATTAATTAGTAAGGAACTGAACTTACGTAGTCAACTACAACGAGACTTTCTTTAGAATTTTCTCGAAAAAGGTTTTAAACGATTTTGAATAAACTAGTATAGTGACCATTAGGTCATCTACGTATTTTTCTCATTGAAATAATCCGACAGAAACTAAATGCGAAAATTTCAAAATAGCTTCACTTTAAATATCTTATTTAAGTTTATTTAAAAAAAAATAAAAAGACTATCATTGTAAAAGGTAATAGAAGATGGATAAATAGAAAATAAGACTTGAAAAAAATAAGGTGGAGGATAAAAATAGAGAAATATATTCTCTTGTAATTTGGATCAAACACGTGAATCGTTTAATGTGACGTAGAGAAACAAACATCCATTCTTATGCTACTGTAATAATAACTTCCAGTACCATTTAATTAATATTTGATATAACAATTAATAGTATTGTAAATACGTATTAATAAAATAAAATAATATATAAAATAAAATAAATTATAATAATTATAATGACGCAAGTCAACTAGATCCAAATTAAAATAATGTTCAAAGAACATTCTCCCCTCGTATACTTCGCAAAAATGCGAGAACGCGGGGACTTAGGATCAGTGAAAAGAAATGATATGACCACGACCGGGAAGCGTGCTTCATTAGGGCCCAGGATAGCTCAAACGGTAGAGTCCCAGACTAGCGATCTGGAAGACCCGGGTTCGAGTCCCGGTCCTGGACATATCTTTTCTTTTCAAATAAAAATATTTAAAAAATAGTAACAAATAAAATAAAATAAATTATATAATAAAAATTCTTGTTAGAGAGGAAATTCATTGACTGTAAGTACTAATGGAGGATGGGAATAGTTGGGGGTGCAGTCAAAATTTACACAGTAAATAAGTGCAAACTTTGTGCCGACGTTTCGACTGAGTAGCCACTCCTATTGGCCCTGAAGATGACCTACAAAGACGAAACGTCGGCACAAGTAAATAAATAATAAGTTTCCACTTATTTACTGTGTAAATTTTGACTGCACCCCCAACTATTTCCATCCTCCAATAATGGTTCTTAATTACTTCAACAAATAATTGATATCTTTCAAAATAAGTTCATTCTGCGAACTTAACTTTGGCCTACGAGTTTAATACAATTCTCCTGGAATTTTACTGTAATTATTTTTAATAAAGTAGATTCTGTAACAATGAAATGGAAAAGCGACCAAGATACCAATATCTTGTGAAGTTACCCATAATTATAAGAAAAGCAGTGATTGAGCGAGATCTCGCCTATATCAGCTTCGTGTACAACTGTTAGCTTAAAAATAGAACCGTACCTAACATGTACTGACCCTTGATTGTTTGCAATAGTGCAGGTTTTACATGTATAGATTTAAACAAACACACGAAGATTGCCTTCGTAAATGGCATGGGGCATTGCAGAAGTGTGTGATGCTCAGCCTAGCGTGCTTCCTCTGAGCTTAATTTCGATTTTTCAGAGCGGAACGCTACGTCTATATACGAAAAGCTACCCACTTTTCCCCCACACACTACGGAAACCATAACTCTAAAAAAAAAATCACTATCGCGAATCCAATCGATAAAGTCAATGTCGGTTCAAGGTAAAAACACTTATGTTTGTGTAGTAGAAATATACTTATTTTTCTCGTTCACAAAAAAATAAAAGTAAATAGAATAAACTAACTAAAAATGACACCAAGCAATGGTACCTTCGATAATTAAGTCAATAATAGTTTAAACAACTAAAAACACGGTTTAATAGAAAACAAAACTAAAATGCATAATATTTTCTATGAGTTTAAAATAAGAATAAAGTTATGAAGAAAAAACATTTTTTTTTAAATGCGTGGTGTGCTTGATATTAATTGTTGTAAATATTTTATCGACTGATATTAGAAAAAGTATAGTCACCATGGAAATATCTTAAAAGACACCCCATGGTTTTTAAACAAAAATGAATTTTTTTTTGTTCATCACACTGTTCTTATTTTAATTTTATTGAATGTTATCACCTACTTTTTTGTTCGAACAGCTACAAAACCGTGTTTTTTTAGTTTTTCAAACTATAATTTTTTTTTTGTTTCAAAATATATAAGCTAATATGCAAAATCAACTACGGATTTTAGAGTTGATTTTCAGCAATAGTCATAAACTTGTCTCAAAGATTGAGCTTAGTGTCGGTGGAAAAAGACACTACCGTGTCTTCGGATGCGAAAAATCTCTAATCCTGATGATCCTGTTCTGGATAATGTAAGAAACTTATTTAATTATTGCATTGTCACAGGTCCTTAAGAAGTGTGGATAGTGCGCAATTAATTTGAGGTGGCCAAAAAACGGGGTAAAAAATTCTGTAAAATATATAGGCGAAGCTAATAGGAGCATGCTAATAACACCGATTTATGAACTATGAAACTATAAATAGGTGACTAAATGCTCGGTGTACAACATTAATCATTATTAATAAAAAATAACTTAAAGACGATTCATTAGGGTAGTGTTGTCCACAACGAGTTTTTAATTTATTCCATAACTACCAAGAGATTGTCAATGTTTCATTATCTTGAGGTCTGAGACCGAGTATTATTTCTCGTATAAATATATTAATAAATGTATCATAAAAAATAATACAAAGCCGCGGACAAATATGGAATATAAGGTGTTATGATAATTTGTTTTTAATTGCACTTACTTCCCTAAACAGTTGTAGATGGGAAGGTTATTGCACCTGTAACAACCTTGTTTGCGTAGTCATCACTATCTAATTAAAAATCCTTCATATCACTCCCCCGACTTTTTTATCTAAAGTGCTCTTCCATTCATTACAATTTTATTGAAGCCAGTTGATCTGTTTTACTCTATTTTGGTCAATCACAATCACACAATTATTATTATGCAAGGAAAATAAAGGAAGCGGAAAAATAATATTATCAACAATTGTCGGTATCTTTCGCCCTCTTAATGTTTTCATAAGCGATAAAATGTTTATCGCATTACTATAATGACCATTTAAGGAGGATTTATATCGCAAGAAAAATTCATGATATCGAAAATATTTTATAGACAACAGTAATTTTATCAATGATTTTGAAATTATATTAATATCTGCGTTTACATAAAGCATTACTTTATGCGCCTTACAGAAGCCTTATAATACCCTCGGGTATGTTATAGTATATATATAGGTAGGTTGAATTGTTCATAAATACATCTTGAAGAAGAAGAAAAAATGATCGATTTAAAATTGAATGGCCTTCAATGCTGCTAGGTCTCAACCCCGTTAAAATAATTTCGCATGGCTTAATTGCTTAATTTTAAAACTGGCTACAATAATTAATTAAGTAACTGTTACTCTATTTATTTAAAATAATTAACTTTAATCATAGAAAAGATAATATATAGTTAAACATAAATTATGACAGACTTTGATAGTTATGTTGCCGATTATGAAATGGATTAATTCTTCGGAATAATTTTTTTAAAAACAATTATAGTTAACTTTATAAAATTATGGTATATAATTAGGTTTAATAAAATACAATTTTCCTGAGCTAAAGGTGACAAATAAAAACTAGATACATTCTCAAGAGCAATACTCACCAGGAAGGAATAATCGAAATAAACTATTATAAAAAAAAGTAATAACCTCAGACAATAAAAGACCAATATAACATGTTTATTTTAGTCTATGTATTTGTATATTGTTTATTCAGAGGAAAAATCTTAGATAAAATAAAATATAGTTAACTAGAAGAAATAAAAGAAGAAATATTAAAGGGTAGTAACGCAGAAGTAGTTGGAAATTTAACGATTTAAAAGTAAAAAAAATCATAAGCTTAAATGTTCTACTGGATAATTGCTGCTTTTATATTATTTAACAGAGAAGTTCTAAAATTAGAAAGAAAATTCGTAAATTTATTTTCTACATAACAAACCAAAAATATACAGGGCGAACAGTAGTCATATTACAATATTTTAAAACACTTAATAATTTTTCTGATATGAGAGAATGTGTAATACATAACACTGAAAATTTTGTATGATTAAAACGTGAATTCTTAAAAAAAAAATTTAAAGAAATATCATAAGAAAGATTTATTTCTTCCCTTTGATTGAGACCTATTGAAATAAAATATAAAAAAATACGTTGGTCAAGTGAAAATGTAGCAGCTTATAACAGTAACGAGGGAAAGCTGAAACAATGGCTCCCGTCTGTGACAGTCACAGTCAGGTTATGATTGAAGGCAACCTAATCGTTCCAATGTAACTGCTATTTGTCACCATGCAACCGTTTCATTTATCTATCAACAAATGATAGTCGAAGTTCCTTCTATTACCGAGGACCCTCAATATGTTAAACAAGGATAAATAATTTTGAATCTAACGAATGCCCAAGGGATCTGAAGTATAACAGTAATAACTCTATATTATTTTTATTTTTTTTCAAGTCAAAAACGTACTTGAGAGTAGATATAAATGAAGAACTAAAGATAAGGAACTAATCGCTAGGTCATAAAAAATGTAGTTATACGGATTCCTTGAGGTGCGGTATCCCCTTTTCAAAAGGTCACCCCCCATTTTATAGGATACTCGCAATTGATTCTATCTACTCACCAATAAAATAGATTCCTTATCTGCATAAATTACACCTAAATTACCTCCTCATAGTCGTATATTAAATTTTACAACAGATGGGACGTAAAATGGGAACGGCTACTTTATTTTTTTTTAATCAACAAGCTAATTTACAGGAAGGAGTAACATTGAATATGTGGTAACACGGGCTATGCCATTTCCCCAAGTTCATATATCACTAGACAAATAATGGCGCCACAAATCAAAAATCTAATCTTCCGTCGGATTTTTTTTTTTAATATTGCGAATTGCTGCTAAACTAAATGACATGCTGGATCTATCGGTGGGAACGATGTGGCTCAGTACGTGAAGCGCTGGGTCATGAAAGTCATGAGTTCGAAAATAGAAGAGGTTATTTAATTTTCTTAACTTTAATGAGGATAAGTTATTTAATCTGTCAACATCCGAAAACCGATAGTTTGAGATCTGAGACCCGCGAGGGGTTAACCCAGCCTATATAAAGTGGATAGATAGATTCTTTTGTTCTCTACTACGAGAAAAATTTGTTTGCAATTATTTTCACAATTGAATCAACCAATTTATGTTCATATAAGGCGTTCAGGATCAAAAACGAACAATTACAAATAAAAAAAAAATGACTTTTCCATAGTTTATCGCTTGTGTAGTCGACAACCAACATGCGATGATACCGAAACATCATGTCTAGAACCAGACTAAAATCTGGAGAAACAAGGTAGCAAAGTGTCGTAAAGACATAAATGCTTGACTAAATAAAGGGTGAAAAAGTTCGAAATGTTGGAGTTAATCGCTTTTGATCCTGAACGCCTCCTATATATTAAAATAAAAACATCTGTTCATTTCAAGACTCCCATTTTTATGTTATTTAAAAAAAATCTTGTTCCAGCTTTAAAATTCATTTTTGAAAGAGTTGGCGAAACTAGTAAATTCTTATGAAAACGTTAAAACTTTTGCTATCTAATTTACGATTCGTCAAACATTATGACCATGACTTCTGTAAAGCAAATCTGATATATATCTGTATTTCAAATATATATTTTACTTTTGTATTTCCTTAGTACTTCCATTTATTGTATTGTATTATATTGTATACCCAAGTAGCATTTTATGTATATTTTTAGAATTTCGTAATTGGTTTATTTTCAATGTCCGAATTTAGGATAATACTGGCATTACTTCCACTCACTATATATATATTCTTTTAAACCACAGTATTCCGTATATTTTATACAAAACGGCTGACGGTAGAAAAATCCCACCCATGTTGCAGATAATTCATTATCTTTAAAAATTCAGTTTGTCACTTGAAAGGCAACATCTAACGCGAGCCTTATTGGGTTATCTTGGATAAAGATTTAAATTCTAATTAATTCAATTAAATGTAAATAGGACTATATGTAGGACTACACATAGGACTCTATATAGGGCCTGTATATAGAAGGGCGCTAGAAAGGCTATGCCCTAGGATGGCTCATGGGAATTTTCGATGAGACGTCCTCTTCCCTGAAGCGGCTCCAATTCCAATTAAATTTGTTTTTAATGCTGCATTATTTTTTAGGAATAGAATCGCTTCGTTAAATTAACAAAATGTTAAAAAAGAATACATATACCCATAAATAATTATTATTAGAATAAAATATTAAGGATAATATTATAATCACAGAGACTCATTTTTTCGAAATGAATCGTAGGATTTTAAGAGAATCATTAAGGAATTATAAATTTCTTTCTTGTGTCTAAGAAATGATATTTTGGTCATATTTATAGAAGGATGGTAATAGAATGACTGAAAAATTATTCATATATTTCCATTTAAAAAAAAACGGACACTAAATTGACAAAAGAAACGAAGTAGCAACATAATACCGATAGGAAAATATTTTAGGAAAAGAAAAATTCAAATTACATAAGAGTGATCATTAGATAGGTTTTGAATACAAAAAATAATTTTATTTTTTTTCTAATTTAATACCTGAAATACTACGACATCTGTTCTGATTCTCAATACTACCGGTTGACAGAATATACTTAGGTTTTCCTCAATGATGATCCGAACTCTGCTACCTAAACCCGGGAGAGGGAACCGGCGCTAGCATACCCAGACGCTTCGGTCATCCCGTTGGTCACCAATTGAATTCGAATTTATCTAGTGTCGCCTTTGTTTCCGCTAGGACTGGAAACTGATCTAACTCAGGCCTATCACAGAATACCCAATTGCAGCAGAGTTGTCAACAACATGAGAATCGCTAAGCAAAAAAATGCAAGGTTGGAGGATTCGCAGAATCCAATCAAAGCGCAAATGCATAGCAATTGGAATAATCATTGCCAAAATATCATGGAGATAAAAATAACCCGGGTTTAGAACAAAAAGTAAGTCTTAAAAAATAACCAACATTTGGATTCACACAGCATAATGGAAATGAAAACCACTCCCATAAGTAAAATCCTGATGAAGACCTAAGTAGAAACCTGATGAAGAATATCAATCGAAACGTTGATCCCTAATAAATAGTTAATTATTTATTTGTTATTATTTGATACAGCCATCTATGGATTACAAATACACAACAATCATTCAACCTCTCTTTCTCAAGGTGTTCTTTCCTGGTTCGTTCATCTTCCTACCCGACATCTTTTAACCTCTGATTCCTCGATCGTTCTATTGCTTGTGATTTTCTTTAGGGAGATCCTTCAACTGTACCTCAAAATCCTGCCAAGTCCCACACTTCGGTCCAATGTTTCCTCTTTTTAAAACGCGACGCACCTCCTGAAGCCACGGTGGTTGCATTTTTCATTTCTCTTAAGAAATAAAGCCTGAGAACTCAATCGTTTAATATGCCCATGAAACATTAACCTCCTTCTCATACTTACATAAATCCCTTCAAACTAGTCATAGAGTTCTTAAATTGTTGTTTTGGTGTTACCCATCTATAGTAATAATACGTATTTCTGTCTGTATGGTATATTTATTCATTGTATTTCGTATTGTTGTACTAATTATGGGATAATCATTACCAATCCACTGGATTGAACATTTGTTATGACGATATAACTAACTCCGAAACGTGCAAGATATCTTTATCCTCCTTAAACGTACGAGTCTTGTGCACAGGAAATATGATGATGACAATGAGACATATAAAATGGCGTGTTGAACTAAAAAAGGATGAAGAAAATAGGAACGGATGCAATAAAGAAATATCCAGTAAAGAGTGATTTGCCATTAATCATGTTTAATTAAGAATTTATTACGTTTCGCTGTTTTTTTAAATGCTTCGGAGCCATTTTTGGTTTGTTTGTGGTAAGTTGAATAATATTGATATTCATACGACATCCTTTCCGTTAGTCTTGATCCATATTCAAATTTCGAATCCATTTCGAATTGAAATTTAGTTTTCAATACTAAGTACACGATTTTAGGCTAGTAATCCCAAATTTCGTAATGTGTGATTTACAGCTTACAGTGATTTACTTACAAAAGAAAATTTGTAGGAAACTAAAATTACGTATTTAAAGGGGGTATATTCCAATAATGATAGGCCATATTTTTTACCATTATAGACTAACTGGATTTATTTTTTAGAATTTTTTTAATTATAGCACTTAATTAATTTTCAGCATGATTTATGACTGATTTATTTTAAGCTTGAGCATCGAATAGTTTCTCATGTGCTCCTTTTTTTTAGTTTATATACTCAGGAATATCAGAAAGATACTGGAGCGAGGTGAAGTGAATAGGAAACGTATTAATGACTACATAAGCTATAATTATTAACCCTTTACTTTTTTTACTTTTTTTGCATGAAGTATTTTCGGTACTTATGTGTTAACGCCGACGCCTACTTGTTAGCATGCGCGAGCGGTTACATTTTGTAACCGTTATATTTCTAACACCTGATTTCTTCTAAGTTCCTTCTTGTTTGCTGAGTTTTGTTTGTTGCTGATTTATTGTTTGTTTACTGATTTGTTCTAGATTCATTGTTGTTATTATTTTATTTTATTATTATTAGATTTGTTGATTTTATCATTTAACTAATTTTTGTGCTACGAAAATGAGTCTTAGGGATTTGCCATAAACAGAAGAAGCAATTGTATTTTTCCATGAGAGAAATATTTTGCCAAAAAAACTAAATGGAGGAACAAGAGACATAGGAGGACAGTGAGACACCATTTAGAATCATACTTATCAGAATTCGTATGGCAACAGCATCAGTTGAAAGAAAATAGAGACTGTTTCGAATCGATGTGGGACTGTATTTCGGCCCATTTTCCACCGACATCCGATTAAACACTTTCTGTTTCAATAAATTATTTTGATTTTTTCATTATTTTGATTGTTCGTGATATATTCCATTATTTATTTCTATATTATCCATTATTTTAATTGTTCATGATATATTCCATTTGTAAATAAATTATATTGATTTGTAATTGTTTATGATTATTTAAAATTTTTTAAATTCTAACTCCAATAAATAGATTTAAAAACGTTATGCAAGATAAATATAACGGTTAGTTATAATAGTTTTAGAAATATAACGGTTACAAAATGTAACCGCTCGCGCATGCGAACAAGTAGGGAAAAATAACTGCGGTGGCGTTAACACACAAGTACCGTATTTTCTTTTATCGATTTCAACATTTAATGTAAACACTTAATCATTAAACATTATAGTATCCTTTAACATCTAGGTTTACAACGGAAATATCAATAAACATAAATACGTACGGTTTCGAATATTTAAAAAAATCTAGAACAGTCATATCTATTATAAGAGCAACAAAAAAAAATACATTTATACCATAATAAAAAGTTTACGCAGCGTTATAATGGGGCTGGATTCGACGTCAATTAAGAAGGAACTAAACGCCTAGCGTTGCAGAATGAAGAAAACGAGTAGGTGTGTCGCTTTCCCCGATAATTACTTCACGGTCCTTCGATTTCCAAGAGGAAGGAGAAAAGGTAATGCTTTAGCTCTGGAGGAAGAGGAAGTCGGGTTTCGAAACCTTTTCAGTTCCTACCAATTAAAAAAAAAGAAAGAATAGAAGAGGTAATCGGATAAACGTTTCAACAAATGCAATTAATAAGCCCTAATGCAAAAGCAAGATAATTTCTAATAAATGCAATCGGGTTAAAAGAAATGAACTGTCTTATTTTCAACGCATGGTAGAGATTGTCATGTTTCTAGAACAACGGTTGTGAAGGAAAGAGATGTGTCCCGAACCATGCTCACCGCAAGGTTTATCCCTAAATTAAAAAACTTTATAGAGGTTGGGCGAGCCCTTAGTTGGTCGAAAATGGGAGTCGAAGGCATTCGGTTATAAGATTTGTATTACATCAATTTTTAAATATATATTCCAAATTCTTAAAGGGAATTAGTGTTAGATATACTGCTATATGTGACTCAAACTAGACCATGAGGAGTACCTAGACAAGTAGGGTAATGGGACTTGAAGTGGGTACCTTCAGGTAGTTAAGTGTCCCTTAGGTTTTATTACCTTTAGTCTCCAGATAAGGTCAGTTGTCGGGAAGCAGCAGTCCACTCAAGATGTAAGGAACAGGATGAAGAATGAAGTCACATGTATCACATAGGTCACATATAGCGTCCCCCTTTTGTTGTAAGTAGTTTCATAAGCTATATTTGTAACCATGATCAGCATAAATAAATATAATGTGATTAAATAACTATTATTCTTATTTAATAAACAACTCCTGGTCAGTCAACCACGTTAACCTTTGGAGAAGAGTATATATGAGGCGTGGAGATGCAAAAAGGGATAAATCCATTTTATATCAATTTTTTAAATGTTTTTTGACAAATTTAGCGTCCTCTATGCGGTGATACATGGTTCATCATTCATAACATGCCAAAGCCAATCAATTTTTTCTAAAAATAATTGTCTCAAATAAATAATCATTTCACGCCTCATATGTCTCTTATTTATTAATGATATAAAATTACTATATATTAAGTACAACGATCTCAGGGTGGCATCCCATTTTAGTATTTAAATATATTCAGATCAAATTATCTGACTTTTTACCTGGGATCATTGCTTGGGCAGTAAAGCCAATATAGCAATACATATATATTTCAATACTTAGAGCAGTATCCTATATTCAACATTTTTACGATTACTATTGTATTTTTTACTATTCCAACTAGAGTTAGAAATCCATCTAAAAATAGCTGGAGGTAATAATATGGTCATCTGTTACATTGTGTCATTAAAAAAAATTAAAAAACAAGAAAAAATAGCTGTTTTTAGCGTATATCAAAATCGTTTTTCCAATATAATATGACAGCACAGATAACAATCAACAAAGTGCCAGTAACAATCAGATTTAATTGGATATATCTCATTTCCCATATGACTCAGAGGATATTGGATTACAGGCTCATATAAATAAATGTAGTCTCATCGGTCAAACCACGCGTGCCAAATCTTTACGGTGAACAATGAGCTATTTTAATCAAAAAGGAATTCCATTTGATTTATAAAGGATACTTGACTTTTTTACACATCTTTAATAGGCATTTGCCAAGTAAAACGGCCCATTATAATCAAACTTCGCTCTATGGTAGTAATTTATAGTATGGAGACACGCCAGTATCTATGAAGAAAATAAAGGAATGTTTGTATTAAGTCGAAAAAATGCATCAGTCAATATGAGACATTGGCAACCAGTGGGAATAAGTTAAACTTAGGTGGTTGAAGTTTCGTTATCATATCATGAAATGTAATATACAAAAGTAGGTTGACTAAAAATAATAGTGAAAATGTGGGAAACTAAACATTCAATGACCAAACCAATCAATACCGAAATTATTTGCTAGCTACAAGGACATTTTTACTTTTCCAATTGAGCCACAATGGACTACGTTTGTTTCAACTGTTTTTTTCTTCTTTTAAATATCTCTTTCATTCTTTTCCTATTTTAGCTTCCTTTCTTCTGTCCCAATTGGGCCTTTTTGATCTTTCTTTAAAACCTTGAGCATTCTGAAGTTTCCTTTAACTGCTAGCTTGATTATTATTCCAAGGAAATACATAAAACTGATGGAACAAACTCGTCTCAAATGAAGTAAGTTTAGGAATAATATCAGTACAGAACTATAAAAGCTTGCGTTATCTCCGGTTTTTTTCTTCAGTTTATCTATGGTGCAGGATTCTTCAGTTCCCGAAGGAAGTAAACCACAATTCCCTAATCATTTGTCGCCCAGCACAACTCGAATTAACGTCATAGCTTCTTATTCATCTCGGTTACCATTAAATGGTAACTAACACTTCGCTATGCCACCGAGACTTCATTAAGCGAGGGAGTAGATATCAAAAGCTGGTAGCCAAGAAAGGAAAAATTGCAGATTTCCTCCGCAATGTGAGAAAATGGTTTAAATGTTCGTCAAACCAACTCTTCAGAACAGGAAGATCCATATGATCATTATGATCGCCAACCTTCAACATAAGATGGTCGCTCAATGATTGGTCTTTGCACTTGATTTAATCGACATCTAACAAGAAAGAAGCCCATGTAAATAGATCGTAAAAACATTCCAAGAAAAGATTGATTTGATTCGTACACATTCATGCATTATAAGCCCCGTATGTTTCCCCAAGAACTTGCCAGGATGGTACTAACGCCACACGACGCCTGCAGTGGCGGAAGCCGAAAGACCATTGTCTCAAGATGGAAGCCCAAGAGAGAGAGATTTGAATGAACTAATTAAAGGGGAATAGAAAGAGACTGAGGAAGAGCAAGGAGTTATAGCCTAGCCTCGGCTCGCTACAATTGAGCCCTATATAATTCCAAACTATTAATATCTCTTCTCTGATTGAATTCTCCTCCAGGTGAGTGACCCTATCTCCTCTCTTCTCTACTTCCACTTCGTCTTATTGGGTTGCACTTCATTCGGGGACTCCCAAAGGATTTTGCAATAATATAATTTATTCTGATATACTATCTAAAGTACCAGTATCCATAGGCAGTACTGTGGGATGAAAAAAAAACAAACAACTGCACTACGCATGTGTGTCAATACAATTTCGAAAAGATGTTGGACTAAACCACTTGACAACTGATGTCAACATTCATGATACCTCGAAAGAAAAACAGATTATTAAACAAAGTCCGCTTTGACACAACAACAAAATAATTGATGAGAACTTCTTTAACGACTATCAGATTAATTATATAAATCGGTGTCTCAAAAAAACCCAAACTAAAACTAGAAGAGACCTCTGCTAAACATAAATTAATATTAAATAAAAAAACCTATACCACAATAAATCATGAAGGGTCTTTAATTAAGTAAATTACCGACGGTAGATGACCAAAATTATTTTGTTTATAAAATGAGGAAGAAAATGGTCAAGAAAATTCTCTTACATAGGACGAACTTTTTATTGGCAAGCCAACGTTTCGACCCACATTGCAGGTCTTCTTCAGGGCAAAATATACAAGATTCGAATAAATTAAAATAATACATCGTGCAGAAAAACACTATATGTAGTACAGTGTTAGAATAATGTTATTATTATAATATTAATATAATTATAATTACTGCAATATATGCAGAAGTAGCAGAAATAAAAACCGGAGGGAACTGAATTATAAAATGACAAAGAGGTACTGTTTAAATCCAACTAAGTAAAAAATGATAAATTAGAGCAAAGTAAAAAATTAAAAATTAAGAATTAGGACAGAATTATACTAGAAAAAAATTGATAAAGTAATTCAGCATGTTTATAAAATGGATTTTTACAATGATTCCGTGTTACAAGCAATGAACCTTCAGAGACCTCCGTCAATTTATATGTATATATAAAAGGTCTAAAAGATATGGAATAGAGAGAGAAAGAGAGAGAGAGAGAGAGAGAGAGAGAGAGAGAGAGAAAGAGAGAGAGAGAGAGAGAGAGAGAGAGAGAGAGAGTGAGAGAGAGAGAGTGCTAGAGAGTAAAGATGGTATTACTAGACTACAGTATGTAAAGATTGTAGTCACAAAGTTACTTATAGAGTAGTTACTAACTTATAATGTTAGTCCAATAAGTCTACCTAGTTAGTTCATAACTGAGTAACTTTTTATTTCTATAACACATAGTTTATAATATACATTTCTATAATTATCGTTTACATTACACATAATTCTTTGTTTCAAGTCGTCTACCGTTTGTTAACTAGAACACGGAAGAGACTGTACAGCCAACTGATGTGCCAATTGATGTGATTTGGCCTGAATTACGCTCAAACGCCAAGTTTTTATTCCAATTAAGGATACTATTATTATAGTCTGGTTGAGGCCCATAAAAGACTGTAGTTCCGTGGTTATTAAAAGAACAAATAATTCATCTGCCAAAAACAGATTTGAATAATCCAGGATAGTATGATTGATTGATGATTATTGTTATTGATTGATTGATAGATAATGGCACCGAATGGATTTGAATAAAACATCAATAACCATTAAATTATCAATTACTACTTATTAATCAACAACTCAAAATATTACAAGAGAAAAAATTTAACCTCTCAACTAGTCTAAAAACAAATCTTCAAGTGATTGCTGAACCTTTCATTTCTATCTATCATCAAGCCCATTTATTGACGGGTATGCACCTAGACATCATAAGTTAATTGTACGCTGGATTACAGATAAATATTATAGATTTCTTTTCTACTTTTTTTCTAAATTTTCGACTTATTACAAGGGACTGTCGTAAATCTTCCTTATGATAAGTAATCCAGTACAAATATTTCCAAAACGTGTGTTCCAACCTATCCACGTTCCACAGACTGGAAGATGTCAGACGCGACCTTTGAAGGAGAGATTTGACAGAAAAGATTGGCCGAGGATAAGTTGGAAGCTCGCTAGCGAAACTTTCACTGGAACCTGATATGGCCTCAGCTTCGGAGAAAACCTTCATGTCATAGTCAAGTCCGAGTCCAAGCGATACTAACAGGGCCAATCGACCGCTTCCATACAAATAATTATAACCAATACATCTTTATTATACAAAGGAGGATAATAATATATACGGCGGACCAACTGTTCATTTAGTTGTACTACAATAAGCACTTAAAGTTTTAGCAGAGTTACGCTTATTTTATACCTCCCCACTAGTGGGCCTATTGAAATATGTGTACCAACTTAATATTTTTTTGAGATATTGAGTATTTTGCATAGTCGGAAATAATAAAGTGTTTTTTGTATTTTCGTAAAATGCCTAAATCTTAGTTCACTACATTACCTGAAAAGAAATAACAATACTAACATCGCAATATTGGAATTATTATTCCAATATGTAAAAAAAAATAAACCTGTATCACTACAACCCGTGAATAGGTATGCGGTTCAGTACATAGTAGAGACTGTACTGTTTCATGGACAACGGTTCTGCAATGAGGTGACTTGTCCTAGATCACGCTCATCCACCAGATTCCCCCCCCCTTATTTTGGTTACCCTAATTTTATAATATGTTATAGAGGCTGGATGGGCCCCAGGAGGGTCCTAAATCCCTTATGATCCATCTCCCGCTGCAAACAGACTAAATAAAAGTCACGGCCTGCAGGGGGATTTGAACCAGGATTTCCGGCATAGCAACTCAGTGCTCTACCACTCAGCCACTCCGCTCCTTGGTATTCTTATTCCAAGATGTAGCTTTTAATTTTTTTAATCGATTCATTCCATTTAGATTAAAAAAATGTGTTATATTTTATGTACCGGCTTCAGTAAGTCAGGGTCACATTACAGAGGCTGCTTCAATTGGAAATACCAATTTATCAAGTATTTATAATTTAACTGATCGAGAACAACAAGAGCTAAACAAGTAGTTGATATCCGACCAGGTGCTAGGTAATGCCGGTAAAATGTTATTAATAAAAACTTTTTTATATAACAGATAAAAAATCCAATTTAGAACCATAACAAATTACTTATAATGGAAAATTTAAATCATTATCTAATGATGCTGTCTTTTTCAGTCATAATCAGGTATTTTTTAATCTAATAAACTATGAAGTTTATTTTTAAAGTTTATTTTTCTAAGGCATATCCAAACAGGCTACTTACTAATATCAGAGAAGGAAATCACTGCAACACTTACCTAGAAAAAAAATAAAAAATTAGTATCTTCGAAAATCTAAGTATCTTTTTTTTAATTACAGCAGTAAATAAGAAGCTTATATATTGTATGCTAATGTTTCGACTAGTCTTAAGTCCATTATAAGAGAAAAATGGCCTAGTGATTGATTTTCCGGTCAATAAGGAAGTACAGACACAACTTTTCAAATAATGTTTCTTTAGTTCAATAAGAGAACAAGGAAGTCATGAGCTGTACAGATCTGATTATAAAAAAAATAAAATAATAATTTCATGAAATCATACACCGCCATAGAATTATTCTTGAAATGATTCGAATCCCGCATTGCTCGAGGATTCAATCACAAGGATCAAACACCAGGAAGATCCTTCGAGAATCATCTTCGCACTATGGTACATAAAATAAAAGGAACATATAAAAATAAGACAAAAATGAGGAGGCAGACCTTAAGGTGCACTCGGAGTCAGAGGGCAAGGAGAAACCAGGGAAGAGGCTTATTAACATCACGACCGCTTTCACGATCATATCCCGCTTATATCAATGTACTGTTGGTATTGGACTTAGAAAAATCTTATACAAAAAACAACAAAATTTAAACAAATTATACCAATTAAAATTGTATATTCATACGGCAATACCTACGCCAAAACTACCCATATAGTGTATAGTGGATGGAATATCTGCAGCCAAGTGAATATGTAGTCAAGTCGCCGTTTGTGCTTAAGGAGTAGAGTTAAATGTACTGAGGGAAGAGAAATAAAGTCATTCGCTTAGTTTTGGGCTTGAAATAGAGTTATAACATAAGCAATAACATCATTTCAAGCAAATGCCTGATTCACACAATTATGCTTCCTTAAGTACAAGAATCTCATTCTGAACAAAATTCGACAAACTGATGCTACAGATATATAGTAGGATCTTTTTTATTTTAGTATTGTTTTCAAGCCAATGGTTGTTTTAAAGACTAAAAAACTGTTTATGAATATTATTGCCATTAAAACGTGAAAATGATTAAATATGATAATTTTATTTTGAAGAGAAAAGATATGCCCCCGGCCGGGATTCGAACCCGGGTCCTTTGTCTTACCGTGACAGGACTCAAACGAAGCTACCGGAGTTGAAACCAGCAGGGGACAAATCTTTTCTCTTATCTGATCCCATGTCCCCGTGTTCTCGCAAGTTTTGGGATGTATACACGAGAACGAATGTTTTTTGGACATTACTTTAATTTTAGGAACTTGTTGATATACGTCATATTACTATTTATATATTTTTATAATTTATTAGTTAGTTGTTTTAATTTTAAATATTTTTATTTTGAAGAGAAAAAGCTGGTATCAACTCCGGTAGCTTAGTTGGTAGAGTCCTGTCACGGTGAGACAGCGGACCCGGGTTTGATTCCCGGCCGGGGCATATCTTTTCTCTTCAAAATAAAAATATTTAAAATTAAAACAACTAACTAATAAATTACAAAATTATAAATATGATAAAAAGTACAGATAAAAATTAAGTTGGATATTAACATGTTTTACCCCAATTAAGGCAACCCAGTATATAGAGGCTGGGTGAGCCTAATAAAGGTCTTAAGATTCCACAATCTATTCTAGGATGCTACCCATATAACATAGTATAAATAATTTATCTGCCACAACCTGTCTCGAAGTCGGGTCCTAAAACTTAGTAACCCAACCCCGTTATTTTCTTCATTATACTTATGATATTTGTAGATGGTAATACTGGAGCACTGATTATCACAAAATAACGTATAATCTGATTTTTATTTTTTTTTTGCGTTATTGAAAAACGTAACATAAAACAATATTTCTCAAACAGGTCAAGACTAAACCAATTAAAATCAAAATCAAAAAGATTAACTACAAATCATTGATATAACTAATGAAAGCCTGCGTGACTCAAATAAATCACTACTACACATCAACACCGCAGAGTAAATCACTTTACCCTCTCTCTCTCAGGAATGATTGATTTTGACGGATGGAGACTGGCCAAAAGGCAGGGGATTCAACAGAGAAGTAACGTAATTCTTATGAAACAGCGATTATAAAAATTAGTGAAACTGGAAGGAATAAAACCTTCCAAAAATCTGACATACCGCTCCTTCAAAAGAACAACGACATAACCCAAAATCTGGATTTTTTTAGTTAAGCCTTCATCAGTAGCAATTGCATTGATGGAAGCTTTTTAACTCAGGAACAAAATATCTGATATTCCATTTTTTTTTATTAATAAAACCATATTTTGAGTTACATAATTTTTGAATTTACGTTTTAAGGAATAATGACATAAGTTAAAATATAAAAAATCCCAAGCTCATGGAAATTCTCTAATGGTTTATAAAATAATCCCACTACCATCTATACAATAGGAATGCTTTGCCAATACCCAAATTTTTTATTTATGTTTATTGAAGTTTTTTTGAGTTGTGACATTGTTCTTTTGAAGGACCGGTAGTGAATTCAGATGGATTGCGTAGATTTTGACGCGTGCATCAAGTTAAATAAACATTATTTCGTATATAACCTATGTTCGCACGTATTTCTTCTTAAGTCCTGCGATTTAAAGCCTAAAACAATACAAAGCAGAAGAAACGCAATAGGAGATATAAGGACACGTCATAGTCAGGACAACTTTCTACATTTCTTAAACCGAGTCGAGGAATTTATTCAAAGAGTTCCCGTAGGATTTTATTAGCAATATATATGTATCGATTGCCTTCATCACCCGATAACTTAATTATTTTTTTTGTATTTTTTATTTATATTTTAACATTTTTAGTTTTCTGTTTTATCAACGTTAGATTGTTTTTTACAATCGTCTATTTACTTTATATACGCAATATATTCCGTAATACTACTGGATGGAAATTTATTAAGTATCAAAGGAATATTCAAAATAAAAACGTGAATAGATGCGTACTATTGAGTCCGTCATCTAGATCGGCCAAACTCTCACATCCTTTCGGCAATGCGGGTATAGTATCGTCTGCCCCGTGTCGAATTCCTTGTTCAATTTCAACTAACGTTTCAACATTTTAAGGCAATTTAAAAACATCTTAGAGAGAAAATAGGTATAGCATATAGTACAACATTAATGTGGTTAGAGGAAACATAAAAAGGACTTAATAAATAATCAATAAATGATTACATGCTTAAAAAATGTAACTGTAAAATATTAAATGTTTAAAGATGAAGGAAAAAAGCCTTTAAAATTAAATTTTATTTATACATAGCAAGTTATGTATTATCAAGTAGAAAAGAAATATCATTTAATTTTTGTACCATGTTTACGCAAAAATAAACAGATCTAAGTCGAACAACTGCAGGGAACCTAATACATTTTTGCCGACAAATCAGAAACATTGTTATACCTTATAGTAAAATCTCAACGTTTATTCGTGAACAAATCTTAAAGACTCGCGAACATGGTAGCACTTTGGAGCCCACTGTGTATGTTACTGTATCAGTTCATGTAAATATATTTGTAACTAAGAATGACCTTTTGGTTAAAATATGATCCTAAATGTCTTCAAAGAGCTCTCTGAAAACTGTTATTGGAAATTATTTTTTAATTGCCCTTTTTTTTTGTCTGTTTTTACGTGCAGGCACACACGTGTATATCCCAATTTCTCTTGATTTTATCAACTGTAAGAAATTGTGAAATAATATTTAATTATTTAGGTAGGCCACTAGTACAGGGATAAACTAAAAAAAAAAAAACAAGCGTAAAACTGTTATGAAAATTTCAAAATAATTAATAACACCATTTTGGTTTAGAAAAATATCCAGTGGAACTCATCATGCGAAATGTTTTGTCTGACGGACGACTCCAGCTATAGATTTGGAATGAATAATTAAAAAAATTCTTGCATAGACATGATATAGATTCATCAATATTAATATTGAAGTAGGTTTATAAACTTTTAAATTAAAACCTATTTACATATTTTAATCTCTAACAGTGGTATGACTCCTCTCTCATGAACTATGACTCATTCTTCTTAGATTTCCCTAACCTCAATTAATTTCCGGGATATCCTGTCTGGATTGGAAGGAATAATGAAAGGATAGAACTGATTGCTTCTTGGAAAACGGGAAAATACATAGAAAGAAGACACAATACGATTGGTCGAAGGAAACACGTGGTCCGCTGGTTGTCATTGTTTATTGAGGCGATAAAACGGAGAACAGTGATTTATTAGCGACACATATGAATGAGCACGTGTAGGAGTGTGTCAAGGATATACCAAGCTAAAAGGATACAACATTATTGGGTATAAAAGAATAAAATATGTTAAAAAATATAAAAATAACGAAAGTAGCTGTAATAAGCCAGAAGAAGTATACAAGCTAAAGGAGAAAACAATAAAATGTGTCCGTGAAACTTGAGATCCGTGTGTATAACGCGATATAGTCTCTAACCAATTAGTATAGCAGGAGACTCACATTTAATTAACTACGTAACACCAAGCGAAATAGTTACATAATAATTTCTGAATAAAATAAAATGTAATTAAAACATCTGACGCAACTAATTATGCTAATATCATTTTTTAAATTTAATCTTAAATAGTAATTACAAGAGACTCATATACACGACAATCATTAGACCCATCTGGACTTACGGAATAGAGCTTTGGGGCTCCACTAAGCCATCGAATTCCTCCCGCATCCAATCTTCACAATCCAAAATCCTTCGGAAAATCCTCAACGCTCCTTACTTTGTTACGAACAAAGTAATCCATAATGACCTTAACGTCCCGTTTATTGCTTATTTGGCCCGAATCCGATATCAATCTTTTCATGACAAACTTCATTTCCACCCAAACCCACTAGTTTGAAACATCGCAACCTCTTCAATTCCTGATAATCCTCCGAGGCGTCTGAAAAGAAGATGGCCTCGTGACCATCTAAGCGGGAGTTTTCCACTGGGTAGTTTCTCTACTTGTCTTTTCATGTCAATTTATTCAATCATAATATTTACGGATGTATTCTGTATACAGTTGTAAATTTCAATAAATATATTTAAACATTTTTTTTTTTTAAATAGAACAGCTCATAAAATTAGCTGTTTTAACTTTATTCTGAACGCTTCATATATACCTTTTTTAAGGTTTTTGAGATTTATTCAATTATTGAATGAGATTTATTAACTATATTTAGGCGACGGTTCTGAAAAAATTATTTTAAAAAAATCTTTAACTATATCAACTCTCAATTGATGTTAGTAGTATTTGCAGTAAACAGGCATATTGAGTGATGTAGTGAAAAAGGTTTCGTCATAATTTTGTTTGTATAATTTATCCATTAATACTTCTACGATTTTTATATTTGAATTAGCGTGTTAACTGTGAGTTAACCTTCTTTTTTTAATGTAAGTGCATGAATATGAGAACAACCACTTATATCAGAGAACATCAGAGAAAAAATAGATAACTGCATATACTTATATAATAATATATACTCACGCATATTTACTATTTGACCAAATTGGATAAGGAGGAGTAATAAACGATCATTAATGACAATTCCCCGTAATAACTATTAATAATCATGAATGCATAATTAATAGTGGTATAGTTTTAGGTGGCCTTTAAGAGATTATGTTCTATTATGTTTTATTATGTTCATTATGGCTATCCCCTAACTATTACAGTGGACTCTCTTTATAGCCCGGTTCATTATTACTCTAACTAGTATAAAAAACGGGCCTAAATACTTAATTATTAGTCTTGAAATAAGATAATAATGTCATAAAAAAACTTTTCCGAACCATGGAACAATATTAGAATCAAAAATTTTTACGCCTTAAGTAATTTTCGTAAGTTAAGTTCAAATTCTATTTTATATTCTATGTATGCTAAACAACCTTTCATCGAATAAATACTGTTTAGAAATCAATGATTCATTAATTTTGTTTTTCTTATATTATCGCTAAAAATATAAAATGTACTTGAAGGAAATTTATTGTCACTTTATAAATTTAGAATTTATTCGATAATTTCTAATCGATCGGCGCTGCCTATCGGATAATATGCCCGATACACTTATTAATATTTTAAATATAGTAAATGTTTGTTATATTTTAGAAAAGCAGCCTGGAAAAATTGATGTGGGGTCATTGAAATAAAGGCAGCAAACATTGGAAATAGAGAAGTGTTTAATCATCTTATAAACTCGGTCATTATGTAATAATAATTATAATAAACATTTGTAATATCTCATTAAGAATGTTGTAATGGCCATTTTATTCATATCTTTTGTTTCCTTGTTCGCTTACATCCATGGTTTAATTAATACATTCCATCTATTAGTCTTCCCAAGTTTTAAACGCGGTTCACGTAGATTCATTTATTGATATATTATATTATTTTAATGATTCCTGAGGAATGGAGAGTTAAACAACATGTTGGTCATATATTAAGACACATGCAGCTAATAAGTGGTCGAATATTATCAGAAATTAGTTAATTGTATTTAGGGAAGCGGAATAGTCTCATTCTCGTAGTGAATGAGTGGCAAAATCAGACATTGTCTTGTTGTAAGGTAAAAAGTTGATCGTAAAGCTGCGTTTTGTTATCTTGTCATAATAAGGCTCATATTCATGTTGAACAAATCCTCTACAAAATACTTCGTTCTTATTGACTACTGGAGTAATACCAGTAGTGTATGCAGCGATGAGTGTTTATATCATATTTGCAGCCCAGGTGAATAAGTGGTTAAGTCGAATTGTGTCCAGAATTATTTAATTGTACTGAAGTAAACAGAATCGTGCTATTATGAAAGTTGGAAATGGAATGAAATGGAATTATTGCTTATATTATAGGCCCATTTCAAGCCAAAAACTTCGAGAACGATTCCGCTTCCTTCAATACATTTAACTCATTTTTTCGAAAGTTCGACTTAACCACTCATTCCTAAGGGCTGCAGATATAGACTTAGGACTAATATGTTTGATCCTGTTCCAATATAAATAAGAAAATCGGTACCAAAGTTTAAGTACTAAGCTATACGAGAAGTATGATTTGAAAATAGTGAAAGTTACAGAAATATTTTTTTTCAGGGATTGGCGCATTCGAAACTTATCTCCAGCATTGAATGTGACAATAGCAAAACATTGCCAACATCTTCACAACACGAACCATTGAAGGAGAAGAAAAGAACTACGCAATAAACTTGAAGACCATGACGCTTTAAGCGACAAAGGGAAGATGAAAATTGTAAAACTTTCTAAAACTCTTCAAACACAACAGATACTATCATTCAATCTCGGGAATACATTAATGAATAGCGTTCGCTATCTTGTCCAGGTGGTGTTTGGGCGCTAGAGTTTGGATCGCGATAACAAGGCCTTAGGATACTACAGCCTATACGGGAATCAAAACACGACACCAGGTGGTCGAAAGAAAGCCACGACGCGTCGCGACTTTTAAAAACACATTAAAAGCTAGTAATTATATGTTATTGTACCCAAAAGGCATTATATTAAAATCTTTATTCCATAAGGTTTTTCGTAATAACTGTAGTAAAAATACTGGACCCATATACTTCACTTTGCAGAAGTTTTTTTAATATTTATTTATTGATATTTACAACTGTATTACAATTATACATCAAGTAAATAGGCTAAGCGATACAAATGACATGTGAAAATGACAAGTAGAGAAACTACCCACTGGTAGTACTCAAATCACAAGTTCAACTAAGAAGGTAACGAGGCCATCTTCTTCTCAGACGCCTCAGAGGATTATCAGGAATTGAAGAGGAAGCTAGTTTTGAAACTAGAGAGTTTGAGTGGGAATGAAGTTTGTTATGAAACGATAGATAGCGGGTTCGGCCCAAATCAGCAACAAATGGGACATTAAGGTCATTATGGATGACTTTATTCTTAACAAAATAAGGAGCATTGCGGATTTTACGAAGGATTTTGGACTGTAGGGATTGGATACGAGAGGAATTCGATGGCTTAGTGGAGCCCCAAAGCTCTACTCCGTAAGTCCAAATAGGTCGTATTATGGTCATGTATATGAGTCTTTTGTAGTTAATTGGGAGCTTAGAGCGTTTGTCTAGTAAGTGTTGAAGTAGCCTGAAACGTCGAGAGGTTTCTTGTCTTTTCAGTCTTGTATGAGGATTCCAGGTTAATCGATTTTCGAGATGCAACCCTAAGTATCGGATCTGTTCTACAGGCACAATTGGGATATTATTAAAGGATACTGAAGGGCGGGAAGTCATTGGTTTACGACGTAAGGTAAAAGTGATTTGATGCGATTTTTGAGAATTTATTTTAATTCTCCAGTTTTGACACCATTCTTGAAGATCAGTGATATGGGATTGGAGGCTTTGGTATACAATAACTAGATAGGTGTTGACTGATAATGCACATGTATCATCAGCATACGTGGTTAGGATAGTATTAGGATGAGTTGGGATGTCAGCTGTATAAATGTTTAAAGAATTGGGCCAAGGATACTACCTCGAGGAAGCAGAAGTTTAGTCGCAAAAACGGTCAATGTTCAAACGCACGAACAAGAAATATATTTATTGCGTTTCGGCTTACGTTTTAGACTGTCATACTATCAGGTAGATACTTGGATTCCAAGAACTATAATAGAAAATAAGTATAAAACAAATAACCTTCATTTTTTGTTATTTATTTTGGTGTTGAATATAACTTTATTTTATTTCATATTTTAAATCATCCATACTTTTGTATGAGGTTCCAATAGTTTCTTTTTAATCTATTATTTTATTCTTTCCAATTATTTCATTTTTATATGTTTGTATCTTGTTCTATCCAGCCCCGAAGAAGTCCTGCATTGCGCATTCCTCTTAAAGGAATTTTTTCTTTGGTCTCCAACTGGACCATTTTCTTCCCCAAAAAATTAAAGCATAAAAGGTTTAACCGAAATTAAAAATTGACACTCCTCTTTAAAGCTTTATTCACTATAGGAAATAAGTGATAAGAAGGTGACAAAAACATTTCAAGATGTTCATCACCGAAAAGCTGTTTCCTGGGGTTTCGCCGAGGTCATAAACTAGCTACACTCCCGCAAATTTCTTTTACACAAAACCACTCTTTTACTCAGGGTTTACAACTTCCAAGAATTCGAGTAAAAGAGTACTTTTCGACGTGTAAAACAATGATAACGAAATTTTACCACACACACTTACCTAAGAAGATGAGCGGCTATAAAACCTGAACCGAAGGGCTCCAAGTATGTTAAGATGAACAAAGAATATTTTCAGCAATATTATGAAATATTAATTAACAATATCAGTATTTACGAGAACATACTTCTGGTAAAACTGATTATCTATAAAAGAAAGGAGTAATGATTAAAAAAAGAGTAATAAATTATTCAATTAACTGAAACATTATGACAGAGACCATGGTATTGTTTTAATAATTGTTAATATTAATTATATTAAAAATCATGTTTTTGGCACAACATTGGAGCACTGGCCACGACACTGAACTAGATCTTTTCATAGTAACTAACTGCTTTGGATCGAACATAAACTTAATATTCATTAAAAATATTAATGCTTTTAAGTGCTATATTTTTTACAATTGTTGTTATGATAATAATAATACCAATATGTAGTTCCCGGGTTCGAAACCTGTGGAAATACTTTATTTATTATGTAATCAGCCGTGGTTGATCCTAACTGGCTCACTCAGTTTTCTATCTATAAAGTAGATTGGAAAAAACCTTGAGGCTGAGTGTACCTCAGCCTAACCCCTTACTAGCACAATCGTTGGCCAAGAAACAGTACTGCCTCTAGCATGCAATGTGCCTAGCATCTTCTTGGTTTGTTGTTCCTGATATAATAACAACTAATATAAATATAATATAATTTATATAACTTATTCCTTATAGCTGAAATTTATAATGTTATTTCCATTAACATAAAACTTTAAAATAGCCAATTCAAATGAATCCAATTACACGTTAACGTTAATTAGTATCACTATCGAGTAAAGTATCACTTAGCATAAATTAACAGTACACATCCAGTGCCATGTAACGTATCCAAGACCATTTCTGAAATGTAGTTATTTATTACCATTATTTTTTTTATTTCATGAAAATGAATTCGAGATTTGTTATGGATTTGGTCTCCATTTGGCTTCTCATTTGCTGAAAAGGATGGTATGGATTTAGTTATCTCACAAGAATGCGTATACTAAATAAATTACACGAAAGACTAAAGCTTTTTTGTGAAATAAAACTTTACAAAGATCAATTTCCTATATTTAAAATAAAATGCTAACATATTTACAAAACAGTATATATTTTTTTTTTGAGTAGCCAGAGAGTTTTCTTAGGCCCAACTTCGTCACTTCAGTCTTCAAGTCCGTTTAACTGACCCTATCATTAAGCAATCGCCGAAACAGAAACCAGACATACGGAAGGAAAGTAAGGGACATTGGAAAGTGTAGCAAGCTCTGGAAGGCGGAGGAGAGGAAGGCAAGCAGAGAAAGCAAACCGCCAAGTTAGGGATCCCTGCGGTCCAGATATTATTTAGCAACTCTCACTTTTCCTCTAATAAGCCTAAGGCGGGGAGAAACGGCTTTCTACTCGATTACGGCGAGGTCCGGCGGCGGTTGCCTCATCCGCAGGTTGCCAGGTAGCTCGATCGAACGAACCCCTATTATCCGGACACCTCCATCATCCGGAATAACGACCCCTGACTAATGAATGACCAGTATAACGGCCAGTGTATAAATAAATCAGACGCTGCTGGCATATATGAGACTACTTAGCCGCTCTATAAATCGGAGTAAGTAGTGAGTGGATAACGGTTGCGTAGAGAAAGGGGTATTAATTAGCGAAAATGATAATAGCGAACCATTTGCTGGTCATGTCCTGCAAGAAATGTATTCCGAGGGGAAAAATATATTCTAAAATATAATACGCTTGTGAGTTGTGAATTATGGAAATGTACACAATGGATCTCGTTAGAATGATTGTAGTGCAGTTAGTAGCAATCTAGGGTTTAGTAGCGAAATGAATTTCTAAGAAGAAATTGGTGCTGAGCCGATCGTTAGCATCCGAGTGGTAGGTGTACCGAAACGTAGGTGGGAGGATTGGGTCAAGGGTTTGAATTAGGGTTGTAGAAAGTGTTTTTTAGGCATTGTGTGTATAGGAAATTGAGCCTTCAGGTTCGCAAAGCTTATTATGATAACTATAATCATTAATATTATTAGAATTATTGTCACTTTAAAACCTCATAATATACTTTAGTAACATTCATTAAACCAATGACGTAACTTGTTGGTTTGTTAAAGTTTAAAGGCGTAAAACCCTTAGGTCATCAACGTCCAACGTAACTTATTTAGGCCTATTTTTACGCCTGGGTTGGAACAGTGGAAAAGTGAGGCCATTTGACATTTATACTGTCATTCAGCATGATAAAACATTTTAAAGGGGTGTAACGACGCATAACGTTAATATTTAAATTTGATTTGATCAATTTAAAATTGATTAAACTGGGTACAATTTTATGCTTAATTAGAAATAATAAAGAAGGTACAGATTGCATTATCATGTTGCTCACTTTTAAGCCTTGATAAGTGAGTGAATGTTGGTCAAGATGAAGGCATCTATTAAATAAATACTTCATGTTGTTTTTGCAGGATACCTTTCTCCTGAATATCTCATAAACTATCAATATAAAGCAATCAAGGCTTATTAGCTTCTCTATGTATTTCCCTGCTAGTAAAATAATGTTTATAATATTAAAAAAGACTGAGATGGCTATTGATTCCTGAGAAGCAGACGACTGAAGAGGATCGGGTTCAATATAACAATTACACGGCTAGGAAGAGCCTGAGGTTTCTTGACCTAAGACGGGATGAGACAGCAGTGGCATTAGTTAGATAGCGGAGGTGAACTATTATGATAGGGGTTATCTCTCTTCTTATGGGAGAAGAAGGCGATTATTTATTATAATTACTTCCAGACAGGGAGGATGAGATAGGAAGAAAATAATAAAAAACAAAAGAAAATCGTCTGTCACTTGTTATTATCCAAACATGTAACTATATCTGAAGCCACGGTGAATAAGTCTTTAAGTCGAATTCTGTCCAGAGTGAGTTAATTGTATAGAGGGAAGCGGTTTTGGGCTTGCAATGGAGTAGTATTATAACCATAAACTGCATTTGAAGCCAATGTCTGACTTAGTTCCTTATTTACTACGAAAATAACAAGATTCTGCTTCTCTTAGTACAAGAAACTCATTTAGGATAAAATTTAATTTGACCACTTTTTCGCCGGGGCTGCAGATATAACAATGGGAGTTCAAGTGATTTACCAATCATTGGACGATGGAGTGATATTTTAGTTCACCGCTGAGCTGTATTCTCACGAATACAGAAAGCGTATAGTCTATATGTGCCTTAGTTCACAAATGTGTTAACTGGAAATTTTTCAAAAATGGGTTTTGTTATATAAATAATATAGTAAAGTTGTGATAGTTCATAATGTTGATATAAAATTAATAGAGAATCTGTGAAGGTTACAAAAATATTTTGTGTCCTTAAACTTGAACTGTATTTCTTGTGATGGATTCATATCAAATTTGGCTCCTGTAAAATCTTGTTTTCGGCACTTAACACAGATATGAAGGCATCGATATATAGTCAATAAAGTCTATTGGAACTTTAAATAAAGTCTAGGAAGTCTGCATAAAGTCTGTATAAAGCCTTTATAGTCAATATATAATATGTAATTGAGTGTGCATTAAGTGTGCTTAATCACTATAATCAAGAAAATAAAACAGTATATATTTTTGCCACATTCATGCCACAGAGGATCATTCCATTTTATTTTTCAATTTATTAATTTGCTGAATGAGCCAAATATATATAGGAATTTCAAATCCAATGTTGATCCCCAAAACTCCTATCCCAAACGAAACATAACCAACCGTGAAACATTAAAGCCTATTGCAGCTGAAGAAATTCCATTGATATTTAAATCCATAAGGCTTAATCCAAAATCCTATCACTTATAGCACATTTGTTTATTTTAATAATAAATATCCCTAAACAACAAATACATAATAAGTAAGATGAAATTTACAATGATAAATACTTTCTTTCAATGCGGTTTTGTTTTAAAAATATAAATTATATTATATAACTGAAAATATATTGACTCCTAATAGCAAAAACTCATTTTTAGAAATTTAAAAAATCTGATACACACTTTCAATTTCCTAATTCAGATTAGGGAAGCGAAGGAGAAGTTTTAAAATCTTAAAAAAAAACTGAAAGTTCGAATTTGATGATACTATTTTGAATATGAACCGTACATAAAGTCGATCGATTTCAAACATATCTGATATTACAAGCCAATTTAAAGCAATAATTAATTTATTTGTTAATAACCGTTAATAGTGATGTTTCATGACAGATATATTGAAAAAGAAATTACTCAAGAATTATTACGAAAAATAAGGTAACACATTTCTTAACAAATTACAAATCCTAAATCAGCAGTAAAACACATGTTCTAAAAAATCTAGTTTCAAAACTCACATTTTTTATATACTATAATTGGTTTCATTTAGCCTAATCTGTGAGGATGGAACATTAACTATTCCTTTTTTTTTTAATTATATAATTTGTTTTCATTATTTGTCACGTGTAGCCAACATCCAAGCAAAATTTCGCAACAGAAACAAGTTCTGCCAAGACGTAACGGATCATTGAGAAAACAAATAACTCCTTTTCTAATGATAAACTGCTATTGACATATTTTTTTCATTAAATATTTCTTAATTATAACTCCAGATACTTTCTAAAAGATAAACATAGCTATAATATGTGTAAATAATTTCTTGATTTCTCTTATTATTGCAAAGGAGCAATAATTATTAAATATTTTAAGGTATGATAGTTAAATTAGATATAGTTTACTTTTTGTTTTTACTATCTTAAAATAAATACTAATTAGTTCGCTTAGATTCAATGTTAATGCGACTTTCATTTAAATATTTGAACTAGGATTAGAGCATTTTAATAAAATTATTTTATACATAAATTATATAAAGTTATTTTTCTAACTTTATCTTACAAATCTAAAAAAACGAATAATTCATTCCAGTTGTTAATAAATCACATTTTTCTCGGAGAAAACGGCTGTAAATAAAATAAATAGAAAAATATAATAAATAAAATAAGTCGTTAATAGTAGTGATAATAGGGGAAATTATCCTTATCAAGAAACTCATTATGTTGAGAGCGCGTAATGTTCGTTGACCCAGTTTTTATTTTAACATAAATAACGAGTGAATTATGGCGCCCTAACATCCCTCCATTGCTTTCAATATTTCAATATTAGCTTAGATAGGATAGAGCAGCTCACATCTTCCTTAGTAAAAATAAATAAATATCTTTCATATTATTTTTTTACTAATAATTTTGTTATTATTTAATTTGTCTATTTACTGATCTAAATTGAAGCTTACATCTCTGATACCACGCTGAAAAATTAAACGACTACATAAATATCGATTGCATACATTATTGTTGCATAGTTGAAAAGCTTTAATAATACACTTTTTTATGATATTATAAAACAAATGATTTTGATCCAACTATTGGGGGGTTTAGGGCTCATAAATCAACAACTGAAGGATTTCTTTTCATTCTGAATATTATAAATAAAAAAAAGGCTTAGCGAACCCGAAGGCTCGATACCGATACCACCAATATTCGTTTACGAACCTCCGCCAACGGAGCAACCCCCGAACCCAAATCCGCCAGGTCATTCTTAACGCAATCCTCCCACCTACCCCTCTGTCTACACCTCAAAAGCTTCTTACTATTAACATTTTAGGAATTCGTTCGATACTAAGCCCAGCAACTTATAGCCCCATCTAAATCTTCGCGACGCTCTCACCTAAATAATATTTACCGGATGTCATCCTTTTTTGGACCGAATATTCTATGTAACACCTTATAAACGAATATCTGAAGACGTTGTTCATCCTTCAGAGTTATCACTCAAGTTTACCATCCGTAAGGAAGAGATGGAAGGATGGTTTTTTTATAAATTCTGATTTTTAGATTTCGGGACAAAAGACGCGAGCTTAGTAATTTCGAGACCGAATAATAACAAGTATTTCGCGGCTTTAATCGCGTCTTTATTTCCTCTTGAATTTCGTTTTTTCTAGATACCATAGCCCTAAGTACTTAAACTTCTCCACACTTTCGAACTTATTCCCGCCAACAGCAATATCACCAAAATCTCGCCCTTTTCTGCTACTAACCATATTTTTAGTCTTATCCTTAGAAATAAAGAGAAAAAAAATACAAACGTCGAAGACAGGTCAAAAAGGTTTAGAAATATGGCATACATGAGCATTCAAAGGCACTCTGACACAAAAGAAGACAACACATAACTCTATTCCAAATGTGCATCATGCTCCGGGGAAGCTACGAAGCGTTCGTTAGTAGCCTCTTGTGAAAGGAGGTACAACTATGCGCAGGTTCGAGCCGCCCAGTGAATACTACTAACCAAACCAAACACACTCGTTAGTAACAGTAAATCCTCCGACCTTATTTCCATACCAATAGGCCCTTCCGAATTCGTAAATTACCTGTAAGTTAGTAATTTACTTGGCCTTGGTAAATTATTTACAAGTAATCAGAAAGATGCTTTGGCCTATATACTAAGGAATTGAGTAATGGCGGTATTATTTTTACATTGCGTAGATAGAAAATTGCATAAATGTTTATTTGTACAAAGATGAAGGCCGCAGTCATTATACCGGTAAGTGAAAGCTGATGGCCTGGTGCTTCTTAGAGGTTTTTTTATTTTATTTAGTTAGTGCTTTGTTTTTCTACTATTCCTTTTGCAAAATAGTGGTTCCAGAAGTGTTCCTAGATATGTACTTATAAGAATAACCATGTGTTCCAATCTTCTGGTCACCCGAGAAACATTAAAATATTAAATTCTTTGTTAATGATTTATAACCAATGATATTCCATAAATATACGAACTAACTTGATTATCAACGATAGTCTAACATAATAAATGATGACTATTGTACATAGATTATTACACTAGAGCGTTCTCTTATCAATTTATTAATATCATACTCTCAACTATCCACACTAAACTCTCTTCTCTTCCCTCCATCTCCTCCAACAATACTTAAGAGGCGGTACATCAACATATAAAAGATGAAGAGAGGTTAAGGAAGTTCAAATTGCTGACCACAAAAAAGCTTTGACGATCCTTCCTCGGTTATGGACATAATACTCCCTTATATCCCATGAACCAATCCGATAACTATACGATTCTAGCATTTTTTCTAAAACCACAATTTTATTGATATTAAAATTAAAACAAAATTGAACCTATGGATTTTTCTTTATTTATGAAATATCGAATTAAAAAAAGATATATATTTATTTGCAATATTCGGTCTCCATATTACTTAGATCGCCTCGCATTTTTTGTCACGAAATATAAAAATCAGAATTTATAAAACAGTCCTTCCAAACCTTCCAAAGGGTGTGAAACGAGGCCGCTAACGCTGAAGGTATTCGAAAATAA
Source organism: Troilus luridus (assembly GCA_964056705.1). NCBI lineage: Eukaryota > Metazoa > Arthropoda > Insecta > Hemiptera > Pentatomidae > Troilus > Troilus luridus. Next base: position 92,257,202 of record OZ057415.1, on the reverse strand, counting down.
GATGTTGCGTAGAATATTAAGTCCAAAAAAAGATGAGACCACTTGAGAATTGAGGAGATTACAAAACGCGGAATTGCCAAGCTTAAACCAGGTTAATATTATTCAAGTGATAGCGTTACGGAGAATAAGATGAGCTTTTAAAGTTGCAAGGGTTAGTAACGAAAGTATTCCTAAAAAACTAATAAACGCTCCGCCGACTGGGAAGCGTCTGGGGGGGAGGGGGGGGGGTAGACCGAGAAGTAGGTGGGACCATTGCATTATGAGTGACCTGGTGGATTTGGGTAGTATCGACATTCGAGCCTTCGGGTTCGCGAAGACTTATACAAAATATCGAAATAGTAATGTGATAAAAACATACTTATCTATGTACTTAAGGGTCCTTGATACATACATATACATACATACATACATATATATATATATATATATATATATATATATATATATATATATATATATTTATGTATTTATTTATTAAAATATCATATTACACTAAGATAAGGACAAAGACTAACTAAGGACGTAACTTAGATGTCTTAAACACAGCAACAAGAAATAACATCACATGTTTCTTTGTTAGTCCAACGTTACCATCTTTGTATACATTCATTTACTTATTTATTTTATATTATTATTTTTAATATCGATAATAGTATTTAATGTTATTACAGATAATATCGATTTTCGACATTAAAAACTTAATATATAGAGTACGATATAAATAAGTATAGAACTACAATCTGAATATATTTAAAAAAATAGCAATTTATTGATATTTTTAATATTTCTATCCCCGAAGGAGTAAACTGGAAGCCCCACTCCCCTTTTTTTTTTTAAAGTACATTTGAATAGAACAATAAGATACTTGGACAGCCCGGTTACGGAACAGTGGCCGATATAAATGAAGACATAGTTGTCCAGTTATCCGCGATCATTAAAAAGAAAACAAGGCTAAAGAGGAAACGGAGAAGGAGGAATCGTGATTAAGAAAGGACCTTATAGTTCTCTCAGAAGTGGACAATGCGGATCTTTAAATTTTTCAATGGATTCCTTCGTGCGGCCAGCCAAGGCCCCACTCACCACGCCGGGAGGTCACTTCTCTTTTTATCCAACGTCAGGATGAATCTTCTCTGTACCGCTAGCTACTCTCTGATAGCGAATCAAGGTCCATGCATAGCCAATACTCCAGGCTTTTGAAAAAAAACAACGTCTTAAGATGTAGAAGAAGTAGTATTAAAAATGGGGAGATGGGTAGCTCAGTTGGTAGAGATCCCTGATGAGATCTTCTAATCACATCCGATGTCCTAGAAACACCACAGTCTCTAACATGTACTGAACCCAAAATCATAGGATGTAGTGGTACAGGTTTATTGGGATTACATGTCTTTTTTATCACATATCTGTTTATAAGATGCAATAATTTTACATAGTACATATAGATATTTGAATAAACTAAATGAAAAAAAGAATATTTTCAGAAATGATAATTCAATTTCTATTAATTTTTTTTTATAGAATTGATTAGAATGAAAGGTATTAAATAATTTATTATTTTGTTAAGTTGTTTTAATTTTTTTTTAGATAATGTGCATCATGTAAAGAAATTATTGCATGCTACCTCATTCAGTAAACAGTTGTTATTGATTTATCTATTCTCTTTAATTGCTTAATATCTTGTCAGGATTCGTCCTGTCTATTTACTTATTATTATTTATTTTTGTATTGTTTTCTGTCCCTTTTATAAACTTTATGATATGTATTATGTAGCCTTCTGGCCAGATATATATCTTGTTTCTTTTCCTCTTCATGTTTGTTATTCTTAAGGGACTTAGTCCTAGAATAAAGTTGCTTTTCTATTTTATTACTAAGCCAGTACACAAGTAGGCAGCCAGGTTCCCTGGTGGTATGGATAAGTATATACCTCACGCATAAGATTTTGATAATAATTGCAACATCACACAACCTGCTATCTGCATCATTAAGAAACCGGGTTAACGATAAGTCTTAATTATTTAGTCATATAATATATTTTTTAAATATAATATAGGTACTGTAACTGTAGGTACTAAATATTGCTTATAATTTAAATTATTCGAACAAAATAATGAATGTTTAAATGTTTTGGGTATGAGAGATAAGAAGGAAAAAGAATACTAAATCAATGTTCACATGAGGCTACGGCAAGAGAAACCAGAGCAAGTATATGCTGGGAGCTAATTATGTAATAACAAAGTTTAAGGAACTCTTACAAAGGGGGCCATGGGAAAAGAAAAAAAACAACATAATAGTCGTCCCCATCGAGGAAAATACATTATAAGTTAGTTTTTGTTTGAGATTTATAACGCGATAAGGACATTTAAGGTCATTATTTTTATAAGAAAAGAGGAGTTTAGGAAAAAATAATAAACGAATTTTAAGACAGCTGTAGGAAGATGACCTAAGAATAATTGAATAGTTGCCTGGAAGAAGGGCGCAGGTTACATTTTTCAAAGTTTACGGGAGAGCCAAAATAAGAAAACGGGTCATTTAATTAGGTGACTGTCACACACGCCCTACTTACATTTTATAGATTTGGCACTTGCGCCCTTGTAAGTAACACTAGTAATGTAAGGATATCTTCACATGCGCCCTTCTTCAACTGGAACTTTGTCTCTTGAGAGACCGATCACCCTCTGATATGGACAAAGATTGTGCTATCCCTGATCTGTATTGACTGTTTAGGCAACTAAAAACTAACGTTAGCGGTAGGGGCAATCACAAGGACATTCTTCCACAAAAAAAACGAAAACTGAAAAATGTAATCATGTAAAAATGACATGTTCAAAACTGACAAATGTCAAACGAATGTTTCCTAGACTATATTGCGATTAAAAAATAAAACAAGAAACTGTACCACTACAACCCTTGAAGGGTCTTGGGTTCATTATTTGGTAGGGATTGAACTGTTTCTAGAACAACGGTTGTGGAGAGATTATTTTTCCACCACCTCAACCGTCAGGTTTTTTCAGCTAATTTAGGGTATCCAATATATAAAGGCTGGGTGAGAGTTCCTCCAGATGCCATAGATTAAAAAAAAAATTATTTTCAGGCGCTATTTGTATTACAAAAAAGCAATTCGATAAGCAATAAAAACATAATATAGATAGATGATCAAGAATTTAATATTAATTTACAATTGGAGTTTTTCCACACGAAAATCAATTTCTTTTATAAATATATATTTTCAATTAAGACAGTATCTAGTCCGAAGCTATCCGAACCACGAATAATATTTAGGTTGTGGTAAAAGAGATAAGGCACGACTATATCTAATGATCATCTTTATAACACAAAAACAAACAGATTAGGTTTTATCTGAGGTAGACTTTAGGCTGAGGGTACGGACGCAAAGAAATAATTATTACTAAATTTATAATAATTTAGACTTTCAGTATCAACTTAAGCGACAAGAAGTAAATATATCTTCATGAATATCTCAATTTAGTTATGGTTTGTTTATTGGGTATTTCATGTATATTCCTCCACAAACGAATCATGTCCTTTCTTCATTGCCTTGTCACATCATACGAACGGTAGTTATTCTAAGTATATAAGTATTATATAGTTTATACATAAGTATATAACGCCAAAGTACTGATATTTATGTGACTCCTTAGGTGGATCGAGGTCACAAACGATTCGAATTTTTCTGGACATGGCGTTAATATTTTATTTCTTATTAGTTAAGTTATAACATTAATTTTTACCTTAGTTCTATTGATGGGGTTGGTGAAGTCCCACCCTGGCGCTACGAACAGGTAACCGCATTTGGCTATTTTCCTTGAGGCCTGAAAGAGATAAAATAATAAAATTAATAACAATATTTATTTATTTAAACGATTAAGTGTATAATAAATAAATAGTAAACATATATAAACAATTAAAGATATTTCATAAAACCAGAATTGGTTCATCCTTGGAAGTTTGTCTTACATTCAGGCACAATTCCAATCGTCTTCTTTGAGATAAAAGAGTAGGAAAAAAATCAGTACAATTTTATCATCGAAGTACGAGCGACTCCGCCTAGACAACATAATTGTTTTCGGCCTGAGAGGTACTAAATAGGCATGGCAAAACAAGATAAATTAATTCTACACTCCAATAAAATACGAAAGGCAAAAACATTAGAGGAGAGATATAAAAAAGAAGCCTTAAATTGGGCAGTGGAATATAAAAGGATATGTAGGCCAGACTTCATTGGCTCGTATCATTTAGTACGAGTACTCAAATAACGGTCGGTCTTGCCAACTCAACTCTGAAATACAAAACACTCTTCGAGGAAACATAACACAACTGAGTTCTGAGAATAAATAAATACAAATAAATAAATATATACGACAGCCCATTAAGCTTGTAGGTTTAGTTATCCAAGAGATTTCCTCGTTGGGTCATTTCCGACTGCATAGCATCTCTTTCCTTATAAAACAATGATGGATCACGTACGTACTTTATATTACCAAATAATAAGGTTATAATAAATAAGTATTATTATAAATAAGTATAAGTATATTTATAGTAAATACTACTATATTTAAACTATAAAATACAATACTGCATTACAGCCATGTGTCGAGATATAATTGTTCCTGACAATGGCTATAATAAATGTTATGGGAAAAAATAAAAAAATATAAATATAATTATTCGACAGGCAATTTTATTTAATAAAGAGTACGATTCTTAAGAACGTAAATTGCTAAAGAAATGGAACTTTTTTTATTCTTGTATTTTAAGCAGAATTGTATAAGTTTATTAAAATTACAAGAATAGATGTACAGACCAGAGATGAGCAACGAAGGTTTATCATATTTTATTTTGTAACTTGATATGTTTGTTTCCATTTTTTATTTATTTAAAAATTTTGACTTGTTTATTTTCCCTGTATTATAATATTATTCTTTCAAATCTTGCAATTAAATTTATTTAAAATATAACATCTTGTATATTCTAAAATATTTGTAATCTTTATAATCCTGTAAGGAATTAAGCATGAATATATGCTTCATAATAGTTCTTATTTGGAGCCAGATTGCAAGGATAATAATATTAAACAATAAAAAAAAACAAATAATATATACACAAATATAAATAAATAATAATTAAATAGAATATTAAAATAATATTTTTCTCGATTTTTATGTTTAATATGTTTGTTCAATTTTTTTGTTATTTAAACGCCTTTATTTTGTTTATTTTCCATCGATAAGATTATTTTTCTCTCAGATTTTACAATTGAATTTTTTTAAACATTATATCTTATACATTCTATTTGTAATTTGTAATTTGTAATATTTGTAATCTTTATAATCCTGTAAGGAATTAAGCATGAATATATGCTTCATAATAGTTCTTATTTGGAGCCAGATTGCAAGGATAATAGTATTAAACAATAAAAAAAAACAAATAATATATACACAAATATAAATAAATAATAATTAAATAGAATATTAAAATAATATTTTTCTCGATTTTTATGTTTAATATGTTTGTTCAATTTTTTTGTTATTTAAACGCCTTTATTTTGTTTATTTTCCATCGATAAGATTATTTTTCTCTCAGATTTTACAATTGAATTTTTTTAAACATTATATCTTATACATTCTATTTGTAATTTGTAATATTTGTAATCTTTATAATCATGTAAGACATTGAGAATGAATATATTACTTCACATCTACCTTCCGAATAAATATACATTTATATTATAAATTTATTTATAGTAAAAAAATCGTAAAATAGACAATTTTTAATTATGTTATATTCATAAATTATCAAATCTTTGAATAAATAAGCATAAAATACAAAATAAAATATCTTTTTTTTTTTAAATGGCTAACCATTAATAATTTTTAAAATATAATTTAGGACCGATTGCTGAATCAATTTAGCAACCTCACAGAGAAAATATTTTTATGGGGTTAGGGGTTTTTATTATAGGGGTTCTATAGCTATAGAAAATTCAATTAAGATCAAAAAGAAATTCCTATCCAGGTGTGAAATTATCAAAAATTACTAGTAGAAAGTAGCTAGTCAGTCTCGACGGTATAATGAAAACGGAATACATCTCATTGGCCTAGATGAGTCTAATTAAAATGACCTAGCGAAAAATTTGGCAATCCGTCAACGGCTGAATGATAATAGAATCTTCAGCCTTGGAATTAGTGAGTTATTAGCGCCGGGCCATAGATCTGGCTGATTCATCGCGAGACGACCACCGGCAGAAATAAAAATAGGTATAATAAATACCTTACTATTATAGCCTAATTAATGTACTAAAATAAATAATAAGGGATTCAAATATAGTAATGATACTACGAATTTAATAAAATAACTGGTTCAACTCCCATAACAATATCATTGACATTAAAGAATGGTTTCAACACTGGAGGATAAAAATAAATTCCCATAAACCCCGTTAAATCAGCCTTTACCCTTCTTCGGAAACCAATGAATTTCTGACCTCGAGTATCCTTAAATAATATCCCACTGACTCCTGCAGAACAAATCCGAAACTTAGAATTATTTCTTGACAAACGTATGACTTGGAATCCTCATACTAGACTGAAAAGATTAGAAACTACTCACCCTTTCAGGCTACTGCAATACTTACTAGACAAACGCCAATTAATTACAAAAGACTCATCTACATGACCATCATACGACCTATTTGGACCTACGGAGTAGAGCTTTGGGGCTCCACTAAGCCATCGAATTCCTCTCGTATCCAATCCTTACAATCCAAAACCCTTAATGCTCATTAATTTGTTACGAATAAAGTCATCCATAATGACCTCAATGTCCCATTTGTTACTAATTTGGCCCGAACCTTAAATTAGTCCTTTCATGGCCAATTTTATTCCCAAACAAATCCACTAGTCTCAAACCTAGATTCCTCTTCAATTCCTGATAATTCTCCGACGCGTCTAAAAGAAAATGCTCTCGCGACCTTCTAAGTTGAATTTGCTATCTGAGTACTACCACAGTTTCTCTACTAGTCTTTATCCATTCTATTATTTATCATTCCTCGTTTTTTATTAACATAATGTATTGGTATAACTCAGTTGTTAATTTCAATAAATAAAACAAAACTTCCATAACAAATAAGGAATCTTATGACAAACTTAAACTAATTTCCATTTAAATTTCTACACCAAAATAAATAAAATAAAATACACTGTTTAAAGAGCAATGCAGTGATCCACTACAATAGAAACGGTCTTTATGTTTGCTTATAGCGAACATCAGACTGGTGCTAGTACGCAACCCTTGTGAAACACCACCCGCCTTTCATTAGAACTGGTTTTACCACTAACAGCTGTTAGTACACTATCGATTTAATTCGATATCGTTCAGTTCACTTTACGATAGCGATAAATAGTTATATTTACTGCTGTGGGCAGTATTAATGCGGAACAATAAATGAGCCATTACAAAACAAAGCAAACAATAAAAAAGGTAATTAATTAAATATACAAGATTTTCAAAACGATTGTTTTTATTTTTTTTACATCTAAACGAAATATCTAGTACGGGAAAAATATTCCGTTCGTAAAAATTAAAAAAATACATAAATAATCGAACCTGAATTTTCTCAGAAAAACTGTACCTCTACAACCTATGAAGGGTATTTGGCTCTGCACGTGGTACAGACTGTATTGTTTGTTAAGGAGGAAGATGATTTGTCCGAGATCAAGCTCAATCGCCTTGTTTTCTCCACAATTAAAAGTATCACTTAGAGATGCTGAATGATCCACAGAAGGGTCTCCAGATCCCATAGGTTCCATCTTCGATTTCAAATACATTCATCATATATCATACATTGGATCAAATGTATCATATTAAAAAATTTATCTGCCACAGCCAGGTAAGAAACCGGGACTTTCGGCACAGCAACTTAGTGCACTACCACGGTGCTATACCCCGCTTCCTTTGATGTAATGGCATATATGATAAAATGGTAGTGATTCTTCAGGCAATACATGTTTTAATTTTTCTTGAGTCCGAAAGCTAATTGCCATTTTATTATTATATCCTATATTTAAACATATGTTTATTACAATATGGCTGATTGTCTTTTTTTATTCATTGTAAGTGGCAGTATAAAAAATATTCCAGTATACTAAAGGACTGTTAATCAATTGTTTTGTTTTTAGCAATCGATTAACCTTCATACTTCATGAAAATATCAGAAATCGATTAACAGTCCTTTAGCATACTGGAATATGAACACTGCCACTGTGAATATGAATAACAAAACAGAATCAGGAGACAATCATGATTACATATATACATGTTTTTAAATTAGATGGTCATCATAAAGCATAAGATGTAAATGGACAAATGTTATGTATTTCTGTGAGCAATACATATACATATAACTGTAATATTGACAATGATTGTTAACATAAAAAATAAAGATTTTCCTGATTTATTTATTTCTTTTGAAAGACCAATTTTTTTTAGAGTATTGTATGTTATGGCGCTAACAAGATCATTGTTAAGAATGGTGATGATATATTTTTCTTTAATTCAGGTCTCAAGGAGATAAGATAACAGTTATCAGTTTGAATTTACACAACCAAGGTGTAGCGAGGATCCAGGTGAATCATAAACCCCTAGATATTATCAAATAAAACTCTTGTTGATGGCATATGTTTATCAAGATAATAATAATAATGACTGTCGTTATTTTTTTGATCAGACAACCGCGGATTAGTAATATGTCTGGGGTTATTCTAGACATGTTTATGTTTCAAAGGCTCCTAGACCAGCATATCCCCATCTTCAGAAAAAATAATTTTAAAAATTTTTAAAAAAACTACTTATCCTCTTATGATATACTAATTTTTTTATTGAGAAAGTGCGTTCTTTACGAAAATTTTCATGTTATTTGTCCTCAATATAATCTATACTATTTTCATAAAATTGGGCACAGCTGAATACTTTCCTAATACCATTATTTAAATCGTTTTTGAGCTATGCAAGAGATAAATATGCGCACAGTAGTCATATTAAAACTAGTGAAAATGTTGCAGAGAATTTTCACTGCATACGTATTTTTCAATAGAGGAAATTAAAATTCAGATAATCATCTGTAAAAAAATATATATATTTTTAAGATGATACGTATACCTTATTATTAATGCTTTATTATTTACATCCTTGATTTTTAAAAGGTTTTTAGAATAAATTAGAAATCATAAGTGAACTAACAGACTTCATGTAAAGAAATAAAATTAATTATTCTAATTTTTTGTAACAACGTCGCCTTAATATTAAAATCATTGCTACATATACGGAAAGGATTAATAAAAGCAGATCTCTCTGTAACAATGCTCTAACTCATCGTAACAGATATGTTATTATGTTTTTGCTTTATTCCCCTTCCAATCCCTAACCCCTAATATCTGGGGGAATGGAAATCCGTTTATCATGAGTGGATTGGTCATTCATCATCCAACCATGATGCCTCCATTACCCCTGATACACTTTCACTACAAATTTCGTGAGGGTTATCGATAGCGAAAGACACTTTCTCGGAGAGTGAGCCGCAAGCCCAGCCAGCAGAACAGAGTGTCAATGATATTAGAAAGACCAAATTTATTCCGACAACCTTTCCCCCAACCACTCCTCCTTAATCGTGACACAGAGCCGCCTACTTTCGTCCACCGAAAGCAAGAAGTTGAGGACCGTGACCAGGTGTCCGCTTCGGGACCACGGCATATTTCTTATTACCTTTTTTTTCTTCTCCTTTTGTTTTGCCCCGCAATCTCTTGCGGATCATGCCGAGACAGTCAACCACAAAAGGAAATCCTATTATAATATCGATATGGAAACCTACCTGCCATCTATTTTAGATTTATTCTCACACCTAGCACGGACAGGAAATGTCGTCTAAACAGCGATGAAAGGCATATTCCGGCTTGAAGAATTTATTTTTAAGAAAGTACGGCGAACTATAAAGAATAACTAATTACATTAATATTTCATTAATGAGTTACTTTCAATTTTGGTACTAAAATATTCTCGATTTCCTGAATGAATGTAAAACAAAGATAACAAAACAAAAAAACCTTCGATAATAAAAATCTCTAACTATATAGAACTATAAATGTGTTGATATCACAATCTCTTTGAATCAGCGAGTTTAGGCAATGTTTTATTCGGTTTTTAGTCGAAGAAGTACTCCAAACTAATGCGTCGGGTGTGGTTCGGATAATCGAAGGTTCGGATAATCGAAATTTACTTAAAACAAAACAACAAACAATCAATATGTTTGTATTACAAAAATCTTACACATGTCACGTAATCAGCCACGTAACAATATCTAATAAGATAATGTTTACCGCCTATCTCATTAAACTGTTTTGATAAAAAATTGCATGCTCATAATGCTAAATGTGTAGTTATTAAGAAACTACAGGATTGGAGTTTAATTATAATAGTTTAAAAAAACATAATTTTAAATAAAATACTATTATAATAATATATAAACTTATTTCTAGGGATGACAATTCCGAACCTTCTTTGCATCTTTTCTACGAACGTATATCAGATATTCGACACTATATATTCCCGGTGAATAAATGGTTAAGTCGAATTTCGTTCAGAGAGAACTGTATTGAGGGAAATGTATTTTTAATATAAGCAATAACTCCTTTTCAAGTCAATAAAGAAGTTTCGAAAGTTGTAATTTAACAGGCTTAGTTCTTATACTTTGTATACTTATGTAAAAAAATACGATAGATAAGAAAAAACAAGACAATGCCTGACTGAGAACCTTATTCGCGATTAAAATAGTACGATCCCACTTTCTTAAGTAAAACAAACTCATTTTGGAGAAAATTAGACTCAACCACATATCACCAGGTCTGTAGAAATATATTTATATATGAATTGATCCACTTAGGTTTTTCTTATTTTTTTAAAACATTTCCAATATAAAAAAACAGCCAAAATTAACATAACAGCGGAGGGACTTACAAGGATATCTCTAAAAGTAAAAGCATCGACAGATATGCCAATTTATCACCACATTCACTACCACTTCCAAAGTCGCCGCTTTCAACAATATTCTTCCAGAACAGGTTTCGAAAGAAATGTCACCTCGGAAACGGGCCAGATATAGCCGATTACGCAACAGGTGCTGAAAACTGTCCACTCCAAGGGACATAGGATCCGTAATACTCCGTAATGACAGGCTAATAAACAGATTAAAATACGAGGAGAAATTTTTCGATTTTTATCACTTTTAATTTACTTCACTCCTTGGCGTTAGATATTAAAATGTAAATTCCTGGATAGTGGAAACGGTTTGCAGTTTGGGCTGGCGGTGGCCAAGGAAATGGTTTAAAGCGAGAATTAAACCACCGTTGGGAGAGCTCCCCCAGACCACATAGCGGTTTCCGACAATGAAGGGTAACAACACGAGAAATTAGAAAGGGAGGCCTTCACGCAGGCAGGAGTAACGCCAATTGCGTTTTGTTTAAAAATATTAAAAAAAAGGAACTACCTATGATAGATTTAAAAAATATATTTGGATTATAAAGAAATACGAATAATGATTAAAACGGTCTTGACTTGAATATTGAATAATCTTATATAATCGTATATGAGGAAGAAATTGGTACGGGTGTATGTAAAAAAAATTGTCTTAATTAGGGAAAACTGCTTATTGGAAAGCAACCGTTTCGACCCACATAACTGATCTTCTTCAGGGCTAAAAATACAAAATACAGAAAAGTTATACACTGTAAATCGTAATAATACGTATAGGCATCGAGGTATCTGAGTGATAAAAAAACAGTGATATGGGGACCCTTAGATAAATATTAGACAAAGCAAAGGGAATAATTATAAAGTATTGGCCAATAAATAATAAAGAAGGCAATACAAATGAATCTAATACCTACACCCATCGCAAAATATTCGCTTTCATACATATTTGTAATTCATATTTAGTATCTGGTAAGTAATACACCAATAAAATTTGTAATTAAAGAGAAAAAATGCACCACTAGAACTTGTGAAGAATTTTTGGTTCAGTATATGGTGAAGACTACTGTTTCCAGGACAAAGCTAGTACAGGAGGTTGTTTTGTCTGAGATCACGAATAACAACCAGGTTTTTCGATCAATTAATTGTATCCAATTATAGAGGCTTGTTGTACCCCAAAATGGTCTGCATAACTCACAGGCTCTAACCATGACTGTTATGGCTGGAGCATAAATAATTTATCTGCCACAGTCGGATTCCAATTCACACCAATTCACTGATCTAAATTTTATGCTACCCCGCTTTCTCGTTTTTGAAAACAGTAAAATCACTTACACTTAGAGGATATAAAACGGACTATATTAAAGGATATTGGAATATTGATATTACAAGAAAATATAATTATTGAATATTGATATTATAAGAAAATTGGTATTCAAAAATACAAAAAAAAAATATAAATCACAAAAATCACCATAGAATGGGGATGATGGGGTGTTAGAAAAAAATTAAATAAAATTGTATAAGCCACACAATTAAAAACAAATAAATCTACAGTCTCGGTGAATAAGCGGTTATGTCTAATTTTCTCTAAAATGAGTTTCTTCTACTTTAGTAAGCGGAATCCAGTTATTTTCGTAGTGAATGAGGGGCTAAGTAAGGCATTTCAAGCCAAAAACTACTAGAATGATACTATTCCAGTTATCTGAAAGAAGTTAACTCTCTCTGGACAAAATCCGACTTAACCACTTATTCACCGGGGCTTTAGAAATATGTAAGGCTATAAGTCTCCTGTTGGTAAGTGGAAAATCATTAAGCTATGGCATGTGGCCTTTTCCCTATGTATATTATCAGTTACTACACACTTAATCGACTATAATAGATAAATAATAACTGTTCTTAAACACTGACATTTATGATATTAATTATATTTAAAACGCTGATATTGTTAGAAAAACTAATTGCTAACACTCCGTTGTGATGACATCAACCAATTTATCCATAATGTCCTTGATCAGAAGATCATGTCGGAGTACAACCTTCATTACGCCCTTGGATAAGAAACAATATACCCACACAAATCTATTAATCCTCACTACCATAAGGATTCTTCATTATACTTCTACACAGCTGTCTCACAATATAATGGCTTCCCTAGTATCTATTACTTCGGAATGACTTTAATAAGGAATATTATTTCTCAGCAGCCCCTTTTTTTATTTATTTTTCGTATATATACAAAACTCGTTAACTTTTCAATAATTCATGGAATAACTCTCTCAGAACAATTTTAATTGATGATCGAGAAAAAGAAAACAATATAAAACAAATATATGTAAATAATAAAAAACCAATAAAACCAACTATTCTAAGACGCGTGACCATTGACCTTGATGATACTACGTGCACGAAAATAAGGTATTTCACTACGCCTAAGATCGCGGGTTCGCGGCCCTAGGATTTCTTAAAGGGGCTGCAAAATCCATGGTTATGCTTTGGAAGGGAGATACAAAGAATGTCCCGAGCCTGTTCCAATGGTTGTAATTTAGGAATTTAAGGAACATATTAAATTCCAGATTTTTATGATGGATGTATAATAACACCATGAGTGCTAGGGTAGCATAACATAGAGCAGGACCCAAACTTTTTCTATAAAACTTCAATCAAGAATCACTCATGAGGAGGAAAAATTAAAATATCCAAACGGAAAAGGATAACTTAAAGGAAACTGCTTCATAGATACGGGTACTTGAAGTGTATGAGAAGAAAAGGAAGAATAGGAAATGAAGCAGAAACTCTAATAATAAAATTCATTGGAAAGCTAATGTTTCGACCCTTATTGCAGTTATTCCTAAGGGGTAAAGATACAAAATACAAGACAGATTAAAATTATATAGGGTAAATATTAGAAACACATGCCGGATTGTTTACCATAAATCAGTCCAAATCCGAGACTATTTTGAGGTTTTTTTTTAGCAATATAGTTTACACAGGTTGGGTCGGTATTAAAAAACCATACATTAAAAAAGCAAGATTGAGATGGTTGGGGCACGCTCACAGCATGGACAAAAAAGGCTCCAAAAGCTGATTCTGGAGGAACGTCCAGATGGAGAAAGAGGAAGAGTAGATCTAGAATGCGATGGCTGGACGATGTGGAAGCAGGCCTTAAGTTCCTAGGGATAAGAACATGGAGAAGAGCAGCGGGAGATTGTTCAAAGTGGAGGGAAATTGTCGAGGAGGCCAAGGTCCTCCATGGACCATAGCACCATGTGATGATGATGATGATGATTAAAAATACATATAGGCATCTAGGTATCTGAGAGATAAAATCATCAATAAACAGTTCTCCCAATTTAAGATTTTTTTTACCTCCACCTAGAACATATTCTTCCTAATATATTTAAAGTCAACTAATATTATTCAAGTAAAATGAAATTTGTCTTAAAATCATTGTTCTATATTGCCGATTCCTAGCATCATTTTAATACAACAAAAAATAAGAGTTAATTTCTCGCACCTTAAATCATATCCAAAAATTGATTGACCGTGATAAAAACGTGATGGTATAAAAATCTACTAATTATTAGAAGAGGGAGATAGTCCATACTGCATCTTTTTAAAGTATGATTGATCAATGTAATCATTTTTATTTTGTTTATTCCAAGTCTTGGTTCAATATCGGTCTTCATAAGGGCTAGTTGCTAAGAATAAACTACAAGCATTGAAGAACCTTTAATGCTTCGTTATAACGGCCAGGACTTTCAGAATAGTTTTAACTAGCCTATAATAATTTTATAATAAGAACTATTATTAAATTTTATACATTCAGAAACATAAACAAATAAAGGCAATACCTAAACTAAAATGAAGAACTGTACATATAACGAGACTCTGTATCATGACGAGAAATAAAAATACAGCTAGATAATGGATACAGAGTTGTAAATCCAAAATTATATCTCCCCCAGCCGGAACCGGGAAGGAATTACTAGGTAATGTTTAATGAGTAGCCTTCGTTAAGATATAACAGTTTCTGAGCTTCCACCAACCTGGCATTAAACGAGATGCAAATCACAGGATGGCAAAACTAGTAACTACACCGGGATAACTGTTTCTTTACTAATCAGTAGCAATAAAAGAAATCCCCTTCCGCCAAGAATCAATTTCACTCTTAGGCTACACCTACATTGGATCCGGCGCGATTCGATGAGACGTCGCTAGGAAACCAAATGACTGAAATATATCGAGAGCGCCTACATTGGATCCGGCCTTAATCAATCCATATTTATCCGACCAATCCCAGGGATTTAGTCGCTCGTGGAGACGAAATAGTTTATTTATACGAAAGTGCCTACATTGGATCAGTCACGATGTTGTACGATCAAGTGTGATTTTAACAAATCGAAATCATTAGTTTTCAATTCGATAAGCCAGCCGTTAGCATGTGTGCCAACTTAACCTTTATTGTCTAAAATGTTTATTAAAAAATATACATTGTAATTTGATAATTAACTACTATATAAATATCCGTCATAAATCAAAATTAAATATTGTCAATTCTCATTAAAATATTTTATTACTAAACTTCATGATCCATTAAATATAGTAGCGAAGGTTATTTTTCCGTTAAATAAAATTATATCTATCAGAAATGTCCATAAAAAATATACCTACATACAATTTTAATTCGTCAAAGAAAATTGGAAACATTAACTTTTGATAAAATTATCATCTTAATGTTAAATTTATTTGTTAAACATTTAGCAAGGGCTTTTCTGATTTTTTATACTCCTTTGCAAAGATGAACAACAAAATAAACAAAGATTACTCATAGAATTAGTTCAAAAGGAGCCTCCATTGCGGGATCTATGAAATAATAATAACAAACAATAATTTATATTTTTTTTTTTTATTGAAAAACAACTAAATTATTAATTTATAGTGAAACAGCAAGACAAAAATATTCTAATATAGCTCATTTTCATAACATTTGGTTCTTTAAATTTATAAAAGATTATTTTTAATATAATTATATTTTACAATAATTAATATAGAAAACAAGAAATAAAAGAATAAAATTAATACCATTATATTCAAAAGGCTAGTTTCATTATAGGTTTGAATAGAATAGATTTACACCAGATTAGTGTAGGCTGTGTGAAATAAAATATGTATTTAACTGATCAAGTTTATCAAATACATTACACCCTCATAATTATCAGAATAATTTTAGCTTTATTGAATGTATATTACAAATTCATTTTGATATTACATGAGTAGATCATTATCTCATCATCTATAAGCTCAATAAACAGTGATTTTTTTAATGAAAGTTCAATACCATTATAACTACATTGAGTATTCTCAAGAATCCAGTTTTAGAAAATTGTTTATTTATAAATTAGCTATGTGAGCATGGAAATAAAGAAATATTAAAAAATGTAAGTTTGATTATTTTCTGTTTGTTCTATTTCTACAATCCTTGATTGTTCTATTCAATCATGTCATACAAAAGTTACTGGTATTACTCCTATAAGTCTTTTATTATTGCCATTATTATCCAATTGATATGAATAAACATTTGTTTCGATTAATATTTTGAACCCATTTAAGTAAATATTGTAACAATCTGTCAAATACATATATTTATGCAAACTTTATCTATATCTCTTATAGAGTTATAGTAATTGGAAAGTATAATATTATGATAATAGCAATTAATTGAGTTTTTAAATTCATAGATTATTATCTGGTATTTACTGTTATTTGTTTTATGGGCAATGAATTGCATGTTGGAAGGAGTTATTGATCTTTTTAAAAATGCTTCAGATTATTTGCATTACCAATTTATTTTATTAACCTAAAAGTCTAGTAGAAATTGAAAGCAGGTACTTATATATTATGGTATGGTACCACCACTCTAGTACTCACTGTGTAAAAACCATATAATTACCAGTTTACTTCACATGTGTTTTATAATCATGAAATTCAATGGATTCTATTAAATTCTAAAGTGGTGATACCATAACAAACAAGTACCTGAAAGTAAAATCAAGAACCTCTTGATAAAACGTTTCTTAAGAACTTATAGTTATCATATGGGATTCCCAATAGCATTCTATTTTTTCCTTATATTCATAATGTCCAATGTTCTATCGATGCTCCAATTTAATATTATAAAATGAAAGTTTATTATATTTACATCACTTACACATTCACAATTAAAGGTATGTTGATTGAAGGTCAAAAATCAAGTCTCGAATAGTAAGCAATTGATACATTTATTAGCTTATCAATGTTTTCGACCAACATTGCAGGTCTTCATTAGGGCTTATTTACACAAGGTACAAACAAATAATATAATACAAAAAATATACATTAATAGCAGTAATGATACAAATAATACTTAAAAATATTTAGGTGATAATATAATATAATAATCATCTTATTATAATGATTATATTAATATTTTTACCTAAATATTTTTTAATATGATTTATATCATTTATGAATTATCATATTTTACATTTAATATTTGTATCTTGGTAATTTAAACCTGATGAAGATCTGCAGTATTGGCCAAAACATCATGCAAAGATCATCATATATTTAAATTATGTTTTGAAAAATAAAAGAGGACACTAGCATATTTTTAAGGAAGAAAATAAATCATTCATAGAAGAAAATAAATCATTTATTCAATAACATGCATCAGTATTTACTTATAAAATTAAAAGAATAAAATTTAGGATACACATTTTTAACAACAATATTAGAATTAAGTGGAAAAATAAATGAATAACACAATTAAATATTTCGAAATACAAGTTAAGAAGAATTACACACTACAAATTTTATAAATAATAATTGTCGATTAAGATACTAACATATTAATATGATAAAATAATACATAGCAATAATATATAATTTTTAATATAACAATTTTATATAATAATTGAGGTGATTGAGGAAGATCCTCTGAAGATTTAGATTGGAGTGTTTTCAAATATATATTGGCTTAAGATGCCTTGAATATCCACCATTAATTATACAGTATTTACTCCCAAATTGTAAGATCTTTTTTTTATTATTGGACATCCATTAAGAAAAGTATACACAAAGGTCTAAACCAAATTTCTTCTGATACTTGATATACACAATCCAAAAAACAATATCATCTTCGCCATATATGTTCACTTGTAGGAGTGTCTGCTAACATGAATTTGAATAAAATTGAAATTTGAACAAGGCCACTTCCTCATTGGACAACATATTTCCTTTCTGTTTCTGGAAAAAATAATGTTTTCAGATACGCATTGATTTAATAATAAATAAAAATTAATTTAAAGTATTCCATAATAAATCTATTAGGTACCTAAAAAAAGTTGAACTTTTTACATTTGTAGCATTTTTCAAAAGAAGCTAAATATTTATATTTATTATTTCTGTTCAGTCTAAACTTATTTATTTAATCTGAGGCAAATTTATTCTAAACACTGTTGTGGAATTGTTCTTCGGTGAAATACAAATTAAAATTAATACTATTTCTAGTTCCATAATGGATTTTTTCAACTGTAATTGTTTAATACGGGTGTTATTATTAGTAATCCTAATGTCCACCTGATTTTAATAGTTAATTTACTGGCTAATTGATTCATACTTGATTATATGATATGGGGTTATCTTACAAACAATTATTCTGAATGTATATCAAAGTTTAACAATAGAAATCACTTATCACTTCAACTATTTTCAATTATTCTCATAAAGAAAGGATGAGAAAGATTAATTAATGGTTCTTGTCACTCTGTGACTCCTACCAAAAATACATATTGAATAAACATATTTAATGACAATTTTTAATGAAGAAAAGTGAGTTTAGGTGAAACAAATTTTTATATGTTATACTACACACAAACATTATTATAAAAATAATTACACTTACCTTGTTCAATGTTTTCACATCAAATCCTTTGAAAAAAGTTAGGAGCCAGTAGGAGATCAATTAAAGATCCAGAATCAAGCAAAAATACAGTAGTTAAGTAAACACTAGTTGAGATTTGATATTACGGGGAGGTTTCAAGTATAACCGCTCCTATTTATGAATTTAATTGCAATCGTTAATTTAATTACAAACCAAATAGATTTAAAAATATTACTACTATTCCATTAATAAATTAACTCATTATATAAAACATGAATATCTAAAAAATATAAATTCTATTTTATGAAATTGAAAAACTACTAAACTATTTATTGATAGTCAAACAGCAAGACAAAAATATTCTAATATAGTAATATTAGCTCATTGTTATAACATTTGGTTCTTTAAATTTATAAAATTAAGATTATTTATTAATCACTTTTAATACATTTATATTTTACTATAATATATATATATATATAATATAAGAAATAAAAGAATAAAATTAATACTATTTTATTCGGAAGGCAGTGGCTAGTTTACTATCGGATTCACAAGAATAGAATTTAACCGTAACTGATTCACTATAGGCACTCTGGGAAATTTCAGTCATTTGTTTGCTCACCCCAGCATCGTATGTGATAGAATAAGATCACGTCGCGCCGAATAGGATCCAATGTAGGTGTACCCTTAGAATAAGCCAAAGGATATCTTTGCTTATTGTCATTAATAAAGCATTAAAAAAAAAAACGGAGAACTAAAACTAAAACACCAGAGAAACACGATTTGCTTGGAAACGGTAGAGTAAGTATGATCTTGGAGGTAAGTAGCAAGTGTTTCTTGATGCTCCCCAAAGCTTCTTACCTACCAAAGATTTGAAAATGAAATTTCGTATAAATAAAGTTCATGAAGTTTCTTGGATTCAGTACATGACAGAGACTGTACCGTTTCTAGGACGACGGTTGGGAAAGGAGGTGATTTGTACAATCAAGCAAAACCGCCATGTTTTTCCTTAACTTATAGCTACCCACTTTATAGAGAATGGCTGACCCCTAGGGAGTGTCGTCAGATCTCACAGAGTCCACCATTGGCTGTTAAATGGTTAAATATTTTATCCAAAAGTAAAGCTGGGTTCTTTAGCATAGCAATCTGCACACTGAGTTACCCTCCTCCCTATACATATTAAAACTTATTATTTAATTTTTATTCTCATTTAGCATTAATGCTATATGAGAAAATAATTTGGGCTCTATAATACCGCGTCTTGTTATAATATGATGGAATAAATGGCCAGGATATGGCCAATCTAATATTTTTCCAATAAAAAATTCAACATTTCAGCCTAAACTAGTGACCCATCATCAGGCAGTTTTAGCAACCCAATATATACTGTGGCAGACATATATTCAATCTGTTATCAACCACAGATGGACCCTGTGGGATTTAATGAGCCTCCTGGGGCTCATGCAGCCTATATAAAGTGGATACCCTTAATTGCGGGGGGGACCTGGCGGTTGAGCGTTGTCTTAGAAACAGTATATACCATGTACTAACCCTTCATAAGTTGTATATGCACAGTATTTTTATTAGTTATAATATTATACTACTGCGAATACCAGGTCTATATTATAGACTATGCACTTTGCATATAGTGAAGACGGGGTGCTATAGTAAAACAAAGCCCTGTTTAATAAGTATCGATCCGTGAGTCACCGCTTCCTCTACAAAGGGTTAATGCAGCACGTGGAGGGAAGGGTTACACCTTCAGTCTGCCCAACATTATGTCCAATGCATGCATCAACATATTTAGAAACAACACATACAAGGTTACAAAATGTTAACAATGCGAAAATAAAACTAGTAAAATATATATATCGCTCCTTCAAATGAACAATGTCATAGCTCAAAAACATATATTTTCAATAGAATTTTTCAAAAGTTCCATATAGGTTTAAAAAAAAATATGGGTATTGGGCAAGCATTCTTTTTAACCATTAGACAAATTTTAAAAGCTTGAAACTTTATTGATTTTATTAGAATGAAAATGGAAAAACCACAATGGAAAGCCTTATGTTTCAAAATTCTGGAGTAAAACAAATACTTACCAGTCGACGTTTCACCTATTCTGGCATTATCAAGACACAAGAAGAGTTAGATGAAACGTAGAATGGTAAGTGTTTGTTTAACTCCAGAATTTTCCATTTGCATTGTAATAAGTTTTAATGTTTCTTTTTGAGTTTTGGCTCTATTTTATTTATTGATTTTAACTTATGTCATCATACCCATAAAACAACTCAAAATATGGCTTTATTTTGCTGGACACAACCATGTTGATAATAGAATATCAGATATGTCGTTCCTGAATTAAAAATATTGAACCAATACAATTGCTACTAAAGACATCTCGAAAATGCCAATTTTTTAATTATGTCATCGATCTTTTGAAGGAGCTATATGTGTGAACTTTTTAAATTTATCAATTAAAATTATTCAGGAATGGAGTAAATGAGGAAGAAAGGTGAATCCTCGAAGACAATTTATTATCTGGTTTACTAGAAAAGAATACAATGATATCAATAAAATTAATCTATCAACGATTAAAAAGACAATGGATAACTAGTCTTAAAGAATGAGGAAGAATTAGAGGAACCGATACAGGAAATGCACTTTGGAGCAAAGCAAGCACGCTGATTGGTTGAATAATGACAGAATGCACAACAATTGCATAATATGCGGATACAATGCCTTGCATAACACCTGAGTGGTTAAGGATGGTCAAACTGCATTTATATTATCACTTTAGCTCAATATAAAGCCCGATAAAACCTGACGCTGTTTCTCCCTTACGTAACACCATCACGAAGTATTTTTCACAACTACGCAAAGAAGAAGAAATCTGATAATGCTACCTTAATTAAGTCTTTAATTGTTGTTTATTTACAAATTATAATAGTAACATGGTTCCATATATTTTATTGAAGATGTGTACGAATATTTCAATAGATTCCGGTTTCAAATATGGCTGTGCCAGATAAATTATTTAATTGTGGGGTTGGGGCTCACCTAGCCTCTGTAAAGCACTGTTGAGGGGAAAAACCTGGCGATTGAGCGTGATCTCGGGCCATACACTTCACTGCACAACCGTTGTTTTGGAAACATTACAGCATCTACCATGCACTGAATCCTTGGATGACCTTTCATTGGTTGTAGTGGTACAGGTTTTATGGGCCCCTTTTTATTATATAATTGTTTATATATTTATTTTAATGTAATCCATATAAATATTTGAATATACTAATTGAAAAACAGAATATTAAGTCAGTTGACTAGTAGACAGCCAGGTTCCCAAGTAAAACATGATAGTTCTGGTAGGGATAAGTATAGACCTCACGCACTTGTCCAACAACAAAAAACCTCGCTTAGACCTGCCACCATTATCATCGTGCTTCGCAAGGCCGGCTTGCAAAGCAGCTTAAAAACTATAAACCTGTCAGGAGGAAATCTATATCAGTTATTTCTTTAAAGCACTGTGAGTCATCAGTGCTTATATTACATACTACGTAAAGACAACTTCAGGTATTTACTGAAAGGATTAAAAATTCAATATTGTATGAGGGGTTCCATATTAATATTTTATAAATATTAATATAGATAATAGATTAATAATTATTAATAAATTTATTGAATGAATACATTTATTTATGTCTCTGATAATTTTGAATTAAAGAATACCTCACAGTTTTTTAAATATTATTTATTATACCTTCCTGGGATTAACCTCAGCAAATAGGTTAACTTTTATTCATCAAATGAGCATATTTATAAAATACCCATATATATATATATATATATAAACATAGCGTACTAAATATGGACAAATATACAATAAATAGTAAAATACGAACTAACTGATCGAATATATTAGTGATAAAAAAATTACAAATTGGACAAAAATATTTTCCTGATAAGCGAAGATAATATTTTATCGTTTCGCTCAAAGGCCCCATTCATTGAGAATACGAACACATTTTAAAGAAACCGAAGAGAAAAAAAAAACTAAACGATTCTGGAAAAAATGTTATCGATACAGAGATATGCTAATTCACTGATATATAGGCGGCAGCTGATCCTGTTCCCAGAAGTGGATGATGTTTCTGGAGATACCACGACGAAGATTTCGGGTTCAACTCAGCTTGAATCTTAAGGATAGTAATTCTATTGAAGGGGCAGACGTGCAAAAGATTAAAAAAAAAATGATTTGTAGACATTTACAACTGTATTTTATTGTAACACAAGTAAATATTATGAATAGTATATAATGTCTTATTCTTCTTCCCTTACTTCCTCTGATGCCATTTCTAGCATCGAGAAGCCTAATCATTGAGGCTATTCTGTTTACTTTGAATAGTATTTACTACTATGTGGGTTATTAGCCCAGCGAAGAACGCCCCGTATCCTTAAGACAACTGGTCTCCTGAAAACTTCACCTAAATTACTGTCCCCTCGAAAGAAAGGGTGAACGGGCAATACCCCCCCCCCGGTACTGTGTTTCCCAAAACCTGGAGGACCAGTGGCTAATTGCACTCACATGACCGGGCGATGGGGCTGCCAACTCCTTAAGCCAGATATATAACGTCAAGAAAGTAAATGCAAGAAGAAAACCTACCCGCTAGTTGTACTTAAATAACATATTCAAGTAATAGATCAACTTTCTGGACCTCAAAGGACCTCGTCAACAGAAGACCAGTCTTGAGTGCGAGTAAAATTTGTCACAAAAGGACTGATATGAGGCTCGGGCTGAATCAACAACAAATGGGACATTGAGGTCATTGCGGATAACTTTATTCGTAACAAAGTAAGGAGAATTGATTCTGGGTTTGTAAGGATTGGACACGAGAGGAATTCGATGGCTTAGTGGAGCCTCAAACCTCCGTAAGTCCAGTTTGACCATCTAATAATCATGAATATAGGTCTTTTGTAATTAATTGGTATCTTAGAGCATTTCTCTAGTAGCCTGAAACAGTGAGCAGTTTCTTTTCGTTTCAGTGTTCTATTAAGATTCCGATAAAATGCTAGAGAAGCTGTGGTAAAGAGAATTATCAATTTTAAGAAATATTATTCAGGAAGAAACAACGGGAGACTGGTTATTACTTCCAGATTCCTCGACAAGACTGGATCATTCCCAAATAATCGAACCGGGCAATCTTTCCTGACTTAAGAAGAGAGGATGGATGTAGTGGGACTGTTAATGCGGCATTAGGGGCTCATTTAAAGGCCACTAAGAAGGAATTAGGAAGCTAAGGGGTTGCCTTCCCACCGGGCAATGACTCGATACAACTCTACATCCATTAGCCCACCTCTCCCGATGAGGTTAAATGCTTTATAAAGAGCTTCCCAGATCGGGATAGCATCCAGTAGACCCACTTACTTAGAATCAATATACAACAGAAGTATCACTCATCCAAAGTTCTAAGCGGGACCTGAGAATCGCCAGTTAGGCAGAAGACTCGGCCATTAAGGAGGATATCTCACTTTTTGAGAAGTATCCCTGAAAAATATTGGCAATTACTTCCTGAAATCACTTTTGGTGCTAAGCCATTCTAATCAAGACGATGATTTCCTGATGCCTAGTCGGTACAGAATGTCTTTGAGCCTCTATCAACACCTTACTATTTGCTTTCCCTCCAATAACAGTAACACTCCATACTTTGTTTTACATTATCCGATATGGCCGAAGAACTTTGTTTTTCTTTGTTTAATACAAGTGATCAGTTTTCTTGAGGTATTACACTTAGGTATAACTGCATCATTCATAGTTCTGTCCATATACAGCATTTTGCGCAGTAACATTTCAAATGGTTATAATAGCTTGGCAGAGAATAAGGAAGGCAATGTTTCTACCAAAGAGAAAACCTTAATAACAATTTAGGATCTAAACGTATAAAATAAAATTCATTGGAGTAAATGTCATATATATTCACTATATTGGTATACATAAATACATTTCTGTCTATCACTACAACCCACGAAATGTCTTGCGTTCAGTACAAGGTAAATAATGTATAGTTTCTAAGCCAATGGTTTCCCAGAGAGATGATTTGGCTGATGTGAGCCCCATATGGTCTGCAAATCTCACACGGCACTTAAAATGGCTGTTAAAAAAATGAAAAATGTATCTTCCAAGGCCGATGTCCATCCAAGTCCTACATATTTCGTTAATAACGCCAATAATTATCAGTGGAAAACAGGTGAAAAAAATCCTTAAAAATATTTAAAAGTCTTAATAAGATTTCTTTTGAATTTCAGAAAATATGACCCTGAATTCGAACAAAAGAATAAGCCAAAAACAGAAATGGAAGTAGTTAGCTGGTCTCCGTATTTTAAAAACCCTGTTAACCTTCCCCATTGAGAACGAAATGATAAATTTGATGCTCAAACGCAGTTCTTTCAATTATTTGATAGAATCGTAAACAAGTAAATAAATTAAAAATATATATTTATATCAAATGAATATTTATTTGACATTTGAAAGAAATTTATATACATAAATAACTCAATATATCGTTTAATTTTTTTTTATTTACTTTTGTACACGCAGTGATCAAATGATTTCCGTTATGAGATTTTGGGGATATTTTCAGAAAAAACTTATATTATTCTTTGATAAAAGAAAAGAAAAATTAATTAGAAATATTACTTAGTTTATGCCAATGACGATTTAATTATTCTATCTTTAAATTATAATAAAATCAGTAATGCAAAACATAAATATTAATGAAGATATAATCATAACACATTACATAATATAAATATTCGTCTTGAATTATTCATGTAGTTCTCTACGTAATAGAGTAGGATAAGCGTAGGCTACAGAATTTACATTGATTGTTAAATGGATTTAGAAGGTGAAAAAAAAAACATCAATTGATGTTTTTAAAGTTTATAGTTGAGAAGATAAACAGATAGAGAGAGGAGTGTGTGTGTTTGAGAGAGAAGAGAGAGAGAGAGAGAGAGAGAGAGAGAGAGAGAGAGAGAGAGAGAGAGAGAGAGTGAGAGAGAAATACTGCCATTAATTTTTTTTCTCAAAGTTAGATGAAAAGGAAAGTAACTGAATAGGTATCCGTTATAATTAAGTAGATACTGTTATTGCCACTTGAAGATCAAAGCTCGTGCTATTTTTGTAATTTTTTTATAAATGTTTTTTTGTTCCTTATTTAGTACCGTTAGCTTTGGATATTAAATGTTTTTGGACAGTTTTTGCTTTAACCAATCAAACGGTTAACTAACCGCATCAATCTCTTTCTTGATTAAGAGGAAGTCAGTTATTGAAAAAACATATTTTTTTCATCTTTCAACTCGTTTTTATAACCTGAAATAAGATCCTAGACTGCAATATTAAACAAATAATTCAAAAACATTTCATTAAAATTAATAGTAGGTACATCTAAAATCGCAAAATCCTTACTTAGCCATTACTATATCTTGTTTCTTTACGTTTTAAGATTAAATAATTTGATCCCTTCCAACAGACAACCCTTATGACAACCTATTGAAACCTCCCTTACAATTTAACCTATTGTAAACTGATCAAATCTTAATTGAAGGTAGAATATCAAATGTACCACTCGCACCTGTCATTTCAATTGAGCCATTGTTATGATTCTATTTTCCCCCAACATTTATGTATGTACCGTAGTCTCCGGTAAGTTGATATCGCAAAGGAGTTTGCGAGTTTATCAGAGCGTCATCTTCCGAGCTTTAGCCCGATATCGAGAGACTGGGAATGAATGAGAAATATTGTAATCGCTGTCAGAAGGAACCCTTTCCACAATGCTTACCAGATCCTTAATGGATATCAAGGTGTTTTGGCTTGCCCTTTATCCACACAGACGATTGGCAATCATTCGTGGGAAGTTGAAACATACTATGCCCCTTTTTACGTGATTTTCAACAACAGCCCACAGCTAGAAGAAGAATAGGACTCTATCTGGACGGAAAGGAGCATGAACTGGACCATAGTAGGCATCTTATGTTCTCTGTAGAATGCATTGAAATGTATACTACGATTCTTAATATAATGAGCTATTTGGATCTAAAAAAAAAAAAAAAAACATTAGTCTTTTAAATGGGTTCAAAACGTCATTCTTCGCTAAGTGCTAAGTCATAAAACTTTTTCCCGTTTGCCCACATGTTTAAAGTAATTCAAATGGAAACCTTAAGATGCTGGGAATATGAAAAAAATGGACTTATATCACTTTCGAAAATAACAGCTCAAATATTTTTAATATAACTTTAATACTCTAATACCACTGGGTAGGTTCTCTACTTGCCTTAATCCATGCCATTATGTATAATTCCTACCATAATTACTTTGTAATAATAAATTTGTAAATTTCAATACATAATTTTTTTTAATTTATTTGTTATTTCAGTGATCGTTAAAAAGGTATCCTACACACATAGATTTATCTTAACGGTTAAATCGCTTTTTACAATTTTGTTCTTCTCTCTCTACCTCCTTCTGTGCATTTCAGCGCGGAGAAGCCTCAAATCCTCTCGATCTCTCGCCACTTCTTTCGGCTGAAACAGGGTCTAACCTCTTTTATGACCTAGTCCTCCGTTGTGCACTATGAAAGTTCTACCGGACCTTCCTCGTGTTCCCCTGCCAGTTGGCATCGCTTCCATAAACTTTCTTGGTACTTGGTCCTTCCCCCACCTATATAAGCACTAACCCATCGAGGTTGTTGGCATTCTAAGAAGGTTCTTCTCTTATCCTCTAATATCTTATTATGTCTCTCCTGGTTTCCCGAATATTCTTCGTAGAATTCAAATTTACGCTGGGTTTATCCTGCTCAAGTCTAGAATATTGCAGCTTATGACACAATAACATAAGGAAGATATACTGCTTTTTAGATGTGAAGTTAAACACTCTTTCTCTCTTTCCAAAAATAATGCTCCAAATCTAGTTACTTCTATATTTGTTTCTTTCTTTATTCTGTCGTGCACATCTTAATCTATTTTCCTAAATATGTTGAAAATTGTTCTTAAGTGCAATGTACCTTCTGCCCCCCTATCCGTCCTGATTTAAATATTCCGTATAATTAAGGAATTACTTATCGTAGAAGACACGCCATAAACTAGAAGATCTTCTATTTGCTCTGAATTTGCACATGGAGGAAGGTGAATCTGCCTTAGTAACTCTGGCCTGAATAATTAACTGCTGGCAGCTCATTCCTTACCCGCATCCCATTCGTCCCTACATGTTTATTTTATATCCTTTTCTCACTATGTGCTTATTTATCAACAACCTAAATAAATACAATTATAATAAAAAAATGTTACAAAGCTGGTGTAAATTAAAATAAAATAATAAAGAGGCCATTATCATATTTCTAAATAATAAGTATTCTAGGTTTTTTCTTATAATGCGATACACAAAAACTCTAATAAATGTACACTATAAATAATAAAAATTTATTTACTCCAAATTACATTTAGAGTCCTCTAAGTAGCCGTTGTCTGTATTTTCGAGATTTATATACACGATACTAGTTGACATATTAAAAAAATTATAGAAGTGGGATATTTAAAAAAAAATATTTTGCAATTGTATATAATTATCTTGAGATTTAACAACAAAAAAAACCCAGTCACTAATAACTTTTTGGGAATCATCAAATCGACATATTTTATCCTTGCTACCTCTTTTAGCTACCACAATCGAGAATTTTCGCATAGGAAATTGTTAGGCGTCTCATCAAAACAAAGCTGTTCACGAAGATTCAGCTTTATAATAATCAAGTGAAAAAATGGATCATGGATCCTGGACTATATATCTAATATTAGGCCTAAAAAATAGCAAACAGTATATCACTTGTATCATCTTTCTTAATAATAAGTATTCTAGGTTTTTTCTTATAATGCGATAAACAAAAACTCTAATAAATGTACAGTATAAATAATAAAAACATAGTAATAGTTATATTTTAGAGGTGTTGGGGGTCAAGAAGTTTTTCTCAAAGATTTTTCAGCTGTCCTTATTTTCTATCCTGCAAGGAGGGCCTGACCTGATTTCCTTATCTTCCATGAGGTCTTTTTTTTCCCATAACAAATTTCTTTTGCTTTTTGTACGGACTTCAGGGGCATTAGTTTAACTATTTTTTTATATTTTTTCTAAATATGAATATATGTACATAAATATTTAAAATATTTATTTACTCCAAATGACATTTAGAGTCCTCTAAGTAGCCGTTGTCTGTATTTTCGAGATATATATACACGATACTAGTAGATATATTAAAATATTATAGAAGTGGGATATTTAAAAAAAAAAATTTTGCAATTGTATACTTTTAGTGATATTACAAAATGAATGTCAATTAATAATTAAATAACTAAATAAAGCAATAACATGGGTTAGAATTTTAGAATCCCCCTGGTGTTGGACACTTGATATTTAGTTGACATTAAGAAAGACAACTGCCCTTTATTATCGATCTTATCTCAGAGTCTGAAATTAACAACCTGTCCTAAAAAAATTATACATTCTGACATATATTAAATTATTATAATACATCATAATGGTATAATATTTAATACAGTTACAATTAATGTAGAATTAAATAAATAATAAAATAGTATTTATATAAAATTCTTTAATATAGTCTATCTACTGTTTAGTTCCCCTCTGCCAAGTTAACCTGATCTATATTGTTGAAAGTGTTCACCATCCTGGGTCTTACTGTCTTTAGATATTCGTTAATTTGTGACAAAATTTAGTGATGGTATTTCCCCCCACAAAAATGAGAAAAGTACAAAGACCTGATTCATTTATTAATAGTTTAAATAGTTGAGCCCATTTCCCAAATCATTTAGATAGCTAAAAAAAAACCTGTACCACTACGACCCGTGAACGAGTCTGGGGGTTCAGTACATGGTTGAAACTGTACTGTTTCATGGACAACGGTTCTGCAAGGAGGTGACTTGTCCTAGACCACGCTCAACCGCCAGGTTTCCCCCTTATTATGAGTACCATATTTGTATAATATTTTATAGAGGCTGGGTGAGCCCCAGGAGGGTCCTAGATCCTATATGATCCATCTCCGGCTGCAAACAGACTAAATAAAAGTAACTGCCCGCAGCGGGATTTGAACCAGGATTTCCGGCATGGAATCATTTAGATAGCTAATGAAAGTTAAAAACGAAATTCAGCAAATTTGTTTTCGGAAATTCGTTAATCTGGTACTTATAATTCCGTGGAAAAGGGTTAAAATGAGAACAGCAAGCTGTCTTGACTGAATCATATTCTTCATAGTATCATAAGGCTCAAAGTAGCGGGGGATAAATACAAAAAAAAGTAAAGAACAAAAAAAAAATTAGAGACTCGCAAGATCTGTTCCAACAGCTCAAGGATTGCTCAATGTAAATTCGACAGAATACAATAAAATACAGTCTAATACAAGATCCGCTATGACTGAATGAAGTTGAAGTCAAGGGACCATGGTCTGATACAGCTCAACAACGTTTTATTATACAGAGAGCATGGTACCTCAGTAGTAGAGAGCTGAGTTGCTGTGCCGAAGGCCCCAGGTTCTAATTCGGCTGTGGCAGATAATTTATTTAATGTGCAAACAGCCGGGATTGGCCCTGTGGGATATACAGGCCCAGCCTTTTAAGTTTGGGGACCCTTAATTGGGAGAAAACCAAGCGGTTGAGAGAGAACTAGAATGATTCACCTCCCTGTACAACAGTTTTCCAAGAAACATTATAGTATCTATCACGTATTGAACCTAAGACCCTTCTTAGGTTGTAGGTTTGCAGGTTTTTTTATTAGCTTTTTTTTTCCACGCTGGGTTTTGGTTAATGTCGACCATGACGACCCGACTTGGAGAGTAAGAAGGCCACTACAGGACTAAAGGGGACAGTTTACGCGTGTTAAAGAGAGAGCCGTGAAGACGAATAGGGCTGAATATAGAAGCGTAGAGTTTTATCCAAATGAGACAATGACGACAGACCTAGCTGCCGTCACGTAGCTGCCCGTTAGTCGTCTCTACAACGGCGGTCTTACTGTCACACGTAGTGACCTCTTTCGGTCGCCGCGGGCATCATCTACCTCGGCGAAGGCTGTCAAATATCAACTACAACCAGTACTGGAAATGCCGTGGTCGTTATGATACGTTGTCACCAGGAGAGGAGCGCAGGGATCTCGTGGAGTCCTGCTTTGTCACCCACAATTGGAAAGTTCCGATGGACGAAGTTTAAATATTTTATGTACCTCAGAGGAAGAGCGGGAGTAGCTTAGTGAGTAGAGCGATGAGTTGACTCAGAAAAAAAAGTACCACAGTCTATGAAGGGTCTTGGCGAGTTCAGCACGTGGTAGAGACTGTTCTATTTCTAGGAAAATAAATATGCAGGGAGGTGGATTTGCTCGATTACAAATCTCTTATTCTTTTTTTTTAAATTTAATTTATTGTTATTTACAACTATAATATGATTATAACAAGTAAATCTGCTGATATGTACATTATGACATGAAAAACACTTGAGGAGAAACTACCCATCAGCAGCACTCCAATAAAGTTCTATAGTAGATGGTCTCGAGGCCATCTTCTTTTCAGACGCTTCGTAGGGTTCTCAGGAATAGTATGGGAAGCAAGTTGAGAGACTAGAGGATTCGAGTGTGTATGGAGCTTGTCGTGGAAGGATAGGTATCTAGATTGGGCCAAATCAGTAACATATGGGATATTAAGATCATGATGGATGAGTTTGTTTGTGACATAATAAGGAGCATTGAGGATTTTACGAAGGATTTTGGATTGTAAGGACTGGATACCAGATGAATTGGATGGTTTAGTGGAGCCCCAAAGCTCAACTCCGTATGTCCAAATAGCTCTGATAACTGTCGCTCTTATTCTTAAGTTCAAAACTAGATCTGGGACAGAATTACACATTTTGTTAACAGTCGTGAATGGACCCTGTGGTATCGATCTGAAGATTCTCCGGGGGCTCACTTAACCATTGTATAGTGGGTATACTCAATTGGTTTTTTTTTTTTTTTTTTTTTTTTCTGGGTAGGGGAAAAATCTTTCATAAGACGAGGTGTAATAACACAACAGTGTGAGATTCCTACTCACTAAAAAACCACCTCCCAATTCTCCTTTTACCATCCCACGGAACATCCGTGAACCATTACTTCGGGGGGAGGGGGCAGAAGGGCTATGTGCCTATTTCTTCTTTGGTCAACTTATGTCGGATTAGCCAGAGCTTGGCCTCTCCTTTCTCGCTCCTGTACTCTGAGCCTTCTTCCGATTTGCGCTGCATAGTCTGCTGCAGCACTCCAATGCTCCTGCCTAGTCATCATCAAAGTGGCAATATTTTCCGGCGATAATTTCTTTCCGAATTTTATGTCTGACTCTACCTTTTCTCTAGAAAAACATGGACAACAGAAGAACGAGTGTTCCACTGTTTCAAGTAGGAGAAGATTTTCGGTCTTCTATTTCGAAGCGAGCCAAGTAAGCCCTAAAGCAACCATGCCCAGTGAGCAGTTGGGTGAGATAATAATCTACCTCTCCATGTTTCCGGGATATCTATTTTGATATATCGGGTATCAGACGGTGTGCCCATCTTCCAGAAGGTGAGGCATTCCAGCGTCTCTGCCATCTTTCAAGGGTATGACTTCTTTCATCTTTAGCCAACGTTACCCAGTGCGCATTCGGCTCTTCTCGTTTCCTTCGAAAAATCCGACTGCGTTCATCTGCCAAAAGATCTATCGGAGGCATATCTGCTATTACGCACAAAGCATCATAGGATACAGTGCGAAAAGCTCGAGCTACACGCAGGGCACTTCTTCGATACACACTGACAACCTTACGAGCATAAGACTGCACTTGGCAGGCTTCCGTCCAGATCGGTGCTGAGTACAAATGTATTGAATTGCCTACATTAACTAGAAGCTTCCTTCGATTTTCCTTTGGTCCACCGATATTCGGCATAATTCTGGCCAATTTGTTAATCACTTGCGCTGCTCTGGTGCTAACTTGGTGCAAGTGTTCATCAAAACGGAGTCTGGCGTCAATCTGAACTCCGAGATATCTAACAGACGGCTTTGATAAAATTTCAAACTCCCCGACGGTCAGACTGATTATCTCCCTCACTTTCCTACTGGTTACTAAAACTGCCTCAGTTTTATGATCAGCAAGCTGGAGGCCTACCGCTGAGAGCCATTCACGAATGGTGAGGACTGCCTTGTTCGCATTGTAAATAATCTCCTCTAATAGTTTCCTTCGAACAACTATTGCCAGATCATCTGCAAGCCTGAGGGTAGTAGTTTCCTCTGGCAGGGGCAGTCTAAGCACGGTGTCATACATTATGTTCCACAGCAATGACCCTAGAACTGAGCCTTGAGGAACGCCACCCGTGACCTTGTAAGTGTTCAACCCATCTTCTGTATCATACATCAAGATTCTATCTGTGAAATAGCACTCAATAATCTTCATAAGGTATTGTGGGACTTCCATCCTTCGCAATCCGTCCATGATACTATCCCACTGAGCTGAGTTAAAGGCATTCTTAACGTCCGACATTATAATGGCGCAGTATTTCTTACCGTCTCTTCTCCACCTTTTTCCCGCTATGGCTTCCCGAGCAGCTCTGATTGCAAAATCAATGACATCGATTGTCGATCTGCCCTTCCGAAAACCATACTGGTTATCGGACAATCCACACTCAATTGGTTTGAAACCTGGTGAATGAGTACGACCTCATCCTAATTATCTCCCGGGTAACGATTTGCTTCATATACAGTACAATCTTACCAAGGCCTGAATTTTTTTTCATTGTTAAATATTTTTCTAAAAAATCGAAATATAGAGTGTGTTAAACACGAAAAAATACAACTAAAATCAAAAATAATCGAAACAATAATACGCTTATTAGTTTATTTCGCTGGAAAAATTATAAAACATTTTTTAAAGTTAATTTCTACCGTAAATGTAAACACTCAATAATGAACATATTTACATCAAGGTTTAACCAGACAACGATCTAAGAAATTTCCAATAAATCATTGCACCTCGCTCCGTATCTTGTTGCTACGATCGAAAGATGAAAAAAAAAACTCTCATATAAGTTGAAAATGAGTGCATTCAATTGCGATCCTGTTTCTCATATCCTTGACGGCATCCGTTCCAAATAGCAACAAGCGAAGCAAGGACGCCATTTAACATAATTGTACATATTTAACAATAGTATCCATGCAAAATATCTAGAATCTCTCCCGGGCCAGAGCCACTCGCAAGACAAAAGGACGGATTGCAGTCTTCAATGTCACCGTAAACATATCCGAGGTTTTTAGTTTTATTCTAAAAATAACTGCACGATTATCAGGAGTAAACAATCACTTTAAGAGATACCATTCTTTAAAGAAATAATAAACTAAACATTGGAAGTTTAAAACAACCAAAGAGTGACGTAAGGGTTTCCACGACAACGTGTTAACTACGTTTTACTTCACATTATTCCATATTTAGCTGAATATCTTAAAAAAATAACCACTATTAGTCCAGGATCCATGGTCCACTTTTGCACTTGATTAGCATCAAGCTGAATCCTCGTGAATAGCTTCGTTTCGATAAGACGCCCAACAATTTCCTGTGCGAAAATCCTCGATTGTGGTAGCTAAAAGAGGTAGCAAGGATAAAATATGTCGATTTGATGATTCTCAAAAAGTTATTAGTAACTGGGTTTTTTTTTCTTAAATCTCTAGATAATAATCTAAATTATTTGAAAAAATATTTGTCCTACAAAATGTATGGTTTGATCTAAGAGTCCCCTCCTTCCAAGATGTATCGATAACGAAGTCATCAAAAATGATTACTAACCAGCTATTTTTTTTTTTACTTCTTCTTGTTTGACTTCGTTATCGATACATATTGGAAGGAGGGGGGGGGACTCTTTGATCAAACCATGCATTTTGTAGGACAAATATTTTTTCAAATAATTTAGATTATTATCTTGAGATTTAACAAAAAAAAACCCAGTTACTAATAACTTTTTGAGAATCATCAAATCGACATATTTTATCCTTGCTACCTCTTTTAGGTACCACAATCGAGAATTTTCGCACAGGAAATTGTTGGGCGTCTCATCAAAACAAAGCTGTTCACGAAGATTCAGCTTGATAATAATCAAGTGCAAAAATGCACCATGGATCCTGGACTATATATCTAAAATTAGGCCTAAAAAATAGCAAACAGTATATCACCTGTATAAGGATACGAAGATTCGAACATTGAGTAGCAATGTTAGTTACAAGCCGGTCAAACCATAACCATTAACATTACCATCCGTTTCATTAAAATATTTATCACTTACTTACTTTTATGGCATTCCATATATGTATCTAATTTTCAATACTCATAAAAATAAAAATACAATAATCGACAGTATCGCTCGATTGTTAATATCAATATTAATTGCAGTTTGAAGAATCCAAAAAAAAAAAAAAAATTCTTTTTTGATTACTTAAATTTTTTTCTTTGACTTTAAATTATTTATTTTTTTATATTAAATATGAATACATATTACCCTGGTTAATTGTTGTCAAACCCAGTGATACAGAATCAAGTAATCAATCGGTTGAAAAACTAGTACACGGCTTAAACCAAGCTTGTATCTATGTTGAAACATGACCTTATGAAACCTTAGTCACAAAAATAACTAATATTTGAAAAGAAGTACATTTTCTGAGCTCTTGGAGTACTGCTCCTGAGAGAGAAACTTATTGAAGTCAATTTACACGGTTAGCTTTTCTGATTATGTACGATAAAGATTTAGCTCGTAAAACATACTCGTGAAAATCATCCTTAGGCTACACCTACATTGGATCCGATTCGGTGCGACGTGATTCTATCACATACGATGCTGGGGTGTATACATTATACATATTTTACTATACATTATAGTTAAATATAAATGTATTAAAAATAATTAATAAATAATCTTAATTTTATAAATTTAAAGAACCAAATGTTATAACTCTCGATATATTTCAGTCATTTGGATTGCTAGCGACGTCTCATCGTATCACACCGGATCCAATGTAGGTGTAGCCTTAGTAAGAGAACAACTAGAGTCACTGTACCGTTCACTATTGTAGATATAAACAAAATACAAAAAATTTCCTGATATATCTCTTGACCTGTTTTTACAATACTGTAATAAATATTTACTCACCAATCAGCGATATCATGCAACAATCTTGATAATAATACTTTTCTGAAATAACTCCATTACTCACCTACAATAAAAACAAAAAATATGTTAGACAATTACAAAAAAAAAAATAATACTAAAATAAATGTAACACTATTTATAAACTCATATTCAGGTAGTAGGAAGACTTAAACTTTAGATATTAGATTAACAATAAATCAATTATAGTAATTAATATAGACAATGACTTCAGGAGGACTTAAAAACGGCAAACATTGGAGCGAATGAAATATAAGACAGGACAGAATATAGAAACTGAGTTGCACATGTGAAGGATCCCACCAAATAAAGACATGATTTCTGCAGAAGAATGACCTAGGAGTCAGAGGCTGGAAGATCTCTGTTAGTAAGCTAAACGACAAGGAAAGAACACCTTGAGGAAGAAAACTTCAACAGCTGTTGTGTATTTGTTGTCCATAAATAGCTCAATCAAACAATAATAATATATAGATACGATTGAAAAAAAACAGATTTATTATTAAAATCTTAAATAACCTTTAACCATCGTCGTAAACATATGATTTCCTGGAAGACATCATTTATGTAGAAAAGATCCGATACTGAAAACTACATCCAGACGTTTAACTTGAAATCCTCATACTAGAGTGAAACGACAGCCGAAGAAGAGAAACTCCTCGCCGTTTTATGCTACTTCAACAGTTACTAGACAAACGCTCTAAGCTCACAATATATTACAACAGACTCATTTAAATTACTACTATAAGGGGCATAAGGACTTACATGAGAGCTGTGAAGCTCCATTATGCTATCTAATTTCTCTCCTATCCAATCCATTCAATCCAAAACCCTTCGGAAAATCCTCAATGTTCTTTACTTTGTTACCAAATAAAGTAATCCACTCTGACCTTTATGTCCCATTTGTTGCTGATTTGGTCCGAACCCGATACCAGATTTCATGACAAACCTTATTCCCACTCAACCCAATAGTTAAAAACCTAGCTACCTCTTCAATTCTTGATAATCATCTGAAAAGAAGATGGTCTCCTTACCTGCTAAGTTGAATTTGTTATTTGAATACTACCAGTGGGTAGTTTCTCATACTTGCCTTTATCTCATGCCAGTATGTGTCATCATACATACGACCAATCTTAGATTAAGCACTGGGGAAGCTAACAGTGTGAACAGCGAAACGCCTGAAAAGAACTTGTCTAAACCGGAAGGAATGCGTGATAAACGGATAAAAAATATTGGCTGTGGCAATTTAAGAGATTATACATATGATAATTGTTGTATTATAATACAGTTGTAAATTTCGATAAATATATATTTTTTAAATATTGAAATCCACCATTAAAGACTTAAAGGTGTCGAAAAAAAGAGGTCCAAAATCATGCATAATAAACTTGTCAAGTATAAAACTTAAACGTCCTTTACAATTTTAAAGAGAATTTAAGAGTCTGAAGGCCAAATGATAAAAATAAACAGAAAGTGCCGGTAACAAATTAGGTAAACAAGAAAGGCGCCTAGATCAGGACTTTTTTTTTTTTTGCTTCCTCCTTCTTTTATTTATTTTTTTTTTTTTTACGAGCCTAAAAGGATTATAAGGAATTTTTAATGAGTGGGCAAGGATAGGGGTTTCGAGTGGGTATAGAATTAATTGGCTTCAAGCTCATATCTATTTCTGAAAAGGATATTTATCGCGCAGAAAATTCCGTTGCGTACTGATCCAAAAAGTGGAAAAAAACCTGGCAAAAATTCAATATATTGCATACATTGGCTCTTCTGTAAATTATAATGTTAACATTATTATAAAATATGTTGCTCATTAAAAAGAAAACAAATGGAAATAATTAATTTACTTAAGGCTACTGTTACCCTCAATTCTGTTATAGTAATAAGACGTATCGCTTCAAAACATCAACGACATAATTCACACATTGGCATCTTGGAGTTAAGCCCTCAGCAGAAGTTGTATTGTTTGTAGCTTTTTAATTCAGGAACCATAAAACTGATATTCTATTTCCAACATTTTTTTTTTAACGAAATCATATTTTGAGTTGTATGTTTGAACTTGAAGTTTTATCGGAATAATGATAAAGTTAACATAAAAAAAAGTTAATTTAACATAAAATGTTAAAATGGTAATTAAAAGAATTTCACTACTGTAATACCATCATTACTATAGGAATGCGCTGATTTATTCGTACCTAAATGTTTATTTTTTTAACTCACGTCGAACTTCCAAATACCTCTGCTTATGACTTTGTTCTTTTGAAGAGCGATATTAATATTGAAGCATTTGAGATTTCATTAGCGTCATTGAATTTTGATTTTTATTATTTTTTCTTCCAGCTTCTTCTATTTTGTTTACAAGTGTGTTGGTGGGGAATAGTATTTTTCTTTTTCTATTAGCCAAAATATTTTGAAAGCTAATATATATTAAATATATTGTTTAAGTACAACATAAATAAAATAAATTGCCTGATATCTGCTACAGAACGAGGTTAGCCATTATGTTGCCCCATATCTGGATCCAGTGTAATGAGTTGCATTGAGGACGGACTTAATTTCGGTCCCTGATACTAAATCACAACTTGTCAACTCTCTTATCGTATCCTCCTCGCAAACCAGATCCGAATCTAATTCGTCCCCTCTAGTGTCTTCCAAGTGTCTCGAGAAACAGATTCAACAATAAATACGGTTTAAGAACGCAAGAGGTGAATGGTGTAAATAATTTTGCGTATATCCGCGTAACCAGGGATATTCAAAAAAATCATACGTTGGTTTTTACTTCATAGTCACAGTTATTTTAGAGTATCTCTGTCAGGAATAAGCATTGTTAACTGGTACCTGCTTTAATTGTTGTGTTAAAATTGCATATTTCATATATTCCATATCACAATGGGTACTCAATTGGCAAATAAAATCTACGAAGACAATGGGTTCAACAAAACAGAAAATAAAATGTATAGTGTTGTGAATATCTATAATTACTGTGTAAAAACCGATGTTATCGTTTGATAATTTTCTTCTGAGATATATTGATTTCTTTTATTGAAAACAGTTTCGAAAAACGATAATTTTCATTAATATATGTTTATATACACATATACACGATTATTTTTTTGGAATATTACTTTGTTAGTTTTAAGGCTCACAGTTTCAGATTTTTTTCTATACCGTAGAATCCTCACATACCAAAATATTAAACAATTATTTCAATTTTTTTTCTTTAAAAATTAACGACATGATGTGTGTGCGGTTGTGTTGATCTGCCGCGCGTAAAATCCCGTGTCAAATCTGGTAGTTGCAGATACTTCATTTTTTTAATCTTTTGACAGCCGGGCACGGGTCATGTTGGATCAGAAGACCCTCCTGGTGCTCACCAAGCACTCTTGATTGGGGGGAAAACCTGGCGGTTGAGAGTGTTCTCGACCCCCCCCCTAGGGGTCAGGAAGCCATCTGATTTTAAGATACCTCGGAAGATTATCGGGTATTCAAGAAATAGCTAGGTTCGAAACTAGTATAAATATTTGAAAATTTATATAGCAGCCCAGGGGTGCTATCACCCATCAGCACAACCGTTATCCTAGAAATAGTACAGTCTCCGCCACGTACTAAACCCAAGACCCTTCTTGGGTTGTAGTGACAAAGGTTTTATATACATATTTGGACACTATTTTTCGATATGGACATCTGAATCCTGCAGAGATAAGACACCTGCTGGCTTAGAGAACCTGTTCCTTGGCTCCGTTACGCTCCTGACGTTTCATCAAATCCTTGGCCACTATCGCACTTTCCCTACAATACGCACTACGTCCTATTCTATCATGTCGAAACATTACTTGCAGGATATTACGCGATATGATGTTTCCCAATCCAACCGATACGCCATTAGAAATATCAACCGTCATTTTAACATCTGTTAAGGAAAATTCTTATTACGAGGAAAATACTCTTCAGCGCTTTGCACAAAACATAGTTTTTGAATTTTATTATTTTAATTTAAAAAATATATATAATTTAGAAGTAATTATGATAGCAATGCTAAGGATTTAAGAAATTAACACCATTAGACACAAGAGTAAATGTCCTCATATCTAATACATATGCTTCATACCTAGCTACTTCTAAATTTCCAATGATCTTCCGAGATATCTAAAAATCAGATGGCTTCCAGACCTTCTAAGTTGAATTTGCTATTTAAAAAATACAACTGGTTTATTTCTGTACTTGCCTTTATTCACGCCGTTATGTATCGTTCATTATATTTGCTTGTTTTATTGTTATATTACAGTTGTAAATTAAAAAAAAAAACATGTATTAAAGGCTTAATATTTTTATTTAAATGCTATTAATTCCATTGTATTTGACTTTTCCATTGTATTAATTAAATGTATTTGACTTTTTTAATGAAAATACTGACATACATTGACCAATATCTTATATTTAAAGATCTTAATGGATTAACTACAGTGCCTTTTAAATTAATAACTTCATTTTTCAAGTACCAATTTATTAGTATTTTTCAACAAAATGAACGTAGCTTTTTTATTGATACCGGAAAAAGTTTTTTTCCTGCAACGAATGCAGGGTATTGCGTTCAGTACAAGGTAGAGACTGTACTATTTCTAGGACAGTTGTACAAGGAAGTGATTTGTCCCAGATCACGCTCAAAAACTAGTTTTCCCTGTATTAAGGATACCGATTTTACAGAGGCTGGCTCCATATATCTCAAATGCGTCTGTAGATCCACAGGCCCCATCCGTAGGAGCTGACAGATAAAATAATTAACCTGTCACAGCCGGATATGAACCAGGGATCTTGTGAATCCAAAGCAAATCAGCACTCTACGCAACAACAACGTTGATCCCTTCTACATAATAGCAAGAAAAAAAGTAATATTTGGCCAACAGGTACATGGGGCAATAAAAATGGTTAAGGATGTTTTTGTAGATTGGAAATTGTAGATCTACCACGCTAGAAAAACAGGGAAGTGTGAGACTTCATAGGGAAAAGATATGGATAAACGTGGAATTCCATTTTATTCTAATTAACCACGCGGTAATTTTAATTATTCTCCCCCCGACAATAAGGCTCTCAGAACGATCTGGGTCAGATGGATTTTATTGCCACGATAAATACAATTGCCGACTCCCTTTAGATTGGAATGAGAAACCCCAGAATGGAGGCATACATGTATATAATATATAATATAACACATGCCGGATAAAATGACAACGCCAATTACGGCAACCTTTCTCACGGTTGAGAAACTTTCATGTATAGAGGACGTATGTGGGGCAGCCTGGATAGGAAAATTGATACGGCGTCGAATATATCCCACTCTATTCCGGACTTATCATCCGCCGAATTGACGTT
The DNA here is from genome assembly GCA_964056705.1 of Troilus luridus. Taxonomy (NCBI): domain Eukaryota; kingdom Metazoa; phylum Arthropoda; class Insecta; order Hemiptera; family Pentatomidae; genus Troilus; species Troilus luridus. The sequence goes on along the minus strand of OZ057415.1, from coordinate 92,215,630 downwards.
TCACGGCTCGGCACTTGAATCGCGAAGATTGGTAGCGAGGCCTCCCCCGTCTTCCGATAATACCTTTGAGTACTGACGCTGCGAAATCTCTCGGGGGTCCGTGAGTGGTCGAAAGTATTAAATCATTCCCGATGAATTAAGAGAATGTTTATGCTAAACTACTCGAAGATTGATTATGGTTGAGCTATTGTTCTCGAATATAATCGGAAATATAAAAAAAAACTAACATTATTTGTTCAGTATTAATATGGGGCATGGGATAGCTCGCTGTGTAGAGTGCTGAGTTGGTCTGCTGAAGGTTCTTGGTTTAAATCTGGCTGTGACGGATAAATTACTTAATCTATTAACAGTCAGTGGGATCTACAGGTACTTCTGGGGGTCACCCGCCCAGCCTCTATTATGCGTGTACCATTAATTGGAAGAAAAACCTGGCAGATGAGCTAGATCTCGGTGAACTCAACTCAACAGTACAGTCTCTGCCAAATACTGAACCCAATCCCTTTCAAGGGTTGGTAAAGGTTTTTATTTTTCATTATTAATATTATTTGATGGTTCACAAATAATTTAACAGTTTTTCTTTCATTCTGCTATATAAGGAATGTAGAGTATTATGATCGAGAAAAAAAAATCAACTCAATTTATCAACAAAAATAAACTTTTTAAGATCTACAGATGCTAATAATAAGTCTTGCAAAACGATCTCAGGGAGTATAGACTAGAAAAAAATCATTATCCTGGGAGAAGGAGTCTTAAAATGGCTAATTGGCGCACACACAAACACATTTTTTTATTTATGGTTCTCGGGATTCAGTCAATTCTTGTATAGCCAAAAAGCGGTCGAGAACCATAAGTAAAAATTATTTATTACAGACAAGAAAAGTAGAAACCGAAATATATATATATGTTACGGTAAAAGTAGATATGTACACATTTTCCGGCAAATGCGCACATTTGCCTCCTCGTTTGGGTAATGTGCATTCAACTAACATTTACAATTTCAAAGAAGGGAAATGTACATTGAATTCAAAATGATCATGTCGTTTTGGTAAATGTGAGCATACAAAATACGAAATCGCAAATGCTAGTAAAAATGCTGGAATATTATGTAATTACAAGTGCCACAATAGCAATTCTTTCTCAAATAAATAAAACTTTTTTCATTATGAAATTTCTATATGTTCCTTTATAGTTTTATAAAATTTAACTGTTATAAAAAAGAAAAGTATGTTATTATTATTATTTGTTTGATTCCCATCGTATCGGTCCTCAAAAACTAGGACGAAAATTGTATTTATGAATATTGGGATCGTAATCTACGACATATTATATAATATGCAAAGAAAAGTAGGTTTAGTTTGTCATTTACATTTTTTAATTAAAATAATTATCGTTATTAAAGCCTTTTGTATTATGTTTATTTAAATAAATATTTTTTTTACTTCAACAACATTTTTAATTTATTTGTATTCCAACTTTTCTTAAAACATGAAGGTAAGAGTATACATTTACCAAAACGTGAAGGCAAGAGTACACATTTGTCGGAAAATGTACATATACATTATATTCAAATCACATATAACTAACTTTTACGGTAAAAGTGTACATTTCCCAAGAGTGTACATTTACTGTAACATACATACATATATACATATATATATATATATATATATATATATATATATATATATATATATATATAAATATATATATATATATATATATATATATATCTGTACCTCGGAAAGATACAACACTATGTCCATTTTCATAACTTTACAGGAGAGGAGTTTTAAACTTTTTTTCAACAAAAAGTGTTATTGGCACAGCTATTTATTGAGATGGAAAAAAATGGACATAGTGTTGTATCCCTCCGAGGTACAGATATATATATAAAGAAAAAGGAAAACAATTCTTGAAACATTGTAATAGAGCTATTAATAAAAAGAGCAATGAGAAAAAAAATACATTAAACAAAGTTTATCAACTAAAATAAATATATGCATCTCAATCCACATTCTGTTCTTTTCTCATTACAGAAAGAATAAAAATGAAATATAGGAGGTAAGCTGAACGAAAACAAAAAAATGCCTGAAATTCTCAAGCAAGTTTTTCAATAAAAGTGCCAGTTTACATCTTTACGGTTGTGTTTTTTTCTTATTAAAAAACGATTTCGATTAAACTTGTTACGCCAACAAATAATTAAACATATCCCGATTTTGTTACTTTAAAAAAAAAATGAGCCAAAGAAACGCCCAAAACAAAAATATTAAATATTATTATTTTCTGAATAATGAAACATACCTTCATATAGGAGATTAGGAGTGTTGATGCAAATCTGACTAGGAGCACACTCTGAACTACTGATCATAAGGTTCTCATGCTACTCCCACCCTTGTGAGATTTTTGTTGCAAAATCGAGAAAATTAAACAATCAACTGGAGAAACTAGGGCATACCGAAGGGGCTTTATGCACGGGATTAATCTTATCATTGCCCAACAAGGTGCAAATATTTGTGAGTCATAATACGTGATAAATCTAAATGACTCAATGATTAAGTAACTCGTAAAATATGAGCTGTAGGCTTTGGCGCCTTAAATTTATGATTCTTAAATAATTCATAGAAATCCAAATTTCTAAACATGAATTTCAACTATAGAAAAAAAAATTATAACTGACTCAGATGTCCGCATTTTAAGTACTGGGGTATTAAAACTATAACTCTCCGATATTTTGTTTTGTCGTAATATCGAAATTAAAATTTGAGCATAAAACCCCGTTATTTTTCCATAAAAAATAACGAATAAAGTCTATGAATATGGAGTTGATTTGGGAAACAGAAGCAAACTTGTAGTGATCTGTTCACGTTAATTTCAAATCCATAGTCTTCATGCCCCAATGAAAATCCAATTTTCAATTTTTATCACCTTAATAAGTTTTATGCTTGAAACCGCAATGCCATATTCGGATTCATTTTTACAACTTTAAAGTATGAATTCTGATTTATTTTTAACAGGTAAATATACGTTCTATGCATCGATAGAAAAGGGTATATGGAAGCGACTTTAATTAGAGAATCTATTGTTTGGTCCTACAACTTTCTTGAGAGGACAAATCAAATCCTCCATGATGAAAAAAAGTTTCCATTCCTTCAATCCAAAAAAGTGCTGTATGATTTCTTCATGAGAATGATTGGTATATTTGAAAAACTCTGATCAAAAAAACATAGGAGGACGAATAAGAAATTGTCTAAATTGGCAAAACAGAGAGGCGTGAAAGATAAGTGAGATATCTTTGGAGGTGAGATGGTAGGACAGATAGAAAATGCAGGAGTACATAACAGAATTAATAAATTATATAACTGATTTGAATAAATATATGGAGGATAAAATGGGTGTAAAGTAGATTTAATTTTGTGAAATTTCCGGCAGTACTCAAAAAGGAAACGCGGTTCCGCTCTATAGCACCTTAAATTTCGAATATATATATATATATATATATATATATATATATATATATATATATATATATGTGTGTGTGTATGTGTATAAACTTAGAAGTTATAATCTAATGGTAAATCAAATAAAAGGTGGATATTTTGTTACTCTAAATCTTTTATTTATGCTTGTGTTGAATTTCCAAGTCACATGCATAAATACAATTTTACTTTATGTTGAATCAATATTAGATTCAAAATCTTTTTTTTTTTTTTCAAGTAATCATTTTCGTAACGCCTCAAGCGATAAAAGGTGTTCATTTTACGACTTGCACTTTAAGATCTAAACTTTCTTTCATGCAAGATGGGGTTGCATTGGAAAGCTTGTATGCAGCGCCTATTCCCTCCTACCAACAGCTCAGAGATTGCATTTAACGATGGCCGAATGAGCGAAAGCTAGGCGTGATTAGCATTTTAGGCTCCTTTAGGTCTGAGCCTAGCCTATCCTAGGATCGTAAAACATAATACCGAGCCATCAAAAGGATAGGAGAAAGTTAATTGTCGCTAAATCTCTGGTAATTAAGTAGCGATAACAATTAGTCGGCCAGTAAAAAAGGTGTTACTACATCAATCAGGAAGCACGGAAGTAGTTAAAACAAATCCGGAAGTACAAATGAATTAATCATACGGAATACAAATTTTTATTGGTAATTATTCCGCACGCTGTCGCTTAGAGTTGAGTCACAACAAGTTTTAACTCTTCATTCGTTTTCCTTTTAATATTTTCCAAAATTTTAGCATGAGCTATAGTAAGGAAAAGAGAATGTAATTAGGCTAAATATATATACTTCAGTAATCATTTCATCAAGAAATGAACGTTTAAACAAACATATATCATCTATAATTCGAAATATACTAATTATCCATAATTATCCTATTCCATACTCAAGCTCAATTAAATTATACTATAGCTCATTAAAACTTGTAACTCAACTCGAAACGACAACCTGCGGAAGAGATACATTTTTTTTTCTTTTCTTATTTCTATATAATTCGAGTAGTGATACCATTCATACACCTAAGACATGTGCCATACGCATACAAATACATAATTCTTGATAAATTCATGTTCTGAATCATTTTAGCAAAATTATAGTTCGTAAAGCTGTATCCAATAAGGCATACTATATAAGAATACACTGTGCTGAATAAAATAAATGACAGTCGATTTAATTGGTCACTAAGTCTTAATCTTTTAATACTGAATATTTTTTTTAACGGAAAGAAAAAATATTCAACATAATGGAAGTTCGGTTAAATAAATCTGGCTGTCTAATGAATAAATTACCCATCCTGCTTTAAAAAAAATCTGCTTAGATTAAATTTTAATTTCATGAAGCTATAAAGCTTCGAAGAAGAATGAAAGGTATATAATGGCATGAGATAAATACAAGCACCCCTTGGTATTACTCGAATAACAAATGCAAAATATAAGGTCATGAAGCCAACTTCTTTTCAAACGCCGCAGAGGATTATCAGGAATTGAAGAGGTTTGAAACTAGTGGGTTTGAGTGAGAATAATGTTTGTCAAGAAAAGGTTGATATCGGATACGGGCCATATCAGTAACAAGGTGTGAAATTAATTTCAATATGGATGAATCGTAACAAAAGCATGGAGGATAGCTAAGGATTTGGGATTGTAAGGATTGTTTACGGGAGGAATTCGGATTTAGTGGAGGCTCAAAGCTCTACTGCGTATGATCAGATGGTTATCATGTATATCAGTCTTTTGTAATTAATTGAGAGCTTAGTGCGTTTGTCTAGTCAATGTTGAAGTAACTTGACGACGGCGAGCTGTTTCTTGTCGTTCGAGTCGAGTAGTAATAAATGTATAAATTAAAAAAAAATTGTGATAAAACTACAACTAGCCATTAAACGTAGGAACGGGTCAACATTAACCTGCCTACGGTTGGCGGAAGTCAAAAACGGAAATTCATTTCCTGAGGCTGGCGAAGCATTGTGTATGAGTCCCCCCCACGATATCCTGTCTATACAAATAGCTCCAACCTTTGTTTACTTCTAATTGATCGCGGCGCATAACTGTATACATAAAACACAACAAGCAAACACTGCGAAAAATAGAATAATTGTCAATTCAGCCCAAGGTCCATGGTATTTGGAGGAGGCAAAAAAAAAATATCATGATTTCGACATGAGGTTTGTCCAGTGATCTCAGGTTTTTCTCTCAGAAAAAGTGAAAGCGATATTTATAAGAAGCCCTACTTTCAACACTTGTAAGAATTTGAAAGAATGCACTAACAATTCCTGTTTAAGTGGAACTTTGTGAAAAAAATAGTATACTAATGCCTAAAAAAATTGTTTAAATCATGCACAACCAAAAACTAAGCAATTAAATCCTATGTTTTGAGTACATTATGGAGTATCTACTTTTTTTTTATTAATCAACTGTGAGATTGGCCGGTAGTTTAGTTGATCTTAGTCTTTTATCTGAATAGAAACAGCATTCTTCTAACATAATCATCAACTAATAAATATCTATAAATGCATTGTGGTTTTCCGGTCATAAGGAGGACTCGTCCTCCTGTACACAAAACAACAGTACAGTAAAATGTTATTATTATAAGACTAAATAAAAAAGATAAATGGTAACGAAACAATTAGACGAATGACGAAAACGGGCACAAATCTTATATAAAAAATCCGACAGAAACAGCAAAGAAGCTTTATATATATAAAAAGACAAAAAGAATGGGAGAACGCAGTCTCAGCGAATACTGGAATGAGTGCCAAGAGAAAGAAGGAAATGAGGACAACTCAGAAGAAAATTGAGGGGGGGGACGAGACAGATGAAACCATGGAAAAGGATTACAAACAAAAGGATGAAGGATAACAAACATAAATCATAGAAATTTATAAAGAAACTTAAAAATGAACTTTTTCTTGGCCATCTTTTATGTATATATTTAAGAGATCTGGCTAGGATCAGATTCAACTCCCAGGTTTTCCCCCGATCCAATGGAGACTAATCCATCATTCCATTAACCAACTTTCTCGAGGTTGATGTGCTTGAAAAGAGTCGAATCATGGCTCATGAAACAGAAAATAAATCCTCTCGTTCCTAACTCACTAATGTACTCCTATTTTTTACATTTATATTCCAAAAATAAATGTGGATGTGTGTGTTTGGGTTATCATCTTATCGTATCGTTTACTGAATAGCACTACCGATATGTGCTGTATTTAATGAGTCAGGAAAGGAATTGATATATCCAGTAAACGTTTATTTCATTAACTTTTAATTCAATAGATGGGAGGAGGGTAGCTCAGTGGTAGAGCGCTGAGTTGCTGTGCCGAAGGTTCCAAACCAGCTATGGTAGGTAATTTGATTTATCTGTTAACAACAGATGAGTCCAGTGAAATATGGACACCCTCTTGAGCCAAATCCAGTCTCTATAAAATGGGTCTACCCACATTAGGAGAAAAAGCCGGGCGGTTGAGCGTGAGCTCGGACAAATCACCACCCTGGACAACCGTTTTCCAAGAATAAGTACAAATTCTACCGCGTACTGAACCCAAGACACTTCTTCATTCCGTTGTAGTGTTATAGGTTTATTGGTTATTTTAATGTATAAGTCTTTCCGAATTTAAAATTTGAATATAGTGTTACCTGAGAAGGCGTTGGAGCTCAGTTTAAGTGTGAGCCGAATTAGAATATGCTCTGGTTCTAATCTTGTTGACTCTAATATAGTCGTAGACCCAGGTAATAAATCACGACCTTCAGGCCGTCTAGGATAGGTTGGCAACCTCCAGGATAAAGCCCAGAAATAAGGCTGTTGGGCATAAAAAGTTTAAAATTAGAAATATAACGTTAATTAATTACACGTTTTAATTACAGAAAAAAACAAGTGGCTATAATAAATGTAACAACCGAATTATTGAAAGGTTCAAATCGTAGAGGAAACAACAAGTATAGATGGAAGATGCCTTAGAAAACAACCTCGAAAAGAATATAATCCTGTAAATCATGAGAAAAAAGAAAAATATCATTGATTTAAATTGCACATCATTGTAAAATAGACAATGGGATCATTAGAAGCGAGGGAAAAATGGTCCCGTGTGATGCAACAAGATTCAAGGGTTTGGAGGTCGTCTTGTTTTGACTGGCAAAAGGTAGTCATTGCCGCTAGTAAAAAAGAAACCAACAATGAGAGCACGACTTCTCCCGTAATTTGGGTCTCTCTTCTTACCTAACAACCTCCTCGGGCCCTCTCCTCTGTCTAGTCCCTCAGCCTCTTATGTGGAAAACTCATTCTAGATACTTTAAATTAAAAAAAAAATTGTTTGCTTTATATCAAGAGTAGAGTATTAACAACTAAAACGGAACGGTTGATGACTTATCTTTCAATATGGGAACTGCATGGTACATTTGAAGGGTACCTAATGGCCGGAAATGGTCAACATCGGAAAAAGAAATAGCGAGCTCTGTGTGCAAGCTCACCTTAAACAGCCATATTCCGTTGATCTAGATAATTTGCTACTGTCCTTGAAGAAAAAAGTACTGTATTATAGATCTGTTGGCAGCCCGCAGTTACAACATAACCACATCACTATATCCATGGTTTGTATATAGATATATATACACACACACAGAGTTTATTGAGACACTTCAATCTGCCACTTTTAGGCACTAAGTAATAGCGGTTAATAGCTATGCAATCATCCAATAAATAAATAAATAAATATAAATATGGTGATAATAAAAACAAAATAAATACTTGCGAAAATGATAATAAAAATAAAATAATTTCTCACATTCATACCATAATTACAATATTTACAATTTGCCTGGGGTTCCCGAACAAAGCTTCTTCCCCAGAAATGCGGGCAAAGCAAGAGTCCGGGAGGCTCCTGTGCCCTTTCCCAAACCCGTCACTGGCTTAAACGTCAATGGAAGCTGATTAAGGGCGCGTCACACACATAGGTCGTGAGTGGAGAATCTGGGCAGTTATTACAACAGGTCTTGGGGCCATTGACGTTTAAGACGGCGGGGTGGGTTGTATGGATTAATGGAATAGGATAATGACTGAGCCAGGGGATTGGTATGGCAGGCAAGGTTTTGATAATTTAATAGGGACGATTTCGAGGACGAAAGGAATGTAACATACCAAGTAATGTTTGCAACAAGACCACGTATATATTATGATATCGTATAGCTAAACAGTACTACTTTCAAGTTATCAATTATAAATCAATGAAATATGATATTTCAATCTACATAATTGTTATGTATCACTAGTTATAACCTGTAACTATATATGTAAAAAAATGATTTATTGATATTTACAACTGTATTAAAAATAATCTTGAATAATATTAATTCCTTATAGATATAAGGAAGAAAATGGCACGCGTGGGGGTTAGAAAAATCCTCGTAAATAAGAAGAGCTGTTTTATTATTTATTGTATTCATGTATCATTTACATAATTTATCTATTACATCATTAATATTTCCATTGTTTCTCTGAATAATCCAAGACCTACTTTTGTGTCAAATACCATTTATATTGCTTTCTTTATTACCTATTTGATGATACTCTAAACTATAGGTTTGATGAACTAATAATTAATGGTATTTGTACGCTAAGTCATGAGATAAAGGCGAATAGAAAACTACCCACTGATAGTACACAAATAATAAATTAAGCTTTTCAGACCCCTCGAAGAATTATTGGGACTTAGATAGCTAGCTTAGTTTAAAACTAGTGGGTTTGAGTGGGGAATAAAGTCATGAAAAAAAGGATTGAAAACTAGTTCGGGCCAAATCAGAAACAAATGGGACATGATAGTTATTATGGATGATTTTATTCGTAACAAAGTAAGGAACATTGAGGATTGGATACGAGAGTAATTCGAAGGTTTTGTCGTGGTTTTAGTCCGGTTGTGAAGCTGAATATTCAGGAGCATAAAATTAGTTGACTAAAATAGCGAATTGGTATAATTTATTTTTCAGAGTTATTCGCTTTTGATCCTGGAGGCCTCATATACGCCTTCATATAATTAATATATCGTCTATGGCATGCCTAAATATATAAACGATTCTTGTAAATGTCACGAAATGCTACGCTAACATTTCGAATGGAAGGAATGCCAAAATCGCCTTCTGGGAGTTGGACATGGGCAGTGAGCCAAAAGAAAGAATACTGAGGGAAAATAAAAGCCTAGGCCAATTCGTTCCAGCAAGCGAGGGAGGAATTGTGCCAAGCGTCGGCTACTACATTATTTACAAGGAACCAATTCTAGTCTTTGATTTTACAAACACTAAACATCAGCAATATATTGCCCTTCTCACTAAAGAGGAATTTTTTCAAAGCAATAAAATTAAAAAGAGAACATTATAACAGTTCTAGAATGTAAATATCGTAATAAGGTTCTTTTGAAAATTACGAAAGAATTTTTTTAACTCGAATTTGGGTATTTTATCGTAAAATAGTCTCCTCCTTATACATCAATAACATTTTTGTTTCATTAAAAAAAATTATCCATATATTACTGATGTGTTCACCCTCTTCAGAACCACGGTCTTCAAGTTACTCACTACTTTTATAATATTATTTTTCCTGCAACCATTGAGTAATGCTATACATTGCTCAACTAAAACTGGTGTGGGAAGTCCCACTTTCCACCACTAGTGAGGGAAAACCACTTACTAATGAGGAAAAGTAACAGCCACCTAGATCGAATTTGACAATCACCACTCTGTTATTTTAAATGTTAAATGGCGGTATTATAATATTATTCATTTTATATTCCTAAAATGTTAAAATAAAATATTTTAGAGCTATTTTATATTTAATTCAAGATAGATTTAATTTATTTTGCAGCGATTTTATAGAAGTATTTAGTATAACCTTAAATGTATTAGAACCTTCACACATCAGAAATTTGGTGAGCATTACCCACTAGTGTAGTTTTAACAAATCTAAAGTTTCACCTTTAATTTCTTAATTTTTAAATGGTTGGAGGAAAAATGTAATATTTAACACGTGAGAAAATTGCTAGTAACAGCCTCGTTTAATTACCTAACTCGCCTTCGGCTCGTGTGGTAAAATTCTCTCGTGTGTAATTTGACTGCACCCCCAACTATTTCCCTCCTTACTTATTGCCCAGCAAGTTTGTATCGTTCATATTTTCCTAATATAAATAAAGGCTTAACGAACCCGAAGGCTCGATGCCGATACCACCAATCTATGTTTACAAACCTCCGTCCACGGAGCACCACCTAAATACAAATCCGCTAGATCATTCCTAACGCAATCTTCCCACCTACGCCTCGGTCTACCCCTCAGACGTTTCCCAGTCGGTTCCAGCGCCTATTAACATCTTGGGAATTCGTTTGTTACTAAGTCCAGCAACTTTACATGCCCGTCTTAATCTTCGCGACGCTATCACCTAAATAATATTTACCGGATGCATGCTTCCCAATTCCGCGTTATGTAATCTCCTATATTCCCCAGTGGTCTCATCCTTTTTTGGACCGAATATTCTACGCAACACCTTATTTTCGAATACCTGAAGACGTTTTTCACCCTTCAGCGTTAGTGGCCAAGTTTCACATCCATAGAGAAGAGATGGAACGATAATTGTTTTATAAACTCTGATTTTTACATTTCTGGACAAAAAACGCGAGCTTAGTCATTTCGAGACCGAATAGTAACAAGCATTTCCCGTCTTTAGTCGCGCCTTTATTTCCTCTTGAATTTCGTTTTTTCCAGTTACCATTGACCCTAAGTACTTAAACATCTCCACATGTTCGAACTTATTTCCTCCTACAACAATATCGCCAAATTTTCGCCCTTTCCTTCTACTGACCATGTACTTAGTCTTACCCGAATTTATTTCCAGCCCAATTTCCTTAGCAGCATTCATTAAAGTTTGTGTATTTAGCTTTATAGTTTCTTCGTCCTCACCCAACAGTACCAAATCGTCCGCAAACCCAAGCACGGATATTTTACTAATTCAAGTTCAAATTCAAACCTCTTTCGTTGTGTATCAACTTTTTAATAACGTACTCGAGTGTTAAATTAAATAGTACAGGTTATAAGGTGGCGAATCACCTTGTTTTAAACCTGAACGAACCTCAAACTTCTCCGAACAATTATTACCGATTCTAACCTTATCGAAAGTGATTTTCCTAAAACGATTATAAATAATAATTTTTAAAATAATAATTTTGGTTCATTTCTGATACGAGGCAAATATAACATAAAACGATTACTATAAGAAAGCTATAGTAGAGACACAGGTTGGGGCCGAAAAGCGTAGGCCAAAGTGTGAAGGCGTGCCTCAAGTAAAACAGGTTCTTATAGCTGGCTCGGACGTAGGTGTCCCTAGGTGTCTTATGTAACCCTTCGCTCCATGGCTCCTCGCTCCATTCATAGCTCTCTCTATACACTATATACTATCATTACTATATATACTATGCTCAATCATATCTTAGTCCAATAATCTCTTTCCTAGCCAGGTAGCAGTACATCCAACCTCTCCGCGAAGGCTAGACTTTATCATGAAGTTATACATCTGAGATATTGAAATTGTAGAAATGTAGACCAATTACGTGTGTATATATATACTAGTAACCTATACGTGACCTAATATATTTATAGTAAATTTATAGGTAGGCATATTAGGAAAATGTATTTAAATAAATTAAAATCCGATTTTTTTTCTAAGTACTCCCTAATTTATTTATGTTATTAAAATATTTATATGTTATTTGATCTGCCTTTACATCTTCCTCTAGGTAGTATCCTTGGCCCAATCCTTACCACGTATGCTGATGATACATGTGTATCATCAGTCAACACCAATCCAGTTATTCTATCCCAAAGCCTCTAATCCCATATCACTGATCTTGAAGAATGGTGTCAAAACTGGAGTATTAAAATAAATTCACAAAAATCGCATCAAATCACTTTTACCTTACGTCGTAAATCAATGACTTCCTGCCCTTCAGTATCCTTTAATAATATCCCACTGGTGCCTGTAGAACAGATCCGATACTTGGGTTGCATCTCGACAAACGATTAACCTGGAATCCTCAGGCTACGTCAACTCTTACTAGACAAACGCTCTAAGCTCCCAATTAATTACAAAAGACTCATCTACCTGACCATCATACGATCTATTTAGACTTACGGAGCAGAGCTTTGGGACTCCACTAAGCCAACGAATTCCTCTCGTATCCAATCCCTACAATTCAAAATCCTTCGTAAAATCCTCAATGCTCCTTATTTTGTAAAGAATCTATTATGACAATAATGTCCCATTTGTTGCTGACTTGGCCCGAACCCGCTATCTGTCCTTTCATAACAAACTTCATTTCCACTCAAGCCCTCTAGTTTCAAACCTAGCTTCCACTTCCATTCCCGATAATCCTCCGCGGGGTCTGAAAATAAGATGGCCCGTTACCTTCTTAGTTGAACTTGTGATTTGAGGACGACCAGTGGGTAGTTTCTCTACTTGCCATTTTCACATGCCATTATGTATCTCTTAGTCTATTTACTTGATGTATTATTGTGATACATTTGTAAATATCAATAATTAAAAAAATAAAAAAACTTGAACATCACATGTAGAATATTTAAAAAAGAATGGTATTGCGTTACTATATGTTTCGAGACTAGCTGTAGCATTATTTATTCTGTTCTCAGCAGTGAAATGATACTCAGAGTTCTGTAGAACCTCCTCTAGCTCACCAACCCTCTTTAAAGTAGGAACTCTGGTGGTTGAGCGTATTATCCTCCCTGCGAAACTGCTGGAACAATACAGGCTCAACTACGTAAGACCCTTTCTGGGTTGTAGTATTACAGGAGTTTTTATTTATATTTCAGGATTTTATATATCAAGAAAAACAAAAAAAAAATTCATGCTGGACATCCAAATTTACTGGTACAATCATTAATGACTGACACATTACCACAGAATCCGACCAGGAGACTGAAACATCTCTGGAGCAGGGATCTACTACAGAGAGGTGAAACATGAAGGGAGTGACTTCGATGAGAGGCTTCTTCATACACGCTTCGAAGTGAATCCCTCCCTTAGTGGAGGTTAGTAAAAGAAGAATGCCTTATGTGCAAAAATGGCATTTGTGTAATTTCTTTCATTACATATATTATTATTATTATTATTAAATATACATACAATTACTTTTTCAACACCCTTAAATAAATAAATGGTCTTTAATATCGATTAAGTGTTGAAGAGATTAGATGCCAAAATTTTCAAGATTGTAACACTATAATCAATCATTAATTTATTTAAAAAATAAACCGAATCTCATAACTAATTGAGTTCAAACAGGAATATGGAGTATTTGAAAAACTATCTTGTAATGTGCATTTACTACCTACACAAAACTGCATTTAACTATAATTGAAAAATAGTAACTAGCATCCCTTGGGATTTCAGGCATTTCAAATAGTTTTTAAACACATATAAAAGTATGTTTTTTTTTGTAATAACTCTTATATTAATAATGCCTAGGTTGATTTAAAAGCGGATAGATATTAACTTTCTTGTTTATCCAAAACGTCATAAAAGATAAAGAATATTGATTCTTGTTAAAATTAATAAAAATATTTTAAGGAATAAATAAATAGGACATTATTTTATTTATTTTTAATATCCCTGCTTTAATAATTATAATTGGCTGTTGTGGAAGTATAGACTCTTTCAGGAACACTAATTTTCTTTTTAAGTGAGTTGATTGTCTTTATTTTTAAAATATATTATTATGAATACTACTACCTATTGCTAAATTAAATTATAACAGGATATAATTAATGATGTGTCCCATATTAGGCTTTGGAAAAACATGAAATGATCAACCAGTGATAACCGTATAATAATTAGATCTGGAAAACGTTTATTATTTATAATTTAAACCAAGGTTCACTAACCTTCTTCAATTTAGCCTTTATTAATCTTGTCTCAAAGATTGAATTAATACTGAATTAATTTCCTTTCCAAAAGAGCAGTAAACTGGCCATTTAATATAGCTGAAATGTATTTTCGTCTATAGATGGTAAAATGTAATATCTACCAAGTCCTACTTAAGAAACTGTCTAGTTAATTATAATAATAATTAATTTTAACAATATACGTTTTACTAATTTAAATTTAAATTGTGGTAATCTATACAACGTAAAGAGTTAAATCCATTTTCAATAATATTTAATTAGGGATTTTTACATCATTAAAACCACCAAGCCACAAAGTACAATAGAGGATAGAACATAACATGATCAAAGCAGCTGGGTGAATTTTTTCCACATCAGCAAATACAATGCAAGACTTAACTACGAGGGGAAATCACACAAAAACTCAGCAGGGTGCTTTACATATGGCACAGAATTTCCCCTAGAGCTTAAAAAAATTGTACAACAACAATCCATACAGAGAGGGTTTAGGGTTCAGTACCTGGTAGGGACCGTGCTGTTTCAAAACCAACTGTCGAGCAAGAAGGTGATTTGGCTCCCTCATTGGAGGCCTCATAACAGAATGATTATTCTTATTATATGAATAATAATAATATTATGAATAATAAAGCTCTACACACTGAGATAGACTGCTCCCAGTTTAAAATAAGATATACAAAATAAAGGGGAGCGGAGTGGCTCAGCGGTAGAGCACTGAGTTGCCATGCCGAAAATCCTGGTTCAAATCCCGCTGCAGGCTAGACTTATTTAGTCTGGTATCAGCCGGAGAGGGATCATTTAGGATCTAGGACCCTTCTGGGGCTTACCTAGCCTCTATAAAGTGGGTACCCAAAATAAGGGGGAAATCTGGCATTTGAGCGTGATCTAGGACAAATCACCTCCCTGCACCGTTGTCCATGAAACAGTACTGTCTCTACCATGTACTGAACCCCAGACCTTTCACGGGTTGTAGTGGTACAGGCTATACAAAATAAAGATTTATAAAATCAATCTATAATAAAAAATTACTAGAGATTGAATATTTTTTATATCACATCGGGATTTAGGATAGATACCATATTTACAGAAACTGGGTGAGACTAGGAGGGCCAATAAGTTCCACTCAGTCAATTTATTGCTGTAAACAGAATAAATAAATTATTCACTAGAGCTTTTCCGGAACCTAAATATCAGTAGCTAGTGCAGGTAATTTATTAAATAAGAATTATGAAATGTCCCAGAATAAAATTTATTTTCTTTCTTTCTTTCTTTCTTTCAAGAATTAATTAATTCAGAGACCAATGAAGAACAAAACTCATATGAAAATTGGAGTTCCATGGGCCTATCATGTAGACGTACCGAATAGAGGCGAATCAATACATGCTGGAGACTCTAAAACATTTTGTTACGGCCTGTAAAAATTGGTTTGCCACTTCAAGGACATAGCCTTGACATTTAATGTTTTGTATTTGTTTTTTATGTTTAATATTTTAAGTTGAATAATATTAGTTGGCCTTATATGTATAAAGAAGAAAACGATCCGGGTGGAGGTCAGAAACATTTTTCTTCAGTAAGAAAAACGGTTTATTTTAAATAGCCCGGAAGAAAACCTGTAATGTGCGACGAAACGTTGGCATTAAAATAAAAAATACTTTGTATTAAATCCCTTGACGTAGCAACTTCCAAAAGAGAACACATAACATGCTCTAATTCTGATACCCGTGAATACAATAAAGGTGTAGTGAATACAATAAAATCTATACACATTATAAAAAAAAGTCCTCAGGCTGTTCGCGATAAACTCAAAAACTACTGCACGGATTTTCATGCGGTTTTCCCCAATATATGGAGTGATTCACGAGGTTTGGTATGTATATAGTATAGTATGGTATAGCTTTTGTGCAAATTGGTTGTAACATAACAATAATTGTTGAAAGTGGTGGAAAATAGTAGAGCCACCAGGGAGGTTTCATCGAAGACGCTGCCCAATCCCTTTGACGTATAACGAAACAATGCATTGTGCTATATTCCTCTTTTATAGATCTACAAAAAGTCAAAGATAGCATATATCTATCTTTTAAGGATAGATATATGCTACCTTTGTTATTATACCTAATATATATTAACTATGCTTACTATACCTAATATATCTTCTAAAAAAATAATACCATATAACGTGATATTTGGAAAGCTATTTAGACGAGTACAGTATTAATGCTTATAAACTTGTATACTTTATACGCATTATTAGATTATTTTATACCAAATGATTTAAATGAGTATCTTATCGGTTATCGCAAATAATTAAAGCACATGAAAATAAATTCTTATATTAAGAAATATTTTGTTTTGTTTTTATGTTTATAATATCTCCATACTAAAATACCTTAGACAAACCAAACATGTAGGGATAATAATATTATTAATGCAGATATAAAATAAAAAATTATGACACTAGAACTAACAATGACTGTTATATATAAAAAAAATGTTTTTATTCCTCCAAGGTTTGTTTACAATATATACAAATCTGTTCTCTTCAAAATAAAAATATTTAAAAATTAAAGGAATGAATAAAAACTTACAATAAATTATAAAAAATATAATGACGTAAGTCAACAAGATCTTAAAATTAAAGTAATGTTCAATGAACATTCTTCCTCGTACATACATCGCAAAATTGCGAGAACACGGGGGATATAAGATCGGTGAAGAGAACAGATTTGTCCTAAGTGGGGGGACGACCCCGGTAGCTCAACTGGCTAGAGCGTTGCCACGATGAAGCGGACGACCCGGGTTCGAATCCCAGCCGGGGGCAAATTTTCTCTTCAAAATAAAAATATTTATATATATGTATATATATTTTTATTTGAAACGAAAAGATATGTCCAGGACCGGGACTTGAAGCCAGGATAGCTCAATTGTTAGAGTTCCAGACTAGCGATCTGGACGACCCGGGTTCGAGTCCCGGTCCTGGACATATCTTTTCTTTTCAAATAAAAATATTTAAAAATTAATAAAATCAATAACTAATATAATAAAATATATATATATATTTTTGAGAATTATATTAAAGACTAGCTTTGCACGGGTAGTAAGCCACATTATATCCATAGTAAGCCATATTTTTATAATTCACAAAAAATATATAACAGTCAAGATAAATAGTTCTAGTGTCATAATTTTTTTATTTTAAATCTGCATTAAATGCCATAGTACCGGCTCAATCGACGGGATAAAACATAATTCATTAAAGATAGTTCAATGTAGGAAAAACATCAATAAAACGAACCAATTAAGTTAAATATAAATATGTAATAGAAAAGAATTGAGAAAACCAATTATACTATACAAGGGAGCAGGTTAGATCAAATCCTGGATTCGATTCAGTAAATGCTCTCTTGAAAAACAATTATGGTCAGTTTTAAGGGCAAGACGTTATGATTAATACAAAGACAGTTAATAAATTAATACAGCCAACTTAACTGTATGATAGCTACCGTCATCAAATTATTTATAGATTTATACAATAAGAATTTACTATTAATACAGTTTCAGTTGCACTCATAATAGGCAACTTAACAATATGTTAGATATCGTCATGAAAATATTCATATGTTCACTCAGTAAGAGTTGTATACTATTCATACAGCGATGATATTGCTCTGACAATTATCTCAACTGAACGATAGAAATCGAACATGGGTCTTATTAAAAATTATAAATAAACCCAAAACATTCAGAGGTGTTGTAAATTTTATGAATTATTAATCTGATATCATAATAAAGTTTGGGAAACCCCAAGACAACTTAATAAGGAAATAAATTACAACAGTTTAATCAATAACATTAATTGTACCACTAAAAAGGTGCATCTGTTGACTAACACCAACGTGTCTCTTTTGTAGATTATAACAACAGATTGAGTAGTCAAAGATTAAATATCCTTTTAGAATCCAATGAATTATTAATGTCATTGGGGATCTCGAGGTCTTATATAAAGGCACCCCACGTATTTACTTTTTAAAAATAATAAAAAAAGTAAATTAAAAACCTTTTTTCATTGCTTGAGAGAGAAGTTAAAAAAAAAAAAGAATAACCAAAAATCCAAGCTAATGAAACAAGTAAAACTAATCCAGCAGGACTTTTAAACAGTTATTTAGTTTTTGAATACTTATTGACATATTTCCTTAATTATGCAACGAACTAAACATCTGCTACAACTTGCTTTTCTAACTCTCTTTCTAGTTCTAAAAAACATGTTACAGATTGACAGCTACTTTGTTGGTAGTCAATAACAACCAGATAGTTGCTAGTAACTATGAGCTATCAACTGTCACATAATAACTTTTCTACTTATCAACTAAACCTTGTATAGTTTAATAAAATATTGATTGTAAGGATATTTTAGCTCTTATTTAATTCTTGGAGTAGAAATTATACTTTCAAAAAATTAGAGTTTTTAGCATTCCAAATGAAATACCAAGACTATTTATTTCAGTTATTAAATAATACTAAGCTATCCACAAAGTATTTAATAAACTAAAAACATTCATGTATTTTTAAAGAAAAGTACTTTATTTTACAATATTTTAACACGTTAAGTGAAAATACTAGTACTTAACCAATGTTTTTTATAGAGATGAGACGTACGTGAACGAACTAGTTCATTGAACTAGATCCGGAAAATGAACTATAAAGAGCGCTCTCTGTTTTGGTGAACTATACTTATTTTTAGTTCACACCACTCACCAGCTTACACACTCGGACAGGGGACCTTCGGCATCTGACCTACGATCGGAAGACGAACTTCTGAACTAAGTGAACTAGATGAACCTTTCTAGTTCATTTGATCTCTCAGTTCTCCCCCTTTTTCCATAGTTCAAGCCGTCTCTTAGTTTGGTACAGGGAAACAACCATCAAAGTAGGAAACACCTTCCAAAACAATGCCAACCCCCTAGATGAAATGCAACCGGAAATCCAAAGAAGAATAATGGCGCCATATAGATGCTCTTTTGGGTCGCAAAGGCAAAAGTAAGTAATGCCTTATCGCGGACATTAAAGATAACAATATATACAACCCTGATGACGCCTGTCCTAACATATGCTTCAAAGACTGTCACAAAAGCACAAGAGTTCGCTATCCATGAGGTTTGAGCGAAAAATGTTAAGGAAAAACCTATGGAGCAGTATTTCACAATAACACGTGGAGGTAACGGTCGAACTTAGAAATCACTTGACTATACAAAGAAGCCGACATTATCAGGTTTATTAAGGTGAACAGGATACGATGGGCAGGACACATCGCACGTATAGGAATATATGAAGACCCTAAAAAATTACTTCAAGAAAAAGTGCATGAAACAAGAAGGGTTGGAAGATCGAGGCTCCGATGGCGGATTGTTTGGCTGCGGATGCTCGGACAATCTTACGCATCCCAAACTGGAGAGCAGCAGCTATGAACAGAGATGACATCAACCGCCAATGTTACGGGAGGTCTTGGCACCACGTGGGATGTAGAGCTATCTATATATGTATGTATGTCTTAGTTGAGTACATTTATAGTGCTTTTGAAAAATTAACTATGTAGTTCATTAGAATGAACTATCTCAAAATGAACTACTTTGCCCACCTCTAGTTTTTTTATATCGATTTATACAATATGGAGAGGAGAAGCTGGGTCTGTAGAGTGCTGAGTTAAAGTGCTAAGTACCTCGGGTTAAAATCTAGATGTGGCAGATAAGTTATTTAACCTCTTAACAGTCATAGATGGGGCCTGTGCGATCTGCAGACCCTCCTGGGGATCACTCATTCTCAATAAAGTGGGTATCATTATTTGGGAGAAAAACTGGCGGTTGAACATAATTAAGGACATTCTTCCTGCACCGTAAAGTCCTCCATTCTGGTTAATTCTTACGTTTTTCCTAAGCAAGTTAATTAAAATGGTAATTTCAATTGAACTTATTTTAAACAATGTTCCTGAATAAGTTCAAAAATAAAGTATATTATAAGTTCTCAGAAGAACCTCAGAAATATATCGACAAAACAAGTGCAATGTGTAATACAAGCAGAGCAGAATAACTGATCGTGTTAACTAAGAGACAAACCAGTCGATATAAGTTACTTATAAAGAGGTTATAAGTTACTTATTCTATTACCAGCCGTGGATCGACATTGGGATCTGGAGACCCTACAGGGGCTCACCCAGCTTCTATAAAGAGGTACTCTCGTTGTGGAAAAATATCTGTCGGTTGTTCAAGTACAGTTGATCCCAAAATTCCGTCATAGCGTAATAAGGCATGTTTTTTTTTTTTTTTATCAACATATACAAATTAAACAAAATGAGAGAAATTAAATATTCGAGAGCGATGCTAGATTTTATTTTTCTTTGTTAACGACTGTTTCGATTCCTAAAATTGTTATTGCTCTCTAGTTCTTCTTGTTCGATCGACCAAAGCAGTCGAGAAGCATAATAAACTAAAATGATAGCTTAATTAAAATATTTTCATATATACACATACACTTGTTAAAATGATTACAGTTATGCTGTACTGTTATATGATAAGAGGAGGCGCTATGAGGCGAGATGCAGAGATTAGGACACAGACATGGCAGTACCGGAGGTTTCACCTGGCTGGGACCTTTAGCCCGCCCCGCATTCCAGCAGATATCTTCCTGCTTTAGCATTCAGTGCAGGTCTCGAATCTGGCAAGCACAACACCCTCTCCTGCTACAATTACTTTATTTCACTCCTAAGTCTAATGTAACAGGGGCTAAAATTTAAATTCCGAACCCAAAATGGCACGTACGGTCGTAACTGCCCCGACTAATTCGTATATTTGTAAATGCAAATTAGAACAAAAGGAACAAGCTCTTATTACAGATTTGTAAGCATTGCCGTTGTTTTAATATTATTATAACACAAGCTATCTGTGAGCTATAAGCTTATTCATAATTTTATAATACACTATTTATTTTTCTCTTTATATATTTATCCACACCTGTCAAACGAAAACAATGACAATCAGCAGATTGGCTAACAGTAAAATAATATATAATGACATGAGAGGCATGAAGAAGAACAGTACCCAGCTGTACCTCTCACTTGGCTTGGATCAATTTTCTGTAGTAATAGACCCTTAATACACCATTTAAATTTGTTATTGTACCCTATTGTATTGGACGCAATTTTCTTTCACAGCGATTAAATCTCCCCCACTTACCATCCCTTCATATTTTACGTACATACATACATACATATATATATATAAATATAAGTGGATGTGAGTGAGTGGATAAATTTTTAAAATAAAATATGTATGACTTACGAATCAGTGGATCGAAATAAAACTTTCTTGACTTACCTGTAGAAACAAAATAACATAATTAGTATTATTCATAATTTAAGTAAACAAAAATATAATTCAGATAATCGTCATAATAACATATCATTAGATGGATATCGTAAATTTATCTTATCTCATATCAATCTAATAACGTCTCATGAAAATAATGGTGAAGAAAACGACACCAGGTATATGCTTAAAAAGTTTTATAACTGGTTCCCGTATGTAGGTATAAAAGGATACATACGAAGGATTCGTTAGCCCCCCCTCTCTTAAAATGGAAATGTACAATTACAAAGTCAATGGTTGTTCATGGATTGATCGAGATCACCCTTAACGTTGAGTTTTTTCCCCGAATCAAGCGAACCCCCTTAATAGAGGTTGGGGAATGACCCAGACCCCACAAAATTGTTCCTCGGATTCAAACAGAATAAATAATCTGCTCTATAATAACAATTATAAAAATTTATCGCCAAGTTTCTTTATAAGCCAAAGGCCGAATAATAAAACGAAATTCCAAGGAAGGAAGAACTGAAACCTATTCTATAAATAATAGTTATGACTTTATGAGAAGTATAAACATACAATAGAAATGTCAAGCAACGTGAACCCATTTAACAAAGATCTGCTTCTTGAAGGAAACCGAAATAGATGGCTATTTTCGCAAACAATCTGAGTACTTCGGAAGACACGCTCAACCCCATTCCAGTTCTAAAAGCTGCACTCTCGTCAGTAAGGAGGTCTCCACGAGGATTCAGTTACAAGCCTTCAATTCTATTTTTAAAAGTTCAGGCAAATAACACATGCCTTGTACATATTGAATAAGTTTAAAATAGATAGCAAAAAAAGATATCAGCGGAAAATATCAATTAACTTATCCACATAATTAACAAACACTTCATGGGAGTTCCAAATGAAGTTCAGGACGATGTTCAGGATCAAAAGTGATTTCACAGAAATTTCAAAAATTGACCCTTTCACATTTTTCGCTAGTTCAGTTAAGCAATTATGTCTAACACGACGCTTTGCTGCCCTTTTTTTCATTATTTTAGTCCGGTTCTGAACCTGATGTTTCGGGAGGATAAGCAGTTATTCACTAAACTAGCAAAAAAGGCGAAAAAGTCAATTATTGAAGTCTGTAATCACCCGCTTCCCATCCTTATGCATTTCTTATTAATTAATGATATTTATATACGAGTATATTATTATAAAATATTTTATTATATATTTTAATAATTAATTATTTGTTATATAGAAAATTTCGCGATCGTATATATATTTCTTTTTGGCTAGATATTTTGACAACCTGGAGTATATCCCATTAGTTATACTTCCCATAGTAGTTTTATATATATATAAGTTGAGTGTATTCTGTATATGCACCTACTTTTATTCAGTCTGTTATCGGCCGGGAAGATGAATCATATGGGATCTACAGACCCTCCTGGGGCTCAACCAGCCTCTATAAATTGTGGTACCCAAAATACGGGGGGAAATCTGGCGGTTGAGCATGATCTAGTATAAATTACCTACCTGCATAACTATAGTAAAAGAATCGGTACAGTTTCTACCTTGTGCTGAACCCAAGACCCGTTCACGGGTTGTAGTTATACAGGTCATTTTAAAGTATATGCTAAACTTCTCTAGTTCCCTCTCCTTTTTCTAGGAGATTTTTAATGTTTTATAGAAAACTACTCATGAAGAACATTCTGTACCCTATACTAATAAGTCACTAATTATATACGTAAATAGTTCATAGTATACTTCGTAACATAATTTTAATATAATGGGATCACTCATGCAGGAGTGTGTAGAGCGCTGAGTTACAAAACTATTCTGTACACTGCTATGTAAGATAAATTATTTAGCCTGTTGGACAGCTATGAATGGACACTGTGAGAACTGTAGACCTTCCGGAGGCTATCCAAGCCTTGATAGGTATAAAAACCCGGCGGTTGAGAGTGATCTCGGCCAAATCATCCCCCTGATGTACAGCCGTTCGTTTAGAAACAGGACAAATCCTACCATGTAGCGAACCCAAGACACTTCATGGTGGACAGTGGTACATGTTTTTGTATATTTATAATGCTTACTCCTTCTTCTTTTTTTTTACGAAGTTGAGAAAGTAACATAAAGAAATAAGTGTGCAACTATAACGAGAGTACTTACTAAAGCAGGTCGCAAGATATGCTCCCATTTTTACAACTAGAGCGCTAATAAAAACAAGAAGCCGTATAACCGCCATTCTCCACGGCCCACGCCCGCTTATCCACTATTCAAATAAACACTTGACATTAGGACTGTAAAAACAAAACTTATCGGAACGAATCGAATAATACAGAGCGGATAGGAGATTGTCACACTTCAGCCCTGAGGTACGCTCGAGCTTATGTATACTTAACCTATACAGGAGGCCGTGGATTTTATTGCTAACGCTATAAATTTATTATATGCCTTTAAATATATACTAAAACTTAGACATGCTAAAAATAATTTTACAACCGGGACGAATATTAAATGTGAAATGAGGAGAGATAGGCGTAAGGCGAACCGATGCTGTGTTCAGGTAGCACCGTAATAAATAGTATTCAATATGCAAATTAATTAATTACAATTTCATGGAATTAAAATAACTACCATATATGAGCCGTTCGGTCATAAAATATGATAACTGACAAAATGATTTTTTTTTTTGTCGTGCCGTAGAAGGAAGCGGAGTAGCTTAGGTTGTACAGCGCGGGTTGGCTGAGCTGAAGATCCAGGGTTTGAGTCTGGCTGTGATAGCTGTTAGTATAGTTGGATTCTTTGGGATCTGCAGAGCCTCCTGAGGCCCAGCCTTGAATATTATAAAGTAGGTACCCTTAATTTGGAGAAAATTATGGTGATTGATCATGATGCCTAACATATTAACATGCAGCACAATCTTAACCATGCAATGAATCCAAAACACTTGATGGGTTGTAGTTGTACAGAATCATATTGTAAAACCATCTAAAGTATAATGTTGTGGTAAACGTTCGCGTTTACTTGACTGCTGGTAAAAAATAAATAAAATATTAAAGCCTTATATAGACTTTCGAGCAGAACTTTTTACAATCGAACGTCTCATTGCAGAAAAAGAATCGATACCCGGTAGGAGTTTCAGATAGATTTTTCCAGCTCTGTTTATTTCTGGATATTGCTTTTCAAATTATAGTGTGTACTTGGTCGCATTGCACGCATGTTTCCAGGGATCAAAAAGAAACCAATATGGCCAGAGTGGCGAATCCGAGAATGAAGTTACTAGTAGTGGTTTCAAATGGTCAGAGGGGGGGGGGGACATTCAATGATTACGCAATACAATAATGACTTATTTTAATGTGTCTTTGTTTTGCTTTTTACGACGTTTACTTTACGTGCATACGAAGTTACTAAAGTTTTAATCAAATTTCAAGATCCAGATGGTTTCCTACGCTCAGAGGCAAAATAATGGAATATGATTCAGGAGGCATTGGGGGGCGAAAAGTATTTTAAAACACTTCCCTCCATCTTGAATGAAGCTTATATACAGTAAAGTTTTAATCCCAACATTAAACACTCCGTTCTCGCAAATACTGTTTCGACAAAAAGGAGGTGAATCATCGCAGAGATTATTCATCGTCAAAAAGAAGACAAAACCAAAACCCGGAGCATTGCATAAGAAAGATGTTCGCCGAAGTGCTACACCTCCATAGGAAGTGGGCAGACAATGGGAATTAACATAGGGCCAATGTCATGAAGCTTGTCACAGATTTGGTTGTACTCAACGCTCTTACTCCATCGGTGTTAGGTTACGTAGGAGAACCATTCTGGATTTTCTTCATCTGTTTCAAGCGGACTTTGGATCAAAGTTGTTTGTAAGAACTGAATGTTCAATTAATGATTGATTGATTATAGGATTAAATATAATTTATTTGAGCTATATAATGTATTTTAACAAGTTTCTTCGAAACATTTATAAAAAACCTCCACCACTACAACACAAGAAGCGTCTTGGGTTCACTAATTTATCCTAGATCACGCTCAACCGCCAGTTTTAACCTCAATTAAAAATACTCACTTTGTAGAGGCTGGTTGAGCTCCAGGAGGATCTCCAGATTCAACAGGGTCCATCCGTGGCTGTGAAACCTCTGCATGTAAAATGTATATAAAATGGCATGATAAAACTTACTAGATGGTTCTTGGGTAGAGTCAACACGCTTCCACCGTTACAAAGCTATTATGAGAAAGAGATGTATGCAGGATGTCATAAGGCCATTAAATAAAACGAATTACAATATTTCCATTAAAATGAAATTAGGATTACGACAAAAAAGAACTTATTACATATTTTCCAAAGAAATATAACGTGAATATTTAATTTAACTCAAAACATATGCAGTGATGATATACTTCATTTCGGGGCAACCTAAAGTAACAATATTTTTTATTTAAAAACTGTACCACTACAATACCTGAAGTGTCTGGGGTTCAGTACAAAAGCATACTTCGAAAAAACTCCAGCTTTCGAAAACCCATTAATCCGAGAAATCGGTAACTATGATAAACATTCGCTACGACGGTACACGCATAAAATCACTATTTGCAGATATTTTAATATAGTTATCTGTATTTATTTTATAGTTATTTTTAACTTTTTCTTTATTTTCTATTTCATTATTATTATTATATTTATTTACATTAATACTAAAACTTTTAATTATTTATTAATTATTACTACTATTATTATTTATTTATTATTACTATTATTTTTTATTTTTTTAAGCGGGTTTTTTCTACATTTTTCCTGCTATTGTAAAACTTATTTATAAAAGAAAACTTTAATTAATTAAAATCACTGTTCTTTAATCATGTAAAGGAAGTCCGGAATATGTATTCACACATATGCTGCTTGGATATGTAAAATTGCAAATAAAGTTTCTTTCTTTTTTCAGTACAGGGTAGAGACTGTACTGTTTCTTGTACAGGTGTTGTTCAGGGAGGTCATTTGTCATATATCACGCTCAACCGCCAGATTTCCCCCCTTATTTTGGGTACTCGCATTATAAAAGGTGGGTGAGCCACAGGAGGATCCTAGATCCCAAACAGATTACATAAAAGTCTGCCGACGGAATTTGGAATTTGGACCTTCGGCTTGGCAACTCAGCAATCTACCACTAAGCCATTCCACTTCCTAAATTAATGATTATAAGCCTGTAATCATATGAAAGAAATTATTTTTTTTTAATCTTTAATAATTAACTAGCTACTATCACTTGGAGATTCAAGGCAAGAGAATGCCTCGAATAAACAATAAACTCAACAATTATTTTAAACTACGTGAATAGACCAAAATATTTATGGAAAACACCGGAAGTTGCAGCTGCTAGAGGCTTTCAAGATTTAAAAACTAAGGATGAAACGTTAAGAAATATTTAAAAATAGACGATTTTAGCCAAGGATAAAATTAGAGCTAGATTCGTTTTAACAATGAGTTTCATCCAATCAGCTTTATTTTCAATAATATGAAATGGTTTCACGACATCTTAATTAAACATTAAGTCGTTGCCCAAAAAATGAACTTGAGCCAAATTAAAATCGATGCTTACAGCAACGAGAATTACACAATAATCGATTGTTACAAACGTCAGATTTCTGTCTACACCACCATTACCCATGAAGGGTATTGGGTTCAGTACGTGGTAAAGACAGTACTGTTTCTGGGACAACAGTCGTGCAGGGAGGTGATTTATAAAGGGTACCCACTTGATAAAGGATGGGTGACCCCCAGGAGATTCTGCTGATCCTCCATGAGTAAATCTGTGGCTGTTAACATAATAAAAAAATTATCTAGATTTGACCACATATTGTATTATTTTCAGCCCTGACAATAAACAGATACTAGTGTTTCGACCTTTTAATGATTTTCTTAATAAATTGTCAAAATTTCATATGAATAAATACAAACACGTATTTAATTTGCTAAATAAGAGTAACTAGAGAAATAAATAATTAAATTTGAAAGTTAAAAGAAATTAGCTTCTTCTACCTTGCCTCAAACATCAATTTGTGGTTGATGGACTATTCAAATTTATTTATGAGGCAGGAATTGAATTTGAACGGATGATTGAAGATCCATTGAGCAGATGTTAATTGTCTCTTGGGAAAGGGTCACAAGGGTGTGTCTTTTGTAGTCAACAGTCTTCGACTGTAAAATCCTTTACACGAAGAAGAGATCATTTGAGCAGAAAATTTCAACCCTTACTAAATATTTAATATTATAAAGAAGGAACAAATTAGCGAAAATATAAAGCTAATTTTAGTAGGGTTTCAATTTTTTATAACCTATCGATTAGTTATTGAGACCGCTGGAGAATTTAGGAGATTACACAACGCGGAATTGCGAAGCATGCACCCGGTTAATATTATTCAAGTGATAACATCGCGAAGATTATGATGTGCTTGTAAAGTTGTTGGGACTGAGTAACGAACGAACTCCTAAAAAGTTAATAAGCGCTGTGCCGACTCCTACACGTCTGAGGGGTAGACCAAGACGTAGGTAGGAGGATTGCGTCAAGAGTGATCTGAAAGGTTTAGCTTTGGGTAGTGGTCCGTGGACAGATTTGCTAGCAGATATTGGTGGTTCCGGCATCGAGTCTTAGGGTTCGGGAAGCATTTTTATTTAGTTATTGATTTTATATTTCTTACTCTGTAAATATGGACACATTCATGACATTTCTAATAATTATGGCTTGTTTTGCTAGGTAAGGAGTTTGTTTTTATTTTAATTTTTTTATTGAATAATAGACAGTTCAACAAAAGTAAAAAGTATGGTTAATATAAATTAACTTCTGGTGCAATTAATATTACTAGTGGTACTAGATAACAAATAAGTATAAGAGTGAGTAACGATTTTTTTATTGGACATATACAGAAATTTTCCAGCAATAAGAAAAAATATTCTTCGCAGTAGGTTGATGGATATTGTTCCATTAGCGAAGAGTAATTAGTTTAATGAACATATGATGGAAGTCAAGGTCTTTAGAAAGCGGTTTTTCAACATGAAAATGTTTAATTTGGGACGGTTAATTGAGAACTAAAAGTCCTCAGCAATTAGTTGTCAAACGCCAATTTAGAGATTGTTTTTATGTACATGCATTTTAAAAAAATAAATAAACCTATACCAATATACCCATGGAAGGTATTTGGCTCAGTAAATGGTAAATACTATTCAGTTTCCAAGGCAACGGGTATAAGGGGAGGTATGAGGATCATGTTCAACCGCCAGGTTTTTTATCTCCCAATCAAGGGCACCCATATAGAGACTGGGTGAGCCTCACCATGAACTCTGAGCTATTCACACTAAGCCATCCTGCTCCCAATGTATACGTACAGAATATATAGAAATTATAATATATAGTGACTTATATATATATAAGGAAATTATAATATTCACGAAAAGAATTTTTATAGCTCAAGATATCTTGAAGCTATATTAGGGCAACAGGTAGAAACATTTGTATTCTTACAAAAAATATAATGTTAACCAATTATGTTTACCAAACAAACATGTTTGGTGAAGCCATACACTTTATAATGACTATGACGAAGTAGCAGTTTACTGAAGGGGTAATTAGTTTACCCAACTCTAAAATCGCTGTCACGTTTAAAAATTTAGCAACAGCAATAATTTTCCATGAGTGTTATTCATGTTTTTACAATAATTTCACACTTACAAATAACTTTTTTTTTACATACTAAACAACTTCAATTGTTACGGAATTGCGATAATAATGACACGTCATAAGGGGAGTGTGACATTTCATACTGTTATCTCAAAAGAACTAGATTTTAGAGCTTTGTAACGCTAAGCCCAAGAAGTTTCGTGAGGGGTTATTATAGGATCAATATTCTAATTATTCACAATTAGGATAATGATTCAAAAAATGCTAAATAGTTTTGTTTTGATTTTTTGCAACAGTTTTATTCAAGTCCTAATAGAAATTTAAAAATCGAAATAAGGTAGCTATATTCCGTAAAATTCTCTGGCTTACAATGCATAATTTCATTAAAATCCATATATTTTAAACTGGTTGAAATATAAACCTGTTGAAAATTCAATAAACATAACATACGTTACCATTATTGAAAACTACAAGTATCTAAATAATTAATTATGAGGAAGAAAATTGTTCGGGAGACTCTTAAGTAGGGAGAACTGTTTATTAGAGAGACAACGTTTCGACCAACCTTACAGGTCTTCTTCAGGGCTGCCCGAGAGGGGGGGGGGAGGTTACTTAAGAGTACATTTTCTTCTCATATATACTTTCTTCCTAATTTAAATAAGGTCAGCTGTTATTATTCAAGATAAAATTAATTATAATAAAACTATTTCTTTCACGACTTCTTAAAATACTTTCCGCGTAAACATTGCTATAATATAATACATTAGTGGAAAAATTCCAACTAAAAACCTTAAGTCACTAAACTAAAACAGGAAATTAAAAATACCTGTCCAATATTTCGCCTATTCAGGCATCCTCAGGGCAGAAAGAGAATAATAGCAAACCAAAAGATGAATAATGCACCCAAAAAACACACATCCCACCACCTCCAAGGCTCAAATGGAACTCCATTTGCATCCAAGAGTTGCATTTGAGCCTTGGAGGTGGTGGGATGTGTGTTTTTTGGGTGCATTATTCATCTCTTGGTTTGCTATTATTCTCTTTCTGCCCTGAGGATGCCTGAATAGGCGAAATATTGGACAGGTATTTTTAATTTCCTGTTTTAGTTTAGAGACTTAAGGTTTTTAGTTGGAATTTTCCACTAATGTATTAACATTTATTTGATGTCTCTGTTGAGCGTTCCCTTTTTCAATTGCTATAATATAGATCACGAGTAATTTTTATTTGATGCTAGGCTACCTAAAATTTCAATTTAATGTTATTCAATTATTACAAAAAAAAAATCTATTCTCCATAATTTTAAGAGAAATGGAAATTGTAAACTCCATGTTATGACTCAGGATTTAAAAATAACAAGCATTGGAACAACCAAAGTGCGAGACAATACATGATTTAGAACTAGAGTTGCAAAGGGGAAGGGATCCTCCAAAAAAAAAGACCTCTTTCTGCAGAAGAATGATCGAGGAGTCCTAATATTTTACTTAGGAATTGTATTTTGTCCTAATTTTTTCCTAAGTTTATAAATGTATAAATAAGTTTAATACAAGTATGTATATATGGATATCTTATGTATATGTATAAAATGTGTATATTGTCTAGTTGTGAGAGAAATAATAGCCATTAGCAGTTTTCTGCCCTTAACATAAAACAGTAACAACTATCAGGAAAGAGTCAGATGCTTAAAGATCTCAGGGAGGAAAGACACCTTGAGTAAGTAAACCTGAATACTTTTTGTGTATTTGTAGTCCACAGATGGCTCCAACAAAATAATGCGCATCACAGTGATTCTACTTACTCCCCCCTACGATACATTGCATTTTCTAATGATATTCCTTTCCAAAACTAGTAGTTGAGATCAAACCATTCCTAGCTCAATGGGAGACGGTAGATACTGGATGTAATATAGTAGTGAGACACAGTGTCGGATGTTGCGGACTACATAGAAGAGCATATCATCATGTCCTATGGGAATGTCTCTAATTACGGCCGCTATCGCTAACGGTCCTTGCGCAAGGGCTTATGCAAAGCCAGGGGGGCGCAGTCCCGGCTATCCAGGTTACCTGCCACCTGTACCCCTTCCCATTGGGGCCGCGTAGGCGGAAAACCGCTTAACGGCTCCCCCGCGTCACGTAGCAGGGAATCTCCTCGTTATCTTCTCCAGTTTATCAGGATGAAAAGGTGTCAAGTATCGAAAACTTTCCGACTTGCTATCAGATCGATCGGGCCACTACATAAATTTGTATGTAAGTACATTAAAGCGAAGACTAGATATAACGTGAGTGTCCGTTATATGTAAACCTGTACGGTTTATAATCCAACGTTTGTGTAGGGAGTTAATATAGCCAATATTACACTCAACCACCAAGTCATCCTCCAATAAGTGTACCCACTTTTTTAGAGTCTGCGTGCCCATCAAGAGGGCTTTCTGATCCAAAAGGATTGATACACTATCCAAAGTATAGATGATAGAATATCGAAGTACAAAACTACAAACTAACCGAATGAAAGCCCTTCAAAGGATTAAAAACATATAAATTTTGGAGATCCATATATAAATTCTTTTTTTTTAAAGATTCATCTTTAATTCATTAAGTTACAAAAAAAGGAGAAATTACATTGGGACTGCGTGGAATTCATGAGTTTTATTATTATTATTATTACACTCTATTGTTAAACATAGAAAACAGGCATGTATTCCGAATTTCAGCTGATTTGTCACAAAAGAAGCGCTTTCCAAGGCTTACTGTATTAGGGTAAAAAATATTTTCACTCCTTTCGGGAGCTCTGCCATAAGGCATTGGCCACTTTTATGGACGCTATGTATATTACACACATACTCGCACATCTGAATATAGCAACAGTCTTTGAGTATACCATAGCTACGAGAAATAAGTCTTAATCAAGGAAAATTTAGTCAGTTTACTTCATAAGTAAAGCCCGGTATTATTATTATTTTAAAATGTATCTCTATCGTCCATTAACTAAAAAGGAATGTTCTAGCATCTAAAAATCTAGCAATGTTCATTTATTTTTTTATCAAAATGTGCCGAAATTCGTGATTCATGAATAAATTATCAACAAATTAATGTTTTTTTTTATAAACAAAAGTAGAAGTAGTATTGACTAAGAAAATTTATAAATCCTAGGTTTGTTCGTTAGTTGAGGAACGTCAATAAACTTCAAACTATCTTGTTAAATCACATTCGCTAATATGGAGGCACAATACTATGCAACACCCCCTCCCATCACACCATTGACCATACATTTCACACGAACCCAATTAAAGGTACCTACAGAACCCGGGTTTCCCCTTCCGCACGACCTTGTTCAGGCAGGATATGATGTAGGGGAAGGCTACTGGTCCAAGCGTCGCCTATGATTGTGAATATTTAAATATATTAATACTTTTATTTTGAAAAGAAACGTTTTGTCCTGGCCGGGATTCGAACCCGGGTCCTCCTAATCCCTAGCGTGGCACTCGTCCAACTGAGCTACCAGGGCTCGTAACCAGGTCAGACAAATCCATTCTCCTCACCGATCTGAGTGTGGGGATGTGCCACACTCGCAATTTTTGCGATGTACATTTGGGGAAGAATGTTCATTGAACATTACTCGGAATTGAACATCGCAAAAATTGCGAGTGTGAGGGTGTGGGATCGGTGAAGGGAATGGATTTGTCTGACCTGGTTATGAGCCCTGGTAGCTCAGTTGGAAGAGTGCCGTGCTACATATGCGGAGGATCCGTGTTCGAATCCCGGCCAGTACAATTCTTCAAAATAAATAATAAAGTAATTAAGTTTAGATTCTATTATTCTCTATAGTCTGATTAATACGATACATCAAAATAAAAAGGCTCACCCCTTAGGGTGTAGTAACAACCCCTTTCCTAATAATAACCTAAGAGGCAACTTAGCAAAATAGGGGCTATGAATATAGGTTCTATAAAATTTCCAAGAATCATAAAATTTATAAGAAACTAGCTTTTCGTCCGCGTTGATTTTAAATAGAAATTTATATTGAGTTTAAACGGAGAGTAAATTTTGAATTCCATAAATGAACTTGATATTATAAACAATTCTACGCAATCACAAAGAACATAACCATTCAAAATGTGAACTTCATCATCAAACTGAACTCACCTCTATTAAATTCTTTTTCTCTGGTTCGTTTCAAAAAATCGTTTCTTCTTAAATCGATACATTCCATTCTTTAAATTTACATTTATTCTTTAAACATAGGCCTATTTGTGTATCAGTATAGCTGGTCAGGGCGGGTGGCTTTGCGATTTGACGATTTTTAAAAAACGTTAAAAACTGATCCAACACGATAAAAGACTAAACAAAAATTAGTTCCACGATCTAGTGCAAGGCAACGCTGATAATATTACGTCACTCAAGCCATTTTTATATGAGAGAGAAATCTATCAAAAATATAATAATAATTATGAGTATAAATCTTTAAGTAAATAAATTAAGTTAGTTTTTTTATTAAATCTACTGCTATGTGAGAATAAATGGATTGAAAGACATGAGATTGACAGGCGTGAGACAGCTACACACGCACTATAGGTTGTGTCCAATCCTCTATAGCGTTCCCATTCCACACCGAAGCCACGGTTCAGACAAAATATATTCCTCTACCAATGTCAGTATTATACTTTCTAAGAAATAAATATGTAAAAAAAATTCCATTCCTCAATGAGAATATTCCTCTGCCTCGGCTAGACAGAGCTAGTTTAATGACAGTTAATCTATTTTTTACGAGGATATAAATGAAGAGGAGACAAGATAGTTATGGTACAAATAGGCGGGAGTCGAACCAGCCTTAGAGGCACTACGCCCTATGAATTATTCATGTCGAGTTAGAGACTGAAGACTAGGAGGGGAGCGATCGGAGCTTTGAATATGACTCAAATATCCTCAATGATAAGAGGCTCATTGGCTCGGCTACTTGAGTCGATTGACAATTACTCTTGCTCAACCGAATGAATCATGAGAAGAGCACAAGTATATCAGCAACGAGTGTATTAACTTACATGGCTACATAACAGCCCGGAGAGGGCTTTCTATCATTAAATCCTAAAATAGGAGTAATCACGAGGTAATTTGGCAAGATTTATAGCTATATATTCTGTTAACAACCAGTTATAAGCCCTGCGGGGTCTGCAGACCCCCCCCCCCCCCAGCCTCAATAAAATACTTATAACAGGGGTAAAATCCTTACGGTTGAGCTCTGGAAAACTATTCAAAGCATTCAAGTTCCATCCACACTTTTGTTAATTAGAAAACCAATACCATTAAGAATTATAGCTACATAGGTTGATTGTTAGGTGTTTTTAGGGGGACCAAAAGCTAATAATTGTATTTTTCAATATAAATCAAACTTCCTGACTATGTTTCTCAGTCCGTTACTCAGCTAAAATAACATAGGCCTCCTTAGTTAGCCTCTTCCAGTTCTCTCTACCAATCCGGACACCTAGTCTCTCTCTACCCCATCCTTCCAACATTGTTCAAGAGCTACCTCTTTTCTTCTTTCCACGAAAGTGCGCTTCTAGTATTTTCTACAAAACTCATTTATTCTCCATTCTTACCAAATTCCCAGCTCTGCTCAACCTGCTTGTTTTTATATCATAGTTAACTATGTTGGTATTCCCTATTATAATCTCAATTTCACTGTTGCTCATTGTTTTCCACTCATCATCTCCATTCATCTCTTGTTTCGCCATGAACCCTTTCAATTATCTTTCAAATATTTTTAATTTACAGTCCTCTAGTGAGAGGCATTAGGTTTCCACTCCGCAAGTTATACCATACGGAAAACTTCTAAGTTAATAAACTTTAATTTCATATAATATGGAGTTCAGCTCAGTGTGAAAGAGCGATGTTCTGCTAATCTGTAGGTCCCGGATTCGTGACCGCCTGTGACAGATCAATTATTTATTCTGTCATCAACCGTGAATCGAACCTTTGGGGTCTGTAGAGTCTTCAGAGGTCTCAAAACAGGTTCTGTTAGGCGGGTACCCTTAATTGTGAGAAAAACTGGGAATTGAGCGAGATCTCGCCTAAATTATTATTATTATTCTACGATGAAAATCGCCAATAGGAGTTAGCGAAACACCAGTATTTTTATTTACCTTTATTTTTTTAACTCTCGATCCGAGATTAATGAATGGACATTTGTATAGAGATTAGATTAAGTATCTACAACAAAAAAAGAATAGATTAACGGCGCAAAAGAGAAATTTGCCGACTTAAACCTGTGAAGACGCTACCTTCTCAGGTGTGAACAGACAGTACTGCACACTGTATCAAGGGCAATCAATTTGTTTATAAAACGGTAAACAAGCGTTCAAATCGACCCGGTTCTAAAAACCGTGAAATTTCTATTAGCTTGAATATTTAGACGCATCAGTTCCGTATCAGGATAGAAATCACTTGTAGATGTACAATCAGCAAACAGGCGCCGTACAATCACTTTATAAATAAAACAAGTGCAAATTAATGAGTGGTTTATCAGAATTTGATGAGTAGGTTAAATTTTTCTGATGATTTCCTTTCTGTTATCAACATAAAACTAAATGACTAATCAATATTAGTCATATAATCATTATTATTAGATAAATAATTGAATTTTTTTACTCAAATTCCTATGTACAATGTAGAAAAAAGTCTACATTTCATTCCATTTTTCCTCGATCACGTGTATTAAAACAAAACAATGAATTCCTTTTTTTTTAATAACTAATCAGTCAATAGGAATCTTACTAAATAAAGAATTATAACCTTCTAATAAATAAATAACCTTCTAATAAATACGAATCATAACCTGCGTGGGTATTATTTTATTCACTCCTTGCTATGATATTTAAAAAAAAATAAAGACTACAGAGGACGGACATTGTTTATAAACCACGCCAAATCATGGTGCATTAAAAAATATAATTGAATGACAACCTCTAATAGTTCCCGTTTCATTTCTCCATATTATGTCACTTGATCCCGCTAAACGGTCCCTCACCCTTTGTATTGTATAATGTCAGCGGCCTTGTGCCGGTTCGAGTAAAAACCGCCTTCAGCGGACTCAGCCCGATGTAACGCCTTAAAATACCGAAAGGTAATGGAAGGTTTTTTATTTATATAGAAGCTGTAGTTTTTTTTACTATGTGTAATTGTACTTTCATATAATAAAGGAGGTTCTGAAAAACAAAACAAAAAAAAACTCCATATTATACTTTATTTTTAATAACGTTGCTATGAGTTTTCAATTTAAACTTTAATAGACCACTGCTATAATGGCTTCACTGCCCAAGATATGATCGCGGGGAAAACTCAGATCCTTTGATCTGAATTACATTTGAATAATAAAATGGGATGCCATCCTGAGATCGTTATACTTAAAATATATTAATTTTATATTAACATTAATAAATAAGAGACATATCCCTCTCTTTTCGAAAAGTTGGCGTGGTTGACTGACCAGGAGTTGTTTATTAAACAATAATAATTATTGAATAACGTTATATTTATTCGTGCTGATCATGGTTGTAGATAACGTATGGTCTAGTGGTAACCCCCTGCCCATCAACTAGCCCTGAAGAAGACCTGCAATGTGGGTCGAAACGTTGGCTTAGGAAAAAAAAGTTCTCCCTATATAAGAGAATTTTCTTGACCTCTACCCGGACGATTTTCTTCCTCAGATAACTTATAAAACTACTTACAAAGAAAGGGGGACGCTATGACTGCTATTTCTCGACATTCTTCATCCAGTTCCTTGCATCTGGAGTTAACCGCGCCTTCCGAACAACTGCATTCCTATTTTCAGAGCAAAGGTAATAAACCCCAAGGGACACTTAACTACCTGAAGGTACCACTGACCAGTATAGATAGAATTGAAAAATAATTGATTAAACCAATAATATTCAATCGTTTGATGTCGAAGATGGGACATATCATATTCAAACCTTCAAATATGCATACTAAAACAATAACATTTTTTAGCAATTGTGCCATAGGCGCCTTTTATGTCAAATTAGAGTTTTTGCTCATCTATTTTAATACAGTTTATGGATTGTATATGCACAGAGTTCTTGGTACTTAATCTACACACGAATATTTTCTCTTATTGTATTGTTCTTAAACTTTTACTTCCCTTAAAAGTTAGGTATGTGTGTGTGTGTGTGTGTGAATATTTTATACACATAATGACTTTTAATCAGTTGATTATGTTGAACATTTTCCAGCAGTTGTCCTCCAGCCACCCTTATCATTCAGTAGTAGCATTTCATCCTTGGATGTGTTTTTTTCCTTCTGTATCTGTCCTGATGATGATGCCTAATTTGTCGAAATATTGGCAGGCATTTTCTAAAGCTTTTACTTTTAAAATTTCCCACTCATGCCTTAAAAAGTATTCCACGCATCTTTGGAGCTTTTGCTTTAAAATATAAGAACAATAACGAGCGATACAAGGCATACTGATGTAAAATATATATTAATTTAATACATAATGTATGCATTAACATATAATTATACCTTATAAATTTAATTTAATTATCTCAAAATATCTGATTGCAATACCAAATCTGGTTTGGTATGACTCGCAGAACGAAGATTCTTAACAAGCCGGCACCCTCCAACCGGCGATCCC
This sequence comes from Troilus luridus, assembly GCA_964056705.1. Lineage (NCBI taxonomy): Eukaryota > Metazoa > Arthropoda > Insecta > Hemiptera > Pentatomidae > Troilus > Troilus luridus. The sequence continues at coordinate 92,177,525 of OZ057415.1, read as the reverse complement.
AACTGTGAAGCAACTAGGGGTCAGAGGTAAACATATTCGCCGAGATGGCAACTTACCATAGCAGTGATGTAAGAATAAACGAGCGGAGATGGAAGCCATATAATAGCGAAGGAAGGCAGAGGATGGCATTATGACTCGTGAAAGTACCTTCTTAGCGGCCATCAATCTTCTGCTCCTCCGGCGAGCTAATGAAGGTCGAACCTCTCAGGATGGCTCGCTTCTTCCCGGGTTAGTGAGGTTACCGGAACATCAGTGCTTGTGTATATATGTATAGATAAATACATTAAAAAAATTTAGGTCCAAAATTAACTGAAGGATAACGATTACAATCAAGAAAAAACAAAGAAAATATTTCAAACCTGGCTGCAGGCACAAGAAAAACAACGATTGAAATTTCATGGACATATTAGCAGACCTCCCCCAACAAGACTATCCAACAGAATTGTTACTTACATACAAAAAGTCAAATCAACCAGAGTATGGATCGGCGAAGTAAAAATAGATTTAGAAAACAGAATAAAGTGAAGATATTGGCCAAAAAAATGTTAGGAAACAAGAAAATATATAGGATAGTAAACAACTGTAAAATATATAAATATTTTTAACCAAGTAGCAAAGATTTTGTTTCCACTAACGATATAACAGAATCGTCCATGGCAAACGATTGATACTTTCTTATCAATAACATAAGCCATATTAATCTATTTTTCCTTTAGCACTCACCGCCTTCGAAGAAAAAGGTAGGGTTTTATTGCATTCATCAACGCAATTCCGAATTCCTTCTATCACCTGTAAGGAATGCTGAAGGTGTGGCCTGAGGACGATCAATATTGTTCAAAACACATTCTACTATCATAAACAAGTTTTAAGAGTAACGAACAATATAAGATAATTTTAAGGTAAATTTGATCCACTACAACCCAAGGGTCTTCTGTAGAGACTGTACTCTTTCTAAAACAACGGTCGTGCAGTATAATATTTTTACTGTTATTAAAACTGAAGGAAAATCCTCCAAACAGAATGCCAAACATAATTCACAAAAATTTGTTACTTGAATTGAATAATTGTCGTTTCCAACATACCTTTTAACAACAAACACTGTATATTTAATTCTAGATAACTGGTAAAAAGCAAACAAAGTTTTGTAATTAACTTGTCTAGTCTGTTTTGGTTTTGAATTATATTGATAAAAGCCAGTCCAAGTATTTGCCAAATACAAGATAAGAGTCCGAAAAGGTATTGCATAGCCCTCAAGACAATTCTCAGAGGAAAGACGTAAGAGAACAAGGATTCGAAAAGTGAATCTACACATCCGTATCGATCGAGTAGAACCCTGCGAAAGGAGAGTAACCCAAAGAAACTAGAAGGGAAAATAGAACAATCGAAACGTTGATCAACATTCGCCTGTAAACAGACATCGGAGGATTGGACGTGTTGCATGAGGCGGGAGGCAGAAATAGCAGCGGTGAAAGGAATGTGGGAACCTCCGCTCCGCCTTCTTGACTGACAGCCCAGTCCCTCGCTCCATTCTTCGGCAACTCGAGGGCTCTTCGATACCCCTGTCATATTGCCTTAAATTGAGATCATAAGATAGCATACGAGGACTAAGTACCTTCAAGAAACTATGTACGTTATCTCGGACTAAACATAGGTTTGCATGGAACATGCATACAAAATAGGGACAAAAGGCTTACATGGAACATACATACAAGATTAAATTAAAAGACAAGAACTGAGAAAACGCTACAAACAACTATGACATCTTCTGAGCATCAGATCTTCACAGGACTTACCATACAAATGAGTAGTCTATACTTCTGTACTAAGACCTATTTGGACATATGGAGCAAAATTTAAGGGTTCAGAAAAACACTTACATTAACACAAAATGCTGCTTGGTTTATTTCGAATCACACTACAAAACGACAAGAACATTCCCACGGTATATCATATATTATCAGCAAATACACATTCCACTCGTCAACACATCACCAAAATCCACTTGTTCTTTATCTTTCATCGACCACCAGGACGAATTTTTATAAAGTTAAAAAACACTGATTAACTAATGATTTTAAGGATTAGGCGTACAGGGGTAACACGTTAACGGAAGTTTGTAAACAGTGTTTAGTGTTTTAGGGACTGAAGTGTCATGGGTTCAGTACCTCATTGAGAACGTACTGTTTCTAGTCAACGGCTGTGCAGGAAGTCCGAGATCACCATCAACTGGCAAGGTTCTCCCAATTAACAACTATATAGAGACTGAGCGAGCCGTACATGGATCTATAGATCCTGCATGTGACCAATTCGAGACTGTTAACGGATTAAATAAGTTATCTTCCACATTCGGATTTCAACAGAAAACCTTCATCATATCAATCCAACAGTTTACACACCATGTCAACCCTTTCCCAAATTGGCAGTATTTAACTAATAATTACTAATAACCTCAATTATTTTTCAGTATTTAAGCGCAAATTAATGGAATGTATTTCCTACAAACTATGCTAAATGTATATATATTCCCTGATCAAGCATACGCTCATTAAAGCTGCAAATTAAATGATTTCTCGGAAAGGTTTTGTTGATCCATCATCATACATCCTCCAATTGATGAGGTAGCTGAGTCACCATATACTTATCACAGAGAATAATTAGAGAAATCCCTCATAGGAGAACATAATAGTATGCTACTTAACTAAGAATTGGAGTTCATTTATCCAACAACATGCGGAAAAGTTTTGAGGTCAAACGGGAATTGAAAAATTATGCAAATAGCTTATATCGTGGGCGTCCGTTGGAATGGACACCTACATAGCAACGGTTAGCCTCCTACCGTTCAACAGTTTTTTTTTTTAGTTTTTTTTTTACTACAAGGATTTAATAGAAAGAAAAAAATAAAATGATCGATAAAGCTATTAAATTAATAACAGAAACGTCAGATTGGTGGCTAAATTAAATCAAGGACATTGTAAGTAATTAATATAATAAGACAAAAAATGATATACATACAGTAATATATACTAATAAGCCCAATTAAGTAGTATATAATATGTAAATTATTTAATCAGGTAGTTCTTTTTTTCTGAGGTAATAATATGTTTCCGTACGTTTGTATTTATTTATATACATTTTTTAATTGAATCATTTTATTGGATAGCTATAAATACAAGCTGCCACATTAAAGACGATAAACATTAGTGATCTATAAACACACAAACTACATACAAACTTACAAACTGCCCTTCCGATTTCCGAGTCCAGCTCCCCCCCCCCCTCCACGTGCGCAGCGGGACCACAGAAGATCCCGGCGCTTCTTTCCCAGCCGCGTCACTATTGAGACCAGTACGGAATGGAGAAGAGCATTAGAGCCGCAGACGCTCAGGATATGGCCGAAGAAGCTAGCCACTGCCAGAACTCTTATGGCATATTTACAACAGTATCTAGGTCAAACTCCGGCGAGGATTATAAGGATGAGTGGTGATGGATAAGGTTTGTACAAGAGGATTTGGGTGATTGGATAAGTTCAAATGTAATTTGGAGAATTTGGTTGATATAAGGTCAAGTACAAACGTGATATAAAGATGTAGAGTATGTGTAGGGTTTTATTGGATACATTGTAGGGAGTATGAACTATTGTTCTTAGGATACTTTAGATAGAAATGAAGTCGTTTCATGATCGAAGGTTATGTGGTCATCTACAGTTCAAGTCTATACGTACAAATTGGTCTGAGGATAGACTTGTTACTTGGGCCGTTTATTTTGATTGATTGTTGATAAGTCCTGCTTATAGCTGGCTGAATCTTCTGCTAAGTTCTTGTCTCTAAAAATTTCTATACTTTTGTTTTCATTTTTGAAATCAAACAGCAATTTTCTACAAGACAGCAACCAATTACTAAAAAAAATACTGCTCCGTCACGCAATACTACGACCTTGGTCAATTTTCAAATGGCTTTTCATTACAACAGCCTTCCAACATCATTCTCAACTTTGCCAAGTCAGCCAAATTAGTGAAAAAATATTAATGATCGGATATCTGTAACAACATGATTACCTGGGGGTTAGGTTATTCATCATGGTTTTGAAACGTCTTAACTTGATTATCCCCACATTTTTACTTCTGTGGAGCACTACAGTAAACTCGAAGTTTATTCAATTTTAATTTTTTATAAGAAGCTATATGGTTACGACACTGTCATAATAATTAAATGGAAAGGAATTCAGCATTACAACGACAAACCATTGATTTGAAGTATGGATGTATTGTGAATCTTATTTCTCAACTTTTGACTTCATTTTTGAACTCTAAAAGGAATTTATGACAAGTTCAAGGACCAATTCGTTCAAACATTTTGCTTCATGAGATAGTAAAGCAATGTATATAAGAAAAAACGAATTTGGGCACAAAAGAAACTTCATTTTAACAGTCTTTCAACATTTCCTCAACTTTGTGAAGCTGATAAAATCGAAGAAAAAACTAATTGTTTCCCTAAATATTTTTCTTATGTGAATCACAATTGCAAAAACGAAGTTTTTTTAACCATTTTTAACGGTTTTTGTACAAGAGCCTATGTTAGGCCTAAGTTTGGTTATGCTAATATATATAATTAGAAAATGGGGTAGAACGAAATATTTAGCTATCTCCGCTGATTTGAAGTTTGAGTGCGTTATCTCATTTGAAATAAGATGTGTTATGCATATTAAGCATACTCTAGATATATTAGATAACAAGAGCTATTGAGGATGAGGATCCTTGCGCTTAAATTAGGCGTGACAGCAGACAGTGTGTAATGTAAACACATAAGGTCAAGGTTTGTAATGCTTACGTCTATTGCTCCGGGTAAATATGCAATAACGTACCTGGAGGCAATAACATGCTTACAATGCAAGGGAGTAATAGGGGAGTCATGGTTCATCTCTCTGCACATTCAGAAAACAGAATAAATATCGTTCAGCATACCATTGGAACTGGATCGTTTTGCTGAAGAGGAAGAGTTATGGTATATCCTCTGATCGTCTATGCATACGCCATTCAAGACCTCAGTTTGGAATATTCTGAACTTTGACAAACATCATTTATACTACAGCTAATATTTAAAAAAAGAAAGAATAGACTGGTATGAAAAAGACGATCAGTTTCAAGGCAGTTCAAATCCGCTACAACCCAAAATAAATAAAAAAACACGGAAAACTGTTGCAGGGATCTGACCAAACCTTATGATCTCTCCTAAATTTGATTTGTTTCGCAAAGTAGAGAAAAATCTTGAAAGGCTATGTAAATGGCGTTTAATTTTTTAAGTGCCCAAGGTCGTAACATCGCGTGAGAGGTTGTTCAAGACGATTCTTGAAGAAATACTCAGTTACTTCGTCAATTAGGAAACGCTTATACTTCCAGATCTTGATTTTAAAATCACCGCATTTACGTCATGACAATAAAAAGTTCTAACAGTTTAAAAATTCTATATTATAAATGCAACTGCATAGCATCGCATCTAGCAAATTCGATGTTAATGATTTCTGTAGTCGATTTGCAGAAATATCCAAATTTGATAGTCAACGTTTAATCATCAAGTCTTAGGTCATAGTCCTTTTAATCTTCCTACAGCGAAAGTGGACAACAGAAAGGAGGAAAATGAGAGGACAAAAGGATTATGGTAATTTATATATTTGGGGTTTGTCGTGAATGTAAGATTTATTAGTTGCAATGTTTATTTCGTGTATTTTGGACAGTGTTGTTTGTATCATAGGTACATGAACGTGTTTTGCTGTACACCAAAGCCCTGCTCCATATGTCCAAATAGTTCTTATTATAGTGTAGTGTAGATTGTTAGTTTGTTTCGTTAGTCTAGTGAAGATCTGTAGTCCAGAAGATAGTTGTTTTAGCTACAGTTTTCGACTTTTTAATTTTTCATGCTCGTTCCACATTACTCTCTAGCCCAAGTATGATCAGATAATAGCTACATATATTTTCGTGTCATGATGTATCATATCATGATCCAGCCTAATTTCGAGATTTAAACCATAATTGAATATTAATGAAATATCTGAGCAGAGCAAATGCGCCGGATGAAAAAGGAATTGAAAAGTTGATGGCGTACATTTAGGATCATTCAAGTATCTAAATGCTTATGATATTTATTTTACAATTTATACAGGCACAACCGTTATTAAATGTGGTATTATTAATATTACCTACCTTTCCCTGCATTTTAATAAAACCTCCATAACGGCAATGCCATCATTTCAAAGAAGGCATCTAATCAAAACCGACAGGGTCATAAATTGAAAATTTTACAGCACCGAGTAAAATTCTCGTCCTGAGTGGCAGCGACTATCGGTTCCGCAACAGTTTTGCATAAACAAGCATCGGATACGATTGGAAAGCTATCTCGGGTTTACCGCCTTATCTAAATCTAGGCATAATGAGTACCAGGAGGGGTTCACTCAGGCTTCCGCTAGAAGGGACCATACTGGGGACATCCGACGGTGGTTGCAGGATCGTAAAAAGCAGCATTAAAAGCTAAATTGCCCCGAGTGGATAACTGCTCATAAAATATTTGTGAGGTTTAAAATCAATAAGAAAATATTTATGAACATTCAGCTTTATATAAATATTTGGTTAAGGCTAGTGCGTGATATTTATGTCCTTTATTATGTAAAAAAGGGCTTTAGGTTGCAATAAATTGAGGAGAGCTGAATGAGAAAATCCAAGTTTGCTACCGATAAAACGAATAGGAAAACTTTTGGTGACCGAAAAACCTCGAAATTTTGAGAGTTATTTCAGTTTTTGGCCTATATCTCCTAATCGGTGCGTTTTTGATAAAAAACAATGGTGTCCATTTTTAAAATATGATAAAAAAGAATTGGCCAATTTTCAAAGAGGCGTAACTCAGAATCTGTTACACCTACAGGCCTTAATCTGTGCTTAAATTAAAGCTAATTATATTTACCTTGACTTGTATCGTAGAATCACTCCTTCGGCCGGTGTTCCTCAAGAAAGCCGGCCAAAACTTATAATTTGGAAAAAAATACCAATTTTCAAAGAGGCGTAACTCAGAATCTATTAGACCTACAGAACTGCGGTTGGATTCAAATTTAATCTAATTTAAAATGGTTACACATGGGTTGTTTTTTTCAAAAATGCATAGATTATGATATACAGGCCAAAATCTGAAATAACTCCGAAAATTTCGAGGTTTTTTGGCCACCAAAAGTTTTCCCATCCGGTTTTTAGGTTGCAAAATTGTATTTCCACTAGTCAGACATGCCCTTACAACATATCAAAAATTCAGCTCTCTTCAATTTATTGCAACCTTCAAGTTATTAAGCCTACAGCATAATAACTCATCACAATTAGCAACCCCATCCCTGAAAATATTGGAAGTAGCCTAAAACATAACAATTTATTTCCATTGACAGAAAATTCGTTATGGTCAACAAAAAATGTTTCTGTTTGCTAATTCTAAATAAAATCTAGAATGTTATTTATATTTACGAATAAGACTCATATACCAAACACGAGTTTTGTATACTTTAATTAAATATTTGATGAAAACCTAGTATGACCTTAAAGAACAAAATGCTGTCTAGTAATAACTTAGTCACCAACAAAGAGAAGAGCACAAATAGATGTGGTAATCATCTTCAAATTTATACTTTAATACGACTAACCGTTTTTGGGTAATTATTCCGCAGATAATTGTCGCTTCCAGTTGAGTTACGAGAAGTTTGAATTTTTCTTTTAATATTCTCCATAAATACAATTTATAATGTGCTTTAATATAGAAAAGAGAATGTAATTAAGGAAAATGTGTATACTTCGGTAATCATATTTCATCGAAAAACTAACGTTTCAACAAACATATATCATCTATAAATATTTTATTTGAAAAGAAAAGATATGACCAGGACCGGGACTCCAACCCGGGTTTTACACGTAACCGTCGTGGGGCCTAGCCACCTCGGTCATCCTGGTTCGCTTTTCGGTCAGACATATCCTTTCTTTTCACTGATCCTATATCTCCGTGTTATCGCAATTTGCGATGTATAGATGGGGAGACGGGGATGTTCATTAAACATTACTTTTATTTTCGGATCTTGTTGACTTACGTCATTATATATTATATACATATTATTACGGGCTACTGGGTGTAAAATAGACTAAACTATTACTTAATTCAAGAATCTAATATTTATTAAAAAATTAAAAAGAATACAATGAGGTTATTTAAAACAATTAAATTATTAAACTAATATCAATTTACAATAACAATTTTCTACTAAATGTTATCTAATTTCTAAGATAATATACAGATAATATAAGATATTGCTAATACTAAATAACTAAACTATTTATATAAATTTGTACAAATACAATAATATTACACTATAGTTTACAATTACAAATTAACACTTACAGTTCCCTAACTAAAGTCCACCGACCGTAAGACTCTCCAAATATGACAAACTGCCACACAGTTTATTACACTTATTACACGGCCACTAATTGTCACTGTTGCTTACTAATTATTACAGACTAATACTAACTAACTCACTCACACTGCCACTAGTTAACGACTGCTTATTACTGACTGGGGCCGGCCGAACAGCTGGCCTTTTTATATAGGCAAGGTAGGTCGGGGTGGGACAATTCTCGGAAAGACCTAGCCCCATCCAGGCCGATCCAGAAGGCTCTACGCCATTCTATAATCCCTTCCGCTTAATCCCATTGTTCGTATAATCCACTCAGCCGGTCCTTCTTCCCTCTCTGACCGTAACAATATATTATTATTCAAATAAAATATTAAAAAAATTATAACATCTAACAATAAAGTAAAATAAATAAAATATATCATCTATAGTTCGAAATGTTATTTGAAACATTTATTTCTTGATGAAATGTTAACCGAAATCTACTCCCTACCCATGATTAGATTCTCTTTTCCCATACTAAAGCTCATGATAACTTGTATTTTAGGAAAATATTAAAAATGAAACGAATAAACACTTAAAACTTGTAACTCAACTCGAAGCTACAACGCGCGGAACAGACACCCGTTTAATAAGATACAGATACGAACGTAATAAGTGAAGATGGTACGACGAAATCCTTCAAGATGGATACAGGAATAGTTACAATATTTTTTACTGCTTATTACTAGGAAGTAAAACAAAAAAAGGGCGTAAATCATGTTAAGATATCTTAAACATGAATCGAATTGGCGATAATAAATTATGAGATATTCTATAGAGAAAAATGGTTATATATATTACACTAAAATATATAAAAACAAAACATATAATGAGTATAATCAAGGCAATATGGAAGTTTCTATTATTTTCGCACTGACTAGAAACGTGCCGATTCCTTGCTCTATTATCTGAAAGGAGGCTGATTAAATATTGTAGTAATCTGTTTCATAGCGAGAACTGTTGAGATGGAAGGAGGTAAATGCACAAGCCTAAGGCGATTCTATTTTAACATAACGTTCACAAATTACGGTTGCGGTGTAATATTATTGGAGGTCCTGTTAATTCTATAAAATACGCTCGGGCATCCAGTGGCGTACCGTTGTGTTCTGTTATCTCCCCGCAGTCTTCTCGCCCCCCGCCTTCACTATTTCTATTAGCTTTAGTTCTTCTACTTCACGTAGTTCATTTCATTTCTCTTGTATTAAATGTAATTGGATTTTTTTCTCTTTTTTTTTTGTATCGTGGAGCGTTTTAGGGTTCTTATAAATAAAACTGGTATTTGGATGTTACATGTTACCTCTTTTAAAGAGAACTGATTTTAGACGAAACCTTTTTTCAATATACACAACGCGCCACTATACAAAAAAAAAAAAGAAAAAAAGAACCGTTTGGTGTTTTATAGGAAATACCTTACGCCTTAACAAAAAAGTTCCCATGAACGTGGGCCTTAAATGAAACCTTTTAAACTGTTTCGAGGCTCAAAACTTGAAAAAACGTTTTTTTTTTCTTCGGCACTAACGTAATGCATACTTATATTTGGCGTCGAATGGGACTAATATAAATTACGATCTGATTTAACATAACATTTTTATTTAAATTTGTGACATTCTCTGTTATATTTTCTTTGCTATTGCACTGTTAATGAAATCATTCTGTTATGCTTTATTCTCTGTTCAGATGATAGCCTGAAAATTATACCGAAACGTAAGAAAAAATAAAAAGAATTGTACTTATTTTGTGTGAGATTTTATTAAGTTCACACCCCGACCACCCGAATCCAGGTCAACTATTTCTACATTAATAAATAAAATTTAGTTTAAGAAAAATTCATATTAGTGAAACGTTAAAAGATATGTTCAATTAAATTTATTTAATGAGATTTCCTTTTAAATTTAACCAACACCAAAATTAATAAATAAAATAATAAAAATAAATAACGCACTAAAGATGTAATGCTTAAAATAATAATATGTATTCTACCAGTTGTTTCAAGCAATAAAATATTTTACAAGAATTTAAATTTATGACAAGTTTTACCTATATAGACTGATCAAAATAGGTGAATTAAACAACCCAACTAGGAGAGCTGGTTCTAGGACTTTTTAAAGGGAGTAAAAAATCCTTGGTTGTGCCGTACTTCGTAAGATACGTAAAATGGGAGTCCCGAACCTCTGCAGTGTTAGATGCTAATCCCTACCCTGACTATTACTGTGTTATTGAACATGGTTTAAAATCATTAATGCTTTTAAGATCGGTTAAGAGATAAACAAAACCTTACAAATCACTTAAAGTTCAGGTCGTGGCCTGTTTAAGTGGCCGTGCGGTAATTTTAATTATTGCTACTTTAATTAAATAGCTGCAGACTACTGACGTAAGCAAATTCCTGGTTGTGCCGTCCTTCGGAAGAGACGAAAAATGGGGGTCCCGAACCTCACGGTCTTAATTTCACCTGGATAGGAAAAATTACTAATGACTCTCATAGCAAAACCGTACCATTGACCATAGAAGAATTTGTAACAAGGAATTTAAAATAAATTAAATTAAAACAAGACTAATAACGTGTTAGTGATACAACACGATATGGATCTATTTCCAAAACACATCTTACCTTCTTATCTCTCGCCTCCGTGACTCTCATACCCTAATGAGAGTAACACAGAGCTGCTGCTGCTGCTAACCGAATCCCTAAATTGGACAAGACGCAACCGAGCCCTTTGTTTATTTAACAAGATGCTAATGGCTAATTACACCAAATCGTGCGAGAAAAGAGATATTATCGGGCGATAACAACGGCTGCGGTGTCAAGCTGGATTCCCGTTAGCTACAGCAAGCAAGGGGTAGGTTGCAAGAGGGAGGATAGGCAACGAGGGATTGGCAAACCTTCCCTCTGCAAAACAGGTCAGCTGCAGACTGCTGGTCACCACCACCGGGTATACCAGCATCCTCCGCAGCCATCTGTAATCTCCCGCGGCATTGGCAAGTCGTTATTCAATCGGACTCTTCCGAGGATGGAGTGAAAGAAATTCCTGACCCGTCGGAAGTGGCGGCTTCGTGCCAGGGAGGAATAGATCATTATTACACTAGAGGGGAGGGGAAGCGCACGACGGCAAATAGCCAATTGAGTTGCAAGTGCCGATGGCTTGCTTCGTAAGTAGGACAACCGATGGGCCGCACAGGGAGGGGAATAACTGAAGAAGATGATCTATGATTTTCTGAAACGTCTCTCTAATTAGAGATGATGAGATACAGCCGGTGGTTAACCTAATGAAACAGCAAAATATATGGGACTTCTATTCGACAACAGAACAAAATGAGGCCTATAAATAGTTCCAAATAGGGTTTCAGAATATTTTTGGTTAAGTTTTTAAATTTACGTTAAAAAAATATACATATATTAACGGTATGTGGCCAGTGATACAATCCAATAACGGACAATGGATCGAGTGCATGAATTGCATCATAAACATCTTGTACTTGTAGATCTAATAATGACATTTTTATTTTTTTAAATCAGTATTAATTATTGAAAAATGCTGAGTACATGAAGTTAAAATATGAACTTTGATTAGTGGTTGTCAGTTAGTCAAAATAATACGAGTGATGAACTTCCTAGATTTAGCGTTAAGCAATGGTATTTATGAATGCTGATATAGTTTCCGAACCTTAAGTAGAATATACTTAAGGATTCGATATATTAAATTACAAACTGGATAACTTTAACCAAATGAATTTCAGAAGACAATGAACATATGTGAATCTTAGTAAGAAATTTGTTATAATTAAATGTGTACTCTACCTCCACAGCCGCCCAGATGGTGGATCCAAGTGCGCTATACTTCGGGGAAAGATTTATAGGTATAGTTCGACTGCTCACCCTGAACAGCCATAATCGATGGATCTAGAACGATTTGCCAATGTCATTAAACCCGAAAGGGACTGTTTATGGAAAGGAATCTGGAACCTGCACTATGGTTTCCATCAACATGAGGTATTGGGTGACCCTCTTCAGGCAGTCTGTTATCTAACAAGTAATAAATGCCTGGAAGAGGATCACATCAGGCCAAAGACATATACATATACACACTCATTTAATAAGCCCAGGTATCCCAGCCGCACAGTAACGGTACACACTTCACGGTTATATGTAACCATTAGAAGGACCGTGTTATATCGCCGTTGTTACCGTCAAGGCTGCCATGTGGCCAAAAATCCGTTATGTGATTTTGGTTTTATCTGAGACACCATTTTGAGTTCTGCGTACCGATAAAAAGTACCAGTGTGTTAACAAGGATTAATTGATAAAAATAATATTTTTTTTTGTTAGTGTCTATCACATTCATAAATAATCAATCCGACACTTCCAAGGAAAAAGTTTCCCAATTATTTAATTACTACACTATTAATTACTAGTAAAAAATTGCATATAAGTAATTTTTCACTTTTTGTATGCCAGGCCAGTATGTAAATTCTAATTAAAAACATCAAAATGGCACTTAATTAAAACATAGATCATTGGTATAATTAAAATTTTTATATACATCCCTTTAAAATAATATATATAAAAAAATAACAAAAACCCTGAAGTTGGCCTAAATCTTAGGTCGAAACGTGGTCACGATAAAATAAATCATTCTTATTTTGTGTAATTCATTTACTGCACCCCCTGACCACTTTACACTATTCTTAAAAATAGGACAGATTAATAAAAATCTATTTCTTGAGTTAAAAAACAGAGTAAGTGATTGCATATTACAACAATTTTAGTTAAAATCAATAAGATATTTAAGTCCGGTTATAATCAATATGATTCTACGATATAAAAATGTTCTATTTATCATTCATAATTTAAACAATAATAATAAAACAGGGCGCATTTAAAGTAATTATGACATAACTTAAAAAATTAAAATAAAATTATTATTATCCCCATAATAACAAACATAAGTAAACTCGACAAATGCCTTATCCGGAAATGTTGTGAAACATCTATCAATACACAAGCTATTGTAAAAAGTGGGTCTTCTGTCGCAACGTTCACACCAATATTTATACAAACTTGGGATTACATAAGGAGCAAGGAGTACGTAAGGCATATTCCTTCTTATCAGTGAGTACACAAATTAATACTCACTATCAGTTGTAAGAACTCGTATCCGATTCTGTGGACGATTGATCTCTGGGATCGGTCCCTTTTATCGATACTTCATTCATAAACTCAATATTAATGATACTTGTCATTCATAAATTCAACATCATTGATACTTGTAAGAGAAGTGTTTTCTGCATCAAACACGTTTTTATTACAAGGATTCTTGTAAACTAATAGAAATTAGCACATCATCTTATATTTTTTTAAATGAAACAATCAAATACTCCTTACTGTATAAAAATATTGTTAATTGGTACATAAGAATATTAAGGTACAACATTCTTATTATCCAATTTATTGTTACAAATTAATGATCCATGCTATTGTTAGGTCGTGATCAAAGGTAGATTGTGGCACCAATGACCACATATCAAAATATTGATGTATTTTATATTGCTTTAGATAAAGTTGTTGCTACTACATCTTTATTAAAAAGACAGAAATATAAGAATCATCTAATTTATTGAAATAAAATATTTTCTCTTTAAATTATAATTTATTGACTAATGAAAATTTAATTATGCATATGATTTTAAAGATCGTTTAAAGCAATAAATAACGAAATTCTAACATTAGTAATATAAAGAAATATATAAATCCTGATTTGAAGTTTGAATTTATAAAAAAAAAATCACATAGGTTCATTTCTACAACACGAGTTTTCAAAAGTAGACATATTAATTTTAGCCTTCATAAATAACGATCTCAACCATTGATTGCTATGATAATCATATTGTTTTAATATTATAATATTTTGTTTAATGATTAGTTTTCTTATTTTAACTAAGAAAACTAATCCTTTAAAATGAAAATGAATGATCTACTTACTGCTGGGTATAGTTACATAATGAATCTTAGTACTCACCTGAAAAAATAAAATAACAATTAGGTTTCGAATACTTTTCAATACACAAATATAATAATAACTGAAGGGTATCTTTATTTCTTTTCAATGTTGTGATAGATAATATGTAAGTTAAAAAGATAATTTATCATTAAACATAGCAAAAGCAACATACAGAAATGGCCGGGTGGTAAATGAAATTTGAACACGATTATTACTAAAACTTAGCATTCATCATTTGTTGAAGTTTTGGGCTAATATTTAGACCATCAACAGAGCTGAGATAAAACTAAACAACATCGACAATGACAGCGCCAAGGCAATAATAAACAAGGATGATAATATAATGAAGTATAAGGACATGGTTAGTTCATCTAAAGTAATTAATATATTACTAATTAAACAGAAAATAACAATTACTTTCTTCAATATTTTAACCATTGATATAGTTATTTTGTATATCATCAACTATACAGAAGCCTAAAAGCTAGGCTCAGCTCCGGCATAAATATAAAATAATCAGTTGAATTTATTCATGAGATAATTTTCATTAACCAAGACCCGATCATTTCTTCATAAAGATGACGATTTAAACATCAGTAGAGGACAAATGTGTTGTTCTGATAGGATATGATGATAAAATTCTATCAATAAATATTTAACAAATAATTTCGATCCCGAAAGTTATTCCCTTGACCTTTTAAACTATTAAACAAGGAAGTTAATTTTATCTACAGTCCTACTTGATACCATTCGATATCTGATTAGCGAGAACTGAACCGCGAGGTTTACATCCATCAAAATCTCAAGAAGTTTTCACGAAACTAGGGCAAAGATAAATATGACATCTAGGAGATAATTGTGGAACAGGAAGTATCGTTGGATTAATCAGCTACAATCGATTTAATAATAGAACTATAGTAAACAGGAAATTATTTAAATAGAAATCAAACCAAAAACTAGGATCAGAAATGAAAAACAAATAATTGATCAGAAAGGGATTGAAAACATCTTTTTAGAAGATTCCAAGGATAATCGCCAACCTGATAAAAACAACATAGAATGTTGTAGCCTATAAAAATTGAAGGAAGTATTCATATCATGAGATGAATTTGCATAACATTGTGATAAACTAATACTTTAGTAAAATTGTATTTGTAACTGTATAATGGGCATCGAGCAATGGAAAAAATTGTTCTTGGAGATTTAACATCTAAGTCACAAGGTCATCCAAGATGATCATTAGAACTCGACTTGTTTTAAATGGCGATCAATCAGAAAATACATTCCAAATATTTCCTACAGGGTCTTTTTTTTTTTAATATTTATTATGCCCTAAACCAGGGGTCGGCAACCGGCGGCCCGTTGACCATCTCGGTGCACCTGCAAGCCTGAGGTCCACAAGAAAAAAATACCGAAGCAAAATACCATATAAATCCACTAGGAAATGTTTGAAAATCTTAGTTTCTCTGCTAGAATTTGCACCCGACGTACCGAAGACTTGGGTGCTAATTTGTGTGAACAACTCAGAGATAAGGCGCAGTATTTTGACTGCTTCTCTTTAGCGATGGATGAAAGTACTGACGTGTTGGATACAGCACAGCTACTCATATTTGTACGCGGCATTGACAACAGCTTTTTAATCTACGGGAGAAGATTAATTTCACCATTTGGAACATGCCCTGGATTCATTGCAATTAAGTTGGGAAAAGTTAACAAGTGTGACTACTGATGGAGGCAAGAACATGAGCGGTCAAAACAAAGGTGTCGTTGGGAGAATCATCAGCAAAGTGAAAAAAATCTGGATCTACTGTGCCATTGATTTTTTACTGTATTGTCACTCAAGAGGCATTGTGTTGCAAGGTTATATCCTGGAAAGAAATAAAGGATACTGTAACATCCACTGTCAATTTTATAAGAAGAAATGGGCTCACACACTCTCAGTTCCAAAAGTTTTTGGAAGATCTGAAAGCTAATTATGGCGACGTGGTTTTCTACTGTGAAGTGAGGTGGCTCAGTCGAGGTGCCGTTTTGGGACGATTTTTTGATTTGAGGAAAGAAATTGGCAACTTCATGGAGACGCTAGATTTGCAAAGTATTAGCACACCTAAAACGCCATTTAAGGAAAGCACTGACTTGGTACAGTTCTACGGAGGTTTGAGTTCTGAAAACTTCAAAGAGATGTAAAAGTTTGCTCAGCAGATAACAACTATGTTTGGTAGTATGTATTTGGGTGAGCCTACTTTTTCAATTCTTAACTACTGCAAAAATAAGAATTGTTCACGGTTAACAGATGAACATTTAGACGTGATACTGCGCTTGTCAACGACTAAATTGAAAGCAGATGTTAAAAAACGTGCAAGTCAAATGCAGCCGCAATAATCTTATTAGTTCTTCCATTTATGTTAGTATAGTAATTCAATTTAAATAGACATGATTATATAAATGATTAAAAATGTAGATATGCGTTTTATTTCAAATATTTAAATTACATGCCCGTACAAATAAAAACATGCGGTCTGCACCGATACTCTGGCAACATTTGTGGCCCTCCTTTTGCCGACGAATAGGTTGCCGACCCCTGCCCTAAACCCATCAAATCCTGATTGTTAAAACCACACCTTAAAAGAAATTACGTAAATATATAAACATATATACATGTATATGGGTGTCTACTTTTGTTGACAGTAAAAGTTTTAGTTTTAGTACTGCACTTGTATTTTATAATACATGAAAATCAACGCCGCAATAACATTTCTAAATCAATTGGCATGATTACTAGAGCACTATAATCTTGTAACATCGCCAAAAGTGTATGGGATTGAACTGAATCTGTATATGTTTTTCTTTGTGTAATGTTTTTTTCCTCATGTATCCAACCTTACAGATTTCATTGGTCACCAAGTCTAGACCAGGGATAGCAAGATTCATGTTAAGGTTGTACAGGTATATTGTAGTGAAACACATTTCCTTATCAATGTGTAAGCACACTTTTGCATTGACATTGTCTTCGTATCGTATAAGTGTCGATTTGATATTTAGATTAGTGTGTGATTTAATGTAACTCGTTAAAATCCACCCTCACTTATATCATTAAACATTTTTCATCACTACCTGTAACTGAACGAGATTCCAATATACTACTTTCTACAAATTTCTTCTGTATTTATACTTTAACATTATATTTTGTATTAATTTTCATACATATTTACTTATATAACACTCTAGTAGTAAATTATCATACATTATACATTTTATATTATTACCTGTAAATTTAAATAGGTTTTCCATACTTTTAAATCTCACCATTTTACTTTGTACCTTTTCATTTTGTATCTTACTGTATATATCTTACCTTCTCGTTTTTATTTCTCTTTGTATTTCTTTGCATTATCACCTTTTTGTACAGTTATTCTGTAATTTTTTTATTCATATATATCCTTAATAATATATCCATCACTACTTTTCTATAACTCTATATGTTATTATATTCTTTCTTGGTACAGCAGTGTTTTTTTTATAGTTATTTTTGTTTTGTTTGTTTTTCTCTCTTAGCTCTGAAGATGGCCTACGAGGTAGGTCGAAACACCGGCACTAATAATAAATAAGTTTTACTTATTTGGTGTTATTTATGACAGCACCCTCCAACAAATTCCATACTTCATGAGAATAATATATTTTCTTCGACCATACATGAGTAGTGCTCTTATAAGATGGCATCGTTCTGGTGGAGAAAAATAAAATCAGCAATACGTATTTACTAAAATCTGGCGTTTTGATCCAAGTCGTAGTCTTCATCAAAGGTATAGGAACAGGATACAAACAAAAATGGTTGAATATACAAACTTTGTTATAAATAATGAAAAAGTAAAATAATTTTACTGTTAGAGTAGAGTGAAATTATGGGCCATAGTGTGGGTGAAGTTAAGGAAGATCAAGCAATAATTAATTATTAAATTAAGAATGTCATTAGTCTAGGAATTAGCATTTACCAATATTTAAATAGAAAATGAACAAAATCAACATGACGAAAACACTGAAAAGCAATACGGAAACACTTAAATAAGGTACACACAAATAACTAAAATGAGACGAGTGATAAGAACTGGTCACACGAGATGATAAGGTAGGTTTCATGTATATCTCTTAAATCACAAGGACCTTATAAACATATTTTACCATACTCCTATGTAAATTATTTGAATGTTGATTTGAAAAGCAGTGTTAGCAAGTATATTTTCGTCCTTGGGGAACGCCAAAACAATGGCGACTTTCCATTTCAAACAAGCTAAATACCTTAATTGTTTCGAACTCTGATTTCCATTATACCTTTGAAGGAAGAGTGAAAATCGTCAACTAAATGATGAAGAGTGGAGTAAGAACTGAACACTAATCCTTTGTTAATCCGATGGGAACTAGAGTTTTCATCCAGATTTATTCATTCTTTGCATGGATATTTTCCAGGATTTCACTTCCTCATGAATTTTAATTTTTTTTTCTCGTCCGTATGTTCCCACATACCTTTCTATACGTTTGATATCATTGTCGCTGCTAATCATAATTGTAAATACTCTGGATAAAAAAAACACTTTCTTTTATCCATAATAGGCGATTTTCTTTTTTACTTTTCTTCCCTTAAGCGAAGAATTTTATAATAAATTAAAATAAAAGAAAGTTATAAAGTTAATTTAAAAAAAATTATTACAGCCAAAGTGATATAAAACACACAATACTAATTAGTCTTGGAAGCCGATATGTAATATACATGCGGTATATAATATATATGTGAGGTATATAATATGTGTGTGGCATATGGGGGCCCCTCGAACATGCTCGAGAATAGATTGAGGCGAATCATGAACTGCTCACTACGGTTTGTGTTCAATGCCCCAAGGAAGTCTCATGTGTCCTACCTTTATGATGGATGAGTTAAAGTGGCTCTTCCCTTCTATCCGTAGACTCCAGTCTGTAGATTCTTTCTAATACCGAATCATCAACTCACAACATCCATCTTATATCTATAGTCTCCTACAATTTAAATCCTCTATCCAATTCGAGGGCACAAGATTTCCGACTATTTTCGCTCGTTCTGCCACTCTTTGGAACCCACTCCCTCTTGATATCTGCCATGCGTCTTCCTTATCCACATTCGAACCCAACCACTTCCTTCATCTCCAAAATTCCCAAACAGGTGATCTCTAACCAGTAATGATTAATAGCCCATACTCATCAAAATTCGTAGATGAATTACTATAAATATTCTTCACTCATAATGATATTATTACGTGTAAATATTTTTTTTATTTTTTTTTTCTATTTCTGCGAGGGCGCCGTTCTTATGGTCCACTGAACCGTCTTCTTTGATACTTTTGAAATTCCTGCATTGGGAAGAACATAAAAAAAAAGTTCTTCTCTTCCTAAGATCTATTTTTAAAAATAGAAATTTTCCCTTTTCTTTTTTTGTGGCTATTTTTGTCTGTCCTGGTCCTCTTCTCCTGAGGCAGCTTTCGTAAATAGAAAAGCCGAAGGAACACTAAGAGGACAGTGGGAACCTCTGGCAGCCTGACCGCAACGTTCACGGCTTGATAATCTCCAACTCGGCCACTGACATCTCAATGTGTACGCATACAGTCCGCTTTCACGGGGTACATTGGGGTACTCACTCTAAAGGGTCTTAGCTACTTGGGGTACTTCAGGGGGTTCGATCAGATGTCATAAAGAATGTAAACCAATCATTGTAATGTATCAATTACTTAAAGATTGTAAGCAGCTGTAAAATAAAAAAATATATATAAAATAAAAATCTACGTTGGAAGCAGAATAGCTCAGTTGTAGAGCATTGAGTTACCGTGCCGTAGGTCTCGGGTTCAAATCTGGCTATGTAAGAGTATATTTAAGCTGCTAACAGTCAGGGAAATATCCTGTGGAATCTGGAGAACCTCCTGGGGCTCGCCCAGCCTGATTAGAGTAATCACAGACAAACCACCTCCCTGCACAACCGGTGTCATAGAAACAGTTCTGTCTCTACCACGTACTGAACCCAAAGACCCTTCATGGTTTGTAGTAGTACAGGAGAGGGAGACACATTCTAGTTGATACATATAAAAATAAAAATAAACAAAAATATCTTTCATGGACACACCAAGACTTCCACGTTCGCCTATTAAACTTTATGTAAGTGGCCAAAAAAGTTGTTACGGGCTACTGGGTGTAAAATGGACTAAACTATTACTTAATTCAAGAATCTAATATTTATTAACAAATTAACAAGAATACAATGAGATTATTTAAAACAGTTAAATTATTAAACTAATATCAATATACAATAATAATATTCTACTAAATGTTATCTAATTTCTAAGATAATATACAAATAATATAAGATATTGTTTATACTAAGTAACTAAACTATTTATATAAATTTGTACAAATACAATAATATTACACTATAGTTTACAATTACAAATTAACACTTACAGTTCGCTAACTAAAGTCCACCGACCGTAAGACTCTTCAAAAATATGACTAACTGCCACACAGTTTATTACACTTATTACACGGCCACTAATTGTCACTGTTGCTCACTAAGCACTTTTTACAGACTAATACTAATACTAACTAACTCACACACTGCCACTGACTTATTACTCACTCGTCTTATTACTGCCCGTCTTAAAACTGACTACCGCGGCCGAAAACGCTGTCCTTTTTATATAGGCAAGGTAGGTCGTGGTGGGGCATTACTCGGAACACGGACGAAGACCACCTAGACCGATCTAGAAGGTTCTACGCCATTCTATAATCCCTTCCGCTTAATCCCATTGTTTGCCTAATCCGCTCTAGGCAGATCAGAAGCCGGTCCTACTTTCCGCTCTGACCGTAACACTGCCCCCTCCTTAAAAGTGCTCTGCCCCAGAGCATAGTCCGGAGAAATCGGGCGGTCATGAGCTTCCCTCGATGGAGACGCATTTCCTTTCCAGGGGTTGAACGTGCACACCAATATGGCGACTCCAGAGTTGGCGAATATCTGTTCAAGCATGTTCCTGACAACCTTCCACTCCAGGCCGTCATATCCACAGCCCAACTTAGGGATCGCGAGCTTGGTGACACGCAGTCTCAGAAGCTTACTCCGCAGGTCGTCGAGGCTTCGCCGCAGTGCGTCATATGTGGGCTTCTGATCAGTAGCACACTTGGTAACTAAGTAGAACAGGTGTCGTCCTTCATGCGTATGGTGGAGTGCTTTCCCGACGCGTGGTCCTTGGCGTTCCAGTTCCTCAGTTCCAGCAAACTTCTTCCTGAAGACGGTTGCAATCCCTCGGGAAGTCCTCAGATCTTCGGCTACACAATGGGCCAGAGAATAGTCCGCGGGTAACGAGAAGATATCTCTGTATACTGCCTGAGTTACTCCACGGGAACCTTGTACCTTAGGTTGTGCAACTGATACCTTACTGGCCTCCACGTTGTTGAGGTACCTGACTTGCTGGTCTTTTGTCGGGCCATGGTCTCCTTTGTATGGGGCCAGTCTATTAAAATGGACTACCCTGGGTTTTCCTTTTGGCTGCTTTCTGATCCTATAGATGACATCGTTTATCCTATTGATGATCTCAAACGGGCCATCCCAGGAGTTCTGAAGTTTAGGTGAGTAGCCTCGCCTTCTTCGAGGATCATGTAGCCAGACCAAATCTCCAGGTTGGAATCCACCTTTCTCTGCCCTGATGTCGTAACGCTCCTTCATTCTGTCACTGGCTCCCTGGATGTTTGCACGAACCTTTTCGTGGATATTATCCATCCGCTTCCGTAGATTCGTGACGTACTCCTCTCCGGCCACTTCCTCATTAGGCTTGAACCCGAATTTCAGATCACAAGGCAAACGAAGTTCTCGGCCGAACACCACATTTGCGGGGGTCTGCCCCGTTGCTTCATGGACTGAACTCCGGTAGGCTAACAAGAACAAGTGAAGATACTGGTCCCAGTCTCGCTGATGCTCGGAGACCACTTTAGACAAATATCGACCCATTGTCCTGTTCATGCGCTCCACCATGCCATCCGATTGAGGGTGAAGAGGTGTCGTTCTGGTTTTCCGTATTCCCAGTGCTTCGCACATCCCGGAGAAGACTGCAGACTCAAAGTTTCTTCCCTGGTCAGCGTGAAGTTCCATGGGTACTCCAAACCGGCTGACGAGCTGCTTCACAAGTACGTCTGCAACCGTGACTGCCTCTTGATTCGGAAGGGCATACGCTTCCACCCACTTAGAAAAATAGTCCATGGCCACGAGAATATATCGGTTGCCTTCGTCCGTCACAGGGAAAGGGCCAGCGATGTCAATCGCTATCCTCTCGAACGGTGCTCCCACGTTGTACTTCTTCATAGGGGCCTTCTTTCTTCTTGTTGGTCCGTTAGAAGCCGCACAAGTCGCACAACGCCTGCACCAGTCCAACACATCGTCCTTAAGGTTTGCCCAGTAAAAGCGTTCACGAACTTTTTCCAATGTACGGTGAACTCCAAGATGGCCGCCAGTTACACCGTCATGTAGTTCCCTAAGCACTTCGGGCACTTTATTCCTTGGAACGATGAGCTGTAGCCTGCGCTGATCTCCTTCCGCGTTCTCCAATGCCCGTTTCAGCAGCCCGTTGTCCACTAAAATGGAGTTCCATTGGGCCCAGTACGTTTTTACATTCTTCGACATTGGAGCAACATCCTGCCAGGCCGGTCTTCCTCGCCCCGATATTTTCCATTCCTTTATTTGTTTTAAGTCCGGGTCCTCGTCCTGTTCCTTTGACACCTCTGTGTCCCGCCAACTGTCGATAACAACCGTTGTTCTCAATACTGTTCCCTGCTTCTCTTCTTGTCGGGAACAATGCCTGCATTCTTCATCTTCACATGGTCTTCTTGACAGCGCATCCGCATTCCTGTGGCTCGTTCCAGAACGATGAGCAGATTCAAAGTCGTACTCTTGAAGGCGCTCGATCCACCTCGCCACTTGTCCCTCCGGTGACTTGCCGCGTGGTCCGTTCTCAGCAGGAACCTCCTTCCGTATAGATATTTATGGAAGTGCTCTATGGATTTTACTACTGCCAGAAGCTCTTTCCTTGTGACACAGTAGTTGCGTTCCGGAGCTGAGAGTGCTTTGCTGAAATATCCAATCACCCTTTCTTCTCCGTCTTGAAGCTGAGAGAGGACACTTCCAATGGCGATGTTGCTGGCATCTGTGTCAAGTATGAACTTGCCCTCGGGACGTGGATAGCTCAGAATAGGAGCACTACTCAATTTGCTCTTCAGCTCCTCGAAGGATGCCTGGCACTCGTGATCCCAATGAAAAGTCCTTTTCTCCTCGGTTAGCCTGGTAAGAGGTTTTGCGATGTTAGCAAATCCTTTCACGTACCTCCGGTAATAGGTGCAGAGCCCGAGAAAACTTCTCACCTGGTGCTTATCTCGAGGTACTGGCCAGTTGGTGATCGCTGCTATCTTCTCTGGGTCAACAGCAACTCCGTTGTCTGACACAATATGCCCCAGGTAGTTGACTTGCCTTCGGAAGAGATTACACTTCTTCGGGTTCAACTTTAGGTTCGCTGCACGCAGTCGTTCGAAGACCTTCTCCAGATTCTTCAGATGATGAGAGAAGGACTTTCCCAGCACAATGATGTCATCTAGGTATACCAGGCATACCTCCCAAGAGAGACCTTTTAACACGCTCTCCATCAGTCTCTCGAATGTGGCAGGAGCGTTGCAAAGCCCGAACGGCATTACTGTAAACTGCCAGAGTCCAGTGCCAATTGAAAACGCCGTCTTCTCTTTATCCTCAGGTGCCAATCCAACCTGCCAATATCCACTGCGGAGATCCAAGGTAGAGAAGAGTTCACACCCCTCTAGGGTGTCCAGCGTATCGTCAATCCTGGGAAGCGGATAACTGTCCTTCTTGGTGACGTTGTTTAGAAGACGGTAGTCTACGCAGAACCTTGTCGTTCCGTCTTTCTTCTTCACCAATACGACAGGAGACATCCAGGGGCTACTTGAAGGCTCAATGACACCATCAGCTGCCATCTCCTTAATAATCTCCTCGGCGTCCTCCCGTTTAGCTAACGGCAGCCTCCGCGGGACCTGTCGGATAGGCTTTGCATCCCCAGTGTTAATCCTGTGCTGGACGATATCCGTTCTACCCCGTGGTCCTGGGCCGATCTCGAAGACGTCATGCCATCGGGTAATCATGTTTTTTACCTCCTCGCTCTGTTCAGGTGAGAGGTCGCGACATGATTCATCCACAAATCCTTTTAGTTCCTCTGGGAGTCCTCGAAGCTCGGTGGGATGACGTTGCAGCTGACGAACCACTGAGGTAGCGGTGGTACACTCCCCGACCGGTGTTCCTTTCTTTAGCGTTACCGGGAAGCTGTTCAGGTTCATTAGCCGAATTGGAGTGGTAGGTCCGATCTTGATGAGAGACCTAGCAACCAGTACGCCGCGTCCAACCTCTTGTTCTTCGTGCCTTCCAGGTTCGAGTAGTGCACATTGACCCGCGGGTAGATGGCCTTCGACCGTCCCATGCGTCACGATTTGGCTCCGTGCCGGTAAAGTGGTGTCTTCTGGTAGCAGCACTCGTGCGCAGAAGTCCTTTTCCTGCCGAAGTATGACTTCCTCGTCTCCCAGCGTCATCACACCTCTCGACATATCCAGCTTGATCCCGTATGCGATCATGAAGTCCATGCCCAATATAACATCTTCATCGATCTCTGCCACGAGAGCGCGGTGCTGCAGATGTTGATCCCCGATGTGGAAGGTGACATCTGTCTCCCCGTAGACCTTGGCTGGCTGTCCCGTTGCAGTCCGTAATGCCCAAGTTGTTGGTAAGATCTTCTCAGCTGGAAGTGTCTTCGAGTTCAAGATCGTCATGCTCGCTCCGGTATCCACTAGAAGACTTCGCAGCTGCCCGTTCACCATCCCATCAACGTAGAAACTGTTCGTTCTGCTTCCTATCGACGCAACTCTGATGGTCTTCCTGGGGGCTTTGACGTTACGGGTTGGACATTTGCTTCTAGGATGTCCAAGCTGGCCGCAGCCCCAACAGCGTATCTCCTTCTTATGGGTCCTGAGAGCATCCAACACTTTCGTCACAATGTCTTCGATGCTAGGGACCACATTAGGTTCCGCTTCTGCTGCTCGAACTCGCGCATGGCCCCGTACAGACTGTCTAACAGCTTCAAACTCCATGGCCTGAGATAATGCGTCTCCCAACGTTTTCGGGCGGGCGAGCTTCACTGCTTGTTGTGTCTCTGGGTCCCGAAGTCCATCCAGGAATTTGTCGACAGCCAAACTCTCGTAGACATAGTCGGTGACCGATGGGTAGGCGTTCCTCACCAGCCGGGCAATATCCGCTTCAAATTCCTGCAGCGTCTCGTTGTCCTTCTGGACCCTGTTCCTTAGCTGTGAGCGATATAGCTGGTCCATGTGGCGGTGGCCGAAACGAATCTCCAGCCTTCTAATCAGCTTCCCGTAGTTAGACCGCTCCGACATGGGCATTCCCTGCAGCACTCTCAAGGCGTCTCCACGCAAGGCCAGGCACAACGCTGAAGCTTGGGTCTCCTGTGACCACCCGTGGATCGAAGCCGCTGTCTCGAAGAGAGTCATGTAGTCCTCCCACGGCGTCTTTCCGTCGAATACTGGAATGGTGTTGTGAGCTGGTGGCGTCCCATTATTGGCAGGCAGAATGGTGTCCCGATGGCTGCCCTCGGAGGAACGGTCGGTGTCGTTCGTTGGTGGGTTGCTCTTACGTCCCTCGAGAGCTTCCATTCTTAGCCTAATTTCGTTCACTTTTTCTCCTAGCCTAGATTCTACATCTGCTACTTTATTATTTACATCGGCTAACTTATTATCTACATTTTCCATTAACTTAGTCTCTAATGTGCCTAACTTAGACTCTAATGTATCCATTAAATCATTTTTTACAGTACCTAGCTTATTTTCTACATTGCCTAGTTCATTTTTAACACTGCTTAATTCATTACCTAGTTCATTTTTAACACTGCTTAATTCATTACCTAGTTCATTTTTAACACTGCTTAATTCATTACCTAGCTTATTTTCTACATTGCTTAACTCATTTTTAACAGTACCTAATTCATTTTTAAAAGTTGCAGACAACTTGCTTAAATCCGTTTCAAACAGGACGTCATCTGGATTTTCCCCTAACTCTACAAAAAATTGACGCAAGCGATGTTGCAGTACACTTTTATTTCCGGAAGAATCCAGATCACGTTCTTCCAATTCCCGTTTTAAATCTGCAACTTTTAAATCCATTAATTTAAGACTCTGAGAAGCCATTTTTCATACAGTAGCCCAATAATTACAAAATAATAACAATTACACAAAATATCCCACTTCTGACACCAATTTGTTACGGGCTACTGGGTGTAAAATGGACTAAACTATTACTTAATTCAAGAATCTAATATTTATTAACAAATTAACAAGAATACAATGAGATTATTTAAAACAGTTAAATTATTAAACTAATATCAATATACAATAATAATATTCTACTAAATGTTATCTAATTTCTAAGATAATATACAAATAATATAAGATATTGTTTATACTAAGTAACTAAACTATTTATATAAATTTGTACAAATACAATAATATTACACTATAGTTTACAATTACAAATTAACACTTACAGTTCGCTAACTAAAGTCCACCGACCGTAAGACTCTTCAAAAATATGACTAACTGCCACACAGTTTATTACACTTATTACACGGCCACTAATTGTCACTGTTGCTCACTAAGCACTTTTTACAGACTAATACTAATACTAACTAACTCACACACTGCCACTGACTTATTACTCACTCGTCTTATTACTGCCCGTCTTAAAACTGACTACCGCGGCCGAAAACGCTGTCCTTTTTATATAGGCAAGGTAGGTCGTGGTGGGGCATTACTCGGAACACGGACGAAGACCACCTAGACCGATCTAGAAGGTTCTACGCCATTCTATAATCCCTTCCGCTTAATCCCATTGTTTGCCTAATCCGCTCTAGGCAGATCAGAAGCCGGTCCTACTTTCCGCTCTGACCGTAACAAAGTGATTCTGAATCAAATTAAAATTAATATCTGCATATCAAGTACTAAAATATATTAAAAAAATAAAAGGTGCAATTCTCTTTGTTATTGTTAAAACAACTTAAAAAAAATTTCTAACGATGTGGAAGGATGTAAAATACAGATTAGAATGGCAAATAATTGGATCCGATATACCAATTATATCTTAAATTAAACATTAATAAAGAAGAGCAGAATCCCAAAAATAATTGTTAGAGCGTAAAAGGAAAAATTCCAAACAATTAGTCTCCAGTATAAGAAATAACCTCCAATACAGATATTAACATTTACGTAGACCAAATTGACAAAAGTATATCTGTCTTGGACACCCAGTGGTTTTCTCGTTCGTCTATTATAACTATTAGTTAATAGCCCAAAAAGTGATTCCTAATTAAATTACTGTAACGCATCAAGTACTAAAATATACCAGATAATTAAAAATACTACTAGCCAAGAAAAAAATCGCGATGTGTGGATGTAAGCACAGCTTCTATAAAACTGAAACTATGTGGAGGGAAGTAAAAATCAGTTTAGAGTTACAAGTAATTGACACTTCCGGTTTATCAATTATATCTTAAATTAAATATAGACATAGAAGCCCAAAAATTATTATTATGAAATAAATGGGTAATACGACTTAAACCTCTAAACGAATAAGACTTAAATCTCTAAAACATTTCTAAACAATCCAACTTGATTTTTTTTAGAAGGTCCTTTCCTATTCATTGGCTTGGCTTCTTATCATTTGACTAGTCCATTTCTGCAATGTTACAATATAATGTATAATTATATAATGTTATAGAAATAAGTTTTACAGATGTTTTTTAAAAAATAATTCCGAGCGTCGCGAAAGCTGCTTGTGTTACTGTTAGATATAGCGTTTCATAATATGATCTGTAGCTTTTGTTCTCCCTCCTATGATGACAAAATAAAACAAGATGTTGTAATACGAGAATCCTTTCTTTGTCTCTCTTGTTGTGTTTTGCGATCAAAGTCTCCTGCCTGATGGCTCTATACATCTATACATATAACATCAAGTAACTATTTCATTATATTGTAAGCAATTGCGTAAATATTTAAAAAAATATTTAAAGAGAAAAACAAAATAAATCACCCCACTATGTAATATATAAATATCCACATACCTACCTTTTTATCAAATTTTTCTATTCTTATTACTAGCTATCACCTTAACAGTCTGTAGTGCGGGTGATTTAACACAGGTATAAAAGTTTGAGCCACGGTATAAATATAGCTAAGATAAAGGAAATAAAATAAAAATCCTTGATTATGCAGTATTTCCAAGGGGACGTAATATAGCAGTCCCTAGCAAGATTAAAGAATTGTTATATTCGGCTTTACAACAGAGCACCACAGCCTTTTAAATTCATGAGCCAAGATATGGTAGAGGAATTTGTAATTATTGGAATAATTAAAATTATATCATGTAGGAAAGAAATTCGTTGACTGGTAGATACTATAATAGGATGTAAATAGTTGGGGGTGCAGTCAAAAAAACACAGCAAATAAGTTGGAACTTGTTATATTATATATGTGCCGACGTTTCGACCTACTGTGTAGGTCATCTTCAGGGCCAATAGGAGTGGCTGCTCGGTGCAGAAGGTAACTGACCAATTAGCTAACTGGGTAATTAACTAACTATTTACATCCTCTTATAAAATTATATCTCTTGTAATGAGATTATTTGAAATGTCATTGTCGCTGTTCTGAGGAGGTTTTCCATGAAGAACTATTAATTTAAATTAAGGTTAGGCCCCGACTTCTATTGAATAGAACCCCTTGACATCTCTTGAGCGGTAATCTACAGCTGTGTAATTGAAGTAGCAATAATTAATATTACTGAACGGTCCCTTAAAAGGGCTCGACCGCGACTTAAAATAATCCCTTAAGCGATCTTAACAGCAGTAATTATAAATTTTGTTATAAGATTCTAAGTAGTTTATTGTCATAAAGTCTGCTAGCTAGCTCTAGTGCGGAATTGAAAATCAGATAACATACATAAATGAGCATACCTAGCATAATCCTCCCATTTACGTTTTGAAGGATCCATAAGAGGCTAGACCGTTGGATTATACATTCCGACAACTTCACAAAATGCACACGGTAGGCATTTTAAGTTATTAATTCGATTAAGAAAAAACAACTTCGAAGATGAGGGGGATTCCCCAACACATTTTTATACCTTGCCGCCTAAAAAGGCATCATTAATTCGACGGGCTAAATTCTATAATTTTATTCGAACCTGCCTGACTAGGAGTAATAAAATATTTGCGAGCCATTTAGAAAACTAACCTCCTTAATACAGAGAGGTTATTAAAGGCGACTGGTGGATGATTTAGTGAGCTCAGTTATATTTTAGGTCAGTAGGACCCGTAACCGTCCTATAGCCTCCTTCCGTCACCTCAAACACTTAGTGTACACCTAGACCTGCTACTCAGCCAATTGTCTCGTCCCATTTTAATTAATTAATTTTACTTTATTAGTCTAGATAAATAAGGCTAGACTTTTCTAAAAAGCTGTTAATGACTTTTCTAAAGCTTTGTCTCAAAATAAAGTAAGCCATTTTTTTACAAAAATTATCGTATAATTCCTTTAAATATAAAAAGAATCTAAATTAAGTATAATAATAAGAAATAAAAGATGTAATATATAAATATAGAAAATAATAAGGACACGAAATGAAAAATGTTAAAATACAGTCATTTCAGAACAGGGAAGTTATATTGAATAATTCGAACCCTAGGCAGTGTATCACAATTCAAGAGTGACAGTGAGAGAGATTTTTTATGAATTCAATTTTTTTTATTCAATTGCTTCAGACGTTTCGTTTAATAATCTAAATTTATGATAGAATCAATTAATTGGACAGCATCATGTAATAATATTTTAATCATTTTTAAATCAAAATATGACACAAAACCAGGAATAGCAAGAGAGCTACAATATATACAACATAATTAGTTGCATTAATGGAAAAAAAAGTTTTTTGTTGTTTGCTTTCACTTTTTTTCTATGTTAAAATTCACTTAATTTCGCAAAGTGAAGTAATAATTGTTCGAAAAATCTTTGAGCGTGTATGGGTAAATAAAAGTATAACGTGTAAGGAATATAAACATAATTGAATGTGACAAAAAACATCTTAAATAATATTACCTGCGGACATTGAGAAATTAGCAATTATGATCTTTAAAAAAATTGTATTTAGATGTATCAATTACCAACTTTTTTTTTTTGGTTTCCGACGACTCTTAAAATAAATCTAAATTATGGTAAGGAGCCAATGAATTATACAATATAAAATAATGATATTTTTAATTTAAAAAAAAATTATTTATTGAGATTTAAAACTTTATTATACTAATAACTATTATATTATACTAATATAACAAGTAAATAAGGAAGGAAATAGTTGGGGGTGCAGTCAAATAAAACACTAAATAAGTGGGTACTTATTTATTATGTGCCTTACACTTATTTGACTGTACCCCCAACTATTTCCTACCTTACTCAGATCTTCCAGTCAACCATCTCCTCGCTTAACAAGTAAATAGAATGAATGATACATAATGTTTTGAGATAATGACATGTAGAGAAAGTACCCACACGTAGTACTCAATTTAATAAATATCAAATCTTAAAGTGAAATAAAAATCATAAATTTTAAGAGTGGGTAAGAGAAATCAACATGGGTGGTATTCATAAAAAAAAGTTTTAATCCAATACTATGCCAAGATTGAGAAATGAATAATTATGATCTCGTGACTAACTTGTCGTTTATACGATGATAAATAAATAAATTAAGAAAAAGATAGATAAATCTATAAAATAAAAGGAAATTTATACAATTGAAAAACTTAATAATATTGGCATATAAATAAGTAAATCAATCAATTCAGTTAACTCTATAAGACAAGTAAGTGACAGGATAATTTTCTCCTCTTTTATTATACTTTATTAATTTATTACTTTATAATCATGATCATGAAGAAAACCCCGTTCCAGTCACAACAATTATTTATTGTTTTAAAACATTTCGACAATTACGTCATTTTCAATTATTAAATTAAGCATTTTTCATCAAAAACATCATGTATAACTTAATAAGTTATAAGTAAATTATCTGTAAAAAACAACAATTACAATAAAACAAATTTTTTGTATGTATATATACATATATAAATCTAAAAACATGTCCCGACAATTAGCAAACCAAGTACAGATACCTCATAAAAAGCATTATTAATATCTAAAATTTATCTCCTTAGGGATCAACTATCCTCTCCGTATGTGAAGTAAAAGGTGAGTTGTATATAATTTTTTTATTATTTTACTGCTTTTTAAAATTCTATATGTATTAAATTATTATACATATATAAAACAATTCTTAAACATTTTGTATTTAATCAGTATCATCATAATATAACATTTCAAAAAAATTATGTGGAATCACTTAAGAGATTAGTAATTGAAAATGACGTAATTGTCGTGACTGGAAACGAAAAATTCGTTTTCTTCATGATCATGATTACAAAAGATTGCAGTCCAGTATATTAAATACGAATTAAAATTTAATACTTTATTATGTATTAATTACTTAAGAAACTACTGTCCATTACTGATACAGTCGGATACTACACCTCAGGTTTCATGTAGTATTTTCCCTGTTTTTCTATTAATATTAGCCTATAAATATTTTTTTAAGAGCAATAGATATAAACAATCTTTACTTTCCCTTCGGTAAGAGGAGAAAGCAAAACGCGTCAGCAAAAAATGTAACATTTACTTTTTCTACAGAAAGTCGAGGATTTCTTATTCCCAACAATGCCAGGAATGGAAAATGTTTTGATATTTGTGGTCTGGGAACCGTGAGAGGTGGAAGTCTGGAAGTCAGGAGAACCATTGAGGAATTCGAAACCGTAAAATATAATATTACAAGTGAAATTACTGAGATAACTGAAGCAGTAATATCAAATCAGCAGTGATAGGATTACATTACTCATTGCAACGTCTAAGGCAGGTTGTAATAAATTCCATCTAACAACTTTCACTGACAAGGAGACTGCCATATAAATAAAGAAATAAAAAAAAATTGTGTTAACCACATTTTTTTATTTTACAGCAATCACATTCCAAGTAGAATAATTGATAACTTTGGGAATTATTGCAATTTTATATTATAATTAAATTTGTTTGGATTTGATGAATTGGTTTTTCCTTGGGATTCATTTATATCGCAGTTCTGTTTCGTGATTCACGAAATGTCGAACATTTCATTTTGTGTGTAAAAAAACAAGAGCAATATTATAATCTAATGAATATAATCTATATTAATATTAATTTAATAATTTATAAAATTAATCTAATAAATTATATTATATTGTTTAAACCATAAATTTACAATACCTAGATCAAACAAGAGTAATATATATATATATATTTATTATTTATTTTATCGTAATTCCAAAGATAACGTGGCCATTCAGAAACTAGAAACAATGTTCTTAGCAAAATGTTTCTTTTATTTTAAGAATTACAGAAAAAAAATCGTTACTTACCCGACGCACAATTTATTATTCTTTCTTTTTTGAAAGAGGAAAATTTTTTCTCAATAGCAATTGCATCATAATGGAATTATAAGTCAATCACCCCAAAATTTTTTTAGAAAATTACGTATTTGATCATACATCATTTTGTACTCCGGAATCTTCATGATAACTTACGTAAATTTCTCCAAGGAAATAATCAGTTGAAACTCTCTGTTTTTTATGAAAATAAAGAACAACAGGTCAAGCCAATCCTTACGTCAATTAGCGTAAAACAACCATGTTATAGAGGAAAGAAAAATAATAAGGAAAATTTATAGGCCAAAATACACAATTTTCCAACCTCGCAGGAAACATCAGAAAGAAAAGCTTACGGCCACATCAGAAGACACCCACGGGTCAGACACACTCCTTCAGAATTCATAGAAGACTACACCCTGGATGACACAAACCAAAATTGAAGAAAAGGCCCAGTTTGACTAAGAGGACGTCTTGTAACCTTGTGTCAAAAGCATCTTTAGAAGTGATGCCAGAGAAGACAGAACCCACAGCCCAAAGTGAACTTAAGAAAGGAACACTCTCTTAGTGAACGAATGAGGGTGTATTGGAATAATAGTAACAAGGAATAGTCATGAATGCTTCGTGTGATCTGATAAAAGGGCCTGTTACACGAATTGCAATATATATTTATATCGGCCGCTTATTTGTTGTTTATTGGTTCTATTTTTCATTATAATTAGCCTTCTGCTCACTAGGCATCTAAAGAAGATGCTACGGATACCTTAAATTAAGTAAAATTGGTTGTTCGTACGGTAGCGACCCTATTAAAAGGTGTTTACACAGGCAACACAATGAACAGGCTGCTGTGAGAGGTAATTTGGTTTGGTAGGGGACAGTGGGGCGATTCGTCAAGGTGCCTCTGCCCGGCCGCCTCTTGTTTTTTAGACCAGGACGTGAGGCTAAAGGACACAAAGACTCCCCCCCCCCCAGAGGACAATTTAGCGAGGCTATGTACCCAGCCTATGTATACGGCCTAGGGTCACCTCCTCTTATATGTAGTTTAAACTATTCCACAAGGTTCCCCGACCTCAGGTTCAATGCACACCGCTCCAGGTTCCGAAGGCGTGCTTCTATAGTGGAGTAGAATGGAACCTCTGGTAGCCAGGGCGAATGGGGCTGTTTTGGGTATGATAATATCTCAAACATAGTGTAGCACTATATGTATAACGAAAAAACAACGAGAATGTCACGCTTCTGCATCTCTCAATATAATTTACTCTTTTTGGACAAAATCCGATTTAACTACTTATTCATTGTAGCTAAAGATATACAAATATGCCTGTAAGAAAAAAACAAACAGAAAAAAACACTACAGCCCATGAAGGGTCTCTGGGTTCAATACCTGGAAGAGAATGCACTGTTTCTCGGTTCTGAGAATGTACTGTTCTGAGCAACGGTTGTGTAGGAAGGATCACGCTCAAGGTTTTTCCACTAATTGAGGGTATATCCAGTTTACTAAGCCTGGGTGAGCCCCAGGAGGGCTTCCAGATCCCATTAGTTCCATGCCCAGCTGTTAGCAAATTAAATAAACTATCTGGCACAACAGGATTTGATTCCAAGATCTTCAGCAGGGCAAATCAGTGCTCTATCACTCAGCTACAACGCGCCCTTATCTATACATATCTACATGAAACAATACGAGTACCTTAACGAAGTAACGTATATTATATATGTCAGTCTCTAGACGGAGAGTATTGCTTAAATTTTTGTCAGTGTATGAGTCAGATGTGTTTGATCAGTATTTAAGTTTAGGAATGAACCGTTTTCTTTTCATAAGAGCATATACAACACAACCTTTTTTCATCCCAATAGTTTTTACAGATAATAAAAATAAATAGAGAACGATCAATTCCTTTTCTGATGTACGTTAATGCCTAATCTGTTTACAAGATTGCTGGGATAGATGAGACATACGGTAGAGTAGTCCTGTGATAGAGGCTAGAGCAACCTGCTGCGGGGTGCGGTAAACTAACGGTCCAGTTCTCCTGCGTTCGGAGGTTGTCTATCTCATCGCACGGTTAGTACTCCTGATTCGGTCAACATCTTGGCTCTACTGCACAACAGAATTGGATAACAACGAGATAAAATGTATTGTTGACGGTTATCTGAATTTATACTATATATAATGCCTAACTTATATATTATATGTATGGAGTCTTATCCAGATAGACTCCTAATCGTTCTTCTCTAAAATGGCTCGATTTTGTTTCATTTCAGCAACGATACACAAATGGAAATCCTGCAGTAACTTCCAAAAAATAGAATATACCAAAGAAATAAACCAAGGTATTGTCTTTTGCAAAAAAAAAAAAAAAATCTGGAACATCTAGATTATATAACATCCTACATTCTTATTTAATCCCTCTCACCGTCAGAAAATCGACGTACGCCTTTTTGTAAATCAATTAAGTAAAACCAGTATAAGCACGCACATACGCACTGAACCAAAAAATTGAATGGTTCCAGGCAAGTCTTAGTTTTTGTACGTAATAGATGCCTCG
Organism: Troilus luridus; assembly: GCA_964056705.1. Taxonomy (NCBI): domain Eukaryota; kingdom Metazoa; phylum Arthropoda; class Insecta; order Hemiptera; family Pentatomidae; genus Troilus; species Troilus luridus. The sequence continues at coordinate 92,141,840 of OZ057415.1, read as the reverse complement.
GGGAGTTTTTTGTACAGCCCAAGAATCCCATCCAGGTAGCACACCCACGGTTTTCTAAGAACTTTAACTTTTGTGGACCAAGAACTTTTCTCCTCGTCTGGGCATGAGGAAGCCGAAGCTTGTTTGTGTGTGTGTGTATATATATATATATATATATATATATATATATATATATATATATATATATATATATTGGTTTCTACTTATCTTGACTGTTATGGAAATTTGGAAGTTCTTGAGTTTCAGTCATGTATATTTATTTTAGTGTGCTATTTAATGTTTTTACTAAAAGCTCATTTTTCACTGTCAGGGCATTAATATGAGGCTAACCTAGTCTCGAAACGTCGCCTTAAGAAGTTGAAATAACTGACTGAAACTCAAGAACCAAAACATAACATATATATATATATATATATAATTTATTAAAATTTACAACTGTATTTTAAAAATATAACAAGTATGAAGGATGAATGAGACATAATGACATGAGACAAAGGCAACTATAGAACCCACAGGTAGTGTATTTTTTTTTTTTTTTTGCATAAGACAATGCCTTGGTTTACATCCATACATAGCCATATTCTGCTTTGTGGATGCTGCAGCATAACTACACCATACCAAAGCAGACACAGACGATTACGCCTCATTGCTATTTAAAATAATTCCTCCCCCGCGATTGGTGGGTGCGCCTCGCCAGGATTGGCCAATATTACGCCGGCCTTGCAATTTGGGTCATCCCCGAAATTATTGGGTCTTAAAGGAAATTAATCGTCTTGCCTCATCAACCTGCCTCCTACGCAACCGGTTCGGGTTTCGACCAATTTTTAAGCAACTGTTCTGTCGAATTTTTATTTTACTCTCCCATCACTGTAATTTCAAGCCTTACTTTTATTTTTATCTTCGTTTTGATTATTTTGAAGTTTTTTTCCCTCCCTGAGGAGTAATGATTTTCGGTCACTAGTAAATGTCCATTTAAAGTGGTTTAATAATTTAATGTTAGTCTTACCCCCTTCTTCACAATTTTAATAAATCCTTTATTGAAAACGAAATAGTTTAAAACGCGATATAAACTTTTTTTTAAATGTATTTACTCATTAAAATTTACAACAGTATAACACTACAAAGAGTAAATGGCAGGAATGATCCATAATAGCATTTATAAATACGAATGGAAAAACTACTCAGTGGTGGTATTCAAAGAAAAAAATTCAACGTAGAAGCCATCTTCTTTTAAGACGCCTCGGAGGATTATCAGGAATTGAAGAGGTTTACAGGTTTGAAACTAGCGGTTTTGAGGGAGAATAAAGTTTTTCATGAATAGACTGGTATCTGGTTCGTGTCAAATCAGTAACAAATGTAACATTGGGATCATTATGAATTACATTATTCTTAACAGAGTAAGGAGCATTGAGGATTTTACGAAGGATTAGGATTGTAAGGATTGGAGAGGAATTCGATGGCTTAGTGGAGCTCCAGAGGTTTACTCCGTATGATATAAAATTAAAACTGGGAAGTATTTTTCTTTTTCAAAATATTAAAAATTAAAAAAAAAGAAAAGAAATATCACTTAAAATTTCTTTCAAGATGCTCAATGTCCCTAAAAAAATTATTTACATTTTATTTCTGTCTTCTTCTATTTTATGGGTTGTAATGGTACAGGTTTTATATATATAGTTAATGATAAGATATATTTTCTGTTTATATATGGCAGGTTCCTACTTGAAGAGATTCTCTTTTCTCATTATTAAAAAAAAAATCAATGATTCAACTCTATAAATAAATACATTAAAAAAGCGCGATCGCTATTAAAGGAAAACAATTAGATAATCAAGGAGTGTGACTGTCCCATACGTCTCCCTTTTTTGCACCCTCAGAAGGACACAACTAGACAGAGGATGGACGATGTCCGTTAGTCTCGAGAGTACGCCATTAATCCATTCCCTCCTTGGCGGGACGTTTATTCACTCGGAATAGCGAGGCGATTACTATTCCATCATAGGTCCACATGGACGTCCATGTGGAAAGTGGCTTGGAGCAGGTGGCGCGGATCACTCTCCTCTAGAGGGAGAGAAACCCAGAGCCGGTAGCGAGAAAGCCACTTTCTAACATTTAATTGTCATTCCGCCGCCCTCGGCCGACAATGCCCTCCGCCGGGGAGAAACTGTGTCGGCTTGCCGTGTGATGTCTTCTCATCTTGTCGGGCGTCCTTAGAGCTACCGTTTCCAGTTCCCATCTTGTCGGGCAATGCCATAACGAAAGTGAAATCAGAAATAAAGAAACAGAAAAAAACTGATCAGGAAGAGCGAAAAGGAAAAAGAACGTCTCTATTAAGAACTTGATTGAACAATCCATTGATAAAAAGAACTCTCACCTCTTATTTAAAACTAATAAAAAAAGGTTTTCAGATTTCCCGTTTAGCAAAAGAAAAAATCTTGGAAATCGACAACAAACTTATAAATAAGTATTAGTTAAATAAATATACCGGGGTAGATATAAGTATTTGGCAAGCCATACTGTTTTTTAGTCGAAATAATTAAGATCCAAGAGTTAGCGTAAGCGAGAAAGGGGATTAGAAGATATCCCTAAGTATTACCCTCATGAAAAGCATCTAAAATATATAAATTGTATTTTTAGTAATACAATTGAGTAACTATTGATATATTTTATAAAGAATTTGAAGCAAAAATGTATGTTCGCCCTTATTCAGTAGGTGGGGGGGGGGGTCATATTTATAATAGAAAAGAACAAAAAAGCAATTTTATTCTGGTACTCAGTCCGTTTAGAATACCAAACATGGGCAGAAGAAGAAATATAATATATATCTAGCCATTTATTTATTAATAATAATAATAATAATAATAAAGTCTTTATTTATTCTGCGGCAAGTCCCTTTAGAATAAGAGTACAGGTTTCTACACAGCGTATTATTATGTATTAAAGTATAATGTATTAATTACTACCATTAAATTAACAAATGAGAAAGAATTAATGATAAAAAAATAGTTGCGAATTACCTCCAATGATAACATTAAAAAAAAAAAATAATAAAAACAGAGTACAAGAAATAAAAATAACAGAAATAAGATAACAATAATTATATATAGAGAAACAATATATAATTACAGATGTATGCAAATCACAATGTCAAGAAGAAACAAACAAAGCAGAAAATGAAACAAAAATATGAACAATATCAACTAATATAACTTGTTTTTAAAAATATCTAATATAAGTTATATCAGTAATGATATAAATATACTTATATATAATTATATTATATTACGTATATTTAAGACAAAATTGGTCCTCTCCTCCAGTCCAAAGATCAATACAATATGTTTTTCATTCATTTAACGTCACTTGAATGCTGCTATGGCTAATAGGTCGATGCTACAGTGGGAGTCCTAAATTTTCCCTATCCAGGTAAAATCAGTACAGGGATCTTTAACGAGTTGGTAGGACCGATACAGATGCAAGTTTACAATACAATACACTTATGTTGCTTGGTATTGATAGAATAGATCCCGAAGGGTTTCGGGTATAAGATTGAGAGCTGTTTGATTGTGCCTGTTTCCCCAGCGAGGTAAGGGAATCCCATTGTGCTCTAGCTTAGCGTTGCATTGTCCATACGACTCAAGCCAGTATCGACTCTTTCCTCCCTTTTCCCAAACTATTGTGTGAAGAATCCCATCCCGTCGTCTCTTAATCCTTCTTTAACTTCTCCCGTCTTCTCCAATATACCTACCTCTTGCTAAATCCTGTCTTGTCTATTTGTTCAGTGGATTAGTTATTTGTTGACCGAATGGATGTTTAAATTGAAAATACCTTCAGTCAAATCATTATTTTTATCATACTTAAAACAATTTTTTTTTTTACAAAAGTAATAATAAATATCAACGTATCTTATGTTGATTCCATTCAACATTTACAACATAATTCAATAATATTTTAGGTCTATGTCCTCTTAAATAAGAAATATATAAAATTTGTGAATAAAAAAAGAAGTAATTACACTGATGAAACTCGCCATTGGGTAGTTTTTGCCTTGCTATAAAAAAGGTTTGTAATTGAACTTCCCGGGTTCAGTACACGACAGAGACTACTGTTTCTAGAATAATGATTGTGCTGGAAGGAGACTTGTATTTTTCCTATGCTTCTATCCAAGAAAAGAAATCACATTGCTTCGTTGGATCACAAATTGAATGCATCGCCTTACATTGTCAATATGCTTCGACAAATTCTCAAAATCAACATGCAAAAGTACTTTTAATTTCAATCAACAATAGCAATAAATTATCGATTTATTCCGGTATCGAAGTGATAATTGCATTAACAAATAAAGTCCGAGAAGCGTGGGAGAGAATATTACTTTTTTCATTTAAACGTTCCCACTCTTTCTTCGAATTGTGACTTTTCAAGGACGCTTAATGCAACCCATTTATATAATTGGCATTGATATGTCACCTATAAACAGAGAAAGAAGGAGGCGATAAATTAATATATCCGAGATACGTTATCTGATACATTTAATATTGATAAATTTAGACTACATGATCCAAAAACGAACAGGTGCTCGAAACACCTACGAATAAACGCGAAAATCCACCTAAGCCGCCATAATTGAGCCGAAAATTGTTTTAAATGCTACTGGAATATCTTGCCTTAAATATAGTAATTTCAGTAATCAACCTCTTTTTCGGGCAAACGAGAAAATGAATTTCTTTTTTTTAACCAAACAAATGAACTTATATCATCTTTTAGACAACCTTGGAGATCAAAGAATAATTCGCAGGTTTAATATTAATTCAAAACCTAATAGACCTCATCCTCATTATGTTGATGCAGAAGAATTATTTGTTGAGAACCAGAAATGCCGTGGTGTAGTAATCGTCGAAGTTTCTTCTTATTACGATCTGGAATAAACATTTGGTGTTAATTGTTAGACGAACTGACTCCACCGACTCTCATTCCAAAGCCGACTGATATACCAAAATTAACAATCACTAACTAACACAATTATTATACGCAATGTGTTACTTAAACGATATGTACGTGACACAGGTGTCATGCAGATCATCAAGATATTTCAGTCGAAATCCCTTGGTAATATTACTCACTGTCTCTTCTACGTAACTAATAAACTATTATCCGAAGGTCCGGACATATTTTTCACGATAGACAGTAAGTGAACCACAAAAAAAAAACTTAGTAAACTTACTGGTGCAAACATTCCTGACAGACAAATTACCACAGAATCCGACAAGAAGACTGAAACATCTCTGAAGGAGATATCTACAACAGACAGTTCAAGCTAGGAGTGACTTTAATGGAAGGTTTCTGTTAGAAGAAGAGCACATACAATATATGCCAAAAAGTATTTATAGAATATTCCCAAATAAAAATTGCTTGAAGAAATCCTGTATCTGTTGCTTAGGATAAACCTACCCAACTATCCAAAATATGTCCAATATTAATGTAGTAATACTTCTGCATGTAAAATTAATTACTTAAATGCATCCATTATTGAGCTTATGAATGGTGCATTGATGAATTCCAGGAGATATTGAAAGGGGTGGTTTCCTGCTACGATGAGGAATGAAGAAGGACTAATCACGTAAGTATTCCAACGTGACTGTATTTTAGAATCAGACGATGGGCAAAATACTCATCACACCTGTCTTATGAAGTATTCTCCGCTTTATGTTTTTCTCTGAATAATTCTTTTATTTATGATATTTAACAATTTCTTTTTTAAGTATATTTGTATATTTTGTCTACAAATAAACATCCTTCTAATAAGGATCTTATAGAAGTATGATACGAATGCTAAATGAAAGAGTAAAAAACAAGTCAAATAGCAGGCTCAGTTTACGAAACTTAATTGTATGTTCTTGGCAGTGTCGATCTGCTAGTTGACCGTCCTGGCTAATTATTTTTTTAAAAAAGGAAAGACGTGTCTTATCTTCTTTTGAATTAAATAAAACGATTTTAAAATGTAGGCAACGTTTTTCTGTTATCCTTTGATAACATTGAGAAGATGATAAAAAAAGACAAGCGTAATTCGAAAACTGACGAAAATTTGATAAGCGTTATCGGAATATCATAAGCCAAAAAAATCAAGGAAAGTTAAAATACCCTGTTTTATGTTTTTAAAAGTATTATGTTACTAATTAGGAGCGGGGTAACTCAATCTGTAGAGCGCCGAGTAATGCACTATATTTTTTATTAGGCCGTAAAAAAAATTCACAAATTCTTCTTAACCCACGAATTCCCAACCGCCAGGTTTTACTCTACAGAGAATAGCTCTTTTATCACACTAGAATGCCTTATACCTCACAGGATCGATACACTATTATTTTTCCAGGGCAAGAAATTACGACTGACGTGGTCCGATTGGATGCAGGTCACCAGTGCCCCTACCTGGATTTCACCTGCTCAGGACTACACAATTAGGACACGCGGCCAAAAGTGTCACAGCGAGATGGCCACACGACTCCCGCTAAATGGCCCAACGGATTTAGACGAGGGAATAGCGGATTTGTAGCACCTCTCCTCTGTCTCGAAAAAGAACACTCGTACTCGCGAAACGTGAAAGCGTGGAAATACTAAAAATCTCAGAGGGATCACCAGAACTGTCGGAGGTTTCTAAATAATTATATGTAATAAGGCACCGCTGAGTTTCCCCAAAAATATTATTATTTTTTCTAAATCTTTCTCTAACTGTATGCTATTGAGAAGTTTTACTGTCAGAATATGGTAGTTGAAATTAGCAACATTTAGTTGAAACCATTATAGAGAACTTAAATAGTTGTGGAAAAGAAAAAAAGGTTTAACGCTATGAGAGACATACGAATATTATGGTGAACCATGCATGATTTCTAGCAATATTATTCAATAAATTACCCTAGCATTTATTTTATCTTAATCTTTAATATTATAAGAACCTTTCCAAACTAAAAAAAATTTAATGACAAATCGATTGAGCTCATAAAACGTACAGAAACTCATTTCTTCCTTAGACGAAATTTGAAATTTATTTAAACTATCTTTTAAGTTAAAAAAATATACGAACGCTACTTAAATGATCACGAACTAATTTCTAGTGTGCTTTTATTACTACTAATATTAACAACAGTAAGGATATCGAAATTGAAAAAAAGTGACAACACATCGAAAAATACAATTCTTTATCCGACATGGAGCCTAAAATTTTAAAATACTATCTTATATACAATAAATGTTGAAATTTTGATGTTTTAAAAAATAACTGATTTCCAAATCAATGGGGGAGTTTAACCCCATATGTCTTCTATATAAAATTTCATTTCCAGAAAAATCATCTCGGTTCCAGCAGAAAAGAATACGGCTTGACCTTCATTGATGTAAACCATTGGAGAGTGACTAACGACTAGGTTTCACAACGACTAGTTTCCATACCGCATTACATCTGCTGGTTGTAAATCAAATTTCAATAGCTGATAAATGTCATAAGAAAATGACATTGGTATCTATTTTTCTAGACTGCACTAAAATACGTTTTACTACTGTAAAACTAAAAGACTGTAATAAAATCTTTCAGTTCTCGAGATTCAGTCTTATATTCGTTACACTTCCTCTTGACGACATTTGGAGCCTATATTGCTCTCATAACCATGCCCTAACAGTGTAAAAATATGCTTTTAAATGTAAAATTTACGCTTGAAGGATGTTATTACATACACACTACAAATTGATGACGAATTGTTTACTACCACATCAATTAATCAAAATTCCTGTTCAATATTACCATTTACTCTGTAAATATTATTGTAAATGTTACACATTTCAGCAATCACTAGTCTTGAACCATATTTACTGAATACCTAATACATTATTCAACAGTTTTTCTTTATTGAGTGATGTGGTAGTAAACATTTCGACATCCGTTTGCAAGTAAGTAACATTTATTTATTAACATAGTACTAGTGTAACTTCATTTAGACTATTTTTTATATTTAGACTAGTGTATTATTTAATATTGTCTATTGAAAGCATATTATTTCACTGATAATGCATGATGATGAGAACAATATAGACACGAAACGTCGCAAAAAGGGAGTTATACGACTGAACCTCAATAATGGAAATTAAAACTTAGATATATTTAAATATGTGGAAATCTTTAAAAAAAAACCCTTCTTTTGAAAAAGCTCTAATATTAAAACAGAGAAAATAAAGGACAAGTTTGGCTTGCAGAAGGCTTGTGAGCTACAGACTGCTAAGGAGTTAGAGACAGTTGAGCCTTAGGGCCTGGTGCAACGTACAGAAATAGTTGTGATATTTACGTCCTGCAATCTCCTGTAGTCGGCTGGAGAAGTACTCAGACGCATCTTCCATATGTCTCCAATCCCCATCACAGATTTCACAAAAATAATTTAAGACACAAGGGAATAAATAATTTTCTATCCATCATTATTTAAATCTTTGTAACATCTAAAGCTAAGCAGAAAATGGAGAAAATAAAATTGTGCAGTTTATTAAAAAAAATAATATTTATAATCAGGCTTTGATTTACGTAAATTAAAATAATACAATAAGCTCACTTTCTAACATTTTTTCAAAGTTTCTGTATTTTTTTAAAATAATAAATAACCCTACTGATTCGTTAAGAACTTTTTAACAAAAACATGCTACAATAAAGAAAATATAAGTTAAACAATAATACTTAAAACTAGAATCATTCAAAGAAATAAAGGTAGATAACAAAAACAAATATTTTTATCTATTTTAAAGTTGGGGAAATAAAATAATAAACAATTATTTAGCTAAATGAGAGAATACATTTTTTTTCTTTTAATTTGTTAAAACAGTAATTCTAAAATGTAAAAGAAATAGAAAAAGAAACGTAACTTTATATTGGGACTACCCACACCTGGCCATAAGGCTACATCATACAAATCCAAAAAAGCTAATAAAAAACAACAGACAATTCCAGACAAAATCCTAAGCAACTAAGGAGAATTAATGACATCAAATAAAAAACATGTGCAAGTTAATACATCTTTAACTGTTCCCAAGAGCAACAGAGATACAATATTTTTATTGATATAATCTTTAATTATATGGTATAATTTTTAATGATATAACAAACCAGATTTCAAAGAATAAAATGAATTTCTATCTCTTGCCACTGATAGTAGTTGCCTCGCTGTGTTACGGCTTCCTGGAGAAATTTTCTCATGAGAACTTTTTCTTTTTCTTTCAATTCATAGCCAATAAACACTACATGATAAAAACACTTTCAGCTGTATGTACACAAATAAATGAAAAACAAATCGATTCAATGCGGAAAGAAATCGAACTGGTGACTTAACTACACCGATATAACCGGACCCAACAGGAATTAGAACGCATTTCTTAAACCGTAGGATGTTGGTTGTTTTAATTGCAGCTCCATGCATATGCAAAATTATTCTAGAATATATACATATAAAATTGTTTATCTGTTCGCTCTATATAAGTACCAAAAGGACTGCATAATGCAAAGAAACCTTGGCAACACTTAAAATAACAATGTTAAGACTTGACACTAAGTACGTGTTAGAACTTTTTTTGTTTGTTTTAGTAATTTACAACAGGTTGTTTTCTTTAATTTAATGGCGACTTATTACAACCTGAACGTTTAGGATATCAATGAAGACTACAAGGAAAAACCAGAAATTGAATGAGAGAGAAAAAAAATGAAGCTTTTTATTATTCCTTGTATCATATTATAAAGCTTAACTAGTATTCGAAGTTAATTTCAAAATTTATAAAAATATATTTTTGCATACTTGACCATACAGAAATTAAGTGGTTTCCTTTTTTTCTATCAATATATTTATTTGACAAAAAATTACTACTACCTTAAAAATAACTACTTTTCACTTTTTTCTTCAATTTAACATTAATGGTTTATTCACAATATAATTTAAAAAAAGGGAACTAAATGAAACATTACAAAAAAACCTAGTGGTAGGTTCGTGCTTTAAAAAAATTGCTTTCAGTACGTTTATGGGTGGTTTATACACATATAATGTGACAAATACTGTGCTGATATTCAGCAGTGTCCAAATCGTATATATGATTACATTGAAAATCTCACATTAACCCTTGTGCACCAAAATGAATACATCTATTTCGATAACTTGCAATATCGAACCTCACACACTATGATAAAAAAATCTGTTTAGAGTTCCATCAATTTAACTATAATGATGAGTTTACGATTTTTAAATAAATATATTACAGTTTTTTCATGGGTATCTTTTTTCATAAAATATCTCTAGAGCTTCGGTGAATTTTCCCTAAAATGAGTTTCTTGTACTCAAGAAAGCAGGATCATGTTATTTTCATAGTGAATATAAAACAAAAATTATATAAATAATAATAATACCGTAGGTAGAAATTATTGATCTATTCTTGTACGATTATCTTTTTCTTAGCAAGGTCTCTAATCTGTTTTGAACAATGCTGTCGACGACAATTCATACATTGTATTATTCTTAAAAACGTTACAAGCCTGAATAAGCTATCAATCTTGAGGAGACAAGAAAGACTAGCCACAGGTGGCTGAGTGAGGTACCAGAATCCATTCCGGGTTCCAAAACCGGACAGCAATTTGAGGATGAGATAAGGAAGAGGCGATGGCCGACCAAGGACACGCGACAAGCTCCGTCAATCTGCCTACTGCCTAATGCATCGGCGCGTTCTGAGGAATAGGTCTGCCAGAGTAATTGCCAATAATACTAACAACTATTTCGAATGAAGCAGGCGATAGTAAAAGATAATCAACAGGACAAAGCCCGGCGGTGGTAGAAAATTCAGTTTGCTCCTATTCATGAGTTCTGAAAACATCTTAAACAACGATAACTTCAAAACATAATCCAGGATAAAGTAGAAGAAAGGGATGAAAATTATCAGCAGGAATAATACTCCTGGCCAAGAAACGAAATAGAGTGGATAAATCTCAACTTCGAAGAATCGCTTCATGCGACAAGAGACAGATACACATTTAGATATTTAGTAGCAATCGCTAACTTCAGTGAGAAGACGAAAAGCAAGAAGAAGAAGATGAGTTGTTAATTTATTTCATTATGTTATATGATTTTATAGTTGTATGATTTATAGCTAATTGGGTGAAGCTACAGGAGGATTCCTAAATTCTTCTCCAGGAATAATGAGCATAAGGATCTTTAACGAATACCCGACACCGTACTCGTACTCGTAACGTTCTGGAGCCAAATTTTACATCCCTTCCGAAGGACGCATTAACCAAGGCATGTTAGCAACTAAACCCCAGGGGACACTTGAAGAAGAAAAGGTTTGCCATTTAGTAGAGTTGGAGACATAATTATTCAACTTAAAAAACCATTTATTTTTCTTGATCAATATACAAGATCTATGTTTGAACATTTAATGAAAAATGAACATAAATAGATATTTAATGATCTTATAAGAATCTCTAAAACCCCAGTGGATAAGTGGTTAAGTCGAATTTGTTCAGAATGAGTACATTGAACTGAAGGAATCGGAATGGTATCATTCTGGTAGTTCATAAGGAGCTAATCCCGGCCTTGAAATGGAGTTATTGCTTACATTATAACTCCATTCGAAGCCACAGATCTACGAAAACGACACAACTCCGTTTCTCTAGGTACAAGAAACTCGTTCTGGACAAAACTCGACATAACCAATTATTTACCGGGGCTACATTTCGTATATAGCTCAAGTGATACTTTTATCAACTATACACAAATAAATTAATCTTAGTTAGGTTTATCCTTCTAAAATACTTAAAATAAATAATATATTTCCTCTCAGCCTCCTGCCTAATTGGGAGGTAAATTCTATAAGTGTCCATTACAGAATGAATATTTATTTTCTAAAATAGTAATGGAGAACGGTAACAGATAAGACTCTAAACTTCTCATGACATTCATCTAGATCATAGAGTTCCCATTCCGTTGAAGAACGGCTACATATTTCCTAAAATCGTACCGGAGGACGGTAAGAGACAAGCCAAGACGTTGGAAGGCAGCAAGTACGCCTTGGGATAGCCGAACGGAATCACGAAGTAGTAGACCACTCCCTTCCGGTTATGAGCGTGTTTTCTCCGCTCTCTAGGACTACGCTGCATCACATGCCCGCAATCCTGCCCGCTCATTAAATGATTCTCGTTGATTTATAATTGCCGGAGTTTTTTTTCAAGTACGCATTACTTTTTTTCCACCGTCACGTGTAAGCCGCTTATATAAGTAATTCCTGAACATAGGAATGGAGTATTCGAGTTCATCATGTTTTCCAAAAGAATATTTTACTACCAAATGATTTTAGAAGTCGCAATATTAATAAATAAGTAATAAGTGGAATGATGCTAGACTTTTCAAAACGAATGGCACTTCAACACAATTTGAGTAACTACAAATCTGAATAACAAATCTTACTCAATAATAAGTTCACCACGGTTTCGTAGCTAGAATTCGGAAGAAAGGGTAGGGTATGAACATCTTCTTAATTTACAATAGCCGTATACACAATCGTTTGATTTCAATTTTCAGATTCATCAATTCATATTGCTATAAAACGACGGTTTTATATATATATAGTTAATAAAAGAAAAGGGTTTGAATTCTGTTATACGTTCGACTATCTTAAAAAATAAAACCAATACTACAACAACAACACTCAAGGATCTAAAGTTCAAACCTGATAAGGACAAAGGGCATGCGGTCAGGTATCCAATTTACAGAGGCTGGGTGTGCCCAAGGCTAGCTATTGATGTGAGGAAGTGAGGCTTGACCTCTTGTGTTTTAAAAGTTTGGAAAGAGTTCGGGGGAGGAAAGTAAGAGCGTTAAGATGGGGCATTGTACCGGTACTAAACAGGCCCAATCTTAATGAGTGACATTATTAAATACACTTAACAATGTTATGCACCGAATGTATAAACAGAAAAAAATACAACTACAACCCATGAAGGGTATTGGGCTCAGTATACTGAAGAGACTGTACTGTTTTTAAAGTACTATTTGAGGATAAAATACTATTTTATTGTAGTAAGTACTAGTTGAGGGATGAGATGATTTGCCAGAGATCACGTTCAACAGAGGCTAAGTGAGCCCCAAGAGGATCTCCAGATTCCATAGAGACTATGCACAGTTGTCAACAGAATAAATAATGTACCGGCCACAGCCGGTCCCGAGTTAATGACCAAGAGATCAATATATTTCTATGTATATACGTCCCCTTGAATTTTTTAAAATGATTTTTCTCTTGTTGATTTGAAAAGAATGAAGAAACGACACATAAGGAGACAATAGAATTATTCCAGAAAGAAACAATAAACGGAATAAGAACCGAAAGTAATTCAGCCTTCCAACAATTACCCATACGAAATGGACATGGTAGTTTCCCATCTGGCGATAAAGGCACGTGTGAAGAGTATACAATAGGAAACTTGGCGAATGAGCGGCTTCGTGCGAATATTTTCCAATCAGGTTGTTACAGTATCGACCTCAAGATAGGTAGATAAGATTTCTGAGTCACGTCTTAGTAATTGATCCAAGTTCAAAAGGATGGGTTTGATTGTTTATTTGATGTTATTTTTAAAGCATAAATTGTTGTTTGTTTGTTCATTTAACGTAACTTTATGCTGCTATGGCTAATCGGACGATGCTACATTGGGAGCTCTAAATTTTGCCTATCCATGTTCAATTAGGATAGGGATTTTTAACAAGTACCTGACGTCGTACAGGCACGGGACCCCCGTTTAACGTCCCTTCCGAAGGATGGTGTAATTAATGATTTTTTACTCCCTTTAAAAAATCCTAGGGCCATCGGCCGGGCCACGAACCCGCGATCTTGGAGTCAGTAGTTTGTTACGCTAACCACTAGACCACAGGTGTAAATAATCAGTTATATATACATACTTCGTTGTGTGAGGACGCGGAAACTTTAAAATAACGTTGACGAATGCAGGTAATGAAATAGGGCTCGAAGTAAAATCGGATTGATGGTTGATAATTGTAGCAGTCAAGGCAATGATTTTGGTGATATCGTTGTAAGAAGGAATAAGCTATATGGCATCGAATAATTAAAGTACACGGTTAGAGGCAGAAGTCCTTGTATATTTTCAGCCTAGACATTGGTAAGCTTGCGCCTTCTGCCTTAATTATAAAAATTGGAATTCTTATAACAACCATATCGGAGCGGAGTAGCTCAATGGTAGTGCGCTGAGTTGCCATGACGAAGTCCTGAGTTCAAATCCCGTTCGCTGGGAGACTTATATTTATTCTGTTAGCGGCAGGATATGCTTGGATCCTCCTAAAACAGAAAATATAGGGGTTCGCCCAGCCTCTACACAGTGAGTATCCAAAATAAGGGGGAAATCTGGCGGTTGTGCGTGATCTAGGACAAATCACCTCCCGTTTTCCAAAAAGCAGTACAGTCTTTACCATGTACCGAACTCAAGAACCTTCTTTGGTTGTTGCGGTACAGGTTTTAACTATCCTCCTTCCTACTTTTCTTCATTGCTTTCAAACGTGGCCGTTGAAGTCGAAAGATGAATAACGTCTTAATGTATCCCAAAATAAGGTATTGCGTAGAATATCTGGTCAGAAAAATTATGAGACCACGGGAAAATTTAGGATTCCCCTGGAAAACATGTACCCGGTTAATATAGTATCATTGAAATGATAGCGTCGTCAGTGGCTGAAGGTTAAAATAGGCTTGGAAAAGAACTTCTTAATATTAATTAAATTCTAAGAATTAGCCGGAGATGCCTTGGTATACGAAGCGGGGTTGCTCAATCTGTAAACTACTGAGATGCTAGGCTATAGCAGATAAATTACATAATCTGGTAACAGCCACGGAAGGATCCCGTGAAATCTACAGACCATCCAGCCTTTATAAAATGGGTACCCTTTATTAGGGTTAAAACCTCGCGGTTGACCATACTATACACACCCTATCATTAACTGAACCAAAGAGGCTTCAAGGGTTGCAGTGGTACGGAATACATCCATTTCTTTAGATAGATACTTTGGATTAAATATTTTCTAATTGTAATAATATTTTAAAAATGTATCCTTAATGATTTTGGTATACTCAGAAATATAAAAAAACAAGACATGGTGGAATTATAATAGCAGAGGCAGACTTCATTATAAAAACAAAGCGCATACTTCTCCCGAACGATATATACGTGATTTACCTACCAAATTCTCGAAAGCTTCAAAATTATCGCCGCGGATCGGAACGGGTTCCGAATGGTATCTTCATCTATCCCTGCCGTGAATTGAAATATTTTTTCCTTCTCTTCTACCGCTTCTTCGCGCGAGCTTGCAGACCTGAGTGCCTCCCGTATCTCCAGCTTCATCAAAGAACCGTTTCCTCCGCCGTCTTACTTTTTTTGAGCAAGAGAGTCTGCAATCAGTTCCTCAGCGGACCTCCCTAACTTGGTCGAAACAGTTTCAACAAGTTTCGAATAACAAGGGATAAAATAACAATTAAATATCATAGACGTTTATCCTGCTTAACAAAATGTATACAAATTTTATTCTTTTAACAAGTAAAAAAAATATTACAAAATAACTTGAAAATGGATACAGCAAGAATTAGATATCTGGAAACATTTGGTAAACTGAAATATTAAAGAATGACAAAGGCTAATAAGACAAGAAGACTATATTAGATAAACTAAAGCTAATAATATTTATGTTACAATAAACAGTTCTGCCGATTTAATATTCTTTTTTTTTACCTCTACCGGACCATTTTCTTCCTAGTAATAATTTACGATTTAATATCATATAAACTAATTTTATTTAATGACAGGTTTTACCAACATTACTAACTACTTCGTGTGTAATTTAATAAACACTAAAGTTATTTATAAGAGATTATAAGAACAGAAATTACTAAAAAAAGAAACAGCGTTACAAGAGTTTGTTTCTTTATTCATTTTACGTCACTTCATGCTGATATGACTAATCGGACGAGGCTACAGGGACAAAAAAAGTACTTAACAAATGAACCACTTAGTGAAAAAAGGAAATAACTCGATTTTTGCTGTAATATAAACTGAGATAGACATTTTTCTTATTATGTGAAGGCACATTTACTCAGCAGAAAAAGGGAATATCTCAATAGCTCTAGAACATTTAAAATCAATAGGTTGTCTGGTGGGGAGCCTGGAAAAAGGGAATAACTTTTAAATAAATAAATAGTTCATACGTCCTAAAAGTATAAACAAATGATGTAATAGATATATATTAAGATTGCCCATGTATGAAAGTATATTTTTCATGTTTAATGTTATTTTGTAAGATCAACAGAAATCTATTTAGACAGTTTTTTTGCGTTTCTGGAAAAATAGGTTTCAGTCACTAATCCCTTTTTTCCACTCAGTGATTCAAATGTTTTTAACATCCGGTTAAAAAGGACGATCCTTACCTATGTGCTTCTTAAACATGTTAATTGAAATGATAATTTTTTTTATCCATTTAACGTTATTGTATGCTGTTATGGCTTATCAGGGGATGATACAGAGGGAGTCCTAAATTTTGCCGATACATCTATAATCGGGATAGTGATTTTTAAAGAGAAACTAACATTGCACAGGCTGGTAATCTCCAATTAAAGTCTTTCCGAAAGTCGGGAGAATTTTTTAAAAGCCTTTGAAAATCCTTGGCCACCAGCTAACTTGGACATAGTGGTTGTTATGATTAAAAAAGAAGTCATCGTGTCCATACATTTTATTTATTAGTAGCAATTATTTACATTTACTCGTACAAAAGCATAATTCCATAGCATTTACAGTTTTTTTTTTAACGTCTTAAAGTTTAAACTCCACAGGCCAACATAGTTCAAATATAAGCCTCGAGCTATCAGGATCTTCATGATGGCTACGTGAGTTATTATCAAATACTTACCTTTTTTATTTATTTTTAATTATTAATATTTATTGAAATAATATATGTGACAACTCTATTTAGAAGATTTATCGAAGCAGAATGATATGTGAAATTGAACAATCGATTAAACCATCACAGCCAGCAATGGTTAGTGACATGTGGTATCGATATCGTCTCTTTTTCAGCCTACTTTTTCGGAATAGATAGTTGAAAGTTAGTAAAAATTATTAGGTTTCAGTTATCAATGAAAGATGTTTAAGAACTTAAGTTATCTCTCGAAGTCTATCCGGACTACTAGCACTGATAATGGCTCACGGATTTCAGTGGTTCAGTGGTAGAGTGCCGAGTTGCCGTACTGAAGTTTCCAAGTCCAAAAGGTGCTCTGGAAGATAATTTATTTAATCAGACGGATGGATAGTATGGGATAAGGAGACTCTCCTGGGGCTCTTTCAGCCACTATAAAGGCGGAATTACAGGGTGGTTGAGCGTTTTCTCGGACAAATCATCTGCCTGTACAACCTATGTTCACGTACTGTACCCAAGACCTTTGGTGAGTTGTAGTGTTACATGTTAGTTAATAAGTGATCAAGTATATTTCGTCATTTTTTCAGACAATTTCAAAGCTTTCTAGACAATTTTCGGTACCAACAAGGTCTGCAGCTTGATACGTACAGGCGAAATGGTCAATGCTTTTGAGCAATTTTCTTGTAACTAACTTTCAACTTAAATTCCCCCCAACTCTATTGAGATAACTCAGGAGACGAGGAGAGAATAATAAAAGTGAATTTCTTAAAAACGTCAGTTATGGGCATTAACGCCCCTTGGGCGTACTTTATAATTCCTATAGTAAAGAATAATTACGTAAGCCCTAGACATGTTTAGATTGCTACCTCAACAAAAGTCCACCGTAACCGGGGAATTAATTCTCAAGGAAAAACCACTGGGAGGCTCATGATCGGCGAATAGTGGCTGTCAGATCGAGTTAGGTAACTGGCCAGGATAAGGTGTCAATTGCCACAGTTTAGTGAGGACGTAAGGCATTACTAACAAGTCACGACAATCATTTATGTCGAATGGTGCTTTTAACACATAATGAGCAAAAAAATCAGAAAGAGATATAAATTATACAGCAACAGGAATAATCTCAAAAAGCCAAGTCTCTAAAGTACTAGAAAAAACTAACAAGTCAAAATAATTAAGGCATCATAATGTCCAAATACACCAAAAGGAAAATGACATCAAAGAGTACAAAGGGCAGCAATCTCACATCTACAGTCCAAACAGACTCATCAAATAAAAAAATAAAGTTGTTAGTGGAAAGCCTTGAAGCAAGGTTGCATCCTCTAATACAGCGGTTCCCAACCTTTTTAGTACCAACACTTCGGTAATCATTTCATCTAGAAATAAACGTTTTAACTAATGTTTCGAAGAGTGTAGGTGTTATATGTTTATTGAAACGTTTATTTCTTAAGATTGCCGAAATATACAACTTTCTCATAATTAAACTGTTTTTTTCATACTAAAACGAGAATATTAAAAAGGAAAGATATCAAAAGCTGAAATTTGTCGTGATATAACTCGGAGTGGCAACCTGCGTAATTAATACTAAAAAATACGTAATATCGTTTCTTAAAATACTCTTTTTTTAAATATTGATTACTGTTAATTACGTTCGTAGTAAATACTGAAATGTTTATTTTTATTTTAAAAAACAACCAATTCCCGCTTCAACGATCACGTTTATGAGACCGACATCGGAATGATGGCTTTCTCATATTTTCTATTTCCCAACTTTGAAAGTTGAACAACCTTCGGCCTAAAGATGGAATAACATGCAAAGCAATAGAGAAAGAGGAAGGAAACACGACAATAAATCAACAGCTCAACGAAGGGGAAATGAAATGGGCGAGTTGAAAGTTAAAATTTGTCAAGGGGTAGATGGGAGATAGGCGCGTTGCTTTCTCCCCCAATGGTCCATTGTTTCGGCTCCAACTGATCCCGCCATATTAGGCATTCCTTTAACGAACAGAGCCTAGGCTCCATGTCTACCATCCGATCACTGGACTCGACACAACCATCCGTAAGCAGTTTACAGCTCCTAAAGTAAGGACTATTCTCCTTTGCGTAAGGCAGTTACGACTACGAGGAGTACAACAGCAGACATCTAACCATGCCTAAGCTGATGTATCTTGAAGATTGACGTGGCTAAATAAATGTATGCATGACGATCAACATAAATTTCATGGATTACTCAATGTTTGTACCATGACTGAGGACTGAAATGGTAGTCTTCAGTCACGGTTCAAACATCGTATACTCGGGTTAAGGACAAATCCAGAAACCGGGGGGAACAATTTAAGTATTTTTTTAGGAATTGTACACAAACATATTTACTATTTCGGTAGTATCGAATGTAAATATGTCAGAGCGGTTAAATAATCCTTAAATATACTAATCAACTAAAAATAAAATAAAAAAAGTATCATGAAAAAGACATTCCAGTAGTTGATATTGATTTAACCATCATTAATTTTTATTTTAAAACGGGTATCTTTAATGATTAAAGCTACTAGGACTCACTTAAAGACTTTTCACTTTTCCAAGATAATGGAATGTTCTGTATCGAAAGTCGTCGGTAAGAAGTGGGATCATAGGTGTCTTTTGGCAATTTTTAGGGCTGTCATTCAGATTCAAACATGCAAGGACATTTCTAAACAGAAAAATACTATAATATATGAAACTATGGTAGGCATTAGTTCCACAGGCAGTCACTTGGAGTTAACTCACAAGTTTTAACTTTAGATTTGGTTCCTTTTTAATATTCTCCAAAAATACAAATAATCGTGAGTTTTAGTATGAACAAAAGAATGTAATGAAGGAAATGTATATATTTCGGTTATCATTTCGTCAAGACATGAACTTTTCAACAAACATATATACCATAATTTATACTACGAAATGCTTGTTGAAATGTTCACTCTTTGATGAAATTATTATACAAATATAGATCTCGAAGCGACAACTTGCGAAAAATATACTAGCCAGAGAAGATAAACAGTCACCGAATATCCACATCAATGAGATAAGATCAGTTAAGAAGCCAGACAAAAAAAGTGTAATTAAAGCAAACGACTTTGGAGCAATCTATATTAATTTAAACATCATTAATTTTCATTTTAAAACTGGAATCTTCAATTATTACAAATTCTAAGGCTTACCCAATGCAATACTTCTACAAGATAATGGTATTCAGTATCGAAGGTCGTAGGAAAGGAGTGGGATCACATTTTAGAGTTTTCATCCAGATTCAAACATTCGGAGAAATTTTTAAGTACTATAATTTAGAACACTAAATTACAAAAAATATAACTGGAAAGTAAAGACGACCATGACAACCCCACATGTGCGCCGAAATCACTAGAAGTATTTCTTTCCTGAAATCATGGCGTCAAGTGGAAGATTCCAAGAACAGGCGCCAGATAAATAAAAAAAGAAAAAGAAAGTGATGCTTATTTTATTGTCTCCAAATCCGTAACTCTACTCGGAAATAAGAGATGTAGCTTCAAAACGACCCATCATCAACTCTTCCAAATTGCGACATCCTGTCACGACGGCATGTCAGGCATTCATACTCCTTCCAGATGAACAAAACCCAGCACTCATAGTTGAGCCCGGGGCAAAATTATACTCGGGGCTTCCACCCAATACTCGATGGTTATTCCATAGTTTTATCTTTTTAATAATAGTAATCTAAGGTTTACAGGATAGTGGATACGAAACTAACTACTAGATGCTACTTTTAAAAACCCGTACCACTAAATTCATGAAAGGTCTTGGATTCCCTGTATTGTAGGTGTAGAGACTGTACTGTTCCTAGGAAATTCCTGTACTGTTGCATTGGGAGGTGATTTGTACAAGATCACGCTCAACCGCCAGGATTTTTCCAATTAATAGAGACTGGGTGAGCCCGAGAAGGGTCTGTGAATCCCACATGGTCCATTCGTAGCCGTATAAAGACCAAATAATGTATCTACCACAGCTTGATTTGAACTCGGACCACCAGAAAAGTAACACGCTGATTTAACAGAATGACAGTTAAACAAAATTATTTAATAACCGTATTATAATGACGATAGTTATGCAAGTAAACTATTCATGATAAAACTAGTAATGCTAGAACTATTTTTATTTAAAACAAAAAAATAGTTATTTTCATTGTTATTTGATCAATAATACTGCCTAATTTTGATCTAAAACTAGTTTCATCTTAAACCTGAGGCCTCACTTAACACGGAGCAATGACCCACAATCCGAAAGGCCCACTTATATACATTTATTTGTTTTTCAAATAAAAGTAAATTAATAGGTTCAATTGTAATGATGTTATTTACAATGTATTTTGTTTGTATATTTTCGTTCTACAAACTTCAAAACGTTATAGATTTTTTTTTAGTCAATTCTAGATCGATTCCAGGAAGTTCCGGACCCGGGGTTTTTTGCCCCTCCCTTTTTTCATCACCACCTAACAGAAATATACATACATAATTCTTTTGTTTACAAGGCTACTACACAAGTACTATATACGTTTGTACAATAAATTCCTGGCCTAAATAAACGTAATTGAATAAGATTATAACTAGTCAAGAATGCTTATTATGAAAAAAAATCGACTCAACGGAAAATGCCCAGAGAATAATAATAAATTACAGGTAATATAACTGATTGACAAACCGGTTGTGTTTCTCAATAAATGGGTTATTGCTTAAGTAAAATTAGCAATATTTTGGAGTTGAAAGTAATCCTGGGTAATAATATTGACATTCGATATTTACGAGTAATGATCGAATAGTCAAATTTGTTATATTGATTTCTGCAGGAAATAATAATAAATAAAAAAATCACAAGAACTAAACCACTGCCAGTCAATTTCGACCAAAAGTATAATATATCAAATAAAGATAAACATTTCCTTTGATGACCAGCATATTAATTCATCATAACAATAGGTCTTAAATATTTCCACTCTAAATTTAAATCGTAATTCACCATTATCGTAATTTAAGAATATCATTTATTAATAGCAACTGCATTTATCTAACACAGAGAGATTTTCATCTAACCAAGTGGTGTTATTATTGTTATTTGAATTATTACCAAGTCAAAAATACCTGTCTCACGCCGTTTTAATAGTGACAATGTAATATTAAAAACTCATGAGTAATCTTATCTTTAAACAATATAATGGTAAAAAAGAATCATTGTTAAAAATTCCTAGAATCTGGAGTAATTACTTCTTAAAAAGCACTAATTTGTTGACAGCATTACCAACCCCTATCCTCTAAATATTTTACCTTCTGTTGAAAAATTAAAATTAAATCAAATTAAAAATCTTTTATTATTCATTAATTTTATTAATTGACTAAGATTAAACAATCTCTGAACATCAAACCAAACTAAGAAATAAACAAACAAAATATCTTCATAAGTTGGTATATAAAAACCTGCAGAGTATAATTAAATCAAAACAATTATTGTTTCTACTACTGAAGTCAAAATAGTTTTTCAAATCAAATCTTACTGTTACTCAACAGTCTCAACTAATTAATAAAACACACATAATCAGATTAAATAGAAAATGAAAATAGAATAAAGAGTTCTTTGCTAAAAGATTTCTGTTTTATATTCAAATGAAAAAAAAAAACAAATAAGCAAGCAATGTTTTAAATTCATGCAAATTAGTGTCCCTACAAGCAAACAGGCCCAAATTTAAATCTTTAAACAATACTATTTAAACTATTTGAAGGTTTCACTGCCAAAATGGAATATCTAATTTGGAGAAAATAGGTTTAAACCTCGAAAGGAGTTAAAGATCAGTGCAAGTAATATTCCTATAAATAATACCTCGCTAGTTAGATAATAGTAACATTTATAATCAAATTTAAACATCCTATGTTGAGTAAAACTAGTAATACTAACACTAAAAGATGGATTTTAAATTTCAAACCACAGACGCCAATGAAATAACGAAATTATAAATTATAACTCACCCTATTGCTCTCTAATGCTTCAGCACTGTGTTCTTCTTTCTGTCGAAAACAGTTAGTACACTTTGTCTTGTTAAATATATTAGGGGAGAACTTTCTACATTCGCCTGAACGTATCAGCTGACTTGACATTATGAAGAGTTATGTATAAATTGGGTTTCCAGGCAGAATTATTCCTTGAATTCGACCTTGAGCGAAGCACGGACCTTATTTTTCCATAGGTCATTAAGTAACATATGATTTTATGGATGAAAATGCAGACGGTTGTTTTGTAACTAGGCCTACATGGCAACACCGCATTCCTGGTCCCCTATTCCTATATTTTGGTGCAGTAACACAACACTAAACTAATATTGAATCACTCCGAACCACTAATGAGTCCATAACGATGGTCGTATCATCGGCGGAAGACAGCAAGTGATAAGGTTACTAGAAAGTGCCGTGTACAACCTCACAGGTTTGCGATTCAGCAAGAACTGAATTCCCAGAAACCAAAATGGCAATCTCAACCAACCAGAATTAAGGTGT
Organism: Troilus luridus; assembly: GCA_964056705.1. Taxonomy (NCBI): domain Eukaryota; kingdom Metazoa; phylum Arthropoda; class Insecta; order Hemiptera; family Pentatomidae; genus Troilus; species Troilus luridus. Next base: position 92,118,337 of record OZ057415.1, on the reverse strand, counting down.
AACTATGGCCGGTCCGACGCTAGCGCTCCTATTGGTGTGTATGTGAAGCTTTTCTCCAGCGCACTCTATAAACAATTAAGATGAACTAAAGTTTTAAATATTAAAAAAAAAATATTTCAAACATTTTAAATGTATCTGGAATACATATTAGCGTTTCCGTCTTACTTTGTAACATATTTTATTTGCCAGTTACATTTTCCACTGAGCAGCCACTCCTATCGGGTTCGTACAGTATTTTAATATTTATATCTTCTCTTCATCTTTCTCCATCTCCTTTCTTCACACCTTTTTCTCCCATCATCATTTTAGCATCCATCATAGTTTTAATCAAAGAGTTCATTTCTATTGAGCATCATAATTGTTCATAATATATCTCCATTCTCAAAGTGATATTTCATATCTCTCATTCTATAGTTACTTCTATACTAAAGAAGCGAGAGGATGGTTGACTGGAAGATAGAGTAAGGAAGAAAATAGTTGGGGGTGCAGTCAAATAAAAACACTAAATAAGTACTCACTTATTTAGTGTTTTTATTTGACTGCACCCCCAACTATTTTCTTCCTTACTTCTATACGTATATCATATCTTCATTCCAATTGTATACTTTTATATAACCTCCGATACTAATATTTTAAATTTTATATTTATATTTTACTTCTCTGCCTGTCATACATGAGATTTCTATTCTTTACTTTCTACATAATTCTTCTGTATTTATTCTTTGGCATCATATTTTGTATCAATTTTCTTTCATTTTACCTATGTAACTCCCTAGGAGTCTATTATCATACATTTTTTATTTTATCTTTATTAAACTAAGTTTTCCATACTTATATATCTCATTCTTTATATTTATATCTTTTTCATTTTGTAACTTTCTGTTTAACTTGATTTCTCTCTTTGTATTTTGTTTGCATTATCATCTTTCTATACATCTATTCTGCAATCATCTTTATTCATGTATCCTTCACTTTTTCCGCTCAATTTTTCAATATCTCTATATTATTATTATTATTTTATTATATTCTTGGTACTGTTATGTACTTTTATAGTAATTTTTGTTTTAGTCTGTTTTTTCTCATAGCCTGAAGACCTACAATGTAGCAAATAAAAAATAAGGTTCCACTAATTTATTGTGTAAATTTGACTGCACCCCCAACTATTTCCATCCTCCATTTGTACTTACAGTCAACGAATTTCCCCTCTATCATTTGGTTATATCTTCTGCAAAGCATCAAGGGAATCAAGCTGGTTATAAGCATATAGCAGCTCTAGGCTCGAATCTGTTCTTCAAGAACTGTTCAAATCACGATGTCCTACCTTTCAAATCAAGAGTGGTCTCAACACATCTTTTTGCTTTGTGGAAATGTCTAAATCCTCAAATGCTGCAAGTTTAATTTTTCCCATGGATTATTTAAATCACTATCATTCTATACCTATCTTCTACAATTTTTTTAATTCATTCATACGAAGTGCAACGTTGTTCCATAGCCAAAGTAGTGTATCTCAAAATTTTACTATTTTAGAGTTGTGTTATATTTTAATATGTAGTTATCTATTCTCTTATCAATACCAAAATGCTTAATCGAATATGTTGGAATCACTAATTAATGGTCCAAAATATGATCTACTTAATTATTAAATTATCTATTTTTCTGCAGCAACTATAATTAAAACCAAGCGTTCCTCAAATTTTCAATCGAACGACTACTTGTAGTGGTATGACGTCGTATATATGAAATATGTAACAGTTTTTTTTCTTATTGAATCATCAGTACATACTTTTTATGACCTGTAAGATTTATTTTATATAGGCCAAAGTTGTGAAACCCGATGCATTTGAAAAAATATAAATTATTTGAGCATCCATTTATAATTGAGATAATGATTGATGAAGTCATTATAATCAAAATGCACATTCAGTATCATTATTTTTATGTTATCTACAATTAAATGTAAGAATAATAGTAATCACAACAGTAATAACACATTATGTTTAAATTTTTCACTTGAAAAATATATCTGAAATGGGTCTAAATCTAATATGGGGATATATAATTTTACCTGTAGTCTGCGGAGCAAGATTTGGCAACTCCTGCCAAAGGCTGTAAACCTAAACTAGGAAGTGATCATGTGTCTTTCAATGCTGAATAAATTATCAGATAATTTTAACAAAAGTTATTCGACTTTGTGAAGATATCCTTATGCAGTGGAGCAATACATTGGCAATCCCAAGATTAATGAGTCACTAGTTTTTTAATCATATATAATATAGTAGTGAAATATTTTCTATTCTATAGTATTGTTTGTGAATTAATCCAATATTTTATTATCCTATAAATGTTCAAAATTCATTAAATTTTTAAAAACTCAAAAAAAATAAATGGATTAAAAAAAATAACAGCTTCTTTCACTCTTAAGTACGAGTCTTGTAAATAAGAAAAATCTAATATGGAACCTTTCAAATGTATAAATCAATCACTATCCATATTAAAGAATGCAGTGCGATGAAAAATTTGGTTTCGCCCTACTGTATACCAACAGAATTAAAACTCCCATTTCAACTGATCTTATTCTACTTACTTGGTTTGTTGCTAAAATCCCAGTCTCAGATCCTTACAGGATGTTGGAACAACCGTTTTTTTATACAATTTTAAAACTGTTTGTAAATTGGTAATTTAAGTGTAGTCACTAATTCTCCAGTTGAGAGTGATAAAAGGTATCCACAAGGCCTTGAACAAAGTGAATTTAGTAAGGATTTTATAGTTCAGGTATAAAATGGACAACAAGCCACAAGCTATCAGCAAGTTTGTATTTGTGCTCAGACCCAGTAACTGAGAGATCTAAGTTTAGGATAAAGAAAAGAAGACCTGATAAATCAGATAAATAAAAAAAATTCTTAGATTATCATTAATATATATTTTTTAACATGTATATGTGCATGTGTTGATAGTTAATAATTAAGAATCTGCTGATAGTTTATATGTCAAATAAATCTGGTAATTGGCCTTTAATTACTTTATAAAAAAAGTTATTTTGAAAATATAAGCCTATCGTCCATTTAAATGTAATTTTGATTGTTGTGTCTGGTTTTATTTTATTTATTTATTTTTGAACATAATATTCAACTGAAGTATGTTTCGTTAAATAAATAAACAAACATAGTTAGTTATATTTCTTTATCCAAATCAAACTGACACAGTCCTCTTTGGAGCATTGTTTCATTACGGGTTTCGGAATGCTGGAAAGATATTGGGCAGATTGGAAAGTTTTGTTGAAAAAATTTACAGCTTGTGTCTCAACTCCCTTTTTTTCCAGCAACTAAAAAAAAAAAAAAAAAAAAAAAAAAAAAAAAAAAAATCCTGTACCACTACAACCTATGAAGGGTCTGGGGTTCAGTACATGGTAGAGAATGTTATGTTTCATGGACAATGGTTCTGCAAGGAGGTGACCTGTCCTAGATCACTCTCAACCGCCAGATTTTTCCCCTTATTTTGGGTACCCTATTTTTACAATATTTTATAGAGGCTGGGTGGGCCCCAGGAGCGTCCTAGATCCTATATGATCCATCTCCCGCTCCAAAAAGACTAAATAAAAGACATGGCCTGCAGGGCGATTTGAACCAGGATTTCCGGCATAGCAACTAATTGCTCTACCAATGAGCCAATCCGCTCCCAACTGTCGTACTTAAAATTACAGCATGAATTCTGTTTAATTTATTCTAACATTTGAATGTACAAAAAATATTGCATCAAATCGCTATTTGTCTGTATTCTTTTCATAATATTACTAATTGTGTTAATGATAATCTCACTATAATATTTATAATTTTTTATTAGGTAAATAAAATTATTCTTTTATTTTAAAATACTTTATTTCACTTTGTTTATAAATTCATTTTATAAAAATATTTATAAAATCATATTTTTATGATGCTTTTTACAACTAAGATAGTATTTGAAACTTTTAACAATATAAAATGTATCAATTAAGAATAAATTACTTCTAACATACAGAGGATTTAAGAAAATGTTTTGTTTCCAATTCAATTGATTTAGGTCACACCTGTTCATACAGTGGCAACCTTACTTTTTAAATTATTGAAAAATTGACATGAATAGTTCCATTATGTAATATGGGTCTGATAAAATAAGTTCATTTTTCATTATCGACTAATCTAACTCACTTTTTCTTATTTACATAACTAATAATTATTAATCGTAAATATTTTTAATACTTATAAAAATAGTCAACAGGTACAACAGTTGTGAACCCAAAAGGTCCTATCATGCATAATTTATTCTATGCAGAAAAACAGACTAGAAAAACACTATATTAAAATTGAGAATGTTACATAATTATATACACCAGGAACTGTATTACATTATAATTTATACAATTTAATTTAAACCTCCGATATTGTTAACTTATGAACTTTGAATATTGTTAGTTACAAACATTCAATATATTTTTATATAGTTAATACTTCCACAAATATTGTGATGCTAAAATTAAACATGTATTTAAAATTAAAAATACAAATTAGTACTCGAGTTATTCAAGAAATATTAAAAGACAAATTCGTATGCACTTAGAAACTAATCGAGGAATGTAATGAAATAATTATGACATAAAAGAAATATTAATGGTAAGGCTCCTGGCGTTCTGTAGAGCGCAACATGGACGAAAATATTCCCATTGATCGATGAAGCAGTTCATTTGGAGTACCATCTTCAACAACCCTCCCCGATTCTAAGACAATTATTCTGTCGCAAGAGAGTAGACTTCCAAGACGATGCTGAAAATAAATTTAATATTTATATTTTAATATCTTATTTTTAATTAACAAATTAATAAAGTGAAAATTATACAAATTAATAGGTAAAATTATTTATTGAAATATTTACCGCAATAGTGACAACTGTTTTCTTTAAGAAAGCCCTTTCCACCGCATCAAGGAAGGTTTGCTCTGTGGTCGGATCTAGAGAAGAAGTGGCCTCATCCATTATTAAGCACGCTGCGTTGTGAAGGATAGCCCGTGCCAGGCATAACTGTTGTCTTTGTCCAGAGCTTAAGTTCACACCACCTTCACGAACTTGTCCATCTGGAATTTTTTTTTTTAAGTAATAAATATTCATAAAACAAAATCTGAACTATTTTGTTTGTGCAATTCTAATTTGTTGAAATTAGATCATTTAAAATTTTCACAACTGAAGGAACTGTGCTATAGAAATAGCAAAAGATAATTTTTTTTTTTAAAGTTTCAATTCCTCTTGATCAATATGGATACAAAAAAACGTATATAAAAAAAGAAAACCATATAACTTCATTGACAACTAACTTTCCCTGATTATGGAAACCTCTCCTCTTAACAATGACATATGCTATTAATATGTCAATATATAATATACACAACAATGGTTTAAAGATTATAACATTCTAAACTACTTACTGAGACCGCCAAGTTGAGTGGATACAATCTCTTTCATTTGTGCCGTTTCTAATGCTTGCCATAGTTTTTCATCATTGAATTTTCCTTCCATGTCTAAATTTTCTCTGCAAATTGTTAAGTTAAAATTAATATTTAAGTATAAAATTATTACATTTGTTACAACTATATATTATGTTTTATGAAATTACTTAGTTACTTTGCCTAGATTTTCTTTAAAACAGGTCTCTAATACTATTGGGGAAGGATTGCATAATTGTAAAATGCTGAGATAAATTATTTATTCTGCCAAGACCCATCAACTCTATGGGATCTGCACACCCTTCTGAGGTTTACCCAGCCTCTATAAAACTAGTACCCTAAATTGGAGAGGGTAACCTCATGGCTAAGCACTATCTCTCTGTACAACTGTTGGTTTAGAAAGAGAACAGTCCCTACATCCCTACCAAGTACTGCACTCAAACCCTTCGTAAGTTATAGGGATACAGGTTTCTAAATACTTACCAAAATTATAGTATTAAAACATAAATGAACCATTTTTATTATATTTATTTTGGATGGTATTTGAATAGCATCTTTACAATACAACAATTTCCTACATAGAAAACTGTAATGCTTTTAATTACTTAATTTTATTTGAAAATCCTATCTTTAATTTTAGGAATAGGAATAGATGAGGAATCTTTTCACGGCTCTATTTAAGGTTAGTTACAAACAGCAAAGAAAAAAGAGTTACATTGGCATAATCAATGTTTAGGAATAAGATGAAATTAATAATATATAAATAATTAATACCTGATAGTTCCACTAAACATAATTATATCTTGCGGGATGATAGAAAGTCTTGAGCGGAGAACTTGCAAAGGAACTGCAGAAATGTCAACACCATCGACTAAAATTGTACCCTCAACAATAGGTGTCATCCCGAACAGAGACATGACCAGAGAAGATTTACCGCTTCCAGTGCGTCCACAAATACCAACCTACACACAAATTTAAAACATAAATATCTATTTCGGGAAACAATTACTTTGTCTTGTATGATAAAACTAAACCAACCTTTTGTCCTGGTTTGATATGAAGAGTTAAATTATGTATCGCTATTTCATTGCTGTGATCATACCTCAGTGTTACACCTTCAAATCTTATTTCTCCTCTTGCAGGCCACTTAAGTGGAATAAAGCCTTTAAACATTTAAGAAACATTATGTAAAATAGTTTTACTTACAGGAGTAATTTTAATAAATATTTAGTTATATTTTATATTATAATTCATTATTCATTTAGTCAAGATATTCAGAAGAGATATTTTTTATAACCTTCCCTAATTTATTATACTAAATAAGACTGTTGAAATTAATTGTATTATTATTGAAAATATATCTGGATGAGTTGAATAATATGAATAAATACTAGGGTGTTACAGGGTTATAGCAATTTAATCATCAAAACCTACTTACACAGTAGAAGAGCCAATTTGTATCATCAATTTTAATGTGTCACCAGTGGTATAGTGATTAGCGTAACAAACTACTATGCCCAAGATTGCGGATTAGCAGCTGGCAGATGGAGTAAATTTAGGAGGATTTAGATTTATCTAGGAAGGATTTAGAAAATCCTTTGGGATTTTTTAAAAGGAGTAAAAAATCTTTAGTTATGGCGTCCTTCAGAGGGGACGTAAAATGAAAGTCCCGATAACCAAAATTTATTCCTACCACTGTATAGCATCATCCGATTAGACACAGCAGCAAAAAGTGAGGATAAATTAATAAACAAACACCATCAAATTTACAATATTCTCAAAAACAGCTCGAATTTACGTAAATTATTTTCCTGAAGCCCCTTCAAATTCTCATAGATAATTTTACGGTAAATCATAAAAAAAATGCAGATAAAAAGTTATGGGAAAAATAAAACTTTATTTGTCCAACAGTACTCAAAATTGTGCATTTTATAGTCATTATGCTAATCGGTAAACGGTAATTTAATTCTCTAATTTTTTCCTTTATCTTCCTCTTCTCATGTTAGTTTTTCCATTTGAATCCCTGCTTGCTTTTCTTCTTTATATGTGATCTTGATACAAGATTCTCTGCCCAGTGGTCGGCCTTCTGTTATCTTCCTTGGGTACTGTTCTTTCTCCATGTGGCATATATCTCTAAACTATTTCAATTGTCCATTTCCAATGGAACTCTTTAGTTCAGGCCCTTGTAGTGATAGAAGTTTGTCTGTTATATATCAAGCTTAGAGCCCAACCTAGATTCAATATTGAGAATTACCAAATGTACAATGGGACCGAGCAGTCCCTTTAATCCCTTCTAGTTGTTGATTTCTTGTTTATTATTATTATTATTTTATGGATCATGGTATTTTAGTGAGTCAAGGTAACATTGTGTAGGGGGCAACAATTTTTTTTTATTGTAAAGGATTGTTTTTTTTCATTTATCAAGTAAATAAATTCCTTAAATTGAGAGAACAAATTAAAAATATTAATCTGGATATAATTCATTAAAAATAAAATTGATAATTTACCATTTGTTTTGTAGTTTTCAGGAGGCATCTGAATATAATTGACAACACGCTCTACCCCAGCCATGTACATCTCTACATCGGAAACAAACTTAACAACCCAGTTAAGATAAATTGGAAGTAATAAAGTGTAATTAATTGCGAGACCAACTAAAGCAGGCGTTATGAGTTGTGGCATAAACCAACTGCAAATAAGAGAAACAAGGGTTGCAAGTAGGACTATAACAGCACCAAGGTAATCCTGAAAAAAGTAATGAGAAGTAACTTTCAGTCATAAAAATGAATCCTTATATATAACATATTATTAGTTACATTTAAAGTAAAGGGAATACATATATTTTAAGCTAAAAAACTTTCCTCAATGCTTGCAATGGCATAAGAGGAAGTCAAAGAAGAAGAAGAAGAACTTGGTATTATATCAGAGCCTTAAGTAGCTCATAGTTTTAATTTTTTTTTAAATAACATGTTAATTAATCTTATAAACTGTAATAAAAGAGTAATAAAAATATTCTTACAAGAGCTATTCCGAGCCATCTTGTAGCACAATTACTAATTAGGAAAGCATTTGTATGAGCATCAATCTTATAAAGCATCGCTGCAGTAAACCTTTTTTGTTGTTTAAAAGCTCGTATAGTTTCAAGACCAGACAAAGTTTCCGTCAAATGAGAAAGAATAGGAGTTCTAGTCATGCTATCAAGTCTTTGCAGTTCTCTGAAAAATATTTCAAACTGAACAAAAGTTTTTTTTAAAATAATAAATATCTATAAAATGTTATAAATACCTGGATGACGACCGATAAAATTTCTGTACAATATAATACATTATACAGATCGGTATTGCAATTATAAGAAACCAAGGGGTGACAATGGAATTAACAAGAATTGCAGAGAAACATAAGAAAAGAAATTGTAATAACCTCTGAATAGAAGTTGCTAATTTCTGGAATAAAAAACAAAACAAAATATAATAGTTAGCAATAATTAACAATTTCAAAGATACTAAGTATGTGAAAGTAAACTTATAAACGTAAAAGTAAAAATTTCTTTACCTTGTCAATTATATTTATATCTGTTGAAAAGCGTGCAAGTATTCTTCCTAAAGGCATGATTTCAAACACAGCAATTGGAAGTCTTACAACAGAAAATAACATATTTCTATGAAGTGTTTTTCTTCCTTGTGAACCACAGTATTGGCCGAGAAGATTGTATAAAAGAGATATCAGTACACTTAACAATGAAAGCCCAGTATACATTGTCAAATAATAAAATGTCTGAAAAAAAAGAAAGTTAAATTTACAATAATAATTTGATGTGTGTTGTATTGAATTATATTATACAACATAAAATTATAACCAATAAACTAAATAAGCTTTTTATATATATATGTACTTGTTACAACATAATGTTTTACAAGCTTAAATTCATAAATATATATTGCGCGTATAATCTACCAGGATGTTATTAGTGAAAAGAAATTTTTTTCGTCCTTGTTCTTTTTTTTAAATTTGATTAATTAGGTTTTTTATTCTGACATACACTGACCAGACTATAAAAATATTAATATATTATTAATTAATTATAAAATAGTAAATAAATAGTTAATATAATTACTTTTTCTTCTGAAGATGAGGATTCTTCAGTCCAAGCACTCAGCCAAAAGTCAGTATAAACTCTAAATGCTTGCCAAGAGATTGCTAAAGTGAAATACAGTATCGATGCAAAATATCCACATGCTTTTATATACGATAGGTATACATATGGCGATATTTTCCCATACTGTCTCTCATCAGTTGTACTAGTTCCACACCAGTCAGGATCCACTGAAATGAATAACTATTTAAACCACAACATCTAATTTATATGAAAATTTTCAATTAAGAAATATATACAGTTTAATAATCTTTTTTTTTATACTTTTTTTTGTGCATGTATAGAAATCATGTTAACAGTTAATCCTATCAAAGTTGTACAGGGTTTTGTAAAAGAAACAGTCTAAACTGCTAATTTAATGGGTGATCAGAAGAACGCAGTATGCCAATGATTTCTAATTTTGTTTTTAGTAACCAGGAAGGTCCCTAGATATATGATTTAGTGATTCACTAGCTCTCCCCCCCCCCAAAAAAAGAAAGAAAATAAAATAGAAAAAAATTCTAGTTATAATATTCTTTAGAGTCTGAAGAATTTTCATTACAATTTATTTTTGGAGAGTTATTGCCATAGGCACCTTTCTAGAAAGAGGAAAAAAAAAGAGAAAAGATTTATATACTATTTTATTCCAGATAGTCAGATGGAATATATATTATATATTTTATTTTTATTTTTTAATAATAGTTATAATTTTCAAATAGAAATATATGTTTTAGTTAGATACACTGCACCACACTTTACTGAATGACATTCTGAAAAGTATAGATCCTTAGTCGATTTGTACAATAAGATAAACTAAATATTAAAAATATTTTGTCAGCAGAATTACTCTGCCAATAGTGGAAACCCAAATGATTAAACATGTAAAGAGGGGTGGAAAAGAAATGTTTAAGCATATTCCTATTATAAAAAAATACACATTTTATAAATAGTACAATTAATAATATCATATTGTAATTACATTCGTCCTCTTCATCACAATAGTCATCACTATAATCACTACAAGTCGAAGGCAGCCTTTGGATTGGATGTTTTTCATTTTCGTTGAATACTACAGACCTGAAAATAAATCAAGTTAAAAAAAAAATCATTTTTGAAGGTTAAAAGTAATAATGGTTGAAATGCAATGCTAACTTTATAGATGCTGATGACATCAGTCTTCTCAAAATATTTTTCTCTTTGAAACTGCCAGTAACAGGCAAGTCCGCTCCAGTTTGAACATTCCTGAAATCAAGATGTTACTATTAAAATTTACAAATTTACATGATTACATTAGTTATAAATTGTTAGCAATTTAGGAATCTTACTTTGTTGAAGTCATGAATATTTGCTTCAACAAATTTCCTCCTTGAATACCACTGTCAAAAGTATATGTTCTAGACCTTTAAATAAAGCATGCCATTTGAATTTATTAAAAAAAAAAAATGAAGGAAGCTAAATTAAAAAACATAAATTAAATAAAAATCAGTAATAACATAACATAACCCTCTGGTCACGATCTAGGAAATTTTTTTCTATACTTGTATTCTTTACTCCTTGTATATTTTACCTTTGGGTCCTGTTGATCCAAATTTTATCCTATGAATATGAAGTTAAGCTGTCCATTTTTACTCTAACATTATGTAAATAAAATATTGAATAATTAATATTTGTCTGTACTTTTAAAGTAAATTTTACTTTTAAGTACTTACAAGCTAAGTACTTTTAAAGAGTAGAAATGATATTATTTGTTATAAACATTATGTAGGAGCTAATCACTGATACATGCGACGGTTGGTTAGCTTTACATAATTAAACAGGTTTTATTTGATAGTATAATTTTATAAAAAATAAATACATGTAGGATTTAAAAATTAAAAAAATTAACTAAGCCATCAAATTCTTCTCGTATCCAATCCCTACAATCCAAAATCCTTCGTAAAATCCTCAACGCTCCTTATTTTGTTAAGAATATAGTCATCCATAACGACCTTAATGTCCCATTTGTTGCTGATTTGGCCCGAACCCGGTATCTATCCTTTCATAACAAACTTCATTTCCACTCAAACCCTCTAGTTTCAAACTTAGCTTCCTCTTCAATTCCCGATAATCCTCCGAGGCGTCTGAGAAGAAGATGGCCACGTGACCTTCTTAGTTGAACATGCGATTTGAGTACTACCAGTGGGTAGTTTCTCTACATGTCATTATATCATATCATTATGTATCACTCAGCCAATTTACTTGTTATATTATTGTAATATAGTTGTAAATATCAATAAATAAATAATAAAAAAAAAAAAAAAAAAAAAATTAATGTAAAAAAATACTAATTAAAGATTGATGTAAATAATTCAATTTTTTTCCCACTAATAACATAATATATATATTGAGATTATGTTGAAATAATAATGATATATACATTTTCAAGTTCGAAAACTTGGAAATAATTGAATATTAAATAAATTATATCCCTAATCATACCCACAAACAATTATTATAAACTTTTAATTCAACAAAAAATCAAAGATACTTAGACTTATCACAAAATGTGATTGGAATTATAAGTATTTACATGCTCGTATTTCTGAAAAATGTTACTTTACTTGTGACCAGAGGCTTAATTAAAATGAATATTGATCTATGAATAAACTATTCAACAGCTAGTTTTCTAATAAATATTTCTAATTAGATAAACAGAAAGGTCCCACAGATAACACAAACTAAAAAGTACATTGTTTTACTAACAAATCATTTAATTAATTATTATTAACATAATTTTACCTTCTTCCCTGGTTTATAGTAGGGCTGGAAGACTGTCTAGTGACTGGGCAGACTTGGGGAGGGGCACTGGGATGCGGCTGTAGGGAGCTCGCCCTTGCGACAGGCCTGTGCCTAGGCAAAGTCATGGCTCTTCCTAGGGGCAGTTCTCTTTCTGGTAATGGCAATTCCCCCGTCCAGAAAAATTCTGATCCTGTACTCAGTCTTTTATGAAAAGGTATAAACAATGGTTTACTCTGAAATAAAAAACAAACAATAATAAATTAACGGTAACAATAAGCTTATAACAGAATTTTAAAAAATACAGAAATAGTTCTAGGATCATAAAAATTCATAAGTTTTACATAAATAATAACCTGTTGCATGCCTGACTGCCTAATGTATCTGCCTATTCTAGAAACTAGCCTCACTAGCTGCCATCTTTCCCTAGCTGTTTTTCCTCTTTCTTCGCTCACAAATGTAACAACACCATCCACTAACTCTAAGTCTCTTAGCTTACCACATGCCTTGAGGCGACCACTCTCCAAAGCTACGACCTGTCATAAATAATTAAAGGTTATTTTAAAAAGTTAATATATGGTGGAATATTTGATAAAAATAAAAGTCTTTAAAGCTTTTAGAGAACAAGTAACTAGTAGAAGTGCTTGATTATTATTTTCAATTACTCGCATATCTCAAGCCCCAGTGAATAACTGGTTAAGTTGAACTTCATCCAGAATGAGTTAATAGTACTGAGAGAAGCAGAATCATGTCATCCTCGTAGTGCATATGTGGTTAAGTCAGACTTTGGTTTGAAATGGAGCTATTGCTTTTATTATAACTCTATTTCAAGCCAAAAACTGCCAAGAATGGCAATATGCCGCTTTCCTAAATACAATTAACTCATTCTTGAAAAAACCAATTATTTACTAGGGCTGCAGATATAACAGTATTGGAAAGTATCAATTCATACTTTCAAAGGAAATACTCATCGGCTTTAATGAGGAAAAGTCTTCATCATTTCAAAGACCAGTAATTATTTGTCAGGAGAAAATTTAATATCTCAAGGCAGGATTTAAACTGAGTACTGACTACAAAATATATGACTGCAAATCATAATCTACTTAATCATATGGAAAAAATGTAAAAAAAAAGCATTTAAAAACTTACCAAATTGGCATATGTAAGCAAATGAAGAGAATGCGTCACCATAATTACAGTCTTTTTTTGTTTAACCACTAAATTCAATACACCTTTTTCAAAAACGTGTTGTGCGACATGATTATCAAGTGAAGAAAGTGGATCATCCTGAAATGAAAAAATTGACCGTTTTACTAAATATTAGAACTTACATAACTTTATAATTCGCACATAATATTCTAAAAATAGAAGGATATTTGTAACTACATTCCAAAGATTAATACATTTAAAGGAAACATAAAGTTTCTTTAAATATACTCAGAAATGAATTATTTTTGTCAGAACTAAGAAAATAATTAACATTTTCCTTTGTACCTTAATAATAAGTATTATAGTGCTTTTAATTTAGAACATTGATTAATTTCAATTGATGCATATAATAATTTTTCAAAAAATTAATAATTCAATGATTCAAGAACTTAGATGATAGGCTAAAATAAATTAAACCTATAAAGAATAATAGGAGAAACAAATAAATAATTGAAAAAGATTATCATACTTACAAGTATGATGACGTTGGCTTTCGAATACAAAGCTCTAGCGATTGCAACCCTTTGTCTCTGACCTCCAGACAAGTTGATGCCTTTTTCTCCGATTTCCGTTAAATCTTTTTGTGGCAAAATATCAATATCGGGCTGAAGAGCCGTAGCAGTTATGACTCTGTTAAACCTCTTTGGCTTAAATGGAAGACCCATTAAAATGTTATCTCTGAGTGTAGCGTTCAAAAGCCAAGGCTGTTGAGAAACATATGCTAAAGAAACACCTCTGCAAAAAAAAAAAAAAAGTAATATTAAAACTAATAAATAATTAAGGATGGAATTAGTTTGGGAGTTCAGTCATAAATAACACCAAATAAGTAAAACTCATAGGGCAAATACAAGGAGAGGCGGCTAAGTGAACCGTAGAACTATATTTATGTCTGCACCCTCCAACTAATTCCATCCTTCATTATATCTTCCAGTCAACTATTTTCCTCTCTAAAATAAATAATTAATTTATATAACACAGACAAACATTAATTAAGTTAAGATAGGGTTATTAAAATATTTCTCTAGTTTATTCTGGGCATTTTAAATTTTATTATTTTTTATATAGCTAATTTAGTTACAACATGAATTTTATAATCATACAATTCACCAATGAGTAAAAACCTTTATTCCAGTCGGATAAATCTTGTTAAAAAAACATTAACGAAGGATTAAAAGACGTTTCGACAAATTCATCTGTCATTATCAATTTCTGTTCTTCGCAACATCATTTAAAATTCGTAAGTAAACATCACTGCAAAATTTATAAAGTACACTAATTTACAACCATAAAAATTTTTTGTCAAAATAATCAATAACAATAAGTATAGATACCTTGAGGTCAAAAAAGGATTTAAAAACAATTTCATATTTAAATTAAAAATAATTCTTAGTGCATCTATACTTATGCTAAAGTTATTATGACTTACAGCATGATGATCCGTACAGTTGAATAATTCATTATTAAACTGTTTTACTAATTCTTCTATTGATCTGCTCTTCGCCGATACTGGTGCTCGGGTTTCACCTTTATAATTCATTTTCTTTATAAGCTTTTTTCTTATATACTGGACTATCCTTTAAATCATACAATTCACCAATGAGTAAAAACCTTTATTCCAGTCGGATAAATCTTGTTAAAAAAACATTAACGAAGGATTAAAAGACGTTTCGACAAATTCATCTGTCATTATCAATAAAGAAAATGAATTATAAAGGTGAAACCCGAGCACCAGTATCGGCGAAGAGCAGATCAATAGAAGAATTAGTAAAACAGTTTAATAATGAATTATTCAACTGTACGGATCATCATGCTGTAAGTCATAATAACTTTAGCATAAGTATAGATGCACTAAGAATTATTTTTAATTTAAATATGAAATTGTTTTTAAATCCTTTTTTGACCTCAAGGTATCTATACTTATTGTTATTGATTATTTTGACAAAAAATTTTTATGGTTGTAAATTAGTGTACTTTATAAATTTTTGCAGTGATGTTTACTTACGAATTTTAAATGATGTTGCGAAGAACAGAAATTGATAATGACAGATGAATTTGTCGAAACGTCTTTTAATCCTTCGTTAATGTTTTTTTAACAAGATTTATCCGACTGGAATAAAGGTTTTTACTCATTGGTGAATTGTATGATTTAAAGGATAGTCCAGTATATAAGAAAAAAGCTTATAAAGAAAATGAATTTTATAATTTAAAGAAAGCCCTTATCACATTTAACGTTACATTTCCATGTAACGTTTACGTTTGTAAATTCAGATATTGCAGAAAAAGCCAATTAGTCAAAAAAGAATGGCATTTAAAGGATTTTATTAAGGAAATTGACGTGAAGATGTGTTTTTTATATTGATCCATGTTTCTACTTATATTCACTGCTTAATCAATTATGTTTTTTTAATTTAAAGTTAATCAATTTAAATACATATGATAACATTTTGAAGCTAATTTACAAAATATCGTACTTTTCCCACTTCAAGAGGCCTGATACTGATTTCATTTCTCCAAGGAGAGCGCTTAGGAATGAACTTTTACCACTGCCAACTCTGCCAATTACTGCCGTCAGCTCCCCTACAACATTGATAAAAGAGTTTTATTTATTATTAATTTATAAAGAGGTAAAAATGAGAACAGCATTGCTAATGCTAAAATACCTTTGGGTATATTGAGTTTATCTATCCACAAAGTAGGTTTCTCCTCTTCACCCCAAGAGAATCCAGCATCTCGCAGGATACAAACAGAACTCTTGTGAACTTTTATATCTTCCTTGTTAATGGTATCGTTACTATCACCAGTGTCGTCGGTTTCTTCTACAATATCTTTCAATCCAAAAGCACTTTCTCTCCTTACCTAACAGTTTATTAAGTACATAACATTAATACATAACAAAAAATTTCTCTCTTGGACAGACAGACAGATTTTTAGGAAAAAAACTGAGATCAAGTGGTCTAAGGACATAAAGAAGGAGCATAATGAAAGGATAAAAAGAATATAGGAAAGAATGAAGGAGAAAACAACAGGATGGGAAAAATTGACATAGACAGGTTGTCAGTAGAAGACCTCATCGGAAAGAAGATGAAAAATTTATTTCTAATTTGTTTCATTTACTGAATTTAGAATCAATTTTTAAAATTAGATTGTGTTTGAAGAATTTTATTTTTATTAATTGTTATTTTGATGATGATTATTTTTAAATATTTTTGTTTTGAAGAGAAAATGTTGTCCTGGATGGGATTCGAACCCGGGTCGTCTGCATTTCCATTGCAGTGCTCTAAACCACTGAGCTACCAGGGGTCGTATCTAAGTCAGTTTGGAAAAAAAAATGTGTTTTTTTAACTTTTTGCATTCAGTTGTCCTCTTTGGGGGCCAGTGACAATTGAAATTAAATAATCAGAAGTACAATTATAAGAAAGTTGCTGAATTTGTGAATATTGGATCTTAGATGAAGATTTTATAAAAAAACATTTAGTTTTGGCTTCAAATCCATTGATTTAATAAAGGTAACTTGCAATAAAATATAAGAACCAATCAGAGATTGTCATCAGAATCAAGCTTATCTATCAAAATATCCTAAGCATTTATATTGCTGGAATCAACTGTCTTTAAAAATGGAAAATAAGTTTTATTTATCATAGAACCAACATCATTAGTAAAGAATATTTTTTATAATGGATCAAATGTAGTTATTTAGTCTATATCAAATTAAAAATACAAATGATAAAAACTCTTTTTCGATTGATTAACCAATACAAACAACAATTATTTTAATAACAAATAAATAAACAAAAAAAGAATAATTAAATATGAAAAAGAATATAATATAACATCATTCCTATTGTATACCTTTATATAACATCTGATACTTATATTTTAAATTTATATTTATATCTCACTTCTCGGCCTGTCATACATTAGATTCCTATTCTTTACTTTCTACAATATTCTTCTTTATTTATTCTTAGGTATCATATTTTTAATTCATGTTCTTTCATTTCACTTATGGTACTCCCCATGAGTCTATTTTCATACTATTGTTTTCTCTGCAATACATTTCTATCTTTATTATACTAAGTTTTCCATACTCATTATATTTATATCTTTTTCATTTTATTTTTTTTTCTGTTTAACTTCATTTCTCTCTTTGTATTTTGTTTTGCATTATCACCTTTCTATACATCTACTATGTAATCATCTTTATTCATATATCCTTTCATTATATATCCTTCACTTTTTTTTCTCGCTCAATTTTTTTATATTTCTACATTTTGTTATGTTTTCTGTATCTCTATTTTATGTATTTTTACAGTCTATTCTGTTTTTGTCTGTTTTCTCATAGCCCTGAAGATGACCTACACAGTAGGTCGAAACGTCGGCACATAAAATACAATAGTTTCACCTATTTTGCTGTGTTTTCTTGACTGCACCCCCAACTAATTACATCCTATTATGAAAAAGAATAATTAAAATACTTACTTCTTGGGTATTTTCTGGTTTATTTTTCTTCGAACTTTTTTGAAATAAAGTATCATGTAGGGCAGGCAAAATGTTAATAGTTTCTTGTAAGGCAAAAAATTCCTCAAGCCTTTTTGTGCTTGTCTGAAAAAATAATGAATTTTGCAATAGCATAACATATACTGAAGTACATAAATAAAAATGTATAAAAATAATCAAGAAAGCAATTTCCTAAAAGTTCAATTATGTTTTGAACAATCATGCCAACTGCATGGTTTTTCAATTGAGTAATATCGATAGTCATAAATAATAAAACTAAAATAAATAATAAAACAGAAAATAGTCAGTTAACTTTTAATTATTAATATTTGAAAACTTTTAATACAAAAATTCATCCAGTATTTTATTTAATAAAAATAAAATACTAGATAAAAAAGAATTTCTTAAACTACCAAAACTTTCTTTCATTCTTCAACTACCAAAACAATATTTCTTTTAAATGTTCAGTGTTATAAACATGGCAGGTAACATTTTAAAGACAGTAGCCCCATCTTCATACAACAATACTCTTAAAAAAATTATAACAATAAATCTTTGTTATTCATATTTATGCTTACCAAAGCACTGATTATGATGGGAACAGTAATAGGGAAAATACAAAGAGGCACTGTTAATTGATTGAAAAGCGCTAACGCAGAAAAGACGTTGGCTGGTGAGAGTGAAGAACCTTCTAAATAATAGTAGACTCCGAGGGTAACAAGTGTTATTAATGAAGTAGAACTATGGGTTAGAAATGCTGAAATCATAAAACATCAATATATTTAGTGTTTATTAATCAAAATAATAATAAAAAAACATAATAATAAAACCATCACTTACTCATCAGTGCCCAATACAAGGAATCCTTATCTAAGAATTTGAGTTCTTTCTTCCGAGATGATGTGATTCGAAGACAGAATTCATTTTCCCAGCCGCACAGTTTAAGAACTTTGATTCCTTGTAGCAGTTCATTGGTCATCCTAAGTCTTTCATCACACAATGTCTGAAAAAATACTTTAAATAATAAAGTTTTTCATATTTACTTCAATCATGAGGTTTTATTAGTTTAAAATAAATCTAATAAAATAAATTACATTTATTTATAAGTTACAATTAAAAAGGATAAGGAAATACTGTTTATAGACTTATGGTTCTATAAATATGACCATTTTATTTATGTATATATATAATCTTTCAAAATTTTGAGGATGGGTGTCCCCAAAAAGATATGCACATCTGATGGAACAAAAATATAGAATTGAAATAATCATGGAATTTATGTATAAAAGCGTTTTGCCACAAAGCTCTGTTTTTTAAAGTAAATTCCATTTATTTATCACTCTTTCTTTGGTCTCAGTCTAGTTTAGACCACAGAAAATAATTGATTTTTTGTTTAGCTAACTATTGAAGTCATTGGGAAAACAGGATATTCTGTTTTCGAGGATAGAACTTAGGTTGTAAGCTCAATTACCAATTTTCAAGATCTTGAATCTACATTAAAAAAAAGTGTTCATAACTGACAATACAAGGGAATATATACTTTAAGTAATGGGTTGTAAGTTGTAACCCTTTTC
The DNA here is from genome assembly GCA_964056705.1 of Troilus luridus. Taxonomy (NCBI): domain Eukaryota; kingdom Metazoa; phylum Arthropoda; class Insecta; order Hemiptera; family Pentatomidae; genus Troilus; species Troilus luridus. The sequence goes on along the minus strand of OZ057415.1, from coordinate 92,098,679 downwards.
TCTTAGGGCAGGAACCTTAGCCATGAGAATTCCTTCTCTACCCACAAGGTAGTGGTATTAGTACTCATATGAAACCCTTGGGTATAGACAACTACCACCATCATCTGGACAAATACTTAAAAATAATATTTTAATATAAAATACTCACAGTTATGATTTTTGAATTGTTGGACATTTTCTTTCCAATAATAAACTGCAGTGGAGTCATAAATATTATACAAAATAACGCACCAATTACAGCACTAAGTCCGAGCTTGCAGTACAACAAGTACATCAACACTGCCACCTAATAATAAAATATTATTATTATAGATTGGGATAAATCATGTATAGGTATCATCATTAATCCATTTTTGATATTACCTTCCATGGTATTGCCCAAGTATAATGACCTATCCAGAAACAAGTCATGACATTGAATGCATCTTCTGACATGAGATTTGTTGTGCTTCCCACTCTTCCTTCAGATGAAGAATCGTCATCCTTGTTTGAAATACTCAGCTTCAAGGTCTTGTCATATATCAAAGCCTGGAAATATATATAAATTAACAGACAACATAATTGGGTGTATAATTTTCCAAAGAAGGATAATGAAGGAATACAAACAAAAATCTTTAAAATACAAATAATAAACAAACCTGAAGAGCTGTTTTAAGGCGTATTCCTTCAACTGTTATGATATGCGAGCTGGCTTGAGAGAAACTTCCTTGAGCCAAAGCACTTAAGAAAATTATGCCAGCCATATTGTATCCATTTCTCAGAAAGTCGTTAACTTTAATATATTTACCCTTAAAAAAATAAATTAATAATTTAATATATAACAATTATAATTAATAAGTAAGTTGTGAAAAATGAATAAGATAATTCTACGGGTCCCTCATAACACTTAAAGATTGTACACATAATCATTGTAGTTAAGTAAACTTTTTATATAATTTTAATAAGGAAATAAATAGTAATTATATTGCTTTATTACAGAAACTAGAGTATTTTAACATAACATTTTTGAAAGGCAGACATAAAGCTCACTCTAAAATACTTCATTAGCCTCAATTGAAAACAAGAGATATTTTATTATTAATGAACCTTTTTCAAAAATCAGTAATGTAAAAAAAAGTAAAGAAAAGAAAAACAGTAGTTCAGGCAGGATTTTATATTTACTTTCATGCAAACTGGAATCTATCTTTACTTCATTGTATGCATTAAAGGAACTTTCATAATTAGAAAATTTTCAGATTACAAAAATATATCCATTAATCCGATTTGACAAGATTCATCAAGAAGACTGTACATAGGTCCTAGCTTTCCAATCTTGTATAACTAAAAAATGGGTAGTGAAAGAAAGGTAGAATATTGTACTTGGATTTGTCATTACATATAGTTGTCTACCTTAGTTTAATATTATATGATGATTATTATGTTTAGGAAATTTGTTTTTGATTTAATATGGCAAAAAAATTATTCCCAAATCAATCAACAACATGTTACTAAATTAACATTTTTGAAGTGAATGAATCCAAAGCTGAGGCCATATTAAACTTGAACAGAATTCACTGATCACCATTTAAAAATAGATAGATTTTCGGCCATCTCAATTTTTATTAAAGTAAAACTATCATGGACTTAGTGGCCATGGGATATTTAACTCAATGCGGCATTTTGTAATTCTAAACTTAAATTCAGATCAGTGGCTGTAAAACCATCGAACATTTAACTTCCACTTGGGTCGATTTTGAAAGTTTCGTATTATATAATAACGATATCAAAATTCAGTTACATTAGTTAGAAAAAAAATCAACATTTTTACATATTATACATAATTATAATAAATAATAATTTTTATAAAAAGTTTAAGCACACCTCAAAGCTATGAACTTGATTATTCGTAACATATTCTACAATAACAGCAATACCGAGAGGTGCTACAAATCCAACCATGTCACCGAGGAACTTAAGAACTCCGCCAAAAAAGAAGTTCCTCCAGTAGCATTGAAAATAACATTTCCACAAAGAAGGATTTTTATCAGGTCCCTGAAAACAAATATATTAGTAATTATCAATGAAATGGTATATCATAATTTTTTATATTTTAATTATGAGCAATTAAACAAAATTAAGGTCTATAAAAGGTTATAGGCATATAATTGCAGAATACGGTTTGCGTTGTCAGTTGATGAACCCACACTAGTGCTATATAGCAGAATTAATGACAAACTAATTATAAGATTATATTGGTCTATTTTTAATTTATTAAAAAAATAATCAAGCTATAATGAAATAATATACTTCAGTTTTTTGCTAATATATACTATATTTTTCACAGATCTAATCAGGTATTTATAAAGGGGATTAAATCGTATGGAATCATATGACATTATGATACTGAAGGTGATAAATGTAATGTTGTGTTCAACTTTATATAGCTTATAAAAATAAATGAATATATAAAAAATGACAGCTCTTTACGATAATTCATAATAATAAATAAGTGAAATTAAAATCAAATGCTCTTAATTTATAATATCCTTTACTTACAATTAGACATTATCAATATAATTTCTATTACCATTATTACTAAATCTCACCTTATTTCTGTTGTAAGTTTCTGTAAAATATGCAAATTGTTCCATTGAACTCTCAGATATTGGAAGTTTTCCAAGATCTTCCATTTCCAGAGGGTGTTTGTAGCCCATGTTTAAAAGAGGTAAGAGCCAAAAGAAAGTTATTCTGGAATACCAATGCGCATTTTCATGTTTATAGCTGTAGAATTCCCTTTTCAGGTGCTTTTTCTCATCATCTCCAGCATCCTTCATCTAGAAAAATAAATAAATAAAAATGTAATTATTTTATGAAAGGTAATTATTTAAACTGGGGGCAGAGAAGCTCAGTGTTTATAGTGCTGAGTTGCTTTACTGAAGCTCCAGGATTCAAATCCTACTGTGTCAGATGAATTATTTAATCTATTAATAGCCATAAATCGACTTTGTGGGTGCAGACCCTCCTAGGGCTCACCCAGCCTCTTTAAAGTTACTTTTGAGTGGGGGGACCTAGTGGTTGAGTTAGGTTTTGACCACATCACCTCGCTGCAGGCTTAGACAAAGTGTGCTCTCCATCATGTACTCAGCCCGAAAAACATCAAGGGTGCCATGGTAGTGATTTTTTTTTAAGCTAGAGACTTTAATAAAAAATAATAAAAATTGTTTAATTCTCACAGATTCGTATAAGAAACCGGAAGTTCGATGCCGATGCTGCCGATAGATGCTTACAAACATTTACTAATGCCGACGTATTATCGCTCAAATTCAAATCCATAAGATCACTTTTTATGCAATCCTCCCACCGTTTAGCTCTTGGACGTTTACCAGCCAACTTTGCCCTTATTGACTTTTTGGAAATTCGTTCGTTACTAAGCCCCACAACTTTAGAAGCCCATTTGAACCTTCACGACTCTATCACTTGAATATTAACATGTCTGACCTATAACTAGGCGTTGTGCAATCTCCTTAACATTCCAGTGAAATCATCCTTTTTCGGACCGAATATTGAATATTAAGGGCTAAGTTTCACAACCATAATAGAGTATAGTTGGAATAATGAGTTTTATAAATAAGAATTTTTACATATCGGGACAAAAGGCGTGAGCTTAGTAATGTAGAAACAGAAAAAAGCAAAACAAGCATTTCCTGCGTTTTACCGCGCCTATGCTTCCTCTATAATTTCATTTTTTCTAATTTAGGTATTTATATAAAAAGGTAGTAAGTAAAAAAAAAAACATTTGACAGTTTTTTCATTGAAAAAATCATAATTAAGCATGACAATAATATAGAAAGAGGAGTAAGTCAAAACTGGGAGTGGTTTAGTTTCTATCTACGGTGTTATTTATTATTTTCCAAGTGAAACTTCCATTTTTAGCTCCTGTAAAATTAAATTTTCATAACTTATTACCTTTTTCATGTCTCAAACGCCATAGATCTTAAGGAGTTAAACTTCTCGACAAGTTCAAAATTATTTCCTCCTAAAACAGTATTACCAAATTCACCGCAGTTTCTGATACTAACCAGACACTTAGTGTTATCCGAATCATATCATACTACCAATAATGATAATAATCCATATATATATACATATATATGGTAAAAATAAAAAATAATTACAAAGAACATCCATTGTCTCAGTTCCTGAGATAAATAAAAAATGCTAACCCTATTCGGGTTACCTCATGTTTTAATTTATTATCCGATCCCCTCTAACGGCGTGGGCTTTCCTGATTAATCTCGATTTGTCACAGAACATAATCTAAAGGAATACAAAAAGGATAAGACGCGGGTATGACAAAAGTGAAATAACGTCGGAATAAGTGAACAATGAAGGGATTATTCTTGGAGGTGGATGGATGGTGCCTCAAGAGATGGTAGGTGGTAGATCGGGCCCTAGAGTGTGGGCAGATCTATAGGGTCTTCTATATCCTGAGGACTGATCCATATTACCTAGGCCAATTAGTGAAGCCACTAAGTGACTAATTAAAGCTAAGATCTTCCTCGAGGTATTTCGTGGGCGAGCATCTTTTCCTACCTCCATGGTACATTGTTTGAGGTTGCTATGACATGACCTAGTTCTGAACAAGATTATGGGCGGTAGATTATAGAATAGAATAGACAATAATTTTACTTTAGTACTAGATCCTTTTAGTATAAAAAAGATATAGAGAAAAACAGAATATAAGCCTGGCTTAAAGGATAATAATAAAAATCAGACAATATTTACATCATTGTCAACAAAGTAAAACAAAAAATAAGTTCTTGTCGAGAAAAGAACAGGAAATAAAATATATAAAGATTGACAAAGTTATAAGCAAAGATACAAAAGAACAAAACCCATCATTTATTTCAAACCAATGCAAGCCAATAATTATATTGCCTTAGAGAGCTCTTGTTTGGGAATTGAGGAGATGATGAAAATAATGAGGATAGGGAAGAAAAATGGCGGATATTAGTATCTAATATGAAGATTTAATTTTTTATATTCCACTGTGACTCGTTGAGGTATTAATGGACTACCAGAATAATCATTCAAAAGTTAATAACAATAGGAAACTAAAGTATAATGAGATTGTTGAAAATTCTAAATAATATAATAAAGGCGAAATCATATCGCGAAAAGATGAGGCGTGCCTCGGTAGATTTTTTAGGCAACTAGTTTTTCCCTTGGAATACTCCTTCAGATATATATATATATGTTCCATGATAGAGGGGCAATTGTACCTTCCCTTACCCATGTTTGGGCGCCAATACCTGGGAGCCAGCCGGAGCATTTGTATGTAAAATGTGTTAAAGGAAAGGAAGTGTTACACATGTGGCCATGTACAGGGCAACTTTTATTGAGCACTGCCCTCCCTTACTGATAAATTGGATACCTTAACATAATTGTCCATATATATTCTATTACAGAAGTCTTCAAAGCCGTAAGAACCCACATTTTTTTCCCTCAGGGCTATAAAACCACGGTTGCGCGGTAAGGGTCGAAAACTACAAGGACTGGGAAGAGGGATACCTCAATGCTTTTCAATGACTTTATTAAATTTTAAGAGTTTTATACTAAAGGAACTTTCATTGAATATATTCTTTCATATTGATGAAACGCATTGGAAACATTTATAAACATAGATTGGAAACGCTTTATCGGTCCTATTGATAAGTTCCTTAAAACAGAAACAATAAGTAACAATATGATAAGTTTCTACGATATAAAATCTTTTAGTGATGTTATATTTTATTGGCGTTGCTAAGCAAAAGATCGGTGAACTACTTTTTGTTGAGTCTTTTGTCATGCTCAATCAGTTAAATTATAATTATTTTGCAAATCATAAACTCGCTCCTACGTCAACAATATTAATTATAATAAATAATTTAAGATCCCATGCAATCAAAATTATTTATAATTTGTACTATTATTCATATTAATTGATTTGTACTATTAATTCGAGTTTAATTTTCAAAACAGTTTTATAAGAGAAATAAAATTTCGAAACGTCGTCAAAGACATAGTTTCATATTTATTGACTGAACCGCAAGACCCAGCAAAAACTTACATAAAAATGTAATAATAAAAATAGAAATAATTTTATTTTTTTATTAATAGCTATTATTTTTAAATATTTTTGTTTTGAAGAGAAAAGTTTTGCCCTGGCCGGGATTCGAACCCGGGTCATCTGCTTCTCCGTCGCAATGCTCTAAACCACTGAGATACCAGGGGTCGTACCCAAGTCAGAAAAATCCGTCCTCTTCACCGATCCCGGCCAGGGCAAATCTTTTCTCTTCAAAACAAAAATATTTAAAAATAATAACAATTAATAAAAAAATAAAATTATACATAATATATTGACTCGATATTATTCAATAATATATTGAATAATATAAGTCAACAAGATCCTAATCTGGAATTGAATAAGTAATGTTCAATGAACATTCTCCCCCGTGTATACATCGCAAAAATTGTGAGAACACGGGGATATAGGATCGGTGAAGAGAACGGATTTGTCTGACTTGTATACGAACCCTGGTAGGCCAGTGGTTTAGAGCACTGAGATGAAGACGCAGACGACCCGGGTTCTAATCCCGGCCAGGGCAAATCTTATCTCTTCAAAACAAAAATTAATTAAGAAATATTTCGAAGAACCAAATAATATGTATTTAAAATGTTTTTTTCTAAATACTTATATTAAATAGCATACATTTGATTTCAGCCGACCGTTGCACTTATTAATATCACGAAATTAACATCAGCAAATAATGTATTAAGTAAAGGGGAATTAACCGGGAAAAATAATTTAAATTAACAATTGAAACTTAATAACTAAGGACGAAGCAAGTGAAAATACAATTTCGAAGGAATCCTAAAACTTGCTCAGGATATTAAACCTCCACAGCTTTTACACCTGTTGCTCCAGATGGGAATAAGGTAAAACGTTCTTCACCTTAAAGTCTAAAAGTAAGGAAATTTGAGTCCCAACAGTTTTAAAATTTATATTGAAGCCATTTCATATTCGTTGCATAATTATTTCGTTTTCAACGAGAAATTTTAAATAAGCTTTATTTTAAATAAGAGTGTGGAAAAAATCTGGCGGTTGAGCGTGATTTCAGAAAAGTCACCACTATTCACAACTGTTACCTTAGAAACCGTATGTTCACTAACATGTACTGGAACCGAAGACCCTTCGGATGTTGAGGTACAGGTTTTTGTTTACTTTATTTTTTTTAATAAAGGTGTTACTCGTGGGAAAGAAATAAAGACACCTGTATTAGCAGAGTCATTACCTTGCGTCATATGAGCTCCATGGAAGGGAAAACTCGCTAGATCATCATAATTTATTTTTTATAATAAAAGTCGTTATAATATTATATATATATATATATATAACATACAAGAGGTAAAGAAGTACATTACCTGTAATGCGATTTTAACTTAAGAAAACAATTTTTAAAAAAACCTGTACCACTACAACCCGTGAACGGGTCTAGGGCTCAGTACATGGTAGAGACTGTACTGTTTAATGGACAACGTTTGTGCAAGGAGTTGATTTGTCCTAGATCACCATCGACCGCCAGATTTTCCCTCTTATTTTATGTACCAACATGGGGGTATCAGAGTGTGGGTGAGCACCAGCAGGTTCCTAGATCCTTTGTAATAGTATGGTAAAAGAGGATTCTCAAATCTTAGAAATAAGTCGTTTCTAAAACTATAAATTAAAATTTATTACTTATGGATTCGGTATATTTTTTCTTCATCAAATATATTCCATAATCCTCATCCTAAAATTAATAAAGTGTTTTGAGGCTATGTTTGTGAATACCTTCTTTCCGGAATTGGTCTGGAGTTCAGAGAAGAAATACGTTGAGTCAATAATCATAGCCATTTTAAGTACACAACTTAGCCAGTGAGCTCTAGGAAAAAGAAGACATCTTTAATAACCCATTGACTGTTTCCACCTGACTAGCGATTCGCGGTAGCCTGTTGGTGGCCTATTGTCCTGAGGCTGAGTCAGTTCTGCAAGTTAGTCGAAGCATATATTATGACATATCGGTATGCGAGCACCATTTGTTATTTTAGTTCTGGTCCTGTGATTTAGTATTTCAGGTACTGATTGCTATGCGAAACATACTGAGATGTTTCTACGCACGTCTGAGTGACAAGGGACCTCCTGTGGAGTTGGATTATTGGATTTTTTGGAGAAAAAAAAAACTTAGGATTTTTTTTTTAGAGTTTTGATAGCCCTGCTGTATTCTAGAGTTATAGAAGTATTTTTTGGAAATGCCTAAAATCTATAATGAACTTTAAATCTGTCGCTCGGTGTTCAGTGGGTTAAAATCCAGCTGTTGCAGATAAATTTTAGTTTATCTATTAACAGCCACTGATGATTCTGTGGGATCTACAGATCCTTCTGAGGAACATTTAGACTTTATGAGAGCATCTAGCGACTGACGGTATCCTCGGACAAGTCAGCTCCATGTACAACCGTTGTTCTAGAAGCAGCACAATCTCTATCATGCACTGAAGAAGACCCTTCTTGGGAAGTAATGGTACTGGTTTTATTTGGTATCTAAAGGTATGGAGATTAAAATTTATATTTCTTGTAACTATGAATCCCGATATATATTTTTCTCTATCAGGTGTACGGTTTAGAATTCTCAAAAGTAGTATTCTTAGGAAAAAAGGACGAGTTCTATAGATAATCGTAAATATGTGGAAGAAAATGGTCCGGGTAGAGGTCAATACATTTCTCTGAATATCAAGAAATATTTATTCAGTAGCCAACGTTTCGACCTACTTTGTAGGCTAAATATGCAAAATACAGACAATTGAAAATTAAAAAAATGTTAAGCAAAGAAAAAAAAAGAAAGAAATAGAAGCATAATAAAAGCATGGCAAACGTAGAAAATGAACATTAAAAAATATATAAAATTTTTTCCTAACCATGGTAAATACATTATAAAGGTTAAAATGAATGAGTGTATATTATTAATAACCAAGTGACAGGAAGGTAGCGCAATACCTAATAGAGATTAAAATAATAATAAAACAGAACAGGACATGTTAAAATTAAAGAATAATAACGTATAAAGAATAAGATAATAAAGATAAAAACTAAAATAAAATGGGTAAATATTAAAGTTGAAATAAAAGTATTGAAATAACAAGTACTGATTGGTGGACAATAAAGATGAGGAGGGAAAGAACAAGAGATATATATTAATACAGAGCAGAGAGGATCATGTGGGGCATTAATAACCATAACAATGAGAAATAAACACTAAAAAAAAATAAAAAATAATCGTAAATACATTTTTGGTAAGTCCTGGAACCAAGATTTAACTTCAGCTTTGTGTTGTTCAATTGTTTCAATTGTTACATTTAAAACACAATTGACAATTGATTCATTCAAAAAACAATGAACAGTTTATAAAGGCGAGGTGGCTGTTAACAGATTAAATAATTTATAAACCACAGCCGGACTTAAACCCGGAATCTTCAACATAGCAACTCATCGCTCAGCCCTGATAACACATAACATAAATAGATAAATTAAACTTTTTTTTTCCGATCCGAAAGTATAAATTGATCTGTCTGGAAGAATAGAATTGTATAACAGCCGATCTTATTTACTTAGTAGTATAATTTCCTCACTGAAGGCAGACTATTAAGATATACGAGAAGTCAGTAACGGCTGAGAAGACTAAAAGGAAAACAATCTTCGGTGAAGTCCCGATCCAATGCATATTGATGAACCTCAACGTGAACAAGACGGATGGGAGCTCATCAAGGCTTCGTTAAGGAGCTAAGTACACGGTGGCGCTATCAGTAGCCGTTATTAGTATGGCGGTTGGGGGGTACTATCTTTTTTATTGTCAGGGTAATTGAATTTTATTACAGCTCAGGGGATGGGGAGCGTCCGCCGAACAAGCATTATTCCACTAGTGGTAGGCTCAATTGGCGATTAAGCTGTAGGCAGAGTAAAGAGTCTTTTTATAGTGTTGGTCAGGCGCCATCTTGTGTTCATGGTCTTTGGGACCCATCCGACCCAATGAAGGGTCTTAGGTCTAATAGGTGATAGAGACTGAACTGATTCTAAGATAACGGTTGTGCAGGGGGTTGATGTATCCGAGATCGCACTCGACCAACTGCTTATTTTTCCAATAAGGGGACCTATGTCCTATGCTTTTTTTTTTTTTTTTATATTATAAAAATATATTTATGGGTAATCGATCATGAGTAAGTTAGTGGTTGTCATTTTTTTAGTTTTTGAAATATGAATTTATATCTAGATGCAAACAGAGCATTCTTCGTTCTTTGAAGTGTATTGAAACCCCAAAGCTTCTCTAGAAATTTAAAATTAAGGGCGTATAAGGCTGTAGTAAAGTCCATTATGAGACGTGGGATCTCACCGGCACCCTGGAAAGCAGAATTGAGAGATGCGAAAGGAAAATACTTCGCACGATAACCGGAGCGGTATGGGATGAGAGTCTAGACTCTTGGAGGAGATGGACCAATAAGAAATTGCTCACGGAGACGATATCTCAGGATATGAAGGTTAAGATGGGCTGGGCATGTAGCTCGAAGTAATCCGTCAGAACGCCTCTACACAACTATGAATCCCACAATACTTGGCAAGAGACCACGTGGGAGGCTAAAGACCAGATGGATAGACGATGCTTCGGAGCTGGATGTAGCTGACTGGAAATGATCGGTCCGAGATAGACCGATGTGGAGAAGGCTGGTAAAGGCGGTCAGAGATCTACAAGGTCTGTAGAGCCAACCGAAAAAAAAATATATCTAGACTAAATCAGTTTTAAGTCATTATTTTCTTTTGAGGTATGATTTGGAATCGTTTTTCTTTTGTATTCATCTGTTAATATGAAGTTCATTTTTTTTTCTTTGAAGCTTAGGAAAGGTATTCGTAAACTGGCAAACCAAGACAAATACTAAGTACAGAGGATTACAAGTGCAACAAAGACACTATATTTCTAGCTTCCTTGTAGTGTATTCCTCTTCTTTTTTTATTTATTTTTATTAGGTTTTACCCACACGATTAATTGTATATATATATATATATATATATATATATATATATATATATATATATATATATATATATTACAGTTCATATATATATTTACTCCAGGCACTATGCTATCTACCCTATATCTGTAAGTCATAGTATATGAGCTTAACTGTTTGGTCAAAATAAAAATATTTACCCAGGGTATTTAAATGCTACTTGTTAAGACCAAACTGCTTGTAATGAACAGGTTTGCTGATACCAAATCACTCCACTTAACTACTTCCTTGTTTGGTTTCTATCTGTTTTCTCTAACGCTTTCCTGTTTGTAGCAAGGGGTTTACATTTGTTGAGTAGGTGATGGTATTTTTGTGTGCAACAGTGAACCTGCGGTGGTGCGTCTTTTGTCTGCTCGTTCAAACTCAATCGAGATCGAAAACATCTGAAATCTGCTGTTTAGATCACCAACAGTTGATTAGAGAATTAAAATTAGCCCTATAAAAAATAACGCTCATAAGAGATTTAGAGATTAGCACAATTTTTATAAAGTTTATCCTAGAACCGAATGTAAATAAATTTATTTTTTTATAATAATGAACAAAAATTCGATTAGAGATATGGAAAAATATTTTGAATACATTTGAAGAATCCAAACTCGCAGGGTCTCAAGCCTTCAATAGACTGGAAAATTACTGAAGAGTCGACGTTTCGCAAAACCAGACATCATCATAACATAAACTAAAAAATTCACATCTATCAAAATAAAATGTAGCACATCTCATGTTAACTGCCCAGAAGGATCAATCAGAGAAAACATCGCTCCATGTCGTTTAATGAAATACTCTTGTGAAAATAATATTATTTCCCTGTATACTAGAGACATAGGGCATTAATTGTCCTGGATTTTTTCAATCGCATTTTAATGGTTTACTTTTTTTGGTAAAATCATTGGTAATATTAGTTTTTGTTATCTGGTTATATTAATTTTTAAAAGTAATAACTTTTTTAATGAATATTGAGTTTGTTTAAATATTTTCCCCATTTTTTATTTACTCCTTTTCCGCAGATCCCAAGAAATGACTTTATAGCTTACACTATTTTATCATTCTTCATTCTCCAGTCACGATGAGATCCATTCTTTTACTTTACTTTAATATTATTTTCATAATAAATATTTACTTATAAAGCTCAAAAAATTATTTTAATCAATTTAATTATTTAATGTTAATTTTAAACAGTTAAAATTAAATATAATAATCCGGTGTTTTAAATTTTAATATTTTTTACATCAATTTTTGAAATTAATTATTATTTAAAATATTAAAAGTGAGAAATCTTCATATACCACAATGTGGGGATAAAAATATTCCTGAAATGTCGAAAAAATAATTTAAAACCACCTTAAATTGACAGAAATTAAGGTAAACATTTTTCTTTAAAATTTACTAAAATAAAGTTATATGTATTTTTAATATTCGATAGATATATGCTAAATTTTCAAAATCATGGATCTGGTTAATTAAAAATGTGTACGTATCCTTAATTCATGTTTTTTTAGAATACTCTTATTAACACTAGCATGCTTTATCTGTAAAATGTGCTTTCTTCGTAATCTAAGAGCTCATGTAATAGCTAGTAATAGATCTTCCCTATCCTCATTTAAACTCTTGCTTTTCCGACATCTCCACAAGTGAACTGAATAAATGCTCTTAGCAGTTATAATTATTTGTTTAAATGAATCAAGAGTAAATAATAGTTCATATTTTTAGTCTTTGTTCTTGTAATTTCATTACATTTTAGTTTTATTTATTCTCTTCAGTTGCTTCAGTATTTTGTCACGAAATGCACTTTTTTAATCACTGTTGTAAATAGCCTATGGTATACAGGGTGTCCGATTTCAAGTGGATCAAACGTTTTTAACTTTTAAACGAAAAAAAATTCAGAAGAACAATTCAGGTATAAGTTGTAGTTATTCAAGCCTAGTTTGAAGAAATAAAAAAACATTTTTTTGGTTTTTCACTTTAAATGGTCAATATCGACCTTCAAACAATCTACATTCAAACAATTTCCTCTTGACCCCCATTTATTTATATTTTTCTAAAATTTACAATCCAAAACATGGAAAAAATGTATGTAACATTTTTTTTCTATCTTTCATAGTTTAGTAGAAAAAGGATTCAAAGTTCACTACTTTAGTATACCTCCTTTACAAAGAAACGTAATGTAGCATTAAGTTATTTTATTTAAGAGTTTTTAGTCGTAATAACCTACTAATCAAGGTATTTTGAATCTTTCAGAAAATGTATCGACATTTAAAAACCTTCTGTTTCGACGTTTTTATAGACAAAATTGTTAATTTTCTACATTTTCCATACATACATGTTACATACATTTTTTTCCATGTTTTGTATTGTACATTTCAGAAAAATATAAATAAATGGGGGTCAAGAGGAAAATACATTGTTTGAAGGTCGATATTGGCCATTTAAACTGAAAAAATAAGAAATGTTTTTTTATTTCTCCAAACTAGGCCTAAATAACTAACTACAACATTTACCTGAATCATTTTTCTGAATTTTGTTTCGTTTAAAAGTTAAAAACGTTTGATCCACTTGAAATGGGACACCCTATAGGAGTTTTCTGTCCAGATGTATATTATGTTCCTTTTGCTAATCATATATGTTGTTCTAAAGAGACCTAGTAACACAGTGAATTTACTTGTCTATTCAATTCTAATATGCTACATTATTTAGTATGTTTGCTATACATTGTTTTGAATGAATATGATATGTGCTATATTTCTAAGTCAGTCATTATGTTATCTACCCTATAAAACATAGCAAAACACATTATTTTGGATTATACGATGCACCATATCATTGAATCTTAATATAAACTAATCCCCTTTTATTTTAAATGAATTAAATCCCTGAAATAAATTAAATGACTGAATTTTAAGGCTTTGGAAATTTACGCTCCGTGCAGTCACCCCTTTCGTGTCCATTGCACCCTCTTCCCTGCGGGAGTGAATCCCCAGGTTGGAAAACAATACCGGGGGAAATGGATTATTTCTGGATATAGCGTGGATTTATGTGTATTGCGATCGATATTAAATTGGTATTTCCCTTTTTAGGGGCGATTCGGATATAACAGGCAAATTCTGGATCACAAAATTTTTAACTGATAATTAAAATAACATTTATCTCTTAAAAAAAGCACATCAACTACAGACAGTACATCAAATAAGAAACTGCTCTACTTCTCTGACTACTTCTACACTAACAAGACAAACGCTCATAGGTTTTTGAATACTAAGCACTCATAAGCAAGATTATTAAAAGACCTATTTGGATTTTCGGAAAAGATCTTTGGGGCCCCACTAAGCTATCGAACACCTCTCATATCCATTTCTTACAATCCAAAATCCTTTCTAAAATTCTCAATACTTCGTACTTTGTTACGAATAAAGTTATCCATAACGATCTCAATGTCTCATCTCTAGCTGATTCAGGGACACCAGTCCGTTCATGACAAACTTTATTTCATTACAAACCCACTAGTTTTAAATCTACCAATTTCTTCAATCCCCGACAATCCTCCGAGAGCTCTGAAAAGAAGATGGCCTCGTGACCTTTTCAGTTGTATTTGCTATTTGAGAGCTACCCCTGGGTAATTTTTCTGCTTGTCTTTATCTCGTGCCATTACGTACTATTTGTTCTATCCACTTGTTTACTTTAATTTCAACAAATAAAATTAAAAACGCATTTTCACAAAATTATTATATTGTCGGTTGTTGTCGGTTTTACTCCATTTTACAATCCTCTACTTATAAGGAGAATAAATAAATAAATAAAAGGCTGAACGGACCCGAAAAGGCTCGATGCCGATACCACCAATCTATGTTTACAAACCTCCGTCCACGGAGCACCACCTAAATACAAACCCGCTAGATCATTCCTAACACAATCCTCCCACCTACGCCTCGGTCTACCCCTCAGACGCTTCCCAGTCGGTACAGCGCCTACTAACATCTTGGGAATTCGTTTGTTACTAAGTCCAGCAACTTTACATGCCCATCTTAATCTTCGCGACGCTATCACCTGAATAATGTTTACCGGATGCATGCTTCGCAATTCCGCGTTATGTAATCTCCTATATTCCCCAGTGGTCTCATCCTTTTTTGGACCGAATATTCTACGTAACACCTTATTTTCGAATACCTGAAGACGTTTTTCATCCTTCAGCGTTAGCGGCCAAGTTTCACATCCATAGAGAAGAGATGTAACGGTAATTGTTTTATAAATTACGATTTTTAGATTTCTGGACAAAAGACGCTAGCTTAGTAATTTCGAGACCGAATAATAACAAGCATTTCCCGCCTTTATTTCCTCATGAATTTTGTTTTTCCAGTTACCATTGACCCTAAGTACTTAAACATTTACATGTTTAAACCACATACATGTTCGAACTTATTTCCTCCTACAACAATATCACCAAAATTTCGCCCTTTCCTTCTACTGGCCATATACTTAGTCTTATCCGAATTTATTTCCAGCCCTATTTCCTTAGCAGCATTCACTAAAGTTTGTGTATTTATCTTTATGGTTTCTTCGCCCTGACCCAACAGTACCATATCGTCCGCAAACCCAAGCACGGATATTTTACTATTCAAGTTCAAATTGTGTATCACCTGTTATAATAACGTACTCGAGCGTTAAATTAAATAGTACAGGTGATAGTGAATCACCTTGTTTTAAACCTGAACGAACCTCAAACTTCTCCGAAAATGAGGAGAATAAAATACAAAATGTTGAATGCAAAATGATGAATAAGAACAATTAAAATCATTCTATAGGGTTTCCTTATTTAAAAAAATGAAATAATAAGAAAGACATTTAAATGATTTATACTACGTCGAAATTTTATAATGTTTGATTGATTTGAAGTACTGTTATATTACTAGCAGGATAATAAGGCTAGATTTATTTTATATTACCGGCCGATAATTAAAATTAGTTGTTAAACAATTGATAGAATATCATTAAAACAAAACAATAACAAACAAATACAATAGAAATAACACTACAATATTGTTTATTGTAGGATCTCATCGAGTCGCGGCTGCTACTGAATTGAGTTTAAGTGACAATTGACATCTGGAGCAGACGTAACGATTTAGCTAATTGTTAACTGGATCGATCAATTAGTCCCATGGAACGAAGCGACCGCTATGGGACCGACTTCACTTTGATGAATTTATTTTCAGCGCCCGTTAATTGAAATTCCAATGTAAACTAACACACTACTGATTCCTGTACAAAGTTATTTTTAGATGGGGAAGAAAATGGTCCGGTTGGAGGAAAAAAATAATGACTTTTTTTAGAAACCTATGTTTCGACCCAAATTGCAGGTACTATTCAGGGCTGAATAGACAAGTTATGAAAATATTTAAAACTGAAATCATTGGAATTATTTTTCTTTTTTTGTATAATAATAACTCAAGTTCATTTACTCAATATTTAAAGAAACAGATGTTTTTTACTCCTTAAAAATTATAAGACTGCGATGGGCTAGTCATGTGGACGAGACCATTCCTACAAAGGCTTCAACAGAACCTCTATAGGGCACGAGAAGAAAGCGGAGACCGAAGTTGAGGTGGTCGGATAGTGTGGAGAGAGACGCGAGGTAAGGGATACCCTGGGTATCAGTTGCTGGATGACAGCTGCGAAAAACAGAGACGACTTGAAGAAGCTGGTAGAGAAGGCCAGGACTCCTCACGAGTTGTAGCGCCTTAGAATAATAATAATAATAATAATAATACATCAAGTAAATAGAATGAAAGATATATAATGGCAAGTGGAGAAGACTAGAGATATATAAAGGCAGTACTCAAAAAACAAATTCAACTTAGAAGGTCACAAGGCCATCTTATTTTATGACACCTCGGAGGATTATCAGGAGTTCTAGAAGTTTGAAACTAGTAGGTTTCAGTGGGAATATTGTCTGTCATGAAAGGATTGATATTGTGTTCGGGCCATATCACCAACAAATAGGACATTAAGATCATTATGGACGACTTTGTTCGTAACAAGGAGCATTGAGGATTTTACGAAGGATTTTGGATTGTAAGGATTGGATACGAGAGGTATTCAATGGCTTAGTGGACTACTCTACTCCGTAAGTCCAGGTGGGTATTAGGATTGTCATGTATATGAGTCTTCTGTAGTTAATTTGGAGCTTAGAAATTTAATTTAAATCGACAGTTTTATCCTGTAGATGTTACGATACTATGTTGAAACCACAATCGAACCCGCATGGTTTAATGCTTCGTAATCAATATGGCTGACTACAAGAAGGCTATTCATTTAAAGAACATTATTAAATTAAGCTTCTGTTAATTTCCTCAATTTTTATCTGATTAAATATAACTAATAGTTGTTAAATACATAACAAAAATCAATAAAAAACTTATGCAAACTTGAAATATTTATTTTACGAAACAGAACCAATCTTAAGACAGATCACCAATATTACCTGATTATAATAAAAATATATTGAAATTAAAAATTGTCAAATGGAGTTTTATTACACTATAATTATCATAAAGTGAGTAATAATATATTAATTATAGAGAAGAGGCTGTATAGTTACGAACAAAGATAGATAGTTGGAAAATGTGCGGATCATTCGCATCCGTTTGCTATCGGACATACTCGGCGTTCTATATAAGTTTACATTCTTAGTTGTTGATAAAAAAAACTGTATATTCGTTGACAATCGTTAACCTTATTTATTTATTTCGATTTAATTAACTTTAAAATGATACTATACCTCCAGTCATTATTGGTGACTGGAAAGGAGAAAGCCGTGAGATCGCTCAAGAATCCTATACGAAGAATGGATTAAGATAATTGGTGCAAGAAGAGGAAAAATCCTGGCTCAAATGAAGAGGATGTGTAGAAACAGTGAAGAATGTTTCTGTTGCATTAGATGCTCCTCATGGAAAACAAAATAATACAATTTATCACATTTAAAAGCAAGAAGCATTTCAGATCTAATAAACATTCGTATTGTATATCTATCTCTACATATCTACTGCAATAAATCAGTATCACTTATTTCCTTCAAGTGCAGCAGATTGTATTATTTTGCTTCCCAATAAAATATAAAAAAGTGTACTCTAAAAGGTACTAAGAAGAAAATGAAATTAAATACACCCAAGAAAAATACCAACATTAAATAAGTAACTTTAATTTAGTACACTTGTTTGCTTTTCGATTGAGACTTAGTCAGTTGGACTCTGGGGACCTTGGTAAGTTTGTAATTTGTAAAGTTATATTTCCCTTGATTATATTTCAACAAAAGAAAATATTTACCACGTTTCGTAGTGTCTTAAATTAGAGCATGAACGTTTGAGGGCATGGAATTTTGTAATTTGTTACTAATTTAGTTATTTCTATTCACATACTAGCTGTCCCGGCAGACGTTGTTCTGCCCCATTTCCCTAAAACGAAGGGCTTCCAAATTTTCTCCACCCATAACAATGGCAACTTCATCGATTGTTGATGCATTGAAACATCTCACATGTTCTCCTACAGAAGTTTTACTAGCTCTGATTACAGCTTTATGATTACCAGATCGCATAAGATCCAGTGAAGTTTTACAGAATGTATTCAATTGATTGTGTTGAAGAAACAAAAATTGAAATTGTTCTAAAATAGACCTCCTCACTGAACTGTTATTGTTTATTAAGGGATCAAGAAATTTGTATTATTTCCCTCATAATTTTTACATATTTCTCTCTATAAGAACCTTCTTTGGGCCTTAAAAAAATAGGGAAATTGGTCGAGCCGTTCTCAATATATTTGGCGATTCATTTTTATTTATATAGATATATAGCTGGGAACTGAGTGGTGTGTATGGGAAAAGAAAAGTGTTTTTATTATTTCCTTCATAATTTTTAAGTTTTTTCTCTCCATATGAACCTTCTTTGAGCCTTAACAAAAATAAGAAAAAAAAATTAGCTGAATTAGGCTCACCTAAGCCGAATTTTCGAGTTTTACGCTTAGCAAAACATTTGACGATTCATTTTAATTATAGGTATTGATGGATAAGATTCCAGTTATTTATTATATGATAAGGGATGAACTCGGAATCTATTAGACCTACGGTTGAGCACAAATTGTAGCATTTTTAATCTACTTTAAAATGGTTACCTATGTTTGTTTTTTTCAAAAAACGGACCGATTAGGAGATACAGGCCAAAAACTGAAATAACTCCGAAAATTTCAACGTTTTTCGGGCACCAAAGGTTTCCCATCCATTTTTTCGGTTGCAAACATCACAACATATCAAAAATGCAACATCATGGTTAGGAAAAAATATAATTTTGCAATAAAATGAATAGAAAAATGTTATTTTTATTATTTTCCTCTAAATTTGTTTTCTCCATAAGAACCTTCTTTGCGCCTTAACAAAAATATGAAAAAAAAAATTAGCCGAATTGGTCGAGCCGTTCTCGAGTTTTGAGCTTAGCAACACATTTGGCGATTCAATTTTATTATATAGATAAGTTAGGTACCTCCAGAACCCACATTGTCTATAAAAATCTGATAATAATGTAAATAATTTATTAGCCAAGGCCGTTATCAAACTCAAGAACTACAGGTTAGTAAGCCAGTGAACTATCCAGCTCATAATCTATTGTAATAAGAAATATTATATTTGTATGTCTGCATTACTCAGAGAGTTTAATTGCTTTTAGTTGTCCGTATGTGGAGAATATCGTAGAATCTTTAAACATTAGAATTTTATTAACCAAATCAAACCATTTATTTTTCTAATGGTAATATTATTTTGTAAAAATATAGTAAGTTAGGGAATTCAAACGGATTTAGGTTTTGAAATATTTTATAAAATTTGAACTACTGATTAACGTAGAGGATCTGTTTAGGTTTAGTTTTTAAGTAAAAATAAGCATCCTAAGTTCTAAATAAATTCAGCAAGAAAGCAAAGATTTTCATGTAATTTAAATTTGTTTTAATATAAGTTGTGACCGCGGCAACCCTAGGAATGCTACACAAAGCCAAGTTAAACAACAGCGGTTCCTTATCGTAAGCGTATATCCTTCACAAATGGAAAAATAAATAATGAGCAGAGGGCTCTGAGATTTTACTTCATTAAATTTTTAGTTTTAGACAAAAACATTTCAATATTATTTATTAGGGCCCTATTAGTGTTTGAAATTCATTATAGCACAATAAATATGCAGATAAAAATACATGAAACAGATTCAAAGTAGATGAAGCCTTAATAACTTGTAAGGTTTGCTACGGTCTAGAACATCTTAGTATATAAGTCAATATCTTATTGGCCTAAATTGAAGACAAGGGCCGATCCAGAATTTTTTTCTGGGGGGGGCAGAAGGGGCAGACGGGGAAAAATATCAACAATAACTTATAAATAAACTTGTAGTATTTATAGAAAGGTTTCAAAGGTTTATTAAAATATCTCAACAATAGTTTCACTCATGTTATTTCTGATGTTTTATTCATATATTTTAACAACTATGGTCATGTGACTTGCCTAATATTAAGTACTGTAATGGATTCTCCACAGTACACAATAAACTATTTGGGGGGCACGTACCCCCGTACCCGAATAAATATTTATACTATTGTAACACAGTTGTGGATGAACTATTTATCACTGTTATTATTTTGATTGGTTAACACATAATGAAATATCTTTCAATTATGTAATTGTTCTTAAAAAAACAACTAAAACAAGTATTCATATATATATCCCTTATATATGATCTTATTAATATAGGAAGTTCAGGAGAGCTCACACAGTTCTACTAATGTATACGTCCTGGTTTTCAGACGAGTTAGGAAAGCTAAATTTATTCTTTCAGCAATCCTCTTACTGGAGGACACCCGGCCTCTTGAAAGTGAGTACCATTACTTTTGGCCAAATCACCTTACTGCATAACCGTTGGCTTAGAACTAATTACTAAGCCCAAGAGTCCTTTTTTAAAAAAAAAGTATATTTTGATGAGTTTTCACTTCACTGGATAAATAAACTCTATCAAAATTCTGACATAAATACTGTTAATTCATTTAAAGTCACATAATGCTGCTGTGGCTAATCATACGATCCTACAGCGGTAGACCTAAATTTTATCTGGATAGGATCTTTACATTAAACAGGGATTTTAAGTCCTGGCATTAGAATATAATAGCATTCGCCATATACGGATAATTTATCATTGCATCAGATTAGAATATAATGAATTCCTCTAAATCTCTTATCAGCTGTATCTGTCAGAAAGGAATGAGCCTTGGGATATTGATAGAATAACAGGAAAATAGCATTAAATAGTGAAAGTCGTCAGAGTCGAGTAATCATACTTTATCTCTCTTCTTGATGGATCAGCCGTAAATCAATCGTATGAAGGCGCGATCATATGTGGCGCTATCAAGACGTTATCAATAATAATTACCAAGAAAGGAGTTTTAAAAATAAATAAACGTAATATAGACGGAAAAAATCGAATAAATACTCCCAAATCATTAAAGATTATAGTTAGATCATTTCCTTGTTTGTTTTTTTAATGTCACTTTATGCTGCTATGGTTATTCTGATGCTTCTACAGTGAGATTCTTGAATTTCGACTATTCAGGGGATCTTTAACGAGTACCTGAAATCACACAGAATGGGAACCGTCAATTTACTACCCATCCGAAGGGCGGCATCGCTAATCACCAAAGATGACTCTAGACAATTTTGGATTCCTAGCTTCATACTGGCTCATTTATATTTCTTAAGATTTACTTCAAGAACATAAATATCTTAAATACTGTCATATTTGTCTGCGCGGGTTTCCAGACTAGAGCGTGAATGCATTGGTATACATAAGTACCGACTGATATTTGTGTGGAAGAGAATCCTCTCAAGGGTCAACGGCGGTGTAGTGGTCAGTATTATAATCATCTATGCCTAAAATCCCATGCTAGCAGCCTAGCAGGTTGCTTCAAACGTTTTGGCTGAATTCCTTGGTTGCGCGTCCTTCAGAGGGGACATAAAATAGCGATGTAATCATTAAATCTACATATCCTAATTATACCAGAATAAGCAAAATTTTAGGCTCCCACTGTAGCATTGTCCGATTAGCCATAGTAATATAAAACGAAGTTAAATCAATAAAAGAAGAATTCTCCATTGCCAACGCCAAACATCGGCTGGCTAACACACCAGTGACGGACTACGTACCAAATTGTCTACCACTTACTGAGCCTAAGACTCCTTAATAGATTGTAGTGGTACATTTAAAAAATAATAATATTTATGAATAATAACTGAGTCAAAAAATAATACCTATGTATATTAATTGCCTTATGAAATGACAGTAGTACTAAGAAAAAAGCGGTGTTGTAGCTTTTGTAATAACCCTTTCTTGTAAATATTCAAATATAGCAGTGTTCAAATTTAACAACTAAAGAAACAAATGAAATTCCGAGAGCCCCCAAGTGATTACATTTTTGTTCCCAGTAGGAAAAGCCAATTAACAAGAAAAATCCAATATATAATTCTATTTTTAAAGAAAGATTGATTAACTGTTAGAATGCTTTGCTTGAAAGCTAACATGAACTCTAAGGATAAAAATAAGCACAAGATTTACAAGCGTACATCAAACATACAAAACACATTAGTTCAATCATAACACTTCCATCTTGTATTACCAATACTGACACTGACAGATTTATTCCTTTATTTTAAAAACCATTTATATTTAAGAATTTTCTTCGAATGAACACTATCTTATAAATTTAATACTAAAAAAAAAAGAAAAAAAAAAGAGTCAGTTAAATATTCAAAGACATCGAAAAGATTAATAACTACAATGTAAGAAAATAAATCTTAAAGCAACTGTATTCATAGATTTTTTTTTAGAAGTCAGGGTCATCTAATCAGAAATAGACACCATTCTGGAACCCCATTTTATGCCTGTTTCTTTTAAACAGGAACTTGCTTGGAATAACTTGATACCAGAGGCAATCGAATTTTAAATACAGATCTAAAACTGTACCTTCCCTGAAGGAATGTCGGCGCTATACCATATCCTGAAATAACTTTCATTAGGATCTTATTGAATTTGAAGTAAATAAGAAAACAAATCAGTAAATGTCTTGAACTTTGTGATCTAAGCCACACACAAACTATATGTAGCGGAAACTTGCAGAAGGTATGCATAAAACCTTCTATGTACAACTTAGTGGGTTCGCAGCCAAGCAGTTGGTCCTACGATTTCTTAAAAACAATTACATACTTGGCTATCCCGTCATTCAGGAGGGTCGCCAAATGGAAAGTCCCGAGAGTCCGTCAGGATCTCGTAAAAGATCACTATCCTAATTATATCTGCAAAAGTTCAAGAGATAAATCAGAGCATTAGCAGATAGATTATCTGTTAACAGCCACGGGTAGACTCTATGGTTTCTGTAGACCTTCCTTGGGCTCACCCAGAGTGGAAAAACTGGTGGTTGAGCGTGACAAAGGTACAGTCTCTACCATATACTGAGCCCGACCCGTTCACGGTTTGTATCGTTACAGGTGTTTTTACTATAGGAGATATATGTTTCATATTTAAGTCAACTCTAAGACGAAGGTCTAGTATAGTTTATTAGAAACGGTAGATAAACTTAAGAGTGATCCAGCAGTACTGAAGTGGTCGTTAATTAATGGAAGGCATCAGCCACTGAAGCGATGATGACAACTCACCGAACTAAATGGCTGGGAAGAACCTGAGTGTCATCGGTGAACCATCGGGTACCGTACCACCGCCATTGTTCTCGAATACGATCAACGGCAGTAATTACTAATTCTAAATAAATATATAATTTTAATGAGTGACTAACTAATAAAAAAATCCGAAATAACAATACACATTTTTAAAAATTAGTATTATTATTTTTTCTTGAAAGAGTATGTAATTACAATAAATCGTTTTCACACACACAAAATAATATAAGAGGCAATATCTAAATAAAAAATAACAAAACAATTACGAAAAGCTCTGTAAACACTTTGAGGATAGCGATTTACAGTTTAAATTAAAATGCTAAACAAGGAAATGTCAAAATTAAATATTTTATTAAAAAGAGAACACGTAACAAGACTAACTTCTCTTCCACAACTTAGTTTTCAAGTCCACGTAACAGACTTTTTTTTCGTATTTCTGACTTTTGGGTAGAGTTTGGTTGAGACAAGAAAATTAGGAATATTAATGAAGAATGGCGAGGAGTCCGGAATATCAACTTCTTGAATTGTTGAGTTGTTATAAATGGTCCATTGCTCTGTACAAATAAATATTCCGTTATTATTAAAAATTCTGGGACTTATAACAATATGGTTTACTATTTTTAAATATTAAACAAGGGGCGGAGTGCCGAAGGTCCTGGGTTCAAATCACGCTCGCTGCCAGACGTTTATTTAATCTATTAGGGGATTGGAGCTGGATCTTATTGGATCTAGGACCCTCCTGGACTCACACAGCTTCTTCAATGGGTACCCAAAAGAAGGGGGGAATCTGGCGGTTGGGCGTGATCTAGAACAAATCGTCACCCTGTACAACCGTTGTCCAAGAAACAGTACAGTCCCTACCGTGTACTGAACTCCGGTACCCTTCATGGGCTGTAGTGGTACAGGTTTTCAGGATTTTCAAATATCGGCCTAAGGATTAAACCAAAAACGTATACCGACGGAATGATAACTATTCAACTAGAGGAAGCTGAAAAAATATATATTTCCAAATAGGAAATGTTCGGATTGATAGGCGATGAAATGATTCCCAAAGACTTGGAGTTCTGTGGAGTAATACCATCCTAAAAACCAGAACAAAATTATAATTTTCCGCGTTATTATATTGGATATAAAGTTATATGGCTGTGAAACCTAGAAATAATGAAAGGGAAGAAAAAAAAAATTACTAATCGCGGAGATGGACTTCTGGAGAAGGGCAGCAGGAATATCTAGGCGTGATAGGGTACCCAATTCAGTAGTCCGGGAGATATTGGATAATAACAATAAAATTCTCGAAAAAATCACAATCAAGCGATTAGGGTGGTTAGGATATCAAATGAGGATGGAATATAGAAGAACACCAAAAATGACCATGAACTGAAGAAAGAAGAAGAGGCCGAACAAGAAAGCCATTGTTTAACCTTTTACTTCAAACCGACAAATATATTCTATTCCACTCATTGAATCTACGTATCTTAAAACTTAAAATATTAATAAATTAATTGATACTATGGATTAAACATCAACTTGATTTTAGCCAGGAAGAGAGGCTATGAGAGCTCAGTACATCAAAGTAAATGAAGCACAAGGACTTTGACTGGAGTCGCAATTTCACTGGCTATTGGTTAGAGCAGAGGCGCTGATAAATGAAATTAGCTTTGAAATTGTTCATCGGCTGATAAAGTCCTCTCCCCCATCACAATTGATTGACTTCCCTTCGTCTGTTTAACTACAACCTCAATTTCCTCAACCAATCACATTGTTTTCCTTCATTATCAATATATAGAGATGATATAATATTATCTAATACAATTATATGTTAAATAATATTGTAATTATACAGCGATATTTTCGCTCTTAATTACAATATTTAAAAGATTTAGATAATTTTTTTTTCCACTAATCACAATCGTCAATCATAAAGTATAAACTTTCAAGCGATATCAATTTAAATTAAAATGCCTGTCCGAAAACTTGTTTCTATTTATTTCGTATCAAATATAGATGAAGTAATCTGCCCTGCAGCATAACAAGGAGAAGCTCCGAAGTTTCAAAAAACGACATTTTCATATCTTTCGCTATTTCGCAAGGTAATTACATTAAGAGGTAAACTCATTTTCCTACCTTACATTTCACAATGTTCTGTTATATTGGGGGTGGCCAACCCACGAAACATTTTTGAACATTGAACATTATAACATGGGAGAGGCAAGTGGCCTTAGGCTGTTTTAAGGGAAGTAATAATCCATGGGAATACTGTCCTTCGGAGAGGACATAAAATTGGCGGTACCGAGCATGTACCGTTTCACTTACTCGTTAAAGATATCTATCCCAATTATACCTGGAAACTTGGGATTCCAAAATATAACTTCGGAGTTAGGACTCCACCATAGGAGTATAAAGTAATATTAAATAAATAGAATAATATACCAATATAACATACTGAATAGTTGATGGATGCAATCGAAACCATGCATTTAGAGTCGTTTCAAGTTATGTTTGATTTATACGGTATATTATCCTCAGTTCAATGCCGATTAAAGAGATCCATTACCGTATATCTCCCTAAACGGGAGAGCTCTAAATCAAGCAAGATCGGACGAAGGGCAAGGACCCCATCAGGGGTGAGGGCGGATGAGGAGGATCATCAATGACCGATGATGAGCAGAATTAGCGGCACCAGCTGGGGCGTCCTAACTGGGGCAATTGGGGGTCCAATTGGGGACACGGGCTATGGGGGGAGTGGTACCTGTGCTCCCCCTTACCTGGCGTGCAATGATGTAACAAGAAGTAACGCGGAAATAGAACTAAGAGATGTTATAAACAGAAAACTGTTTCGAAAGAAGGAGTGGAAAGTATTGTCAGAGAAGGAAGCATTGAAGAAACCAGGATATAATTAATAGAATATTTGATGCGTTTGGGACCAAAAGCGGATAACACCGAAATTGACCCAAAACTTCAGGTTCAAAATCGGAATAAACCATGAGAAATATGGCGTTAAATGTTAAAGATTTAATTTTTCCATGCCCTACAAGTCATTACAGCTTTATTACACGAGTGACATTTAATTAAAGTTTATATTCCAAGCTTTATTTAGAATTAAAGTTCAATTGTGTAAATTGTTTTCTTGTATTGCCCAAATATTTTTAAAAACAATCGTGGTAAGCGTCTGGTTAACTAATTGGAAAAAAACACACACGAAGGAAATAATATAAATAATATAAGAAGCATAAATTCGTATAATTAATTAACTATAATACATAACATAATTTACTAAGCAATAATTTATTTCTCATCGAATAAAAATTAATGGGCAAGCCTGCAATAGGCACTGGCGGTTGTCTAGGTTTCAGTTCCAGGCATCTCGTACGGCGTTCTCTAATTTATTTTACCTTCCATACCTTTTTTTAAAATAAATGATTCAAGTTTCATCAAAATTTAAAAACATAAAACAAATGTCGAAGAATAATAATTAAATTTTAACCTTTTTTTCGTTGGTATAAGCCAAATAAATGATATGTGTTGGGTCCATAATAAGAAATGAGAAATAAAAATAAAAAGTAAACTTTGAATAAGAGGAAAATAATTATTCGTTACAATTATAAAAAAACCTCATCTTTCCACTAAGTTAAGATATTTATAAAAGATGTTTAAAGTTATTTTTTATTTTGCAGTAGACAATTCACTGTTCCATTGAATTACTCTCGTATCCGATCCTTACAATCCAAAATCCTTCGTAATATAATGAATACTCCTTACATTGTTAAGTCATCCATAATGAACTCTATGTCCCATATTTTGCTAATTTGGCCCGAACACTATTATATTTTTCCTCTCATAACAAACTTTATTCCTACTCAAACTTAGTACTTCTTCTATTCCCGATAGTCCTGTAAGGGGTCTGAAAAGACAAGGGCGGATCCAGGTTTTTTTCGGCGGCGTGAACAACGGGCAGGCGGGAAAAAAATCAACAGTAACTTAGAAATAAACTTGTACTATTTATAGAAAGGTTTCAAAGGTTTATTAAAATATAAAAACAATAGTTTCACATATGTTCTTTCTGTTATTTTATTCATATAATTTAACAACTATCATCATGTAATTTGGCTATAAGTATGTACTGTAATGGATTCTCTAAAGTACACAAAAAACCGTCTGGGTGCCCCCCTTAAATCCGCCGTTGTGAAAAGAAGATGGCCTCGTTTTAAGATAAATTACTTATTTGAGAACTACCAGCGGGTATAATCTATTTTTCCCTTTATCCATTCCATTATGTATTATCCATTATACTTGTATTATTACAATACAGTAGTAAATTTCAATAAATATTTTTTAACAAATTTAATTATAGGCATACAAGGAATCGATAAGACAGATAAATTATTATTTATATATTGATATACAAACCATTTTTATTATAGAACTATAATATTACCGTAAATTATTTAATTAATTAAAATTAAATCCTCCTCACATACAATAGTGGACACGACATTCATTTTCATCTATTTTTTTTTGGTTTACATAACCAATAATAATCAACAATTGCCACAAAATATTGTTGATATTCATATTATTCCGTTGCATGATTCCCTCATCATGACCCTCCGTGTCCTGAGGGATGAGCCGGATAATAAGGGCAGGCAACATATGTGAAATGAATCGCTGTCCATCACAAAGCCATTATTAATTTTTTCTTCTACATTCTGAAAAGATTATTATTTGTTTTTTATTATGATGAGGTTTCGGGGGTAGGTAGGCACTTTTTATGCACGGCCTCAAGGCTTCTGTTACTGTTTTGTTCTTAATAACGTTCCGTCGGGACACGATAACAAGACATGAATAAAAAAAAATAAAGAAAAAATCGTAGTTATGTAAGAATGATTATGATAGCAAAATAATTTATATTGTACTAGCTGACCCGGCCACGCGTTGCTGTGGCTGTTATAATAGTTTAAAAAAATATTATGATAAATTTGAATTTAAAAGAAACAAAGAATGAATGAAAAAAAGGAACTAAATAGATTTTGGATTTTACATTTTATTCATCTTATATCTAGGTAGAGTATATAATAAATAATAAAAAAAAAAAAATCTTAACTGATAAAATATAAAAATTAGTTTAATGAATGAGGTATATAATGGTTGATTTTTAATTGTGGATAGTTATATTGTTTTAAATTATAATGATATCACTATAATCGGTCCAGTAGTTTCGGAGATTAGCCCGGGCAAACATCGTGATAAGAGATTTTTATATTATATTATAAAATTATAGATTATAAAATAACTATTATAAAACTATTTATTTGTATTTTTATAAAATAATTCAATTAGAAAAGAATAGAAAAAAGGGGTTGTTACCCTCAAGAATAACAATTTTATTTGATAAGTAAAAGAAAAAGACGTTCATAGCCAAAAGCAATTTATGTACCAACTACCAACTATGTTATATAAATTGTATAGAAAATTATAATATTAATTTAAATTTACTTTCTGAGTAAAAGTAAAGAATATATTAACATTTGGTAGAAAAATATATGATTTAATCATTGAAAACGAGTGTTTTTTTTCTGGAATCCATTTTATGTTTATTTTCAAACAATTAATATATATATATATATATATATATATATATATATATATATAAAACCTGTACCACTACAACCCGTGAACGGGTCTGGGGTTCAGTACATGGTAGTGACTGTACTGTTTCATGAACAACGGTTCTGCAAGGAGGTGACTTGTCCTAGGTCACGCTCAACCGCCAGATTTCCCCCCTTATTTTGGGTAACCTAATTTATGTTAATAAGGGTCCTAGATCCTATATGACCCCTCTCCCGCTGGAAACAGACTAAATAAAAGTCATGACCTGCAGCGGGAATTAAACCAGGATTTACGGCATGGCAACTCAGTGCTCTACTACTGAGCCACTCCGCTCCATATATATATAATATTTTAGTATCCCTTAAGTCACACATTTTGCTAAATAGTACTTTACGTTCATTATAAATTACATATCCCTTTAGGTGCTTGAAGAGAACAGTTCTGTCAAAAATCTGACAAATCAGTACTAACAATAGTGTTTTTCATCCTTAAAATAACCAGATGATACATTTACTTAGACTATTTCTAACATTTGTTTATCAATAAAAAATATTTAAAAATGTTGGTTCGGGTTCCAGATATTAAATCCGCTCTGCTCCACATGTGTGGGAAGCCATCTGTCAGCGACTAAAGAAATATTACAATATAATTAATTAATTAAAGAGGAAGCGGATTTAAATGCTTAACAAAAAAAAGGAAAAAAAAAGTTCAGTACGTTGTTATTTGATTTCTAGTGAAGAAATAACTTTTTATTCTTTATTAATTTACAACTTTATGCTAGGGAGGTGCGTCTTGAAATTGCCCTATCCCAGTATAATTCGGATTAACGAGTAGCTAACTTTACAACATACAGGCTTAGGATCTCCATTTTAAGTCCCTTCCGAAGGAATATAACCAAGGATGTTTTAGTCCCTTTAGAAAAATCCTAGGGCTTGGTAGGCTGCGTAACTACTACCTGGGAATAGTAATTCGTTATGCTAACTACTAAACCACGGGTTAGCCCTGAATAACTTTTAAGTTGTCAATCTCTATGAGTTTTGATGTTCAAAAATTTATATTCTTCAATTTAAAACCATAAGACATCTTCTGCCAAAAATCCCAAGCCAACGACCGTTTTAAACGCAAACCAGATTCATTTTTTTAAATATACACATTCATATAAATCATTGATTCAATATCAGAGGACTGTAGAAATTAAATGTGTCATCATGAATGATTTTGTGGAACAATATGATGAATGAGAGAGCTATATTACACAGGATGGACGCCACGGCCTTGCCAAGCAGCGAGCGATGTTACTGCCAGTGGAAAACCGGAAGTTTACGTTGGATTTCCTCTAGATCGTGTCACAGCCTTCACCCAGATGGCCGACCTACTAAATAACTTGTTGTTGCAAAACATTCCTCCATTAGATTAATTACTCCACTACCCATTATTTCCTGTACTCTCCAACCAGTGGATCTGAAATAATCAGTTGTCGAGAATGAAGGTATTCGAAAGCAATATAGATGTATAAATGTAGAAATATGGAGAGAATGTTTGATATAATCATAGATTACAGTCATTTGTCTACAAACCGAGTAGATGCTTTTATCAATCGTAAATTAAATTAAGATAAAAATCTGACCACTTGCGACGATAATCTTTACTGGGTGATCATCTACCTAAAATATCCCTAATACAACTTCATTCGATAATTGATATAAATGTCTTAATGCAATAATGATATTGTCATAATAAATCCATAGACTCTGGGTATCCTTACCCATAAAAACCCATCAGCTACCTGACTTCTTTCTTGGCTCGCTGCTGTATAGCTTGATGACCTTAGCAACTAAAGTGAAATAATCTTATGATTAGTTTTGTTTATTTATTCGTTTAATACTTTACTTATTATTTATGTATAATTTTATTATTTATTATTATTATTTAGCCACTTTATGCTGATATGGCTAATCGGGCGATGGTACAATGGAAGCCTAGAATTTGCCTACATATATAATCATGATAGGGATCTTTAACGACTAGCTCACACCGCAAGGATCGGGACTCCCATCTTACAACTCCGAAGGATGTCATAACCAAGTTTTTTTCACTCCCTTTAAAAAACCGTAGGGCCGCCTGCCGGGCTGCGAACCCGCGGTCATAGAAGCTTATTATTCTAACTACTACACCACAGGCGATCCTATATTTCTGGATGTAATGTCGAGTTGAAACGACTTTATCCTTTATCTATGGTCCTTTGAACATCAAATTCCACGTTCCTCTGTATAATGCTTCATAAACGGTAACCAAACAATAAATATTTATTTTGATCATAGAAAAATTATTTCTTTGTTACTATTTATTTGGTTGTTTTTATCTCTTATTTTTGGAATTACTTATCTACTTCTATAAGTTAAGCCCTTTTTCTATCTTCCTTCAAGCATCAAGATTTTCTTCAAATTAAATCATAATTTTCTGGTTAAATTCAAAATGTATAAAAAGTCATTTTGGTATAATGGCTCCTTAAGTGATTATTACTTTGTACATGGCCTGATAATTACAAAAAATGCTATTCAGCCATATATATATATATATGTATACATATATACATATATATATATATTTATGTTAGCGAGGAGATAGTTGAGAAGATAGTCTAGCCTCAGCTTCCATCAGCCCTGAAGATGACCCACAAAGTGGGTCAAAACGTTGGCACAAAATAAAATAAATACCCACTTACTTAGTGTTTAATTTGACTGCACCCCCAACTATTTCCTTCCTATATAAATATATATATATTTATTTATTTGAAAAAACACTTGTCCCTTTACAACTCATAATGGGTCTTGGGTTCAATACAGGGATTTAATTTTTTTTTGTTCGAAACCCGACTTTCACTAATTAAAACAAGTGTTAAATGTATTATTCAGAACGACTGCTGATAGTAATCACTTTTTATTAGTGATAAATGGTTTTACTCTTGGCTGCCAGACCTAATACACGGCAAAACTCAACTTATGTACCTACAGGGAATTGATATCACTTTGAAAGAATGTCTGGTTACCATAAAACCTAATTTTAATCATCATTTTGTATTTTAAGATGATAGAAATAATTTTTTTTTCGTATAAATTAAACAAAGGAATTAACAATAACGATAAAAATAAATAAGAGAGGTGACGGAATATTTTATTATTAGATTTTCATTTTTCTTTTATAATTTGGAGTATAAAAGGGAAGATGGGCGGGGGAAAAAGAAGAAAGACCTTAATTGGAATACCTAAAACCTTAAGGGGATATAAACCTTTATTTTAAGTAGTTTAAAGTGTGGGAGGAAGGAAAGGCTCTGTGCTTAGCAAGATCTTGGAATAAAAAAAATGAGTATTTTATTTCAGGGCTTTAAGAATCTTTATTCTTAAAATATATAAAATCAAATGCAAATAGATTTTTTATTAATAAATTATTTATTTACTAGTAAATTGATAATTATCACCTCCCTCTTAGTGCCATATTAAGTATTTACTTCTCGGAGATTCTTAATGCCAGTCTCAGACTTAAGCCCTGAAGAAACTAGAAGCATGAAGAAATACCTAATTTTCATTATTCCATTCTCATCCCAGTTAGGTGAAGGGATCTCACAACCAAAAACAAAACAACTTTTTTGTGTTGCGTCACTTTAGAAATACTAGTATAATACCGTAAACAGTTATATGTCTATATCCCAGTAATTTTATAAGAAAATACGTATTTCATTTTCCTTTTTAAATAAGTGAAATTGTATGAGCATAAACGGCCAAATAAAAAAAAACAATTGAGAAAGGAGGTGAAGAATTGAGTGGCGCTATGGGCTAGGAACGACCCCCTAACGATAGCGGTCTAGACGAAATAAATCGAGGATTATGGTTGGAACGGGGAATGCTGCCAAGATATCTCTTCTACATTCACTGCCACCCAGATCTCGCCTATATCCACGGTCTCCCTGATCTCTTAACTCCGCCGATAAATATAAAAATAGCGGAAGAAAATAAAAGCCAAGCACAGTCTGCATATCTGCGTACTCTCTGTCGCTTGCGGGGAAAAAAATTCCCTAGGGAGTAGGATATCCCATTCAACTGAATGGAACAAAAATGTTCTATTCTTAGCAACCTAACTTGTGGTTTTGTTGGATAGAAAAAATAGGTCTATGTTGGTAGGGGGTTGCCATCTCTAAGAAAGAAACCTCGGAATTACGGAACTGTACATTGAATTTGACAAATTCATCAACCTTTTAAGTATGATAGACCAATTTTATTTATTTATGTAAATCATCTTTAGGATCATGTTGACACACATCATTATATTATTTATAATTTATTATAACTTTTTAGTCATTACTTTAATTTTTAAATATTTTTATTTTGAAGAGAAAAGATTTGCCCCCGGACGGGGACAATGAACAAAATAATATAATGATGTATGTCAACAAGATCCTAAAACTAAAAGTAGTGTTCAATGAACATTCTTCCTCGTGTATACATCGCAAAATTGCGAGAACACGGGGGATATGGGATCGGTGAAGAGAACAGATCTGTCCTTGTTAGGGACCGACCCCCGGTGGCTCAAATGGTTAGAGCGTTGCCATGGGAGGCGGAGATCCGGGTTCGAATCCCGGCCGTGGAAGATCTTTTCTCTTCAAAATAAAATGATTTAAAAAAGTTGTTGGTTGATCTATTTTTTTTTATCTTGAGCAGATGTTTCGTCCCAGGTATGTGAAACATCATGTTTCACGGCTAATGTTTCTAGTATCTATCAATGAGCGGGGTAGCTCTGGGTGTGAGGTGCTGATCTTGATGTGCTGGGGGGCCAGGTTTAAATCCAACCGTGGCCCTTGAAAATATATCTCAATATCAGTCATGGATCTCAAAGATGATTTACATAAATAAATAAAATTGGTCTATCATACTTAAAAGGTTGATGAATTTGTCAAATTCAATGTACAGTTCCGTAATTCCGAGGTTTCTTTCTTAGGGATGGCAACCCCTACCAACATAGACCTATTTTTTCTATCCTACAAAATCACAAGTTAGGTTGCTAAGAATAGAACATTTTTGTTCCATTCATTTGAATGGGATATCCTACTCCCTAGGGAATTAAAAAAAAATTAACCTAATTAAAAAATTATAACAACTTTTTTGTTTGTGTCACACATTCAATGACTCTTAGAATGATGTTATTAATTATTAATGTTATTAATAATAATTTATTTGAAATAATTAATATTACATGTAATATAGTTTTGAACTAAACTAAAATCTTATTTTTTTTATTACTCCTAACAACAGCAGTTATAAACTGAAAATGGAAGAAATGAAACAATTTAACAAACAAAAATTGATCTAGTAAAAAGTAATGAGAGAAGGAGAGACAGAAAATAAAATATATTTTCTATTCTTTTTAACCTAAATATTTTTATTATAATTGTATCTTGGCTAATAAAAAATATAGACTATGTATCCTTTACTAAATCTAACTAAAGAATCTAAAGTTTCTATTTATTCGAAGGTTATCAGAAACAGGGATCTTCCGCAGTAAGAGTAGCCTCTTTCAAAAATTAATGGCTTTTAGATGATAGTCCCCATCAACGTCGCGCCAAAGAGATACAGAAGACTATTGCCAAAGAGATACAGAAGACGATTGCCAAAGAAGTTGATTGGTGCAAAGTACCGAGTGGCCTAGATCAATGATTACAGTTATTTAATTGAGTTAGATAGTGCTCGCCAATTAATGGCCAATATCTATTCCGCCAATATTTTTGCACTTGGAGATAATTGCAAAATGGTTCTCCATTAATTAAGATCACTTAAGTTTTATTATGAAAATAGTCCAATAGAAGAGAAACTGTAATTAATTATTGTGGCATTGTACAGTAATAAATACAATTTTTATTAATTTTTTTGGAGAGACGTAATTTTTATACTAATAATTTAAAAAAAGTGTATTTCATATTAAAAAAGATAAATTTTTCCCTTCACCAAACTTAATAAACGAAGATGGAGGGATGACAATTCAGGCCGATCCAGTTTCATAATATATGGTGCGTACAGGATCTAAAGCGGACAACTCTGAAATTTCAAAAAATGATTTTTGTAAATTTGGTAAAGCGATTTTCTCCAATGCGACATTATTTTTTTTTTCATTTTTCATGATTTTAATCCGGTCCTAAGCCTGAAGTTTCGCGATTATAAAGTTGCTTGAACAAATGTGAAAAAGTCAATTTTTGAAATTTTGCATTACTAATACCCAATTTTTTGTTTTTAAACTTACATGGAACTTTCAAATACCTCAATTACCTCTATTGAAAAATTAGTTCTTAGAGTTATGAGATTGTTCTTTAGGAGAAGCGATATGCTGAGGCAATATCATTTTTTTCAAGTTTGATAATTATTTATGTTTTTTTAAATTAAAAAATAAATGTTTGATTAGTTTTTAATGAAATGACTGGGATTATTTAAATACATTCAAAACCAACCGTACTTGTATTATTCTACCAATTATTTTTTTTTATTTATGATTATTTTTTTCGAAGTCATACAAAAATCATCAGTAAAAACTGATAAAGCACATTCTGATTTTTGTTGCTGTCATTCTATATAACTTTAAAAATTATACGACCGAAAAACTCAATTATTATAATATACAATTAATGTTTGATCCGTGGTCTACTACATGGTACTTTAATACATACACCCATAGATTATCATAATTTCCATCCTCTTCAGCCAGCGGCGTTCGTCGGAACGCTGGAGTTTATGGTTTCCTTCCAAGAAGTGAAATAATTGCTCGGTAGATGGCTGGATATAGGTGGCCATGGAAGAAGGAAAAAGTGGACCTATCGCCTAACTGCCCGTACAAATATTCAGTCAGTTGCCCGAGTCATACAAAAACCAGCTTATCTCCCTCAGAGGTCGACCCAGGTAGTTCCTCATGGCATAATAGCTAAGATTACATCTTACGTAGTGTACGTAATAGGGATCCGATCCAACCTTATGGCCTGATTTATGGGTTCATCAAGCCAGGTAAAATTATTAATCTGTCAAAGCGGCATTAGCGGAGTGAAATATTACAGGATAGGCTTAAGCATGGTTGAACTTCTCGATAAGGAAGAGCTTATGATGTTGTCAAACTTTAGTAATAATGAGGCATAGAGGAATATTTGTCTATTATTGGAAAAAGAAGACCACGAAAACGGGAACTTAAAAATTAACGAAATATTTGGAAACATTGAATATTATAGAGGCTCAAACGCTAGAGGGAGTGAATTCGGAAGCAGAGTGAAAAATCTACAAGGGTTTCAGGATGAATAAAGACTAGAGAATATTGAACGAAGCTTGAAAGAGGATCTAAAGAAATGTACCAGTAAATGCATTAAGGAATATTTTAGACAGAGAAAACTCCAAAAGAAGAATGAAAAATAAATTTGTAACTCGAAATGGCCAATACGAAAAAAAGACAAAGAAAGCAGAGAATTCAATCGTACTTGAAAAATCGTTTGTTTTATTTTTCAAGTCCTAAGTTTACTCCAAAATGTACTTGAAGGCCGGGTCGTAACGCTGGATTACATCATTTTTTTTTTTTAATAGAGACATTAATTCCTAAGCCTTAAAACATCTCTTTGTAATGCATATTTTTCGGTTATTAATTTGAGATTACAAAGGTGTACAACTAGATGTTGTAAATATTTCCAAGCCACAGGAAAAAATAATTGAGAAATAGACTGAATTGTATTGAAGTCTTTCTTTTAACAGCAAGTAATGCATTGTACGAGAGTAGTGAGGATAAGAAAAAGAAAAATTAAGGAACCAATTGGGTGATAAGAATCTGTTACAATCGATACTATTTGTTTATTTATTGTAAAAAATAAAGCCTGTACCACCAAAACTTTTGAGTCCAGTACATGGTAGAGTCTGTAATGGTTCGAGGACAACTGTTAACAAATAGATAATTAATCTGCAACTGCCGGATTTGAACCAGTGACATACAATTAGTAACTCTGTGCTATTCAAACTGAGATATCGCTATCCCATGTTCAGATATTCTTAAAAATCAAAATTCGATCTTTATATGTCTAACCATTTTTGTATTATGCGATCTAATTTATTTCATAGTGTGATATTTTTCTTGCACTCATAAACAATAGTTAAAACAAAATTGGCAAGTTATTGCTACATAAAGTTCCTTGAGTACGGACAAACAGTGGATGGGATGATATTGGACTCATCAAATGCTGCAAAGACAAACTGCTATCTACAACTGACTACCTTGGTAATCTGCTGACATATTCACAGGCAGCAGCGCTTCACTTCTAAATATAGTATTCCATTTGATTACGCTGCGCTAGAAGGAAATATTTCAATTGCGCTTATCGGATCTAGCTGTAATATATAGTAATATAGTAGTCTTAATAAAATTATGTTTTAAAATAAATTCTTGAAAAGTAAATACTCCGACTTATAAATTAAGCACATCTAAGCCAAGTAAATTCCCAAGATTTTTTTATTCCTTTTTAATTAAAAAAATCAATGCCAGGAGTGTCTATCTTTTTAAACATTACTGTTTAATTCCTTTTTAATTAAGTAATAAAATAAATGTCTGATATGTCTATTCACACGACAGCTGCGGGTTGGAGAGCCCGATGGAAAAAGGTCTTGTTAGCAATACGACAAGGGATTTCAATTTATATGCTTGGCTTTGTATTTAAATATATTTTAAATGAGTTTCTGGTATGGTCAGAAAACTATAATATAAATCAGAAAAAAAAATCCTAATAATTATACGCGCAGAGAACTACGTACAAATATAATATTGTCAATACAAATACTGGTAGCTGTTACGCAAGTTGTCGCCTCGAGTTGAGTTTTCTTTCATTTTCTATATTTTCCAAAAATATAGTTATTAGGAAAAGAGGACGCAAATACGGGCAATGTTTTGATAATCATTTCATAAAAAAATAAAAGTTTCAACTAACATTTCGAAGAATAAATGTTAGTTGGAACGTCCTTTTCTTGATGAAATGATTACCGAAGTATACAAATTTTCCATGATTTCATTATCTTTTAAAAGCTCGCAATAATTTCTATGTTTGGTAAATATTAAAAGGGAAATGGATGAAATGTTAAAACTTATCGATATTCAACTCAAAGCGACAACATGCGGAATAATTACAGAAATCCTAAGAATTGATTGTGAACAAAAACACAATATTCGCTTTCCATATATATCGATTGCTTTAGGATTGATAATTGATTTAAAATTAAAATAGTTTCATCAATAAGGCACAAAACCTCCATTAATATCGAAGGTACACTACACCTCAAAGAACAAAAAATATACACCGTTTTGAAACTCTTGGAGTATTTTTTTAGTTGAGAGCGAAGTAAACGAAATAAATAGTATAAAGAAAAAGTTTGGAGCTTCTCTAACTCCTTAAGCAATCTGTGCAAGTGTCGTGAGATGCTGTTAGGCCTAAGTTGGAAACCTCATCGTGAGATATATAATTCAGATCATCCCCTGCTGTTCTGTGACGTACGTGAGTTTCAAGGAGGGGAACACTCTCTTTCTCTGTTTGAATAATTTATTCATCAGGTGGCCTTTAGGGTGCGATTAGATTACAATAAGCTAAACTTTAACGGTTATTAATACTCAATATTATCTAGACTTTTAAATACTACTCACCTCATTGAAGAGCGTGGCCATGTCGTTGAGCGCCATAGCGTACCCTAGCGTCGAAGAAGCAGCTGCTACGTTGACAGCAACGTAGGCGAAGCCGACCTGCTCGAGGAGGGTATAGAGGAGTACACCACGAGCCAGACCGCAGCAGAGGTACAGCAGCGAGCTCACACACAGGTATCCTGGTCTACCGTAAGCCTAGGTACATAAAAAATATATATTATTATAAATATATTAAATAAAATCTTGAATAATATTAATTGCCCTTATACATAAATGAGAAAGAAAATGGTCTGAGGGGATGTGAGAAAAAATTCTCTTAAATGAGGAGAACTGAAGCCAACGTTTCGATCCATATTGGAGTTCTTCTTCGGTGCTAAATATACAATAACTACTCCCCCTGTTTTTAAATTTACATAAAGGGTTCCCTTGATGTCTATATGTATCTATATGTTTTCTTTACTATGTTCCTTCAATTTGTATCTATCTTGTACATTTAGCCCTGAAGAAGACCTGCAATGTGGGTTGAAACGTTGGGTTGAAAAGAAATGTTTCTCCTTAATTAAGAGAATTTTTTCTGACATCCGCTCAGACCATTTTCTTCCTATTGTTACGGTTAGAGAGAGAGAAAGACCGGCTGAAGGGATTAAGATAAGCCGGAAGGGATTAAAGAACGGTGTAGAAACATCGCGATCAGCGTGGAATGGCCGAGACTCCCCCACCCCGACCAACCTTGCCTATATAAAAGGCCAGCTGTTTCAGCCTAGAGGCAGTCAGTAGTAAGGTAGTAGTAAAGTTAGTATCAGTCAGTGACAGTGGACGCTAACAGTCCGTGTGAGTCAGTGATAAGTGGTAAGTGAGTCTCGCCAACTCAATGTATCAGTGATCTGTGACAGTACGAGAGTGTAATAAACTGTTTCTGCTTATTATTGTGAGTCAGTTTATCAAATTGGGAAAGTCTTACGGTCGGTGGAATTAGAGGACTGTAAGTGTTAATTTTTAGTTATAAACTATTGTGTAATTTTATTGTATTTGTACAAATTTATGTACATAGTCAAGTGATTTAGTATTAGCAATATCTTATATTATTTGTATATTATTTTAGTAATTAGATAACTGTTAGGCCTAGGTTATAATCTGTAGAATATTGTTATTGTAAATTTATATTAGTTTAATAATTTAATTGTTTTAAATAATTTCCTTGTAGTCTTTTTAATTTGTTAATAAATATTAATAACTTGAATTTAGTAGTAGTTTAGTTCATTTTCCACCCAGTATCCCGTAACACTATATATTTTATATAATATATATTTTAAAAAAATCTATAAAAGTCATGTTTATGATTTAGATATATTAGAGGAACGATCTGGGGACTGAGTATGTTCTTCAATGCATAACCGTGTGCTTAAAACACGATAAACTCTATCCTGTATTGAGCTCAATATCCTTCATGGGTTGTGGGGCAGGTTTTTTCTTTTTTCGACTTTGGAAGCCTGAAGCCTATAAGCATATGTAACGTATGCGGCGGCAGCTCACCACCAGTTAGTGACTCATTGTTTCACGAACAACCGTTTCATTAGGGAGCCTCCCCCGTAGTGTCGTGACGAAGCCCGGAGACTCTTCGGTACCGTCAAAGAAGAGCTGACTGACTGGACATTCATTCACGCCCGCTCAAAGTGCCCGGTATCCCAATAGTCCCTACTTCGAAGTCTTCCTAATCTTCCTACCATGTCTCTCTTCCAGTCCGGTATTTCCCCCCTGACATCTTCTTTCCTTATTGGAATAAGACTTTCGAGAAACCTTTTAAGTTTCCGTCAAAAGCTCGCCGCAATGTTTGCTACCAGCTAAAAAATATTTCTTGAGTCGAACGGTAATTATTTGATGTTTTAAAAGGTGGTTATTTAAACATTTAAAAAAGTAGCAGAATAGCTCATAGTGTTTAAGGGCGCCCTGGGTTTGTCTACAAATCGAAAGGTCTAAACACACACAGCCCTTGTAATGTGGGTACCCTATAAATACATTTTTGTATTGGTTATACAATTACGTTCAATAAGGTAGTTTTTTAGTTTTATATCAGAAATATTTCCATTGGAATTTATAAAGGTAAAAATATATCTGTTATATTACAGTTAGTTTATTAATAGTTGATTGGATAATTCTAATGATGTACTGAATTGGTCAGAAGGTACAGTCAAAGCTAACACAAAATAAGTGTTGCTTGTTTTGTGTTAACTTTGACTGCATCCCCAGACCAATTCAATCCATTATTAGAACAATAATTTTATACATTTTCAGGTAGTTTATTTATTAATCAACACATATGATTAACACAAGCTCCATACAAAATATAATTATTGTAATTGAAATAATAACTAGTATATAACTACATTATTTATACCTTGTATTAGTATTTATATAAATGTGAATGA
This sequence comes from Troilus luridus, assembly GCA_964056705.1. Lineage (NCBI taxonomy): Eukaryota > Metazoa > Arthropoda > Insecta > Hemiptera > Pentatomidae > Troilus > Troilus luridus. The sequence goes on along the minus strand of OZ057415.1, from coordinate 92,057,099 downwards.
ACTTTGTTTTTATTTTTAGCGTTATAGTAAGCATAATGAAACCCTTGATTAATTCTTTTTAATATTTGCACTGCTGATAGGATTTAGATTATGCCATAATGGAATTAGAGGCAGTCCCTCAAAGCCTGAAGGAATATTTTTAAGTTTGAAGGTTCTCCTCCAAGTCATTAATCCTTCAAAAAACCTGGTTCTCGTTTTTTTTTCCTTTCTAGCAGCCATCCGTCATCCTTGCACAAGTCTCTGCCTCTGCTACCGTCTGTTCTAGGGCGACCAAGTTCAGTCACAAAAATTAAAAAAAGTAAAATGAAGCAATCCATATCTGCAGTTGAAGTTCAACATAAATGTTGAATCTAATTCTTCCCTGATGTATATAAATATATATATTATTGTAGTTGACTCGTGTAGATTCGATCGGGTTCACCCAGTCTCTTTAAAGAATTTTTTCATAATATAGAATAGAATATTATATAATATAATATAGAACATAATATAGAAAAACAAAATGGTTCGTTGTAGAAACTTTATGTGAGGTACTCTATTCAAGAAGTGCGAATCCAACCTTTTTCAAGATCGTTGATGATCCAAAGGATAATTACCCGAAATAGCCATGGAAATATTTCATTTTGCTTCGTCTCTTACTCACCAGGTAGCTCACCACACACTAAGTATTTATATGGAGAAAGGTAGATGCTGGGAAATGATCGGTAATTTATAAATAGATAATATTTTATAATATTAGTATGAAAAGGGAAAAAGAGATCTTAATAAGGTTAGATAAAAAGAGCTGAAAAATACTCCAGAAATTTGAAAATTCAATATACACTCACCAAAGTTCAAAAAACACACGAGGAAAATAAAATAAATAATAGTAATAAGCAACACAAAACATAAGACAAAAGACCATATGAAAAAATGAAAGTAAAAGTGCAAGAAAAAAAAACATTATCAAGAAACCAGTGGACTTATGGCTATTCCACAAAATATAATAATATGAAAAAGGAAAAAGAGACCTTAAATAAATGTTAAGCTAGTGGAAAAATCCCAACAAAAGGCCCTTAAGTCTCTTAGCTGAAACAGAAATTGAAAATATCAGTCCGATATTTCGCCCATTCAAGCATCCTCAGGGTAGAAAGAGAATAACAGCAAAGAAAAACATGAATAATGCATCCAAGAAACATCCCACCACCTCCAAGGCTCAAATGGAACTACTAATAATATTAAATTTTATTCAAGAGATCTTTTCTTTCGGAAAATACAGTTATAATTACCAAGACTCATAGTACTATTGGGTGTAACTACATAGTAGTTCTTGGAGAATACTATCGTGATTGATTAGCCAGAGGTGATAATAAGCTGATTAGCCATGGTCTCAAGGTCGTAACAAGGGCGGGGAAAGATTGAACCTTCTAAACTTCTGCGAATTTCACTTATTAACGTCGTCATTGCTTGGTTCCGGTTCGTCAGGACATGGCACCTATTTGTCTTTTGGAGTCTATTGATAGCGATATATTGAGCTGTTGAATGCATGGCTGGAACACTATAGACCTTTCATCTGAGACAATAAAAAAAAGTGCAAAAAATTAGAAAAATGTTCATACTTCCCCAGGAGACAGAAACAGAGAATTACGAGAATAGAATAAGAAACTGTGGTAACAAAACAATTGACAGTATTCCAACAAAACAGCCTGCGCTAGTTTCACATTATGCTTGATTTTATGAGCTTAAGCATAAGAGGAACAGAAAACTAAGCTCTTTCTGAATAAATCAAATGTAAGTCAATAGACCTTTATGAAGGATAAAAAACAAAAAAAAAACTGTACCACTCCAACCCACGAAGGGTCTTGGTCTCAATATGTTAGAGACTGTAATATGTTTCATAGCCAACGGTTGGGTAGAAAGCTAATTTGGCCAAGATCACCCCAAAGGCTGGGTGTGCCACTGGTGGGTCTGTAGATCCCTAAGGGATTCATCCGTGAACGATAAAAGATTAAATAATCTCTTAGTCACAGCCGGATTCTAGCCCGGGACACCAACTCAGCTACGCGCTCTACAACCAGCTACCCCATTCCCTAATTTAATTTAACAATTTAATTTTCCTCAAATCTATTGCCCTTATATAGACGGGGTATTTGGTATTTCGGCTGAGCTCCAGTATTTTCTGATGATTTTCAATGGACCAGCTATGCTATTAAATAATCTATAACAAGAGGAGGATTCGAACCTTATAGGCCAACAACCCAACGTTGTACTCACTGACCTACCAAACCCGCCCCCAACAAAAAAAAATTAAAATTAAATAAATATATAAATCATTTTACTACATATACTAATAACTCGTTACTGAGTGTTACGAAATTGATTTCTTTTAGAAACTACTATTTATCTATTTAGTTCGAAAAAAATAAGAATAATTTGTTATCAAGTTGAAAACTCAATGAAATAAAAGTTTAAACAAATATTTTTTTTTAGAAAAGCCTCGGTAGAGTCTATAGTTAATCTATTCCTGCATTCGGGGTATTTGGTATTTCGGCTGAGCTCCAGTATTTTCTGATGATTTTCAATGGACCAGCTATGCTATTAAATAATCTATAACAAGAGGAGGATTCGAACCTTATAGGCCAACAACCCAACGTTGTACTCACTGACCTACCAAACCCGCCCCCAACAAAAAAAAATTAAAATTAAATAAATATATAAATCATTTTACTACATATACTAATAACTCGTTACTGAGTGTTACGAAATTGATTTCTTTTAGAAACTACTATTTATCTATTTAGTTCGAAAAAAATAAGAATAATTTGTTATCAAGTTGAAAACTCAATGAAATAAAAGTTTAAACAAATATTTTTTTTTAGAAAAGCCTCGGTAGAGTCTATAGTTAATCTATTCCTGCATTTGTAGATAGATTATGTAGGAACATTGGAGTTGTTACTTTTGCTTTAAGGGTGGAAGGGTTTTTTAATTCAGAAGAGGCTCAACGAACTTATACTACCAAATGAGTCAGTGGAATTTAAAAAAGGGGACCCTAAGCTTTTGCACCATTTGTTTCAAATATTTCACAGGAAGGTTTAGTTTTGCATTCACTATGGTTGTATACGTAATTAGTATCTAAACAAATACGCAATCAAATTATATTATATTATATTAATATTTTTAATAATTATATTTTTAATTCAATGCTCAACAATCAAGATGTTTAATTTATTATAATTGTTCGGGTTATTTAGGCTATGGTTCCTTCAAGCTATACGAAATGTTAATTGTATCCTGTAGAAGAGTTATAAGGTTAAGTGAAACTTACTTCCATTAGAAGTAGTGTGGGAGTGTTTGTAGTTTCAACTTGAAGTTTTCGAGTTTATTTTGGCCATATTTTCATCATGAAATAAAACACCTAATAATTTTCAGCCCCTTCCAATTTAAAACAGAGCATTTGATTGTTTCATTTTAATCCATATACAGGGTGCCCCATTTCAAGGGGATCAAACGTCTGTCTTTAGTCTTTCAGAAAATGTCTGGACATTTAAAAACCTTAATTTTAATAAAAACCTGTTTTGACGTTTTTATAGAAATTAAAAAAAAAAATTAAGGTTTTTAAATGTCCAGACATTTTCTGAAAGGTTCAAAATACCTTGATTAGTAAGTTATTACGACTAAAAACTCTTAAATAAAATAACTTATTGCTACATTACATTTCCTCGTAAAGCAGGTAGGTATACTAAAGTAGTGAACTTTGAATGCTTTTTCTACTTAAACTATAAAAGATAGAAAAAATGTTACATACATTTTTTCCATGTTTTGTATTGTACATTTCAGAAAACTAAAAATAAATAGGGGTCAAGAGGAAACTACATTTTTTGAAGGTCGATATTGACCATTTAAAGCGAAAAAACAAAAAATGTTTTTTTATTTCTTCAGGGCTGAATAACTACAACTTTTACCTGAATAGTTTTTCTGAATTTTGGTTCGTTTAAAAGTTAAAAACTTTTGATCCACTTGAAATGGGACACCCTTTATACATAAGTGGTATGTATAAATATAAATATATAAAAGTACTCATCAAAAAAAAAATTAATAGGTCTGTGAGTAAGTATGTAGAATACATATCAACAATATATGGACATAGTTTGAATTTTATAAGTAATGAATGGCATCTGTATGGGTAGTTTTTTTATTTAATGTATCAAAATTGTAGCTCCCTATTTCGAAAAAATTATCAATATTTCGCTGTATCAGGCTTCCTTATTTTTATTAATCCCTCTTTAAAAGACCTTTGGAACAAAGTCGAATATTTTTAGAAGATAACTTAAACTCATAATTTCGGTAAAGACATTTGAGTATAGCAAATCCTTTTTTTTTCACTAAAGAATTTAATTTTAAAGAAAAACAAGGGTCCATAAGATGTTTAAATTGTTTAGATATGATTTTCTTTCTTCTTACTTCTTTCAATAGTAGACTTTTTTTGAAGTAATGTTTACATCTACTTTCATAAGTTTTAGTGATTCGTTCCAGTATTGATTTTCTTCCGTCAATTTCCGTTTATTTAGTATAGCTAATACACTATTACACTTATCTTAAACTTGTTCTTTTATATAATCCTTTCCTTAAATAATAACTAAACTTTTTTTCCTGCTTGAAATATTAAATAGAAATATCAGTTTTTGTTTGTAAATTTGCAAGATGGCAGACGTCAACTGTAATAAAAGCTTTACGAGGCAAAACTTTATAAATGATGGTTATCTGTCTTAGCGAATTTGGATGGGTAAGTATTGGTTGTACCCATATATAAATAATATTAAAATATAGGACGATGATAAAGACATATTTCAAAAATATCGATATTAAAAAAAAGTGTTGTATTATTTTTTCGAGTACTGAATGAAATCAGTTTTAAGTGGCTGTTGGGATACCTAATGTCGATTAGACCGATGTTCTGTATTTATTTACCAGCTGGTTTCATGTAGAACATACCATTCAGGTTGTCGAACTGTTTCTATTGGATGAAGTAAATATTTTGATTCGTGACTGCGCAGGGCTGATGAAGACCATTGTGCTATTGAAGATCCGATTCGATCAGAAGAATGTTTATTCAGATGAGCCACAAGGTGTGCTCAATGATTCAGCTCTCAAATGATCCTGATTGGTAGTGGAGATACTCTTAACAAAGAGTACCTGTCTATTGATACCTCAGTGAAAGTGAACCTATAGTTGAGAACCAACGATGGGTTTTTATAACCTGTACCACTGTACCAACGAAGGCTCAAGGTTAAGTACACAGTACAGAGACTGATTCTATGTCAACGGTTGTTCAAGGAGGATCGCAGTCAACCGACAGGTTTCTCCCAATTGATAGTACACTCATGCCTATGGTCTTCAGATCCCATAGTATCGATTCACAGCTGTTAACAGAATAAATAATTTATTTGCCACAACCGATTTCGAAATCTGTACTACGAATGTACCCCGCAACTCACCGCTCTTCACACTGAGCTAGCTTTCTTTCCAATTTAAAAAGTTGTAAAATAGAAAAGATTTCTATGTTTTTTAATTTAATTTTAATAAAATTTAAATAATATGGGGTAAGATGTTCTCCGTTTGATTTTTAGATGTTCGCCTAATCGTCATTTTCTTCGGTCCATTTCTACTTTTGGTAATTATTCCGCAGATTGTCGCTTCGAGTTGAGTCACAAGTTTTAACTTTTAATTCGTTTCCCTTTTAATGATTCCCAAAAATACAAGTTATCATGAGTTTCAGTGTAGAAAAGAGAGAAGCGTATACTTCGGTAATCATCTCATCTAGAAATGAACGTTTCAACAAACATTTATCGTCTATACTTCGAAATGTTAGTTGAAACTTTTGATTGATGAAATTATTACCAAAATATAAAGATTACCCATAACTACTAATAAAAAACCTTACCACTAGGACCCGTGAACGAGTCTGGGAGTTCAGTACATGGTTGAGACTGTACTGTTTCATGGACAACGGTTCTGAAAGGAGGTGACTTGTCCTAGGTCACGCTCAACCGCCAGGTTTTCCCCCTTACAATGGGTACCCTATCTTTATAAAATATTATAGAGGGTGGGTGAGCCCCAGGAGGGTCCTAGATCCTATATGATCCATCTCCGGATGCAAATAGACTAAATAAAAGTAACTGCCCGCAGCGGGAGTTGAACCAGGTTCAACCACTGAGTCACTCCGCTCCCCCATAACTACTAATATTAACTATTATTTAAAACTCCCAATGAAGTATAGATCGAAATTTTTTCTTGTATACATTTCCTTAAGAAGGACGGGGATTTTTCTTTCGAATCATATTTTGGAAAATATTGAACCAAAAATTATTGAGTTATTTGTAGTGAAGATAAGTTATACAAACATGGGTATATATATATGGCTGTATATACAAACATGGGTATATATATCGAAAAAGTAATTCATCAAACAAATAACCAGTCAATCATTATTTAGACTTTTAATGAATGGTCCTAACTAGAGTTTCTCTAGCTCTTTAAACTGCTTAGATTCGGTTAATCGGTTAATGCGTATAAACAAACCAACGAACAGTTTTGTTTCCTCTTAAGTGGTCAAACTGTTGTTCTCTGTTAGTTTGAATTAACTGTTGTTGAGTTGCTGTTAGTTCTTCGAAGCGGCTTACAAGTTGAAAGGATTTAGTAGTTTTTCCATATGAGCCAAAAAAAGGTCTTGTATATAAAAATATTAAAATACCAGCAAAAAACACCTGTATATTTTTTTTTCACGGAACGGCCTTAGAGACCACGCGAATATTATTATTTTCACTTCTTTTCACACTCCTTCTCTCTTCTTACCTTTTACTTATTATTCCCGATTGTTCTTTCCTTTTTTCCTCGGTCCACTCTATTTCTTTTCTCGCATCTCTCTTTCCCACAAGGGCCTTAATTTCTTTTAGTCTTTTCCCCATAGTCATCTCTATCCAAACAGTCTTGGTCTGTTATTTTCAGTCTCTTAGTTTCTTCCTTCATCAGTTTGATATCCCCCCCCCCCCTCACTCTTGTATTCTGTCATTGTACAGAAGATTTCTCTATTTAATCTCTTTGGGTGGATCCTCACCAAATGTCCGTAGAACCTCAATGTATAACCCTTCCCCTGGATATTTTAATTTATAAATTTTTAATTTCTCTGATTTTGAAGATAATTGTAATTATAAATGGAGATTTTATTAAGATTCGTCAAAATCATTATGAGCCTTATAAGAGAAAATATAAAATACGGATACGTCAATCAGATAAATACGTAAGTGTAATAAAAGTTGATAAAAGAGTTGCTGTAAAATAACAGGCAAATAGCAATCATAAATATGTTGTTTGTTGTTGTTGGATTTAACCCTTTGACATGCAATTGTGTCTGGGAAGCGACATTCATCTCATGTGCCATTGTAGGCTTTCACATCTCCGAGGCGTCAGGAATGGTCTCAGCTGCCGTACAGTACCTCATTAAATTATTCAATTATATCATTCGTGTGTCGATTCTGTTTTATTTAAATTATTCATATCGTTGATTATTCATCACCCGTTGGTCTTTCGAGTGCGTCGAATTCAGTTTTATTTGCATGCCGCTAAGGGTTAAGGACAAAAAACTATTGATAATTATTATTGCCTTCCTATTTAGACAAAAAAACAATTAATTATTTGATAATTATTCCCCAGATTGTCGCTTCGAGTTGTGTCACAACAATTTTTAACTTTTTTTCGTTTCTTTTTTATTATTTTCAAAGATACAAGTTATCATGAGGTTTATTATGGAATAGAGGATGTAATTATGGGAAATGTAAGTGCTTTAGTGATCAATCGAGAAATTCACGTTTCAACAAAGATATATCATGTATACTTCGAAAAGTTAGTTGAAACCTTTAATTCAGGATGAAATGATTGCCAAAGTCTATTCATTACCCATAATTACATTCTTTTTTCCACACTAAAGCTCACGATAACTTGTATTTTTGAAAATAAAAAGTTAAAACTTGTAACTCAACTCGGGACGATGATCGTTTTGTAAATCAAGCGTGAGTATATTAGTAAGAATGTAATGTCTAATTACTAACCGAATGTCTATTTTACAAATATCGAATACAAAAATAAATTAATTTTGAGCTAGCTCAGCTAATGGAGATAATAATTTAAAAAAAACCTGAAAAAATATTGGTGAAGGAAGTAGATTAGTCTCTATAATATGATATAGGCTTTATTATACTTTCACCAGTTAAATTGGAATCGTAAGCATAAGGGAATATAGATTGTTCAATCAAGTTTCTCTATCTTATTATGGTATGAAATTAAAAAAATGTTTTAGTATCCGCTATATTACATGGACTTTATGATAAGCCATACTATACGAACACCTGTGAAGTACTTTCACCAATGTTTATCTGTAATCGACCAAATCTACCTTCTCATAGATCAAGTGTTTAGCTTTCAAGATACATAGAATTCGAAAATTGAATTAAAAAAAAACCCTACGACTATAGATAGAAAGACAACGTGCTGGAGAAATAGACAATTATAGTGGCGCCTGTGGAAATCCAGCCTTTTTAGGTTCGGGATGTTTGGTCTGCGGCTGGCTCCAGCAATAAATCTTCTTGTTCTCGCTGGAACGGTTTGGTTAATCACTGGAGCAGTTTAGTTAGTCGTTGGAACAGTTTGGTTACTATTTGGATAATCCGCTCCTTCTGCCTTATTTGGACTTCGTAAATCCGCTAAGTACAAGGCAAAACGTTACACGTAGACTCTTGTACATCTACCCGCTTGTAGATAGGATTATAAAGGAAAAATATTGTATTAAAAAAATAAACAGTATCCCTACAGCCCATGAAGGGTCTAAGGTTAATGGTAAGGACCCTAATGTTTCTAAGATTCAATTTCCCGCAATTAGGTGTATGCACTTAGAGACTGGGTGTGTCCCAGTTTAATCCGCAGATTCCTCAGGGTCCTTTATAACTAATTAGTCTATTAATTTCTGTTAAAAGATTAAATAATTTATCTTCCATAGCACGGGTTCGAATCAGGCTATATCCTGATCACAATATGGCTAGACCTCAGCACAATATGGATAGCACTGGTACAATTTTTTTTTACTTTTCTTTATTATCTAATTTTTTCTCCTTCTTTCTCTCCCTCCATTTATTCCTTTCACCGTGGAGGAGCATCAAGACGTCTCGTCCTCTCGTCAATTCCTTCAGGTGAACTAGGATCTTCCCTCTTTTCCGGCTAGTCCTTATATGTGCTCCGTGTATGTTCTTAAAAGTGGGCCTATCTAGTGGGCCCCTGACAGTTGGTCTCGCTTCCATACACTTTCTTGGTACTCAGTCTTCCCCTTTCCTACTTCTTCCCTTATTTTTAAGATCATAAAATTAATACAACGGACTTTGGCGTATACTGTTTCTTAGGACTGTGAAAAAATATTTTGTCACATCGTTTTTTATTCTCTTCTCCTACCTCCCTGTTATACAAATGACAAAAAATATTTTTGATAAACGAAATGTTGATAATTAAATGAGCCGTGAATCAAACCTGCCCTCCTTTGACCCTTCCCCAGACTGAGCAGAGGACTGGGCTACCAAACCCTTCCACTCGGCCTCCTCCATACCCTTCCTACTCCCCTATACAGTCTTCACCCTCGATAATTCTCCCTTTGGCTAAATCATAATGGTCCGGGTGAAAAGTCAATTTCCCTTTTCGGCCCCCTTGACAAGATCACACGCTCCGACTGTTCCAGATCAAATAGTCGAAGAATCATTGGAGTGGTGATAATACCTGCGGATACTATAAACAATATCAATCAAGCTTGTTATGTTTTTAAATGGTAATAAAATGTGTGTTTATTATTCCTAAAAGGGTAATTCAGTTAGTATTATCTATTATTATAATTAGTTAAGTATTATCTTTCCAACTAAAGATAAATCATTACCAGCTTATCATTAACGGTGTAAAAACAATATTTTTCATCTATACCATTTTTAACACATTTTTATTAGATTCGCCTGTATGGAAGGAATCTCTGAACTCAATTTTCGGCCATTTCTAAACTTCGAATTACAATGCAAGAGCGATGAAAATACAATAGCTTAATAAGTTTACCTCATTGTCCTTGAGTAGGATCTTCGAGGTTAGCGATTTTTTCGTATTTCTCGTATACGAAATAACAGTAGTGCCTTTTGTCAAGTACTAAGGCATACATGGATGGCTTAATCATTGAGACAAGCATATGATTAGTGACACGTTCAACTGAGGAGTTCCGTTTATGTTGCAAAAAAAAAGTTTAAACAGCCAGCTGAACTACAAAGTAGAAAATTAAAAACTAAAAACAAGCTGAAACCAGGAAAAAAAAAATAAAGTAGTAAATCCTTTCCAAAACATTTAAAATAAGATTAAGTGTTGGTTGCTTATGTTAATTGCTGTATATAACCTACTTACTAATATTGGTAAAAATTGAGTCATTATGGTGTAACGAGTATTCTTTTGTTGCTAAATTCGTCCGTCAGGTGTCTCTATCTATCTGAACTCACTTAACTGAGGACCGTCATTCCATACGGATGTGTAGCCTAAGTCGGTTATATGGCCAAGTAATTGCCAAATTTAATTGTTTTTTTTTCCTTATCGTATCTTTGCGGCTCAGCGGTAAGCATCCTATTAATATTTGTAAATAAAAGTGTATATAATCTTTGTTTTTATTAATTATGTATCTATGATTTTTAGTTGGTGGTGTTACGATATATATATTATGGTTATGTTTTTGGAGTTGGCATAATGTTACCGTTGATGTATAATATAAGAATACAACATTTTTATTTGGACAATAGTTTCTTTAAATCAATTTGGACCTTGGACCGAAAACCCCACAACCTGGTCACAAATATTATGGCGCTCGAATACAGGGACTACAAAAGAAAAATCTACAGATAAGTTATTAGTTGAAGATTTAATTATTATATTAACATTTTTTTGAAATAGTGAAGTTAAGTGATAATAGTTTTATAATAATAGTAACAGAATAATTTTTCCAAACAATACTTTAATATTTTTTTCTAATGTTTAAATATAATTTTCGTATTAATTGAAGGTACTAAATTTCTGTTGATTGAAGCAAAAGGTTTGTCTTTGACACAATTTAGGAAATGTAAAGATAGTTATTTTCAATTTATAATTTTGTATCAACAACAAAAATCAAGAATTTTTACTTAAGGTCGTAGAACGACTTAGTTTTGTTTAACACATGTTTTGTACTAATATATTATTTTATTTTGTATTTTTACCGTAAGTTTAAATAGTTGAATTGAACACATGATAGATTAGCAAGTAAGCATTAAGTTCACTTAGAGACAACAGCTGTTGTTTGTTTCTATTTAGCATTATCTTGTGTTTCCTTTTAAAAGGAAAATATTTGTTTATCTATGGCTGACGTATGAAAAAATTATATATTAAGTTTGTAAAGGACGCTTACCGATTTAATTTAATTTGTTAGTTTTAATATAATTTAATCAATTTAATTTTAAGTATTTTACGACTTTTAAAGGTTCTGTTGGTATTTTTTTCAACATTTAATTTCTTTGGCATTTTTTTTTGTAACTTTGGGTAACGTCTTGATTTATTGTCACGATGGGTGATCCAGTCGTTCTAGTGTCAGAGAGGGAGGATATTTTTGCCGCAGTTCAATCCATTTTCACAAAATCCAAATCTTTAAGTACCGATTCAGCATCCGCTTTTAAACCCGCTTATGACCGCTTACTCAAAAATGAAATCCGATTTGAAGAAATTCAATCAAAAATTCGGATATTTAATGCAAGTATAAAGAACAAAAGTGAAAAACTCGAGACAACAGAAGTACAAAATTCATTTAACGATTTAGTTGATATTACTAAAGCGAATTATTACAAAGTGGTACAATCTACCTGCCCTCCTGAGAATAATCCTGTGGATTTATTTAGTAGATGGGTGGAATTATGTCCCATCAGAAAAGCTACCTCTTCGGTTATTGTAAATAAACTGAAATCCCGCATAATATACAGATATGGCGCACCGCATAAAATAATTTCCGACAATGCGAAGAACTTCGTTAGTAATCTTGTAACTGAAGTGGCTAAGGAGTTTGGAATCAAGAGAGAAACTACTCCTCTTTACCATTCACAGGCAAATCCGACAGAACGAGCGAATCGGAATATCAAGCAACTTATCGTAGCGTACCTAGGGAAGAAACACCAACGCTGGGACGAAAAACTAGGAGAGATCCAGTTTGCCTTAAATTCCGCCGTTCAAGATTCGACCAAGTTCAGTCCTGCCTTCTTAAATTTTGGTAGAGAACTGAGGCCTCTACATCAAGCTAACGACGATGATATCCTAGTGGCTGGCACAGACGAACATGCTGCTTGGGCCGCTAAAGTGGGCAGACTGCCTGAAGTTCATCATATAGCCGAGGAAAACTCTCTGAAGGCAAGTCTAAATCAGAGCAGTCGTTATAACTTGAGACGCCGGAAAGATCGTTTCCAACCGGGGGACCAAGTCTTAAAGATGAGGTTTCAGCTATCGTCGGCAGCTGATAAACTCGCGGCTAAACTGAACCCCAAATATGAAGGCCCTTTTACGGTTGTTTCCGTTACGGGTGGTGGATCCTGTAAACTGAGAGATGAAGATGGAAAGATAATAGGCTTATGGCATCCCTCAAAACTTAAATTATTTTATCCAACCCGACGGACTTAATCGCTGGAGGGGAGTGTGTAACGAGTATTCTTTTGTTGCTAAATTCGTCCGTCAGGTGTCTCTATCTATCTGAACTCACTTAACTGAGGACCGTCATTCCATACGGATGTGTAGCCTAAGTCGGTTATATGGCCAAGTAATTGCCAAATTTAATTGTTTTTTTTTCCTTATCGTATCTTTGCGGCTCAGCGGTAAGCATCCTATTAATATTTGTAAATAAAAGTGTATATAATCTTTGTTTTTATTAATTATGTATCTATGATTTTTAGTTGGTGGTGTTACGATATATATATTATGGTTATGTTTTTGGAGTTGGCATAATGTTACCGTTGATGTATAATATAAGAATACAACATTTTTATTTGGACAATAGTTTCTTTAAATCAATTTGGACCTTGGACCGAAAACCCCACAACCTGGTCACAATGGAAATATTTTAAAAAAGCACCTCACAGTTTTTTTTCCTCGAAAATATGATTTTTTTTTGTTCATCGCTTTTTTCTTATTTTAACCCTGTCTTTTCATTTTTTTAAACTATTATTAATTTTAACTGATATATTTTTAAACACACATAAGTATACTTTTTTTAAAGTAAATCCCTAAGAACCCGATGACCATGAAATACGGGATTGGAACGACTAGATAATGCACTAAATTAAAGTATACGGTTTACAAATAAAGATGGATTCATGGAGTAATATATGATAACCTAAGATATATGGAGATACGAAGGAGCAAGATATACGCAGTGTTATCATGGTACGAACTCAGCTAGAAGGCTTGAAACTGACTGAATAATTTAGGCGGGGTGAACCACGAGTTGTGGGGTGCTCAGTCAGTGGCGGATCCGGGTAAATTTTCTGAGGGGAGGGGCGACATTTTGTAATAGGCCCTTCTCTAAAAATTTTCGAGGTCCTCCAAAAACATTAAACTTTTTTAACTTATTGAGATCTGTATGAACCAAAGGGAATTAATTTATTATATCAACAAAATCCCCCGTAGTATTGATTATTAATACTAATTATACTGTATTAATATACACCAGAGAGCGGAGTGGCTCAGTGGTAGAGCACTGAGTTGCCATGCCGCAAATCCAGTTCAAATCCCCCTGCGGGAAAGACTTTTATTTAGTATGTTTGCAGCCTGTGATGGATACAGTTATTTCTTTTTTTTTAAATTGTTAATTATGTTTTTGGACTTTTAAAGCCTTTGGTTAATATAAATAACTTATTCCCTTCATAAATAGACAAAAACAATTTTTTTAAATTATATTTATGTTGTCTTACATTGTAGTGAGTTATTTTATTTTATCCTGGTTGATCTTATTGTACATCTCTCATGGACCCTAAGCTCGACTTTCTCAGTTTAGGTAGAATATCACATAATATAAACCTGTTATTCTGAATAGGAGTGTGTATAAGATATTGAACACTATTTTATAAAATTCAACTAATAAGCATTTAATTAAATATTTATAATAACTATGACTTACATCTATAAATAAATAACATCATATTATTTAAGTAATACCCATCATACAAGTAAGTAATATAATATGTAAACAATATACAGATAAAATAAAGTATTCTACTATAAGAGGAGGTAATGAACGAATTTTTACTATTGAAAATCATAAATCACGTAAATTTAATATACTTTAATAGCTTCGATGTCTGTTAAATTCACTTTGATTTTACTACATAAAATATGTTTTGGAAAAATATGGGAAAACAAAAAAAGATTTTAATAAAAATGTACTTAAATAAACTATTTGCAGTAAAACACATATTTTAATGTATGTATGTATTTTATTTGCAAAGTAATTAGCTAACTAATGTAAAAATGCTGCCTAAAGTCACTATTCCACACGGACGAAGACGCGGGCACAGCTAGTAACATAATATTTCAGTAATATCTGAATAAATCAGGCAAATAAGCAGTATTATATTCAAATTAACTCCTAATAAGCATCAATTATGCTTGTGGATTTATAAGAATGGTTAAATAATACTGCCTGCTCGGCCTATTCCATTTGATAGTTATTTAGATTAAATAATTCATTTGTTGATTCTGTTAGTTATTAATCAATTGACCAAGCATAATATGCCTATGTACAATATATATAATATTTATTTTTTTTATAACCAATGATTAAGCGTATTTGTAGTAATAATCTCAACGTTTTTGAGTCAGTCAACCATCAGAACTGAAACCGAGAACAAATGAAATGAAAAGTTGGGAAGGCAATCGGAACAGGTTTGATCACGCTCATCTCCTTCACGCGAGTAACTTCTCGACTACCAATCACGAAGAACAGCGGTGGTAATTTTGTGCCTCACAATTATCCCGATCTAGAAATTATACCTTTTGCAAGGGCTTGTAAATTCCTAAAGTCGCCAACAAAATCTGGAGTAAATTATTCTGTGTTTGGCAAAAAATAATAAATCGCCGATGCTCTGTGCCTATTTACTAAATTTAATAAAATCAAATAAAAATAACTAATGACTGATACACAAAAGAATGTTTCGAGAAAATAAGATAATATGTGACTTATGTAACAGGCAGTTAATGTTTTTATTTATTTTTTAAAATTTAATTTAATGACATTTACAACTATAATGCTATTATAACAAGTAAATGTGCTAATATGTACAATATGACATGAAAAACACTTGTGGAGAAGCTACCCATCGGTAGCACTCCAATAAATTTCTATAGTAGATGATCTCGAGGCCATCTTCTTTTCAGGCGCCTCGGAGGATTATCAGAAATAGTATGGGAAGCAAGTTGAGAGGCTAGCGGATTCAAATGTGTATGGAGCTTGTCATGGAAGGATAGGTATCTAGTTTGGGCCAAATCAGTAACATATGGGATATTAAGATCATGATGGGTGAGTTGGTTTGTGACATAATAAGGAGCATTGAGGATTTTACGAAGGATTTGGGATTGTAAGGATTGGATACGAGATGCATGGTTTAGTAGAACCCCAAAGCTCAACTCCGTATATCCAAATTGGTCTGATAACTGTCATGTAAATGAGTCTTTTGTAATTAATTGGGAGCTTAGAGCGATTGTCCAGTGAATGTTGAAGTAGGCGAAAACGTCGAGCAGTTTCTTTTCATTTCAGTCTTGTATGAGGATTCCAAGTGAGACGTTTCTCCACATGGAGTCCTAAGTTACGTATCTGTTCGACAGGGTTCAGTGGAATATTATTTAAGGATACAGTAGGGCAGGGATTCGTAGGTTTACGACGAAGGGTGAAGGTAATTTGATGGGATTTGTTAGGATTTATTTTAATGCTCCAATTTTGACACCATTCTTGAAGGTTTGAGATATTGGATTGAAGAGATTGGGATGCAACAAATGGATCCTTATTTACTGATAACACACACGTGTTATCAGCGTACGTAGTGAGAACAGTGCTTGGATGGGTTGGGATGTCAGCTGTATATATCGTGTATAGGATGGGGACCAGGATACTACCTCAGTTAATGTTAAACTAGACAATGATACATCGTATATTACATACACGTGTTATTCTCAGTACTGATAAAAAATGTCTATTCCCCACACCTTCAATAATACAACCAATACCTTAAAATCACCATATTTGGTTAACTATTCATCAAAATATGAATACAGAAACAAAACCAAGAAATTTACTTGAAGAAGTCAGCTTTGTATGTTTTAAACATTTGTTTCTCTATTTTTATTAAAATTTTGATTGAGGTATATAATGTATTTTGAAAATATTGTAAATTATTTTTTACATAACGAAATTAAAATATCAATTCGATGGTTTTAAATTTTAATAAAATGGATAATTGAATATGTATAAGTCCTTTTTAATAACCGTAGCAATATAACTTATGCGAAGTAAGGAAAGGAGAAGATTTTCCCACCAATTAAAGATACAGGCAGATTGTACTACAGAAAGGACTGTAAGACTCGCTCCGTGGCTGTCAACAGATTGAATATTTATGTCATCTATTCATATGTCAATAGAAACTCAGTGCTCTACAAACTCAGTTACCCCTCTACCATAAATATATAAAGCTATACCAGTACAACCCATAGAGAGCCGGGTAAGGGTTCAGTACGTGGTAGAAACTATGCTCCCTAGGATAATGGTTGTGGAGGGAGGGTATTTGTCTGATATCAGGCCAAAACGCCATTTTTTTCTCCCTCTTTTGTTATATGTGCTTAAGTATTGCTTACCTGAATGGTGAAGTAGAAGAACTGGGCTGCGAACCAGGCGGCCCAGGCCGCGGACACACAGACCCAGGACCCTCCGCCGGCCACGACCTCCCCCAGCTCTGCAGTGTGCACCAGCAGCAGCATCACCGAGAGGATGGATCTCACTGTATGGCCCTCCAACAGGCCGCGCTCCTCTTGTCTGCAATAATAATAATAATATTAATATTAATAATTAAGACACAATAATGCAGAGAAGGCCATTCATCAAGCAGTTGGTAAAAGTTGTGATCTAATTAAAGATCACCAACCTTTCTACAGATATCATCCTGAAGCATTATTAAAAAGTGGTAATGTTAAATTGTATTGAGACCATACGATGGTAACAGACAACCATATATCTCACAACAGACCTGACATCGTGCTAATTGACAAGGCAACAAAGAAAGCACAGATTATTGGGATAGGAGTTCCTTCCGATGATAACCTGCAAAAAAACAATAGGAGAAAAAATTCGTAAGTATCAGGAGCTAAGCGAAGAGTTGAAGCATCTTTATAGGTTGGTGAAGGTTGAAGTACTACCAATTGTAGGTTCTACAAATGGCCTTATTCCAGGGAAAAAATAAAATCCTTGAATTAAACAAGGAAAGTTGAACTACTACAAAAAAACGTGTTATTAGGAACTGCTGGTATTGTAAGAAAATTTTTAAATGTCGATAAATAAGACGATTAAGCTTAACCTTAATGGTCCGGTTAAGCCATATCAACCAGCAATGCTGAGAAGAAAAGCAAGTAAATAATTCGGGCAGGCTTAATAAACAAATAGTCGAATTTTATGAAAATACAAAACGTTTGATTGGTGAAACCGAAAACGATCTGAATCTGAACTGAATGACTATGAGAAGATATTCAATACCAAGTAGTATGAAGATTTAAAATTCATAAGTGGAAGGCTGACCAAGAGGAGAAATCAAAGAAGACTGGAACAACAACGTATTGAGAGAGAAAGGAAACTCTCAGCAAAAAAATGGAAGAACTATAAGCACAAAGAAAGGCAACGCCTCTAAGTACCATGCATAGTTTTAATGGGGTTATTGACAAATAATATTAATAATAATTAATTATTTGGTCTCCAATGATTGGCATAAAAAATAAAAAAATTCAGAAATATTGGGTTTTCTGCTTCCCAACAGCAATTAGTAGTAGCTGACTCCAGCCGTACTACTGTCCTCAAATTCATATTAAGCCAAAAAGTTAATGATAAATTTCAACAATGTAAAGTAGCGATGGAATCCATCCATCCTGCAACATCAGGCAGATCGATACTGGCGGGAAAGAATATACTGGACAGGCTTAACGGCTTGGAAAAATTAATCATTTATGAGCTACCTAAATACTTGATACTGCCATCTTCGCATAATAGATATCGAATCTGAAGACCCATAATAAAATTCTACTTTTTTACACAGCAATCTGAGTATAATATATTGGCAACATCTTGAATATCCTACCTTCTTGAGGTAAACTAGGGCGTTAAATTACATATATAACTGATTTAATATAATGAATTTCCAAAACTTATCCAAGAAAGTAACATTTTCTTGTAACAGGGTTGGAAGCTATAAGGATACGATCTAGGAATGGGCATCGATGGCCGATGTCATGCCGATAATCGATCTTTTATTCATCTATATCAGATATCGATGTTTTGTTTATTAGGCTGTTTTTGTTAAATTAATACTAAAATTGAGGTATAACTTTGACTAACGTGAATACGACTAAATCAATGTTTGCTTAGTTAGAACAATATTAAATACTATATAAAATTTCGTTCGAAACATTTTCTTTCAGATTGATATCATCGTCTCACCGAAAGTTACAGCCTAATTCAATATTGATGTATTAGCAATCGATAATCATCCCTAGCGGAAGGTTAAAACAGAATGATTTGATGAGTCAAAGAGAGAACCAACCAACCACAAGTAATCATTAAGCTATATCTCAAAGCAATATCTTTGAGGCTAAAGGATGTGCTGATAAATGAGAAATAAGATAAATCAGGGATAGAAGATCATAAAATTATCATTAGAATATATTCATTAATATTTTTTTGTATCTTAACAGTTTTACCAATTAAAATTTCTTAATTGTAATATTTCCTTAACAAGCTTTTAGGGGTTTACAAATTAATTCAGTTAATTCACTGTATTAATTTTTTACTTATCGAATATTAATTTTCGACCTGATCGAACAGGTCACAAAACATGGTTAATCATATGAATAACTGACTAACCAAAAGCACATACATTATTGAGAAACATAACGTTTCCTACCAAAAGCTCGTTTACAAGACAAAATTCCAATTGATTACAAAAAGCTTATTAACATGACAATGATCCCAAATTAAATAAAATAAAGTTCCGAAGTTCCACAAGTAATGAATTCATGTAACATCTTCAATGCCCTTCGTTAACTAAAAAATGAAATCATCTCAGCTAAGTACCACTGTTTCCATTACTCATTCAAACGAACAAGTTTATAAATTAAAATAAGCTAAACAAATTACATTGTACACTAACAAAAAAAATCTTGATAAATACTTCTTTCATTAGATTGTAATCATCTGGATACTTATTAAAACCTAAGTTTTCTATTTTTTTAAAATTAAAACCTAAGTTATCTTTTTCACTCATTATTAGCCATAATAAATTGCTGGAAATTGTATTTTTCAGAAATTTTATTCCACTTTTGTGGATCTGTATTTCGAAATACTGATATCTTTTACTGAAATGTTTAGAAAAATGTCAGTAAAATAAATTGTTGATAATTTTGATTTGTATTTTAAACGCGGTAGTGAATTTTCCAGTAAGCACTATTAAAAAAATATCAAAAAGAAAAATGTAGAAAAATGTTTATATGAAGCTCGTACAGAGGGATCAAAAAAGAATACTTTGATATTTAATAATAAGGCAAGTATGTAACACGAATAATCCATAAGTAAGTAACAATTTGAAACTCAAAAAATAACTTAACAAAAATAAGTACAGGAACTATTTTAACTATATAAATTTTGTCCACAGAAGACTAGAAAAAAATTAAGGTAGCAGGATCGTCTCAACCACCAACCGCCTGATTTAATTCGTTCCTGGCTTATGCCGAACTACTTAATTTGTGTATATTTATAATTGTAGTATCAAAATAATTCAAATCTAATAAATTTTTCATTCTTGCAATCGATTTAACTTTGTTCTTAATGAAAATATTAAATAAATTTGGTACTTGTGTATAAACGCCACCGCACTACAGATTTTGCAGTTTTTAAGTGCCACGAGTCTAAACCTAAAATTTTTGCGACAAATCATACACTTTTAAAAAAATTTAATTTATTGATATTTACAACTATAATAATAATAAAAGAAGTAAATCTGCTAATATGTACAATATGACATGAAAAACACTTGTGGAGAAACTCCACAGAAACTCCATCGGTACCACTCCACTAAAGTTCTATAGTAGATGGTCTCGAGGCCATCTTCTTTTCAGACGCCTCGGAGGGTTATCAGGAATAGTATGGGAAGCAAGTTGAGAAACTAGCGGATTATAGTTTGTATGGAGCTTGTC
Source organism: Troilus luridus (assembly GCA_964056705.1). NCBI lineage: Eukaryota > Metazoa > Arthropoda > Insecta > Hemiptera > Pentatomidae > Troilus > Troilus luridus. The sequence goes on along the minus strand of OZ057415.1, from coordinate 92,036,552 downwards.
ATGGAAGGATAGGTATCTAGTTTGGGCCAAATCAGTAACATATGAGATATTAAGGATTGGATACGAGATGAATTGGATGGCTTAGTAGAGCCCCAAAGCTCAACTCCATATGTCCAAATAGGTCTGATAACTGTCATGTAAATGAGTCTTTTGTAATTAATTGGGAGCTTAGAGCGTTTGTCCAGTAAATGTTGAAGTAGGCGAAAACGTCGAGCAGTTTCTTGTCATTTCAGTCTTGTGTGAGGATTCCAAGTGAGACGTTTGTCCAGATGGAGTCCTAGGTGCCGTTTCTGTTCCAAAGGGTTCAGTGGAATATTATTAAAGGATACAGTAGGGCAGGAATTCGTAGGTTTACTACGAAGGGTGAAGGTAATTTGAAGGGATTTGTTAGGATTTATTTTAATTCTCCAATTTTAACACCATTCTTGAAGGTTTGAGATATGGGATTGAAGAGATTAGGATGCAACAAATGTATCCTTATTTACTGATAACACGCATGTATCATCAGCGTACGTAGTGAGGACAGTGCAAAAATAATAAAATAAAACACTTTTTTAATGTTGTTGTTAAGAATGTTATCCATGAAATATATTTATTGGGGTTAGAATTTTAAATTTGTTAAATAATCTTCAACAATTAAAAATAAAAAAAGAATAAATTGTGCAACCATCTGCAATGTTTTCAATCATTTTATCAAGAAGGGTAGAGCCAGTTCTATTAGGAACAGTGACAACAAACGAATCTTTTGTTTCTCTACATATACCGCCAAACACTAACTGTTCGGGTAATACTCGACCACAATTGTTTTTACGTTTAGTAAACAAACTTTCATCAATTTCCACAATGCAATCTGGTCCACTTACCTTCTTCTTTGGTTTATTCTCCATATCCAAGACACATAATTCACGCACGTAATTGGTACTTTAGGTAATTTAAAATTCCAACCCCAATAAATATATTTCATGTATAAAATTCTTAACAACAACATTAATAAAGTATTTTATTTTATGATTTGTCGCAAAAATTTTAGGTGTAGACTGGCGGCACTCTAAAAAACGTCAAATCTGTACTGCGGTGGCGTTAATACACAAGTACCATACATTTTATTAATACATAACTAAGAGCTTGTCGACCAGAAAATAATGTAATGATGAACAAAAAACACGCCTAAAAAGGCGTTTTTTGGTGAGTTTACCTTACTAATAATGTGTTAAAATTAAAGGCGTATAATAAAAACGTATTTATGGTTCGAAGATCTATTTTTTGCCGTAAAGGTTAAAGGACTCTACAACGTTGGCCGAATGACAAATGGTTCTCGCTCGCTAACTGCCCGGCCGACAGTTGAACAACATAAGTGTTTTAGGAGATCGGTGCTCTCCAACTGCAGCGTCCAATATAGCTCTCTATACTAAATAAACATTTAATTCAGTCTATAGAATAAAGAAGAAAATTGGAAAGGAATGTAAAGTATAGTATAGTAGTATATAAGTAATAGTATAGAATAAAAACAACTGAAACACAACAACCGATGATGTTTATCGAGTTTCATGAGGTGTAATATTTTTAATCTAACGGTTATGTAGGAGGAAACGCTAAACACATGGCCCCAGGAGACTCTAGGAATCTCACAGGGTCCAACTACAGCTGATAACAAAGTAAATAACATTATCTAATGCAGCCGGTCACTAGATCAGTGATAAAGTAGCATATAGATTTAGTAGAGGTGCTACTCCCCCCCCCCCCCTCCTATAGTAAATACTAAAATAGTACATAAATAAGGCTAACACAATACGAAGAGAATTCATCCAGAGATTTCAGAATTGAAAATAGCTTAGGCAGATAAATTATATAGTCTTTCAACAGGTCGACCCAAGGCAGTGGGATCTGCAGACCCTCAAGGGACTCACCCAGCCCCTATAAAGTGGGTAACCTTAATTGTGGGAGTTGAGTGTGATCTCGGCCAAATCACCTCCCATCAAAACCATTATCTCAGAAACTTAACCTAATAAATAACATAATTCGTTTATATTGTTACATTTTTTTAAATAATATAGAATATTGCTATATGTGATGCTACCTAGAACATTAGGAGTACCTAGATAAATAGGTTAAGGGGCATACAACAGGTAGTATCCCTTTGGGTTTATTATCTTTAACCCTAAGATAAGAGCGACAGTTGTTCGGGAGGAGCGGTCAACTCAAGATGCAAGGACTGGATGAAGCAATGGTCAAGAAATAGCCAGTCCCATATAGCGTCCCCTTTTCTTTGTAAGTCATTTTATAAGTTATCTTGTAACCATGATAAGCACAAATAAATATAATTTTATTTAATGAAATTAAAAAAGATCAATATTTGATAGACAACTCCCGGTCAGGCAACCTTTGGAGAAGAGGTTTACAACCTTTACAGTTCTGTCTCTTATTCATTAATGATATAGACTTAATAAACATTAAGTACAGCGATCTCAGGGTGGCATCCCATTTTATTATTTAGATATAATGGTCTATATAGCATCGGATCTATATAGCAATGTATTGTTGTCTAGAATGTTATGTGGTGCCTTCAATACTTAACTAGAAATGTCCAGGATACCAGCGAACTTCAGGTTAATACTTTTTGGAGTTCAGATTACTATATCTTACAAGAGGGAGCTAAAAACTTAGTATTAAGTGTCATCTATTCTTAGGGACCTAAATTATAAAAAGAAGAACAATTAAATCATAAATACAATCACAAACAGGCAAGTATCTGAGAATTATTTTGACTGATCGGATTCGTGAAATTGTCTTATTTATTATTAATGATTGCATATACATTGCAGCATAAAGTTAGACAGTTACGAAGAATCCGAATCTATTTTTAAAAGAAACCATTTCTGCATCAAATTAATTGGGGCGGGTTAAAATTATTAATGTGTTAATGAGATGCGCATTTCAGCATTTCAAGTACATACATTCAAATGATAATGTCAAATATATATCAAGATCACTATGAAAAAGGCAGGGATCGAACGATATTTAAAAAGGCGACGGGAAAAAATCGATCATATTTTGAAATATGTACAAACTGTTAAAGGATCCTTTGCATTTGAGATCGAGTCTGTATATATTAATTATTACTGTTTTAAATATAACAATTTTCAATGATTAATTAAGTAAATAACTTTTTCACTTTATCTTGTTGTTCATCTAACGTCACTTTATGCTGCTATGGCTAATCGGACGATGCTACAGTGGGAGCTCTAAATTTTGCCTATCCAGGTTTAATTAGGATAGGGATTTTTAACGAGTACCTGACATCGTACAGGCTCGGGACCCCCGTTTAACGTCCCTTCCGAAGGACGGCGTAACTAAAGATTTTTTACTCCCTTAAAAAAGTCCTAGGGCCACCTGCCGGGCTACGAACCCGCGATCTTGGGTTTAGTAGTTTGTTACGCTAACCACTAGACCACAGTTGACCGTACTTTATCTTCGTTATCATTGCTATTGTTACATTCAACTCACATTTGATATTAAAATTAGTATCGATTAGGGAGCAGTGAAACACAGTTCAGCAGTCAACTTATGGCAAAATAAATAACCTAGTTCAAAAGGAAAGCGAGAAAAAGGGGCTGGTAGTCAGCTTGAATGAGATCCAGGGTTTAGCTAAAATTGATTAAAAAAAAAAAGGAAGCAGTATCGTCATTCCATTATTAATTTAACAAAATGTCTAATAAAAAAAATTATATCGGAGTAGAAAAAGAAGAAATCGAAGATAATCATCGATCATCGACATAAAAACGCAAGCCATCGATGCTCAACTTAAGAACGATTTTTTTTTAATGAGTCTAGATAAATTTCAGAATTCGAGTCATAGTCAAAATAAATATTAACTAGCTGATCAGTCAATCATCTAAGCGAATAAACCAGTTTCCATGGACGTGGACTCTAGATCTAAAATAAACAATTTCGAACCCGATTCTATTTAGGTGTCTACTTCATTAATGAATCTATAGGCTATAAATACGTCATGGGAGATTTATAGCCTTGAATTATGATTATAATAATGATAAATAAAAGTAAGCAAAAACTCATAAAGAGTTATAAGTAATAAAAATAATTTAATAGGATAAATTCCCAAAGCTTTAAGTCGCTGAAATATTGGAAAAAGAATCTGCTTGCGACAGACAAATTATCTACAGAACCTACCTGCTCACACCCAGCTTTTATTAGTTTAATGTAATGTACAGCATTAGTGCCTCCGATTGATAAGTATAATATTAGATTATAAGTTACATAGCTCTAATTATCTGATACGGCTTAGACACAGTTGCAAAGCGAAATAAATTTGCTTCTTATACACCAGACATAAGAGGGGAGAGACTAAAAAATCTTGAATAGAAGATCTTGAAGAGCTCATACCTAAGCTTGAAGACTAAGAATAAAGATTATGATGCTAATACGCCTAGCTCTTACGTCGAGAGTTTGAAAGATGCGATGAAACAACAAAGGACAGTCGTGCGGTCGTAAATAAAACTTCTAACAAACACTTTTACTTTTAACACAACTTCGCCCCGAGCAATGACTAGACAATGAACCACTTAAGTACCTTCTTAACATTCATCAAAGTCAGACAGGTCATTAAGATGGTAAACATAAATTTCTAAGGATTCCAAGTCCTTATAGACGAACCTAATAGTTCAGTTTATATTCTATGAAGAACATAAAACATTACAAGTATCATTATTAATTTAAGTAGCATGTTCCTTTGAAACTGAATGCGGTAGTTCTCGAAAATAATGAAGGGACAAGATGCATCTTGATAGAATTGTGAGAATGTTTTGATAAGATGGCGCCCATAATCTGGAGTCTATTCAACAGATGAAAAGAACCTGATTGAGAACGAATGCGTCACTAGAAAAATACAAGCTACATCATCCCAAATGTTTAGACCCATCTAACAAGTACGGAGTTGGAAAGTGGATAGGAGAGGTACGACTTCGCAATGATTTGAAGGCAATTTAATGAAAATTTAACCTGCTTTATGAAGGCTGTGGAGCCCCAGGAGGGTCTGTAAATCTCACAGAGTCCACCCGTTACTGTGGGATCACATTAAATTATCTTTTAACCGGATTTGAAACTGTGCATAGCAATTTGCCAATCTGCACACTAAGCTATTCCGCTCCCTAATAATAAAGTTAAATAAAAAAGAAAATTATCCCTGTGAAATTCTAACATTGGCAACAGATAAATAAAATGATTATTTATTTAAATTTAATTCATATATTTTAATATTCCATTTCAAACATAATAGACAATTTATGTATTATTTAAATGAACTGTAAAAATATTTGTCAATATCACTAAATTACAATAGCCATCACAGAGACGAATTATGGCGAAAACTAATTGCCTCTCTACAAATTTATTTCAAAGCAAATGATATTCTGTTTTCATTCTAATTATATATTTATATTCTAAACAATAAAATTAACAGAATTAATGATATTACAGACATTAAGTCTGACGATAATATTTTAGATATCAACAAAAGCGCCATCGAATCCAATAATACTGTAAGAATAAAAATTTCGACCAAAATAGATCCACAGTCTCATGGTATAGTTCTGCAGAGAGAAAAATGTGTACGGAAGTATGAGCCATTTCATTCGAAGGGGGCAACCGGAAAATGTCAAAATATCGCAGGAAATAAATATATAAATCATCAAAACACCCCAAACAGGGTTCTACAGATTTCGAAATGGATTTTAAGGGTACAATGTCATTCACTTGATGTGCCATTGAAAGCTTTGACGTCTCATAGACCAATTTTGTAATAAATTCTAAATCAATTCATTCGTGTTTGTTTTTTTTTAACAATGCTCGAGATTCTATCCCTTCTCTATTTTTCATCTGTACCGTTATCAAAATCGTACAATAAAATTTTTTATAAAATTGTATCGAAAGGAATTTTCGGTATAGCTGATTTTTCGGACTTGCAAAATTCTGTTTTAATTTTAAGCCAAGGGAATAAAAACTACATAATCCACATACATGCGTACTCATACGTAATCCTATTATAATTCTATCTTACGCTCTGAATTTCTTTACTATAAGTTCTATATATAAATTCTGGAATTCTTACTTGGTACTGCAAAGATTTATATATTTATTTTCTGTTTCTTTCTTAGCCCTGAAAATGGCGTACATCGTAGGCCGAAACGTTGGCACAATTAAAAAAATAAGTTCTGCTTATTTTGTGTCATCTTTGGCAGCACCACCTGACCAATTCAATCCATCATTGGAATAAAAAATAATTTCTTATATTTAAAGAAGGTATAATTTAAAATAATCGTTTATGATATAAATAATTTATTTATTTATTTAAACTATATGTTATATACAATATTAATGTATCATATAAAGTACTTTTAAGGCCCTCTCTTTCCCGATTGAATATTAACGTGGGTTGTTCCAAAAATAGATACCATATAAAGGATCCATACAAAGGATCTTTTTTACTTCTCCTTTCAACGGCTAAGCTCTTCATCTTCTTGAATCCGGAGGACTTAAAGATCTTCAGAGCAAATCTTTTCCTAAAGGTCAACTCTTTTATAGAAATGAAAATAGGATCATCATATTTAGTTAGGTTTCGATATTTATATCGATATGCATTTTATCCCTATGTGGATTGATAAAATATAAAAGAGAAACCTTTAGAAAAATTCTTTAAACATATTCCGTAGATCATAAAAACTTTCCCTTCATTAAAAATAAAATGATCCTAATAAAAGTTATACATATTTTTTTAAATGAGTCGTTAGGTGACTAAAATTTCCATGTTATGTAAGCCTATAACAATTTTTATTTGTACTAATTAGATTTGAATATGAAAATTAAAATTAAAATCCGGGATTATAAAAATTAAACAAACAACTGATTCAAACATTTCTCATTATTTTTTTACTGCTGGTTATTATTTTTTTAAGAAAAGGATTACAACTTTATATACGGCCATTTTCAAGAATAATGGAACACAGTAGATAATTGTTTTTAATTCATTTTTCTTAGTTTTTCGACCAGTACTAACCCCAATATAGCTTCTCAGAACCTACAGACACACTTAAATTCATACAAAATTGGCTCCATAAGTGGCGTATAAAAATTAACATACAAAAATCTAACCAAGTAACATTTACACTTAAACATTCAGACTGCCCCTCACTAACAGTTTACAATACACCATTGCCAAGACAAACACATGCAAAATACTTGGGTCTTACAATGGACAGAAGACTTACTTGGAAATCACACGTGACTAATTTGAAGAAAAAATTTGAATCACCGACTCTCACTTCTTAGGCGACTACTTCATCACAAAAATAAATTATCACTAGCAAATAAAATTACAATATACAACAGCTACTTAAACCAATATGGACCTACGCCTCGCAAGTGCGGGGGCTCATGCAAAAAACCCCACTTACAGACCATCCAAATTTTTCAATCGAAATTCCTTCGTTATACTACACATAGTCCCTTTTACATTACTAATAAAGCATTACACAAAGATCTCAACATACCACTCGTGACTGACACAATCAAGAAAAACTACAAACAATTTCATGACTCACTTGCTGGACGTACAATCACTACTGACAGACACATTGCCACAGAATCCGACAAGGAGACTAAAACGTCTCTGGAGCAGTGATCTGCTACAGTGAAAGGTACCGCTAGGTACGCTAGGAGTGCCTTCAATGGGAGGTTTCTCCATTAACGCTTTCACGAGAATCCCTTAGGGGAGGATTTAAAATACAATATATGCCAAATGGTATTTGTATTATTTCTCAAATAAATATTTTTATTATTATTATTTTTCTTAGTTTAGTACTTTAGGTTTTATCTCATCTTTCTTATATCATTCATAGCCCTGTAGAAGTGCTGAGAAGTGAGGCGAAACGTACTCTAACATTATATGATAGCCATGCATATTACCTTTATTAGCTTGAGAGTAAAATTAGATTATAGATTTCATGTATAATATATTTTATTTTTTATTCTGTTCACAGCCACGGATGGACCCTATGGGATCCTCCTGGGGCTCAACCACCTCAATAAAATGGGTACCGTTAACTAGGGAGAAAAATCTGATCTCGGATTACCTCAAGCACAATCGTTGGATTAGAAACAGTATTGAAAGTCTCTAACAACCTAAGAGCGTTCTAGTAGTACAGATTTTTTAATTTGAAAAATCATAATTGAACCAGGCAGAAACATCATCAGCTAATCAACATATTAAAATAACAACTAATTAATTTTTTTAAACAAAATTATATCAAACGTTCCCTTTGATAAGAACGTACAAGTACAAACCGTTTTAATTACTGCACGTGCCAAATTGTTTTGCGCCCACGATAAAATACCGGAATAGACTCCTTCTATTTTATAATGGATCTTTGTATCAAATCAAGAGTGTGTGGCCGTGAATTCTTCAAGTAATCTATAAATCTGATTGTTATCTATTCTGAAGATTGAATCTCTTGCGTGCCAGCAACAGATGCTTCCAATATTCCGTGGTATATGCCCGCTTAAGTGAATAAGCTCCCTTCAAATTTCGTATCAAGGTTGATCGTTTTAATATTGAAGATTGTGAAGGCAAGGGAATAAAAGAAAAATGAAAAACAAAGAAGATAAAAGTCTCGACAAATATATATATTTATAATTTATACTTGTAGTTCAATGAGCAAAAACTCCAAGAGTGACATAAATTATAGTTTAGAAAGGAGTAGGAAAAACACAAAAATTAAAGCTTCAAAGTTTCTAAAATGCTGAATAAAGGAAATAAAGGAAAAACAAAACATTTAAAAAACAGAGATAGCGATCCTGCTCCAAGACATTCCACTAACAACTTTATGAGAATTGTTCATGCGAGATGTGCTACACTTTTTCCTAATTTCGTAAATGGAATTTTAAGTGCAAGCTGACTTGCACTTAATTGCAATCAGTGGCCAAATACTATTCCAAAAGTCTTTCTTATTTACTTGTAGACCTTCTACATTCTCTACCTCTTAATTTGAGCGAAAATCTTTTAACACATCTCAATCAGTATCTACTTTTTTTATTAAATATATATTCAATTACAAATTTATTTCCCACGCATGTGTGTATGTTTATATGTACACACATCACCTTCAATTTTTAATATACTAGAAAAACTAACCAGTTAATTGTTCGCAAATTCAGCCATCATCAGGACATACACTAAAAAAGAATCACATTAATGAAGATAAAGTGCAGCATATCTAACATCAACATTCCAAGCAGACTCATCAAATAGAGACAGCAACCCTGCTCCTAGACAACTAACATCTTTGGATTGTTGATGTGAGATGTTCCGCATGTTTCTTCTTTTATGTGACTATTCTATTGGCGTAATTTTGATCATACCTGAATTGGCGAAACGTTGACTGGTTAATTTGCCCAGTATTTTAGAGACTTGAGGCTTTCCAATTTTTCCTATTGCATTCTAAAATATAAATTTACACACCGCTGTTAGTAAATACGTAATTAAATAAATATTTAATAAAAAATAGCAGATATTGATTAAGATATTCGCTCAAATTAACTGGTAGAGGGTGAAGAAGGCCTCAAAGTAAATAAGAAAGACTTTTGGAATATTATTTGGCCATTGATTGCAAGTCAACTTGGGCTTAATATTCCATTTCCGAAAGGCAAATCCCCTTTTTCACATCAGGGACTTCTATGGAATTGGAAAATGGCTCCCGAAGGATATCCTCCAATTTCTTTAAACATTCTCCGTAATTTATCAATTTCCTATAGGTTGATTCTAAGAGGTTTTATACATTATAACAAACTATAATATAAAAAAATTGTGTTACGTTCGTATTTGAGCAATGGTTGAACCTCAGTAATGATTTTATTCATTTAATCACTTTTATAACCATTTCAAAGATACTGAGTAAGCACCAAGAAACATTTAATATAAGTATTCTTATAATATTAAACATTTGTTCAACTCAAGTTCCATTTGTTCATCATTTAACGAGAGACATCAAGACGAAGTTAAAACAAAAAATTTCGATTATTCAATTAAGGAATTATTTGACCAATTCATAATATTTCTTTAAACTTTTAACGATAAATAACTTAATAAGAATTCTTCTTCTCTACCAGTCTTTAATTGATGTAATGAATAATCAAGACGCATTCAATGGTACAATATATATATTAATTTGTAACCCGAGTTCCAGTCCAAACTTTAAGTGTCGAATAATTATATATATATATATATATATATATATATATATTAAAACCATAAACAGTCCCTTTGGACCCAAAACACCAGTACAATCAGGTTCAAGTGCAGTTACAAATCGGTCTAGATCCACTAATTATGGCTGTTGACGGTCAGCAGGCACACGAGAACCTATATATCTTTCCCCTCAGTAATGATTTTATTCATTTAATTACTTTTATAAACATTTTCAAAGATACTGAGTAAGCACCAAGAAACATTTAATATAAGTATTCTTATAATATTAAACATTTGTTCAACTCAAGTTCCATTTGTTCCAAGTCTGCATTTAACGAGAGACATCAAGGCGAAGTTAAAAAAAAAAAATTCGATTATTCAATTAAGGAATTATTTGACCAATTCATAATATTTCTTTATACTTATAACGATAAATAACTTAATAAGAATAAATTCTTCTTCACTGCCTGTCTTTAATTAATGTAATGAATAATCAAGACGCATTCAATGGTATAATATATATATACATATATATTATCCATAAACAGTCCCTTTGGACCCAATACACCAGTACAATCAGGTTCAAGTGCAGTTACAAATCGGTCTAGATCCACTAATTATGGCTGTTGAGGGTCAGCAGGCACACGAGAACCTATATATCTTTCCCCAATGCTCACCCTCACCGGATGAAACCTATGACTGGCTATTGATACGAGTATCCTGGGAAACCACTACACGATGCCCAATATTAGTACACCGGGTATGGTTATCCCTCCTACACTCGGTGAAAAAATAACAACAGATAATAATAAAGGAAACAACTCCACTGCCTTGCATCGTACTAGCATCAATTAACCTAAGATTAACATAGGTTAAATTAGGTAACACCTATAGAGGTGATTATAGATTCATATAGCCCTAATAGTACCTCAGACTAGAAGGGCAGAGCTACATGTGAAATACAAAGGGTTAAAGACCGTGACATTATTTTTAGGTCAGGTTCAAGACTAGCACTGACTCAACTGGCTCGCTCTGCCACGGAGGTGTCACTGCCCTTGTTATATGTTAATTTAAACCTAGCATGTTAATTAAAAATAGATAATCTATGTAGTGACTATTTTTATTTTTTTTGGCCGCCCGTGTATTGTTTTCGTTTGGCCCTGGCGCGTTTTAGAATTCGATTAAGCCATGATGTTCAGATTAGTCTTAATTGTAAATAAAATATTTAATTCATTAGGCTAAGTTGCATGACATAATGTCTCGGGTTCAAATCCAGCTGTGGAAGATAAATTATTTAATCTATTAACAGCCACTGATGGACCCTGTGGGATCTACAGAACCTCTCGGTGCTCACCCAGCCTCAATAAATTGGGTACCGTTAATTGGTTGAAAAACCTAGCGATTGAGTGAGATCCTGGACTTGTCACCTCCTGCACAACCGCGGTCCTAGAAACAGTGCAGTCCCTCTACCATGATCCAAGACCCTTCATAGGTTATAGATGTACAGATTTTTTTATTTAATTCAATAACAGATTGTTTATATAATGAATTTACTAGCCCGTATGAGTGGGTAAATTTAGAGATATCGTATTTAAATCGAGGCTAAATGCAATCCGGGTTACAGTAATGTATTGAAAGTAAGTGTGTGAATACAAAAATAGTCGTTAAATAATTTTTTATGCATTTTAGGTCGAATTTTTACTTGTATCACTCATAGATTACCGCAGTACAGAACTCTAAACGATTTTCCATTAAGTTTAAAAATGAGGCCCACTAGAAGATTTAATAAGGTCATTATCTAAAGGCTTTATCTAGTAATAAATCAGAAAAAAATGTTCAAAAAAAGGATCAGTATACCAAATCCTTAAAAAAATTAAATAAATTAAATTGAAAAACATTTTAAATGCATTTGCATACTGTTTTGTAAGGTGTACCTGTAAATCGTAAAGCTTTTTGGGAAGAACAACGTCTTGGGTTATTCCAAAATAATGAGTTCAGTTCGAGGAATGCAGTGTCCAAACAAAGCAGCATTGTGGAGCATGCCTGCATAACTGAAGTGTCGAGATGGGCTTGTAAAGTCGACCTTAGTAACGAACAAACTCCTAAAAAGTTAGTAAACGTCTATCGTGTAAACCGAGGTGTAGGTGGGAGGATCGTTTTGTGAGTGACCTAATGGAATTGAGTAAGGGTAGTGATCCATAGATACATGTTTGTAACCAGAGATTGGTGATATTAGCATCGACCCTTCGGATTGACCATGTCGTAGTATCAAACTAAAAAAAAAAACATTTCAGGAGAATGAAAACACTTTTTCAAGGTTAATTAAAAAACAGTGCGTATCGTCAACTGCATTTTGACGATGTCATAAGTGGTTTTGTGCCCGATAAATACCTCTAATTTTAAATAATTTATCAATCTTAAAACACTCACTACGAATTGAATATAAAATTGTTGTGAAACACAAATGTGTTTTTTTTTTATATTCGATACTTGGCATCGGTATCGATCTATAGAAAAATATTATTTTTTATTTATCTATAGGATACAGTAAAAAACAATACCAGAAAAGTCCCAATCAAATAAATAATAATATCAACCGAAATAAAAATGATCTTAATGCCAATATTTCACTGAAGATTTAACCTTTTTACGTAAAGGGTTAATGAGGGAAATTCTTCCACAATGTTTCCATCAAGATGACTGAGTAGCCTCTTGGATAGAGAGGTAGCTTCCTGTAATAACTTAATGCTATCTTCTCTTATCTCTGGGCCAGCACTAAGAATAATTTAGACGTTTCGGTGAAAGAATGTGTGAGGACATTTTTCAAGTCGAGGCTCTATCAGTGTACAAGTCTTTTCGTTTCTAATTTTAAAGACATCTGGACTAAAGCCATGGAAAGTCAGAGTTTATCGGTGAAAGGTAACTAAGGTAAGCCTATATCATTCTAGTATCTTAATATATTACATAACAGACCATGGATTTATTTATTTATAGTTTTATTCAAACCAGTATAATAAATAACTTTTGACTTTTGATTTTGATATTCCACACATTCATATTTCGTTAGAAAAGGTGCTTTTGCTATAAATGCAGATCCTAAGATACAATATATTAAAATTCGTAATATATTTCAATAATGTAAATGTTAACTATATATATATATATATATATATATATATATATATATATATATATATATATATATATATATATATTCTAATAAATAGTTTAAATTTAAAAAAACTTGTTAAAGCTTTAAAAAATAAATTGTTAACAACATTAAAAAAAAGGGCATCAGATCAAAGAACTGCTTTAGCGAAGAAATGGAGTTAAATTACACAGGATATGGAGAACCTTATTAAGAAAATTGGTAAGCCTTGAAGTAATCATTTATGGAAAACTTGTATTCGCTTTAGAGAAGTAACTTTAGTTTTATACATTTAAAAAAATTGTATTTAACTTATTTCTTTAAAGGCGACATAGTTTTTCTTATTCTGGTATTTAACGTTTAGTTTTGTTTTCTTTTTAGTTTGAGTGGTATTCCCTTTGTTTGTTATTTTAGTAAGAAATTAAATTTTTCAAAACTCAAAAAGAAATGAAATATTAATTAGGATGCAATAGAAAAAAAATCCGAAAAACGAAGTCTTAAGTCTCTAAAATACTGGTAAAAACTAACGAGTCAACGATTCGCCAATTCAGCCATCATTAGGATATACACCAAAAGAAAATTACATAATAGAAGGGAAAAAAAGAGCTGCAGCACGTCAATTGTACAAACAGTCTAGAGTCCTCAAATAAACACATCAAACGTTCCACAAACAATTAATGCAAAGGCAGGTAATACGCGAACAGGTGGGAAGTAATAACAGCAGCTGATTAGCCAAAAAACTCAATAATACTTGGCTTCCTGCAATACTGAATCAAAAACATGTTTGAAGTCATGATTCGGTTTTACGTTTATGCAAGAAATAATCTTGTGCTTCTCTTCCAGTTCCTCTTCACGATATATGTTAATGAAGCGTACCAAGAATAATTTATGAGTGTATATGTCGAGGAATGGGAGAAAATTCTTGAACAACTCCTGTTAAATTACAGGAAGTATGCCTCTTTAAAGCGGAGAATTTACAAAGGAATATTTCAAAGCATGGAGCTTAACCCGAGCACTTTAAGACGTTCCTGCAGAACAGGATTTTTTCATCTAGGCTTTTATCCATTTTACAAGCTTTAGGGGCACTCTTAAGTTGTTTTTTCGTATTTTATTTTTAAAATAATTAGTTATCTATTTATCACTACGAATTCCAAAAAGTAATGTTCCTAAATTTATTAAGTAAATTAAATACAAATTCAATCTCATCAACTTAATATACTGTGTATATACTGCGATTGATAGTTGGAATAGCGCTTAGCTACTGTGTTAAAGGTCCTGGGTTCAAATCCAGCTGTGGAAGATAATTTATTTTCCTCCAGGCTCTATAAAGTGTAAGAGTACCCGCTTTATTGGGAAAAACCTGTTTAAAGCCTAACATGCCTCAAACAAGACTGAAAAGTCAAGAATCCACTCGACGTTTCAGACTACTTCAACACTTACTAGACAAACGCTCTAAGCTCTCAATTATCAACAAAAGGCTCATCTACACGACCATCATACAACCTATTTAGACTTACGGAGTAGAGATTTGGGGCTCCACTAAGCCATCGAATTCCTATTTTATCCAATCCCTACAATCCAAACTCCTTCGTAAAATCCTCCATGCTCCTTATTTTGTTAAGAATAAAGTCATCCATAATGACCTTCCCGTTTGTTGCTTATTTGGCCCGAATCAGGTATCTATCCTTTCATAACAAACTCCATTCCCACTCAATCCCTCTAGTTTCAAACCTAGCTTCCTCTTCAATTCCTGATAACCCTCCGAGGAGTCTGAAAAGAAGATGGCCTCGTGATCTAGAAGTTGAACTTGCTATTTGAGTACTACCATTGGGTAGTTTCTCCACTCGTCTTTATCTACTGTCATTATTCATCTTTCATTATATTTACTGGATGTATACTATTATACAGTTGTATATTTGTATAAATAACTTTTTTTTTAAATCTATACTTATATAATTATGTTGATAGACCACTTTGATAAATTGAGGATAAAATGATTAATTATGTTTAGTTCAATAAAATAATAATAAAAGTATTAACAATAAGCTGATTCCACGGTTCTTATGCTTTCCTCATGGTGAGGATGTTGAAGACCAATGTGCAAAGGAATATTGAATGATGTAGAAGTACTTCTTGAATGATCGTATTTTTATTGTAAGTTGTCATAAAATTGTTAAAATTAGTATTTATATGGTACTATTATAATATCTTAAATAGATTGGACATAATATATTACGCACAAATCAATCAAAGATGCAGACCAAACTGAATAAGAGAAAGCACATATCTAGAAATAAACACAAGAAATATAGTGTACCCTACCTAACACATTTCCTAATTAAATCAGTCATATTTATAAATAAGTAAATAAAAACAATATAAATAAATTAATTCCAGATTCAGAATCAGTTTGTTAACATCTGACTCACAATTTACTGGCAGGATGCCGAGACTATATTTACAGCTTTTTTGGCTTAACTTAGTATTTATCCAGTTTCTGTCACTTTAAATATTTTAATTCAGCAAATAATTTATTAATCCGGGATAACATGGGACTGAATCCAGCCTAGACAAGTGGAATGTTTGTCTCATGCCGTTCTATATACACTACCAATCTCTGTTTACACAATTCTGTCAACGGAATACCACTCAAACCCTAATCCATAAAATCAACCTTAATGTAATCTTCCCACCTACACTTCGGCCTTACCCTTGAGCTTATTACTCGCCCCCCCCCCCGCCACTCGACCCACCGCTTATTTCCCCTTTAGAGATTCCCTCGTCGCTAACCCCAACAACTTTACAATTCCATCTCAACACTTACGCTGACAGGGTTGACAATGCTGCATTGTTTGAACTCACCCTTCCTCGAAGTAAACACCCTATTCTGGAAGACCCTAAGACTTTGTCCTTCCCTCAAAGTTACCGTCTACGTTATACACAATCCATGCAGAACATTATGAAAGGCCGTATGGAAATGCAAATTTTAAGTTTACTTGAAAAAACCCACAAGCTTTGTAATTTTACAGGTAGAAAATTACTTTTTTCCATAAAAAACAGCTTTGTTTTTTTTGTTTTTTTTTTGGAACTTTAGTATTTTCACAGGTCCGCATCATACACATCAAATCCTTGGTTATGCCGTCCATTGAAAGGGAGGTAAAATGGGTATACCATTGCTTGATAAATAAATAAAAAGACTTAGCGAACCAACTTCTTCTTTTTAAAGTTTTGTTTCTGATTTGCAGATCTTCTTGGGGCTCACACAATCTTCTATAAAGTGGGTACCGTTTGTTGTGGAAATAGCGGTTGAACACGATCTCGGACGAATCACCTCCCTGGTTTGTCTACCGTATTACGCACTTAGCCTAAGATCCTTCATAGTTTGTAGAGTTGCTTTTATAACCTCCTCCAATCCAACATTCCAGTTCGTTAGAAGATACTTTTAATATGATTATTATAAGGAGATTAGAAGAATATGATAATTATTTTAAATATTAGTACTCGACTAATACTAATCGATGGAGCCTTAAGTTCTATAAGCTCCAACAACACCATTTCGCACGCTAACACTTACACGTTTTTTGGTTGTTTTTTTCTAAACCTCCTTTGTTTTATTAAATTACAATAACACTTACACTACTAGGTGCAATAATACTAATACTGATACCCTTAGGGGGCAAAAACTCCTGGCGTGGGATGACATAATGATCCTGATTGGCGGCGACCTCAGCACATCCCTTAGCCTTCAATTAAACAGCAAGGGATTGGTTATTGCCCTAGTTCGCAAGAGCCAATAGCAGCCTCTGTCACATCCTACATTGACTTGGAAACTAAATAAATAGCCAATCACAAACTAAGAACAAGTTCATCAAAGAGGCGGCGACTATTAAACTCTCATGGATATGTTGATAACGAGCAAGAGAACCCCCTTTTGCCTACTAACAAACAAAAGGGTAAAAATATCACCTTGGTTAAGGTTATCTCAAAGTGAGGTTTAGATGATCTTAAAGAGGGGTTGATGAGATTTTTAAATATTAATATTTGAATCCGATATAATAAAAATTTTTTTATCATTATTTAACAAATCAACGCCTGGTTCAAAGTTGGCCTGGAATTTAACCAAGTTGAAGAAAAACATTGGGTAAATTTAGGTTGTCTTAAAGAAAGGTTAATGGGATGTTTACAAATTAATATTTTAATGCACAATTTTTAATAAAATAATCATTATAAATAGTTATAAAAATCAACGACTGATACTTTGTTAGCTTGGAATATGACGAAGTCGAAGCAAAATTAAATAAATAACATTAAGTATTTAAGTTGAAACGCCAAGGCTGGAAAGATGACTTACTCAAATAAAAATCTTAAATCATAAATTGTTTACTAAACAACTGTTTAGTATTTTCTTCATTAGTGACTTACTGATAAAGCCATTAGTAAAATCAACTACAATTTCAGTAAATTACTAGATCCTTCAATCGCTTCTCTTTTTTATTTTAATTGAGAAAATAAAGAAATGTATTACAAATTTAGGATATAATTCGTTTCATCTAGTATAAACAAGAGATATACACAATAGTCTTTACATGCTTTAATTTATTTCGGGAGTAAAAATTATTTTTTTTCAAAAACGGCTCTTATGTACGAAAAAGAGAACAGTTCGAGGAGACAGAACTAGATACCACAGCCGAATCCGGACTGTTTAATTAGTTTGGTCCCGTGGGCCATAAGGAGCATGAAAGAGAACCAATGCTTCATACGAAAAGTTCTAAAAGCTTGAACCTCTGGGAAAAGATCACGATGCCACAGGATTTCCTAGCAGGAGATTATCTAGAAGATGGGAGGGAAAAGAGGCAAAACCTTCCGGCAGATGAAGCAGATACCGAGAATAATTTGTCGAGGTTCTTCGATGCCAGGAATGGCACAAAAGGAAGACAAAGAAAATGAAGCACTTATAAAAAATAAAATATTTTGAGAGACATCTACGATTTAACCATAAAGAAACCAGAAACACAAACAAAGATCATCTTTTTTTTTTTATAACCCATAAGAAAAATTAAATATTAATAGCTCTACATCAATAAAGAATAATTAAATCAAGTGAATTAATTTACAATTTTATTGTTCGGTGAACTTAAGCTCCCATTGATTGGGAGCAAGTTACAGTTCATTGGGAAAGTGAAAGGATCGCTTCTATTGTTATGGATTATCTCATGAAGTTTATTTCAGGGTTCAACATTCTTAATTGCTTGTGAATGGAAATATATTATTACACTTCTGTGGAGTGTAATGCCGTTTCGTTAGGTACAAGATCTCAGAAAAATCAGTCGTTCATTTATAAAAAAAGCAGAGGGCGGAGATACGATGTTTTTGTTTGGTTTTTGTTCGATATTTGGATTATACGTATTGTGAAAGACAAAACCTCAAATTTTGAGCAGCTAAAAGATTTTTTTTTTTTAGTATATTACAAATGTTCAACTAATCACCTTCATTTGTCCGTTAATAGTATTTATTTCCAAACAACTAAACTTGCTAAATAAACTACATATTTAAGGCATAAATACCATGCCCTAAGTTGATTTGTGAGGAAAGCTTCTTTAAGCTAATGTTATAATTGTGTCCCGATAGTTACCGTCCCACAGCTACTCCCAATTTTTAAAATAGTATTTTAGTGGTAAATAACATTGTTTTAAGTTTAACTTGTTATCATTTCATATTTGGAGTAGAGGTTCGTAGTAAAGGGGCAATGCTACTTCAAGATTAAAAGGTGTTCTAGTGGTTAGCATAAGAACTTACTAAGCACAAAATAGAGGGTTCATAGCTCGGCAGGTGGACTTCGGGTTTTTTAAAGGGAGTAAAAAAAATCATTGGTTATGCCGTCCTTAGGAGGGGATGTTAAACGGGAGTCTCGAACCTGCAAAATATAGGACTCCACTGAATCATTGTCCGATTAGCCATAGTAAATAAATAAATACTTCAAGATTAAGAATAAAATTCCTAAGAAAACATTTGTCCCAATTAGTTACATCACATTAGTTATTGATCCCGTGATTTCTCGTTTTGTGATTAGCTGTTGTGTGTACTTGGGTGCCTCCCTTATTCGCAACTTAAAAAAAAAACAATCAGGGTAGAATGGCACTTTTTTAAATTTAAAAAAAAAATTGCTAAAAAACGCTGGTTACCTCAATAGTTGTAAAATGACATTTTTTTTTCAATGACCCGAAGCAACTTATATCCAAAAAAAAAAAGAAATACAGCGGTGCAGATTTTTTGAGTATTTTAAAATTGCCGTAAGTCAAAAGTAAATGAACCCCAATCCTAACATTCCTAAAAAGATTATTGGGTAGAACCCGTAAGAGTATTTTGCAATACATATGTAGAATATCTCCTGAGGAATCCTGATGGCTTCTCCAAACTGCCCAGCCGTTGAGAACTAATGCACTTTCGGCGATAAGAGGAACCTCTCGGTCTGCACGAGAACGTGAAAGCAACAGGTGTGACGGTGGGACTAAAACGCTTAGAGATAACTAAAGTGTTATGTGTTGAAACTGAAGTGCATTCTCCGCACAATTCTCCCAGCAGAACTCCGAAGAGTATCTTAATACTCTAATAAATTATCATGTATTTAGCTCTCTATAGATCTAGGCCGAAGCTAGTTTAAGACAAATATAGAACAATGCTCCTTCAATAGAACAATGTGATAACTCAAAAAAAATTTTCATTATTTTGAAAGCTCCACGTGAGATAAAAAATACAAATTGGTGTATGTATAAAGCAAATCATTCCTATTGCAATGATGATATTGAAATTATTTTATTCCCCATTAGAAAATTTTTAAAAGCTTGAATTTTTTCAATTTTAATTTATGTCACTATAATTAAACTTCAAAAATTATAAAACTCAAAACATGGCTTTATTAAAAAAATGTTGTTAAAGGAATATTAGATATATCGTAAACGCCAATTTTCGAGTTATGTCTTTGTTCTTTTGAACGATTTTTTTTTTTACTCTACCTTATGTATAAAATAAAATATTACTCGCTGTTCAGTAAAAAAAAAAAAATATATATATATATAGTATTTAGTAATATAATCAACCAAGCCGATAGGATTTGATCAGCTACAGATTACTAAATAGAGAGAGCAGAAAATAACTGTCATCTTGAGAGCTACGATGCTAAGCTGCTGCCTACAATTAAAACGGGACCTGAAACTTCACAAGGAATGCCGCATCATTTTTTAAAAAAGTACACTCTGGAAATATAGAAATACCTCCTAATCTTTAGAATAACACTTTTGAGGCACACTTATCAATTATTGTAGTGATAAAGACAATACAACAATACTTCAAACAATAATAATAATAAACTAAACTGAAGATATTATTTGTAAATATTTTTTCTCAGGTTTAAATATTTTTTTGTTATCATACCAGAAGAAATCTAATCATTCATACAACGGGATATTTTTTTCTCCAAAAGTTTAAAGAATACACCCAGAATCAAAACTGACGTTGGCAAAAACGATATATATTAAAAGAGTTATGTGATCGGGTTCGAATGCTTTTGAATAATAATTTTGTTGGCTTATTAATGTCAACTCATTAATAAATTACATGTACCTAAGAACAAAAAACTTTTAATTTTTTTTAAATTTTAACCGTTATTTAAAACATATCAATATTAATTATAAGCTCAATACAATAAGTAGTGATATTGTTACCGAACATTGCATTACATCAGCCTATTTCATGAATAAATATATTTATTTTTAATTATTATGGTATAGAAACAATACAAAAAGGACAGTCCCATGTTTCTAAATTACTGGAAAAAACTTTTTTTTTTGTTAAAAATAATTATAGACTTGAGACTTTGATTTTTGGGATTTACCTTATTTCAACCTAATATATAATTTATTTATCTTTTTTTCACATTTTAATTGAATCAGATTAATGTTTTTCTAAAATATCATTAAAGTTTAGAGTGCATATTATAATAATACAGAACTGCATTGCGGACTCAAAGGAAATTTCCTTTTAATATTCCAATAGTCTGAAAGCTATTCAAGTATCCTGAATCCTCATAAAACCCCGTTGATTAGCTGAGGTAATAACTAGGAATAATTTCATCTGCGGCGTCATAAAAGTCGTTTATGGCTTTTTTAATATCCCTAGAGCTCTAAAGTAGGATAAAATGTCTAGGAGTGAAGATAGCGCTCCAATTAAAGCTTTATTATTTGTATTTTCAATACATTTTTTATTATTTTTATTTTTAGATGATAGGTTCGTTAGTATCGGGTTACGAAGACAGGCTGACAGGCTCGTGAAGTTAGTGACCTTGATAATATTAATGATTTATAGTTGATAGCTGAATCACGAAGTTTATCAAGGTCGATGTATCCCATGCCTTATCCTGTCTTCCCTTATTAAGTTATTAAAAAGAAGAATTACTTATTTTATTTGTCTCTGTAAAGTTCATATTTAATGCCACAATAATTATCTGAACTGGTATTTTTAAAAATAAATATGATGTGACATGACATGATGTGTACTACCATCCAGAGATCTCGATATCGAAAAAAGTATCAATATTTCAATATAGGATCTGAGTAGCACAGAGATAGATAACGGAGATGCCGTGCCGAAGGTCCTTGGTTTAAAATCTGCCGTGATGTTAAGTTAGTTTATTTGTTGTAAGCTGAAGGTGGGTCCCGTGGGCTCTGAAAGCCCTCCCGGGGCTCAGCCAGTCTCTAAAAGGGGTAACCTGGTAATTGGGAGGGATACCCCTGCACCACCATTGTCCTAGAAATAGTACAGTCTCTACTGTGTACTAAACCCCAGTCCTACTTTATAGGTTGTACAGGTAACTTACATAGTTTAAAGAACTTAAAGGACTTAAATTAATTAAGGAAAGGACTTGAATATCGATATGTATCGAGAGTTTTATATTTTACTGAAAAAGGTATAATAATTCGGTTGGTGCTAGACCATGTAGATCTTTGGCATATATACATATATATATATGCCATTCTATATACTCTCCATACATGCCATACTATAGAGATACTATAGACGGACAACGACGTACATTCAAGGACCGCGACGAATCGTTCTAGATCCATGGAATATGGCTGTTCGGTGTCAGTACGATGATCTATAGTCGTGTGTCTTCCCAGAAACACACCGTCCTTTGACAAAATTTACAGACGGCTTTTGACATACAGGAAAACCATAAAACGATATCCGATAATATTACACGAGCCTAGTATACTATTAAATAGTTTTACTATAAAAAGTGATCCTGATTAACTTTGAGTCGATTATAAAGCCAGGAATCATGTCCTTAACTTGAAGGATAAATATCATCAGATAAAGAATACATATTCATTGAGGCTGGGTGAGCCCCAAGAGGGACTCCAGAAAATCCTTCCTACCAGAGCAGGTCTCATACTAGGGCCTATTAAACTTTATTATAGTTTATATCGGGCAAAACTATCTAACAAAAATGAATATAAAACCATTTATCAAGTATTTTTTCTCGTTTCGATCGTATAGTCAAATTCTTTGCCACCTTTTCGCTAGGCATGCAGCTAGCTTCTTCAGGGCTCCCTCAGTCTCAGATTAACGCCAGAGGAAGCTGGCAGTATGCTTAGCGAAACGTTGGTAAAGAATTTTACAAACAGAAGGAATACTTGATGAATGGATTCAAAATATTGGCCATGCCAATTTAAGAAAGCATAGAAATCTACACCTTTTTTTCTTATAAAATGTCCATATTTTACCAACTTGAAATTTTTAAGAGAATTCGGTTTAAACATTTAAAAATACCATGTATGTTTTTTCTTTTTCGGCATATCGATTTGAGGTATATAGTTAGATATAATAACCTCTAATTAGATTCAGGCCTGGGTATATTTTTTAATAATGTATTTGTAGCCTCGTTTGGAATATTTGCTTTAAGTGCTTGTATATATAACGATTTTGAATTAATAAAAAATTAATTTTATATTTTAAAACAAATAGGAATAATATCGGAGGAGGAACATGAAGGAAACACGAATCTCCTTAACGAAGTCCAATCGAAGAGAACAAGGAAGTTGGAACTGCACTGGGTCCGTCGGCTTTGATTAAAGCGATTTAAATCTCGTAACTGTCTCAAGTCGCTGGAGTGTGATTTATGCCCATCATTCATCACGTTAATCGATTCGTCTCACTAATCGACTCATGGTCACGTTGCGATTCAATTAGAGCATCTCCTCTACATATCGACCAGGAAGTATCACAAAGATAATTGGTTGCCACATCTTCTTATTAAAACAAATTTGAACAGATGCGAACTTTCATCTATGAAATCGATATAGAAAAATATCAATGTTACCATATTCTGATCGCAGATGGAAAAATAAATTTAAGCCAGCCAAAAAGGAAGAGAAGTGTTATAAGCCTTAAATTAATAGAATTATTATAAATAAATATTAATTTAGCTTACTTCGCCTTGGAACATCGCAGATACAGGCTGAGAAGAAGGGTGATGTAGGCCAGAGCCCCGAAGCAGAAGAGGTTGGCCAACCCAACGGCGCACTCCAAGTCTACGCAAGGCATCACCCACCGCACATCCTAATTAAAAATAATATTTAGATTTTATGTTTAAATAACAATTTTGCAAATATGGTAATATAATATAAATATTTGATTATATAAGGTAATATAATATTTATAATAATATATTTAATAATACAATTTAATAGTACATTCAATAATAAAAATTAAATGTACTGGTAAATATAAATAGACAGTTTTACTACTTAAGACTGTATGGGTTTTAAGAAAACCACATAAATAAAATGTTTACGATCCTTATTGAACAACTACTAATCGTGGGAGTTTAAGCAAACATTTTTGGAATAAAGGCCCAATAATTTTATTTTCAGAGAAATTTGTTTTAAAATGGAGGAATTGAAATACAAAAAACTTTTATGTAATTTACTGTTCTTTAATTGAGCGTTAACTTAGTATTAAATTCTACCTATTAATACATTGTTTTTAAATTTTAAAAAGAAAAAAATCAAGGAAGTATATATATAAGTGTGTGTATATATACATATATGCATATATATGTATGTATGTATACACACAACATAAGGAGGAAAACGACGATTGAGGTTGATTTTGGTTGACATTCCACATTCCTGCACAACCATTGGTTGAAAACATTTAAGTTTTCGCCATGTACTCAGCGCAATAAATACCCCTTATGATTTGCATTGTTATTTTTTTGTCGTTAGTAGTTCGTTTATGGCAAACCTATTGGGTACGGAAATCATTTTTTCCCACAAATATTCTCCTGAAAGGCCACTAGAGACATAAATTTGGTCTAATTCTAACTATTAACAATATTTATGTTATCCGTAATTCCTTCTCTGAATGAAAACCTTTTTCCAGTCATTTATGCTATGCAACTTTATTATATGAAACGTTTCGACTACATGTCATTTTCAATCTAAGAACTTATTTTTTTATCATTTCATCTTCATCATCTTGAAAAGAGTTACAAGTCACATTTCTCTTTTCATTATTAATTGTCATTTACTAAAATTTTTTACTTGGAGGTCCATTATCCTCCATGGTCCTTTTGTTGCCAGCTGGCTGGTATTCATAGGGCTGGCGCTGGCTAACAGCAAAACAGAATTCTTGTCATAATCAAGAAAAGGAGGGAACATAACTCTGAGGATGGATAAGCTCCTCCAAGGAAAAAGGTTTTCATTCAGAGAAGGAATTATTAGATAAATTCAGTCCAGTTTACATCATTTCAAAATGGATATCCGTAATTTAAAATTTGTTATAAAATGACATATGAATGTATATAAAAAGAAATAATTGTTACGGATCTAATTGATAAGGTGCCAAAATAGGCTTCTCACCATTGAAATACTGCCATCTCATTAGACAATAATTCAGATGTCTAACGCGATTTAATTCACTTAACAAAAACATAAACGAAGCCAGTAGAAAAAAAAGGTGCAATTTATCTCTGGAGGCCCATGTGCCTACAGTCGTAAATTATGTGCCCATGTTTTTGCCTAGTTGTCACATTCAGTGGTACAATACGTTACTTTAGATTTGTCACTACATTTCATTTCTTTGTTTCATGCTGCAATAAAATATCTCCCAAGTCAATTTTTTCGCTATTTTCATGAAAATATCTCAGCAATGCTTTATCGACAAACCAACTTATTAAAATCATCAGTTAAACGAGGAATGATAGAACATCTGTAATGTTTTGGCTCGTAGATACGTTTAGTTGTATATGAGACTAATATATAATAAAGTCTGAAACGTCTTTAATGAGCAGAGCAAATAACATCATCAATGGGAGGTTTTGTGAAATAGCCAATTAAAAATACTTCAAAATATTCCCATTTCGGATCAGTTATCCAGAAGCAACTTTGTTACCTTAAATGAATATAACACTGTACCTTAATATTCATAAAAAACCTGTACCACTACAGCCAATGAAGGGTTATGGGTTTAGTACATCGTAGAGGCTGCACTGTTTCTAAGCCTGCGGTTGTGCAAGGCGATTTGGCCAAAATCATGCTCAACCGTCTGGTTTTCCCTCTAATTAAGGGTAAGCAGTTGAGGTGACCCAAGGAGAGTCTGTATATCTCATTGAGTTTATCCATGGCTGTTAAAGATTAAATAATTATTTGCTACACCCGGATTGATCCTGGAACCATGAATTAAATAGATTTTTGATTTTACATTTTATTCATTTTATATCTAGGTATAGTATTTAATAAATAATATACAAAATTCTTAACTGATAAAATATAAACATTAGATTAACCATTGAGGTATATCATGGTTGATTTTTAATTATGGATAGTAATATTTTTTTTTAATTATAACGATTTATTTCAATTTAATTTAGCACTAATCGATGCACAATATTTTTTTTAATCTCTGCTTTGCTAATACAAATAGATTAGATGGTTTACTAACACGTGAGCATGCAACACATAATTGTCCATGGGAAATACATGGATGTTTTAGGTCCAAACCGCAAATGGACATGGTGTGACTTTGAGACTTGTTGATGGTCATAGCAAAAGCCTAGCATATGAAATTGAAGTTTTTTGGCCACCATTAAGGGTTCTGATTGTATCATTGGAATACGTGGCTACAGGACGATTTCTCCTTTAAAGATTCCAGTCAACATTACTGCTTCAATAACATACTCGGTGATATTTTTGATGACCAGACGTGTAAGATTCCATAATTAGTGGATTCAAATTAAACATAATCAATAATAATGGCCGAGACATATCACTTAGGGGTATGAAAAAAAGTTTACATCCTATTCTCAGACCTACTGAGTTTTGTTACAAACACTGTGACACGACAATTTTATATATATGTATATATATATATATATATATATATATATATATATATATATATATATAGAGAGAGAGAGAGAGAGAGAGAGAGAGAGAGAGCGAGAGAGAGTGAGAGAGAGAAGATGGGGTGAGACAAGACAAACAACAAAGCTTATACGAACTGGAAGTTTTTGCCCTGGAAGAGGAAAGAAAGCATTCTCCCTTACATACATCAAACAACACAACATTAAATAGAAATTCATTATTTTTATTTATATGACATATGAATTTATTTATATTTGGTATAATATTTATACAATCAATTTTAATAGTTTCTTATTTCATCCACATTATTAATTATTTAATGCACAAATCATGCAATCATTGTTTTGTTAATCGAAATGTGCTTCGGTAACATCTATATTTTGTATAAATTACATAACGACCATCAAAGAATCGACTCTCTAAATACCGGGGATCCACTTTTCCCGGAGAAGAAATTCACATTATCTTAATCCACTCTGATCCAGTCAGAATATCTTCTTTCTAATGCCTTATAATTAGGCAATGTATACGCCCGTCGTGATTTCCATATGCATACAGAAGCGACCGAATGACATAACTGATGCCATATTTTCGACTATCCTTTTAAGCTTAGCGTGGTCATAAAATGACGTAAGATGCATACATTACTATGTATTGGAAACTTGTCTATTCCGTAAAGTCACGTCAGAGGTGAAACTTCAATAACCTGGGACGCATTAATGTTGCTTCAGTCATAGCTTTGGATCTTCCGGTAGGCTGTTGCCAAATATTCTGTCGATCATTATTTATATGGTTAGTACAATGTACGATGGTCCTAGCAATGTAGTTTTTAGTTTTTGTATACAGCTTTTCTTACCAAGCATATGTATGTATTTACATACTACATATGTATTGCAAAATAGCCTCACGATTTCTACATAATAATCTTTTGGGGAATGTTAGGATTGGGGTTCATTTACTTTGCCTAAATTGGACGCAAACGGTCAGTTATTTTATAACGCCCAAAATATTTAGTATTAATAATATGCTTAAGTAACTATTACTAGGAAGCTCTATTTCCTTTTTACTTACAATCGTTCGACATTTCACTCTACTTTGTTGTCTTTAAATCGCTTTGAGTCATTAAAAAAAAGTGTAATTTTCCACCTGTCAAAGTAACCTGCGCGACTATTTTTTGCGGTTTCTTTTTTAATTAAAAAAAATCATTCTACCCTGGTTTTTTTAAAGGTCGGAAGTAAGGGAGCTAAGAACATATAACAGCTAATCACAAAACAGCAAACCATAGGATCTATAAATAATCTGATGTAATTGGGACAATTGTTTTTCTTAAGAATTTTATTCTTAACATCTTAGGAATGGAAGTAGGATTGCCTCTTTCAAATATTTCATAGCTGTATGTATTCAAAAAGTGAAAAAAAGTTATTTAGCACTAAAACACTGTTTGAAAAATTAGAAGTAGGCGTGGGACGGTAACTAACGTGACACACTTATGATATTAGCTTGAAGCAGCTTTTCTCACTAATCAGCAGTCTAAGCACATGATATTTATGACTCAAATATGTAGTTTATTCAGCAAGTTTAGTTGTTTGGAAATAAGTTAGTAGGTACTTATTTTTTATTTATCCGTTAATAGTTAATACCGGAGAAATAATGAGGCGACTAAAATAGGGACAGTGTAACTGACATTATTCTTGAAAATGACCCTTATACCATTGCAGTTTTTAGTTTATGTTATAAATATTTTTTTTAAGATGGACATTCTTAGAACATAGTACAAAAAAAACCTAATAGAAAGTAAATAAATAATTTCATTGGCACAACATGTAGGGCTTATCAGGCAGAATTGACAAAATTAACAAAATATATTTTTAAAATATCGATATACATTGATAATTAAATCCGTTTTATTTCATTTACTAAGCTCCAAACTACCACCTCATAAAGGCTTTTAATAGTGTAGGGTGTTAAAAAAGGGTTTGGTGGGCATAGATTTGGCCAAGATGGGAAGACGCCACGTTTTCCCCCAAATTAAGCGTACTCACTTAAGAGGCTGGATGGGCCCATGGAGTGTCTGCTGACCCCTAAGTAGCGATCTATGACTATAATAATTCATCTGCTTGATTCTAAACCAGGATCTTCACCTCAGCAACTCTATGCATTGAGCAACCCGCTCCCCAATATAAAATATATAAATAATAGATAATCTAAATATGATAAATTTAACGTATTATTAAAATTATTATTATTACTAAAATTATTATTCCAAACGATCCATAGGATCTATAGATAAGCACGTTCAATAGACAATAGCCCGACTAATACAAATAGCAGATGGATATTAAATCACGTGGGCTGTGGATTCAGTAGCGGCTGCTGTCAATAGGATGTGGTCAGCAAAGATATTCCCAGATCTGGGTCAATTCGAGTCCTTGCGTGTATGATGGAATTATGAGAGTGTTGGTGTGGGGAGTGGAGTCAGTCCAGGAGGACTGCTCTTACTCCAATTAGTAAGCTTCCTTCCAAAACGTAGACTTGTCACAATCATCATAAAACCAGACACTAACAGGGTTCATAACCCGCATTTTTTCTAGTAACTGAGACTAAAAAATAAAGTAACTAAGAATCTCAGAAATGAATCTAAACTATTGAAATCGTTAAATTAACTTAATGTTTTACCAATGAACAGCTATTATTAAAATATGACAATCAATTGAATGGTTAAACTTTTAAAAGTTTGTATCTTACTTATTATAGGGTCGTTTCATATGAAATGTCCGTTTTCAAACTAAATGTTAACAACATTATGAAGTCAAAACATTTTTATTCGAAATATTTACTTACATTTTCTATACATTTTTACCGATTTTTCAATCTCAGAATTGAAAAATTGAGGGTTTTGCTATGAAATAGAGTCTGAAAATAGAATTGAGAATAATTTTTTTTAAATACCACCCTTAAGGAAGCTGTATTACTGAACAGATGAAAATCTGCTGAAGATATGTCAAGCGAGTAAGGTAGGTGTGGGAGGACTTCGTAACCAACCTCGTTTCGTTTCTTCACTGAATGTCGAGAAACATGAGGTCTGACGTTGCCATGTAGAGTATAGGTCCCTTCCGATTAACCAATGCAGCTCGTTTCTAAATAAGTGTTTGTGGTATTATGTCAATATCCCTGGCAGTACAATGGGTGTAATGATTTCACCTCTGGGTAGAAAGGAGAAATGAATTAATAATTTATTTATGGATTTATCTGTGTTCACCAGCTGAAAATTTCTCAAATCAGCGACCGATTCCTTTCAACACCCTATAGGCCAGCGGCCAGGTACCAAAAAAGGGCTTTAGGTCGCAAAAAATTGAAGCGAAAACCTTTGGTGGTTAAGCTTGTACTCCACGAATCGATCTAAAACAGCTTGTTTATTGTAAAGTATAAATATTTACTTGTAAATTACTATACAAAAAACAATGGTAGTACTAGTAGGTACTCCTATGTAGGGGGGGGGGAGTCACTCACTCTCCCCGAGGTTTTTTCACATCCGTTCTTTCAGTTGCAAACTTGGATTTACACTACTCATACATGCCCTTACAACATATCGAAAATGCAACTCAATTTTTTGCGACCCTCAAACACCTGGCCGCCAAATATAGGTATTTGGACTAAATGACCACGGGGCGTAAATCAGAATCTATCAGACCTACAGGCTTCGGTTTGTGCTTAAATTAAAGCTAATTTAGTTTACTGCAGCTTCATTCCCCATGCGTTTCATCGTAGGATCACTCCTTCGGCTGGTGTTCCTCACGAAAGTAGGCAAAAACTTAAAATTTGGACTTTTTGAAAAAATGACCCATTTTCAAAGAGGCGTAACTAAGAATATATTAGAGCTACAGAGAGCTGCGGTTGGATTCAAATTGTAGCTAATAGAATCAACATTAAAAATGGTTACCTTTGTTTTTTTTATTAAAAACGCACCGATTAGGAGATAAAGGCAAAAAACTGAAAAGTTTTTCCATCCGTTTTTTCGGTTGAAAACTTGGATTTACACTACTCAGACATGCCCTTACAACATATCAAAAATGCTGCTCCTCTTCAATTTTTTGCAACCTTCAAACGATCTGGCCGCTGGGCTACTTCTCCGAACGCGGTGGTAATGTTTCTTGCAGCTTGGCTGCTGAGCGTCCAAGTTTATAAACAGCACTACAAGGAAAAAATGTACTCGAAAATCGCGTGTATCTACGGTCATATTAGATGGAATACTTAACAATGTTTGTTCCATAAGAGTGGTAGTAATTATTATCAAAACAAGAAAGGATCGTTAAACATAAATATAGTAAACGAGAGAAGTCTACTAAT
Source organism: Troilus luridus (assembly GCA_964056705.1). NCBI lineage: Eukaryota > Metazoa > Arthropoda > Insecta > Hemiptera > Pentatomidae > Troilus > Troilus luridus. Next base: position 92,005,378 of record OZ057415.1, on the reverse strand, counting down.
TCCATTTTGAAATTGAGAAATAATAAAAACGGATATATGCAACGACCTAATGGAAAATATTAAATTATGACATGGCAGAACCCTCTCAGCTCCAAAACGAAATCTTGGCTACGCTGCAGTACACGGGCATAACAACAGACTGATAAGAGATATAGCAACAGCTGACATGGCCATGAATACGAGGAGGAGATTGAAAAGGGGATGAATGGGAGATCTCCTTCCTTAACCAAACCAATCAATCAATGGGCTCTAGCGGAGGCTGTAATCTTCTCTTCTCTCTCCAATATTTTTACTTCTTATTGTCAGACCAGTTCCTGATTGCCAACAAACTTGAGAATGGACAAACCAGACAGTTTTTAAATATTACTATCAAGGACTAATAAACCATCCTGTTATGAAAAGAAATTAAAAATGAAGATAAAATAATGTTTATTTTCCCAAAATTTATTAAAGAAATATTTTAAAAACTTGAAACTGTTAACAGGCAAAATTAAATAATATTTTTACTCAATTTTGCTTTCTTTAATAATAAGTGTACAAATGGCCTTTTTATTTGTTATCCTACCAGGTAAAATATAACTAATACATATATTTTAAATATAAAAACTATATTTTTATATATATAACTCTATTTTCTAATAATATTCCGAAAAAACTTCCTAAAGAATTTTATTATTTTTTAACCATATTTACAATCGGATATAAAAAAAAAAACAACGTTAATTATAAAGATAATTTTCAAAAAATTGTATAATTTTCAGACAGAAATTTGAGAAATAACAAACAAACAAATACCGATTTTATTAGAAGAGTGGATAAGAGATTGAGTAGGAAACATAAAAGGACGCGATGAACGCTAGTTTTTTTTTTCATTTTAGTTAATATTTTATTTTGTTTTCAATAATTAAACTTTTGTAATCGACTAAAAAAAACAAAAAAACACCCTGTCTATTTCTTGGTTTTTACGTTTCAAAATACGCAGAATTTTCTCTCTTGCATGGATCAATCCACCGCTTCTACTAACTTCTTGCTCTTACCTCTTCTATTTTTTCATTTAAGTGATTCTCAAAGAGGAAAATCTTTATCATTTCATCCATACAAGCCCTTAACATCTTATCCGACTTGCTTTGGTACTCTTTGTATCGGTTTATATAGTAAAGTTCACAGTTTATTTATTACAACAGTTTCAGATTACAGCAATCATTTTGGGATAAGGAATAGGTTTCTGCTCCGTAGTAGATTGTAGTCTTTAACCGCTTCATGTAGTTTTAAATATGCCCTATTACTATCCATGAATTCGTGGTTAATTTTTTTTTGTGTTTTTTTTTTAAATTTATTTATTGATATTTACAACTGTATAAAAAAAATACATCAAGTAAATGGAATAAGCGATACATAATGACATGTGAAAATGACAAGTAGAGAAACTACCCACTGGTAGTACTCAAATCACAAGTTCAACTAAGAAGTCACGGGGCCATCTTCTTTTCAGACGCCTCTGAGGATTATCGGGAATTGAGGAGGAAGCTAGGTCGATATAACTAACATAGTTTTTATTTTTTAAAAGAGAGAAATGTTACAGAATTTATCAATAACAATTTATCTACGGAACAATAGTTTCGTGGATACACTAAATATATCACGCGTGGACAAAACAATGGCACTACATAAACCTTTTTCAATATCGCCATTGTTAAAATATACAAGGACGAATGGAATGAAGGAAGTCATGTTTCATTAGACTGGCTCGAAAATTCATTACATCCAAAATGAGTGTGTATTTCCTCTTGCCTTTGTTTGCTTTACTAATTTGTCATCAACGGACCGAATCGATCTAATAATATTATATTTCTGGTTATGATGAATAAATGAGTAAAATATTCAAAATCTACAATCAAAAAATCTAAATTAACAGTATTTTACATAACAAATTAATTCAAGAATGAACTCCAGGGGTTGCCCCTTTCTGCCTAACGACGGAGCGATCACAATTTTACTAATTATCCAGCTCTTCATTAACGATGAGTGGATATTTAAAGTTTTAGTAGAGGTACCCCGGTATTATTATAGTTCTGTTTGGTACCTACTTTAAACCCCTTTAAGGAGCGGAGTGGCTCAGTGGTAGAGCACTGAGTTGCCATGCCGGAAATCCTGGTTCAAATCCCGTTGTAGGCAAGACTTATATTTAGTCATTTTGCAGCCGGAGATGGATCATATGGGATCTAGGATCCTCCCGGGCCTCACCCAACCTCCATAAAATAATATAAAAATAGGGTACCCAAAATAAGGGGGAAAATCTGGCGGTTGAGCGTGACCTAGGACAAATCACCTCCTTACAGAACCGTTTTTATTAGTTATCCTATTAAAATATGAGTATTCACTTAGTATTGTTTTGGGGTATTGAGTATTTTGCTTTATATAATGGAAAATAGTTATTAAAAATAATAAGGATTATTATTAAGTGATAAAAACAATTTTACTCCATTAGAAAAATGTTTTAAACTTATTTCACTGTATTCTGAGTATTAAAATGACAGTCTTCAAATCGAAATATGTGGCTTGCTATATTTTTTAAATCGATACATTCCAATTTTAACCGTTTATACAGTTTATATATTTTGTAAAACGACTCAATGGAGTCAGGAACAGTTGCTTTGTGATTTGCCAATTATAATTAAACCGATGAAGAACGAGAAAAGACTACAAGTAGAACGTCGAACTAAACCAATTTATTTTTTTTTAATTTATTTTATTTTATATTAGTTATATTGTAAAATAATCTAATCTTAATGTCTATTTAGTAGATATTTACTTTGAAATTTTAAAACCGGTAATCTGCTTGATTACAATAATTTTCTAACTACAAGGAAATAAAAAGAAATTCATATCATACACGAGTATTTTTACTTAACAGTTCTTGTTAAAAACAAAACTTCACGATGGAGTAGGTGATGAAATGTGTAAATTTTTCAAGAAATATAAAATATTTAAAAAAATAAAATAACCAGTACCACTACAATCTGTCTTAGATCGTAGGTACAGTACAAGACTGCACTGTTCCTGCAGTACTGAAGAACGGTAGAGCAAGGAGGTGATTTATCAGAGATCAAGCTCAACAGCCAGGTCTTTCCCCGTACCCATTTCATAATGCCTGTGAAATACATAGAGATCCCACAACAACCAAACTGATTGCCTGTTAATAGAATAATTTATCTGCCACAGTAAGATTTAAGAAAGATAACAGATAAAAAAAAATATTTTTTTTGAAGAGGTAGACGGTTTTGGAATTGTGCTTTTGTTTCAAAAGTTTGAATATTATTCCTTGTGATATCAAGACACCAAACTAAGTTCTAAGTTCCAAATGGACTCGCTTAGGAGGAGAGCTTGTGTTAGCAAACTACTAATGCGAGGTGTTATGTTAACTACTCGGGTGGGTGTGAACAATGTTAATGGACTTGGTGTTAATTGGTGTTCCCGTCCAACCCCGGAACCATGACCTATCAAAAATAGGTCTTCCAGGCACTTATATACACTTAATTCGTTTACATGTTATGCATTAGATATAATTCCTTCCACTAGTAATTAAAGTCAATATTATGTTATTCTTTAAGATCTTTTTCGATTATCGATGCATATTTTTTTTAGAACGAGATTAATATCTGTAACTTTTTTAAATTAAAAAACTCCGCGGCTTCAACATGTTTTCTGGGCTAAAAATTGTTTCGCAGTTTCAGGCTACTTCAACTATTACTAGACAGACGCTCTAAGCTCCCAATTAATCACAAAAGATTCGTGCACAAGACTATTATTAGACATGTTCGGACTTAAGAATAGGGTTTAAGCCCTACATAATACACTAAATCATAGAATTCTTCTCGTATCCAATACTTACAATCCAAAATCCTTCGTAAAATCCTTAATACTACTTACTCTGTTACGAATAAAGTCATCCATGATAACCTCAATATACCATTTGTCACGACAAATATCATTCCCACTCGACACACTACTCTTAGACCTAGCTACTTATTAAATTCCCTATAATCCTTCAATGCCTCTGAAAAGAAGACGGCCTCGGGACCTTTTAAGTTGAATGTTATTAGAGTTCTACCGCTGAAATAACATACCGAGGGTGATTTCTCAACAAGCCTTTATCCATATGCCTTGATACCCATATGCACTTTTATTATTTACTATGTATCATTTTAATTTGTATGTATCTTGTGTATTTAGTCCTGAAGAAGACCTGCAATGTGGATCGAAACGTTGGCTTCAAAATAAATTGTTCTCCTTATTTAAGAGAATTTTTTCTGACCTTCACACGGACCACCATTTTCTTCCTCATATATATAACGTCAACTAATATTATTCAAAATAAATTATGTTTGGATACATCAGAGATTGTTCGAGGATTTTCTACTTAAAAAATTTCATTAAATAAGGAATGTTTTTATGCTTTGAGGACTCAATAGAGGTAGGACATAGGTGCGACCCGGCAGCCAGGATCATAGCCTTTACGACCTGTTGCCGGTTTATCAAGGAGGCGCTCGTAAATTGTGAGAGGCAGGAAGAAGAAGGAGAGATGGAAGCCGAGATCTGGGAGGACGTGGAATAAAATAGCTTGTATACGGCCGCGGGACAGCTCAATCGCTTCCACTCTTCACGCGTTAGTCCTTCGATGACTGGTAATGGGGGGTATTACAAAGGAAGCCAGGTAGGGAGGAGACTCTGGATGGCGCAGGACATCTTTTTTAAGGACCTTAAGTTCCTTCTTGTACCGCACTGTGAAGGGATCGAACATATGTGAACATCGAAAAAAATATCGATATATTTCTTATACATAGTTTTAGAAAATATGGAAATATTAGATCGAAATACGGAAAAATATCAATATGTCTATCTTTTTAAAAATTTATTTTATCAATTTTTGTTGGTGTTTAAAGGTCAATTACTTTCTCCTTGTATAGGCCTTTATTCTTTTGGATTTTAACCATCATCAAAGGTCCGAAGATTTTTCCCTTTTTTATTTTTTTTATTACTTATATTTCTGCTGTCTTCATGATGAACTTACTTTTTGTAGCATTAAGACTATCTAATGTGAATAATAATTTCTGAATTGGTTTAATTTCTGAATTATAATATTTAAGTAAAGAAGGAAATAGTTGGGGGTGCAGTCAAAATAAACACTAGTTTATCACTAGTCTAGCCTCAGCTTCCATTAGCCTTGAAGATGACCCACAAAGTGGGTCGAAACGTTGGCACAAAATAAAATAAGTACCCACTTATTTAGTGTTTAATTTGACTACACCCCCAACTATTTCCTTCCTTACTCAGATCTTCCAGTCAACTATCTCCTCACTAACATAGTATTTAAGTTCGGTATCAAACCGTCATGTCATCAACGTCTATGGGTTGCTTTATAGAACTTTGCTGTTTATTAAGGAATGATAATATAAATGCAGGATATTAATAAAAAAAATCATTCACACACACATTTAAACTGAACAATGGAAAAACATTGGATTAAATTCGAGTTATGTTAAAATTTAAACAGTAGGCGATGAAATTTCAAAAATTGTAATACCAAGTTGATGGCACCTTCTTTGTCACCAAGTGGTTTTGAAAAAATAGGGTCTAGTCAAATCCTATTAATTATTGATAAATAACAATTACATTCTTCGAATATATGCTTTAGTATTATAATGGCGTACAATACTGGCATGAAGGAGGTGGCAGTTTTTTTATAATAAATAAATGAGTGAGCCGAGTGTGGTCGAGTCACAAGCGGGCAAGGCTAAACAATTTTTTTAATCTTCTTTTTTAAAGGGTTCTTTGAGCATTGAAAAGTGACTGAACAAATACAAAGGGTTGAGAACAGGATAGATACTGGACTGTTTCTAAGCCGATTGATCAAGCTGAGATCACGCTCAATCGCCAGAACCCCCTCCCGATTTAGGGTACCAACTTTATAGACAATGTGTAAATTGGGATGGTCTTCAGATCCCACAGGTTTAATTTGCGGATATTTAAAGAACGAATAATTTGTATACCACAAATGGTTTTAAACTCTGTACCTAGAGATCAAAGTTTAAACTTCAGTATTAAAAATTGAGATAGGTACTTGAAATTATATTTTTGTACGATAGTTTAAACTTTATATGGTAATATAAAAATTTGAGTATCGGAAACCGATATCTTTTTTCACAAAGAATAATGTTTTAAAAAATAATAATACGTACTATACCGAACTTAAATATTATAATTCAGAAATTAAACCAGATAATCTTAATGCTACAAAAAGTATGTTCACCATGAAGACAGGAGAAATATAAGTAATACAAAAAATAGAAAGGGAAAAATCTTCGGACCTTATCTGGTTAAAATTCAAAAGAATAAAGACCTAAACAAGGATAAAGTAATTTAAGGAACTAAAAAAAATATGATAGAAATTGGCATAACTGATGATATGATATAGAACAGAACAACATTCAGAAGGTGGATGTGTACGTTTTCGGGGTTTTCAAGAGAAGGAGAAGAGAATAGGAACCAGAATCTGGGCTGAGGAGAGAAGTAAAGAGCAGAGAGGAAGGATGGACAATTATTGGAGGAAGAAAAGGAAAAACTATATCTATATATATAGGAGAGTACTTCATGCATTAGACTACTATCCAAAGGTCCTGAGTCCGAAACCAGCCATGACAGATAAATTATTTATTCTATTAACAAGCCTTGAGTCGACAATATGAGATCTACAGACTTTCTTGGGATTCAGCTAGCCCCTATATATCTGAGTAGCCTCAATTGGGGGGAAAATAGCGGTTGATCTTGATTTCGACCAAATTATCTCCCTAAAGACTCGTATATATGCTTAGCCCAGAACCAATCACCAGTTTTAGTGGTAATGGTTTATTTCCTAAGATAAATCTTCTAAATGGTATATTTTTTAAGAGAAGCGAGGGATCGTTGACTGGATGATGTAAGGAAGAAAATAGTTGGGGGTGCAGTCAATTAAAACACTAAATAAGTGGATACTTATTTAATTAAGTGCCGACGGTATATTTTTTAATTTAAATAAACGTTTTTTTTCTGAATATTAAAAATAATCATTTTCTAAAGCTTTGATACAACATAAATTCGTAAATTTCTGTAATATCATAAATGAAATATGACTTGAATAATTCCCCGACATCCCTACAACGTCCGATCTAGAAACGCTTTCAATTTTTTTATAACTGAGGAGACAGCAGATGTTTTTAAACAACCTCTACTGCTACAAACAAAATTATATTCCCGAAGAAAAAAAATCGTTTTGTCTTTTTAAAACAAGGCTTCGCATACGATATAATTAGTTTGGACCTAAAAAAAAAAGATTTTCATCATCTAATTTTTTTAGTTAATTTCAACCTCTCTTTATGCAAATTTAATACTGGACTCTCGAGTTCGTTGGCCATCGCAGACATCTGTGAACTGGGAATAGCATTACAAATACAGAAAGCTTTGAATGAACACGCAGTAATATGCAAAACTGTTTATTCTACCCAATCGCACTGGTTTATGGATGTATTCATGTACACAATATTATGTAGTTAATGATTAATTTTTTTAATATATTCTGAAAACTTTATAATATATATATATATATATATATATATATATATATGTATTATCACATACAAAGAGAAACAGGACGAACGAAAGAAGGAAGAGATATTGAGAAAAGACGTGTTGAACAAGTAACTCGCGATCCTAACCAATTTAATATTAATATATATATATATATATATATATATAGAGAGAGAGAGTTTGTCTGTATAAATAATGCGTCTTAGGATTAGTACAAAAAAAAATAAAAATTGGGAGCGGAATGGTAGAGTGAGTTGCCATGCCGAAGGTCCAGGACTCAAATCCTGCAGCTGGACTTTTATTTAATCTGTTAGCGGCTAGAAATGGATCCTATGGGATCTAGGAGCCTCCTGGGGCACACCTAGCCTCTATAAAGTGGTTACCCAAAATAAGAGGGAAAAATCAGGCATTGAGCGTGATCTAGGACTAATCACTTCCTTTCACATCCGTTGTCCAACTTGAATTTGAGTCCAAATTGAAGTTACACAACATCACACAACGTGCGCCTGATTAATGTAACTGAAATGTTAGCACCGCGTAGATTAAGATTGACTTAGCAACGAATCTCTAAAAGTTAGTAAGTGGTTTACCGATTGGTAAATGTACAAAGGATAGACCTAGGCGTTGGCGGGAGAATCGTTCGTTTGGATTAAGGTCTGGATGGTAAACTGTGATTGGACGTTTATAAACTGCCATTGATGATGACAATTGATCTGAATGGACCTTCGTGTGTCGCCATTTATTGTTAATAATGTATCTATTGCGAATTTATTGATGAATATTGTCAATACGAAATGATCGATAAATATAATGAAGGATACATATATGAATCGCCCTATTGAATTGCGAACTCAAAAATAAAAGGCTGAAGGAAGAGCGGGTGGAGGTCATTACGGGGATTCCCCTTCTAAAATGGAAGCCAATCCCTTGCTAAAGAATGTTCTCAGGATAAGATGCTGAGAGCTTGGAGGTGCTAAAGATAGCGACTTATTCTTCATAACGGATATTGCAACAGGCATATATTGTTATAAATTATACCTAACAATGCTAACCAAAGACTTTTAAAAAGCGGACATTAAAAAGTGTCAACGAATGAAAAAGCCTTGAATTTTAATATGAAAATTACAGAAAATGCTTCTAACTGATTTGTTCAATACAAAAAAAAAAATGGTGATTTTTGTGATTTATTATTACTTAATAAAGTTTTTATTGTATTTTTCAAACATTAGGAACAATTATTTTCAAGAAACTGGAAGATATTATATAAAGACAAAAAATGACGAAAAATAATTTTTCGTTTGTTTCATTTTGTCATTTTATGCAGCTATCGCTAATTGGACGATGCTACATTGGGATTCTTAAATTTTGTCTATCCAAGTATAATTAGGATAAGGATCTTTATCTGTCATAGCAAAGACTCGAGACCACCACTTTACGTCCACTCTGAATTTGGCCACGATTAAGGATTTTTTACTTCTATTGCGCCACCTGCGGAGCAGTGAACCCCGCGATCTTGGGAATGGGAGGTTATTATGCTATACATTAAAACACAGGTGACCTAACGTTATATATTGATTAATATTCAATATACAAGATATAATTACTTTATTTTAGTTTTCAGGTCATGTTTATTACTTTATACTTTATATATGTTTTTATTTATATATATATATATAGTGAAATTTGATTTTTTTAATAAATTAATATTCTAGATAAGGCGTTGAAATATTGCTTTACAGATGATATGCGCTATATTCATCATAATATAACATTTCTAGTTGCATTAACAAGATTATGTCTATTTGTTGAGATAATTAAAAACAAGGTAATTTAATTTTTCCTGTGAATTTCGGGAGTTGAGTAGCTCTGTGTGTAGGTTGGAGGATTAATAATCTCTAGGTACTGAGTACAAGACAGGCTGTGACAGACAAATTTTATTCTGTTAGCAATAACGTTAATCCTTTGAGGGGATCTGGAGACCATCCTGCGATTCACCCAATCTTAAATAACTATTTATATAGTGGATGGCCGTGAACTTCAAACTTCACATAAAAAACATTGGAATCAACTACAGCCAATGAAGTGTTTTAGAAAGATGAATACAAACTGAATATGTGGTTGTCTTAATTACTTTCTGACAGGCCATTCATTGCCCCCGTAGGTATTATTATGTAATTCCGTTACTAACTATTTACACTAGTTCCCACACTCTGATATCTCAAAATCTTCTTATGTATTATAACTGTTCGGTAATGGTCTATAGCCTATTCGGATATGGTGGTACCTTTAAATTAGACAAGCCAACTGAGGATTTATATGAAACCAAACTTATAGTAGAAATAGAACATCTTCATATGATCTATAACGATGTAAAAATCAGAAATACTAAACGGAGAATTTTCGTTGCTAATAAATACTTAAAATTGTAGGGTTTTTTTTTTCGCTAATAATACCTAAACCGTTTAATCAATCGAAAAAATATAATAAATTAGATTAAAGGGAGTAGCTTAGTGTGTCGAAGTGCAGAGGGTCCTGGGTTTAAATCCGGTTGTGGTAGATAGTTATTCCATCTGCTAACATCCACGGATTGGCACTGTGAGACCTGAAGGCTCTCTTGGGACTTACCAGTCTCTGTAAAGTGGGAGGAAAAAACTGGCAAGGTCTCCGACAAATCACCTCCCTACACAACAGATGTCCTAGAAATAGAATTGTCTCTTTCATTTACTGAACTCCAGACTTTTCATGTTCGTTTTGTACATTTTTTATTTATTTATATTAAACAATAATAATTTAAGTAGAAGTTGTTATGCTCTGTTTCCGATCCACATACAATAAGTTGTTAATTCAAAGTATCTTAGCCTCCACTGAGATTAATACTCCATACACAGTCTGGTAGGAAATTTAATCCTCTTGTGATGGGCTATTTTGGATTTTCTCTCTAATTTATATTTATTGATTATAGTAAAATTGATAGCATTTAATAAACAAGGCTTATATATTACCCCAAAATTACAATTTATAAAAGATACAACATTTTTTTATACAATTTTTATATCACAATAAGCATTTTTTATTTCGTTTAACTCGTGACAATCCCGGAAAATTTTTATAACTTTTAATTTTGATTAAATATATAAATTTATTTATCTAAAAGCTGTTAGTATTAATAATGCTAAATTTAATAGGTTCTGAAATGCTACACACATGTAGCTGGGATACGAAGCCAGAGAGATATAGAAGACACAGCAAGACAGTAAAGCTGATGGTGCACTTTATGCACTCACAATACTGCACTCCTGCACTCCATCATCTGATAGCGTATCTTCGGCGCCAGTTTAACTTCAATTACACTTCCTCGCCTTATCGATTTCATTATTTATTGCCAAATTATGGAGATAAGAATTTAATAAAAATCCTAGGGTAAATCGTCCTTCAGAAGAGACGTAAAATGAAGGTCCCGAGCATGCAGGGTGTCAGGTACTCGTTAAAGTTCCCTACACTAATTATTACTGGATAAGGAAAATTCAAGGCCTCTGTAGAATCGTACGATTAGCCATAGCAGCATAAAGTGACAATTAATAAATAAATAAACAATAACAATTCAGTGCCCTCATAGGAACCAAAATGGAAGCTACTAGGATATTTGTTGCGCTGGTACATTGCCAATTGTCTAGGATCTTACACAAATACTGCAACTATAATTTTATTATTTCGTGCAACTCTTCGTAAATGCTAGGAAATAGTTTTAATACTGTATAACTGTCTGATTGGTGAATGCAGATAATGAAAAAGGACTCCAAATAAATTTAGTTAAGAGGAAATATTTACAGTCACAGGGAATAAGTGGTTAAGTTTAATTTTCTCCCAAGTCAGTTTTTTGAACTTAGGGAAGGTAAATCGTTTTATTTTCGTAAAAAATAAGGGGCTAAGTCATATATAGGTATTAATAGGACTTTTGCTTATAATTCAACTCCATTTCAAGCATAAAACTACGGGAATGACATGATCCCTCTTTCCTCAATACTGTTAAATTTCCCAGGACTAAATTAGAATTAACCACTTATTCACCAGGGCTTAATAATTTACTCACCAGTAGTTATAAGGTTAATGGTCGGATCAGTGAAGAATTAGCTGAAATTTAAATTGTAGGAAACAAAATTGAGTAGTTGAATAATTGTCGAGAAGTTTAACTGCAGCTCTATGATTATTAGAAAAAACAAAATTAAAGGCACGTTTGAAGGTAACAAACTTTTGTTATTTTTCGATCTCTATTTTACTTAGTAAGCGCCTTTCGTTCCCAAAATATAAATTTTTCAGCTTGTAACACGTTACATCTTGCAGATGCCACAATATGGATCGCAAAACTTGCATGCCATGAATATTCCGCTTCGATATCGATGTAGATGACTCCCCTGGACTAACACACGGCTTTTTGTTCTTGGGATTGTCTTTGAATATTCAAATTTAAACTCCACTAGCCATACGAAAAAAAAATCTTCTTTTTTTGCCTGGTAATTAATGAATCCGTAACATTCCTACGGTTCGAAATAGCATTTCCGTCAAATTTATTATGTTCAGTAAGTCGGGAACACTATGTTATATATACGCCATATATATTGAATACATTATTCCATCCGAATTTTCGATAATTATCAGATATATTTAGAGCCAATTTCAGATATGTACATCTTCTTTTTTTTTTTTTTTTCATTTTACTTAATCGGTTAAGGATCGGAAAATGTAGATAACGTCTACTTCTCTCGAGAGAGAAATGATAACTTAAACTTGCAATTAAAATTAATTAATTCACGCCAGTTTATTAGACCAAGAAAATAAAAATATATATTCCACGAAGATATAAACATATACTTTTTATGAAAATAAATAAATAACAGCCAATAAGGAACTACTAGAGGTGAGCTTCCACGTTTACTAATAATAGTGAAATAATTGAATAATAGTACATTGGGATGCGCTGTGGACGCAGTATGCAGGAAATGCACTGAAGGAAGTGCATTCACGGATGTAGTTGAGGCCATTAAACTCCAACTAATGTTTAATTATTCCTCTGATACATTATTTATTTACATATGTAAATATTGGTTGATTATAATCATCTAATATATAAATGAACATTATTATTATTATTTGGCAGACGAATTTGGTTTGAAGCTGAGGCGAGAAAATTGAAACATACATTTTGGCAATGTTCTAAAAAAAAAAAATCTTAAAGCTTTTGTGTAGCTAGAGGCCCTACTGGTATAATATACTATTTTTTAAATGGAGAAATAATAAAACTACATTCTACCTTTTGTTATTTTTATGACAATCGAAGTTGATTCGTGGAGTATCGATATTTTAATTGTTTTTGTAGTTTCATAACACTTAAATCGAACCCTTCTAGATAAACATTCGAGCGAATTATTTCTATGAATATTACGAAAGAATTTTATGTTGTAGTGCTATTAGTGTTTTGTGATGTTATTTTATGAATTTTAGATAGAATCCTCGATAAGCCAGTATCCAGTAAAAGCATTTGCTATATCTTTTCTAACAATAGAGTAATAAAGTCACAATTTCTACGGACAGTGTTTAAATAAATAAAAAGGTAACACTACTATAATCCATGAAGGGTCTTGGTACATAGTAAAAACTGTACTACTTTTAAAACCACCAGTTGTGCACGGAGGTTATTTGTCCGAGATCACGCTCAACCGCTTTGAGGTCTCCTTATCCCACTGGATCTCAACAGATTAAATAATTTATTAGTGACTGTTACAGTGTTTGAATATACACAATGATTCGATCTGGACTAATTAGAAGCCATTTAAAATCAAAAGAATATTTCCCTGCATATGAGTTAGTGCCAAAGATATTGGGAACTGGATAAGCTTCCAGAGAATCTCAACAGACCTGGAAGATGACTTTCAGTCTTATGGGTGACTTTCAGGCATTTGTAAAAAAACTTGTAGGAATGTGCATAGTCAACGGACTTAGGTAATAGCACGTTGAACATATAATTCATTTCCACTTTCAACCCAAAGACGAAACCATCTTACTGCAGGGATATTGACAAAACGCAACCTGGATTGGTTAATGGGAAGAGACCTATAGTCTAGCTCAACAACGCTGAATCTTACATAATTGACAGACTGTGAAGAAACTAAATCACTCACACATCGAACTTAATCGCCAGACTTATTACAGCACATTTCCATCTTCAGAATTTTGGAAAATTTCCTTATGGGTAAACATTTTTGAAAATTGTCTTTTAAAAACAAGCATTTTAAAACACCTTCCCAGAATTTGAATTTTTTAACTCAGGGATTGAAAATAAGATAACACGTTGGGAAAAATGTATAGAAGATAATTAATATATATAAACACACACACATACACATACACACTTATATACACATAAACATACATAAAGCTACACATTGAGGACCGTGTACTCATTAACAAAGGCCAGCTAACTCCACATCCCAAACTAATTTATAGCCGTCCATAGGGGTCGCTGTCCTGTCCTCAACCAGATCTTATCGCTGGGGGCTTTTTTATATTTACCTCAACTGACAGATTACTGATACAGATACCTGAGATCCGGACTAGAAATGTACCATCTAGGGTTCATCCAACATAAAAATAGTTGGGGTAATAAGGGCAGCTCCATGGATAAGTATAAAAAAAATTGTATATATCGTAAAAGTAAAAATATCAAGAAATTAAATTAAATACCTTTAATGCACGAGGATATATATTGAAATATGTAATAAAGTGAATTAAAAAACTAAGTAAATATATATAATCGTCAATGTAAGAAAGTTGGTCTTAATCATAAATAGTTGAGCCCCAACAGCGTAATGTTATTGTAAACTCTACTAATATTAATATTGATATGTTGTTTAGATGATATAATTCTTTACGTTCTTTATAGCTACACCCATGTTCAATAAGTAGTTAATTCGAATTTTCTCCAAAATGAGTTTCTTGTACTTAAGGAAACGTATTATTCTAGTTGTGCGTAACTGGCCAATGTCAGTCATTAGGTAGAAATGGAGTTATTGCTTGTATTACAACATTACAACTCCTTTCAAAGCCCAAAACAACGAAAATGACACGATTCAACTCTCTCTAGACCAAAAAAAAAATCAAACCTTTTTAAACCTAAAAGTTATTATCGTGATTTTCATTAAATCGGGTTTAACAGTTTAATTTTTGTTCAAATACGATAAAATATTTATGTTTATTAATAATAATTTTGATGGTGATTGTTTTTAAATATTTTTGTTTTGAAGATTTGGCCTAGCCGGGATTTGAACCCGAGACGTCTGCATCTGTGGTGCAATGCTCTAAACCACTGAGCAACCAGGGGTCGTATCCAAGTCTGACAAATCCGTTCTCTTCACCGATCCTATACCCCCGTGTTCTCGCAACTTTTGCTATGCATACACGGGGAGGAATGTTTTTTGAACATTACTTTAATTAGGTTCTTGTTGACTTGCGTCAATATATAATTTATTTTAATTAATAGTTATTTTGATGGTGATTATTTTTAAATATATATTTTTTAAAGATAATATATTGTATTTACTAGTTTAATTCTTAGTTTTATTTTTCACTACCAATATAATACCAAAATTTCCATACATAACAGGGATTTCACAGTTAAATCAGAATGTGAAACACTATTTTAAAAGAGTGTTGAAGAAACGTTATTCTAAGAAGAACGGAAAGCGAAAAGAAAGAAAAATATGCGGTGAGGCCTCTCAGATGTCTTTCCTTATTGGTTCGGGGAGCCCAAAACTAAAATAGTTCACTAATATCGATTCGGTATTTTTTTACAAGATTTTTATTGATTTTTCCTTATTGAGTATTTAACAATTTATGTTGAGTTTTGTACTTATACTAACATTGGCCCACAGGTCTCTTCTTTTCTCTTTTTCTCTATGAAACAATATCACAATTTTTCAATCAAGAGTATTGAACACTTCATGAGAAATATAGTTTTGGAAACTTTCACGAGGCACCGAAACATAAAACTGCAAAAAACAAAATTTGATCAGTTTGTAACCTCAATACATTAGTTTGCTATAGTGAAACGAAACTAAAAACTAGTATACAATCAATTTTTTTTTAATGTCTTGATCCTTCATTCAAGTAGCTTATTAAGTACTAAATTGTCTTAGCATTGGTTTTGTGGTTGTCAAAATCGTCATAGTAAAATTAAATGAATATTGAGCAATAAAATGTTCTTTTACCAGACAATTTGCCTGGAGTATGAGCTTATGATGTCCACTTAATTAATTAATAATTCAGAAAAAATTGAATTATTTAAACTAACCTGCATGTCAAATAAATAAGGTATGTAGACCAGTGCAGAAGCTTTTAAAAATGGTAAAAAGTGAAAAAAAATAATAGTCGGATGAAACCCGTTGGAAAAGGAAGATAACATAACAAAAATGAATGGAAAAATAATCGGTTTATCTCGATTTCCGGCAAAACTACAAATCTTATGGAAGAAAATTAAATAGCAAAGTTGAAGGTAATAAAAAGATCTACAACTTTTGTACATACACTTTTTTCATATAACCTCAAAATTTATGTGAAAAATTCAAATAACCAAGTTAAAACTATTTGCTGCAGCTTTTGTTAAAAAGTGTAAATACAATTTTTTAGTGTAAATACAAAAGTTGTAGATCTTTTTATTACCTACAACTTTGCCATTTAATTTTTTTTCCATAGGACTTGTAGTTTTGCCGGAAATCGAGATAAACCGTTTTTTACCCTTAAAAAATCCCCCTTTCCACTTCCCGACCTCAGATCGCCCGTCAATTATTTTTCCTTCCATTTTTGTTATATTATCTTCCTTTTCCAACGGGTTTCATCCTACTTTTATTTTTTTGATGGAGCGGAGTGGCTCAGTGGTAGAGCACTGAGTTAACATGCCGGAAATCCTGGTTCAAATCCAGTTGTAGGTAGTTACTTATATTTAGTCTCTTTGCGGCGGGAGATGGATCATATGGGATCTAGGACCCTCCTGGGGCTCACCCAGCCTCTATAAAATATTATTAAAAAAAGGGTACCCTAAATAAGTGGAAAAAACCTGGCGGCTGAGCGTGACCTAGGACAAGTCACCTCCTTGCAGAACCGTTGTCCATGAAACAGTACAGTCTCTACCATGTACTGAACACCCGGACTCGTTCATGGGTCTTAGTAGTTCAGGTTTTTTTTTTGGTTTCAAAAATTATCGACCCTCGTCTAATGAGACAATTAATTAATAAAAATTAATTGTTCAAAAGAAAACTCCACAACGCTAATCCTTAAACAGTTTCCCCTGTTTTTCGAGAGCTATATTCTGAATGGTCAAATTATCTTGGATACGGAAAACCCTAATACCCTAAAATTGCTTTCTCTCCAGTTCCAATTTTACAGATATAACCAGGAGAAAAGAAAAGAGTATTTACCTTTCGACAAAGCAATTAAAAATTAATTTGTCTAACACCATGATCAGCCAGCACTAATACAAACCTGGTGAAACTTTACAGAGAAATCGAAGATTTCACTAAAACACTGAAATTCGCCATTGAGATGAGTTGGATAAGTAACTTATCAAAACATTACAAATGTCCTAATAGGTGGGATCGCCAAGTGATTTTTAAGAGTATATTATAGGTAAAGTAGAAACCAGCAGCGTGCACATAGTTTTATATTTGTTTTTTTCTTTATTTTAGTGATATTTTTTGGGAATTTTAAGTAAGGAGGATTAAATAAGAAGAAATCAAATAATCACCCACACAACAATAATAAAAAAAATATTGTATATTTTTTTTCTTTTCCAATCTTTCTCCCTTCATTATTTATTGTTTTCTAATTTCATATATTTTTATTCAAATGATCATTATCATTCAAATGTCATACGTTTCATGTATTGTTCCAAATAAATCAAAATGAATTTGTCATAGCATTTTGAATAAGCTGATACCATTATACGTCAGTAGTCGACATAACTATCACAAGCAGTTTCTTAGATTTTTGCAGCAGAAAAAAAATTAGTTTCAGAAAGAACCGTATTGTTTATGAATAATGGTAAAAAAAAGTTTGCGTAGGTCTTTGTACATATATATTTTATTAGTTTTAGCATTCACAAATGGTTCTAATAATCAAACACAATCAAAGAAAAATGGAAAAGAGACTGAGTGTTAGCAGTCTCTTGCTGAGTTACTAAGTGTTCAAAAGAATTAAAAATCCATAGCTATTAATTTCGCTAACAAGGAATGTAAATGCAACAATCGGGAGATAATAATACTGTTTTATATTGAATGATTTTTTTTCTTATTCCTAGTAATAAAGCTCATTAAAGACCCTTAACCACTAAAACTAATGCTTGTAAAGCTGCTACCTAAACTAAACGCGACCTTAACGAACAAAAAGTCGACAGGAATATAGCGCTACTTAACATGTTCTACGAAGCCTGCTACCACCCGGACTCGAACCCGGTTCCTTATTGATGGCTCTGATTAAAAATAATCGATTAGTGAGCATCGATAAATATTCATTTAGGCCCTTCCTAATGGCCGTGCTCAAGACCAGCAGCTTATGTAAGTCACCAAAACCTAATAGTTTATTTTTTCAACTTATTTTGAAATTAATTGGCTTACAAAAACTATTTAGTCTTTTTGTTTTTCTATTAAATATGTAGCTCCAATTTTTAGCCCAAATTAAAAACATTCGATCGAGTTCGATAATTATATCTTGGACTATCTTAACTATATAGTAACAACTAAACAATAAATTCTTAAAATTTTAGATGTATGTAATTTATTGGAGAGAGTAGATTACACATCCAAACACCATTAAATCGATTGTTGACAAATATATATTGAAAATGTGGTTTGATAAATAAAAGAAAAACATATATTACTTATGTATTGGGTTTCCGATATCATTTTTTTTAACCCTCTATTTTAAAAGGCTTTAGAACCAAGGTGGGAGCTAAAAAAGTTTTCAGTGGTAGAGAACGGGTGAGACGCGATAGTCTCTTCGAGCACTTAAATGCCGCCCTGAGAAGAGAAGACCTTCGAATCAGTAGATAGAAGAAATTAGAGAAGAAATGGCAGCTTACGAGATCTGACAGAGGAGGATTGTATGGGCAGCAGATATTGGAGGGAATGTGTATTGGTTGACTGTGATGTGAGAATATTGCAAAGCACGATAATTATAATAACAATAATAAGATGTTTTTGTTATTATAATGTGTCGAACAATTCTTAGTAATATAGTACTTTTTATACTACACTGCGATAAGTATTTTCTGTTTTAAATAATTCGTTGCAAGTAAAAGTAAAATTTTTCTTTATTTGTATAGCTTTCTTCATTTTTATGATATTCGGATATGATAAGCATAACGAATGGAACAAAACGATGTAATGATTAATAATTTTTTTCTAAAAAATATTAATCCGATCAATCAGCCATAAAATGAATAAATCACTTACGAGTTTTAGTAATGACTTTAGCAGTAACTGGTGATAGTTCTAATTTTATAAGTCTTAGCAGAGACATAATCGCTAAAGTGACACAAAAATGTACTTACAAAATTGAAATTTTCCAAAACTGAATGAAATAGTGATTTATGAGTGTCTCTAAAGCAAATTGGTATACCTTGTTTGGAATGAATATTTCGAATTGACCAGACAGTATTTATAGACAAAAATATTATTAAGAATATAACGATGAAACATAATAATAATAATATTAATAATTAATGTGTTACGTTTGAGTGCATTGAAAACGAATATTGAAAACTTGTAATTGATAAACTGTAGGAAAAAAAAGTAAGTTCAGAACTTGGCCATCATTTTGGATGGTACTAACAATTATTGATAATACATGCCTCTCTTTTAACACTAACCAGATCAAAATGGCGCCCGCTTTCTAAAGTGATTTATAACCTCACTAAACCCTTCATCTTCTGATCACCAATAAATCAAACACTTTAGGAACACAGAACAGTTTTACGCTGCACAGTATATCACGCGCCGGCGGCCCTGCAGAGTGTCGGTGAGCACTTACAGTTTATGTCAAATATATTCAGGTGTATTTAATGCCTGGTTTCATGGTAGAGCTCAGAAAATAAAACATACATAAAAGCTGTTAGATTATTGTCGAAGTGGAGAATACGTTACCTCAAATTATGTGCTATTGAACGAGTAAAAAAGGTTTTTAAATGTGTAAAGTAACAAGTGATTTGATTTTCAGATAAAATGATAGAGTCAAGTAAAGTCATGGATAGTAAGTATGTACAAAATATTTAGCAGCAATATTGCTCTGAATATATATAAGAAAAATAATGATAAAAACATTTTTAGGTACGTTACACGGTAAGCAATTACATGGTTCACCCAGCAGCCACTCTTTCTATTATCCCTGAAGATGACCTACAAAGTAGGTTGAAACGTCTGGACAAATAAATAAGTCCACTTATTTGGGTTTTTTTCACTGCACCCCCAACTATTTCCATCTTCCATTTTTAGGTACATTCAAACGTCAAACGTATAAAGGTAAAGTTTGTTTTACTAGCCTCGGCTTGATATAACTTGTTTAGGGGAGCTAGTGTAGCACTGGCATATTTACATTTGTATATATAAATACACAACTTATAATTACAATATGTATTAATCTCCATAATTATGAATAAGAAGGTAGATATTATCAGTGTTCAGGTGATAAACAATGGTGGATAGCAGCCAACGGTGATCCACTAAATCAGAAGTACCAAATATTCAACCATAATAGTGAAAAGAAGTTTCGAATGTTTCTTGTAGAGTTTGATATATGGGGCTAACGCCTTTCAAAAAATATGTTCGTCGAAACACTCACCACTTGTGTATTGAGGGATTGAAGAGGAAATTCTTTCGCAAGATAAACGGGGCAGTATGGAAGTCCAAACTCGTGGAGGACTAATAAAGAATTGCTCACGGAAACTGATCAGTCGATATCTCAGGATATGAAAGCAAGAAGGTTAAGATGAGCATGTGGTTCGAAGTAATTCATCAGGAATCCAATATATAAATATATATATTCAGAGCTAACCGTAACCCCTTAGAGGCTCCCCAACGCTTTTAGTCACTGTTAATCACCATAGTAAAGTCTGATGAAAAGCTTCTTTAGAAGTTTACACAGCCTTTAAAGTTACGCGAAATCCATTTAAATTCGGTATTAAAGTGAAAAGTGGGAGGAAACAAGACGATAACCTACCCGGACTGTGAGGAAGTGAGTGATATTAATTCCGAACGATCTGCCCTACACAGATAAGGAGCCTCTGCCAGCTCAGGACTTTCCTCTCAATGGACCGCTTTATTTTATGGCTCTGTTTTATCGCCGTTACATGATCGGTCTGTTTAAGTGTTGATTAACTGGGCTCTCCAGGGGGAGAGAAATCGAATTCCAATAGAAAATATTTGCAGCCCAAGTGAATTTGTCTAGAGAGAGGTAACTGTATGAGCGAAGCGGAATGGAAATTCTCCCAGTTTTTGGCTGGAAATGGGGTTGTAACGTAAGCGATAACTCCACTTAAAATTATTGTCTGATTTAGCCCCTTATTCCACTAGGAAAATAACACTTCCGCTTCACTAAGTAGGGGAAACTAATTCTTGAAATCGAAGAAACATTTCATGATTGTAAATAACAGGGTTTTATCTTGACAGAGGTTTGAGTTGGAATCCTTTTAGTTGGCTTTAACAACAAGGAACTGTTAGACATTTCAGGCTATTTCAAGACTAATAAGAACAAACCTTTCAGGTTTCTATTTATTGCAAAAGCCTCATATACATAACCATTATAAGGCCTGTCTGGACTTACTTAGTAGACCTTTGGGGCTCCGCTAGGCCACCGAATACTTCTCGTATCCAATTTTTTATTTTTTTATTTAACGAGTTTTTACAACTTTAGATGCTTTTCCTTCCTAAAAGTTCTCGGTCGAGCCAGTCTCCCTCTCTAAGACCCCTGGCTGCCATGCTCTCCTCCACATCCTGTAACCATCTCTTCTTGCGCCGTCCTCTATTCCTCCTTTCTGTTAGCAACAGTCAAAGACAGTTTTAGGCCATCGTTCCTCCGATATTCTGTTTACGTGGCCATATCATTTCCTCATCCGATTTTTACAATCCAAAATCCTTCGTCAAATCCTGAATGCTCCTAACTTTGTTATGAATAAAAGCATCCCTAATGGCAAATCAAAAATTTCATCTGAATTATTTATTTTTCACAGCACTTTTAGGGTGAAGTAGTGATTCAAGTGAAAAGTTAGTTGTTTTAAAAAAAAAATCAGTTAATTCATTTGTATGGTAAAATGTGGTGGTGATCTGGGTAGCTCAGAATGTAAAGCACTGAGTTGCTAAACTGAAGTTTCGGGTTTAAATACATATAGACCAATTATTTAATTTGTTAATAGTCTAGGATGGACCAGGTAGGATATGCAGACCTCCAGGGACAGGCCCAATTACGGTACTCTCAAATTAAAAGAAGGGCCGGCGAATTGAACACCCTCATGGAATAATCCAGTTCCGCCAACCACAAATTTGTTACGTTAAAGTATTTACAAAGCTGTTATCCTTACTTCAGTTTTTAAGTAATCAGAAAAGCGGCGAACAGGAAGTACACTATCAGGTCATGCATAGATAATAAGGTTAGGGGAGTAGCCAAAAAGTTAAACAGCCGAAGCGAAGTATAAACGTTCAAGAGTTGAACCAAATCGTAAGCGGGAGGATTATTTACGCTTTGATACTGCGTGTATTCAGGATGGCCATAAATAGCGGTTCAATATAAGCATGCGTATGTATACATCATTACTATCTTCTTACAGGCTTTATAAAGATTGTGGTGCTTGTGTATTAGATGCACCACCAGAAAAGGCCAATGTTGTACGTATGCGCAAGCAGTTACATTTTATAACAGTTACATTTATAATAGTAACAGTTACATTGTTTACAGATTCATTCTTCTTTGATTCTTCCTGTGTTCTAGAGTTGTTGTATCCTAATTTTATTTTGTTGCTGATTTGTTGTTTGTTTGGTGGTTAGGGATGGTTTTTATTTTAAATTGTTGATGACATATTCCATTATTTATTTCTATTATTATTATTATATTTATTTATATTATATATTTCATTATGTTGTTCTTACTCTTTTAAGAGGAAGAAATGGCATTTGAAAAACGCCACAAGCCATAAATTGTATTAATAATATCGGGATATTCCAGTCAATTTGAACCCATTAATATTATTCAAATTGGAAACATACCATCAATTTTTATGGGATATGGTCTTTCTCGCTCTGGGTTTGTGGGAATTATGTTATTTTAAATAATAAAGAAATAAATTATAATAATAATGAAAATTAAATAATAAATAGAAAGTAATATAAATATACACTGCTTTATAATGTAACTATAATATAAAATAATACCTTTTTATCAAACTATGAGGGTAATAATAACCATCAGCAGTTTTAGCCTATAAAATCAAAGAAGTCCTAAAATATTCAGATCCTTTCAGGAATTCTATTTTCTATGTTTTCTACTTTTATTTAAATTATAGTAAAGTATATAATAAAATTATACTATAAAATAGAATAAAATAAGCATTGATGATTGTTTTACGATTTCGAAAACCGAAGAAAAGACACATGCTATCGATACTTGAACTATGTACAAATATAGATAACGATGAAAAAAAATCTATAATAAAAAATAAAATAAACTATAATGTAAATAAGATTATATTTTATGACTGGTTCTATTTAAGAAGAGTCTTGAAAGAGTTCAAGACCCGATAGTTCAGGGATTATAGACCCCTTCGGCGTATCAAAGGTAATAAATGACTAACTCCTTTGAAATATGATAAGAAAATTATTTCTAATATAATATTTTAATTTAATAAAAAATGAAGAAATATAATAAAAAATGCATCTTTATATATATAAAGACCCCTCAATGGAATTTAACCATAACTTACAATTACTGACATTAAGCTATCAATACTCAAATAAAAATGTAATAGAAACCGGTATTACATTTTATTCTACTACCTAAAATCTTTATATACTAAGCCGGGTACTTCATGGGTTGTAGTGGTACAATTTTATTTCCTATAACAAAAGGAAATTCATCTACTTTGGTTTTTTCCTCCTCCAATTAAATTGTTGATGATATATTCCATAATTATTTCTATTATTATTATTATATTTATTTATATTATATATTTCATTATGTTGTTATATATTCAATTATATTATTATTAGTTCTATTTATTTATTTCCATTATTATTATATTGCATGTTATGTTATGCAAATTCTAACCCCAATAAAAATATTTAAGAAGGTTATCCAAGGTACTTGTATAACTGTTATAAAAAAGTTACAAGAAATGTAACTGTTATAAAACGTAACTGGTAACATAAAGTACCAAGATTGTTTATTTAGATTGGCCAAGTTCATTTCATTCATTGTCTGCTACAACATTGGAATGCATACCGAAATTGGTGGGAAAAGGTAATGGCATGTTAGACATGAAACAGTTGAAAATACTAAGCGGTGTTTCTTCCGTATTATTATTTAAATATTAACTTAAATTACTGAAGGTCTCACACTCCCTTTTCGGACTCCTATTGGTCAACTTTACTTATCAATTAGAAAATTCATATTTAAAAAGTCATATTATTTGGTATTTAACTAAGTACCATAGTACCCGTCTGGTTGCGTCATGTTGTTGGAACAAGGAAATCCAGTAAATCAATTTATAGTTTTGAACCAAAGATTATTCGCTTCTCGTGATGCAATCCAACGAACATTTATTTTTTTTCCATTTTAATAATTTCTTTCCATTTTAATAGTTCCACTTTGTTACACATTTCTATTAAGAAATTTCTTTTGGTTAATAAATATGTTCATATATATTATAACTGTGACTAAATAAATATTAATTAATTTATAATACGAAGTAATGCTCTACTCAGGGGAAATATATGAAATCTGCTTTCCCCCACAAAGAAAGCCAACAGACCACCACAAGCCGACTTCAACTTCAAAAGAAGCGGTTAGGATACAACCTGACCACAAGCACAGGTGGTCGACGAATAGTGATGCAGCACAATCTTTTTATCTTTAGAATCTGACTGATTGTGGCTAACAATAACAAACTTTTATACTCGCTTTTGTTATTTTTTTTAATTATACGTCTGTTTTTTTTCACCTATAATTCATTTATAATTATTCATTTCACTTATAATTATTATTTTTAAATAATGAGTACGTTATTATATTAAAGCAACCAAATTCGAAAAAATTCCTGAGACAACTAATAATTCAGCTATATATATATATATATATATATATATATATATATATATATATATATATATTAATATTACTTTGGATACAAGACTTTGACAAAAGCCTTTCTTTGACAGAAACTAATTAAAATGAAAATAGTTTTACTATATCATTACCACGATTAATAAAATAAAATTACATCATACTCATTAAAATTAAAATCAGACAGCATTTTCCAAATAAATGATCAGTAAAAATAGTTTTAGCCTATCTCCATCAATGAAAAATAGTAATTACCACTCAAGTGACCAAAAAAAGCAACCTCTTAAACTAAGATTTTAAATAACCCTGTATCAAAGGAAAAAAGAAACAGTTTTTATAAAACTGGGGTCATGCGAAAAAGGACTTAAAATCTCTTGAGTGTGCAGTGACTTTTCTTCATGTCGCGGGAAAAAAACTGTTGGTTGAGCTCCATCACGTAGTGCAAGTAATATTTCCTTCAGAGAAAAAGTAAATTTGATTTACTGGCTTTTCTTGGTCTAAATACTGCCAGGGGTAGTACAACCACGCAATAATAAATAATCAAAACAATTAAAATACAATTTTTTATGGTATTTCGTTAAGGGTTATCACACTGGTTCGGGGTTGGTGGTATTTCGTGTTGTGAACAGCAACGTTAAACTGTAATTTTAAGGAATAATCAAATAATCTGGTAAGGAATGATAAAAAAATAAATTAAAAATCTGAAACAAACATTCAGAAAGAAAACAGTCTAATATTGGTGAATTGACAAATGCACGCCATTTCTGGAAAACTTCTAATTATTTAGAAAATTCACTTCTTTCATCTATTGCAATTAAATTCTTATACTACTGAAAATAAAGACTTTAATATCAAATGGTTTAGTATTTCAACTTTAATCATGGCTAGAGTCATAATTTTATTAAAATAATGAATAAAATTATTCAACTATTTTGGGAAAAATAATACCAAGAACAACTGGTTTATAGAGGGCGGTTCAAAAGAGTTAAATTTAGCAATGCAACAAATCTCAGAACGAAAAGAGAAGAAGATTCCGAAGAGTAGGGGGTACGAGAATTGAATGAAAAACAGTCGTACGGAAACAATACACCATTACGAATAAAGAAAGTGCACCCAGGCCTGAAAGAAGTTTTGGGAAGAGAAGAGGAGGACTCAAAATCACCTCACCTAATATTTTAAGGACCGTAATGGACATGGATGACCCTGGGGGGTCTGGAGATCCTCCTGGGACTTACCCAGTCTCTATTAAGTGGGTTTCTATAATTGGGGTTACAACTGGCGGTTAAGCGTGATCTTGCCCATATCACATCCGTGCTCAATCGTTGACTTGGAAATAGTAGAGGCTCAATCATAATCATAGTACTCAAACCAAGATCCTTTGTGGGTTGTAGTAGCACACGTTGTGTTTTTTTTATAAACAAAGGAGTATCAGAATCATTTTTGAAGGCCCTTGATCATTAGTCATTCTTATAACTTCTTTAGTCAGTGTTATTATTATTATTTTTTAATTTTTTTTTTGGTTTTATCTTAATACCAACATACTTTAAAACATGTTTTAAAAATCACCTAATGGTTTAAACAATACTACATGGGAGTAAAGAAAATACCAGAACCCACCGTCCGACCATGAAGTCATATGCAATCAGCAAATACGAATGCACGGCAATGCATATAGAACCACTTCACTATGATCGTACAAGAGTACACCCTCTAATAAAGGTTGTGTTCTACTCCATCATCTCCGTTTTTTCAAATACCAGTTATTCCTCTCAGAAGAGTATTCTTAGATCTGATTACCAATAGTTCTTGTTGAGTTTGGGGTTACATTATTTAATAAACAATTATGTTGAGAAAAATCTAAATGTTTCATAGCATTAATGATTCCAACATCTCACATCACTTTGTTGTTTGTTCAATTATCGTCACTTTATGCCGCTATGGCTAATCAGATGATGGTACAGAGGGAGCTCTAAATGTTGCCTACCCAGGTTTAATTACGACAGGGATTTTTAACGAGCATCTGGCATCGTAAAGGCTCGGGACCCCTGTTTAACGCACTTTCCGAAGGACGGCATAACCAATGATTTTTTTACTTTAAAAAATCGTAGGGCCAACTACAAGGCACAGTAAGTTGTTATACTAACCACTACACGACAGGTGATCTCCTTCGTCGGTTGTTTAAACAATTACAATGCAGAAATTAGTTTATAATATTATTATTAGTACACTATTATTTTTGAACTTCCCACTTAACAATAATTTACAATGTTATAATTAAAATAAATGCTCGAACAACATACCATAGGATCTAGATTCAATAGCTATGTTAATGGAAAATAGAGGGCGTAACAATTAGAGCAAAGCCAAGATGAATATGCTTGTAAGGCGGTAGAGCCGGCTTAGAAAAAGAATGAACAAGAAAAAAATAAACCAAAAAAGAAAAGTTAAGAGCAAACAAAAAAAATCGAAGGTACATATACGATGTCGAGGTTACAGTTAACTGTTAATATGCAGATCAGTTCGGCCGACGGTGTTCCAGGTTTCAGCCGAGGATGGCTTACTTAGACCGTACCTTCTCTATTAACATCTCTGGGACGGTCTTCCAGGTCCATTATCTTCGGTATCGACAATAGACTAGTTCAGGAAATAGATATTGTTTTTGAAGTAGATGAAAGTGATGTGTGGGCGACCTGTGGTCTAGTGGTTAGCTTATAAATAAGATCGCGGGTTTGTAGCCCGGCAGGTGGCCCTACGATTTTTTAAAGGGAGTAAAAAAATCGTCGGTTATAATGTTCGGAAAGGGCGTTAAACTGGGGTCCCGAGCTTGTACGATGTCAGGTACTCGTTAAAAATCCCTGTCCTAATTAAACCTGGATAGGCAAAATTTAGAGCTCCCTCTGTAGTATCATCTGATTAGCCATAGCAGCATAAAGTGACGTTATGACGGACAAATAACGTGGTATGAGATGTTCGACTCATTAATGCTATGAATGAACATTTAGATTTTTCTCAACATAATTGGTCATTAAATATTGTAACCCCAAACTCAACAAGAGCTATTGGTAATCAGATACATGAATACTCTTTTAAGAGGAAGAAATGACATTTGAAAAACGCCACATGCCATAAAATTCATTAATAATATCGGGATATTCCAGTCAATTTGAAGGCATTAATATTATTCAAATTGGAAACATACCATCAATTTTTATGGGATATGGTCTTTCTCGCTCTGGGTTTGTGGGAATTAAATTATTTTAAATATTAAAGAAATAAATTATAATAATAATGGAAATTAAATAATAAATAGAAAGTAATATAAATATATACTGCTTTATAATATAACTATAATATAAAATAATACCCATGAGCAGTTTTAGCGAATAATCAAAGAAGTCCTTAAATATTCAGATCCTTTCAGGAATTCTATTTTCTATCTTTTCTACTATTATTTAAATTATAGTAAAATATTTAATAAAATTATACTATAAAATAGAATATTTTTATTTTTAAAATATCTTTTCTTTTCACATAAAATTATTTAAAAATTAATAACAAATCAAATACAATAAATTATAATAATTATAATTACATAAGTCAACTAGATCCAAATTAAAATAATGTTCGAATAACATTCTTCCCCTCGTATACATCGCGAAAATGCGAGAACGCGGGGACTTGGGATCAGTGAAAAGAATGGATATGACCACGACCGAGAAGGGTGCTTGATTAGGACCAGGATAGCTCAAATGGTAGAGTTCCAGACTAGCGATTTGGACGACCCGTGTTCGAGTCCCGGTCCTAGACATATCTTTTCTTTTCAAATAAAAATATTTAAAAATTAATAACAAATCAAATACAATAAAATTTAATAAAATAAACATTGATGATTGTTTTACGATTTCGGAAACCGAAGAAAAGACACATGCTATCGATACTTGAGCTATGTACAAATATAGATAACGATGAAAAAAATCTATAATAATAAAAAAAAATAAACTAAAATGTAAATAAGATTATATTTTATGACTGGTTCTATTTAAGACTCTTTCAAGACCCGATAGTTCAGGGATTATAGACCCCTTCGGCATATCAAAGGTAATAAATAACTAACTCCTTTGAAATATGATAAGAATGTTATTTCTAATATAATATTTAAATTTTGTAAAAAATGAAGAAATATAAAAAAAAAAGTATCTTTATACATAAAGACCCCTCAATGGAATTAAACCATAACTTACAATTACTGACATTAAGCTATCAACACTCAAATAAAAATGTAATAGAAACCGGTATTACATTTTATTCTACTACCTAAATTCTTTATATACTAAGCCGGGTACTTCACGGGTTGTAGTGGTACAGTTTTATTTCCTTTAACAAAAGAAAATTCACCTACTTTGGTTTTTCCTCCTCCAATAACCGAAAGTTGCAAGAGTATGACTCTCCATCGTTCGTTAGACCATTCACCTCATTTTTGGCTCTAAATCCATTTATTAGTTATTACTTTCTCAGTGACTTTTTAATGGTTTAAATTTCTGCTTATAATTATCTACTATATCCTGCTTTCTCCTGTCACTTGTTATTAAATATTATTATTGTACATGAAGTCCGTTATTCAAGGCTCTACCTCCATGATAGCCTATAAAGGTATCCCGTACAAGGCTTGAACTACTCTCCAAATCCAGATCGCATGTAGAGTTGTTTGAAACTTTAATTCTTCATAAACTCCATCAGATCCAACAAGGTTAATAATCAATCTTCTTATTTAAATACTGCCAAAGCTGTAGAGAAATTTCTTTTTCAAAGTCTGTAGCACTACACGGGTTCGGTATACGGTGGAGACTGTGCTACAACCTTTGTAACTGATACAAAAATAGGGCTGTGTTTAATAACATAATGTTTTAGAGTTTTCATTTTTTCTTTCTTTACAGAAAAAAAAGTAGTTTACTGACGTGATTACATGGATTTTTATTTTATTTTTTGTTTGTTACGTTTTCTCTTAGAACCAAAGGAAGGTTTACCAATTTGGATAAAAATATATATTTTTACCCTATACTTAAGTACAATAAAGTTACCAGGGGTTAATTTAGGTCGTTAATTTTAGATCTTATCGAGGCTGTATTAAAGGTGACACTAAGCTAAATAGCTATTGTTTGAAATTTTATCTTTATTAAATATTTTTTCCAAAACTAAAGGCGAGGAGGGTAGTTATTTTATTTTACTTGCTTTTAAAATATCCTATGAAGTTATGCGTAGTAATAGAATTTATAAGAATAATAATAGATATAAGAATAATTTAAAAATATATTGAATAAAATCGGTCGCTGACACCTGAGAATAGAGATGTAAATGAGACGCTAAGATTCCTCAGAGCATCGAGAGTATTTCAATACCTTAATTGACCTAATCCAACCTCGCATCTGATTGACGTGTCTTCAACATCTCAACGCTCAATCAACATTTCAGCTCAACATTTTCTTGTCATTCAACTTTAATGAGGAAGAAGGAAGAGGTATTATACACATAGGATCATAGAATCAGGTAACCATACAACACATTACCTCAACTGGTTGTTATATCGTCTTGTTTTCCTTTTGATCCCAGTCAATATCTAATAATTTAATAGCCACAACATCAATCTATCTATCAAAATAAGGTAACATAAACCGAAAAGAAAAAGTAAAAATGACTGCCGTTAACTAAATTGCCCTTATTAAACGCCATTATTTTCAATACCTCTATCTTATCCTTCAGTAATTGATTCCGAACATAAATCAACAAGATGAATATGATTTATTGTGGGATAGGGCGATTTATTTCTATATGGCTCAACAGTTTTGATTGAACATGCGTTACCTATACTTTACTATTTATTATTATGAATTAATATAATGTAGGTGGGGGGCTAAGAGCAGGAGCGTTGCCGTATCGAAGGTCCCAGGTTCAAATCCGGCTATGGCAGATAATTTATTTAATCTGTTAATAGCCGGAGATGGATCCTCTGGGATCTGGAGACTCTCCTAAGGCTCACCCAGCCTCTATAAAGTGTGTTAACAAAATAGAGGGAAAAACCTGGAGAGTGTGATTTCGGGATAAATCATTTCGCTGCACAACCGTTATCCAGGAAACAGTACAGCCTCTACTATAACGTACTTAGCACAAGACTCTTCATGGGTTGTAGTGGTGCCGGTTAAAATAAATTCGTCAAATCTTGATATTGGGATAGGTACTTTAATACTTTTCGATTCTATCATATAATGTCGTGCGAGAAAATGTTTTCTACTTATATACTGGCTTACTTTCACCTCTCTGTCTGTTTTATTTCTAAATTAAGATGGTTAATATAGATTAAGATCACTCAGTGGTCAACAATTGGCCATCAAAAGAAATATTAATTAATTGTTTGTTATAAACAAATTACAAATAATTAGGACGGACCTTTAATCCCGACAAACCAAAGATCTATCCATAAAAAAATTATTTTAAGCATCATTTGTGACTTTTCTACCAATAATTATTTTAAATGTTAAAAAAAAAAATAGTTGATAGGGTAAAATTAAACTGTTAAAAATAAAAGTCTCAATATTTTAAAACAATACAAACTGAACTTGAACTGAAGACCAAAATAGAGAGTAGCTCTTTTAACGTTTCGCAGAATAGAGATCTCTTCGATAAATGGGACAGAAGCCATGGATCACTCTTTTATTATTCATGGTCAATAAAGCCCAAAAATACATCGTCGTGAGCGAAGAGCAACAGCCAGTAAAAAAGAACAAGTGGGCAGAAATAGCAAATCGGGCACTTAAACTAAGTGTGTGAAATTTCAAAGATAAACTTATTATTTTCAGAGAAAAAAAGGGAAATTTATTTTCCTCCCGACAAGAAAACTCTTGGAGCTTAAACAATTGATGGGTGAGTCGAAAATAGATGGGCCTAGTGTAAATATTAAAATGACTCAGACTTGAGAAATGCCCAACAACTCCTCCATCCAAGTCCTAGAATTGTTTTAGACGTTGTATGCCCAAGTGTTTTGGTCTGGTTGTATGAATTTTGTATATCTAATTTTTAGCAAATGTATATATCCTATTTATATGAAGCGAGGTAGGTCAGTACTTTGAGTGCTCGTTTACTGGTCTCTAGGCACGAGAATGTCTCTGGCAGATAAATACTTTATTCCGTTTGTTATCAGATGTGAAGCAACCCATGGGATCTAGGGGCACATCAAGGGCTCACCCAGCCTCTACAAAGTGAGTTGGGGAAGAACAACACGGTTGAGCATGATCTTGGTCAAATGAGCTTTCTGACCGTTGACTTCAAAGCAGTGAGGCCTCTTTGTACTTTGTACTGAACCTCCATTGGTTGTAGAGGTTCAGTTTTTTTTTTCCTTTTCCCCTAATGGCGAAGCAAATTTGCGAGTAACTAGGAGCAGTACTCCCTTTTTTAAATACAAATACACGTTATACAAGATAAAACTAGAAAAGTATTACGTAACCCGTTTTCATATATCAGGACAGCTCAGTTTGTAGAGTGCTGAGTTTCGCAGTTATATTAAGGTACTGGGTCCAAAACCTATGGCAGATAAATTATTCTGTTTTCAGTAGTGGAACCACCATAAAGGATCTGTAAACCCTTCCGGGGCTCACTCAGCATCTATATAGTGGGTCTCTTGGATGAGATTGGATGACAACTTGACAGTTGAGCGGGATCTTAACCAAACCACTTTCTTGCACAACCGTAGATTTAAACAAACAGTACGCTCTCTGCCGTATTCTAAACTCAGGACCCTTCATGTTTATAAGGATTCTTATACACAAGCACATCTATAAACGACAAGATTACATTTTTATCGTTGTCTTTAGGTTAATATCATTTTATAATTAATGTGGGATTGCGAAGCATTATGGAATAAATATTTATGGAATCGAACACAAACCACACTTAACCTTAACGGCCAGGGGCGATCCTTCTCCAAAAGGCTATGATATCATTTATTTAATAAAATGGCCCATAAACCTAGCAAGCACTGCATAGAGAACCGTATTCGCTGTTTAATATTTATGAAGAATATAACAGTAATTAATTCATGTTTACAAGCATAATTGACAGGAATTGACGAAGATTAATTATTTAATTGCATCGTTAGAAGGGTAGAGTGTAGAAATCACCGTGACTTGTTCGAAGAATCGTGAAACATGTTTCTAATGGTCAACACAAATAAAATCAGTCGTACCAATCCTATATTTGTTTCAATGAATAAACATTAGCACAAACCACTGACGCAATTCTCTTTTAATAGGCTTCTGTTCAAGTGAAACACGTGAAATGATATTTAAAATGACCACAACAATTGTAAAACTTTATACAAGTTACTATCACCAAATCTGAAACAGGCAATAATTAAGTATTGTACCAACTATTTTTGTGCTACAATATCTAAAATTGGTCATAAGAAAGAAGTATTCTTAGATGGAGTCCAAATACCTATTTCAGAAATAATGTTTGAGTATGACCTAGAAGAATATTGCTTACTTCTGAACTCAAAAAGGATTGTCGTAGAATATGATTTAGTTCTGGATAAGGAATTCGACTACAAATAAATAACCACAACTATAGAAAATAAGTAATATTTATGAAGTGCTATAATATATATATATATTGTTCTGATAAACATTATTTATTGTACCGATACAATTTTTATATAATATAATTTATAACTGTAGTAGAAGATGAATGTAAATTTTTAAAAACCGGCACCACTCTCTTGGGCTCAGCACATGGTAGTAGAGACTCGACTTTTCTAGGAAATGGTTTATGTAGCGAGGTGATTTGTCAATATTCTTAATTGTCTTTGCCCTATACAGGAGGATCTTTGCCCTACACAGGGTCCAACTGCGGCTCTTAATGGATTAAATAATTTATCTGTCAGAGCGGGATTCGAGCCCGGGACCCTCACCATAACAACTCAGTTCTTTAGTTGGAGTCTTTCACCGAGCTATCCCTTCCTAAATTTTATTAATTTGTAAAAATGTATACAATATTTTTATTTTACAGAAATATTAATTTACAAAACTCGTTGTTGTTAAAGGTTTATGTTAACGAGATTAAATTTTTTAAATATAATTTTGGTAAAATAATAAAACCGTGAATTGGAAATAATTTATTTTACTTTAGCTAGTTTAAAGAAGACTATACAATTTTAACTTAAAAACTGACAGCCGTTTAAAAAAGCATATCTAAGGATTTTTTTTCTGAATATAAATTAAACGTGATGTTCCATATTTTATAAATTCATTGAACTTTACGTTACTTTGTAAACATAACATGGAGTCTAAATTACATAATATTAACGAGTCTTGTTCCTAAACATGGTTGTATTTACGTGAGTGTATAAAACCAGATCGCAGCACATGATAAGAAATCGGAATCCCCAAATAAAAGGGTTAGAAACAATCGCATATATATTTTATTGTAATATATGATCAGAATAACAATTATACTATTTATCCAAAGGAATAAATACTATGTATTATTCCAAATCAAGAAATAATACAGGAATGAGTGATATGATATGTTATTACTTCGCTAAGATGACATATGCAATAATTAAGTCATAAAAAATAACAGAATACAATAATAGATATATATTATAATCTAATGGAGGAGTAGCA
This sequence comes from Troilus luridus, assembly GCA_964056705.1. Taxonomy (NCBI): domain Eukaryota; kingdom Metazoa; phylum Arthropoda; class Insecta; order Hemiptera; family Pentatomidae; genus Troilus; species Troilus luridus. Next base: position 91,970,714 of record OZ057415.1, on the reverse strand, counting down.
GAAATATATATCAAAACATATAATTAGCTCTCAGAAATTGTTAATGCGTGAACATATATATGTTAGTGATGAACAGTGTTAAGTACAGTTTTAATGTAGGGTATTAAAATTTTATCTTGTTGCAATAACCCAGTAAAAATTAATAACATTAAGATTTTTTTATATCAAACAGGAAGTAGAGTGTGATTTTTAACTGTATTAATATACGTGATTGCAGATCATTATGAATTTATCTTGGAATTTTAATCCTCTTTAATTATTCATAAGCCATATAATTTTATGATTAATGAATATTTTTCTTGATAGCTAAAATTTTAAAAATACTGTACGCCAAAGTTTTTATATGTCCTATCGGAATGTAGGAAGCGGTGTTGCTCTACCACTGTGTTGCCATGCCGAAAATCCTGGTTGAAATCCCGCTGCTCTCAAGACTTTTATTTAGTCTGTCAGTGGCAGGAGATGGATCGTATGGGATCTAGGGCCCTCCTGGGGCTCAACAAGCCACCATAAAGTGGGTACCCAAAGTAAGGGGGAAAATCTGGCGGTTGAGCGTGATCTAGGACAGGTCACCCCTCCGCAAAACCTTTGTCCTTTAAACAGTACAGTCTCTACCATGTACTGAACCCCAGACCCGTACTGGTTGTAGTGGCATAGGTTTTTTAAAGTAATACAATTATAGATATCGCTTGTTATAACAAAACAAGCAACATTCTTATCGGAATGTAGTTTTTTTTTCTTTTCTCCAAGGGTTACCTCAGATTGAGGTTTCCTTCAACCAAAAATTTCCTTATTTTTTTTTACTTTCAATTATTATAATCATAGACTAAATAAATGATTAATATTGAAATTTTTTATTTATTATGGTATAATTGACTAAAACGATTGTATTGAAATATATTCTTATATCTTATTTTATAAGATTTATGGTTATACCTAAGCTCATCTAGTTGGGAAATCCCGTGGCACAATATACCTTAATCCCATTTTTTATTTTTTATTTTGAGGTCGCACCATCATTACTTTCTTTATAACCTAACCCATTCCATCTCAGTTTACACCACGATGAATGATGATGAATTTATTCCAGGAATAATAATTCTCTTCTGGCCTTTCATATTATCGGTTCTCGTGTAACAAGATGGGTAGTAGGAATAGAATACCATAGGAGTAATACCGTGGAGAATATCTAGAAAAATAAAACGTATTTCTCCCAAGCAAATACAATGAAAAACCGATCATTTTTAAATAAGATAAAGATAAAAATATATTTATTATTTGTAATAATGTTTTAATTTAATTTTCGTAAATAAAATAGGCATCAGATTAGGTATCTAAAGATATGATTACTTGTTTCTTATTTCAACAGAAAACAATCACAATTTTTTTTAAAGCCTCCTAACATCGATATTTAACGCAGTTTTATACTATTTATTACATATCTACACAGTTATTACATATCTTTATATATACTTATTATTGAATACTCTATACATTCCATGAACATTCAATGATTAATACGTCCACTTAAAAAAATAAAAAAACAGTTAAGCAACTATATTTTTATGTTCAGTGCCAAAACATGGATTCCCGCCAAGTTTATGATAGAATCAATTTATGTAAGGTGATGAGTTCGATTTTCCCATACTAAATTACGAATATTTTACTCAGCATATATTTATTATTGACAGAAATAATATTTTAGGACGACTCGGCCCGTTGATGACATATTAGTAAAGCAAATAAATGCAGGTCAATTGAATTATCTGTATTTTTATTATATATATGTATTGAATTATATATATATAATAAAAATATATAATAAGATATACGTAAGGTCATAATTTGTAAAAGTGTGTAAAACACACTGTAAGAGTAAATTGGATGAGTTAAGGTTGTTTATAATTGTATATAGTTTATAGTAATTGTATATAGTAATATAGTTTATATTTCCGAACAAACATCTTTTTTAATTAAAAAAATAACTTTTATAATTTTAAAATATAGTACCACACTCATAAACAACGATACTACTGTAATTAGTTTTTATAGTTGAATGTTGTTTATTTTCACTAACAAAAATTTCGTTAAAAATAATAAATAAAAAAATTAAATACCAATATATTTTGAGACATTTCAATAAACTATAATACTGAAATAAATTAGTTGAATGCAGTATATTTTATAAACAAATATTTTAAGACTATAGTAAAATTTATTTTCGGACGATAAATGGAATGTTTAAAATTAAAATAATAATGTTAAGGCTTAATTGTTTTTTCGTACTATGTACTAACTGATAAAAAAATATATATTTATCTTTTTTAAATGATTAAAAATCTGCTGTAATAAATTAATGAACAAATTCCTACAATATAAAGTTTTTTACGATGTTTTTATAGTACGTATTAGACTTAGAGACCAACCTGTTACAAATACGATACAATATCTTCGAGCGCCGGCACAAGACTGAAGCTCTAACCAGCCCCACCACCACAGCACGCTTCTCTCCTCTTCTGGGTCTTCCGACGCATTTCTGTTTAACAGTTTAGAACATTATTATGTGTATAGCAAACATTACTCACAACTTCTTCTTAATTATTAATTAAGGATGCTAATCAAACAATTAGACAGTGTGGGCACGGAGTTATCTAGTGTTCGTCTTAGATCTCGATTTTTTTTTGTCCTCGTTTCCTCAATAAAAAAGGGATTCATGAAATAGGGGATGACTCGTTCCTTGGAACAACAGACTGTTTGACTAATGAATAAGAATTAACAAAACCTTAGTAATTGTGATTTGTTTACATAATTAGGAAAAAATATAATATCTAAATATACAGGGTATTTCAGGGTTTAGTAGCCAAACTGAAAATTTAAACTAAGGACCTCAAAACTAAAAAAAAAATATCCTTTAGAGAAACGTCCGCAAACGCTTTGTTTAAGAGTTATCCACGCCTAAATATTTTCATTGTTATGAATTATTTAGGCACAGTAAATAAATAAAACTTATTTTGGGTATTATTCCGCAGGTTTCCGCTTCGAGCTGAGTTACAACACGTTTTAACTGTTCAATATTTTCCAAAATACAAGTAGATGGAACAAATAAAATAGGAGTAGGGCAACGTCTGCCGAGACAGCTACTTAAAAATTTAAAAAACAAATTTTCGCTATTTGATCCGCAGATCGAAGCTTCGAGTTGAGTTACAAGTTTTAACAGTTTATTCGTTTCATTTCTAATATTTTCCAAAAATACAAGTTATCGTGAGCTTTACTATGGAAAAGAGAATGTAAATATGGGTAATGTGTAGATTTTGGTTATCATTTCATCAAGAAATAAAAGTTTCAACTTACGTTTCGGAGTATAAATGAAATATGTCTGTTGGGAGGTTCATTTATAGACGAAATTATTACCGAAGTATATACATTTCTTATTATTCCATTCTCTTTTCCATAGTGAAGCTTATGATAACTTGTATTTTTAGATAATATTAAAAGGGAAACGAATATTTTTTTAAAAGTTGTTGAACTCAACTCGAAGCGACAACCTGTAGAACAGATACTCTTATTTTATTAGTTCCACCTACTTTATACATCAAATGTAAACATTAACATCCATATTAAATGATGTTATATGTTCAAAATGATTTACTTGAGCATTAAGACAGGTTCGGCATCTTTCTTCAACAGTAGCAGAACACAACACTGGATGTGTTATTGTTTCAGATTATCCTTCTTCGTAAAGAATTAAGGTCATTGACCGGCCTTGCATAGACTTTTTGTTTAATGTCACCCAAAATAAAAAGTTTTATTTATTTACTATCCCTAAATAATTCATACCAACGAAAATCTTTAGGTGTGAATATCTCCTAAACAAAGCGTTTGCGGATATACCTCCATAGGAAATTTCTTTCTTGTTCTGAGGCCATGAGTTCAAATTTTCAGTTTGCCTGCTTAACCCAACATATACCTCGTATATGTTTAAAATATTCTGGGAATCAGTAGATGAATTTAACAAAACATAAACATAAACCCAATTTTTTCGTGCCAAAGTTTCGGCCTATTTTATAGATAGTCATCAGAGCTGAGAATAAAACTGAACTGAATAAAAGTGGAGTACCAAAGAATGTATAACAGGATATATAAACACAAATGATAGAAACTACATGAAAGGAATATAACAAACAAATTTATTTATGAAATGTTTGATGAGGAATAATAAGAAGTAATAGAAATCTGTATGATAATTTAACATAGTAAAATAAAATTCAAAAGAAATCTTAGGTGAATAGTATGTTCATTAACCGAATAAATTATAGAGATTTAAAAATATTAAATAAAGCAGTTAGAATTTAAAAAAAAAGTATACAGATTACTAACAATAGATAATAAAATGACCAGCTTCTATAAAAAATATACTTATGATGTAGCTTTGCATAATATCTTTGCATATTACTTCCATATATTTACGGTTATCCTTATTACGGTAATTTAATGTAGGGAATGAGCAACCTCGGTACATAAGGTGCTGAACTACAGAGTTCTCTAGGTCTCTGGTTCGAGACTTGCTGTGGCAGATTATTTATTCTGCCCGTAAAACGATTATGTGGGTTATGGAGACCCTCCTGAGCCTCATTCAGCCTCTATAAAGTGGGTAGCTTTCATTGTGAAAAAGAACTGGAGGTTTAAATCACGCTCAATATCGGGTAAATCATATTCCTGCACAACTGCTAGCTTAGAAACAGTATAGCCTTGTACTGAACACAAAACTCTTCATGTGATGCTAGAGATTTTTTAAATTTAATGTGACTTATGATAATTATATTAGGCGATAATATATTGATTGATTTTAAACAATTTTAAAACCAGATATATCAGAAACGAAAATTTTATATTCGTAAAAGAATCCGAAATTATAGAAATTTAGGTTTTATTTGCCTTTTTATAATAATAACTTATTTTGACCTAGTTATAATATTAGAAAGCCATTGTTACATTAATATAAGGGATATTTGAAGATGAAAAATCTTTTTATAATATTGCCTTTTTATGACGTGAAAAACTAAAGGGTTTTCAGAACTCTTTTCCCCTAATAATTTAGTATTTGTTTAAAAATGTTAGCATGCGAATCAACCCGAAAGTGTACATTAAAAAAATATTTCTATCTATAGAGAGAGAAAAATCTCAACCTAGCATTAATGACTAATTATAAACAAATATTTATAACAATTAACGAAGTAATAATGAATTATTAATGAACCAGAGCATAGTGTTAAACCCATTCACGATCCAACACAGTAGGATGTTTGGAGGAATGCTTCTAGGAATTCTGAACGTCCAGAGGTAGCCCGATATCTCATGCAGTCGATGTCCCGCATAGTAGCCGAGGAAACTGGAGTGGCACGGGAATATACATGGCGCTGTCGCATTAGGCAGTCTGAAGCGATGTCCAGGACTTTTTTCTCCAGAAGGTCATGTTAAAATGTGAAGGTATGGTGCTAGAAGTGCTAATGGATGGAAATGCTGAGATCCGTAGAAGAATTGGGAAAGACTCAATAGATGAATGTAATGAGATGTAGATTCCTTTTGACTGTCCATTGGAGATTTAAGGGTAAATGGATCCTCCCAAAAAACGGGTTTTTGCAGATCTTAACAAGACACAGTTGTTTAAGCAGTTTAGAAGTAGATAATGAAAAATGCTATCATTAAGGTAAATCACTGGGCGCTGAGCTGGACCACCCTAGCGTGTTTAATTCTATCCCAAACTAAGGATTCGTAAGAGCTTGTATAGCCTAAGAAGTTGAAATAACTGACTGAAACTCAAGAACAATAATATATAACAATATATATATATAAATAAATATTTTAGACTTATTTTATATGGAGGTAATTTTTTAATTATGAGTGGCACATGCCTTGATAGGCCATTATTCAGTACCATTACACTGTACTGTAGGGTCTATGGTTCAGTCCAAGGTAGAGACTGTACTGTATCCAGGACAACGGTTGTGCAGATTTGTTCAAGATCACGCTCAACCTCTAGGTTTTTCTCCCAACTAAGGTCATCCATTTTGCAAAGACTGGGAGGTTTACAGGAAGGTATGTTGATCCCAGAGGATCCATAGCTGTTAACAATAAAGTAATTTATCTGCTGCAAATGGATTTGAACCAGGAATCTTCAGGGCAGCAACTCAGTACTCTACACTTTGAGCTACCCCGCTCACACTATTGTTTATGCAACTGAAGGTTAAAATTTTATTAATAAATAGGTAACATTTTAACAGAAAATCAACTTAAATAATTGATACCAGAAAAGTCTACATAATTTACCAGAAAAGCAGCAGCGAGTGGACTCCGATCGGCCAAACGAGAAGGGGAAGACAGTTTCTGAGGTGGAGGGATGAAATTACCCGATGAGTGGGAACTAACTGGATGAAAGTGGCCAGGGACAGAGACTGTTAGTCTAGAATTGTGAAGAGTCTATGAAAGGGAAAAAGTTTTGTTTTGTTTTTGTGGTTTGTAGTGATCGTTGTTTTATAATGAAAGTGGTAGTAATATAGTTTTATTATTTATTTATAATTGTTTTTAAAATAACGATTGTATTTTGTTTTTTATAGTAATGAATAATGAATGATGATTATTTTATTTTATTTCATAACAACTTATTTATATTTGTTCTAAAAGAATGTTTTTGTTTTTTGGAATTGTAAAAAAAAAACTATATTTATATTATAATAAAATTATATTTTGGAGCTGAACTCCATTTTATCTCCTAAGGGAGAGGCTTTTGTCATAATTTTATGTCAATAAAGCTTTATTATTATTATTATTATTTACCAGATCATTTAAGATAATTGTAATAAATCTATTTATAAGTTTGTGAGAAAGAAATAGTTGACTGTGGGTACTATAATAGGATGTTGATAGTTGGGGGTGCAGTCACATTTCACATTTTTTACGCGTCCCCATATTTCCCCATATTGCCCTTTCCCTACTTTCTTATTTTTTTATTTTTATTTTTTTGAATTTTTTCGCTACTTTGACCTTTGACCGACAGAGATCGCGGCCAGCGCTTCCGTCGTTTAACGGTTTTATCCGCGTCAGTTACTCGCTGTCCGAGCAGCCACTCCTATCGGGTTCGTACAGTCTCATATTATTTATATCTTCTCTTCATCTTTCTCCATCTCCTTCCTTCACACCTATTTCTCCCATCATCACTTTTTGCATCCATCATAGTTTTAATTAAATATTTTTAATTAAAGAGTTCATGTTCACAGAACATCATTATTTTTTATAATATATCTCTATTCACTTACTGATATCTTATATCTCTCATGTATTGTTCCTTGTATTCTTTCATCTTTATTTATATAACTTCATACCTAATGTATACCTCTATATAATATCTGTTTACCTGGATACAACATCTGTTATATAATGTATAGTGTATACCTTTATATAACATTTATACCTTTACATAACTTCTGATTCTTATATTTTTAAAATTTTATTTATATTTCACTTCTTGACCTGTCATACATTAGATTCCTTTTCTTTACGTTCTATAATATATTCTTCTCGATATATTATTAGGTATCATATTTTTAATTCATGTTCTCTCATTGCACTTATGATACTCCCCATGAGTCTATTTTCATACTATTGTTTTCTTTGCAATACATTTCTATCTTTATTATACTAAATTGTCCATACTCTTTATATTCATATCTTTTTCATTTTATTTTTTTTCTGTTTAACTTCATTGCTCTCTTTGTATTCTGCATTTGCATTATCACCTTTCTATCCATCTACCATGTAATCATCTTTATTCATATACCTATATACATTATTATATATATATATTATGTATATATATATTCATATACCTTCATATATCCTTTCATTATATACCATTCTTTTTTATATCTCTACTTTTTGTTAATTTTTCTGTACCTCTATTTTATGTATTTTTACAGTCCATTCTGTTTTTTGTCTGTTTTCTCATAGCCCTGAAGATGACCTACATAGTAGGTCGAAACGTCGGCACTTAAAATAAAATAGTGTTACGGTCAGAGAGGGAAGAAGGACTGGCTGGGAGGATAAGACAAACAATGGGATTAAGCGGAAGGGATTATAGAATGGCGTAGATCCTTGTGGGTCGGTCTAGGCGGTTCTCGGTCTTCTTCCGAGAAATCCCCACCCCGACCGGCCTTGCCTATATAAAAAGGACAGCTGTTCTGGCCGGCAGTCAGTAATAAGACGAGTCAGTAATAAGCAGTGAAGTAATAAGCCAGTGAGTAGCAGTCGTTAACTAGTGATAGTGCGTGAGTTACAGTGAGTTAGTATCAGTCTGTAATAAGTACTTAGTGAGCAACAGTGACAATTAGTGGCCGTGTAATAAGTGTAATAAAAGTCTGGGTCAGTTTGTCATATTTGGAGAGTCTTACGGTCGGTGGACTTTAGTTAGCGAACTGTAAGTGTTAATTTGTAATTGTAAACTATAGTGTAATATTATTGTATTTGTACAAATTGATATATAAATAGTTTAGTTATTTATTATTAACAATATCTTATATTGGTTGTATATTATCTTAGAAATTAGATAACATTTAATAGAATATTGTTATTGTAAATTGATATTAGTTTAATAATTTAATTGTATTAAATAATCTCAGTGTATTCTTTTTAATTTGTTAATAAATATTAGATTCTTGAATTAAGCAATAGTTTAGTCCATTTTACACCCAGTAGCCCGTAACAATAGTTTCACCTATTTTGGGCGTGTTTTCTTGACTGCACCCCCAACTATCAACATCCTATTATTTATAAGTTTGTTTAATTAACATATATTATTATTTCTGTTTAAGTATTTTTAAATTACCCCTTGATATTTTCCTATATTATTCAATACATTTTTTTAAAAAAGGCTAATATGTAGCTAAATCTACAGAGCTGCAAGAAGAGCGAAACGGCATCGACTAAATTACAACAGACTATATAACTAGGAAATTCCAAGGGATGTCTGATGAACTAACAAAGAGGGCTCCGGACCTGCCATGACTAATTGGTTATTGTTTGTTCATTTAACACAACTTTACGCTACTGTAGCTAATCTGACGATACTACAGCGGGATTCCTAAACTTTGCCTTTGAGGCTAACTAGGATAGATCTTTAACGAGTACTTCACATTATATAGATCTTTACATCGTACTGGCTAAGGAATCCACATTTTACTTTCCTTCCGAAGGACGAATAGAAGATATAATCAGGGATTTTTTACACACTTTTAATAATTTCGGGGACCTGCCTAGCAGTGAACCCGCGAGCGTGGGCATTGATAACTAATTGGAATTACATTAGATTAAAGATATAGAAAAATTAAAACATTAAAAACAATATGAAAAGAAATAAAAAGACTGTTGATCATGCCATCGTTTTAACTAATCATAATTGGAGTGCTATCGATGGGTAGTTTCTCCACAAGTGTTTTCATGTCATATTCTACATTTTTGCACATTTACTTGATATAATACCATTATAGTTGTAAATATCATTGAATTAAATAAAAAAAAAACTAATCATGCAAACGTTTTAAATAACGAATAGCATTGAGCAATTTCATCAAACCATTAAATCACTGTCTTAATATCGTAAAAAGATGTACAATAATATCTTATGAAATTTAGTAATATATAGTGTCACAACTTGGAATAACAGGTTTCTTCGCACCATCTAATTTCGGTCGAGTTCAGGCAACTGCGATGTAAAAAGGGAGTAAGATATGTTTTTGGAAGAACGAAAAAAAATACACTTTTAAAAAAAAACATACGTTTTTTTAAAGCAATAGAAAAAAGTTTTGCTGAATATTTTGGCTATGAGTGAACCTTCCGAAACAACGAAAATTGCAGTAACTTCATCACGACTCCACTGATTCACACAAAACTTGCGAAATGGGTCATGGTCCTATAAACAGCATGGCAAAAACCTATGTAATATCAATTATAACCAGAGATGTAAAATAAAAGTTTGAGAATTTTGTATTTATTTTTCATCACATATATTGTAATTATTGCCCTGAAAAAGTCAGGACGCTGCTTTAATTCTCTTATAAATGTATTGAAAAAAATGGTGCAAAGTGGTAATAAAAAAACATATAAGTAGTAACGTTTTTGGTTAAAATTAAGTTTGTTTAAGTAACAAACTTAAACAACAAATGAAAATATATCTTTTAATGTATGAATAAAATATAACTTTATTGATAATACATAGTATCAAATGGTAAATATAAAATGAAGCATACTATGAAACAAAACAATAGATTAACAGATTTTTCTATAATTGAATATTTTATACCGCTTACAATGAATAACAAATGGCAATCAGTCATCTGGTAATAAGCACATGTTTACGTGTGCCATAATTACGTAAGCCAAACCTGATCTGTTTTATTCTATTTCACTTACTGAAGAGTAAGCTTTTATTCTTGAATAAATGTTTGAATTTTAAACCCTTAGTCATTTGATTGAAATAAGTAATATAATATTATATTACTTTTACATATGTATTGGCATATATACATAAATATAGACGTATATGGACAGTGTATCTGTTATAAAACTTAGCAAAATCTAAAATAACTTTTCACTAGAAGAAAAATGCGTCTTCTGTTCCAAAAGAGCTCTTTATTCTTAAATTACAGCTTTAATATTACATACTTATTTATTTATTAATTTCGTTTTATTTTTAATTATATTATAAATATCTAACAGATTTCTGGCCTTGATGCAATGTTGCGTATTGCGCTACTGACCAAAATTGTGGGTCTTTGTATTCAAGACGTTTTTTCCTCCTTCTAAGTATAGCTAACTGTTCCATTGAACAAAAAGAACACGACACATGTGTGCTTCTCGAAATATTAGTCCCTGGAAACTAACAGGAAATCCCTCAACAACTATAATACAGGTTTATAAATTAATTTAGCACAATGTTTTTTTTACTGTTGCTGACCAAAGTTAAGTGATATCATGTATCAATTCGACCGTTCACTGTTTTGTTTTTCTGTTACGCGATTACGAACTAATGCAACGATAAATTTCTTGAAACTTTAAACAACTGTTCCTTGAAATGAGGAAACATGTTGGGTTAAGTAAGGGCAATCATATTAATATTTCGACCCAAGATAGCAGTTTTTTTTATTCATACAGATTTTGCTTACAGGGACTTAAGCAATCATTTGTTCCTATTCAATTCTCAAAAGCAAAAAAAAAAGAAAATTATACGACTCTTTTTTTTACAATTCTAAAGGGATATAGGGAAATTTTTAAATTGTTTGAAGAGAATCTGGACTTCAATATCTCATGTTCAAACCTTAAAAACAATTTTTGTTATCACATCTTTTTAAGGGTGGATTTTTTCTCTTTCTTTCATGACATTTATATAAAATAAAAAAATTAGAATAGTAATTTCAACTTTCTCTTTTAATTAATAAGTTATTTAAATAAATAATAGCAAGGCACATTAGCATATATAATTAATGTTTATAAAATATGTTAGATATATATATGTTTAAAAAAATACAAAGTAAAAAACTCAGTGATTTGATGTACAAGTTAATTAATAGTCATCCTGTGAAGTTCGAAACATGGATGACAACACTATCTAGCGGTTGCAAGCTGAACTAATCGTTTTTCAAATATTAATGTTTCATTTTTTAAATTATATTACCAGATTTCAATTGAGAAAACATTTCTAGTTTGAAAAAGTAAAATTATTAAATGAGTCAGGGAAAAAAAATTGGCTCATAGCTTTGTAAGATTAGAAGAACATTACTGATAGTATCATTTTTTTATAGTGGTCAATTTGTTTCTATAATAGAAGAAAAAAACAAGTAATTTTCTGATCCATTTAGGTTTTTAAATAAAATAAAAATAACTTGTTTAATTTGTTTTTCATTTATTTTAAAACTTTACTGACCTACGAAAAAATCTCATTGTTCTGTTATCCCTTATCAGTCAACCATCCATCTCTTTTGTGTACAAAAGAATATATGTTAACTGGAGTAATTTTTTTAGATTGATTATATTTTTAGTTAAATATATTAAAGTAAAAAAGCATCTTTATGTAGAAAGACATAACAAAACATAGGTGAGTGCACGTGAATTTTTTAAAATTAATTATATTTTCATTATATTATTTAACATTACAACACTATTTTATAGGCACATTATTCTTTATCCTCTTACTATTTATGGAGTCATGAATTTATCTCCTTAAAATATATATGAGTAATAATTTTATTTTTTTTACTTAGAAAAGGAAAGGTGTCTTTTTATAGAACCCTTGAAAGGAATACTGGATTTATTACATAAAGTATAGTTCAAGCTGTGCTTGTGATATCATGATCAGGTTAACAAACTTGCAAGTGTACCAGCTAACAAGCCCAATGATTGTGACTTGAATATTAATAAAAGGAAGAAAATGGTCCAGGCGGAGGTAAAAAAATGTCTCTTAAGTTGGGAGAACTGTTTATTAAAGAGGCAATCTTTCAACCCACATTACAGGTCTTCTTCAGGGCTGTGGAGGGGGAGGGGAGGGAGACCCAGTGTAGATCAGTCTAACTAACTACTAGCATCAATAACTACTACTTAGAGGAATCTACACCCCCCTCCCTCGATAGCCCTGAAGAAAACTTGTAATGTGGATTGAAACGTCGGCTCTTTAATAATCAGTTCTCACTACTTAAAGGAAATTTTTTGACCTCCACCCGGATCATTTTCTTTCACTAATGATTGTGAGTTCGAATCCTCATCTCAGGATTCCTTAAGCATCCAACTACCTATCTGCTATGTGAATCCAGTCTGCCTGCTGGAGTCAACTCAAAATTTACTAATGATAACACTATCATATGTGTATCTATCAGAAATTGTGATCTGGTTTTACAGATTAGCAAATAATCTATAAGCGGTTCAGCCCAAGGATGGTTTGCTATGGGGAAAGAAATATATATATCCAGGACATGCTGGCCCTAGGCATTCATAATCCTTTGATCTAGAAAGATTTCTAATTGGCTACACTATGGTACAGTCGGTGGGAAACAACAAAGGGAATTGTTATAGAGATATGAACAGCCTGATGCAGTAACATGAAAACCATGGTTCCCAGCAACCTGAGATTGGGTGACCCTGTCCAGGGTGTCAGTTCTTTTGCAAGCAGTATATGTCTGAAAGATTACCACTCCCCTTTGGACAAAGATCTTCATGGTCTTTAGCTCCAACCGGAAAAAAAATAGACATATATATAGTGGCACATACATAGAGTTTTTCTACTTTATTATTGTTTTGGCCTTAGTTCTCTAAATAAAACGATATTTACTTATTACAAGAGATTTATTAGCGAAAAAATTGTATATTATTATATTTTAGCACACTCATATATACGTATTTTAAATGTTCACCAGTTGTATTAATTGTAGGATTAATAACCATGTTACATAATTAATTCCTGACTGTCTTTAAATGCCAGACAAATGTCTCTTTATTGTACATTGTAATTATTCTTAGGGGACTAAATGTCCCAGAATAAAATTTCTTTTCTTTCTTTCTTTCTTTCAAAAAATTAAGTCTAAACGAGTATATTCCAGTTCTGCCGCTGGTATTCACGAAATACAATATAGGATAAGTATCGATGAGAGCGCAAGAAAAGAATATTAAATAAATGATATCGCTCGAAAATACTGTACCATTACAGTACATTTTAATTGTATTATTTAATGTTATACTTCCCTGAAGGCTTATTATACTTGGATAATTAGTTTAAACTTCCGTTTTTCATAATTTTTTTTTCAGAACCTTATAAAAAATAAGAAAATTAATGAAACTTAAGTGGTATCGTGTCGAATACCTGATAGTACATTATCAGCATATAACGTAAACGATGTTCTCATCTGGATCTCAAAATTTCCCTTTGGCTAAACATCATCAGCGATTAAACTATTATTTTTTCATTCTTCTCTTTAGCAGACTACTCGCGTTTGGGTTTCCCGCAAGACCTTTAACCTCTCGATTAATTATTCACGGATGTTAGTCACACTTCGAGGAATAGCAATCAAATCGAATTAGCATCCTTTGATGATCTAGTATAACCAGTTCTACTTATCAGGACCGCTAGTTAATAAAAAAAAATAAAGACTCTTCTTTTACTTAATTAGTTCAGTTAGTTGATTTGTTCGAGATGACGCTAGGTTTTCCAATAATAAAGGGTACCTACTTTATAGAGTTTGGGTGAGTCCCAGGAGGGTCTGAAGATCCAAAACTATTATAATACGAATAAAAAATATTAGAACAATCAATATATCAGCCTTGACAGTGTAGTACAGGATTTTTGTGAGAGAAGAGAAATGCCTGGTGCAGAGAATATTTCTAGTGTAAAATTAGTATTTACGTGAATTCATTAAAATTATCTTATTAAATGAGTTACTATCGTAGCTGTGTGATTTTCAGATTTGTTGATTGATTGTTTCATTTAAAGGAAAAAAACTATTGATAGTTATTAAACTACTCTTAACTAAAAACATAATTTATTCCTAAATTTTTAAAATAAGAAAATTACGACAAAATAATTTGAAAAACGGTTAAAACGAGCGGTTAAGAAAAAGAGAAACAAATACAAAGTAAAGCTAAATAGTAACGAAAAACATTAACTTAATCAAAGAAATTAGTTAAATATCACTGGGTTGAAATTGGCTGAAATATTCTGATATTTTTGGCATTCTATTGATATTATCTGTTATCTCTTTGGAAAGCAGCTACTGAAGCACGTCTTGGGTTCAATAATACCATAAAATGTATAACAGAAATGAAATAAATAGTTCAGCTTATGTAAACCCAATATGTAATATTTTGCCTTGATTGTTACACTAAGTGCACTAAAATGTTAACACTGTAACAGTTAACAGGAAATTGGTTATCAGTTCCGAACTTTTTATTCGTTTCCTTACTAATACTGTTCTCGAAAATAAAAATAACTTTATTGCCGTCTGTATTTAGATTAATAAACCGACTTAGACATACTGCTTAGGTTATATCATCATCTTTACTTTGAATTGTAAGTTGAAACATTCATTTCTTGATGAAATGATTATCAAAATATTCACATTTCCCATTATCACACTCTTTTTTTCATACTTACACTCACGATTATTGTTATTTTCGAGAATATTAAAAAGGAAAGGAATAGTTAAAACTTGTAACTCAACTCGTAGCGGCAAACTGCGGATCTGACACCGATATTTAGATCAACATTTAAATACTAATTTAAAAAATGATTTTCATATATTATATATTATTTTAATTTTTATGGAAAAAATTGAACTGAACTTGAATTTCCTTACTGATTAATAACATAGAAATACAATATAAATATACAAAAACATAGAAATAAGTATAAATAAACTTATAGATTTTAAATACGCTATAAAATCATTATAACAAAACCTAATAACGTACTAAAATAAAATAAAAAACCACTTAATAACACAAGTAACACATGATCACTCTTTAAGTGATGGACTTTCTGAGTTGGCGATGGGCCAGAAATCACGAACTGTTACTTGTCTACCTGTGATTACAAATTCATCAATAACAATTCCAAACTGTTCTTCACAGTGATTGGCGATAGAACCGAATGGAATTGATTAAGACAAAACCTCCTTCCGCCGAATCGTGTCAATGATATCGCGTTATGGCCACAAGTGCTATCCGAAAAAAACAAAGGATATTTTTGATAGAGCGCGGTCCAGTACAGGTAAAAAACAATTCCTATCCTTCAAATAGATCTAAAAGATATTTTTCGAATTCTTATTTTACTAAAAAAAGGTTTAATAATGAAACAGTTTCAAGAACCAGGCTGATTTATTTAAATCAACTGATTCGGTTTATTGTTTTTATTATAAACTCCTTGATGCCGTTGTCACTCCTGTTAATGGTAAGATAGGTTATAAAGATTGGCAAAATTTGCCTATAACCTTAGAGCGTCATGAAAAGAGCTCAGCGCACCTAGTTTGTCTTAAGAAACATATTACATTAAAAATTGGCATTTTAAAAGACAAAACAGTCGATTTCCTGCACCAAGCTGAAATTGGGCGAGAAAAAATCGTCGGGTGGCAGTAATCGTACGAATAATCCATATTATTCGGTTTTTAGTGAAGCAATGTCTAGCTTTACCGGGAAATTCTGAAAAAAATCATGAGTCTGATAATGGTAGTTTTTTGAAACTGGTTGAATATATCTCTAATTTTGATGATGTATTCGCAGAACACATTGCCCTTATTGAAAAATCTGAGTCACGCCTAACTCATTATCTTGGCCACAATATTCAGAATGAATTAATACAATTATTAGGAAAAAGAATAAAAAAAAAACGATTGTTTTGGAATTGAAACAATCCAAATATTTTTCAATTGTATTAGATTGCACTCCATATATTGCACATATAGAACAAATATCGGTTGTCGTACAGTTCGATCTTTTAAATACAAATGACGACAAGGCTGAAATAAAAGAACATTTTCTGGAATTTTTCCCAATTACAGATGCAACTGTTCAGGCTTTAACTCAATTTTTGTTAGATTTTTTAAACTCTAACGATATTGAAATACAAGATATGCGTGGCCAATGTTATGATAATGCCGCGAATATGAAAGGAAATCCAGGTCTCCAGAAACGAGTTTCAGACTTAAACCCGCGCGCATTTTACCTTGCGGTACCTTGTGCGGCACACAGCCTGAATTTGATAGTTAATGACGCTGCTAAAAGTTCGTTAGACACTGTCAATTTTTTTTCAATTGTACAAGAAATTTATATTTTCTTTTCTGCGTCAAAAGCTGGCAAACTCTTGCCAAAGAAATGCCAACTTTAACACTAAAACCACTCTTAAATACTCGATGGGAGAGCAGAGTTGAAGCAATAAAAGCTCTACGATTTAATCTAGGAAACGTATATGATGCCTTGTTTATCAGATATTCCGATAGAAACAAAGATGCGGAGTTGAGAAATTTGGCGAATTCGTTGTCACCAAAAATTAAGTCATTCAAATTTATCTGTTCCCTAGTTTTTTGGTTTGAACATTTAAGCAAGACAAATTCAGATAGCAAGACTCTGAAAACCATAGCCGAAGAGGTCGACGCAATTGCCGTATTTCCCGCACCAGCTCGCCCTCCCGCGCGTAGAAGGTTTTTTGACTATGAGGCAGAAGATGAGCCGATAACAGATGTAGAAACATATTTCAAAGTAAATTTGTATTACTACACCTATCAATAAGTTCGACAAACGGTTCGAACTTTTGAATCAATATAATATAATGTTTTCATTCCTTCAAAAATTAAATGAATTAAATTGAAGGATTTGGAGATTGATACAAAAAGAGCATATTGTTCTAATTTAGAAAATAAACTGTGCCCTGCTGGTTCTTCAGATGTAGAAAAGTTAGAGCTCTTTAATGAAATCGAATTATTACCGACGTTCATTAATGAGTCTACTACACCGTTGGAGTTTTTAAATTGTGTGTTGAATAATAAATTAATTTGAGTCTTATCAAATCTGTCCACAACACTTACGATTTACCTCACATTGCCAGTCACTGTAACTCACAGCGAAAGATCATTTTCCAAACTAAAGTTAATTAAAAACTATCTAGAACTGTTACTGAAAAGTAGGCAGTTAAGCCCATCACTGTTCTGAGTAGACTTCTTTACAAAAGGCGGGATTTTTCCACTGCCTAAAATTCTGGATTTCGCTAGATAAAATGATATCACAAAGCATATATTTCTTTAAAATTAATGAATGTCATACATTTGTTAATTCATTAAATATGAAATATTATTATTATTGTTATTTACATTGCTATATTTAAGGAAAACTAGGATAAACTTTAAGATACATTTTAATAATTGTAATTGAATCTGATCCAAAATTATGTATTACTCTTATTAATGTTCAAGAAATGTTAAGAAGAATGTTTAAAATAAAGATATATTTAAATGTTATAATATCCCAAATTTTATTTTATTTACTTCAATGGATAAATATACTTATTTACAGAATATACTTATTTAAATTATTTTTGTGTTTGTTTATTTATTATCTTTTTTATCTAATTCTGGTTTTGTTAAATCATTGCAAAATTTTCTTTTTCAGTACGAACTATGTATGTTTAGCTTTTTGTTGCATTTGAATACTAAAATATTACAAAATATTATAACTTGAGTCGTTTTAAATATTAATAATAAATTGTAATGTGAAATTTACAAATATGAAGCAATGACGGATAAGAAAAAAAAATTTAAAAGTAGGGTAAATTTCGTTCCAAAACATCACTGCCTCTTATCATTTCCTATGTTGATGTGTTAACCTGGCCGAGTTTGAGAGCAGGTTTTGTTTGAGAGGTGTTTGTTGTCCCTTAATAAATGGAATGTTTTTCAAATCTTTATCCTTAGGGATAAAATTCGACACTTCATCTGTAAAAAACTATTTCTTAAAAAAATATAATATTCCATTTTATTTTTAAAATAAGTGAACTTAATAAATTTATGTGTTATTACAGTTTACTCAGTTATAATCTAAATTGAAATATTCTGCATTAGAGTGGGATAGTGATGTTTCCTATTTTTTCTTCAAATAAGAGGTTTTATGGCTATGAATGGAAATTCTACAGGTGTTTATCATGAAAAACAGGTAAGATAAAAATATCATCAGCCACTTATAGGATCTCATGTATAGCTAAACCTTTTCTAGATTTTTAACTTGAAATTGAGTCAATTGAATTATTGAATCCAGGAAGAATAAAAATTGTATCCTTTCTGGATGAAACATTTAATTTAAAATAGTGAATGATTCTTTATTTCGAGTCTTATTTATATTACAATGTCCCTACATTTTAATTATTTTTTTTAGTATTAGGCAGATATTGAATCAATGAAGTAATTGAAATCAGGATCGGTATAAATATTAGACTTTCAAAGTGAGACATCTAATTTTAAATTATGAATAGTATGAATTTATGCTCACAAGTTTTTGTTTTGAAGTAAAAGAGTAGCAGCTCTTT
This sequence comes from Troilus luridus, assembly GCA_964056705.1. Taxonomy (NCBI): domain Eukaryota; kingdom Metazoa; phylum Arthropoda; class Insecta; order Hemiptera; family Pentatomidae; genus Troilus; species Troilus luridus. The sequence goes on along the minus strand of OZ057415.1, from coordinate 91,951,621 downwards.
CTTGTTGATTACGGACAAACATTTTGTAATTATTTCAGAGTCTTAGTTCCTATAAACATTTAGATTCCCTAACTCGAATCGACCGGAAATTCTGATGTATGTTATTTGACTTTTGATTTCTTGCAGCTCTGGTGAATTCAATTTTTTGTGTCATTTCTTGTTGTTTAAAAAATAAACAGGTGTTTTCTAGATTTAACTAGTTTGAGATAAAGTTTTATCTACATCATTAGAGAAGATACAAAATATTTGCCTGTTTTGGAACTAACGTGTTATGTTTAATGATTAAAACTAAATGTTTCTCTTACTGCACCGTAATTTTACTCAAAAGTAAATTTTCATTAATGAATGCATTGATTGAACAATATTTATTATCACAATTTTCTTTTCTTCTTGATTTGAAAAACATTAATATTAATTGTGGTAAGTTTACTTTTGGTTACCTCTGAATGTTTTATGGGTAAGTGACCCGGTTAATACCAACTCTATTGATCCTACTATCTTGTTTTCAAGAATATTTTGAATAATAATATTTATGTCTTCACTCAGTATCACATATATATTTATCATTGTTGAAATATTCCGAATAATTCAATTATGCTAAAAAAAATTGTTTGTTATGTTTAATATTATAGATTCATTTTTTAGGAAACATAGTTACAAGTTATGATTGGCACATTCATTAATAAATTTAAAAAAAGTAATCAGATAAGGTAATTTCATATTTGCTGAATCTCGTTTTATTATGTAATTAGTCTTGTCATATTCCTGTTATATAATTTTTGTTATTGTTTCTAATGAAGAATAAATTTGAGTAGGTGAAAAATTTAATCATAAATTTGAATTGAACAGTTTCAGTAGAATTATTTAATTTATTTTAGATCTTGATATTCAGTCTATTATTTATTTAAACCTATTAAATGTTCAACTTTTTCATTTATTGACACTGTTTTTTATATTTTTATTTATGTGTATTATGGAAATAAAGATATAATTCACAATATATAATAACAGCTGAGGTATCAGTTTTGAGTATTGAATTTATTTGTGAAGCCTGCTAGTTACGATACAGGAGTATGCTCTGAACTCCACATATCATGGCTATCGCTATCCCTTTTCTTTGCCCTGTTTTAGGTCTAAATTTTTTTAATGTATCTTTTGTTTGTTTTTGATAGAATGAAATTTAATTGAAATACTTTGACCTAAAAATAATAAACTGTACAGCAAATAACCTGTGTTTATTTGCTTTTATTTTTTATTAATATTCATATTTACATGTAAACCTACCAATAAGCGTTCATTGAAAACAGTAATATGTAGACAAATAAATTATATAATGATACTCCAGCTTTATAAATGGCGAATACCCTACATTTTGATGTTTTTAAACGCGATGGAAATGAAGAAAATAATGAAGGAGCAGCCCCCTTTGTTTTCTTTTTTTTTTTTTATAATTTTTCTGAAAGGCGATGAATTTTCAATATCAAAAAGGTTGGTATCAGTTCCCGACAGATGGCACTTTCAGTTGAGTCACAAGTTTTTAACTTTTCTTTCTTTTCCTTTTTAATGTTATCCAAAATTACAAATACTTCTGAATTTAGTATGGAAAAAAAGAATGTAATTACGGGAAATGTGTATTTTAAAAAAAAATCATTTATCAAGAAACGAACATACATCATCTATACTTTGGAATGCTAGTTGAAACATTCCTTTCTTGAATGCTTACCAAAATACCTCCAAATAACCAGAAAATAATGCATCTTTCATATTCCTCATAGTTTGCCATGATAATAACCTACGAGAAAGTTAAATAAAAATATTAATTATAATATATATTTTTTTAGGTTAAAGAGCTATGTGCACTTCATGCTTTAAATAATTTATTTCAATCAAGAGATGCCTTCACTAAACCTGAGTTGGATGAAATATGCCAAGCGCTCTCTCCCCACGTTTGGATCAACCCTCACAAATCTTTCCTCGGGCTGGGAAATTATGATGTCAATGTAATAATGGCTGCTTTACAGCGTAAAGGCTGTGAAGCAGTCTGGTTTGATAAGAGAAAGTAAGTATTTCAAAGGCTACATATATGTGTATATATATATATTTTAAATACCTCACTAAACAATTATTTAATTTAACAAATATGATTTATTTATTTATAAATATTCATAGACCTCCGGAATGCTTGGAGTTATCTCACATCAAAGGGTTTATTCTCAATGTACCAAGTGACTACAGATTTGGTTTTGTTTATTTGCCATTAAAGAAAAGACATTGGATTGCGATTCGACAGGTTTCTGGCATTTTTTACAATCTGGATTCGAAATTGGATACTCCGCACATAATTGGTCAGGTATCAGTATATTTAATTATTTTACTATTTAGGCTTGAACATACTCACATAAACTCACACATCCATTTATACTCACACTAAATGTGAGAAATGCCTTCAACTCGGACAGATGGTTCTAGATATGGGATGCTCTTCAAGAAATGGATGTCCCCATGTGCGTCAGGAGGACAGGAGAATAAACAGTAAATACTTATGGACATGACTTACATAAGTTTAAATAAAGATAGGGAGCATATTCTTATTCAAGGTAACTGGTTCTGTGCCTGCGGAATGTCTTGTATGATATTGTCCTCAATCTTAGCCGGAGGTTCAAAATAATAGGCTTCTCTGATGGATTTCTCCCTGGTCGATTGAAAAAAAATAGAAAGACTAACTAATGCTGGCTGAATTTGGCTGATTCAAAGCTGGCTGGTATTTTAAAAGGATGTAAACTGGACTGAATTTATCTAATAATTCCTTCTCCCAATGAAAACCTTTTTCCAGTAATTTATGAAATACAACTTTATTATATGAAACGTTTCGACAAACATGTCATTTTCAATCCATCCAAGAACTTATTTTTTTATAATTTCATCTTTATCATCATCTTGAAAAGAGTTACAAGTCACTTATCTTTTTTTTTATTTATTGTCATTTTTTTAAAAATATTTTACTTGGAGGTCCATTATCCTCCATGGTCCTTTTTGTTACCAGCTGGCTGGTATTCATAGGGCTGGCGCTGGCTAACAGCAAAACAGAATTCTTGTCCTAATCAAGAAAAGGAGGGTACATAACTCTGAGGATGGATAAGCAAAGGGTGGTATGAGGGTTAAGGTGACTAGAGTATCCATAGCTCACTACACTTTTTACAGATTGCAAAAAAAAGAAAGCATTCATAAATCAGAGACGATCACACACCATAGATCGAAGAAAGGAAGGAGATTGTTAAAAAATGGGGACGATTATGTGATACGGCATCTAATTGGAGACAGATCCATAGATAGTCATCATCAAGTTGATATGTTATCAAGGAGCTGAAGAAGGTAGAATTGTGAGCCTAATACAGAAGGTATATTACTATTATGAATGAGGTAGCACACAGCCATTTCTGTCCTCATATTTTGAAAATATCTACCAACCCTCTATAAAAAACATACATACATACCTACATTTTATTTATTTGGCGATATCCACCAACCCTCATGAAAGACAAACACATGCACACTTAAATATACATATACATATTAATAAGCTCAAATATTTAATTTAGTTTATTTTTACACGTCATAACTGTATTGTTAACACTCTCCTAAAAACCAGAGAATAAGGGTGCTATAAAAAAGGATACTACTATAGCAGGAAAATCATAATAATAATTAAAGCATTGTTGTAGTTTAATTTATTTAATAAAATAAAACTAAACATATCTTTAACACTTAACAGTATACTTAACACATTTCTGATTTTTATGGTATAAACTAAGAATTTTTTTTCATTTAGATATTTTAAAAATTATTTGCTAATTTATTTTTTTGTGCAAAAGTTTTTCCTACAAAAATGTATGGAACGTGTGTAACACATTCAAAATATTTTTCTATTGTTTCTATCTCTTTCTTTTCCTTTGTTTTCTTTCTTTTTTTATGATCCTTGAACATTCATTACAACATCAATGGATGTTTTCATAAAATTGTCCCGTTCTTCTTTTCCGCCTCTACAGCCCATCACTGAGCCTTGGCCTTCTCGATAGGCCTTCGCCAGTCCTTCTTGTTCAGTGCAGTCGCTGAACTAAATGTTGGAAGGTCGCCTTCCAGTTCCGAACATTTAGTAGGCTCCTGGAGTCCTGACTGACCCCATCCACCCATCGCAGCTTGCGTCGTCCTACTCTTATGCCCTGTACCTTTTCTTCAATTGTTCTTCCAGGCCCTTTAGCACTTGTCTTTCTGCCAAAATGGCCAGCCCAGCGCAACCTACCAAGCTTTATTACTTTGACCTCATCTGGGGCCTGGAATAGACTTGCCAGCTCCACATTGGTATGTCTCCTCCATGCGTAACTGGATCCATCCTCTAAGATAGATCCATATATTCCCTGTAAAATCTTCCTTTCAAAAGTTTGCAGTGATTTTTCATAGGCTTTCTTCATAACCCAGGCTTCTGAACCATATAGGACAGGCCAGGACGAATAAGCTTTTTGTAGAGAATCGTTTTCATATTCCACAAAAAGTGTTTGCTTTTCATATGTCGGTTTATTCCGAAAAAGGATAACTTTGTCCTCTAACTCATCGTAGTTTACATGATTGTCTTCAAAATCATCAAAACTTTTTAATTCAGTAATCTTCAAACAAAATCTTCCCAACTTTCATAATTGTTATAACCAAAATAAAATTTTATTGAAATAAAAATCATTTAGGTCGTCATGACGAGGAATTTATATAAATCACTTACTCACTCCCTGTTGGGGGATACAGTCCTGCCAGGACCTGAACTTTTGCCACCTATTCTCGCTCCTCCAATCTTTCTTAAATCGACTTCCAAGTCACCCATCCACCGACACCGGAATCCATTCTTTCAACTTGCCCCAACAATCTTAACCTGCTCTTCTTAATAGCTCTGAGGGTGTCAGGCTCCCCATACAATTCTATTGGTTCAGCATTCACCTATTTCTTCTTCACTCCTGATTCCCGGCCTATGCTCTTCTCTGAAGTGGCCAAAGATCTTTCTCAGGACTCTACTTCTTTCCCAAACAAGAATCTTTATAACAAATAACATTTCAAAGGGAAAACATCAATTGGGCTATATCAGGTGAATTTATGTAAATAGGAATGTTATAATAAACTTTTTTCTGTATTAATTGTTTAGGTTATGATAATTTATCAAATTAATATTTTATAATTGAATACAATTTTTTTAAGGAGAATGATTTAATGGCCTACCTTAAAGAACAACTGGACAGCAGGGACAAAGAGCTTTTTGTGGTCGTGAACCGAGACGTCGAAGAGAAGCATTTGTGGGAGAAGGAAGATACGCAGACTATTTCCAGATAATAGTCTTGAAATGATTGCCTTCAACACTTAGTACAAAGGGACCTGATATCTGTCTTGTCTTAAAAACTTCTTTTATTATTATTTATCAAATTACAATAATTAACTATTTAAAAACTTATATAGTCTGTTTTGCCAAAGTAATAATGTACTACTAAAGACCATCAAAATCCAAAATCGTTTCTGGAAGGTCATTTAAGCTTTCTTGATAATCTTTCAAGAGTACAAATTAGTTGTTGTTCGTAAAATCGTGTGATAAGATGTGTAAATGTTGTATATTTTTATTTACGCGTGAATGTCAGGTGTTAAGGTGCTAATTTAGATCCGACAAAATACTGTGTTAGCTTTTATAGTAGCATTATATTTACGTGTTACACCTAAATTTAAACCTTAAAAAACTCTTTTATATCTTTTTCTAAATTTCCGATTTGTTGAAAATACCATATTAAGGATGTAACAGCATTTATTTTTTTATTTTAGAGATGTGTTGTTTATTTTATAAAATATTTTTATACTTGTGCCTAATAATTTATTTGTATAGTTGTAAAAAAAAAATTATAATATAAAAAATATATCAGTGCCAGAAAGCTTAAAATCTTTATTGCATTTAGAAAGTTATCATTGAGAATAAAGTTGTAATATTAAATTATTAATTTTAGATTTGATTATAATTAAATTTTTATTTATTAATTTATACACAATTACTTTTTAAAATATATGTTCCGTTCTTTGTAAATAATGAGGTTATTATCAAAGCTTTAGAGTGCTATTATTAAGGTCTCATTTTTATTACACATGATCAATTTTAAATTATTCAAATTTAAAATTTGTTGCTATCAACGGCCTTCTTCTTATTTCTTATTTACTTCTTCTCATGATCTGTAATCTGTAATATTTCTGGTACCCTGATTCACGCATTTCAGTGTAAGAATTTAAATGTAGCTTATATGTTCTGTTTGATGTGATTTGATTCACTGATTGTTATCATGGATTCTTCCAGTATTAAGATCATTTAAAAAAAAAAAATCTATAGTTTCGGTATTTTTAAAAATATATTTTATTAAATGTATTTTATGAAGAGAAATCAATTTTATATCAATTAATAATTCAGATATATATTTCGTGATAAATTTCATAAAAGTTTTTCTTGACTGTAGTAAGTGGATGCAATTTTTGTTAATTTTTACTTCTAATTAAAAATAAAGATGTAAACTGCATTTTAACATTTAAACTTTTGTTATTGTTTTTTAAAGTCTTGAGTGGTCCAATGTGATAGTAAATAATCATGTGCAATAAACTTAATTATGAAGTAAAGTTAATTTGATTGCTGGTTTGTTACTTTCTGAAATAATTTCACATCTATATCAGCATCTTAGTATTTAATTATTTTCCCTTGTTCAGTTGTTATTATGAATTTTATTGTATTCTATAATTTACTGTTTTGTTAAGAATATTATTTTCTGACAATTTGAAAATGACCTTTTTATAAAGATGGCAGTTATTTTTCTCGGGGAACTTGTGTTATGAAATTCATTAAATAGTGAAAGTTTCTAGTTCTTCTATGATGGTTGTTTAAAAAAAAATTGTTTAACTCCGCTCGTAATTTTCAATGACCTTTAGATGTTCAGAACACAATGACCATTCTAAACATACAATTTTTCAAGTACAGGGAAAAGAGCCTTTTTGTTTTTCCTTGTCCTTATTTACAGTTTGTTAATCAAAATTTACTTTGAGGAAAGGATTTCGGTTAGACTAAATATTTCAATTTATAAAGGAGGCATTTCATACATCAATTATATAAAAATGTGCCAAATTCAGAGCATTTTAAAAATTATTATTAGAAAAATAAACAATTTATTTAATATTTTTATTTAGATTATTCCATAATTTTATAGATTTCTTTTAACAGAGATTAGATGTGTTCAAATAATGGGAATTAGTAGATTTAAAAGATTGCAAGAAGATATAACAATTTTTAACAGGTATTTCAGATATAGATAAGTTTGATAAAATCATTTGTAGAATGTAATTTTAAAGTATTAATTCTGCAAATCAGAGGTAAACTGCCATAACATGTTTCAGATCTCTTTATATAGCTTGTGGAGAGTGGTAAATCTATAAATTTGAGCTTTTGTATTAATTTATGATAAAAATATATGACCAAAGTAATGCATATACAAAAATAACTCTGACGTACATAATTATTCTCGTTATGTTTAATACTAAATTTACAGACTCGACATTTTTTATTCAAACTGAGTTTTGATAGCAACATTTTTTAGAAAAGTCACATAAACAGAATTAGGCATCATTTTTGACTATTTTATAGGAATGAGGTAAACTGAATGCTATTATTTGTTATAAACTAATTCCGAATCCTTTTTAATCTAAATATTATCAGGCTAAAATATTCGTTGATATTCAGGATAAAATATCGGATTATAAATATACAAAAGCTTCATGTAATATACAACGTTAAAGGAATAAGTATCTGACATTTAAAATAAACAGTTTAACCAGCATTTCCGATATTACCGATTCTATAACGAGAATCGGGCACTTACAGACCTCGTCTGCTCTTGAGAACTTAATGGATTGTTGCAAGACTTATTTATGAATATATCATAAAATATGTATTTATTTTTAAAATATGAAGCTTGGGCCAGTCACATTAAATAATTTTATAAATCTAGTGTTTGTTGATTACTTGCCTGTTATTTGATGTCTATGTGCAATTTGTGGTTATGTATTTTATAGGGTTTTTTTCCTCCAATTGCTATTTTCAATGTTAAGGCACTTTTAAAGCTATTATTATGTACTTAAATGGAATGAAAATTATTATTTTTTTTTAGTTTTAATTAATTGTTGTGTTGTGTGATCGTTTATAGGATCATTGTGTCAAAGATATAAATATTACTGTAGATTACTTTTTAATTATAAAGCACCATTATAATTGTTGCATATTGTATTGGAAATTGTTCTACAGAATTCATAATGTGTATAGAATTGTATATTGTACTTAGAGCTCACTTTTTATACTACATATCTTTTTAACAAGATGAAAAAAATGTTACGTTTTACTACTTTTATATGTAATTGTTCTTTTATGTTATTTTGTTGTGTGGCAATAATTATTATCATACAAGTGTGTTGGACCTGTAAACAAAGAGGAGGCCTATGTTGTTTTATGACACTATGTATATTGAAGCTGTTTTTTAACTCCTTAATCAGCAATAAATAGATGATGTAGTTTGTTACTTTTTATAAAATAGATTTTTTATAAAGATCGTGATTGTAAGAATAATAGTTTAATCAATAGTTTCTTGGTTGTTTATTAACAAGGTTAAAGAAGTGAATTTTAGCTGTTAATAATTTCTGAAATCAGTCTATTTAAAATATAAAAAATGTGGTTTTTAAACTTATTTATGTTTGTTTTGTTTTAATTTTACTGTTTTATTGAGATGATGCCATTAATTCTGTCGTTTTGTTTTAATAAAAATAATTTATGGTTCGTTTAATTGTTTCTTTTCCTTTTAATAACTAGCAGCCTTACATCCATTATTATGCTTTTTATTGTATCATTATTATTATTATCATTGACAGTATCATATTTAAAAAGAATATTAAGAAGGATGACATATCCTAACTCAATTGTTTTTAATGGGAGTAAAGTTATCATTTTGATTTTTCAGTAAAATTCTGTCTACACATTTGTTTTTTCATTATTGCATAAGGGATGACCTGTGGTGTAGTAGTTAGCATAACAACTGTCTATGCCATAGCAGTTGTAATAGCGTGATGAATAGTTGTGGTATTACAGCAGGTGGCCTTACGATTTTATAAAGGGAAAAAAATCCTTAATTATACCGTCATTTAGAGGGGTCAAAAAAGTCAATCCCCAGCCTATGTGGTGTCAAGTACCCGCCATAGTAATGTCGGCCAAGTAGCCATATTCGTTTACAGTGATGTTAAATGAATAAACAAACACAGATAAAAACAGATTGATTTTATATGTTATATTAAATTTCTAAAAATTAATTTAATGGCTCAAATATTATTAATCAAGTCACAACCTAGTATTAACAAAAGTATGTAGAAACTTGAAGTATAATCAAGCAATTTAGAGCTAAAAATAAATTGAATTAAGACATAACTATTGACATTATAAAGATAGAGGCGATTAAGTTAACCACAGCACTGCATGATGGGCGCATATATGTTCAAAGTGGTTAAAAGCTTAAAATGCTGTACTTAGTGAAAGAAGGCGATTGTAAGTTATAACAATATTATTTGAACAGATTTCCACTTGCTTTGATGGAATACTGTCCAAACTTTAAACTAGTTTGAAATAAACTTGTTTACTGGTATAAAATACAAACCTTAAGTAACTTTACTCTTTGTTTATAGAAGAATAAAACGGGTACTTAGTGATAATTTATTTATTTATATACAGTTCTAACAATTATTGATACCATGTTTAGAATCTAAGATAAATAACAAACTGGTAAAATTTTACAACTTTTTTATATATTTGTTAAATTAGATCATAAATTATTTTAATATCTCAAATTAGACAGTTTTTTTTTCTATCCATAAAATAATTTTAACTTCTTTTATTCATTGATATGGATAAAGACAACTATTAGAATCACAATTGATTGACTACACATTACTGTTTGTTTATAATTATCATTAGAATGTCACTAATTTTCATTCATATTGTTTTAATTTCATATATTTTAGAATATTTTTTTTACGTTTAAGCATTATCTTTTTTATTGATTCTTAGCTCATTGCTTTGTCATTTAAAAAATTGTGCTTTCTTTTTCATTAGGAACTTTCGTTCATTCAATTTTTTATAAATATAACATAAATATGAAACAGAACAAATAAATAGGTAGAATTGGAACTTAAATCTAACTGCACTCCTTGTTTGGCGTTAACAAGAGCCTGTCCCTGTTAATTTTCAGTTTGTCAAGTGTTGAGTAGACGATAGTTCTTGCATCAACGGATATATCTGTTGTTCTTCCAAGAACCCATATAAAATCTGAAACAAATCGATCAAGTCAAACAATGAATTCCCATAATTATTTTTTTGAAATAAACCATGAAAGTCAAAGCACAAACAAATATTTTATATACTTTCATATAATTTTTTTTATAACAGATTAGTTTTTCTTGATTATTTTGATTGATAAGATAGAAAGAAGTCTGTCAAAAGTCTTTCTTAACATTTATTATTGAAAAAGTTCCTTTTTTATAATTATTTGTTTCCTTTACCCCAGCTCTAACAGCTATTCAGTCACCTTTATTTAAATTATTTCAATCACTCTACCTTCAAAGATAATAAACAGTCTATGTAAAGCTACTAAGAATAATTTTAAAACTATTTTTTTTTTTTACAATTTATTATTCTAGGCACTGCTTAGCCATTATTTAATACTGGGAAGAAAATAAATTAGTTATTGAGTTACCAAAACAGAAAAAAAAAATTAACCCAGAAAAGATAATTGATATAAATTAGGGAAATAAAAATATTTCAACTAAAAAAAATTGAATACTGGAATAAGGAACATAAGGAATCAGGGTTCATATCTGGCTGTGGCAGATAAATTATTTAATCTCAAATGGACCCTGTTCGATCTACAGACACTCCCGGGGCTCACCCAGACTCTATAAATTGGGTACTCTTAATAAAAACCTGGTGGTTGAGCATAATATTGGACAAATCAATTCCTTGCTCTACAATTGTCCAAGAAACAGTATACCATAAACTGAACCCAAGACCTTTCATGGGTTGTAGTGTTAAAAGGTTTTTTTTTTAATACTTTATATCTGTTGAAAAATGTAGATTAGTTCTGAATTGGGTCGTTCTTTCAAGGTGGTTATTGTTTCTCATTTCTAATAATTGTCCAAAAGAAAGCTATAATTAACGCATGACAATACTATATTAATTAAGATATGTATAGAAAATATAAAAATATTCACCTGCATGAAGAAGTCTAAAATCTGTACAGGAGTATATTAATGCGAAATCCTCGTAGTTTGTATCAAGCACGATGTATTTGCCACTGCCAGGAGCCATTCTTGCTATCACTGATGGTAAGTTGCTTTGAAGTACCATATTAAAAACACCAGGAGTCACTGAGATGTCATCCACAACATATGATGATTTACTCAACGTCCCTCTCCTTAAAAGAATTTCTTAAATTAGGAAATTTACTTAATAAAATTGTATAGTTCAAATTGAGTAATGCTAATAGCACAGCAGTTTATCAGGTATCTAGTTACAACAGATAAATTTTGGTGTTGGGAGTAGCATTAACAAAGAGGATATTATTTTTTTTCACTACTACTACAATATAAAATAAACTAACAATACAATTTATATTTATATAATTTTTCACCTTAGGGTATTATAAGGTTTTTACATTTATTTACAAGTCAACTGTGTGCAAGTTGGTACAATTTAGGCTATCATCAACTTTCTTTCTTTACAAAAATAGGAGGAACCATTTTATGGCTTAACTCACCACAACTAAACTAAAAATCTTTACACACTGGTCTGGCATTATGCACTGCATATAATTGTTAATGTTTCTATTTAATTTATCACTTTTCTAATAATGAGGAAATGGCTCACCGTATCTTGAGCAATTTTGGAAATAGGGGATACGATAATAAGTAAAATTATTTGTGTAAAAATTCACTGAAGGAACAACCTATGACCATTTCCAACATTGTTTAATTTTTTATTATAGTCCAAATAAAGGTCATTAAAACAGACATTTTTATTACATATTATGCTTTTTAATTTGCTATAAGTAAAATTTGGTTAACAAAATAGTTTTAAAATCTGTCAAAAGAGGCCAGCACTAATTAGGGATGGTTAAGATTGTAGCCAACAGAGAGCAAAGTAAGTCCTGTCTCATGTATATTAAAAATTAAGCTCTTCTAAGCTCCTTTTCTCCTGATGCTAAAAGAAGATTTAAAACTTGGAAAGCCTCAAATCAAGAACGGTAAGTACTAAAAAAAGGGGTTTCTTTCTAACTGCAAGACCTCTTGTATCTAGACCTCTAGACCATGAGTATCTAGTGTTTTAGATTATTTTAAACGATAGTTACTATTATTTTACAAAGAAAAACTTATCTTAGTAATAAAAGTATATAAATCCCATCAATAATGAATAAAGTATAATATTTTATATAGTTCTATTTATTATATACTGACGTCCACTGTGCCCCCCTCCCTACTTCATTCCTGGATTCACTACTACTTAATGCGTATTTTGTCGAAAATTTCGGGCATTTATACAAGTAATAATATATTTAAATTAAATCAGTATATCATCGACGTAAATATTATTTCAAAGAAGAAATTGGATCTAAAATAACCGAAATAATTAACATAATTTCGTCACGACTGTTCCAAAATGTAGTTTCATAAATCCCCCCCCATCTTAGAGTCTAATATACATTTTTATAGAAGTTTTCGTGTATTCTTTACGAATTCAGAAACAAAAAACAATTTATTATGTTCATAAAACATTTTAAACACGTCATAAATATTAATTGTATAGTTTTACATTTCTAAAATAATTATTAATTGGTTGGTATTAACTTGGCGGTATGTAATCCACAGTTCTTCAGCCAGAAAAAAAATCTTTTCATCATTGAATAGATAACATGGTGGAAAAGGTGCTTCAGAAAAAGTAAGCTTTAACTTTTATCTTTAAACAATTTAATCAAAATATAATTATTATAACTTTGAGAATGAAAATAATCATTTCTAAGTTTAACATTTAATAACTAACTCTTAATTGCATCCAGGAGTTATTCACTATTCAAATTGATTAATCTTACTCCTTATGAGTTTAAATATATATCTTACATCACATTTGTATACAATAATTAGCTAATCTAGTTGTTCGGCATAATTAGTTTTAAAGTAATATAACTAAATATATTTAAGTGTTAAATAGTTGACCAGATAATTCAATCCATTTTAACTAAATATAAGTTTAAATTCAAGATTTTTATTTTAAAAAATTAATCAAGGTGGATATCGTGTGATTCAATTTCAATCTGATTTTTTTCATTTTAGTTCATAATATTAACTATTTTTAATTTTATTACCATGGAAGATTGTATTGTACTTCCACTTTCATCGTATCGTTTGGGAAGACAGTAAAGTTGAGTTTCGGGCATGTTGTGGATGATTCGAATATGTAGAATGATCTTTCGACTTCCACCCATTCACCTGTGAACTAAAATGAAATTTTTATTTAAAAAAAAAATGAAACTATATTGGCAATATCTACTAATTATGCAAAACTATGATATTTTTTAAAGGGCATAGGTTTAAACAATAATTCCTTAAACTGTAAAATATTGTTTACTAGAAACAGACGTTTTGACCCACATTGCAGGTCTTCTTCAGGGTTGGTAATGTTGGTCACAAATATGGTGGTAAACCTAAATAATCATTATTTAGGTTCACCCTCATATCTACCATTTGTTACTGATTATAGGCAATCAGTAACATGGGTCGAAGTTATCACTACTCAAGGAATTCCTTTTTTGATCTTCATCCAGACCATTTTCTTCTCCATATTTTTATGGTCAATTAATAATTAAACTATTTCATATTTTTAATTAGAATCATTCTACCATCCTCTTAAACCATATCTTTAAATATTTTTTATTTTAAATACATTAATAATGTATATCAGTACCTTACATATTATTTAAAAAGTTGGAATAATAAAATTTAAGGATCTATAAAATGAATTCTCTATTTATGGCATCGTTATGTTACCCTTGTTTATTTGTCTAACCTGTTTTATCAAATTTGGTATCTTTTCCACAGGTCGCTTCGAGTTGAGTTACAACAAGTTTTAACTGTTTATTCATATCATTTTTAATATTTTCCAAACATACAAGTTATTGTTTGCTTTAGAATGGAAAAGAGAAAAGTTTCAGCTAACATTTCTAAGGATAGATGATATAAGCTTGTTGAAACCTTCATTTCTAGATGAAATGATTGCCGAATATATACAGTGGTGGCAAAAAGTATTTGCACACCCAGTTTTTATATAACTATCGGTCATAAGGGAAATAATAATCCACTGAACTTCACATTAATAAAAAGTATATTTAAAACTAAAACAATTCTATATGTGTACAATAATTAACTTTTTAGATTAATGGGGAAAAATTAAAAAAATAACACAATCCTCTGGCAAAAAGTATTTGCACACTTCCGATTATTTTTTTATTATTAGAATAAATATAAATTTAATGTTTCGTAAAAAGTCCATTGGCATGAATAATTGCCTGTAGAACTCTGGGCATGGAGTGGATCAAGTTTTTAACCAAGTCAAGACTGATTGTTTCCCATTCTTGGACCAGTACTTGTTTCAAATGGTGTCTTCCAGTCGTGTGATGCTTTCTCACATTCTGATGCAAGATGTGCCATAAATTTTCTCTAATATTTATGTCAGATAATTGAGGAGGGGTGTGCAGCTGTCTTTGCACATTAAATATCATCCATTCCTTGGTTTTGTTGGCAGTGTGTTTTGGATCGTTGTCCTGCTAGAACACATTTCGATCCCGGGTATTCATTTTTTGGGCACTTGCATACAGGTTATGGCGCAAAATGTTCACATACCCGTCAATCGAAACAAGATTTCCCACACCGCGGTATGAGACATGTCCACCACCATGTTTTACTGCAACAGAAACATTTTGCTTTTTCAATTCTTCCTTACGCCGCCTCCTAATACTCTTCTACCCATCGGAACCAAACAACTTGAACTTGCTTTCATCAGAGAATATGACATCCTCCCAAAAGCTATGCGGCTTATGTAAATATTCTCTGCCAAAAGCAGCTTTTTACGGTCGATTTCATTTATATAAAGTTTCTTTCGAGGTACTCTACCATGCAGGTCTTCAGAACTCAGGCAGTATCTTAATGTCCTGTCACTAACTTGAACACCAGTAGTTATATGGACCATATTAGCCAGGTCTCGAGAACTTACTAAGGGATGGTTAATAGCTTCATTTTTTATCTTTCTCCTCATCCTGGATTCAACTTTTTCGGACGGCCTTGTTGCTCACTGTTTCCAGTTGTCCCACGTTCCTCATACCTCTTTATGACTTACCTGACCGTAAACGAATTTATACTTAATAAATCTGCAATCTAACGGTATGATATTTGTTGACCCCACAACAAAACAATTTTTTCGCGAGTTCCCAAACTGAATTCACTTATTTTAGGCATGATAGTTAACCAGTCACTAAAGAATTTAGTTATTAATGCTTTAACAGTGTAGGAAAACATTAGATAGACTAGATAATACTGGTGTAAGAATTAATAAAAAGTAAACAAAGGATATTAGTGATAGTAGACAAAGTGTGCAAATACTTTTTGCCAGAGGATTGTATTATTTAAAAAAAATTTCCCCATTAATCTAAAGAGTTAATTATTGTACACATATATAATTGTTTTAGTTTTAAATATACTTTTTATTAATGTGAGGTTCAGTGGATTATTATTTCCCTTATGACCGATAGTTTTATAAAACTGGGTGTGCAAATACTTTTTTCCACCACTGTACATTTTCCATAATACATTCTTTTCCTTGCTAAAGCTCATGCTAACTTTATTTTTGGAAATTATTAAAAGGGGATAGAATATTTAAAGCAACAATCTCCGGAATTATTACCTTATGAGAAGTTCCATTCCTCCATCAAGTTTCTTCAAACAACTTGAGTTGGTACCATAGGATCCTAAAGTTGTACTTTTCCTTTTTCTGTTCCAATATAAAATTTAAACAATTTGATTTGGACAATTATATCATCGGTCCCCTCACTCTCTTCTACTAACAGGTAGTTAAAAATAAATTAATGCAAGCCATTTTGAAAGAATCAAAAGCATTCTCTTTCTATGTATGTACCTCCTTATTCACTTCCTTACTATCCCTTACTGTATCTCCATAATCAACCCATCTTTTATTGGAAAAAAATCTACTGTATTGTAGAATGAATATATGTGTGTATATATATATATATATATATATATATATATACACATACATATATATATAGAATCAGTATGAATTTATTGTTTACTTGTACATACATGATATTAAGGTTCTGTTACTCAGTTTCAATTAAAAATAAAGAAGTACTGGTAAGATAAAAATAACTAAAACTCAGGTAAAAATTCCGGACATTCTTTTAAATATAATGTTAATGTCGTTTTGAAAACGAAGCTAGTTCTAGTATTTTCTCGAGTATGTAGTATGTGTCTAATATTAATTATATATATATATATATATATATATATATATATATATATATATATATATATATATTCTCCTTGTTTTCCATCTGTTTCTATGGTTGTTTGTTATATGGAGATCTATCTACTGTAGTTGCCTGTCATTGTGATGAATTGGGAGAGGTATTCAAATTAAAAATGCTAAAATACACCCATCTTGAAAATGTCTGTGTAACGAAACCAAAATCTTAACTAAGCCATTATTAGTATTGTCTCTCAATTTACATTTACAGTAGAATAGTGGGGGATCATTTATTCGATTGTCCATTGACTGAACATTCAATTATCCAAACTGGCTTTATAGAAATGAGAAAGAGAGAGGTCGACATTGTAATTCCTAGAAAAAAAGTTTGAAGTGTATTTTCTTTCCCTTAAAATTTGATTTCCATAAAACTATTAAAATAAATTAACATGATGCTGTGTTACTCCATGCTTAATCTGACAATTCCTAATATAATATTCCCTTTTTCAGTCAATTTTAAGGGCTCTTATTCAGGAATCAAACTATTTTTATATTATAATTATAGAGGAGAAAATAGTCTTGGTGAAGTTAATAGTAATTTATTCAAAGAGTAAGAATAAATTAGAAACTTAATTAGTAAGAAACTATTTAGTAGTTTTCT
The DNA here is from genome assembly GCA_964056705.1 of Troilus luridus. NCBI lineage: Eukaryota > Metazoa > Arthropoda > Insecta > Hemiptera > Pentatomidae > Troilus > Troilus luridus. The sequence goes on along the minus strand of OZ057415.1, from coordinate 91,934,288 downwards.
ACCTTCACAAATACTTAAGAACATTTTCTCCTTCATAAAAGAATGAAATAATTAAACTACAATGAACATAAACTAGCAGTTGCTTAGAATCCTTTTTGTGTAGCTTTGAAAGGTAAGAATTAATTTTATCATTGGATAATATTAATAATAATAATTAACAAAGGGATTATAAGATATTCATTTGTTAAACACATTTTTGATCTTTTTTTTTTTGTGTAAGAAGCAAAATTGGTAGGTTTGGAAGTAATTATGCCATGCTGGAAATAATGCCATATGATTTCAAGACCTCATAGAACGAAGTTCAATGTCGGTTAAAAAACAAAGATAACAACATGGTTCTTTAATAAGAGCTTGTTAACAAGTTCTTTCGAGGAATTTTTTTTTTCCGTCCTTTTCAATACTAAACAATTATACAAATGATCCAATAATTATGAAGGTAAGCTAAAATTTGAAGTTTTTAACCTTGCTTATATTTTTGATAATTTTATTAATTAATAAATATCTTCAAGTAAAACAAATATACCTTTTTTTTTTTTTTACTGGACCCAGATTCGTTTGGCATTTGAAAGAGTTTATAAGGTCCATTGTTGATCACTGATATTTAAAAAAAAATTAAATATGCCTGCACTACTACAGTCGACGAAGGGTGATGGGTTCAATACATGTGTTGTTTCTAAACCGAGGTGATTTGTACTCAACCATAAGATTTCCCCCTGGTTAGAGGTACCCACTTTTTGGAGGCTGGGTGATCCAAGATGGGTCACCGATCACGCAGTGGATCCATAATTGTTTACTGATTAAATAATTCATCTGCCGCAAACGTCTCCTTACATAATATGCTACCTATACCTATGCCCTTATTAAATATAAGAAGATAAAATGTGTAACAAAAAAAATTATTTAGGATGTTCAATGAATTCGACAAGGAATACAGTATTTAGCTGGGAATTTTATTTTATGTTTTAGTACTGGTAGAATTAATAAAAATGAATAAATTAGAATGCAATTGGAGAAATCACAAAAAGCAAAGCCTTAAAAAACTGTGGCCTTAGTTGTTTATGGAGCGACTTGGAGCAAGGTTGCTGTTTCTAGTCGATGAGTCTGTTTGGACTGTTGATGTGAGATGTGGTGCTATTTGTCTTCTTTGATATGATTTTACCTTTAGTGTGTGTCATGATGATGCCTGAGCTTTTGAAAAGTTGACTGGTCTGGTTTTCCAATGTTTTAAAGACCCAAGCCTTAGATCAAGCATTTTGGGATTTTTCCTATTACATTATAAGTTATATTATTTACATTTCTTTTAGAGTTATAGATCATTTTATCAAAAAATAATCAATTGAATAATAATCACATAATTTAGGATATTTTTAACGGAAAGTCTGTTAAAGTTGTTTCTAACCCATTTATAGTCCTCGAACTATTAACGCATGGTGCAGTGGTACCCAACTTTTTTGTACCACATCTTCCCTTGTTCATTTGAAAGACTCCCAAGCCCATTTTACCATCACAATATACTTTATAAGTTTCAATTAAAAATAAAGAAGCACTGGTAAGATAAAAATAACTAAAACTCAGATAGGGTTACCAGATCAAAAAATAAAAATTCCGCTTTTTGAAAAAATTCCGGGCATTCTTTTAAATATAATGTTAATGTCGTTTTGAAAACGAAGCTAATTCTAGTATTTTCTCGTGAGAATATGTAGTATGTGTATAATATTAAAATTTTACCATGGAGGATAACTAATCCTCAAGAAAACATATATATAGAAAAAAAATTTCGACATTAAAAATGCATTTTATGAGATTTGTGACTTATAACTTTTTTAAGTTACATATAATTGTTAATTGATGCAGAAGAATTTTTTAAGAAAGATTGAAAATGACATAAATTTGTCGAAACGTCTAATAATTTTAATAAATTAAGAATATATACAGACTGGATAATGTTTTGTTAACCATTTTTTATGAAAATTGAAGAATTATAGTCCAGTATTTTACATCGTTTAAAAAAAAAAAAATATGTCCTGTGAAATGTTCTATAAAACTATTATGAACGACCCGGAAGTGTTAAAAAGTATTTCTCGGAGCACAAAATATAAGAACGATGATCTTAATGATAATGTAAATTTGATTTTTAATAAAAATCTTGAGTTTATTTGATTTTTTAATTTATTTCTTTACCTGAATTGTAGAAAATCCGGACGGCTTAGAATCCCCCCCTGCATTCCGGACTTAGGCCGATATTTCCGGAGGTATGGCAACCCTAAACTCAGGAGAATTTTTAAATAATTTTTTTTTTAAACTGGTCTCGTCTGACTTGTCTTCACGCCCGCCAGATTGGGAACCAGTGGCATACTGACTCGTCAATAAACTGGAAGAAGAGAACTGTTAGGAAAGAGATGCCTCTGCGTGGTAACTTAGCCTTTGGAACGTCAACTATGTCTTATTTCTCGTCTTCTTTCTTTCAATTTTTTTCTCTTTCACACGCAATTCTTCGTTGTAATGTGTTGTGTAACATTACAACAAATAGAAGGACGATGTTCGTGCCATCAAATGAACTTGGAATACCAATGGACTGTTCCCCATGTACATCCTCTGTTGCGCCATCACCCGGAAGCCACCCCATTCTAATTTTCTAATGAATATTGATCAATTAAACATATTGTAGTGAAGAAACGGACAAAGTGCTTTCAAAGTTTGTTTTACAGACAAAAAAAAATCTGTAAATCACAACGAACACCTTTTTTTTTTTTAACTCTTGCTTTTATCCCTTATAGTAGCAGTGCATTTTTATCATAAGTGCTACTAGAGCATACTAGAGTAGTGTACCATAAACATGATTGGTATCAGGTGAAATAAAATAGGGCATGATTGTGAGAGTCGCCAAAAGAAACGACTGAATCTCAAGAAATGAAAACTCGAAATATCGACTCGACAATAATTTCTTGGCAAGTTGCGTTAAGAAAGTAAAAACGATAATTTTATAAATTTATAAATGTAGAAAGATTTTTAATCATACTGTGAATATAAAGAATTTTATAATTTTTACTAAAATATAATGATTTTATAAGTACACTTTAGGATGACCTTTTATTGAAAGTCAATGTGGAATGTTTGATTCACTTTTGTGTTTGTAAAATTTGGTATTTATTATGGTTGGCATGGCAATTGGAAAAACAAAACAAAATGGGTTCGTTCTTTCCTCCAATGGCATTCATTGAACATTATGTCACCTCCTGTCCTGACTTTATGGTTCAGGAGTTCGAGTTATGTTAACATGTCGAACGTCCTAGCTTTCTATAGCCTTAGCTTTCCTGTTGTTGATTTGGGATGTTATGAAATAAGGATTTCATTTATCGTGTGTACATATTTTTTTTAATTAGCCCAGTTTTGTCTGATTCAATTAACATCGAATTGATTGGTCGACTGATTAAATTGACATCTGGCATGGCTATGATACGTGTATTTAATACTTCTGCAGAAACATTCTATCATTGAGAGAAACTAATGTAGCTTCAATAAGCATTATAATGACATTCATTATAATATAATGTCATTATACTAAATAAAGCCAGGATTATTTATGTTAATCAGACTGGCTACTGAGCAAAGCAGATATCATTTTATAATTAATTGGTTTGAGCAGAACGAGTCCAACCCTATTATATCCAACGCTATATTTAACGGCTTACCAATTTTACGTCAACTAAACTAAAAGGAACTATAATCCATATTAGTTTTAAATAATATTCCATTTTACTTAAACTGGGCCGTAACTATACAAATGCCTTTCCTGCACAACCGTTATCCTAGAAACAGTATAGTCTCTACTGTGCAAAAAAAAACCTTCATGGGTTGTTTTGCATATTAGTATAAGTACATGTTATTATCGTATATCTTACAATATACGTTTTATTTAACCTAAACGTTTAACTGTAAGAAATAAGGAAAAAATATACAACATGAAATTTTTAGCGAAAATAATATCGTCTGTACAGCGGGAGTGCTCATAATGAAATTTTTAAAAGCTCTATTTTTTTCCTACCTTACAGTCCACCTTTCAACAGTTACACACCATTGTGTCTATAATCGATGTTCTCATTCGATATTCGAGACAATATAGATTTTCTAATTCGATATAGCTTTAAAAATCAATATTGTATGTTATTTTAAATTATCCTATTTTATTATTATACAAATGAAGGTCTTTAAAGAATTTTTCGTGTAGAACTTGTAAAACGTAAAAATTGTTATTTTTGTGAGAAGTTTTAGGAAAGTATATAAGGAAAGAATTTTTTTTCTCATCTTTTCACAAAATGCATGAATTATCCTCGGAAAACTTTTGACCGACAAAATAATTTGCTTTTAAAATATTGAGAAAATTAAAAAGTCTAATTAAACTTTCCAACTCCCTCAAAGATTCCCTCCAGCTCTGGAAATTAGCGAAACTAGTTAGCTTTTTCATCTCAGTCCTTAAAAATAAAAATAATTAAATCCAATTTCTTTTGTATTAAAAAAAAATATCATTCAGTTTTAATGATAACATTAAAAATGTCGATCAAATGTTGTAGAAAGTCAGTGAGGTTACATAAATATTGGCTTAAAAACATATTAAGTAAAATATCATAATATGAGCCTCTTCGATATCAACTCAATTCCAACAACAATTATAATTTAAGAAAATGATATAATAAAACAATAATTGCTTTTATTGTTTAATCTTTTTCCTTGTAACTTGGGTACATTTTATGTTTTTATTTGCTGTTAATTATTTACTTATACTCTTTATTGTTTAATATTTTGTCACGAAATGTACTTTTTTATTTACTTAATTAGCACTTTTGTAAATACCTTATGAACTATATTTTGTAGCCTTCTGGCCAGATGTATATTATGTTTCTTTTTCTGTTTATTTTTGTTATATTAAAGGTACTTGTCCCAGAATAAAGTTGCTATTTTATTTTAAAACGAAATAAACTTAAACAAAGATTGATCACAAAGCAGAAACGTTGCTATATAATTTAATGTGGAGGGAATTTTAATTTATCCCACTGTATTTTCAAAACTTTTTAATAGTCTTCTTGGGGATTTGAAAAAAAAATGATAGAAAACTTAATTTTTTAAATAATTAATTAATAACACTTTTAAACATAATGATGAATAGATAAAAATCCGATTTCTTAATTTAAAAAGTACCATTTAATCTTTGAATAAAATGTTTACCTCAATTTTTTCCGTTTGAATTAAATTCTCAAACCACAATTATTTCAACATTTTGGTTTTTAGCATCACTGGCGTCCTCCACTTGCTACCTTAAAAGACCTGCTCAACCGCAAGGTTTTCTTTCCCCAATTAAGTGTACCCACTTTTATAGTGGCTGACCCCAGGAGTGTCTCCAGTACCACAGGGTTGACTTACTGCTGACAGTATCTACCCACGACATAGGGTTCATTAACACATAGCTAACACTCTCTTATGTACATATTAAAATATTAACAAGTAATAAATATTGATGAATAAGATAAAATATAAAATACTTCAGTGGTATCTTCTATAAGATTTTATCATTATCTTTTCTGCCCTGAAGAAGTCAGCAGCATGTCTGGCGAAACGTTGGCGAAAAAGTTAGCGACACGGTCTAAACCAGAAGATACCACTGAAGTATTTTGTATAAATAGTGGCCGTGGAAACCTAAAAGAGTATTTAAGATAAAATATATTAATGTTCAATTATGCAAACTGTCTTTACAGAAAATATAGGAGCAACGAAATTGCCATTCCCAGAAAACAAATTAGAAGAGTATTATCTATAAAATTTGATTTCCTAGAACTATTAGTAAATGCTTATTTACTACATTTAGAAGTAGAAACTTAGATGCTATGAAAAGCAAGTCAAGATTATAGCAAACTGTTACTTCTTTGTGACATTAATAATGGTGTTATGAATCTGCATATTTTTATTGGCTTCTAATTTTTGAACTACGAATATGTATTTTTTTAACTTGGATACATACAATAATTTTTTTTCATACCCACGTAATGATTGCTTGAAATTTTATTATTCTAACCAAACTCCACAATATTAGTTTGGATAATCGATACACTGCTGGAATAAATATAAAAATTTTAACCTTGGTTCTTCCCCTGGTCTAAATAATCCTCTATTAGGCATAATAGTTCACAATGACTCAACAATTCCACAAATGGGAAAATTACATTAGGAGTTAGTTGTGTTGGAAAGAAGAATGCCATAGTACGGCATGTCAAGGATAAACTGCTGACGTTAAATCACGAACTAATCTTTTATAACTTTAAAGTAAGAACCCAAAGCGAAACTTGGACAAAACAACGCATTTAAAATTAATCTACTTTACCTTTACCTGAACGGGAAAGCTGAGTGGGTAGAGAGCTGTATTGCTATCGACGAGCCTACGCGCTGTGTCAGGCAAATTATGTAAGTCATGGATGGGCCCAGTGAGATCTACAGATTCTTCTAGGGCTCACCCAGCCTCCATAAAGTCAGCTTATGACAAATCAAGATTGTCCTAGAAACAGCGCAGTCTCAACCACGAACATCTCTACTTACTCCGATACCCTTCTCGAGTTTTAGTGAAACAGGTTTTGTTTCAAGCCTACTTTAATTTTTCTACATATTAAATTCAAGTTGAATAAACAAGTAGGTGGTTTTTCGATTATAAAGGTACTTGGATAGTCAATTGTCAACAAAATGAGTTGTCTTTATCATTTCCAAGAGCCTTATCAATAGTGTTACTGTTACTATAGTTACTTGATATACATTTAATTTATTTATCAACTTTACGAAATACTGCATAGATTTTAGAAACATTTTCTGTAAGTCGTTATAGTCCAGGATCCATGGTCCATTTTTGCACTTGATTAGTATCAAGCTGAATCTTCCTGAATAGCTTCGTTTCGATGAGACGCTTAACAATTTCCTGTGCGAAAATTCTCGATTGTGGTAGCCAACTGAGGTAGCAAGGATAAAATATGTCGATTTGACGATTCTCAAAAATTTATTACTAACTGGGTTTATTTTTGTTAAATCTCAAGATAATTATCTAAATTATTTGAAAAAATATTTGTCCTACAAAATGTATGGTTTGATCAAAGAGTCCCCTCCTTCCAACATGTATCGATAACGAAGTTAAAAAAAAATCAGCTAGTTAGTAATCATTTTTGATGACCTCGTTATCGATACACGTTGAAAGGAGGGGACTCTTAGATCAGTCCATACATTTTGTAGGACAAATATTCTATATATATATATATATATATATATATATATATATATATATATATATATATATATATATATGTATATATATATATATATTATCCTTGCTACCTCTGTTAGCTACCACAATCGAGAATTTTCGCACAGGAAATTGTTGGGCGTCTCATCGAAACGAAGCTATTCACGAAGATTCAGCTTGATACTAATAAAGTGAAAAAATCGACCATGGATCCTGGACTATTAGTATAACAATCTTCTATGCCCAAGGCTGGTCTCAAATCTATCGGTTGACAAATCAATGAGACTGACATAGCACCTATTACCGTTGTTGTAATTATGATCGAATTTTCTGGACGGTCTTATATGAATTTTATTATGTTCCATCCACCTTTTTCGATTACGCAAGCGCTGACAAAAATTTTCCTTGACCCATATATTTCGAAAACGGCTCCTCAAAAGTAGAATGAAAGTTCAGAATTAGTGTAAAATGGCCGAGTACATCCCTTACAAATTCCATTTAGTAGGATTTATAACTATAAGTATCTATCATTATAGTTAAGTGTATTATGGTTAATATACTGCCTACAATAGCTGCCTAGTAGAAAATAAGAAAGGTCCCAAAAGACTTAGCTGGAGAGCCAGACTATTGATCTGTTTTGTACGACCGCAGTAGATAGAGAATAGGCTGGAGGGAGTGCGACGCCTACACCATTAAACTATTTCTATAAAAAAAACCGTTATGTTGTATTCATATTGACACGTTCATATTCGATTTAAAATGATAAATTAAATTATTAATGTTCTGTATGTTGCTTAGAGGAAGGAACCGTTCTTTCTATATCGCTCCTTCAAAAGGAGAATGACATAACTCAAAATGGCCATTTTTTAGTAAAGCCTTTAGTAGCAATTGTATTAAAGCTTTTTAATTCAGGTTGGACGTATTTGATATTCCATTCCCTTCTTTTTCTTTAATTAAGACATATTTTGAGTTGTATCATGATTGGACTTGAAGTTTTATGGGAATGATGACATAAGTGAAAATAAAAAACGTTTCAAGCTTTTCAAAATTTTCTGATGGTTAATAAAATAATCACAATAGGAATGCTTTGCTTTACCAATGCCTAATTTTTATTTTTTTTTAACTCACATTTGACTTTCAAATACTTCTATTGAAAAAGTATATTTTTGAGTTATGTCGTTTTATTTTTTAAGAGCGATGTCTGTTTGAAAATTGTCTTTATCATAGTAAATCACTGTGAAGACATTTAAATTAATAACTTTATCTGTTGGTATTTAACAATAATTAAAATTGAACGAGAAATTATTCTGGAAATGATCTCTTCAGTTCATTCATAAATAATAAAATGAACTATTAGCTCTTACATTAAAATGAATAGTCTTTTGTAATAGAACAATTAAATCATTCAATGAGTCCTTCTAGTTTTGAAAAGATAGGTTTCCTAGTCACTTTTCATACTTGAAGGCCTCTCGATTGGATTTTAAACAATTATTTGTGTCTCATTTTTCTTATTTTCAATTTTATGTATAATGTTAAATTATTTATTCATTCTTATTTACTGTGGACATTTCAATCTTTAAAATACATTTATTTTTTCATGTATTTTCAAATATAGTCAAAAGTCATTTTATGTAATAAGTGGGAATAAAATTATTATTTTGATATACTGGTGCTAGAGTTCTGTATGCAGATGAATGCAAGTTTTGGGAAAATGACAATTAATTTTTCTGTTGTGACGTAAATAATATGTGGGAAAAGTTGCATGCAAAATATAATGTTTTATAATATATTTTACCAAATCATATATATATATAGAAATTATAAAATAGATATATTCAAGAAGATGTTTGGGAGAACATGAGTAAGAGAGTTTTCAAGGTTATCAGAATCGGTAGGGTCAAATTGGCTAATTTAAATAAAAATTGTGGCTATGTACAAGAGAATAGAACAGTTCCCTACGCACTCATACACCCCGTTATCATGAGATTAAATTAAATTAAAGTTATAATTCTTGCTCCAGCCTCCTTATAGCCCTGAAGATGACCCACAAAGTGGGTCGAAACGTCGGTACATAATTAAATAAGTAACCACTTATTTAGTGTTTTTATTTGACTGCACCCCCAACTATTTTCTTCCTTACGTCTATCTTCTAGTCAACCATCCCCTCGCTTCTCATAAATTAAAGTTGTTTGTTGTTGCTTAGAGGCGTAAAACCCTAGGACCACCAACGCCTGTAGATTTTTGATTTTTATAATTATTTATCTTTAAAAAAAGAAATATATGTATATACATATACACACACATACTAACAAATAATATATCTATATTAAGGAAATAAAACAATCGGAAAAAACAACAAATGCATCTATAGCAGGGACAATGGATGATCAAATACTGGTTATTAATTTACAGTTTGTAATGAATTTCACCACTTTGTCGATTTCAGATTTGCTGTCTCCAAGTGCTCCTCTAACATCTAACTCTGACGAGGGGTATTTTGAGCTGATTTAGTATTTTTTTATAGGAGTGTCATTCCTCAAACATATGTCTGATACAAAGATTTTTATTACACCTAGAGCATATCGGAGGTGCATCCCTTATAATGAGTGTGCGTGGATAAGCCGGGTGTGTCCTATTCTAAGGCGAGCAATAGCCACCTCTTCATGGCGTTTACTGCGATTAGATGTAGGCCAAGGCTTTACTTCCCTTTTTATATATTTCAATTTACTGGCTGGACTTTCATCCCACATTGCTTGCCCTCTTTTATCTATACATTCTTTAAGGGGGCAAGTTCTTGGGCGGTTAGAATAACTGTGCCTCTACCTGGGAGGTTTAGAGCTGCTCGAGCAGTTTTGTCAGCCATCTCATTTCCGACAATACCCACATGTCCCGGGGCCCAGATGAAGAATATTTATTTTTTCAAGTGGTTTAGCATTATTAGATATTCGTGAATGCGTTGTAATATGGGTTTGTGTGAGTACATATAGACCAGTCCCTGGAGGGCGCTAATTGAATCGGAAATTATTACTATACTATCGGTTTGTATATTTGTAATGGAGAAATTTAGAGCGTTATAGACGTTGCAGATGTGGTGTAGCTTTTTTTATGGGTTGAATTGGGCGTAATAAAGGCAGATCCAGTTGATCTGTCAGACTTTGAGCCAGCTGTATATATTGCAGTGCGGTGTGGTAAAGATTGTATCAGTTCACAGAACATTTTTCTATATTGCGCGGTCGGGGTGTCTTGTTTACGGAACTTAGACAGCTGTAGAAATACTTTGGATGGTCTGTAAGTCCAGGGTGGTGTATATGTATCTTTTATATTATGGAGTGATAAGTATTTAAGGAAGGCGATTGCAAATGAGATTCTTTCTGCGAGAAGGAGGGTCGAGATCGGTTTATTATGGAAGGCGGAAGGAAACTTGGGTTTAAATATATATTTATGAGTGGGATGATCAGTTTGCAAGTATAGTTTGGAAACATAATTGATAGCCAGTTTCTGTCTTCTAAATAAAAGGGGAGGAAAACCGGCTTCGGTGCACAGGTTAAATTAAAGTTATATTTATTAAATAACATGTAATTAATTAATTTATTGGGAAAAGGGTAATTTCTGATAAATTATTTTGTCGGAATTCTTGATATAACAGTTAGGGTTTTTCCTTAGAAAAGTCGAACACCCATTTTATTACAACTGGATAAGTGAGGGTCCGTCTGGGTCAGAGCAAAAGGTTTGACCTCCTTAAAACATGGCTGCAGTGGTCCCAGCTTTTACGTTAGTCTTCTATCATCTAATAAATCAATTTTAGCAGACTAAATTACGGAAAATAATTTAATTGTTTAAATACTTGTGGTTAAATATTTAACAATATACCTGTGTACAAACGATACACGTTCTGCAGTAATAAAAAAAAATACTATTGGCAAATTCCTTATCAGGCGTACTATATATTTCTCTCTAACGAGTACAATATTTACTCTTACTAACTAGTGTACTCATTAACCTGAACCATCAGGTGATCACTGGGTATTGCCACATGTTTATGTAACAAAAAAAAATCCAAATAGGTCAGGTCGAAAGTATGCAGTGGGCGTGTTTTGTAAATCGTTTTTTCTCAAAAAAAGGCGTAGGTAGTATGGTTAAGAGGTACCAAAAACCATTTTTTTTTTCATCTATTTTTAGACTGAAAATAATTTTTTCTTTTCCCTAAAAGCAGCCTGGAACAGGGACAAGAGATGACTTTTAGAGGCTACTAAAATTTTTCCTTAGACTTCGTATCATTTCAGATCAATATTAATTTAAATGAATTTTAGCTTCTTTTACAAACTTTTTTCATAGAATGAGTTATTTTTCGGTTCTGAACATAACACATTATTATTTTTTTCTATTAAAGGCTGCTTAATTTATATGACGAGCTTAGTAAATACGATGTAGTAACACAGCTCTAGGTCACGAATAAGTGAAGTAAATTTAAAAAAATTATATATATTTAAAAAAAATTCAATTCGGGCTCACCATCTGGATTGAAGGGAAAAAATATATAAAAAGTTGATTATATAAAATATTTGGCTTCTTCCTGTACAGTTTATTAAAGTAGATAAAATACATCCTTTGCATTTATGCAATATTACACAAACATATAAAATAATAACGTTAAATATGATTAAGCATAGATTTACAAAGCAAATATCATTCGACTATTTCTGTAAGAAAAATACCACTGCAATGTGAACTAAAGAAGTAAGGCAAAAGTATAGGATAATGTAAACGCTATATAGTCTCATATTTTAGGAGGAAGTGAATTTGGGAGCAGAATGGACAATCTGGAAGGGTTTCAGGATGAGAGAAGACAAGAGAAGGTTGGATGAAGTTGGACAGAGGATCACAGGAAACACTCCAGTGAACGCATGAAGGAATATTGGAGAAAGAGAAAACTCCAGGAGAGGAAAGGAAAATAAAGTTGTAACGGTATCGGATGTGGCCAATATAAAATAAAAATAATAGTTTAACGTTAAATAATAATAATGTCATTGAACGATAGAGAAAGAAAAATTATTGTTTCAGAATAGTATTTGCCAGTGTGCTGTAATCTTGTTTACCTTGAGTTGAGCTAATTTTTGAAAGTGCGAAATTAACTGATTAAATATTTTTATTTGAAAATAAGAGATATGTCCATTTAAAAATATTTAAATATTAATACAATCAATAACAAATAAAATAAAACAACTGATTAAATATTCATAGTAACGGCTTTGATGGGGAGAAAGTTATATAAACACTGATGGATGCTTCTTAGGATAAAAATATACCAGTCAACATTGTTCTGAATCACCATAATTACAAATAACTCTTTTGTTTTCTCTATTATACAATAAAAGATTCCGACCTATAATAAACTTAAAATACTGCAGTGTTGTGCTGGTAGTGTATTATACTCGTATCTATCTTTCCTAACTCATAGGAAAAGATTATTGTACTCAGATAAGGTATAGACCAAAAAATTATTTGGCCGGAAATAATCAATAAAAACTCCATCAAATACAAAAAAAAATATATACTATTTTTTTCTGTATTGACCTACTAAGGACCACGTTATTTCAACTGTCTTTTTTTTGTATTTCTTCTTTATATCGGCCCAGTACTCCTTCAATCGCCACCGGTGCTGCTCCCTTCTTTATTCCACCCATTTCTCATCCCTCTTCAGCTTTGGTTTTTCTTGAAAGTCCATAAGAGTATCCAGTCTCATCCTGAGAAGGTTGCTTCTAGAACACCCTCATAGGCAATCTCCATTTTTTGTAAATCTTTTTCTAACTCTTCGAACCAGGCAGGTTTGGTCTTCTTTTCTTTAAAATACGTGAACATCCGGTTCCTCAGTCTAATGGTTTTCATTTTTAACAAGTGGCTATAAAATGCATTTCTCCTTTTTCTCATAAATGCTATATTTTCGGAACCTGAGTGTACAGCTCACGGTTATCCCGTCGTGTATATTCTTCTTTAATTGGGTAGAGATTTTTCCTTAAGATAATTATATAATATTTTAATTTTTTTTTCGGCCTTAGAGACCACGGGAATATCATAAATTTCACTTCCTCCTTTCTTTCCGATTTTTCTTTCCTTCTTTCCGATTGTTCTTTCTTTCTTTCCTCCTCTTCTTATTCTTATGTCCGTTTCCAAATCATTCACTTCTTTGTATACTTCCTTATTAGATCTCAACCTCTAGCCTTCCTGTGTCTTCTTTGGGCCGTAAATTCTTCTTAGTATTCTTCTTTCTATCCCTAAAATTTTCCATAGGCTGGGGAGGGAAGCGGTTTCTATTCCGTATAGTATCTTCGGTTTGACGACCATATTATAGTGTCTTCCCTAGAGGGATTTCAAGGGCTTTCTAGAGCCATATCTAGGGTTTTTAGTGATTAATCTAGGGTTTCTGGAGATATTTCTAGGATTTCTAGAGCGATATCTTAGATAGGGTTTTTAGAGATAAATGTCTTCGTGTTTGTTGATAGGATCCTTTTATCACTAAATATTATTATAAACATATCAGCAGATTTACTAATTATAATCATATCATAGTTGTAAATATCAATAAATTAAATTTTAAAAAAATATTTATTATAGAAATATATATTTTTTTTATTTGGCATATAAGGTGGAATAATAAAAATGGGTGGTAAAAATTTGTATTACTTGAGAAAACATATTTGAATTAATTCTTTTTTGGTACTTTCAATAGAAATAAAAATATACAGTTAACAGTTATACAACTTTGGGAGTACGACTGATTTGAACAGTTATATAATTTGAACAATTGGTGTTGTGTCCTTAAGCCGCTACATGAAATATAACACTGTTTCTGAATTTAAATGGAAAAATTTAATGCGTTTTCCATATAAAAGAAAAGGTAGTCTACTGAGTTTGAGGTTAAAATTCAATTTTAAATGTTAATTCAACTGTATTATAATAATTATTGGGGGTTATAATTTATTTGACGGTGAGCTTTAATTACAGTCCTTTATTGATTAAATAAATTTGATTAGATGATTACGATTAGCAGCAAATGAACCTAATGACAGGAAAGTCCACATTTCCTATTCCGGATTATTAATTAACTTCAAATAATTCAATTGAAATTACCCTCAAATTAATTAAGTTTGTAATTTAATTTCTAATCAAAGCCCAGCTCACCTCATAGCGGCTTCATCAGGATTAATGTTTTCATAATCCCGGGTTTTACCTTCCTAAGAGGAAACGACCTTTCGTTAATTACTAACAGTCTAGTAAATTATTTTGATTTTTATAAAACATTTCCGTCTATTATGAATGTTTTGAATATTGTTAACATTAATAATTCGGAATGAATAGTTACCAGCTACAATTATCTAAAACTGTAAAATGCCTTAAAAACTAGAAGACTGGTGCCATTTTAATGGGACAACTTGATGTTTTCGATTTTAAATTTTCTGTAAAGCACTGAATACTGCGAATATGTTCTATACTCGTTCAAATACCATACTCCCCTTCAAAATACCAGATAATGTTCTCTTATTTTATCTAATTTAAAAAAAAATTTAATCAGGTTTCTTAGTTTTTATTATTTTTAAAGCGTTTATAAAACTAAAAAAAAAATTTAAAAACTTATACCTCTGCATCCCATGAAGGGGCTTGCGTTCAATAAACTGTAGTACTTTTGCTAGGACAATGGTTATACAGGGATGTGATTTGTCCAAGAGAAGAACGCCGGGCTTTTCCCCCGATTAATGATACCCTCTTTTTAGAAGCTGTGTGAGCCCCAGGAGGGTCTGTAGATCCCAAAACGTCCATCCATGGCTGTTAACAGATTAAATAATTTATCAGCCACAGCCAGATTTGAACTCGGAACCTTTAACATAGAAACTCTACGCTCTACTCCGCTCCTCTTTTATTATGAAACTAAAATTAAATAATAGAAGTCCTGAAGAAAGTAAAATTAAATTTCGGTAAAGTTCTAATGCTGTTAATAATTTTTTTGTAATCTTTCTTATTTTTAGTTTCAATTTAGATCAAATTCTAGGTTAGTAATAGATATATAGAAAACGTAAAAAAAAAAAAAACAACATTCTGACTCTAAATAAAATAAAATTTGAATGTATTAGAATTAATATTTTTTTAATTTATAAATTTAAATAATTATTATATAGATAAGTTGATTTTTTAATTGTTATATTTCACTCCTCTAACTATCCGAAAAGCACTGCCAATGCCTAACGGTTAGGGATCCGGAATATTTTACTGCCACTGCATCCTGGATCCTACAATAGTTTAAATAGCCAATGGGCATCTTGATACTTTTGACTTAATATGTTTATTCCAACATGAATCTTAAATGTCTTAGTTTAGTCCGAAGCATGCGCAGTACATCAATCACGCCGCTTGTTAATCATTAGGTGACACACTGTAATCATTGTTATTTTTTTGCAACAAACAAGAATAAACACGTATTGTAGGTTATTTATACGAATTATAATTTGTATTTTAAAGGTTAATCCAAACTTAATACTGCTCCGTAATATTATATTCATTAATCTTGGCCCGATTAAGCTTTTTATATCCCAATTCGCAGCTTTCACCTTGGCAAGGTTACGCAAATATCATTCCCCAGATGTGGTAGGTCAGTTCTCAGCTGGTTTCAAGTTTAGGGCGCGGGTCCAGAACTGGGACTACAGAGTCGCTATAAAGAGGCGCCACCGAGCACGCTTTCTCGGATTTCCAATGTCCCTTAAAAGATATGACGTCAAACGGCTCAGCATCAATCCATATATAGGATGAAGATCGACTTTCTAATCTTGCTTTCTTCTGATTTGAACGGTCAGGAGAATTATTGCTATCATGCTGTCTTCAGTGGAGTTTGGAAGGAGGTAGTATCGAGGAAGATGGTAACCTCAAAGCAATCCATTATGGACAAGAATTTTTGAAGAATACGCCCTTCATAGCATGGACCTCATTGGCAGAGATTTTGTAGTTCTTGAGCTTTGTCGACTTCATAGAGGAAGAGTTGTTTATCAAATTTTAGAAAATCTGGAAATTCTCCATCTTGGATCTAGACCTGAATCCTGTTAAAAGCATGTGAGAATGTTGCAGAGAAGGCTTTTTAAGCCAGTTGTTCTTCAACAACTGAGTGCAGCATTGCAACATCTATTGAGGGAAATTCCTTAAGAAACTAATGACAGCGTTGTTAACATTATGGCTATTAGGTGGACACAGTTTCTGGCTAACAGAGGACATTATATCTACTGCCTCCTGAATAAGTGACAAATTCAAATTTCGTCCAAAATGAGTTTTTTCTACTTAGAGAAGCGGAATCGTCTCTTTCTTGTAGTGAAAAAGGGGGTAAGTCAGGCATTGGCTTGAAAAAGATTTGTTGCTTATTGCTTATAATACTATTTCAAACAAAAAGCTAGAAGAATGGGACGATTCCGCTTTACTCAAAACATTGAACTCTCTCTGAACAAAATTAGACTTAACCACTTGTTCACCGGGGCTGTATATATAATCTGTTAGTTGTTTCCAAAAAGTATTGAATTTAATTTTAAAAAATTGTTGTTTATGTAAATTTTTCAGTAGTAAAATTATAATAATTACTAATAAATATTAATGCAATTTGTCTTAAAAATATGCTAGGCAAAGTAAATTCACAAAATTAGCAGTATTCCTACCCAAATTCAAATTATTGCATATAAATTCTTAATATGATAATATTAATGAAAACCATATTTATTCCACTTTGTGGTGCTGAGATGCCTTTGCATTGAGTGTGTATTCTTCAATAATCATTTCTAGTCTCCCAATTTTTTTTTCTTACCTTATAACATGAAATAAATTATTTTATAATATTCAAGCTACCAATCATATGCTTGTAGATATGATATAATAATTGTTTTCATTAATTTCGGTAGGTGAAATTCGTACGCCATTGCTAATATTCGTGTCATTTATGAAGGTGGACCTTCGAAATCCTCAATAGCCATTTCAGAATAAAAGCCAATTAATGGTATCGTATAGAGTTGATACCCTTTTGTTATTGTTCATTATTGTCTCTGAGAGGTCATCAACAAAGGAGATGTTGAATAAAACAGGACCCAGGGACGGGGTAATGGAATAACATAACATTTAATAATAATTAGTAATAACAGTTTGAAGGCTATTTTGTTAAGGGAAAAGTATGCTAGTTTCCAGTTTAAACAGCCATGAATTATTTCTTAGTTATAAACCAAGCAAGTAACTATGAGGTAATTATTTCTTTCCTATAATTAAAAACGATTGCAGGTCCGGATGTTGGAAAAGAAGGTGGATTCATCGGAGAGTCTGAGGAAGTGAAAATCCCTGTTTCAGAATCAGAGGAAGCACTTCAAGGATTTATGCTGCCAAATGTATTGTACATGTACAATTATCGAAACTGAAGCCTTAACATCTCGAGTTTTAGTAAGTTTTTCATGTTTTGTTATTTTAAAAAAATATTAATTTATTATTAGGAAAGTATTGCAAAGTGAATTATTTTGAATAATTTAAAATCTGAATCATCTTTATATAACTTGCGAAAGAAGTTTTTGCATTCGGTTTGCGACCATTTTTAAATACTGAGATGTAATGTTGATATTTATTTAAAATTGTATTTATTTTTACGTAAACAATTAATTTATCGTTAAAATATCACATTATAAAAACGTAGAATATATTACGAAGAAGATAACTAATTGTGCACTTTTTGAAATAAATTAGAAATCCCAAATGCTATCAATTTTCTTTCTAAGTGCTTACACACTAGGAAAATTCAGATGAAAATAATTTATAAACGATTTTCTGTTCTATGTATATTGGAAAATATAAATTGAATTGCCAATATCAATTATTGTAAAGTTTTTGGCAATTTGGATGAAGCTTATATAAGGAATTTCTTTATTAATTTTACAGAATTTTATTTTTTGTAAGCTTTGTAACTTACAAAAAGTAATTGCATTGATCAATGAAATTATTAATTACACTCACAGCGAGTTGTTATCTCACCAAAGCTTAAATATTTATTTATACCTGCATATGTTTTTAAAAGGAGAGGATACCTCACTGTGTAGAGATCTGTGTTACTGGGCTGTTGATCCCCGCGTTTAATTTGTTAATAACATCTGCAGACCCCTCTTAGGCTTACCCAGCCTCTATAAAGTGGCTACCCTGTATTGGTTAAAACCCTGGCGTTTGAGCGTGATTTCATCGAAATCGCCTTCCAGAACAAAGGTTGGTAGTAATTTTTCTTTTATGTTTATAATATTTTCTAATATTTATTTAAATGCATAATAAAATAAACCATTCATCGCTAAATTATAAAATTTATTAATTTAAAAAACATGTGTCGCTATCCCAACACGTAATAACTACTTGACACTTAATAAAGAACTTGACATATTTGAGAAAATAAAAAAATTAATGTAATACATACGAATTTCAGAGAAAGAAAACAGAATTCGTAAGAAGATAATATTTTTAATTATAATTTTCCCCTAAAATATTTAGAATGAAAATGTATTGTAATTTGAATAAACAGTTGAAATCTGTTATCAATGTCTTTTCATTAAAAGTTCTACAGCGGTACAACTTGACGCAAGCTGTTAGTTCTCTGACATTTGGTTTTGTTAGTCCAGTCTACACTTCTCAGCGCTCTCTAAATCAACACATCAGAGATAAACTCCATCTTCAAGTTAAATATTATTTTATAACTATTATCTAAATTTCAAAAAAATATATTTTTGAAATTTACAACTATATAATAAAATTACATCAAGTAAGTAGATTGGAGGATATACAACGGTGTGAGATAAATGCGAGTAGAGAAACTACGCACGGGTAGTACTCAAATAACAAATTCAACTAAGAAGGTCACGAGACCATCTTCTTTTCCGTCACCTCGGACTATCACCAGAAATTTTTATTTTTATGTAATTTATTGATATTGACAACTATAATAATATTACAAGTAAATCTGGTAATATGAACAATATGACGTTAAAAACACTTGTGGAGAAACTACCCATCGGTAGTACACCTGAAATTGAAAAAGTTTCTAGGTTTGAAACTAGTGGGTTTGAGTGGAAATAAAGTTTGTCGTGAAAGGATCGATATTGGGGGTTCGGACCAAATCAGCAACAAATGGGACATAAAGATGACGTATGACCTTGTGACTCAATTGTGACTTGTATTGAGGTTTTTACGAAGGATTTTGGGTTGTAAGGATTTGATACGAGAGGAATTCGATTGTTTAATAGAGCCACAATTTGTGGAGTCTTTTCTATTTAATTGGGCGCTTAGAGCGTTTGTCTAGTATATGTTGAAATAGCCTGAAACGGCGATCAGTTTGTTGTAGTTTCAGTCTAGTATGAAGATTTCAAGTTAAGTTACTGGGTCCCCAGTAACTTTGAAGTTATTGGTTTACTACGAATGGTAAAGGTGAGTTGACGGGATTTGTGGGAATTTATTTTAATTTTCCAGTTGACACCATTATTCAAGGTCAGTGGTATGGGTGGCAATAACTGTATTATTGTTGACTGATAATCACATGTATCATCAGCGTACGTCGTAAGGATAGTCTTAGGATGGTTTGTGATGTTTGCTGTATAGGATCGGGCCGTTGATACTGCCTTGAGGAACACCGAAGAATATAGAGATAGGTAAACCTTGTTATGGTTTACTTTGAATGATCTGTTACTGAGATAGAATTAGATAATAAGAAAGTAAGTAGGAGGTAGGAATTTACAGAGTTCGTAAAGCAACCCCGGGTGCCAGACTCGATATTTTAAATTTATTTAATAATTTATTTAATAATATTATCAATAATAAAATTTCACGCTATCCTCGTTGACATAAAAGTCTAAATACTAAATATCGATTTTATCTAATAAGATTCTTCTATCCAAATTTGTTTAGACCTCTCGGTTTGAAAATTTGAGTTGAAAAGTTTCTCATTGAGTTATTAAATAAATCATTTCTGAAGCAAAGTGTCACTTCTAGTAGTAATGTTATATAAGAGAAGCATACAACTATCTCTAATAAAATAATTCAACATGAAACTAACCATATATTGAGGTCCCACCACGAAAGTTTATTAAAACACACTTTTTTTAGACTCTTTTGGGAGATTACTAATTCATTTCATGAAGATAAAACAATTTGTTTTTTCTTTAATTTTAAAATTATATTTAATAACAAATGTATTTAAATTAGAAACAAACTTATATATAGAGTTTGTGTATTGTGAATATATTTAGAGTAGCTTAAGTCGATTGGCGTAGCTGTCAACTGAGTTGATTACTAATGTCAGAACCAAGTGTTTGCGACTATTGGCAACCATTCAACAACTGTATGCCTCAAATATAACAATTGACGGTAACGGAACAATCTATAAAGTGCTGTTGAATATATTTCCTTGATGGGTTTATGTTTTTAGGGGAAATGTGGAAAAACAAATAATGGTTTCCAACATCTTTTTCATATTATTGCAATGTTTTGAACCGCTATAAGTAATCCTATTACTAAAGGTAGTAGCTTTGATAAAGGCCTTAATTATTTTCTACACTGATATTCGCTGAGAATGTAGGCTTGATAATTAATATAATTACTGTACGGGTTTTTCGGTATTTTCTATGATTTATAGTCAAATTTCCTTTCGTCTATTTATAACAAATTTTATTGTATTTTACTAATACAATTTCAGATTTTATTAACGTTAATATAATAAGATATGAGGGTGTAGAGTGCTAAGTTGCTATGCTAAAGGTTACGGGTTCAAATCCGGCTATGGGAGATTAATTATTTAACCTTTTAACAGCGATGAATGGGCCCTTTGAGATCAACACTCTCCTGAGGCTTACCCAGCCTCTATAAAATAGGTAGCTAAATTGGGGGAAAGAAACCTTTGTAGAAAAACCTGGCGATTGAGCATGATCTTGGACAAATCCTGCATGACCCCCCTGCATAACTGTTGTCCCTGGATACTTTGCAATCTCTACCATAGCCATCCATATACTGAGCTCAAGATCCTTTATGGGTTGTAGCGATACAGATTTTTTAAATATTTTTTCTTATTGAAGGATATAATGATTTCTTTACCAACTACAAACGTTTGGGAATATAGCACCTAATTTTTGTTTGAATTTAATTTTCTAAATTTCGATCGGAAAAATAACAAAAGTTCAATAGTAATGGTAAAATAGTAGAACTGTAATATAAAAAGTTTTCTTGGTAACTTGGTTTGGTTGATAAATCCAAGTTTATCTCTTTCATCTTGTAGTTTTTGTCAAAGTTAAAAACAAAAAATACCTAATTTTTAAATCAGCAGTTCTTGTGAATAAGTCGTTAAGTCGAATTTAGCCCAAAATGAGTTGCTTATACCTAGTAGAATTATAAGTATATAATATAATAAACTATAATAATAGTTCTTATAGGAAGTATATTCCTGTTTATTGAAATTGTGGCTGTCAGGTATTAGCTTGAAATGGATTTATTTTTTATATTACAACTCCATTTCAACCCAAAAAGCAACGAGAATGAAACGACTCCGATGCTTTTAGTACAATTAACCCTCTGGACAAAATTCGACTTGACCACGTATTTACCGGAGCTGCAGAAATATACTTTCTGGAAAAAATAAAACAGATCTTTTATTGCCTCAAACATGAGTCTAACGGCGAACTTGTCATTTTTTAAGGTTTAACGATTTTATTATTTGTAGGGGAAATAATTTATGCTGTTACTGAGCCGAAAAATAAATGTCAGAGGGATAAAAATAGGCTTCGGTGGGAGGATAGCGTTAAAAGTGATCTTGCGGATTTGGATTTGGGTAGTGGTCCGTGGACGGAATTTTGTAAGCAAAGATCGCTAAGCCTCTTGAAATAAATAAAATAACCTTCTTTTTTTTTTTCGAATTTACGTGTTTCCAAGCTTTTGTTGGTGACAGCGTAGGCTGTACTATTGGATAAGTTATTTTCTTTGAAGTTGAGATAGTTATCGGAGCCATGGAGAATGTTTCACACCAGGACAAAGGCATGTTTGTTAACTCCTCGCTATAATGAACATTACCCAACAAAGCTACCCACGCGGAACATTATCACTGGATTCCATTTCACTAATACATTTATAATCACTTGAGACAGAATACGGGGTCCTATACTGAAGGATCCGGGATAAAATCTGGCTATGGCAGATAAAGTAGATAATATGTTAACAGCCACGGATGAACCCTAGAATCTACAGAACCTCCTTGTCTCACCCTCCTTCTTAAAGTGGGTACTCTTTATACGCTCTATAAAATGGACGAAAACCTTGTGGTTGAGTGTGATCTCCAACAAGTCACCTTCCTGCACAACAGTTGTCTTAGAAACAGATTTAGTCTTCCACCAAGTACTGTACTTTCTTTAAAGGATTAGTATTTTTCACATGTATTCATTCACATGTAATATGCTTATTCAAGCTTGGAGCATGTCCTAATATTAATAAACGGTCCCTCCATGGGGTTACCATGGGGGAAAAAGAGAAAAAAAAATATTTTTCACCATTCAATTGGAGGCATTAGGGATCAAAAACGATATGAGGGATAACTCGGAAATTTTATTAATTGTCTTCTTCACATTTTTCACTTGTATAGTCAAGCAATTATGTCTTGGATGGGACTTTTCCGCCTTGTTCCTTTTGGTTTTGGTCTCATTCTAAACCTGAAGTTTCGTAAGCATTATGTTTCTTGAATAAACTTACGAAAAAGGTAAAAAAATCGATTTTCCGATACATTTTATATGTTTCGACATTATTTGTGTTATCGAATCTAGGCAGAAATTTAGTTTTTATTGAGAAATTTGTTTATTTCCTTAACTCTTTAAATATATCACAACATAAACATTCCATCGTTAAATCATACATTATATAACAAATAAATAACATTTCACTCGTCAACCATCACCATAATCCTCTTGTTCTTCCTCTTTCCTCCTATCTGTTACCCGGACTTCTTAAAAGAAGATTACTAAAACAATGGCATAGAGACATGCTCAGGAATCATAATCACTTATAAAAAAAAAAAAATTATTGCCATATAATTATTATAGGTGCAAATATAATATAATATATAAAAATTATATGTATATATAGTTTCACTTTTAAAATTTCATTTCCTTTATTGTTACTAAGGAGGTACCCTCTTTCCGGCTAGGGGCGGACCAACCCCCATTGTTCTAATTGTATAATTATTCAAATTACTCGAGCTCCCTTGGTTATATAATTGTTATATATTATATTTAATTACTTATTTATAACACTTAGGGAATATTTTTATGTAATAGAGAGATTGATTTTTTTTTAAATAACCTTTCCGGTTTATCAACTTTTTTTAGGTTTATACTAGTTTAATATTTTAAAATTTCACTATATTATTAGCAATTATGTCCTAAACATAAATATGAAAATAATCTCTTTTTCGACAGCATATGCTAAAATATTACGCGGTGATTTTTTTTTTTTAGTATATGATAGATTCGTATTAGAATTGCGTTTTTCTTAGGTTGCTGCAGTATAAAGTAATTTTCATTCATAGGAATTTTTTAGCATAAGTTTAGATAATCTTTCTGTGTATTGATTTAAAAAAATATCAAAAGACTTTCAAATGTTTAACGAGTTATATACTCTATTGTCCATAATTTGAATTTTTACTAACCCGAAAATATGGCGTCTACCCAAATCAAATGCTTCCAAATATATTTTTACTTTTTCATTCATCATCTACAAAATATTACATTATTTGATAACAAAGTATTTAAAGCAAATATATTTTTACTGCCTACGATGGATATAAAAAATATAAATATTAGCCTAAGGAGTTTCTTTATCAAATTAAATATTTATTAAATATTATACGTTTTAAATAGGAATAAAAAGTAATTCTTCAAGAAACGATTAATTATTATGTATTATAATATTTTTTGTATTACAAGAATTTAAGTAGTACTTGTTATGAGAAGTAGGATAACTATATACTCACATACATCTTCTAGCAAGTCGAGCTAACTCAAACTATTTTTTTGAAACTATTATTGATTGATTTTCAAAAATAAAATTAATAAAGGTTTGAGTGGAAAATATTTGACTGAATAAGTGAAACTTATTAAAATAAGTGAAACTTTAAAAAATAAGCTCTGACTGCACCTCCTGACCAATTCAATCCATCATTAAAATTATTAAATGTGTTAATTGATTTGAAATGTTCTTATATGATTGATATTTTACATGAGGCTAATAAGATTGTTTCCCAATTTATTCAAATAATTTTTTTAATTCATTAAAAAGCCATTATGATTTTTTTTTAAAACTATGTAAAACATAGTTAATTTTGTTGCCACTACATTTATTTTTACAAATATTTTCACACCCGATTATTTTTTAATTTATCTTTATTTTTTTATTAATTGTCTTTTATAATAATCCTATTTGTTAGGAATTGCCTTATAACCACTGTATGTACGGTAACTATTATACTTAAATGCTGTCTAGCATCTTAGCCATCATAACCGACTTATAATATTGGTTACTCCATCATATTTAAACATAACTCTGATCCCCTGAATACAATTTTACAGTTAGATTTTTATTTAATGTATCTAATTAATCAATAAATGTGAGAGGTACCTCAGATATGTCGAAGTCCTCCTTGGGCAGAACCTCCGGACACCTGCCGAAGGCAGGCCTCTGAGCCCGGGATAGGGACAGACTCGCAAGAACCACGATCAACGAGGACAACCTGTATAGCTCCATCGCTCTACTGGCAGGTCCAGCTTCTACTTTCACGTTTATACTTACCCCCACCCGGCTTGATAAATAAACATTCATCGCCTCTATGTTGGTCATATAAACTAATTTCATTATTTTTTTATTATCTAAACATAATGATTTGGTTTATGTTTATTTTACCATGAGCGAAACATATATTTTGAAACACCGATGTGTGAGTTTCTCATTTACCTATATATTTATATGTAACTTTTACTTATGGTTCTCGAGTCAAGAAAAGTTGATACCGGAGTATATCAATATAAAAGTTTCAGTGTTTGAAGACCTTAACCAAAATAGTGAACACAGTATTTTTCAAGCAAAATAAGTAATAATTGTACCTAAGTTAAATATTTGACATTAAAAGAAATGCCTGTACTAAATTAATAAATTTGTTAATTTCTGCAAAGAAGAATGACATATTATATAAACGGAAATGAAATGATAAGAAAAGAGTAAAAATTATACAGTTTTGTACAATGTTTCTTATAATTTTTCTGTTTCTTTTTTCTCAGCCTTGAAGATGGCCTAAACTAACTTTGTTCTTAGAATTATTCAGTCAACCATTTACATTTAAATTTTCTAATAATGCATGAAACTAATATATTAACTTTTTTTAAACATTTATTTATTGAATTTTACAGCTCAATTTTAAAAATAAAACAAGTAAATATAATACACGATGGTATGGATAAAGCAAGTAGAGAAACTACCAAGCAGTAGTACTCAATTAACAAATTAATCTTAGGTCACCAGACCATCTTCTTTTCAGACGCCTCGGAGGATTATCGGGAGTTCAAGAAGTATATAGGTTTGAAACTAGTGGGTTTGAGAGGGGATAAAGTTGGTCATGAAAAGGACTAGTAGCAAGTTAGAGCCATGTCAGCAACAAAGGGGACATTGAGGTCATTATGACTTTTTTCGAAACAAAGTAAAGAGCATTAAGGATTTTGGATTGTAAGGATTGGAGACGAGAGGAATTCGATGGCTTAATGGAGCCCCAATGCTCTACTCCGTAAGTCCAAATAGGTCTTATAAAAATCATTTATATGAGTATTTTGTAATTAATTGGCAGCATAGAGTGTTGTCTGGTAAGAGTTTAAGTAGCCTGAAACGGCAATTTTTAAATTTACTTCAAAGTAACTAAACAAATTATTATAATTAAGCCAAATTTGGTACTTTAAAAAATATATACCTACTAATAGTGTTTAACTATATTCAGCCTTTTTTTTTTTGTCTCTTCTCAATAATTCTTTATTCAACTAGGGTTGATGAAATATTTTGTCTATAAAATCTCATTTTCCGTTACGTGTTGTTTGTTTGTGGAAATTTATTTTTTAAATTATTGTTACCTATATGCTAATTCATGATTAGTTATTTTTGTTAATCACATAGTAGTCATTATGCTTTGTTTATTATGCTATTTTTAATTTATAATGGTGTTAAATCCAATGCTCTACCATTCACATTTTAAATGATTATTATTTTATAAAAATATTTACAACTACGCATTATTGCATCCAGGAAATTAGATCTCAATGATTTTTTTCTTCTCTATTTGTTGGAATATGAAATTTTTTATAACTTATTAAAGCAGTTCTCTAGACCATTGTCTTTTTTATCTTCTCATTGAAAGTCCAGATAACAAATATTTGGAAAGGGGAAATGCAAGAGAATTTTTGGTGATATTTTGACAAGTGAAATGTCGTGTACTTTCTGTGAATATGATTTTATCGTAGGGATATTCAAGTCTTTGTGTATTGTGTGATTCAAAATAATCCAAGGGGCATTCAACATTTTTCTCAGAATATTGGATTTTGTTTTTTGTATGGACGTGTTTTGCTGAACCTCAAAGTACTGCTCCATATGTCCAGAAAGGTCTTAGTATTGCATTGTAGATAAATCGTGTATTTAGACATTATGTAATCATTTTAACAAAGCCAATGAATAAAATGCTGTTAGTTATCATTAATTCTGTTGGACAGCACCAGCACTGATAACGCGGCTGTATGAAATGATATCAAAAAGTTACTTTTTATTTGGTGAGCGGAGTGGCTCAGTTCCCGTGCCGAAAGCCTTGGATTCAAATACTTTGGTTGGCAGGCCTTTATTTAAACTTTCAGCAGCCGAAGTTCAAATCCTGCTCGCTGTGCAGACTTTTATTTAATCTGTTAGCGGTCGGAAATGGAAATGGACCCTCCTGGTGCTTACACAGCCTTCATATAGTGGGTACCGAAAATAGAGACATTTTCTTGCTGTTCATCGTGGTTTAGGCCAAATCATCTCCCTGCACAACTGTAGACCAAGAAATAGTACTGTATCTGCCATGTACTGAAACCAAGGCCATTCATGGGTTGTCTTGGTAGTTTTTTTCATCAGATTTAATTGTCCTTCTTTGTCCCGAACAAGTTACCCTTCAGGATCAAGCGATTGAATATTTATAGCAATTAAAGGCTAATACTGGCCTTCTTTAAGCGGTGAAATGTTTACAAATTGGCCTCCGGATTTGTAAGCCGTTATCATGACGCTTGATGATTGCCGTGGAAAGGAGCCGTAGAAACCTTTTAGGCGGTGACTAGCCAGGTCATTAATGAGAGAAATCTCTCCGGGTATCGACACCGCGTCATCTCGAATTAAGTCCGTCCCAGTCGAATCTAAGTCATCAGGGAAAAAAAAATATGCAAATTAATTTTCAGAATAGAAATTTACCCACCTGCTTATAGGAGAATTTGATTTTTACATTTAGAGTTTTTTTAAATGTATGATTCAAGCTTCTTATTATTCTCCTCAGCTTATTATAATAAATCATGCGAACAATGTATGATTTAAAAAAAAAAATTGAAACTAATCTTTGTATTATAATAATACAACAAGTAAATATAATAGCATGAATGAGATATAATGGTAGGGATACAGACAAGTAGAGAAACTATTCAGTGGTAGTACTCAATTAACAAATTCAACTTAGAAGAAGAAGAAAAGAAGCCTTGAAATTGGTGGGTTTGAAACCAGTGAGTGGGAATAAAGTTTGTCATAAAAGGAATGACATCGGATCCGGGCCAAATCTGCAACAAATGGTACAAAGTAGTCATAATGGATGACTTCATTCTTGACAAAGCTAGAATTATTGAGCATTTTAATAATAATTTTGGATTGTAAGGATTGGATACGAGAGAAATTATATGGCTTAGTGGAGCTCCAAAGCTCTACACCGTAAGTCCAAATAGGTCTTGTAATAGTCATGTATATGATCTCTTGTAATTAATTGGGAGCTTAGAGCATTTGTCTTGTTAATGTTGAAGTAGCCTGAAACGGCGAGCTGTTTTTTTGTCGTTTCAGTCTCTTCTGAGGATTCCAAGTTAAACGCCTGTCAAGATGTAGTATTAAGTATCGGATTCGTTCTGGAGGAGAAAATGGGATAGTATTAAAGGATACCGAAGTGATTGGTTTCCGACGAAAAGTAAAGGTTATTTGAAGGGATTTGAGAAAATTTATTTTTATCCTCGTTTTGATACCATTCTTCAAAGTCAGTGATATGTTTCAACGTTAAAGATATAATTAACCATGACCACTTTTTTGATTTCTGGAATGATAGTACTACAACGAAATGAATGAACAGTGGAACGGAAAGCTTCGCCTCGAGCAATCAAAATTGACAACTATCATGTTCCTTCTGAAAACTACTTACGTTTACGAACTATACTTTGATAAAAGACTTACAATGGAACATACATACAAAATTTAAAAGACGCAACAAACTTCAGGACTACAAATCTTCACTCGATCTCCAGATAACATAGGATTGTATTTGTCTTAACTGACAAATTATTTAATCTGTTAGCAGCCACAGATAGACACTGTGGGATCTACGGACCCTCCTGTGACTCACCTAGCCTCAATAAAAAGCGGATACCATTCATTGAGGGAAAACTTGAGAGTTGAGCGTGATCTCGGACAAATCTCCACTCTGGACAACCGTTGTCCTTGAAACAGTACTGTTTTTTTTTTTGTTTTACCATAGGTATAGATCATCATAGATCA
Source organism: Troilus luridus (assembly GCA_964056705.1). Lineage (NCBI taxonomy): Eukaryota > Metazoa > Arthropoda > Insecta > Hemiptera > Pentatomidae > Troilus > Troilus luridus. The sequence goes on along the minus strand of OZ057415.1, from coordinate 91,905,148 downwards.
TAAATTAAATTCGCTACATTGCATTTGTAAAACGTTTCAGTCCTTCGTTCCACTCCATCACTTCCCTACCCTTATGATCAGTTGGAGTGATAGAATTTTGTCATGGTATGGTTTAGAACCGTTAAAATTCTAGCAATTCCACATTACTACAAAATCCAACAGAGAATTTAAACTCCAAAGATCCATTTGGTGTGGAGTGATATGAGGGGTGATAACTTCAGAGATATTCTGCAAAGATATGCATTCTAGTTATTAAAAACAGTTGAATCGATTTAGAAAACAACAATTTTTTGTTTGTTTTGTTTGGGTCTACGACTACGATCGTGGGTTCGCAGCCCTGCAGATGGCCATAAGAGTTTTTAAATAGAGTAAAAAATCCTTAGTTATGCCGTCCTTTGGGGGATACGTAAAACCACTCGCCTGTGTGTTGTCAGGTACTTGTTAAACATTCGTATCCTAATTATACCTGAGTAGGCCAAATTTAGGGCTCCAACTCTAGCATCGTCCGATTAGCCATATCAGTATAAAATGAATAAACAATTAACCAATAATTTTAGGGTCATTTTTCATTTGATTGGTTTTATCATCTTAATTATAAGATAGCAATTTTTAGTAAATCTTACAGTATTAACAAGTATTCAGAAATATAATTCGTAATATGGGTTTGCCATTTTACCTAGACACAGACAATTGAATCGTTTATGCAACTCAAACTTGGTTCTTAGCAATTTATTAAAAATATTGTAATAATTCAACCTCGTTAATCTCATTGCAAATATTTCATTACAGACTTCCATGAAAATGTCGGATTGGAAGTAGCGATTTCGAAACAACTCTCTAAAGAAAGTAGTTCCCAATTCATCGAAGTTCGTAAAGGTTTCAAACCAGATCTGGTGAGTTGTAAGCTGATGGTTTTACGATGTTGGATCCAGCTGGTTATTTAAAGGCGAGAAGAAAGCTATAATTAATTCTTCATTCTATTTATAACTATCTATTTATAATTTTATTTATTTTTTTACACCAACTTCACATCTCCCAATGTTATCGGCGTTGCCTAGCTCATATAGCTCTGTTTTTTAAGGTACATCTTATTCCAATAGATTAGGACTGCTATTTCAATACAGGAAATAAAACTATACTATAAAACAAACCTAAATAAAAAATAAAAAAAATTTATTTAATACAAATTTCTCAATACCCCCAAAAAATATTCATATTTTAAGAGACTTATTAGACGGGTACAAACTAAGTACACAACTGAAGTTTTTTCTATTTCTAGAATAATACCGGGGATTTCTACTAAAATAAAAACACCTGTACCGCTACAATCCGTGAACGGGTCTGAGGTTCAGTAGATGGGGAGTGTACTGTTTTAAGGACAACGGTACTGCAGAGAGGCGATTTGTCTCAGATCACGCTCAACCGCCTAATTTTTTTCTCCTTATTTTGGGTACCCACTTTATAGGGGCTGGGTGAACCCTAGGAGGATTCTAGGTCTTACACGATCCATCTCCAGCCGCTAACAGACTAAATAAAAGTCTTCCCAGCAGTGGGGTTCGAACCAGGATTTTCGGCATGGCAGCTCTACCACTGATGCACTCCGCTCTAATTTATAAATATTTTTTTTAAATTGGCAAATCACAACATCAATGTTCCCGACTTGTTTGAGCAGTTACACTAATTGTAGCACTGTTTGAATTTAAACTGTATGCATCCGTTTAAATAACAAAACAAGCTACATCTTATTCCAATATTTCGATTTTAGGACGGTTTTTAAAATACATAGACTGCATTGATATATGATTAAGAGATTCTTATTATAAACTATAATTTTTTTTGGTACTTGTGTATTAAATCCACTCCGTGAAAAGGCCTATGTTGTACGCATGCGCAAGCAGTTACATTTAATAAGTTATATTTCTAACATTAACAGTTACATTGTTAACACATACATTGTTCTTTGTTTCTTCGTGTGTTCTAGAGTTGTTGTCGTATCCTCATTTTTGTTTGTTCCTGATTTGTTGTTTGGTTGGTTGTTAGGGGTGGTTAGGGATGGTTAGGTGTGGTTTTTATTTTTAATTGTTGATGATATATTCCATTGTTTATGTATGTTATATATTCAATATATTATCTATATATGTTATATATTCAATTATATTATTATTAGTTCTATTTATTTATTTCCATTATTATTTTATTCCATGTTATGTAATGCAAATTATGAATATTTAGTTTTAAAATAATTTTTTTAATTTAAAATTGTTGATGATATATTCCATTATTTATATATGTTATATATTCAATATATTATCTATATGTGTTATATATTCAATTATATCATTATTAGTTCTATTTATTTATTTCCATTATTATTATATTGCATGTTATGTTATCCAAATTCTAACCCCAATAAAAATATTTAAAAAGGTTATCCAAGGTAACTGTTATAAAACGTAACTGGTTGTCGACACGTTTACAGGTGGTGGATTTAATACACAAGTACCTTTTTTTTCTATAAATCAAACCTAAAATTAAATTATTTTATTTAATACAACATATTTAATGCCCAAAAAACTTTATGGGTACTCACATTGTATTAGCATCCCTAGCGATTTGTGCAGGTTACTTGTTTGTTTGTTTATTCAACGTTTCTTTATTCTGATGTGTCTAATTGGACAATATTTCAGCGGGAGTCCTAAATTTTGGCTATCCTGGTATAATTAGGATAAGGAAGTTAAGAGTACCTGATACCGCTAAGGGCATTTTACGTCTCCTCCTAATTACAGGATAACTAAGGAATTTTACTCCCTTTAAAAAAAACCTGCTGTGAACCCTGTGAATCCGCGATCTGTACATTAGTTTAAGGATAAGAACTGATATTTTTTTTTTCCAAAACTTTTGATTTTTTCAATATCGGATCATTGTGAAAATACGATTGTTTTTTTAAATATGTTCTCTTTAATCCTTTAGAATATCACAAATAAATATACCTCAGGGCTAAGAAATAAGTTGTTATTTTTTAAGAAAACTTTAAACAAATATTTTTAAAACGCTAAAATAAATTTTACTTAGGAGTTTAATATGACTTTATAGACTCCTGTCTTAAAACATTTATCTCATTTCTTTCTTCATAATGTAAACAGTTTTATAATTAGCAATAATCAATTGAAGTATAACTAGAAAAACTTATAGATATGTGATTTTTTATGCAATTGACTTCCTGAAGGCATACCCTAAACTTTAAAATTTCAATTTTCTAAAAAAACATGTTATTTATAATATTTGATTTGTTATTGTTAAAGTTTTAAATTTCTACCGATCTAAACTTGACATACTTGACCAACGACCAAAAAAAATATTAAGTTTTTTTTTGTTTCTTTTTTTTCGTGTTTGGAGACCAACTGTAATAACCGGTATAGTCTATTATTAAAAAAATAAAGACATTGTCAGATCAATTGAGGTTGAGGTCTAATTACATATAATAATTGCTTTCAAAGTAGGATGATGAATTGTGAATTGAAATTAAAGGAATATTAAAATAGTTTTTATTCATATTTTATATATCTTGCTCGCTAATTATATCTTAAATAATTATTAAAAAATTCGACGGAAATTTCCTTTTTATAATGTCTAAATACTAATTCTTTAATCATTTCTTAATTAAGGTAATATTTGAAAACGTTTTCCTCAATAAATGATTATTTCTAGTCAAAATAGCTTCTTACATGAAATGATATGTATTTAATACTTTACAATGCTTTTGTTTACAACTTATTAATATTACATTTTTCTCATGGAAAAATCGCGTATTTTTCACAGAAATTTTACTTATATAAGTATCATAATCATTATGTAAGTACAATTATTCTACCTAGAAAATAATCCTAAAGAATTTCAGCTCATTTAATCCAAAAAGATTGATACTCTACTAGCACAAATGTAGAGACTAAAACAAATATAAATATTATTATGTCAGACATTCAGATATTATATATATGATAATATTCACATATGTTATAGAAATATTATGAAACGTGCTGATCAATTATGTAGCTATTACAAATACAATCGTACTCCCTCCTATCATATTCGATATTGCAATTAAAGCATTAGTCAATGTTATATTCAAAATACTTCAATATAGTATAAAATATAGATATATTTAAGACAAAATTTATTTTGTAAGCATGTTAAAAAAAAATTATTTATAAAAGGAAAATTAATTAAGATATGCTATAAACTAAACTAGATTAATTCATTTTCCTTTGTATATATAAATAATCATTCAATATTTAAATTCAAATGATAAATTCACAAAAAGTAATTTTTTAGATAGTTCCTTCCATGATTGAATAAAGATATTCATAAATCGGGATGGATAAAAATCTTTTATAGGCCCACTTAAATTTCGTCTAGCTTAATTTTTTTAACAAAAACATCCTTTTTCGGGACGTTTCCAGAACAAGATAATAAAATTGTCTTAAATATGAATTTTGAAACGGAAAATCCGGTCGAATTATTAGTCAGTTAATCTTACATAAAAGCAATAAATATTTGGGTAACATTTGCGATTTAAAATTTCCCATTATAATTTAAATTTTAAATTATGATTTTCAACACCAATCCAGTTATTGCATCCCAAAGCCTCCAATCCCATATCACTGATCTTGAAGGATGGTGTCAAAACTGGATAATTAAAATAAATTCTCAAAAATCGCATCAAATCACTTTTACCTTACGTCGTAAACCAATGACTTCCTGCCCTTCAGTATCCTTTAATAATACCCCACTGGTGCCTGTAGAACAGATCCGATTCTTAGGTTTTCACCTCGACAAACGATTAACCTGGAATCCTCATACTAGACTGAAAAGACAAGAAACCGCTCGACGTTTCAGGCTACTTCAACACTTACTAGACAAACGCTCTAACCTCACAATTAACTACAAAAGACTCATCTACATGACCATCATACGACCTATTTGGACTTACGGAGTAGAGCTTTGGGGCTCCACTAAGCCATCGAATTCCTCTAGTATCCAATCCCTACAATCCAAAATCCTTCGTAAAATCCTCAACGCTCTTTATTTTGTTAAGAATAAAGTCATCCATAACGACCTTAATGTCCCATTTGTTGCTGATTTGGCCCGAACCCGGTATCAATCCTTTCATAACAAACTTCATTCCCATTCAAACCCTCTAGTTTCAAACCTAGCTTCCTCTTCGATTACCGATAATCCTCCAAGACGTCTTAAAAGAAGATGGCCACGTGACCTTCTTAGTTGAACTAGTGATTTGAGTACTATCAGTGGGTAGTTTTTTCAACTTGCCATTAACTCATGTCATTTTGTATCACATAGCCTATTTACTTGATGTATTTTTTAATACAGTTGTAAATATCAATAAATAAATTTTAAAAAAAAATTATGATTTATTATACCTATAACGACCGGTTATGATTTGAAATTTCAAAAATATAGATGCGAATTTGAAAATGGTTTATACAAGCATTAGAGATTATAATTCTGAAGATAGACCAACGCACCGAAAAACTGATTTTAAATTTTTAGCTAATCTGTCAGAAATTAGTCTTTACTATATATTATTGAGGTAGTAAAACAACGTTCACATACTTAATTTAATGTATATACTCATTTAGCCTAAGGAATAATGGAGAATTTTTAAAAGATTAATAATTATAGTATGGAATGGACTCACTAATTACCACTTAGGTCACTAATTAGTGTTCCAGCACGATGTCTCCTTCAATGTCAAGGCTACAGGCTACCACGTCGCTTCAAATATACTATATTATAATTTAGTAATTATACCCCATTTAATTGCTAACAAAAACAAGAAAGGTTTAAGTTGCATTTCAACACATTTTATTATCAGTCTTAACTTATGATCAAAGGCCTGGATCCTATAGAAGAATCGTTCCTTAAAGAATTATCTTTTAAATTAAACATCTTCTAGGAAAAGGTCTTTTAAAAAGATAAAAATAGAGCCCTGCAGGAGCAAAAAATAATAAGAAACTGTGGACTTATTAATGAAGCTCCCATTGTTTGAGTCATTAAACCAAGGTTTTGAATTTTATGATTCTGTTTTATGAATTTTAAGGCAGGCCTCATGAAATAAAAAATACAGAGGCTAATAGAGAGGAGAGGGAGGTCCATAAAATTAATCGATATTTTCGTTTCATACTCTATTATCCGATGTTTTCTGATATCGATGTTACAATTAGAACATGAAAAGCCTATATTGAAAAAAATAATAGCACTGCGGGTCCGACCAACAATGAAATCCAAAAAAATTGCCAACATCTTCTGGTGTTTTGTGGGTTTTTAATTTTTTTTTTACAGAGGCTTTTAATTTTGTTTAATCCATTTGTGTACGGAGTATTATACATTTTAGGTTTTTTTCCTAAATAACCAAGATATGAGCGTATAAAACATTTAATCGGCCATCATTTTGAATAGGAATGAATTGTGATAATTTAGAATACCGAGAATCAGCTATGGTTTCTATGCTTAAGGAAGAAATTATTGATTTACTTATAGATCTCATCGAAAGTCTTGAAATATCGAAATTGGGAGAATAACCTGACGGCTGGGCGTGATCTCCAACAAATCACCTCCCTGCACAAACGTTGTTCTAGAAACAATACTGCATCTACCATCTACTGAGCCAATACCACTCATGGGTTTTAGTAGTGCAGGTTTGAATTGTGGTGCATCTTAACCTTTACTATCTGCACCTTACGAAGTATGTACATGACTCTCGAAAATGTTATTGAATTTTATTCAATCAGTTTCGGTTTAATGCTTAAGCTTGTTATTTTACCCCCCCCCCCTCCGGAACAGGCATTTTTCCTTGCCAATTCAGGTATAATTAGGATAGGTATCTGTAACGAGGATCTGGCACTGCATTTTACGTCACTTCCGAAGAACAGCATAACCAAGGATTTTTTTACTCCCCCCTAAAAGTCCCATAGCCACTTGCCGGTTCATACCTTGGTACACCGCGATCTTGGGTCGATGTGCGTCGTATCGATAGTTTGTCTATGCTATTAAGCAAGCAATATAAATTATTATCTATATATCTTTATTTTTGATGTTGATTAATGATCAACTTGGAATCGATTATAAATCCAGGTTTCGAGTGTTAAACTTAAAGTGAAAAAATTGTACATTTTAATGAAGACGCAAATGTCTTGAAATCATTAATTTCGATCATTGGTTCATTCAAGAATCATTGATTAGGTAAGGCAGTTTCTATGACAAAGATTGAAGCGTGTTTTTTCAAATATAATTTATTTATTGTAATAATAAATCACATAAGAATAAAATGTGTACTTAGTACTTGAAAAACGAAGACAATTCATTTCTAGGAGATACTTAATGGATATTTCCTAATGATACTGACCGCCGCTAATTGCCGAAGCGCCAGCTAAGTGCTGCAATCCATCGGGACGCGTCCTATTGGAGGATCGAGTGTTTTGTTTTATATTAACTAATGTAGATTACAGATATGGATCGATCTACGAACAATGACACTTTCTCCGACTGATGGATCGCTCACGACGGTATCGCTCCTGACTTTCTCCAATTTGTCCCACTCCCGGCGCCTATTACCTTTACACAATCTGGGATCTACAATGCGGGTCCCTTATGATAAGGTTTGTTAGGGTTTTTAAAGTGGGTTATTCTAGTCCGAACTGGAACCAAGAAACAAAAAAAGATAGAAAAAAGGATATTGGAGCTTCTCCGATATCTATACATTCTCTGTCTAGGATGTCCAGCTTGTGTACTCATAGAAAGATTTCGGAAATCATACTATCATATTGTTTTAGCTTACAAACTGAAGGGATAGTATTAAATCTTAAATCTTTATAATACTTTGTGTTTGGAAGAAAATTATCACTATCACTATTTCTGATAGATACACATATGATAGTGTTAGCATTCGTAAATTTTAAGTTGACTCCAGCAGGCAGACTGGATTCACATAGGAGATAGATAGGTGGATGCTTAAGGAATCCTGAGATAAGGATTCGAACTCACAATCATTAGTGAAAGAAAATGATCCGTGTGGAGGTCAGAAAATTTCTTTTAAGTAGGCAGAACAGTTTATTAAAGAACCAACGTTTCGACCCACATTGCAGGTCTTCTTCAGGGCTGTCGAGTTGGGAGGGGGGCGGTGTGGTTTAGTCGAACTAGCTAGTTACATCACTAACTACTGGGTCATTTTGTTACCTACTCAAACGCCTACCTAAAAATAGAACAACGAACTTTCCTCCTTAAATGTAGAACCAATTCACTTTTTCCCAAATCTGTCGACAATTCCCTTAAAAATGTCCTCATCTGTCAATCCCTACACAATAAATTTTACCGTTTCACATTTCTATTTAAGAAAACTCTCTGAATCTTAAAATAATATTAATTTTCCTAAACATTGATTCGATTTACACCCAAATTACTCCCCTATAAACATCTTTTTCTACTCACATTGGTGAAGGAAACAGATTCATTTCTTTTATTAACAAATTTTGCGGCTCCATTAAAAACTACAAAAAGCAACCACACATTTATAAATTAAAAACCTCACACCGCATCATTAGCCAAGAAAATTTACCTCACATGCAACGATAAATGGGTCCACAACATCCCTCCCTAAGTAAACAAGATCCTCAGCTTAGGCCCTAAACGCCTAGTAGTTAGTGATCCTAGTAGCTAGTTAGATAAAACCACAAAAGTTTTTCCATTCTTACGCTTAACCTCTCCACATTTGTTCCGCCCAAACGTTTCATTCTCGACTAAGGGTTTTTGATTTGTGTACCAATCTGAAGGGCAGACAAATTGAAACCCATTTTCGAAGGTCCAAGTGTAGGATCCGAGTGTCCAAACCGTTTGGCAGACCGGAAGTACTCCCTTAGTTATAAGACTATTGATATTAAAAGACTCCCCTAACCCTGAGACTCGATGCCGACACAACCAACCGCAGCCCATCCGAGGACCACAACCCAAACCCTAACGCAATCCTCCCATCTACGCCCCTGTCACCCTACTAGCCAACCCAGCTCTAATTATCTTAAATGTAATTCGTTCATTACTAAGTCTAGCAACTTTACAAGTCCAGCTCAATCTTCACTAGCTTGTATTTCAATTATATTAACTGATGGGTGATTGTTCTGCAATAATAATATAATTCATTTATATGATATAATGATTATTATTATACATTATATAGGTTATTGTTGGAAAATTATTTTAATTGTCGGATTGATTTCACATTTTACTCATTGTGTGTGACAGTTTAAAGCCAACGTTAAAATAAAGTACTACAGAAAACTGTTCGTTATATTTCAAACGTCGATTGATATCAGGAAAAGGCTCATTTAACATTAGGAATAATAGAGAATTTTTAAAAGTTTAATAATTATAGTATGGAATGAATTCACTAATTACCACTTAGGTCACTAATTATTGTTCCAGCACGATGTCTCCTTCAATGTCAAGGCTACAGGCTACCACGTCGCTACAAATATACTATATCATAATTTAGTGATTATACCCCATTTAATTGCTAACAAAAAAAAGAAAGGTTTAAGTTGGATTTCAAAACATTTTATTATCAGTCTTAACTTATGATCAAAGGCTATAGAAGAATCGTTCCTTAATACAAATATATATATATATATATATTATTTGATATTTTTAAAGCCCTTTTAGTTATACTGCGTCCGTTTTATAAATTACAAAATTTAAGGCAATAAATTGTTGAAATAGTTGTCGAAAGATGCGGTAGACGGAAGAAAACCTTTTTGTGCCAACATCGGGAACAAAGAACAGAAATGATTAAACAAGATTCAGTTGACAGACTCCCGTTTCATCCGACTGTCTCTTGTCTTTCTTGTCTTGGAAGACTTCCTTGTAAGAAAAATATGTTAAACAAGGGAATAAGTGGAAAGAGGAAATCGTTTGGAGTTGAAAGAAAGCGTTGCGGAACGTCATGCATTCATCTCTCATGATGAATCGTTGAATATTTTATGAGGTTTAATATGGACATTGTTCATTTAGCTGCGATTACATAATATAGAAGTTATTTATGCAATCTTGAAAAACTACGTTTGGCAGTTTCTATGGAAGACATTAACATATAGAGAATGTTAATGAAATACAATTAATTTATACGACAAATCAGATAAAAAATGGAAGAACTATAATAATAAAGCCATTAATCTCTCTACTCCCAAGTAGTAGTTCATTAGAAATGGTTCAACTGCAATTTAGGACATCATGACCTAAAACGATAACAACATGGCCATAATATTCCAGTCTGCATATCTTAATTACATTTGATCAGCCAAGTTCAGTATAAAAATAATTTTTTATGACGTTTTTCTTTTTTTTAAGGATTGAGGTAGACCAGTGTGTAGAATGACGAGTTGCTAAGCTGAAAGTCCGTCCCGGATTCAAATCCGGCTGTGGCAGAGGAATTATTTAATCTGTGGACATCCACAGATGTCCTCGGGCTCACCCAGCTCTCGGGCTCCAGAACACAGTCCTCGGGCTCACCCAGCCTCTATAAACTGGAATCAAAACCGGTTGATAGCTGCGAAACCTTTGTACTAGAAATAGTACCATCACTACCATGTTCTGAACCTCCATGTTTTATAATGGTTCAGGGTTTTTTTTATACCATAGATAGCTCCACAAAATTACCCGATGAAGGATTGAAATCTGACTGAAGCGTTGTAATTCCTCTATACAAAGTACTGTATGATATCGTCTCTGCCATTTCCAACTATCGAATGTGAAAACCGATACTTTTGAGGAGAATTAAAAAAAAGCAGTTTCAAGGTTCAATAAAAATTATTGGCTATAGTCAAACCAATGACATTCGTTTTACATTGTTTTTGTGACTGATAGGTGCCTCTATATGAATTCTATATCAATTATCAATCCTAAAGCAACTACTATAAGTCGAAAACGAAAACTGTGTTTTTTTCACATCCGATACTTTGCGATGGGAGGGACAATATGGTGAAGTAACATATTATATTATAATAAAAGACTTAACGAACCTGAAGGCCGCAAGCAGCTCTAATTATCTTAAATGTAATTCGTTCATTACTAAGTCTAGCAACTTTACAAGTCCAGCTCAATCTTCACTAGCTTGTATTTCAATTATATTAACTGATGGGTGATTGTTCTGCAATAATAATATAATTCATTTATATGATATAATGATTATTATTATACATTATATAGGTTATTGTTGGAAAATTATTTTAATTGTCGGATTGATTTCACATTTTACTCATTGTGTGTGACAGTTTAAAGCCAACGTTAAAATAAAGTACTACAGAAAACTGTTCGTTATATTTCAAACGTCGATTGATATCAGGAAAAGGCTCATTTAACATTAGGAATAATAGAGAATTTTTAAAAGTTTAATAATTATAGTATGGAATGAATTCACTAATTACCACTTAGGTCACTAATTATTGTTCCAGCACGATGTCTCCTTCAATGTCAAGGCTACAGGCTACCACGTCGCTACAAATATACTATATCATAATTTAGTGATTATACCCCATTTAATTGCTAACAAAAAAAAGAAAGGTTTAAGTTGGATTTCAAAACATTTTATTATCAGTCTTAACTTATGATCAAAGGCTATAGAAGAATCGTTCCTTAATACAAATATATATATATATATATATTATTTGATATTTTTAAAGCCCTTTTAGTTATACTGCGTCCGTTTTATAAATTACAAAATTTAAGGCAATAAATTGTTGAAATAGTTGTCGAAAGATGCGGTAGACGGAAGAAAACCTTTTTGTGCCAACATCGGGAACAAAGAACAGAAATGATTAAACAAGATTCAGTTGACAGACTCCCGTTTCATCCGACTGTCTCTTGTCTTTCTTGTCTTGGAAGACTTCCTTGTAAGAAAAATATGTTAAACAAGGGAATAAGTGGAAAGAGGAAATCGTTTGGAGTTGAAAGAAAGCGTTGCGGAACGTCATGCATTCATCTCTCATGATGAATCGTTGAATATTTTATGAGGTTTAATATGGACATTGTTCATTTAGCTGCGATTACATAATATAGAAGTTATTTATGCAATCTTGAAAAACTACGTTTGGCAGTTTCTATGGAAGACATTAACATATAGAGAATGTTAATGAAATACAATTAATTTATACGACAAATCAGATAAAAAATGGAAGAACTATAATAATAAAGCCATTAATCTCTCTACTCCCAAGTAGTAGTTCATTAGAAATGGTTCAACTGCAATTTAGGACATCATGACCTAAAACGATAACAACATGGCCATAATATTCCAGTCTGCATATCTTAATTACATTTGATCAGCCAAGTTCAGTATAAAAATAATTTTTTATGACGTTTTTCTTTTTTTTAAGGATTGAGGTAGACCAGTGTGTAGAATGACGAGTTGCTAAGCTGAAAGTCCGTCCCGGATTCAAATCCGGCTGTGGCAGAGGAATTATTTAATCTGTGGACATCCACAGATGTCCTCGGGCTCACCCAGCTCTCGGGCTCCAGAACACAGTCCTCGGGCTCACCCAGCCTCTATAAACTGGAATCAAAACCGGTTGATAGCTGCGAAACCTTTGTACTAGAAATAGTACCATCACTACCATGTTCTGAACCTCCATGTTTTATAATGGTTCAGGGTTTTTTTTATACCATAGATAGCTCCACAAAATTACCCGATGAAGGATTGAAATCTGACTGAAGCGTTGTAATTCCTCTATACAAAGTACTGTATGATATCGTCTCTGCCATTTCCAACTATCGAATGTGAAAACCGATACTTTTGAGGAGAATTAAAAAAAAGCAGTTTCAAGGTTCAATAAAAATTATTGGCTATAGTCAAACCAATGACATTCGTTTTACATTGTTTTTGTGACTGATAGGTGCCTCTATATGAATTCTATATCAATTATCAATCCTAAAGCAACTACTATAAGTCGAAAACGAAAACTGTGTTTTTTTCACATCCGATACTTTGCGATGGGAGGGACAATATGGTGAAGTAACATATTATATTATAATAAAAGACTTAACGAACCTGAAGGCCGACACCACCAACCGCAGTCCATCCACAGCCCAAACCTAATGGCATTCCCACCAACCTACTCCTCGGTCTCCTAATGGTCGCTAATTATTTTTAAATAATTCATTCGTTACTAACCCTAACAACTTTGGAAGTCCAGTAACCTATCGTTACTGAGCATTAATAAAGTAATACATTATAATGATAATATTAATAAGGCTTAGCTAACCTGAAGGCTCGATGGCGATACCAATCTCTGCTTACAAACTTCCGTCCAAGGACCGCTGCCCAAACCCAAATCCACCAGATCACTCTTAACGCAATCATCCCATTTACGCCTCGGCCTGCCCCTAGACGCTTCCCATTATGCACACCCCTTATTAAAATCTTAGGAATTCGTTCGTTACTAAGCCCAGCCACTTTACATGCCCATCTTAATCTTCATGACGCTATCACTTAAATAATATTTTATAGGTACATGCTTTATGTAATCTCTTATATTCTCCAGTAGCCTCATCCTTTGACCGAATATTCTACACACCTTATTTTCGAATACCTTAAGACGTTATTCATCCTTCAGCGTTTGCAGCCAAGTTTCACATCCGTAAGTAGAGTTTGAAGGATGATGTTTTTATAAATTCTGATTTTTAGATTTGGGGAAAAAAGACGCGAGCTTAGTTATGTCGAGACCGAATTATAATACGCATTTTCTGCCTGAATTTATATGATAATTATAACATCTAATGTTCTGGTTTTCTTAGTTTTATAAATATTTGATATTCTGATTCATTCATTAGTGTGCATTTTACAATTCTATGCAGATACACTGTAAATAGGATTTACATGTTTAATTATTGCATCATTTATTATTATATATAATCGATTAATATTAATAGAGTAGAATTAGACATAAATTAGAAAGGATACTTGACGTATAGCGATTGCGCGGAATCAAGTTGGCCGCTGAGCAGCGGAGTTATACAGAAAGTAGGTTACCCGGAAATTAACGGGCTGTCTGCTTAGGCATTTTCCTTGCTCCTCCTAACATAATGGCCTCCCTAGAGCAAAGCGTACGTCGGCTATATAATTATAGATTTGGTAGCAACTGATTTTAGTTTATGTTCTAAATACAAAACAAACAAAAAAACACGTTTCATCTTTCATGTTGTAAATAAGCGGTTGGGCTGCCGGAGCGAGTAAACGCAAATGTGCAAGTGCATATTTCGTAAATGCAAAAGTGCACCTGCTTACAAACCCAAAGGTTGTCAGCTCGAATCCTTGTTTCGTAACTGCTCCAGGATTACCACGTATCTACTTTAGCATAGCACCTTCAGCCTACAGGATGCAACTCACAAGGACCAGATGTAGGATTGATGATTCTACCTCTAGTACTATTACCAGGAATCGTGTTGTGGTTTTCCAGGATCTCGATAGCCTCCCGGAGATTGGGTCCTGGAACAGTCTGCTTTGAGGAAAGTCATGTAAGTCCTCGTGCGCCTACTGACTCCGAATGGCCATAATCCGTGGATCTATATAGAATTTTCCATGTTCTTGAACCCGCTTGTACGTCGGTAGGAAGGTGACTTGTAAATCGCTCCAAAAGAACTGGTTATTGAGCTATGGGAAGTCTCCCAGCATACCATGTAAACCATAAAAAAAATATATTTCCTCACTGTGTGCCAGTTCGAATTCTGCATGGTCGATTCAAATTATTTTGTCGTCAGTCTACGAAATGAATCCATGGTCCGTACAAAAAATTGGTAAACTGTAGTAATAACTCGTACCAATTATGAAACGGAAAAGATCCATTTAAAAATATCCTTTTTTTTTGGACCCATTACAACTAGAATTTTCGCTAGAGGAGAGGCAAGCTTGATTCATATTCTCTTCTTCAACACCTCATCCATCAAAACTCTAGAATTTAAGCCCATAAACGGAAAGAGTACGATAAAATAAATAAAAACATAAGATACATTATGAGTGAATAATTCTAACGATGGATTGAATTAGTCAGTGGGTGCAGTTATTTATACCCCCTGACCAATCCAACCCATTTAGTAATTCCAATTCAATACATCTTAGTAGATACATTAGTTTATTTGAGAACAAACCTCGTCATTAACACATATCTGCTTCATTCCCACAGTGGGAAAATTCGCAACCTTGAGGTAAAATTAATTCCTTGAATGTTTATTTATCTTTTCCTCTATATTTGGTTCGTCGCAAATACATTTTTTTATTGATAATATAAGCTAAGCTATGTGAAATGAAAGACACGCTTCAGGTAGCTCTGAGAGAAAGTAACTTTAAAGCTAAACAAGTTTAATATCAAATTATCTATAATATATGTATGTATTTTAGATATCTTTAAAACTTTTAGACATGTAGTATATAGTTTGCAGATTTTTGAAAAAGAGGCAGACTAGAAACGCATGAAACGTTTTTCCACAAATAAAATAATTTTATTCTTTGTTTTGTACTGTAGGATTTTATTAATTGGCAAAACCTTTTTAATTACAAAATATCCTTTGTATCACTTATTGACTTTGATTTAATATTTTAAATACGGTCTTAGCCGATTTTCCATTCCCAGTTTCAATTCTCCCAGTCGCACATGTTTTCTTCCAAATCATTCGGTTCCATGTCGGTTTCCTCGGCTACATCTATCCCCCAGCTTCTTTTTAAATATGGTGCAGTTTCAAATATGGTCTTGTATGTTCTTCTCTTCGTTTCTATGGTGATTTTCTTTTCCCATTGTATTGAGTTTATATATCGTGTGATTTGTTTTCTGTTATTAATTCTTTCTTTAATTTCATCTTGGCTATATTCTTGCTTGATGAATAATACTCCCAGATACAAGTTCTGACACTTTTTGTAAGTCCTTTCCAGTTGTAGGATATTCGGATTTAAAACTTATTAAGGAATTAAAAAAATAGAATAAGGGGAAAAATCAGTGGAATTAGAGATTTCGAATGTGGAACTAGCATTTAAATTACATAAGTTAATGATAAAGAGAAAATCGTTGACTGGAAGATCTAATTATGATGGAAATAGTTGGGGGTGCAATCAATGTAAACAACTAATAAGTTAGACTTATTTATTAATTATTATTTATTTAATTATTATTAAGAAACGTCGGCACTATCAATAAATACGTCTCATTATTAGTTGTTAACATTGACTGCACCCCCAACTATTTCCATCCTAATTATATAAGTTAATATTGCAACCAACTCATGTTTATTTTATTTCACCATCAATAAAATATACCAGTATTTTTTTTTCTATTAAGTCTTTAATTAAGGTCCTTAATATATACTTCAGATGCAAAACATAGTGATTTTAAGTTGAAGTAAAAATATAAATGTGTAAACACTGGTTGGGAAGGTTACAGCTTGTTATTGACAATTAAAGTTAGCATAAGTAGGTGAAAGGTTTGAATCTCCTTAGTTGATAAGTTTGAACAACAGTTCCTTTTGATGTTTTGTGAGATGTTTTTTTAAATGGAATTGAATCATAGTGGCAGAAATAAAAGCAAGTCCTCAGAAAAGATTACAGTGGATGCTATTCACCCTTTATTCAATGCATACAGGAATCAGAAAAGTGGTACACAGCCTCCAGAAGATGACAGATACTTCTGTAAGGAATGTCAGATTTTCTTCCCTATGTTCGATGTAGCTGTTACTGAACACTTTCAGAACAGGACACATTATCCCATAGAGTCATGTGTTTATTGCGAAGGACCTGTTTGTGAATATTTCTTCAAGAATCACAGAAGATTCTTCCATAATTGTGAAGAAAAGAATGCTACTAAAGATGCTGAACCCGAGGTGTCGATGAAGAAGAGATTTACTTCTCACAGCTGTGATATTTCATGAGCCTCGGGAATCTTGTTGTGTTATGTTTTGTTTTTAATTCTAACGTTAAAGAAGTATACCAGAGTTGAGTTAAATTATGCTTAGTATTTATTATTATTCAAAATGAAATAGAATAAAAATCTCATGATTTTATATATCATTACTTTAAAACATCACTTCTAATAATAAAATCATCATGTTTACTTGTTAAATGTAATGTACTACTTTGATTAACATACTTTCTTTCTCTTCTTATTTACTGAATGTGGGATAGATATTGTTCAAATAGTTATCTGCAAATATTGTTTAGGGTTGTCCAAAAACAAAAGTTCCAATACTGAATGTATTATGTTGGAATATAATTCTATACAAATCACTTTTATTCTTCTATTAAACTTTCATGTTTGATTATTTGCAAACTTGTATAGAAATATCTCAAGTTAACCGTATATTTTAAAGTTTCAATCCTTTACTCTACGGACTTCAAAAAATCATATTTTTATATTTCTCTTTTAATATTTTGTGAAATATATGAAAAAAAATACATATAATTATGTATTAAAATCAGGATACATTTTAAGAACTAAATGATCTATTAAATTATTACATGTGATATAATCAGACTAAAAAAAATGTTGATCTCCAATATTACATTGGAAACGCACAGCTAGGATTAGAGTATGATGTCAGATAGTTTTATGATTGTAATGTCTTACAAAATTAAAGTTGATCTTGATATTTTATCAATAAATTGTTGCTTGAGAAGTTTAAGGTCACACATTAATGAATTTTTATTTTTAAAAAATATATATTTTTTACAATTAATGTAACAGATTGTTATTTTTGTATACTAGATAAATATGTATTTTGGAATATCAATATGAGAATACAAATGTCTAGCTACTTTCACTTCTAATGTCTTTGATGATGTCAATTATTACTCGATTTAGAAAATTTTCTATATAGATAAATATATTTTTGTATTTTTTTATTTCATTTTTCTAAACAATGATGTATGCAATGGGAATTGCTTTGTATCCATTTATCGGAAATTTCAATTTTTTTATTTTTCCTGTGGGAAAATAAACAATATTGATCCGAATATATCTATTTAATGGTTGTTATCTTATCATTCCAATTTGTTAGGTTTTATTACTATAACAAATTTAATATATAATAAGTTTACCTAATGGAAGGAAGGCCAAAGATAATTTAGTGCAGTATTTAAATGAACTATTAATATATATTTTTATTTTTCTTACTATATTACACTTGTACTATGTATTTACGATACACTTTTTTTTGTAACAAAACGGTTGTTTTTTTTATATTGGAATAGAAAATATTAAAATAAAAAAATGGTGGCTTATTTATTTACTTTTTACCCTTTATTTAGGGAGGGGGTTAGCTCAGTATGTAAAGCACTGTGCTACTAATGTCTAGTTTATAATTAATAATTTATTATTAACCACAGATCGACCATGTAGGAACATAAGACCTCCCTTGGGCTCATCCATACTTATGATATGAATCTTAATTGAGCTAATAATGTGCTTAAGCATGGTGATAGCTATATCTCCTCCTTCCACAACTTAAGGGCTACAACTAATATAGTTCTTCTCCTACCAAATACTTAATCCTTCAAAGACTTCAATACTTCATATGACGTAGTGGTATGGATTTTCTTTTTACTCTATAGCTTTAGACATTTTGATGTTTTTGTTTGTTTTTTTAAACATTTTAACATTAAATTAATATTTTCCTTACTTAAGTATTGGCAAGATGTTGCTGAAAACTTCCAATATAGCCAATATTGTAATACTATAGCTTAACCCCAAAAGCACTTTGATAAAAACTACTTCTATTCTGAACGGGTTTGGGGTTCAGTACATGGTAGAGACTACTGTTTAATGGACAACAGTTCTGCAAGGAGGTGACTTGTCCTAGGTCGCGCTCAACTGCCTGATTTTTCACCCTTATTTTAGGTACTCTATTTATATAATGTTTTATAGCGGCTGGGTGAGCCCAAGGAGGCTCCTAGACCTTAGATGATCCATCTTCGGCTGCAAACAGACTAAATTAAAGTCTTGTCTGCAGCAGGATTTCTGCTGTGGCAACTCAGTGCTCTTCCACTGAGCCACTCCGCTCCTAATAAATTATAATTATAATAAATTTGATGATATGATCCACAAGTAAAGAATTATAAAAATGTTAGTTTCAAACATGTTTTGCATTCTTAGACTGTATGCCACTAACTGTGGTTTGTTAAAAAAAATTTATAATAAACAATATACAAAAATTTATTTAGCAAATATGTTTTATTTTTGTATTTTTTAGTATTGATAAGGTAAATCTGTCCAAAATGCCCAAATAGCACTCTTTATGTCATTAGTCTTTTTAATACTCCATTTCCAGCATGTTATTTTTCTAGTTGGTATCAAGTTACTCTCTGTTTATTCCAATTTAGATTTTAATTTTCCATCTTATCATAGATCCGCACCATGTTTGTTTCATTAAAATCAAATTATGCTGCTTTAACTAGTTGGAGGATATTACTGAATTTTTCCTATTCAGTTATAGTTAGGATAGTGATCTTTAACGAGTTTCTGACACTTTTTTTGGGGAAAATAAAAAATACTAAAGCCACTTGCCGGGCTGCAAACCCCCGTATTTGGGTATCGTAGGTTGTTATGCTAAACACTACACCACAAGTGACTCTAGCCACTTTTTGAACATTTAAATTACTGAGGTTTTACTAAAGATATAGTTTAGATAGCTAACAGAATTTGGCCCAGACTAGTCAGAATTATAAATGTTTAGAAATTAGAACACTTCTAGTGAAATGAATATTGAAAACAGAATTAAAGAATGCAGAGAAATTATATTTTAAGTAAAAGATGATTGTCTTGATCAAAAGGCTTAAAAGGATATAATAAATTATTTTAGCTAATGCGTTGTATCTTAAATTAAAAGTACAAGTTTAACCAAATTCCCATTGAGCTACTGATGACCCTAGGTTAAAGATTGATTGTGGCAAACAAGTTGTTTGTTCTGCCGTTAGCCGTGGGTAGACCCTGTGGGATCTAGGGACTCCTGGGGCTTACCCAACCTCCATGAAGTAGTTGCCCTTACGGTTGAGCATAATCTTAACCACATCACCTCACAGCGCAATTGTTTGCTTATTTAACGTTACTTCATGGTCCTATGGCTAGTCGGGCGATGCTACAACAGCGGTTCTAAATTGTCTCTATCCAGTTTTTATTCCATTCATCAGGTGTTTCTTCTGGTTTTGACCGTGTAGCCAAATCTTAAAGAATTACAAAATAAGGACAAGCTATACCACTGATAGAAAAATACGTTCTGCATAGCGCAAACGATGACTTAGGCATAAAGACGCCAGGAGTCTACAGCATTCCATGTCCGTATGGGAAGGAGTACATTGGGCAAACAGCAAGACTAATATGTACAAGACTTGTAGAACATATTAGAAGCGTAATAAAGATGGATAGCAAGTAATCCGCATTGGCAGAACACTTCGTGAATACCAACCATGCTATCGAGTTTGACAAAATAAGAGTGGTCAAAAAATGTAATGACACGACAGAAAGAAAGATATTAGAAGCAATCGAAATAGTAAAGCAACCCGAAAATTTCAACAGAGAAGATGGTTACAAATTAAGCAAATTGTAGCTCTCAAAGATTCCAGTGGCCAAAACAAACCAAAAAACTTGAAAGAAAAGGCAAACCCATCAGAAATCAGCCAATTGAAACCCACACGGTCGGACCCAGCCAATCAGATTATTGGAGGAACAGGCTCCCCCACAGACCCAGAAGCTTTAAATACCAAAGTAATAAGAAGAACATTTTCAGTCTCAGACTAAGCCCTGAGGAAGCTTGCAGTGGCATTACTGCCAGCGAAACGTCGGCAAAGAATTTAACTACACTTTCAAAACCAGAAGAAACACCTGTTGAATGGAATAAAAATAATGCCCGTGGCAATTTAAGAGAGTATTTATTCCTATCCAGAGTTAATTAGGATAGGTATCTTTAACTGTACAGGTTTGGGACCCTCATGTTACATCCCTTCCGAATCAGTCCTTGAAAATAAGGCCAGCTGAATCCAGGATCTTGGCATAGTAAGTTTGTATGCTAACCACTGCACCAAAGGTCAACCACACTTGACAGCTCAATCTTTGGCCTATATAGTCTGTACTTTGTACTAAACCCATTGGGCTTCATAGGTTATCTTCTTATTCTAAATTCACTATCAAGCTTTTGGTGTTTTGAGATGTTTGATATTAATTACGTGGAAACAAATTCTTATGATAGAGACAGAGCCTTTATAATCAGTAACTTATTCTTGAGGTTAAAACATAATCTATAAGTTTTTTAATAACATTTAGTAGTACTTAAGTAAACCTTGTTGCAATAATACCATTCCAATAATTTGTTTGGTGTTTAGTTAAATTTAGGAGTCAAACTTGATCTCGATACCTCTGCCATTGATCTCGAATAAAATTTTTCCATTTGTTTTCCTTATGATTATTAATTTGTTTCAGTTAATATCCATCCACAATTACTCCATTACTCTGTTATCATGATATTTTCTTCCACTTTATTTCTCCATTTTACCTTTCAACATTCTTTTTATCTTCTACCTCTCATCTCTAATTCCATAGCTATCTCTGTTAATCTCCAAGGAAATATTTTTATAATATGTCCAAGCTAACTTCATCTTTTATTTTTCTATATAAGAAAATAATCCTTTTCATCTTCATTAGTTTTAAATTATAAAATCACTGTGTTCATTTTTTTCGAATTGAAATATTTAATAAGATAAATATTTAAATTTTAATAAATGTATTATTGAAAAATTGTATTTTTTTTTTAGTAGGGTTTAATGGTTTACAATTTTATTAATTTTATGTAAGTTATTACAATTTCATTAATGATGTAGCCACAACTAAACTTGACAATAAAAATCACGAAGAAAAAACTGCATCTTAATTGTATAACTTTTATACAATAGCTCTGACAGATAAATGGTTATTATCTGATCACATGAACTTTTCATATAAGTTTGTTAAATAAACTAATACTATTGCTGTTAATGTTCTATTCAAATATCTTTTATACTTTTAAGGGCAACCTGCACTTTTGTTGAGAAAATCTTACTCACTACTAACAGTATTTCAAGCATAATGCATATTAATATTTAAAAAATAAATTTTTCTCGTTTTGAGGTCAGTAAACAGTTGATTATTTATTCCCTCATATTTATTTTATTTTATGTTTGATAACTGATCATGTTCTGTTCAACAGCATAAAAAAAACATTTAAACTTGCCCTTTAAAATTCCACATCGTTTCTATTCTATTATTCAATTCAAATAATTGTAGTATGCCTGAAAAAATCACTTGGCTCCTTTGGCACCTTATCTTAAAAAAAGCTGTTTATGTTTTTTTTAATTAGAATTATCATGATATTATAATTATTAATGTATGATTATAGAATGAATTACATGAAAACAACTAATTAGGTTAAAATGGGCACTTTAACTTAAAAAGCCTGACAGAATTTAGAGAATAACAAATTTTGAACAATATTATATTTTTAGATTAAGAGAAATATTTACTTTTGCTTAAAAGCAAAAGTTTTCAGACTTATAACTATTATAAAGTTATATAAACAATTGGTACTGATGCAGAAAACTAAATGTTAAAGATTGAAAATGACAGAGTGTTGTCGAAACGTCTCAAATGATCAATAAGGATTAAGAATATATAATGATAATATATATAAGGAATAAGAATATTTGTCTATATAACTCTGAAAAACCTAAAGGTTGTTTTGGACATTTTTATAAAATAAAAATGTTTTTCTTATAAACTGGACTCATTTATATTGGGAAAGAGAAAACCATTTTCCAGTCATTATATTTTCTTAATCCTTATTGATCATTTGAGACGTTTCGACACTGTGTCATTTTCAATCTTTTACATTCAGTTTTCTACATCAGTACAAATCATTTACATAACTTCATAACAGTTGTAAGTCTGAAAATTCTCAAAGTCACATTCATTTTAAAAATTTTCTATAAAACACTAGGGGAATCATCTATCCTCCATGGTCAAGATATTATTGTTGTTTTGGACTTAATTCCATCAATAAAATGAGCTACTCATGGCCTGTGGTAGATCTTGTTATTTTAGAATTTCATCAAATTGCTTTCTTTTTTACAGTTTTCTACAACACTTCTCATCCTTTTACAGTTTATTATTTATATTTTTAATTAACTTAATCCGATTTGAGTACTACCTCGACTTGCCTTTATCACATGTCTTTGTGCATCATTCATTATTTTTACTTGTTATAATTTTTTTTTTTTTTTTTTTTAAATTATTTTATTGAATTGTACAACTGTAATATATACATCTAGTACAAAGGCTGTATGAATAAATAAATGCATGAAAGGACATGTAGAGGTACTACCCATTGGCAGCACTCTAATTACATTTCTATTATAGAAGGTCCCGAGGCCATCTTCTCTTCAGACGCCTAGGAGGATTGTCCGGGATGGTATTGGATGCAAGGATGGAAACTAGTGGGTTTGGATGGGCCTGGAGTTTATTATGGAATGATAGGTATCTGGAATGGGCTAAATCGGTAACATATGGAACGTTCAGGTCATTATGGATGGTTTTATTTGTGACAAAATAAGGAGCGTTTAGGATTTTGCGAAGGATTTTGGATTGCAAGGATTGAATACGAGAGGAATTTGATGGTTTGGTGGAGCCCCATAGTTCAATTCCTTAAGTCCATATAGGTCTTATAACAGTAAGATAAATAAGTCTTTTGTAATTGATTTGAAGCTTTGAGCGTTTGTCTAGTATGTGTTGAAGTAGTCGGAAGCGTCGAGCTGTTTCTTGTCTTTTCAGTCTTGTGTGAGGGTTCCAAGTTAGACGTTTGTCTAAGTTGAGTTTGTTATAATAAATTTGTAAATTTCAATAAATAAATTGTTAAAAACTTAATCTCGATAAATATTGAAACGAGGTATGTTTGATTACCATCCATTTAAATATTTTTTCTCTTGCTTTTTTATTCTATAAGCATTTAAATATTGTGACATAATTGATTCATTGAAAATGACATAAACAATTATTTTCATCCTAAAAACAAAATTATTATTAAAGTGATTATAATTAGTTGAAATAATATTTGTTTTGAATGATTAAATAAGATATGAATGATTTATACTTTTAATTTAAAATGGTTCCAATAATTGTAATAATTTCCAAACATAGACCTAATCTGATGTACTGAAAAAATACTGTTGTTTTAAAATAACTTATTAGGTTACTCTAAAAGTAAACATTTTTTCTTGTTGAATTAGATTGTGTTAAATGAGTTTAGGGGAGAACAGGGAACTAGCTTATTACTGTGTTTTCACCTCATCTTTTTAAAAAGAAAGGTACTTTTTACAACATGTTGGATTGTTAACTTAATATCATTAAATATGTTGTAGAATTTAAAAACCACAATTTACTGAAATTTTTGCCAGTTTTAATTTATTTCATCTAGCTGCTGTTATACATATATTTTTCTTTGATTAGCTATATTTTCACTCTGGAACATTTGTGAATAATCAATATATATATATATATATAAAGTCATATCTAAAATATTTCAGTTGTATAAACTTACAATTTGGGAATTTGAATATTTTTTGGGGGACAAAAAATTTGTTTTTTTATCCGGGTTATGTAAATATGTAGATATATTTATTTTCAAAATGAAGCACTTCATTGCATCTTATTTCTTTGTTGGAAAAACAGGTATTCTTAAGAAAGAATGATTCAGTACGGATAAGGTGTTAGAAATAAAATCTGATGTTCAAAGATGATTTAAGACAAAAAAATTAATTATATTTACAAATGTTGGTTTTAGATGTTTTTGAGTTTTCATTAATTCCTTTAATAATTAATTATAATTTAATATAAACAATTTTATATTTTCTTTATTTAAACAAAAGTACTAAATTAAAAAAAATAGTGATTCTATCAAAATTATTTATTACTACTATAAAGATTTTGTATCGAAATTCAGTTAATGACTTAGTGCAACTGAAACTGTATGTTTAATTTGTTTTGGTATGGCTTGTATTGTATTGTTAACAATGTTATTCTTTCATGATATGAACATTTCAATTAAACTCATTTTTGAAAATTTAATTATTGGCCAAGAAAGTACATAAATATTAATGGATCTCTGAGAGAAATTCTATTGTATTGACATGATATTGTTTTATTTGAATGATAGAAATAAACTGGGTAAAAACCATGTATATAATTAAGTCTAACTTTATATCTGTTAGAGATATAACTTATCAAAGAGTATAAATGCATTTTAATTTCATACAAAATGCTCCATTGAACTGTATAATAAAATTACCGTGCAGGTTACCACAATGGTCCAGTAATGTTTTACATTTTTCTTATGAGAATTGGGAGATTTTATAGAACTATACAAAATATGTTTTCTTCTATTTTCAAAAAACTTTCTTTCTTTTTTTTTGATGCATTAATTTTTCCACAAAATGTTGGTGATTAAAAATAAGTGAATGGTTAATTTGATATCATTTCGTAATTACATAATAGAACTGATTGAAGAACATTTATTACTGTGTGTTTATAAATATAAAATGAAATATGCAGTAGGATCATGGGAAAAAGTTGGTTCTCAGGGCTTCTAAGGCATCTAAAAAGTGATCTGGTCACTATTGTTCCAGGACCCCATCAAATAAACACAAAGCAAGTAGCCTTGGAGCTTTGTAACTGTAATATATCAAAGAGAAAATTTTCGATTTTCTAAGTAGGTACTTTAAGAGATTTAAAGTAATTTGTGTCAGGAGAGTTCACTCAGTTTAGGGGGGATTTTTTCCAAAGCATTTTTCCTCCGTCATAACTTTTTCAACTTAAAAAAAAGTAGAGAACATTTTTGAAATTTGCTTCAAAAATGTGACTTATATACTTTACATACTTACGGCTTAAATATATATAAATAACATACGTGAATAAGAGTTTTTTTTCGAAATAGCCATTAGCGGAATTTGGTCCTTCCATCACTGACGTTCAGAACTTACTCATGAACATTCCAAAGCAAAGAAAATAATAAAAATAAATTATTAATATATAAATAATAATAATACTCTGAATAGAACGAAGGGGAAATTGAGATTCCAAAATCTATCCTGTAATTTAGATTGCACGTTTATCTTAAAAACAGCGAAGGTTGGAAGGTGGTGTCTTAGAATCGAGATTACCGCCGTAAAAGTGCGGAAATGTCTTAAAGATGACCTTTTTATTTATAAACATATTTAATTTATTTATTATGTTTTTCTTTCAAATATTTATATGCATTTGTAATATAAGGATTTGACTAACAGAACATTATCTGACAATTTAATAGTAATTAGAAATGAGGAAGCACTCCCTGTCAGAAGACTATATTACCAATTAAATAAATCCTATTTATTTAATACCTTCAATTTTTATTTTCCGGCTTTTCCTTATGTAGGGGTACCGCTATATCAATTCCTTCTTCAGGCCCCTATCTTCTTAATCTTCACTTCGGGGACCCCGCGATGACATTTCATCTTCCAATGATTTACACCATCTTTTTCTTTCTTTTTTTCTGGAGCCCAACCCCTCACTTTTTCCAGCCATCGAACAGGAGTCTAACGCCAGTTCTTCCTTTTTCATTATTCTTTCGCCGATGGTTTCTCCCAGTCCCATTTCTTTCCTTAATACCTCATATCCAGGAGTCACTTATTCATAGCTTTAATTTTTCAGAAATGTAGCATTAGTTATTGAATAAATAGCTTTAAATTCGCGTTTTCATAGCGTTTATAGCTAAATAGAATAACGTCAAGGAATGGGAGCTGGCAAAAGAGGAAAAACAATTAAATTATCAAATTCACTTGAAACATGTTTACTGTATTATTGATTGAAACCCAACATGGCACATGTTTCTACAGATTTCTAAAATGAAGTGATATATTTTAAATCATAATTATGTTCTTACTTTTTCTTCCAAGAAATTTTCTGTTAAAAAACTGAGGGGCACTGACTTTTTTCAGCTAATTGGTGTAAAGAAAAGCTTAAAGGGCTTTCGAGTAACTTTGAATATTGATTGCGTTTTGAATAATAGTTAAGCTCAACTTGGAAAATATGAATGAAATATAGGAACAGAAGCTGGAGAAGAGAGATGTCACTTGCAGAAAGAGACAGTACCCATTGAATTATAAATAACCCCGTTGATAGAAGAACTGTCATTCTAAATTGAAATTGATTTCCCAAGGGAGGCGCTGGTACAGAGTAGATTTAAAAGGGTTAAACGGTCTTTTCTTGCTATTTATTTTAACGTCATTATATATTTATTTGATACTTGTCCATATAATAAAATTATAATGAGTACGATCGTATCCGTCAATTAGCTCCGCTAAACTCTCAAGACCGTTCAGTATTGCGAGCCCTGTATCGTTTCTCCCGTGCATACTTGTAAGTTATATCAGTAGAATATTTGCGAACTACGGTAGGAAATATACAGGAAACCAGTAAAAAGTAATTGTTTTCACGGATAGTAATAAATAATTAATTAATATATTATTGCTGAATCATTTATTTAATGATTTTTTGTAATTTAATTGGATGCGATCGCTTTCATTGTTTAGATCCCCTAAACCCTCACAACCGCTCATTATTACGAGCATTGTTTTTCTAATTTTATTTGATATCAGTAGAATATTTATGAGCATCTGATAGCAAGTATAGAAAATGCCTGTACATTTTTTTTGTGACATAAATAAACAATACAGTCTTGCTAAACAAATAATCTGTACCACTACAACCCATGAAGGGTTTTGGGTTTAATAGTGACAGAAAATCTGACAGGAAGTTAATTTGGCCTAGATCACGCTCAACCGCCAGGTTTTCCCTCCAATTAAGTATACTCACGTTCTAGATGCTGTTTAAGGCCTTGGAGTGTCTCCATATTTCACAGGGCCCATCAATGATTTTTATTTTTAAATGTATTTATTGAAATTTACAACTGTTTACTGAATACATCAAATAAATACATTCAAAGATAAATCATGTCTCGGAATAAACACAAGTAGAGACTCTACCCAGTGTTAGTACTCAAATGAAAGTTCAACTTAAAAGATCACGAGGCCATCTTCTTTTCAGACGCCTCGGAGGATTATCAGGAATTAAAGAGGTTGCGAGGTTTGAAACTAGTCGAAGTGGAAATGAAGTTTATCATGAAAAGATTGATATCGGATTCGGGCCCAATCAGCAAGAAATTTAAGAAGGTCATTATGGATTATTTTGTTCGTAACAAAGTGAGGAAGAATTGAGGATTTTACGAAGGATTTTGGATTGTAAGGATTGAATACGATAGGAATTCGAAGGCTTAGTGGAGGCCCAATCTATGATTTTTAACAGATAAAATAATTTTCCGGCCACAGTCGGATTTGTACCCGGTATCTTCAGGGCAGCAACTCATACATACTAAAGTACCCCGCTCCCTAATTAAGTAAGATATATTATTGTTTATATTTTCCCTATGACTAAAATTGGACAGGTATCTTTTACGAGTTCCTGACACCGTACAGGCTCTGGTTCTCAATTTTATATCCTATCTGAAGAACGTCTTTACTAAGGATTTTTTTACCCCCTTATAAAAATCCTAAGGCTACCTGACGGACTGCGGAAATGCGATCTTGAGGATAGTAGATTATCATGCTAACGACTAAACCACATTCTACTGTAATGTATTTCCCTAATTCATAGAATATTTTAAGGATTGGTTTATAAACTAATAAATAATTCTTGACTGGATAATTTGGGTTTTTTCTTTTTCCAGAGTTTCATTCCAACTCTTTGTTGCTTTTTCCTTTCTTTTCTCCATTTTCTATCCGGATTGGATTTTTTTTCTTTAACTCTAAACATTATAATTTAACTTTATTAATTTGTATCTGTCCTTTATTAAATTTTTAATTATTCTTATTTGTGTATGGTTAGTGTGGATTTTCTTTCCATGTTCATGCAGTAACAAATGCATCGACTTGGAGCGGATCGGAAGAGCTCCTAGGGATTGCTTGGATCCTGATAGCAGGAGGGAGGATGCAGACCAGAGCGCGCAAATCAGCAATTCCCGCAAGCGCCCCCTCTTCCTTCAAATTCCTCCGATACAACGCAATCCTACAACGTCAACAACTATTGTCAACAATCGACAATTCCTTGTCGATAATTTTATCGATTTTCCGAATTAAATAGTACAAATCTGGAGAATTCTTTGTTAGTCGAAGTCGGTTAATATCCCGATGGTACTTTTACGTTCCAGCGAAGATACGGAAAAGATGCAGGCTCGAGGTTGGATAAAATCGATAGGGCGCATGCGCAGTGCCCCCTCTCGTACCTCAAGGTTCCCATCTCGACTCAGTTATTTCACAGCGGCCAATCTTCCTGGTTATTTCCGACCTCTCCGTAGACTTTTTCTCTTCTGTCAAAGATGTTTGGTGGACTTGGTGGAGGTATATTTTAATCAATCAAATAAATTCATTAACCTATCATTTATTAATATTATTAACACTTTTGAATTTAATAAAATTTCCTTAACTTACATAAAACCCAATAGATTTGTTCAAATGTCAAATTTCTTTTGTTTTATTGTATTTTAAAAATTCGCCTAAATTTAGGTACAATTTAGGCTATGCATATGTTGATGAAATTATCAATAATTTCACAACTACATATAACCATATATGTGTTACATTCATATATATTTTTTTAAAGACTCAGAATAAGAAACAGTTATTTTTGCTGAAATAATGTCAGGGTACAATTATTTTATTTTTGACAATTACAAATAAAAATTTCCTTAGGTTAAAATTGAAATTAATAATCGAGTTCTTCTTATTTTTCATTGAAATTTCATTTTTATTCGTAATTTAAATGTATATGTTAAAATTCGCAAAATTTGCAGATTTAAGAAGCCATTTCTTTTCAAAATTAAAAAAAAAAAATCAAATAGAATATCTAAGTTTAAGGATTTTTTTCTCAGTTTCAAAACCTAGAACTGATAAGAATACATTTTCACTAACTTACGATTTTTACTAATATTGTATGCTTTATATCCCATATGTTGATTTCATGAACAATTTTCTTTGTACGCTTTAATATTATTTCGTATTTCACAAATTTTAGTAATTAATTTGTATCTAAGTCTGTATAAGTTATGAAAATAGGTTTATTGTAAAGAAATAATCTTCGAGAAATTTTTAAGCAAATTTGAATTTACAGACGCCATTGCTCTCCACGTTGCACACCCCCTTTCTTCTGATAGGCACACCCCTACGAATGCCGGCATTCATTCTATTCTATTTATTTATATAGTACTATTGGACTTAATAATGATAATTAATATTAACAGCAATGGTTAAATGTATTATTTAAAAATAATATGAAAATTAATTCGTTAAATTTTTAACTCCAATCTGTAATGGATCACTCAAATTTATGAACAATTTTTTTTTTACAGCTCTCAACTTTCTATTTGAATTTGGCGTGTATTAAATTATGAAATTGTTAAGAGGATTAAATGTTAATTAAAAATTTAGCTTAAGTAACTCACATGTCATACGCATTTGTTAATTTTTTCTTTATTGCATAAATCAAAATAAAAAGTAGTAATTAAAATTGCACCTAAAAATTTAATAATGAATTTATTGTTTTAAGTAATAAAATTTCATAAATATTACATATTTTTATGTAGAATACTTTATTCCTAAATACATCCCTGATGAAGTAATTTAATAATTGGTTAAAATTGAGATTTGCAAATTTATTTCCGACTTTTCTTTATTAGATTATTCTGGCCAAATTTTCACAATGACGATTAAAATGTTATCAGGTTTAATTATGTTCCTTTAATGGACTTGGAGTTCTATTCAATATATATTTTCAAACTAATTAATGAAGCGAAAACCCTAATGAGTTTTAATCCCTGGTTGAAAGAACTCGTGATCACCTTCTTTTCTTTTCAGATAATAATCGATTGGTATCGAAAGTTAAAAACTAGTAGATATTTATTATGTAATTGAAGGATGAATGTCTGTTTGTAGCTAGTTCTGCTTACAAAGGAAAAATTAAAGCCATTGAAAATAAATTAATTTGTGAGATAAAAATGAGATTTGGTGACTTCTCCTTTGAATGAATTAGGGGGAACAAATTATAACTTAGTGTGTGCCATCTAACTGCATTTTTGTTTGCTTCATTTAATGTTACTTTTTGCTACTATGACTAATCGGACGATGCTACCTACTGTGGGAGTCCAAACTTTTTCTGACGATCTTTAACGAATACCTGAGCATCACAGACTGGAGACCAATATTTAACGTACCCTACGAAGAACTAAGGATTTTTGACTCCCCTTAATGAATCCGTGTAGCGAACCTCCTGTCTTGGTTACGTTGTTATGTACACCACTGCGAACGAATGCAGTCGTTCGATCGGTGATCCCTACCATCATAGCTGTCTTCTCATTAATAAGTCACAGAAGTGCAAGACTAGTCGAGTTATATAAAAAGGGATCTTCATATATTATTAAAAGAGGTAGCATACAGCACAGGTTCAGCTCTGATGAAAATCTACAAGTTGGTTACGTTGCTATACTCCTTTAATATTTTAGGTTAATATTAATATTTCATGAAAAGCTGATCCCGGAATGTCGGGGGGAGGCCCGCTTTGGAAAAATTCCTCTTTTTCCAATCCTCTCACACTCCCTAAAAAAATTTAAAATAAAATCTCAAATTTTAGAATTCTTCGTTATTTCATCGACATCGTTTATTATGCTAATAAACTCCTCTGTTCATTATACAATAGCTAACGGTTTAAAAAAAATAAATAAATTTTTCCATACTCCACTTTTAGATCCGCCTCTGCATTTCGTAATATTTTATTATTGATAAATAAACGGACCATGCTTTTACAATACCATAAGTTCGGTATAACATTGCAAAATACAAATAAATGTAAAAACGTGAGTTATTTTACAATATTTCGGAAATTTTTGTATCGTTTATTTAAATTACGTACATGATTTTAATTCACTTGATTTGTTCATGGCCAACACTTTTAGCTAATAATACCAGAAGGGAACGAATCCGTCTATAACAGTCAAAATAGATTCAGAAAAATATATATTACATTTTAAATCCGATAATCGAAAACTTTTACGCTTAAAATACTAACTTTACTGTATACTAAGAATTAAAAAAAAAGCTAGCCACTGCACCCTTGAAGGCTCTTGGGTGCAATACATGGTAGAGTCTGTATTATTTCTTGGCCTACGGTTGTGCAGGGAGGTGATTTATCCGAAAGTATAGCTCCTTCAATACTACACTCTGGCAACTCTGGCCACTTTTACACAATATTATTTTATTATTATAAAAAAATTCTTTTTACTATGATGTTTTGTTAACTTTTTCTTTATTGTCTTTTAACCTGCCTCAAGAATATAATAGAAGGTTGTAGATTCTATCGAGTCACGTAATAGTCTTGTGTGCATGGTATGTGAACGTTTATCAAGTACACAGTTCTTCCATAACGCTAACTCTAGATACTTACAGTTAAGCGAATGTAGGTATTCATTATTTTTTGTAATACACAATATTATTTTTTATATAAAATATTTTTAATAATTCAAAACTACAGTACTTATTTCATGTACAAAATTTCGTGGTTCCCTGAACAAATTTATTAAAATGAAATCATTTTATAAATATTCAATTAGCAAGTTTCCAGTTTAATTGCAGATTAAATTAAATCTTTAAATTACTTCCCTGCTTAATTAGATTTCAGAACAAATATACCTGAATTTTAGACATACTATATTCTGTAGATTTAATTAATATTCTAATTATATCTGTTGAATACATCCCATACATTTAGAACTAGCAGAAAATCTTTATAATATAAAACAAATAAAGTGAAGTGTTTTATTTTTAGACATCAAATTTTTGTTTTTGATTTTTGTCAATATTCAACTTCATTAAATAGTCAGCTTTTTGTCAATAAAATATCAAATAGCTTTATTATTGGTTTTGATTTTTTTTTTTCTGATTCCTTAAGAACAATGTTTAAAGATAATCGAAAATAAGGTATTGCGTAAAATATTCGGTCCGAAAAGGGATGAGACTATTGGAGAATTTAGGAGAGTACACAAGGAAAAATGGCAAAGAAATTATCCCGGTTAGTATTATAAAAGTGATAGCGTAGCGAAGTTTAAAATGGGCTTGTTAAGTTGTTGGGCTGAGTATAAAACTCCAAAAAAATTAATAAGCGCTGTACCCTCTGCTAAACATCGGAGGTTTAGACAGAGGCGTAGGTGGGAGGATTGTGTTAGGAGTGATCGTTTGGTTTTGGGTAGTGGTCCATAGATGGAAGTTTGTAAGCGGATATTAGTGGTGTCGGCAACGAGCCTTCGGGTTCGATAAATCTTATTATTATAATTTACTATACATACTTGTATTTTAATATTAATTTATAATGTATAAAACACGATTGCTGTAAAGAAATCACTTGTCAGCCGCAATGAGGGCAGATAAAAAGAACATAACGATCCTATTCAGACGAGGCACGAGCCACGGCCAAGAAATGAGCCACATGTGAGCTCAGATATTATCTCCAATTGTAAGGAGCAAATTGCTAGGCTTAGAGTGAACACGAGATTTTAACTTCTCTCTCTCTCTCTCTCTCTCTCTCTCTCTCTCTCGTAATAAATGGCGTTTATTTCCAGTATGGTCTCTGCTAATTTAGGTTTATTACTTGAAATAATGAGCTTTTATAATTGACCCAGGGAAAAAATTAGCACTCTCTCAAAATATTAGTATATAAGTTCTATGTTACAATATAAGTAGAATCATAAATTTGAAAAAAAAAACTTAGTATATAGTTATATTTTTTATATCATCAAATTCTTGTGTATTCGCATTCATTAGCAACTTAAAACATTACGTTTAACTACGACAAATAAAATCTTTTAGGGGAAACGAAAAGTTTATCCATTTATTGATGTTTTAAGTTAATATTAGTATCAATTGCATAACTAATTAACGACCTTTAAGCTAAATAATATGTTCCCTTGTATGAATGGAATTCTAACCTCTAAACTGAAGTTCATTAAAACAAATTCTATAACTCATATACAGCGCCAGTCTCACACAAGCATGCAGCAGAGCATGTCGGTGACGCGTATTAAGTGAAAAAATCCACCCGTCATTCATAGTATTCCTTCAAAACTGGTCGTTCTTTTTTTGTTTGTTTTTTTTCTCACCAAAACTACATTTTATTCTATCCTCGGAACTTTAGCATTGCCATGATTTGTCTCGGGGTCTTCTGTGGCAATGTCTCACCCATTCAGGAAGGTTGAGAAAAAAAATATGTTTTTCTTCTTAATCTGTTCCTCTTAATTTCTCCCCTCCCCCCCCCCCCCGGTGGAGTGTAATCCATTGTGCTGTCGGTTCTGTTGGCATATTCCTCACAAGTTTTCCAAGGGCCTCCAAGGCTCCTGCCATAGACCTTCCTTTCGTAGGCAGGCTTGGCTATTATCACACCTGTTATTCGCGAGAAATGTCCAAACCACCGTAGACGATTCTCCTCCGGAATTTTAGGCCGAGATTGTTCCTTATCGTAGCGTTTCTCACCCTGTCTCGGCGAGTCTTTCCGATAATTTTCCGGAGGAATCTTATTTCCATGGCCTGGCGTTGGTTGCATGTTTGCTGATTCTAGCCCATGTCTCAGTGGAATAAATTAGGATAGGCAGAGAAGTAGTCTTGTAAACCTATCTTATCTTCTTTGTATGCTTCGACACTTCTGGTTTTCCTACAAAGGAATTTCGCAGGGCATAAAATAAGTTATATGCTTTCTCTCTTCTTTCGCAGTTTATGAGGCCTCACTCATGTATGTGTGCTTCAAGGTGTTTGAATGTTTATCTTCCCTCCAGTTTTTGCCCTAGCGTGATTATTCGATTTCCAGGAGGTTCAAAATTTAAAAAAAAGTACGTTAAATCAACTGGTGACGTTATTCATTTTCCTTAGTTAAGCTAAGCATGACCTACTCCTAACTGTTGCAACTAATCATAATATGTAATTATTTCGTTCTATTATTTATGTCCAAGAAAAAAAAAGTAACTATTAGCGTTTAAAGATAAATATTTACCAGTTTAACATCTTAGTCCCATCGATGTAAAAGATCTAACTTCATATGAAGTTCACATAAAATCAGAGGTCTAAAGTTTTTTTTGTATTGGTTGTTATTATTGCTGCTCCAACCTACACACTACTTCGAACCAAGCTACTCGAAGCAAGGAACATAGGATAAGTTTATTTCAGACAAAATAATTTTTATTTTTAAATAATGACTATAAATTTAGGACAAAAGATTTGTTAAAAGGTCATTTCAGTAAAGGTCAGAGGTCACTAACTAGAGCATTCCTTATTTCCGGTCATCTGGTGATTTCTTGGGAGGAAATTAATAAGCGCCACAAACCACCGCCACATCCTCCCCACTTTTGGAATGAAATGTGGACATTTAAAATAATTACTTTACATGAATCTGTAAAATTCCAAATTTATACCCTTACGTATCATGAAATGAATTTAAAAAAATCAGACTGAAATTAATTTTTATTTATTTAAAAAAAAACAGCTGTACCACTAAAACCCAGAGTACTGTCATTAATTGGAAGGTATGCATAGAGCCATATTGGCATTAATCACGCTTAACTGATAACATTTTTCTCCCATTAAGTTTACCTTCTTTAATGAGACTGGGTGAGCCCAGGGAGGGTCTGCAGATGTTAACTGATTAAATATTTTATCTGCAACAACTTGTTTTGAATCTGAGGCCTATAATTCTGCAATTCAGCTCACACTGAACAATCCCCTTCCTCAAATATTCTGAGCTATCCCCCAACATTTTTTTTTACACATCAAAAAAAAAAGAAATGAAAAAATTCAACCCGTCTGATGTAACCAAGCTTTACTTATGATAGTACAATTACCTCTATAGGAGTAAAAAATTTGGCTTTTAAACGCACCTTAATTCTCGCTCAAGGATTCGTGTCCAGCTAAGACACTTGATTTATTTATTCTGTTAAGTCAGTTATGGATCTGATACAAGCTGATAACGACTCTGGAGTTCCTTATTAGCTTGTATTGCTGGATCTTTTACGTAGGCACCCTTAGTAAGGGTTGATTCAAGATGCTTGATGTATTATACAGGTATTTTTTTTCTTAATAAGGGTTTTCTGTACCTCTTTGGGGTTCTATGGTGAAATTGTTTTAGATGACATGTTATATTGTTATAACGAGGCTTGTCCAATAAATACGCGAACTACAGTTATAAAAGTTTTATTTTACAAAATTTCATCAACATTAATTTACTATCAATAAAATAGAGCCAAAACTCAAAACGAAACATTAAATTTTATTAGAATGCGAATGGAAAAAACCACAAGCAGAGCCTTATGTTTCAAATCTGATGTAAAAAACAAACAATTATCAGTCGACGTTTCGCCCATTCAGGCATTATCAAGACACAAAAAAGAGTAAGATCAATCACATCTCAAAGCAGATGTGCAATACATCCCAACGAATAATCGCTCAAATAGGCTCATAACCTGAGACCGCACCTCCAACCCAAGACGTGGTGATCACCTGCTTTTCAGTTTTAGGTTGAACGTCTTGGGGTGGAGGTGCGGTCTCAGGTTATGAGCCTATTTGAGCGATTATTCGTTGGGATGTATTGCACATCTGCTTTGAGATGTGATTGATCTTACTCTTTTTTGTGTCTTGATAATGCCTGAATGGGCGAAACGTCGACTGATAATTGTTTGTTTTTTACATCAGATTTGAAACATAAGGCTCTGCTTGTGGTTTTTTCCATTTGCATTCTAATAAATTAAGTTAGTATCTTTTAAAATAGTCTTCATTCGTCGCTAGTCACTTCTCCTGTCTTATTTTCCATTGTTCAAAGCACCCCTAAAAGTTCTCGGCAGTTATGCTTTTTAGGTTTCTTGTTTTCTAGTTTCCATATCCTCCTTGTAGTATTCTCTAATTACTTTTTTCATTTTTGAAAAAGAAAAAAGTCGCCAGGGGCCTGATAAGGTGAATAATGAGGTTATTCAAGGATAGTGATTGAATTTTTCATCAAAAATTCACGGACAACAAACACGAATGGGCAAGTGCTTTGTCCTGGTGGAGAATCCTTCGTGCTTTAAGAGTTCTGTGGAAACGATAATTGAGAAAAAACACCTTACGTTTCTTGAGTGGAAAGCTGTAATACTGACGCAATGTTTCTTATTTTTGATCTAAAAAATGTTTAGTTTTTTTTTTAGTAGATGAGATTTTGGAGAGAAGCACTAAAACCATTTTACTGCCACAGGAGTAGTTAAACGCCTGTCTGAAGTCCTTTAAGTAGGGCTCAAATTGCCGCCCTAGAATTTGTGCCCTGAATTTCTTTTCTTTTCTTATTTTTTGTCGGTAAATTTATTGTAAAATATTCCTGGTTTATTGCTCGGCCGAATCTAATTTCTAGTTTTAGATCTCTCAATCAACTCCTGAAAAGACCGTGTTGAATGAGAATGAACAAGTCAACGCAGGATACTGACGAAGAACCAACTTTTATTGAGATTTTTATCCAGATACCTTAAATTAAACTTAGCCCTCGACACGCTATTTCGCAACTTGATAAGACGAGAAGGCTAATGTACTGATAAATGAGATTTTGCTTTGAAAAAATACCTTAAATCCTGGTAAATCTTCAAATTAGGTATTAGAATCAGGTTTTCTTCACTAATATGGTTTTAAGGTTAGGGTTTAACAAGAAAAAAGAAAAAACCCTGTACCACTCAACCCATGAAGAGTCTGGTGTTTTAGTACATAGTAGAGACTATATTTTATTTGATTGGTTATTGATTTTATTAATTTTTAAATATTTGTATTTGAAAAGAAAATATATGTCCAGGTCCGGGACTCGAACCCGGGTCGCCCAGATCGCTAGTCTGGAACTCTACCAATTGAGCTATCCTATTGAACTATCCAGGATAGCTCAATTGGTAGAGTTCCAGACAAGCGATCTGGGCGACCCGGGTTCGAGTCCCGGTCCTGGACATATATTTTCTTTTCAAATACAAATATTTAAAAATTAGTAGAGACTATACTTTTTCTCAGCTAGCGGTTGTGCAGGAATATGGTTTTGTTGAGATTTTTCTCCAAATTATACTGCCAGGCTTTGCCGCCCAATTTATAGAGGCTAGGTGATCCTCATAAGGGGAGCTCATAATAATAAAAAACTCGCACAACACGTCACGAGCATATTGGTGAACCCATAAGTTTTTCCCCTACCGAAAATCGCTCAACGCGGCTAAAGAAGTTTTCACTTCAAAAATCTTTATTTTTGGACCATGTTCCTAAATTTTTCTAGTTAGAAGAAATAAATATTAAAATAACAATGACAAATTATATACAAAATTAATAAATAAATAAAGGAAAATTATTCTTGTAACATAATTAACACAAATCCTGCTACCCCATACTGTGTGAGCAGGGCTTATAGAATCGATTCCTACATTGTGTCCTTCCATGCATAATTCCCTTTGACCTTAATTTCGATACCAGGGGCTCACCCTTTGTTCCAGGAATTATCAACGTTTATTATTCCAGGTTTATTGGAGTCTTTTTCAATAAAGAAAATATACATGAGTACAAATTCCTGTGAAATCTCATTCCAGTTTCGAAAAAATACCCAGTTTGTGTATACTTTCCAAAAATAGGAAGAAAAAAAATCTTTGAACAACACAAACATGGTAGAGTAAATATTGAGCGTTCAGGTTTTTTCATGTCTTTTCACTGTTATTAAAACCCCTGCTCCACGAACATGAACCCTATCTCATTTATCAAACTATTTATTTTGTGAAAAGATTTGTCCTGGCCGAGAATCGAACCCGGAGCGCCCGCATCTCTAGCGCGGTGCTCTAGCCACTGAGCTACCAAGGCACGCTTTCAAGTCAGGCAAATCCATTCTCTTCACCGATCCTATATCCCCGTGATCTCGCAATTTCGACGTCCCGGGTTTGATTCCCGGCCAGGACAAATCTTTTCGCTTCAATATAAAAATATTTAAAAATAATCAAAAGAAAAATAAATTATATTTATTCTAGTTTGAAATACATATATATTTTTTGTACTTGCCTTTAATAATAACGTAGTCCAGAATAAACATTTTTTTCTATTGGATTCTATTTCTGTTTTTTTATAAGTCCTTATATATAATAATAACAATGATGTGACCTATTATGTAAAAATAATAGCTCACTATATAGAGCGCTGAGTTTCTATGGTATAGGTTCCGGGTTCAAAAACAGCTGTAGTAGAGAAATTATTTAATGCATAAATAGCCGTGGAGGGATCTTGTGGGATCTTCAGGCCTTCTTGAGGCTCATATAAAGTGGGTAGGTATCCTTAATAGAAGATAATCTATTAGTATAGTGTGTAGAAAAATCTCGCCCAAATCACGTTCCTGCACAACCGTTGGCTTAGAAAAAATGTACAAAAAACCCAAGAGTTGTTGTGGTACAGGTTTTTATTTTTTTTTATTAAAATCTAATCTTTAAATCATATTAGTGCTAAAAACCTATTTTGATCTGTATTTTTTAAAATCTTTTTCCCGCGCAGGGAGTAAAACTTATTTTAAAATCCCTCGAAATTAGTTTCATCGTTTTGCAAAAATATACTGAATCCAATTACAATATAATTCAGTAATCCTTAAGCTTTTCAGTGTTGGGGAGCGTTTCCCTGGTTCAAGCCAGGCTTAGAGCTCGCCTGACTCTTTGTCTTTTTTTCTACAGAAGTATTCAAGGTATGACATTCTTGGGCGTCCTAGTGGTCTTCTACCTCCAAGGATGTAGTCCATAGTTTTCAACTGGTTCCTATACTCTTCAATCCAGAGTGGCCAAACCATTTTATTGGCGTGACTCCAGGAACCATATAAGGAATAAAATATTTTGAAGGGGAGTGAAGAATATCCCTGGACTACTCTTTTGGTTTTTAAGTTTTTAAATTATACCGCATATTTAGATCACGATGGTAGCAAGTATGAATTATGAGTGAAATTGAATTATTTTTGTTCATCGGTCATTTCCGATTCTAAAATTAGAATTTGAAATTAAACGTTTTTAACAATATCTTGACCATGAGTGTTATGATAATTTTTTTTTTAATTTTTGGACTCATGTTACTTCCCTTGTAATATGAGATCAAATAAAAAACTTTTCAAGTTGTTAGGGTTTTGATATATTTTACTTTGGCAACTAAAACTTTTACTCTTTCTAGTTACCGTGAACTTAATTATACTAAGATATATATCCAATTTAAACCTTCGAGCTCCGTACAGATATTGTAATTTAAACAGAATTTATTGCTTCATTTTATAAGGAGTAAATTATTTAAAAACCGGAAAATGAAAGGAGCGAAACTAAACTTTGATAAGAAAAGGGATTTAGCTCGAATAAGTTTCAGTTAATTTTCT
This sequence comes from Troilus luridus, assembly GCA_964056705.1. Classification (NCBI taxonomy): domain Eukaryota; kingdom Metazoa; phylum Arthropoda; class Insecta; order Hemiptera; family Pentatomidae; genus Troilus; species Troilus luridus. Next base: position 91,864,547 of record OZ057415.1, on the reverse strand, counting down.
CGATGAAGAGGAGAGGAGATAGAGCGCTGAGTTACTGATCTGTTGATCCAAACTTGGTAGACAGGCTATTGGAGAAATACTCATTTTACAACTGCAGATTGACCATTTTCGCAAGATCCCTCTGGGGCTCACCCATCCTCTATAAAGTATGTACTCTCAGTCGGAGAAAATCCTGACAGTTGAGCTGTATTTCGGCCACCTATATTATACTATATATTATACCTATATATTTCCTTCCTTCAAAAACGTCTTAGATACTGAATAGAAGGCCTTTTGGCTGTTGTAGTAGTACAGTTTTTTTTAAATATCTTGATTATGAAAAATATAATTTATAAAGATAAAATATATCGAAATCCTTATCACTATATTTATAATCAATAAACTAATAAATTCTGAAGAAAATGTATTTTATATCACCCGTTATTTTTGACATAATCAACTTACTTGCATGATTAAACTGGCGTTATAATCGATTCCTTTGTTGGTTTAATTTGTCACGGTTGTGTGTAATAAAGCAATTTGTTAATGAAAAGTTTTCTGAGAAACGTTTTAGACTTTTTTCGTCCTCTAGAAAGATCCGTCTATTTTATTTATGGGTTAAAATAATATTATTTGTATTATAAATGACGTTTCCTTCCTCGATCCCTTAATCTTATTAATAAAATTTATTTCCTATCTAATTCTATTACCATTCGTTTTTAATTAGGGCTAACAATGGGGAAAAACTACTTCTTTTTTTTTTTAAAATAAATTATATTAAAGACAGGACCGTGGAAGAAATCTTAACCATACCGGATTTGTATGCGCTTTATTGTTTTTTATTTATTGGTTTATTTCAATTCTCTTCTTAGCAATATTTGTTCTACGATTATAATTTTCTGAGTTCATATTATAATTTTTTAGTAGGAGGTTTAATAAAGGAATGTCGGGAGATTGGACTAAGCAGTTCTCCTAAAACATATGTATCATATACCTCTAGGACGTTAGTACAATAATTTACTATACAGTCTACACTATCAATAAAATATATCTAATGAAAGCAAATTTACGTCACTTAGGTGCTCCACAGTGGTGAGTGGAACGTACTACATGAATATAACGTTCATTCACTCATGATGTGGTCGTTTGACCTTTTGACTTTCTAGTGATAACTCAAGAGTTACTACTTCAAAACGTATTATCAACTCTACCCTTGCATGAGACTTGTTTATTGGATGGGGGTAGTGTTCAATTCTGACATAGAATAGAATAAAATAGAAAACTCAACCAATGTTTAAAATGTTATCTACAGAATGGTGTTGCTTCGTTCTAGTGTAGTTTGTGTTTATTCATTTAACGTAAATTTATGCTGCTGTGGCTAATCGGACGATGCCAAAATGGGAGTCCTAAATTTTACAGCCAGGTATAATTAGGACAGGAATCATTGACGAGTACCTGACACCTTAAAGGATCGCGACAGCCATTTTACATCCCCTCTAAAGGACGGTATAAATAAGGATATTGTACTACTTTTTTTAAAAAAAACTAGGGTAAGATACCCGGAATCCGCGAGCTTAGGCATAGAAGTTTGTTAGGCTAACCCCTACACCACACGTGACTCTAGTTTAGTTTCCTGTCTGATATGAATTACAATTTTTTAAATAGACATATTGTTGGTTACTTTTTATCCGGAGTCACTCTCTTATGGATCTTAGTTACATTAGTTGTATCTTATATAATTAGTTATAAATCATTCTATTATATATTAATTATATAGGAAAATATTGTCCCTATCTCCAAAAAAGAGATATTTCGTGTTAGAACCACACATTGAAAACGTTATTAGACGAAGCACGAATTTTGGAAAATAATCAAATATATAACAATATAATGTTATAAGAATTAGATACTTCTTAGGTTAAGTAATTTAAGGATTTTAATTCCCCGTCCAAAGGATTTTTCACTCGAGTGAAATTATGAAACTAATATTTTTGCATATTCGACTGTTGGACATTGGAGGGGGTTGATGTGGAAATAAAATTTATTTATTTATTTGTAGCCATATTTCCTTTAAAGAAATTAGTAGTACACTGGATCGAATGGGTATACTTCCATTGGTATATAAGCATATACGTTAGTATATGCATGTATATTTATTTATTCATTCATTATGGGCGCAGCAGGCTAGCCCTATAAAATTGCTTTTCCCCTTATATCTCTATCTGCCTCATGGATATTCCCTTTTCTTCACATCATCTATTGATCCTTTTCGGTTTGCCATTATACAGCTGTCGCAGGGTTTGTGCTGCATCTATATTTAGGAGATGACCTGACCAGCGGTCTTGTCACCTGGAAGATACATCGCTGTACAATGTTCCAATTTAGGCGCTGCTATCCATCTTAGGATTTCGCTATCATACATATCCGTCCTTACTGCAGGTTCTTTTCTATACGTCCATATCTCGGTCTCTCATGTAGTAACCATATGCGACTTGTATATCCTAAAGTTGGTTACACAACTGAATAGTCTACTTTTAAGAAGGCTTGATATAGAATAATCAGTTCTGCTTGCAATCATTAATCTTACGCCTTTTGTCTCAGTTCGATTATGATTCTCAGTTATCTATGAGACTATATCTCAAGATTGGAGGCGATTAGATAAAATTATCTGAAATTCGGCATGTAGTTAGTTCCTCTACAATTGAGATTCGCAGTTGCTTTTTCGCACTTCCACAGCCCCATAAATCAGCTTACGAGGTTTAAAACTCTAATCCAAATCGATTTTGTCTGGGAGAAGCACACCTTTTACCTCACATCCACAGAGTTTTAAAAATCTCTGGTGTTTTTAAAGGATTTGCGCACCTCAAGATTCCTAGTTATATTTTATCTCAAATCGAACAATTCAAACGCGAGCGTTAGATTATTACATCAGTCAATTTTTGAGTCCCCTGTGACATAGTGGTTAGCATGACATCCAAAGATCGCGGGTTCGTGTATCAGAGTAATTCTAGGTTATGAAGATACGATTGTCCCCCCCCCCCCTCGTACAAAGAACTGTCCCAAGGGGTAGTCCAGGACAACTTCAATCCTTCTTCCTTTAATGAGCAACTTCTTAGCCTCTGTCTTCTTTCTTCAACAACAACTTGTAATAATAACATTTCTCCTCTTTAGTTGTTTGCCCTCGCCTCTCTCGAGATTTATCGAGAATTATAAACCAAGGAGAAGTTGCTTTTCTTTACCAAAGTCTCGCTTATTCTCAGTTTAACCTCTTGAACTTTCTAATCTCCCATGCAGGACTTGTTGAAGAACTTGCTCTCGCTTTAGGATAAGTTTTAAACCCTCAACACTTAACCTTTGACAAAAAAGACCCTTAGGCATACTTGACTTCCCAGTTCTTCCAGTACACGTACCTTCCTACCTTAGGAAGGAATTATTTAAGAGATAACGCAGAAAATTGCTGTGTATTCAGTTACTAAGTCATGTTGGTGTTTATTTATAGTTCTTTAGTGACAGATTTCCAATGTTCATAACGATCGTGCAATGCATTTTTTCTTTTTGCCACATTTTCAGGATAATACACTATCATTTAGATATCACATTAATTCATTTTTTTGTATATACCATTACCGATGTGCTAAAGAGAGAAGTTTGTTAGTTTATTTGTATAGCCTGACTTTATACAGCTTTGACTAATTGGTCGATGCTACAGTGGTAAATTTGGAGTCCTAAATTTTGCTTATAATTCGGATATGGATCTTTAACGAGTACCTGACAACTCCCAGGAACGCCATTTTATAGCCCCCCTAATTGATAGCATAAATAAGTATTTTTTACTCATTTTAAATAATTCTAATTAAGCCACCTGCCGGGCTGCGAAGCCGCAGCCATGGTCATAGAGGGTAGCTATGCTAACTACTAAACCATGGGTGCACTGCACTGAAATTAAATTATTATAATTTGTATATATTGTTATTTAATAGTTAAAATTTATTAATTGTTACATTTTATCTGTTAGAGCACATTCTCTTGAAAATGGTCTAATAAATGTGGAATCGTCACAAGTTCTATTATACATTATGATTTTTTGAAAATCTGAAAGAAAAATGTATTAATAAAATCTATTTTTGAAATAACTACAATCTCGCTGATTACATAATTCTTATTTATTTAGTATATTTTAAAATTGCTACTATTATTCTATTCAAAAGATTAATAATGTAATAAGAAATGTAAATTATAAAATTACAAACCAAATCATTCCCAAAGAAAAGAGAAAGAATGAATATAAGGGATGTTAAGATAGGCTATACCTATACCTTGAGGTTATACCTACAGTTAACCTATACCTCCTTCGTAGGTGGAGTTAAATACTATTAAAGCTATATTTTCCTGTTGAATCCTAGTTTTTTTTTTATTTTGAGAAATTCTGACAATCTATGAGGAGTAATCATTGATTTGTTATATACAAGGAAAAAAATTGAAATTTTTTTTTTTTGCTTTCATTTTATAGAGGCTATTATTCGATAAAGTAGCAAATTTCAAATACCGGGTCTTACTAATATACTGTATAACTTATCTGCCAGTAACATATTTTAGAGAAAACAACTTGGGATCATACCGACAATAAATTCCACTCAACGTCAAAGAGTCGACTGCTATCATAAATAACATGTTTCAGATTCGTGTGTTGCTGTTTTTTTGGGAAAGGGGCGTTTTATATAACAAATGGATGAGTTAACCATCTGTTATCATTTAACCATTGAAGTTTATCTTCGTTTTGTTTGGAGGCTTAATGGCTAGCCCGATTTTTTCCCCATCAATTCTTATAATAGCCTTTATTTATTTCTAGAGTAAAATATATTTATAAAATATGTTTTGAAGAGAAAAGATTTGTCCTGGCCGGGTTTCGAACCTGGGTCGTCTGCATCTCCGGTGCACTGCTCTAAATCGAATCCCGGCCAGGACATAGTTTTCCTCTTCAAAACAAAAATATTTAAAAATAATTAGTATACATTTACATTGTTAATACCTTGTACTTGTATTTACATAGATTTTAATGAACTTTATTTTCATTATTAAGATTATTATCATCGTTAAATTCAAAAATATTTAGATCATTTTACTTTTAATCATTTCATGAAACAAGAAATTTAACTATGAATGACACATAAAATATTTTAGGGGAAATGAAAAGTTAATGATGTGATGTAATCAAAGTAATTACTAATTATGTAATCAAACTAATTACTAATTATGCAATCAAATAAATGACGTAATAAAAACTAGTTATTGATGTCTTAAGTTATTATTAGAATCCAGTTGCACAACTTTTAAATGACCTTTAATTTAGATACTATTATCCATGTATCAATCGAATTCTAAACTTTAAACTAAAGTTGATTTACAAATGGTATAACTCATGCACAGGCCGCTATGCGTCGCCAGTCTCGCGCAATATGTCACGAACATGTCGATGACGCGGACTAATAACTTTTCCCTCAACGCTAAGCGCGGCTAGATGTTTTCACTTCATAAAGAAGAGTGTGTAGAGCGCTGAATTTAACTGAGTTGCAGGTTCTGGGTTCGAGTCCGGCTGTGGCAGATCCATAGATGTACCTGTGGGAACTGCAGACCATCCTGCGGCTCACCCAGACACAATAAAGTTGGTACCCTTAATTAGCGAAAAAACTTGGTGGTTGAACGAAAGCCAAAAATTACCTTCTTACACAACCGTTGGTTTAGAAAAAGTACATTCTCTATCAGTTTAAAGACACTTTTACTTATGTTGAACTTTTTTGGATAAAGTGAGATAAGCACATATGTTATCTTGTCTGAATTTGTGATCTTGCTTGATTTTCTTTAGTCTCAATTATCCTCGAATGAGTTAAACCCTTGACTGATTGGTTATTTGAGATGCTTAATGTTTTTCCTCGTGTCCCGGTAATCCTAGACAGCAGCTACAACGTATTTTGTTCAGGGACCTTTTCGTTAATTAACATTTTCCGAAAGGAATCCTTAATCAACATGTCTCGGCTCTTTTTAATTAATTATTTTACAAAAAAAAAAAAAAGAGGAGGGGGAGAAAAACGGCTGTGAGAACGCTTTTAAATTGGACAATCGATCAAGCGCAGTTGTTCTAATTACATAAAAATCCAACTGCTAATGTATTTATTTATTCCTTATTTATAAAAAAAAGCTGTGAAATAATTATTGCTTAATGATATGTCTGCACAACGATGTTTTCGTCTTTAAAGTTATTGAAAGTATAATTTTGTTATACTGGCATGTAAATTTATTACAATGTCATTTGAACAATACATTAACAACGAATCTCTTAAAATGTTAGTTATCACTTGACTGACGATTTAACAAGTTCCAGGTCGAGACAAGTCTTAGTCCTTGTTGTCTATCAGTTAGACCTTGGTTGTAAATTAGCAGATTTATGTGGTTTTAGTCTGGGTTTCCGAACCGCTTCGTTTATTATGGATTTTGCCAAAAGAGACGGCCAACTTTATAAAAATAGTGTTAGAATTCATTTTGATATAAAACGAACGACTGCTTCCTCTTCTTCTATTGGCGCGACAATCCAGTTATGTGACCTCTTGGAGTAGCCTCCGCCTGTTTAATCGGTTGAGTGCAGTTACCCTCCAATTCCGAACCCCAAGCTGGGTTCTCGAATCCTCTCCAAGAACTGTTAGCTGAAAGGAAATCCTATTTCTATAGTACATTATTGAAAAATATGGCTTTTGGTGACTGTGCTGTTACAGCGCTGTCATTTTGGTGGATCTTGTTTCACTATTTGGTACGAATGAGTAAGTCAAGTCGGTTAGGTTTAATCACGTTACGTTTGTCCAGACCTTTGGAAAAGTGAATTTTCTTTCAGAATGATATACATAGTTGGTTGGGCCACAGATAGATTGGATAAAAGAAGGCAGATACGTCTCGATGGATAAAGATGAAGAGGCAGGCCTTGATAATGTGGAGGCAGTCCTTAGGCTCCTGAGTGAGAGAGCATTGAGAAGAGTCCCGGTAGATCGGCCAGTGTGGAGTAAAATTGTCGGGAAGAGCAAGGGCCTCCATGGACCATAGTGCCGTGTGAAGGAGAAGAAGAATGCGTAAATGATACTTAAATGTGGAAATTTCATGGCTTGGGGAAAAATTAAAGCTTGAGAATAATTTTTTCTAATAACCCATGTGGAGCCTTGGTTAATAATAACAGAGCCAGCAACTTTTAGCAGTAACGATTTAATAATTTAATTTCACGTCAATCAGGTCATAAGTAGATCAACAAGTTACGTGATTAATAGATTTAGGAAGGTTGCTAATTGAAATAATTACTTTACTATCTCAGGAATAATTGATTTATGATTAGATTTATCGGATACAAAAAGAGGACCATAATATTCGAAAATGATTAATAAATAATATGTGCCGAAGCAGGAACTAGCGAACATATTTAACTAGAAGAACTAATAAAACATGTATAGTTATTATTAGTAATTTATTAACAAATAAAGGACCTTGGGGTATTGATTTGATAGCGACGGCTTACCGCAGTATATTCTCTGCTACTGGACTGTTCGGGCTAGTGATCGAGAACAGACAATCCTTTGCAAGAGCTCATCCGAAAAAATGAACCAATTCAAGTGTATGTATTGTTTATGGATTGACGAAACACTCTTTTTATCTTGTATTGTTGTATTTTCCTTAATTGTTACACTGAAAAGATCATCAAATGTCTAAAGAAAGCTATATATCGATTTTATAAGCTACTTTTAGTGCAATATACTTATTTCCGTTATTAAATTTATTTCATTTTATTTATTACAGTAAGTTGTAGCTTTATATATAAATTAAAATGTCGCGATCATTGTTAACATAAAATAAATAGTTAAATGGTGTGGAAATTAGTATTATTCTTGTGGGAGTTATATATGATGATGGTGCATGTTAGTTAATTAATTAAATTCGAGTGTACTTTATATTATTTACAAGATATTTAAATGTCAAATTAATAAGGTATATTTTATTTGATAGATTTAAAAAATATATATTAGAAGTTTAAAGCGATTATTTTGCTTAAGTGGAAATTAATTTAGGAAAAAATAAATTCCTCCTGGTTGAAATTCAGATTATCTTAACCTTTGCAATATTCAATAAGAGATATACAAAAGAAAGTCGCCCTGAGTGAATTTAGTTTAAGACCAGCTCGTTTAACTCTTTTTATTTATTTTTTAACTCAATGTTGTCACTATAGCGGAGTGGCTCAGTAGTAGAGCACTGAGTTCCAATCCCCGAAATCCCGGTTCAAATCCCGCTGCTGCAGGCAAGACTTTTATTTAGTCTGTTTGCAGCCGGTGATGGATCAAATGGGTTCTAGAACCAGTAGGGCTCACCCAGCCTCTATACAATTTTATAAAAATTGGGTACCCAAAATAAGGGGGGGGGGGGCAATCTGGTGGTTGAGCGTGACCTAGGACGTCACCTTCTTGCAGAACCGTTATCCATGAAACAGTATAGTCTCTGCCATTTTTTTTTTTTTTATACTTGTGACCGCTATCCCTGAAGACCTGGAATGTGCTTCGAAACGTCTATTTCTAATAAAGAGTTTCTCTATTACAGGAGATTTTTTTTCACCACCACAAGAAGCCTTCATATTTATACGCCCAACTAATAGTTATTCAATATAAATTAATCAGTTTTAATTAAGATTTATTTTTCAGTTCTAAACATGATCTTTTCATAAAAATTGTTCTTTTCAGTTTGTTTAATAGAACAACTACATTTTTTTTTTTTTAATAAAAGTAAATGTAGCATATTTTTTCGAATCAGTATTTCTTAAACAAATTCTGAAATAAAATAAATGAAAACGTTTACCAATCCTATTACAATTTTATTCATAGTATAATTGAATTTTTTTTTTTTGATCCACTAATGTTAACAATATAGATTAGAACGTCATATGATGTTATTACTTTTTCTATTACCATTCTATGAAATATCTCTGTACAATTTATCAACTATTTATCAACTGATGATTCGATTTTTAATTAATTATTTTCTATCTTATAATGACTGCTTATCATAATTATGTCTTCTGTTAAACCTGATTGCTCACTGGCATTCTAACATCTTATCTCGGATTCCGGTCTCATCTAAAGACCTATTATCTGTAATCATTGATAACCTTTGTGGAATCCAGCGGAAAATAAAACCAAGGTTTCGCAGCATAGCAATTGGTATTCGTTTCACTAATATATGACTAATGAAAGAGGAATTTTCTTAGCGCTAAGAGAAAAAGAGATAAACATATTCAAATATTTACCGAGAGGAAGACCATCTTGAATTATTCCTCTGTTGCGAACATGAAGGGATACTGTATAGCTTGGTATTTCCAGTGGCGATCGATGGGCGAACTTTTGTCCTAGAATGTGAAGTGCCCTTCTAACCTTCATGGCGTCCTGTGTTCATTCATAATTTATGTTTATCTTTGTATATTTAAATATATGCAATAACAATAATAAAATATATATTAACCGTGGGTATAGCTGTAAAATGCATTCGATAGCTACACATAATTGGTAATCGGACAGCAGGTTTTTAAATTTGTTAACACGCTTTTATTAGCTTCGTCTCTATCTACATACGTAACGGAATCTTAGAAATAGATTTTCGCCCACTTTAAAACATCTAATTAAATTGAAACTTCGCTCACTTCTCAAGGACCGATGACAATACAACAGTTTAATAATTTTTGTATTGTCATCGGTCCTTGAGAAGTGAGCAAAGTTTCAATTTAATTAGATGTTTTAAAGTGGCCGAAAATCTATTTCTAAGATTCCGTTACGTATGTAGATAGAGATATTTAAAAATTATAACAATTAATAACAATATAAAATAAAATAAATTATAACCATTTAATAAGTTTGTCTCATTATCCGAAGATACGGTAGCGTTTCGTGCTAAGTAATAAGGCATGTATGAATTAATCTTTGCGAAAAGAAAAGCATAAGACTATTGGGAGTTCATATATTTTTCAACAAATACTAAAAGATTTATAGAGGCTGGTTGAGCCCGATAAGAGACGTCATAACGCCAATGGCCCAACCACGGCTGTTTAATGATTAAATAATTTATTTGTCACAGCCAGATTTTAACCGAAGCATTAGGCAGAGCAACTATGCGCTCGACCCTCTAAGCTACCCCGTTCCCTGTTAAGGACCTGGGTTTTTATTGTTTTGTATTCTATTTACATATGATGTCAATAAAGCTTTATTATTATTATTATTATTATTTATTTTAGTATAAAGTGGACCTTACGCATGTTAAGCATTAATTTTAATAAGATATTGATAATCTTTTGTTATTATATTGTACTACAAATAAATAAATAAACAAGACATTTCTAGGCACAGTGAAAACCACAGAAGTATTGAAATTAAGATCTAATGATGAAATATACACGAACATAGAAAACATGACAGAAACGATAAGAAAAATGAGACTATTATTTTTTGGACATTTTTTCATTATGGATGATTCGAGATTAACAAAAAGGATATTCAAGTACCTTTGGGAGAAAAAGTCCACAATTAGCTGGATTCGAAAGGTAAAGAAGGATTTGGAAAGAAACAATATAAGGGAAGACGACACTAGAGGCAGAGAGATTTTTAGAAAGAAGATCTTGAGTATGGCAGGATTCCAGGGAAGAGTGAGGGTGAAACTTGGAGTGAGATGGTCGGAGGACAGAAACAAACCCCATAGTGAAAGGATGAAGGAACATTGGAAGGGACGGAAGAGTAGACAGCCAAGTGGGAAGAATTGAAATTGGCACGTGGTTCTCAGCTGGCCTCATGGCCCGGGGGGGGGGGATAAACAAGAGATAAATAATTTTTAAAAAAATTTAAATAATTAAATTTAAACGCTTTGAACAGCTATATTTAGAACCTTAGTTCATTTAATTTTATTTCAGGGCAAAGTGGCCCTAGTGCATGTTAAACTTTCTTGTTTAGTTTTTAGTTTAGTTTTTTTTTTTTTTTTAAATATTGGAGTGCTATCGATGGGTAGTTTCTCCACAAGTGTTTTCATGTCATATACTACATTTTTGCACATTTACTTGATATAATACCATTATAGTTGTAAATATCATTGAATTAAATAAAAAAAAAAAAAAAAAAAAAAGTTTTTTTAAATACTTTATTGTTTGTTTATTTTATTTAACGCCACTTTATCCTACTATTGCTAATCAAACGTTGCTATTATGAAGTTTATAATTTTTTTTTTTAATCAAGTATAATTAAGATATCTTTAAAGAATTTCTAAGACCATTTTACGTCAACACCGAATGACAATATTAATTTATGTTTTCTTCGTTGTGATAGCTTCCTTATTGCTTAGTGTGATTTGTTTTTTCTCGTAAGTCTGCTCTGACCCTGTCAAAGGATTCGGATTATACACATTATTATCCCATCTTAGTCCCTACCCTACAAAAACCCTTCAAATCTTAATCATGGAGGATACCGTAAAATTATATATTGTGGATATCCTTGAAGAGACGGACCTGGTAGACGAAATACTATGTTTGAGATAGGACCCTGAGGGCTGGAAGAACGAACAAGTAAAAGAAGCAAAAGTAGCTCGGAGAAGAGCGAAACTATTTGCCCTTGGCGGCGGGTCCGGACCAGCCTTGAGTTCTCTGCAGCTTCCTGCGCATTTACCAGTTCTCGCTATTTATCGGATCCATCTCTCTGGTACTTGAAGCAATAATAGTATTTAATCACTATTTATCCTTTTATTTTTACTCAATGTTATATAAGAAATCCTGAACATAAACACAGAAGTTAAAAGCGAAAAAGTGACAACTCATGGCATTTTGCCAATTGTTCTACACATTTATTTTTTTAGGTTGTTTCCGGCCTGATGAAAATAAATTACAAAGTACCCTGATCATTCATAATTTCTCCAATTTTTCTCTCCATATCATTTATTATGATTTTTATTTACGTGAAATAAAAAATGGTTCGGATCGCTGTCCCCGAAAGAAATTTGTGCCCTGGAAGTAAAAAACACCATGTCCACAACCAATGCAATATTTTGGTAAAATGCCATAAATCGATTCTATAAATGAAGTTTTCCAATTACTTATCAATGTCAATAACAATGTGAACCATTTTTTTACGCTATTTCTATACGCTATTTAAGTAATTTAGAAACAAATTTTATTAGTTCAAAGTTATGGAAAATTCACTCTCTTGAAAAAATACAAAACTTATAAAAATGTAACAAGGTGTCCTTAACCTCCTAAGTACAGAAATAAAACTATTTATTAAAAAGCAAGGGAGTGAAGTAGCTGATTGCTGAAGATCCCGGGTTCAAACCCAGCTTTGGCAGATAAATTATTTAATCCAGCAACGGATGGAGTTCGTGGAATTTCCACACCACCTTTTGGGTTAACTAAGCCCCTTCACACTGGGTAGCCTAAATTTGGGAAAAACCTGCATGATCTCGATCATATCACCTCCATGCACAACCCTTGTTCTGGCAGTACAGTCGGTACTGATCTCTACCCCATGTCCTACATGGGTTACAGTTGTACAGGGCGATTAAAATCCAACTTTTCGAAAGATCAGTACATGGTTATTCAGGGTAAGAAAACTGTCAGTAAAAATTATCAAAAGCCTTTTTGAGAATAGAAAAATTCATAAGTAAAAAAAATCTATTGAAAATTTTGGATATGTTCATTTAATAATTTTCTACCAAACTAAAAAGAATCTACAATATGCATATTATAAAACAAAGTCCTCGGCCGCGTTTGTTCGCGGTAAACTCAATAACTACTGCACAGATTTTCATGCGGTTTTCACCATTAGATAGTGATTCACCAGAAAGGTTTAGGTATATAAATTGTCGAGGTTTTGTGAAAATGGGTTGGAATATCTATAATGCTAATCCCGTACAATTATCTAACGCGCAAGATAATAAATTTGTATATAAAGAAATATTTGGTTTTGTTTTTATTTTATAATTTCTATATAATAAAGTACATTAGCTGAGATGGGGAGGGAGAAAATCAAGACTCTCAAAGAAGCCGGTACGTGATAAATAGGCATAATAAATACGTGAGGCATATTATGCCTTATTACACGAGCAAAGCTGGGGTGGGTCGCTAGTAAATAATAAAAATATTGTCAGTTAATCGAACTTTGGACCAATATGTCTCTAAATCATTCTGTGTAAGGAATGTTCCAGAAGCTCTCTTAAATGATATATAAATGTTTTATTAACCTAAACGTAAGGAAAAATCCTTAACAAACTCGTGGCGGTAATAATGGAACACCAAATATTAATTTCATGTCTACCATAAATGGTTTACAGAAATGTCATAGGGAATCATAGAATGGCGTCATGACGAATAAAAAGTACTGAAAGTAAACAGAACGCCTGTACCCTGGACAAAGCAGATTAAATATTTAGTACTTAACATGGACAAAAGGTTAACTTTAAGTTTTCACACTGATAATGTCTGTAATAAAGCTAATAGAGCTCGGTGTACTTTATACCCATACTTTAACAGAAATTCTAAATTAAGCACAGATAATAAGTTATTATTATATAAAGCCTGCTTCCGATCTATTCTAACATAGGCATGTCCAATATTTAGTTATATGTCGAAAACAAATTATAAGAAACTACAAATATTCCAAATGTCCTAGAATTGCTGGAAGTTATGCATATTACACTGAAGTAAAAATTATGCATACAAAATTAAGTATACCGTATATTAATGTATCCATCAATAAATTATGCAAACAATTATTTTTTAACTGTTAACACAATAAAACCCACTTATAAAATCTATTGGCAACTACACAAAAAATAGTACATACCGGTATGTACATAAAAGAACAAAGCATTTATTATTGTACGAGTAGGATACCAATTTCTTTTATTTTATTGTTATTGTTATATATATATATATATATATATATATATATATATATATATATATATATATATAAGTTATTAAGAATGTATAGATACAATTTTTGTTTATTTTGATGATTACTTTTTTTTTCTTTGTTGAAAGTTTTTTGTATAATTTTTTCTTTCATTGTATATATGATTCTGTATAGATAGAAATAAATATATATATATATATATATATATATATATATATATATATATATATAAGTTATTAAGAATGTATAGATACAATTTTTGTTTATTTTGATGATTACTTTTTTTTTCTTTGTTGAAAGTTTTTTGTATAATTTTTTCTTTCATTGTATATATGATTCTGTATAGATAGAAATAAATATATACAAACACGACTAAAAAGTATGCCTTGTTTGTGTAAATGAAAAATAATCCTCTACTCAGAAAGTGTTTTACTTTGTTTGTTTTTGTTAGAAGTAAAAGAGTTTTACGTATTATTGTTTTTTTCTTGTTCATTGCATTGTTCTTTTGGGCAATTAATTCCTGAGCCTTGGGCGGTGGTTTTGTTGACTTCCTGTGTTTTTCTTCCCGAAGGACGTCGAAATATCTTCTCACTGTTTTCACTTTTTGTTTTTACTTCTCTCTGAATTGCTGTTTATATTGAAACACCAACCGAACGTGACGGTATAACTCAAACATCCTTCTAACTGGAAAATATCAGTTGTATCCTCATCAACATTTATAATTATCACTTGGCCTTCAGAAATAACTGTGATTATTGTTTGTATAAAACTACTTATATGTTTTATCATTATGTACATTTTTATGGTAACATTGTTTTTCGTTACGAGGTGCACTCATTATTTTAATGTGGCAGTTTTTTATCATGGATCATCATTTTATAATTGTGGGAAAAACATTTCAAAAAAATAGTGTTACATTATTCTGTAAAAAATACTATACCTACAAGCTTGGTTATATTTTTAAACTGAATAGGATTAAAAAATAACACACGAATGATGTATCATCTATTCAAGAATCCATGTCTTGAAATGCCTTCCATATTCAGTAGTTATAAGTAGGATTCGAGAATATTCTTTAGTCCTCTCTAAAATTGTTTAGAGAATATACTGCATATAACTTATTTTAAACTTTTTTTAAAATTAAGATTATACAAAAAAATTAACCTTAGTGAACTTCAATCTATATAAATCTGACTAAACAGTAGGTAACTGGGCATATGTTTACACCGATGCGCAAGCCTACATTTTTTACTTAACATATTGCATATTAATATTTACATATACTAAGATGTAAAAACTGTTGAAGTTTATTGTCGACTCAGCTGCCTAGCTGAGGTATACCTTATCGCATTGCAAATCCATCGCTATACCATATAATTTCACAGTACACGTCTTTCTTTTTTTTAATTAAAGAGGAATTAAAATAATAAATAGTAATTTTAGAATAATTCGTCGGCTTAACCGATTAACTCGCTTATCCGGCGAATTCCAGGTCGACAAACTATTAATTAATTTTTATTGCTTATACGATGGCAGAAATATACTATAAATTCATAATAAGAGCATTTATAATTAAACTTAATTACTCATGGTGAGTATTATTTGACCTCAATTAAAATAATTAATGTAGTATTTGAAGGCGTAGGAATTTGACTAAGGGTTTGGGGAAATTTAACACCTCAAAGCCGTATCCTATTTCTTTTTTATTATTTAAGTAACTTATACTGTGTAAGTTCTTATATTTCACTAATCAGTGAGTCGTTTAAGTGATAACTTATTATCTTATTGTATTACAATGTTGTATGATCATTTAATTTTTTTTTATTAAGATCAACATGCATCAGTTTTATGAAGGACGTATATGAAATGAAATGTAGCATCATATAACTCAATCTGAACAATTTATATTAATATTGAGAAGAACTCATTGAAGTTGAGGGTTTATGTCTAAATTAACCGAATCTGAATATATCCGACAGATAAAGAAAAAAAAATTCAAAACATAAAACTTGTTTTTTGCTTTATTGAAAAGGGTTGAAAATTAATATATCCAACTAAAACTTTTTTGTTTTCGTGTAAATTTATGTTAAAGTTATCAACTCATTATTCAGGAATGTCTCAAACTACAGTAGTGATTTTTTGAAATAGTGTTTTTCCCGATGATCAGTGTTTTTCACGATTAGCTATGAATAAAATTTAGAAAAAACATTGTAATATAATGCATTAACGCATCAGATAAGTTATTGTAACTCGCCTGTTTCTTAACATATCGCAGTATGTGTACATTTCGCCTGTATCAAAAGTCATTTAGAACGCAGTAGCTCCAAGAAAACATTTTCTTCGACTTTGCCAGCCGGAACATTATAGTAAATAGCTTTTGTATTGTTTTATTACAAGAAATTTATAAATTAAATATGATCGAAGTGTGATAATGATATTGCATTGGATGTGTTCAGATGTTGGAAAAAAAAAATGTTGTTCAAGCAATTTTTATTAAAAACTCCGTATTAATGATTTACATTCAAAAATTATTAAATGATCCTTTATAATATTTACATTTGGTAACGAGCTCATAGGTTGCCTGACGCAGCGCAAGATGAACACTACGTTCCAAGTTAAGGCAGTTTATTTTCATTTATTCCCTGACGTTGCTGTTCTCGAATCCAGTTTACAAACACCAGTGAAGATAATTGTGCAAGGTCTGCATTCCTCTACTTCCAGATTTAGATCCTTCTGTTTGGATTATGGTAGGCCAGTCTTCTTAATATAGAGTTAGGGAGGTCTCTCTGAGTGGATAGGATGGATCTATATTAAAACTGGTACCATCTTAGAAAAAAATAACAATAACACAGTGGTGAAGTGGGCTGTGATTGATAAGTAAAGAGATTTAAAAATAATATAAATTTAAATAAATAATTAAAAATAAAAAACCTATTCCTCTATAACCAAGTAGGGTCTTGGGTTCAGTACATGGTAGAGACTGTACTGTTTTTAGCACAATGCTTGTGCATGGAGGTGATTTGTACGAGATAGCACTCAATCGCCAAGTTTTTGAAACCTTTAAAAGCTGTAAAAAAACAATAATCAATTGTGTGAATAAAAAAAAGATTTAGATTTAGACATATTGTGCTAAAGTCCAAATTAAAATTTTAATGCCATTTCTAAAATTATAATAAACTAATTTCAAAAGTATTCTTGGAAATCTCTCTCACTCTCTCTCTCTCTCTCTCTCTCTCTCTATGTATATATATATATATATATATATATATGTGTGTGTGTGTGTGTGTGTGTGTGTGTACACAGCCATCCCTGTCTCTAATACCTTTGAGAACATTACTTGTCACGTAATATTTTTTTTAGTATATATAATAATAAGTATGAGTGTAAATATGAATATCGGTTTCTTTGAAATTTTTATTGCTACTCTTATGTTACTTTTTTTTTTCCAAAAAGAGTTTCTGTTCTAAATAAAACAAAAATAAAGACAAATGTATCGTTTTCCACGTTAATAAAGGACCTATAATTTCTTTTTGTGTATATTTTTTCGTTTTTGGTTTTGTTGTAATATTAAAAGTATTTTGCCAAACTCTCATAATCTCAGTTGTTGCGAGGTCGTTCTCGTGTTTCCTAGATGTGTTTATCATAGCATGTTGATGATGTTGACTGTTTGTAATATCAGAAGGTAATGCGATACCTCTTGGTCACTACTTTCACTAATGACCCTCTGGATCTATGTTCCTTTTAACATTGCTATCAGAAGCTAATGGTGTACTTTACAACAGATTGGCTGATGTTTTTTGTTCATTCATTGAACATAACTTTATACCGCTATGGCTAATCGGACGATCCTACATTAGGAGTCATAATTTTTGCCTATCCAGCAATTAGGATATGGGTCTTGAATGACTATCTGGTATCGTACAGGCTCGGGGTCCCCTTTTTACGCCCCTTCCGAAGGACTGCATTACTAAGAATGTTTTATTCCCTTAAAAAAATCATAAGGCCACCTGCCGGGCTGCGTACCCGCAATATATGGCATAGTATAATTATTTATAATTATAGGTTGTTATGCTAACCACTAGAGCAGATGTGACCCCGTCGATATTGGTTCATATTGAATACTTCAAATCTTTGTTTCTTTATTTTTAATAATTTATATGTTAATTATTTGTTGTCGATAGAACTTTTGTACATTTATAATAGTATATCTTGGACCATCTTTCAATTGTTTTACTAGCAAGGGATCTATTGCAACTGTGATAGAAATTTATCAATATTTAGGGTTTTTTTTTTTTTTACTTCCACTCTCCTAATAATATTTTTCTTTTACTTAATCCAGTACACAAATAATGCAGCCACTGCTTAGTTTTGTTATCGCATTATTATTTTGTTTGTTTTAGTTCTTTTGTTGTTGCTTCATTTTACCAATAAATAAAATATAATAAACATTTAATAATTTGTAAACATATTTTTTTTAAATTTATTTACTGAAACTTACAATTGTTTGATAATAATAACAATATTGCATCAAGTAAATATAATGAATAATACGGAATGAGGGGCATGAGTTAAAGGGAAGTAGAGAAACTACCCCCCGGTACTACTCGAAAAATTGTAAAAATAAAACAAAATAATATATTAATAAATGTATTGACTAAAGGCTTAGCCCGTAGCAGTAATAAAATTGACAATAATACTCTCGATGATATAATAACAACTTATATAATAATAAAATAAAATGAAGGTTGTGGACAAAGGAAGAAAGCTTAGACATTGATTTTCGATTAGCTCTGGCCCGGACCGAACCTTCCATTTCCTCAACAAGAAGGATCCATTTGTCCCAAACACAATTCACTTATTTCCAACCTCCAAAGTATTTTAGCAGAGGCAATGCCTTTGTAGAAAATGGAGTTTTTGTCTTGTAGTTTACCGACGTTTGCAATAAATATTTTTACTGTATCTAAATTGAGTACACCATGAAAAATACTTATCTATTAAATGTAATCATGAATACGAGAGTGATAAATATTTTAGATTTAGGCAACTTAACTAGACCTAAAGCCAATCCTTCTTCACATATCTCAGTAAAAAATACTATTCTACTCTATCGATTATTGAATATGAGAGTGATAAAATATATTACTTTTCAGATTTAGACAACCTAATTAAACAAAATCAAATATCTTCCTCTTACTTTCATATCTTAGTAATTAATACTAGATCACTAAAAATATTAATGCTTAAAATACTAATCTGCTAATCTAATGGTGAAAGTGCATAAATAAATATTAATTTATTAAACTAATCTCGAATATGAGAGTGATACAATATTTTTAGATTTCGGCAACTAATCTTGTGAGCAAAAGTAAACTTGGGTTTTTACTATCGCTGAATATTAATTTATGATTGCGGGGGAAAGGCGAGGTAATTCGTTTGTTTCTCAATGTTTGGTAGCAGCGGTTTCTGATAGATCTTTCGATGACGAACACGATGGTGTGGTCAAAATAGGAGTAAAACGAGTTCAAACTGCTTAAAACGTATGTCCTTAAATGGGGAAAACTTGTTCATCCGAACAGGTTGCTTTCAGAAGTTGGGCTTCCAGCATCTCAAACATCTCAGATTGACGGGACCAGCAATCCGCATGGACTTCAATAAAAATAATGATACCGATTCTGAGGTTATTTTATTATTCTGAACACTTAGTTAAATTGTAAACGCGTAAACATCTGAATGATCATTAAGCGATTTTAAAGCTATCACAATTATC
Source organism: Troilus luridus (assembly GCA_964056705.1). Taxonomy (NCBI): domain Eukaryota; kingdom Metazoa; phylum Arthropoda; class Insecta; order Hemiptera; family Pentatomidae; genus Troilus; species Troilus luridus. The sequence continues at coordinate 91,844,843 of OZ057415.1, read as the reverse complement.
CTGAATCAGAATTCAGCGAAATATGTGATCCTCACATATACTCCTCGGACTTGATCAAGTACTTTCAGTTCCTGATTTCATTATCGTTAGCAGCCTGTTTAAATGCATGAGAGGTGTCTATGTTACGCCAAGACTGTTTCGATTGTCGCATACCAATGATGTCCTGTAGCAGTTCCTGTTTTTAAATCCTCACTTACCTGGATGCGCCTCACAATAATAATTGTAACCTCTGACGTAAAGGAGGAACTGACAGAGTTGTCTTGATTTGTGTTCATAGATTCCATCCCCTCCTTCAATTGTAGATTTATCCTTCGAATGTTTGACTGATTAATTGACACAGTTTATTGCTAATCGCATTTTATGAGATCCAGAGGTCGATCGTGGTGATGTTTCATAGACATTTAATATTAATCATATTTATTTCATATATATATTCAATGTATATGAGGTATTTAGAATTAAAAGCGGATAACTCCGAAATTTCAAAAGCTGACTATTTCACATTTGTTCGTTCGTTTAATCAAACAATTGTATGTTCCAGAAACTTCAGGTTCAGAACCGGAGCTAAAACCATGAGAAATTAGGCGGTAGAGTGCCGTGTTAATAAAAATTGGTTCACTAAATTAGCGAAAAATGTAAAAAAGTTTTGAAATTTTGTAATTACCCGCTTTCTAACCAAAACGCTTCATATATCGTCGCTGTCAAAACAATACTGCCTATCTACAACTTTTGATGAAAATGGGTTAGTAACGGTAACGCATCATACAGGTTGAATTACACACTATTAAAAAAAAGTTTTCAGGGTTAAATGCAAGGAAGTGCTGTAATTAGCAATTGAAAGATAACTGATATACATAAGATGATACACATGGCGCGGTTTTGTCTCTCTCCTGTAAAATCGCCCAAAGTGTAGATAGGCGGTATTGTGTAGATAGCCCCGGTGAATAACTGGTTTAGTCGAATTTTCCCCAAAAATGAGGAATCGGAGTTCTGTTATTTTCATATAGAATTAGGGGTTAAGTCAGGCATTGGTTTGAAAAGGAGTTACTGCTTATATCAGAACTCCATTTCAAACCAGATATTTCAATATTTCAATATTTTTAACTATCTCTGGACAAAATTCAACCTAAACACTTATTCACCGGGGCTGCAGATATATATTACAGTGTATAATATCGATTCAAAGAATTACTATGATTTTATTTTTGACTGTTTACTTTTGAGAACTTTATTTTAAGAATTAAAAGAAAAATATTTGGTCAATATAAGGGCATAGGGTGGCTTCTAAAGAAGTCTTACAAGTTTCATCAGTCAATAATGATCAGGATATAAAAATGCCCAAAATATATTGGCTCCGTTTTTAAAGACCTATTCTTTCCAATTTGTGGCTAAATCTGGTTAGCTGTTTTAAAAATATATATTTTTAGTGAAGAAGCAAACTAATTATTTCCAAGTAAACAATATTAGCAAGAAGTAAATGAAAAGTTTATGTAAAAAAGAGTTAGAAAAGGAGGAAATTAAAAACGGTATCAGTTCCGCAGGTTGTCGCTTGAGTCAAGTCACAAAAAGTTTTAACTTTTTATTCGTTTACTTTTTAATATTCTTGAAAGTAAAAATAATTGTGTATTTTAGTCCGAAAAAATAAAGTAACTACGGGAAATTTTTATATTCCGGCAATCATTTCTTTAAAAAATAAACGTTTCAACAAACATCTTCTATACTTCGAAATGTTTAATGAAACTTTGATGAAATGATTATCGAGGAATACACATTTCTTATAATTACATTCTTATTTCCATACAAAATTATTTAAAAAAATATTTTTATTTTCGAGAATATTAAAAAGGAAATGAAAAGTTAAAAACTTGTGGCTTAACTCGAAGTGATAATCTGCGGAACTGATTTCTTAAAAAACTTCACAGAGTTGGAAAATCAGGAAAAAATTGTAACGAATTCTAAGAGTTTATCTTTCCCTCCCCCAATAAATTGTTGTAGCAACGTCCCTCTATTGCTTTATCGATTTTTAAGAATAACATTTCTTTATACAGTATACAAACAATTTGCATATTGATAAGGCCTCATCACATTTCAAACTTAACCAATAGATAAGGAGTGCTTGATATATTCAGAGTTTGTTTATCATTTGAGCGATCTTTGATGACAATTGCGAGCCACCTAATGATATTCTATCAACAACAATCTATCCACAACAAAGTATTCTTTTCGATATCGTTAAGAACTATTGACATTATATCTTTATATCACAACTGTCCATTTCATAAGTGATAGCTTCAATTACGTTGCATTCGTGGTTACGGCTTTACAAGCATTATAATTCTCACGAGAAGTCACGATCAAACATATTGATCGTAAGCCTATATCTACAGCCCCGGACGAGTGGTTAAGACAAATTTTGTTCGGAGAGAGTTAATTATGTTGAGGGAAGCAGAATCGTGTCACTCTTGTACTCTTGGCTTGGAATGGGGAATATAAGCGATAACTGCATTTAAAGCCAATGCCTGACTTAGCCCCATTTTTACTAATTAGAACATATTCATTTAAGAGACATTTTAACTTTCGTTTTTATAGTACATTAAAAACAGTTTTTAATAATTTCCTGCGGTCACTGGAAATTCCAAGAAATTACTGGTTTTTAATCGGAATAGTTGAGTTGTGTTGTGTTACTAACATTTAAGTTTTCTTTCTGATCGGATATTTCTCATCCCTTTGATTACGTTTTATTCGAGGGACTAATAAGTAAACCGTTACAAATAAAGACTGAGCTGGACAAGACCATGAGAATTTTCTGGCAAAATGACGATGCTGGTGCAGTAATAGGAACAATAAGTGACAATGTGAAAGAAAAGTTTGGCCTTTGCAGACAATCCAGCCATGGTAGCAGAAACGGAGCAGGAAGCTATAAAAAAGATAAACACGCTGAAAGAAATAGCTGAGGAAACAGGACTACAGATTTCGCATGAAAATGCAGAGGTTATGACAACGGATGCCAGCGCATGAGATGTCTATGTTACGCCAACAATGTTTCATTTGTCGCATATCAATGATGTCCTGTAGCAGTTTATGTTTTTAAATCCTCACTTACCTGGATGCGCCTCACAATAATAATTGTAACCTCTGACGTAAAGGGGAACTGACAGAGGAGCTCTTGACAGACTTGACAGAGTCTTGATGTGTGTTAATGGATGCTATCCCCTCCTTCAATTGTAGATTTTTCCTTCAAATGTTTGACTGATTTTTAACGCTGTTTATTGCTAATAGCGTTTTATGAGAATATAAGAAATTTGTTTATTAAAATTATAATTATGTATTCAAAATTTTATTTTCTTTATTTTGTGTATCCCTTTCTTAGGAAAAAGGTTTAACTATAACAGATTTTTTGAATATATCCAATAATTATTGTGATGTCCTGGTCTTTATACCGCAGAATGTTCTTATTAAGGAAATTTTGTTGGAGAACCCTACCTTAAAATGGAAAAATTTAATCATTTTGACATCAGTGTATAAAAATAAGAAAAAAGAAAGAATGTTTTACCCGTTTTATTCGACTATTTACACCGTAATATTTTCAAGAGGACATTTTATTTTTGTTGATTTAACCTTGTAATTTTTTTTTTTAATCATCGTAAAATGTTTAATTTTTTTTCTAAAACCAACAGTTTCAAACTGAACTCAATTCGTGAAATGCCAGCAGGAAAAATGTGTAGGTTTTTACTTTTAATTTATTAAGCGGCTTAAATAATATTTTTTCATTGATTTCGGTAAAGTGGATTTACCTTCCTGTCTAACTCCTGTTGCGGACGCCCCTGTAATTTTGTTATAGATATAAACTATATTTTATATTTCTACATCTGTGTTAAATTTATTTTGTATAATACATAAGTGGAAAAATTCTTACTAAAAACCTTAAGTCTCTAAACTTAAACAGGAAATTAAAAATACCTGTCCATATTTATACCTGAGGACAGGTATTTTTAATTTTCCTGTTTAAGTTTAGAGACTTAAGGTTTTTAGTTGGAATTTTTCCACTTATGTATTAACATTTATTTGATGTCTCTGTTGAGCGTTCCCTTTTTCAATATTTATTTTGTATGCTAACTGATAGGTTTTTTAATCGATCTCTTATTAGTATATCGGCAGCTACCACTCCAGCAACATCTGACAACAGGCCAGTTAATATATAGTCGTATAAGAATCTTGTATATAAATATACTTATATATGCAATATAACCTTATAAGAATCTGTTTAAGCGTATGATGTGTATATATATATATATATATATATATATATATATATATATATATATATATATATATATATATATATGTATATACACGTAGTACGTTTAATATGTTGTTACTGGTAGAATTAATGTTTTGTCAGTTATTACTAGATTTATTAATAAACACTCACCATTACAATTGATACAATATAATACGTATAGTATTTATGAACAATATATTTCATCTGTATTATGAATACTAACGATGTTCTATCCTAATAACTACAAAATACCCTCGATTAATGGAAGGAAGAAGGTAACATTAAGGTTACACCTTCATTCTTATCAACCACGTTAATACATATAAAAGTTGTTCTATGGCAAACTGACCATTTATTTTTTAACCCAAAACGGGACGTGTTTATATACGACAGATAGTAGGTTAACAATGAAAATAGTTGGGGATGCAGTCAAAAATTACACAACAAACAAGTATAAACCTATTATACTCCAATCCTTAAACCTCTGTTTTAAATCAGGCTACATTACCTTCCATGGCCAGTTCTTTAACCAAATTTCTGGACTTGCCATGGGTAATCCCCTCGCTCCTGACCTCTCCAATATTGTCCTAAATGACCTTCTGGACTCCATACTACCCCACTTCCCTAACGATGTTATTTTCATTAAGAAATATGTGGACGATCTCCTCCTTATCCTAAATCCCAAAATTATTCCAGAATTATTATCATCCTTCAACTCATACCATCCCCGCCTCCATTTCACAGTTGAACATGAATCCAACAAATCATTACCATTTCTTGACCTCCGTATCATTAGAAATCCTGACCACACCTTATCCACAGATTGGTATACCAAACCTACCTATTCTGGCAGACTCCTTAATTATTACTCCCAACATCCGCACCAGCAAAAAATTAACGTCGCCAAAAATATTATCCACCGTGGCCTATCCCTCGCTGACCCTTGCTTCCATAAAACTAACACCCACCGCATCCAATATATCCTTTTAAAAAACAATTTTCCTCTCCATATTATTAATAAACTCATCCATGACTATTAAAAAAACCCCAACCCCACCCGGTCTCCACACCCTCCCTCTATCCCTGTATACAGATCCTTGCCATATATACCCTTCCTCTCAAATAATATTCAAAAATCCTTACGTTCCTCGATCCCCAATTTGCGTATAGCCTTCAAATCCCATAACAAACTTTCCAAAATCTATACCCGTGTCAAAGATCCCATTCCCGTTATACAACGCTCACAAGTTGTCTACCGTATCCCCTGCTCCACTCCCAATTGCAACTCTTCCTACATCGGCGAAACTAAAAGCTTACTTATAGATCGTATTTCCCAACACAAATATTCCATTTCATCCCATAACTCAACCGCTTCTAAACTTTCTGATCATGCCCTATCTTTAAACCACATTTTCGACTTTGATAATACATCTATCCTAGCTTCCGTTCCCAACTATGAAAAACGCATTAACTTCATTCCTATTGTATACTTTTATATAACATCTGATACTTTTATTTTAAATTTTAAATTTTATATTTATATTTTACTTCTCTGCCTGTCATACATGAGATTCCTACTCTTTACTTTCTACAATACTCTTTTATTCTTAGGTATCATATTATTTAATTCATTTTCTTTCATTTTACTTATGTAACTCCCAAGGAGTCTATTTTCATACAATTTTTTCTACAATACAATTCTATCTTTATTAAACTAAGTTTTCCATACTTATATATCTCACTCATTATAGTTATATCTTTTTTCATTTTATAATTTTCTGTTTAACTTGATTTCTCTCTTTGTATTTTGTTTGCATTATCACCTTTCTATACATCTATTATGTAATCATCTTTATTCATATATCCTTTCATAGTATATCCTTCACTTTTTTCGCTCAATTTTTCTATATCTCTATATTTTGTTATGCTTTCTGTATCTCTATGTTATGTATTTTTACAATCAATTCTGTTTTTTGTCTGTTTTTTCTCATAGCCCTGAAGATGACCTACACAGTAGGTCGAAACGTCGGCACACATAAAATATAATATGTTTATACTTATTTGTTGTGTAGTTTTTGACTGCACCCCCAACTATTTCCATCCTACATTAGTACCTACCAGTCAACGAATTTCTTTCCTACAATTTTTCAATGTTTTTCGTATAGAAAAAGTATAACTTAATACAATTATTGTCCTCTATAATTATATTCAAATCAATATAATTATTTATGTTATAACAAAGTGTGAAAAATAAAACCTATCTTCAGTTCACCGACCTTATTAAAGCAAAGTTCCACTAACAGTAATTGTTTAACAAATTTAAAAAAAAATATATTCATATTTTTCAGAGAAACAATTATGGTTTAATAGAGTTGGTGATATTTTAAATAAGAATAAAGTTCTTGACACTTTTTTTTTATATTGGCCGTAAAGCTCGTGTCTGATGGCATCCACAATTTTCGCGCGTTTTTGGAAAACGGGACGGGATGTTTTGCATCCCGGAGTTTTGTTTGGGGACAACGGGACAGGTGACCGAGAAAAGGGACAGTCCCATTCAAAACGGAACGTATGGTCACTTTATTCTATGGTTATCACTAACTATAAATATAATCTTAAATCACAACTAAAGACATGTAGAACTAACAATCTATTAATATACGTAATAAATAGTATTCCAACGATGTTGAACACGCGAACAGAATTCTTTACCTTTAGGTATCGATCATTAATGTATTTTAGTTTTATTTAATAGAAGATTTTTCTGAACTTCTACTAAATTGAATTACCTTATCGTTTTGTATGTACAAGCAAATTAATAAATTACTTAAAAGAACCATTTTTTTATTACTCATTTTTTTTAATTATATAAGATAGAAGATATATTTTATTCTGTAGCATTAGATAGTTGGCATGAGTATACGCTTCGCTTTTTGGGGTATGAACTCATCTCGATTCTCCTCAATGCTATCTGGGTCGCAATGTTCAAATTTAGACCAAAATCAACAATTAATGTCTCGTGCCTAGTGTCAAGGGCAGAACTCTTTAATAGCATACCTTTGTGATCTATTCGTGAATAACTTCACTGTCTGGAATAAAAATGAGTGTTCTTGTTCACATCTTTTGAATAGTGAATCTTTTGTGTGTGATGTCGAATAGCCATTGCGTCATCTAATTGCTTTAAATCGTTGTTTGACTCATGTAGGAGGGGCCTTCGGCACTGGCTATGTTTGTATTCCTTAAGGTCAAAACTGTAGTTTTAAAATAAACTTATGAGAATATATTAATTGTGCCGTGTTTTTTCTTGGTGAACAAAAAAAAAAAAAAATGGTGGAAGTACTTGCAAGTAGGCTAGGTAAGCTGGAAGGTTATATTGTATTTTTTTACGAGATTTGTTTATTTTTTTTATTTTTTAAGATCATCGGTTATCGAGATTACAACTACGTTGCCGAATTCTTATTTCTGGAAACCGACTGCAAATCTTGCTGAGACTAAAATAGCTCAGACAGAAATAGAACTTCCATGTTAAGTGGAAGGTTGCCCTTATCGATGAGAGAAAAAAAATGGCAACTGAGGGAGATATAAAGCTAATTTTCTGTGCAATTTAATTTTAATGATAATTAAAAAATATTATATTCGGCCTTTTATTGTTTTGTCTTTGTTTCAGTCAAGTAAATGAGTAATATATAACTGATTTTGATATTTGTTTATAAATTGAGAATACTATTATATTACAGTTCGTTTTTATTACGGGATTGTTGAAAAAAAGCGAAACATTATTATAAAAATTTCCATGTATTTATTAAAAATTCTTGTTCCGGGCATTGATAATGACCTATATTATTATCAATATTATTATTGTGAATAAAATAAGAGAAGGATAATCAGCAATTAATCGATGAGTGAAAGTACAAGATGTGCTTCGAAACGTAGATTTGGAGGATTGTTTTAGTCTACAAAGTTCTAGGTAGAGAGAGGAAAATAGTTGACTGGAAGATTCTTTTGAAGGGTAGAATTGGTCACGGGGTCCAGTCAATAATAACACAAAAAAATAAGGTTAATTAGGTGCCGACGTTTCAGGATACGATCTTCAGGACTAAGGAATAAAAACAGAAAATAACTATAAAAAACAACATTGCAGTATCAAGAACGAATAGAATAACGTATAGAGTTTATAGAAAAGTAAAGAAATATAGCGTCTGATAGATTATTAAGGATATATACGAAAAATTCACAAATGCTATTAAACCGTAGGCCGAAACGTCGGCACTATTAGAAGATCTAGGTAGTTTGGTCAACATTGCTAAATTCAGAGTTTAAACTAAATTCATTTATGTATATATTTTTTTTTTTTATTGTGATTATTTAAATATTTTTATTTTGAAGAGAAAAGATTTGTCCGGGTCCAGGTTCGTATCCGGCCAGGAAAAATCTCTTCTTTTCAAAATAAATTCATTTATGTCTGTACTAGAAATTAGTATGTTTTGAAAAACCACCTTGAGTTTTTTATTTCATTTTATTCATACATGTCTATGTTACAAAACTGTAATGTAATCAGCTAACAAAGATATGTGCTGACGATTAAGTATTCATTGTAACGTGACAGTTGGTATGTGTGTTGTCATAATATTCTAATGTTGAATTGAATGGCTTGGGGTTATCTTATTTATTTATAAGTTTGCTGGTAACTATTAGATCTTATTTTTAAACTGAGTTTAACTGGGTTATGCCATGTAAATTTTAACGAGTTAAATTAATATAAAAAACATTTTTTAAACATAATATGTAGTATTTTCTTGTATTAGAGAGATAACTTCCGTTTTATTGAGAAGAAAATAGAAATCAAACATTTTGGGTAGAGCATTAAGAAAAAACTTTAGATAAGTTAATTTTTAAAAATACAAGACAACACTGCTTATTGATAAATTGTTTCCATTGGTCACGTCCCTTTGGATTCCCTAAGTATTATTATTTTTTATGATACGTTTGTTTTTACTTAAAGTAAATTAAATAATAATTTATTAGTAGCCTGTTGTTTAAATCGCATTTGTATTAATAGCACACCTGTAAAGGAATCTGAGGTAGGGACATTCTTTGAATTAGAAATAGCTGGTGTGAAGAATCTCTTCGTGTATTCCCTTCGAAGCCCCTCCTTTACAATCTAACCTCCATCTTTGAATTATAAATCTCAACGGAACCCTTTGATCACACACTAACATGTTTCGTCTATTTTTATTTTTACCAATTCCAGTCTTTATAATGACAGGGTCCTGCAAAACTGAAGGATGCCGATAACATCAAAGCGGTTCTTGTATATTTCTCTTCACGAAACACTTCCCGGTTAGTATTGTCAAGGTCGTGAAATTATTCTCCCGACCACGTCTCGGTCTAACTCCAGGCGCCTCCTCATCATTCCTTGCCTTTTTTAATGATTCTTTTGTCCTCATAGCTATTGGGTAGCCTAATGTGTGTATAGGCGTGCGGATAGGAGATGCCGCAGGTGGCAAGACACCTGTGAAAATTCAATAATTTTCCATCATCCCCGGAATAAGTGGTTAAGTCGAATTTTCTCCGAATTGAGTTTCTTGTACTTGGGGGAACCGTGTCATTCATTTTCGTAATGAATAAGGTACTTAGTTAGGCATTTTTATTGAAATGGAATTATTGCTTATATTACAACTCTATATCACGAGAAACACTCAATACAATTTATTCACTCTGGACAAAGTTCGACTCAATCGCTTATTCAACGAGGTTGCAGATATACCATAGCAACGTCGAGACTGCTATTGAGCCATTTCGAATTCTGCTTTGGCGGGTTGAAATTTATTTCGGTGTTGACCCACGGACTGAGTCTCTTCTATCTTAACCACTCTGCTTAGAATAAGGTGTTATACTTTAGGAATAACACGTCTACTTCGCCTTTATTATAAGTTGGATTGGACGTTAAACGGCAATAAAAATGTCTTTTGTGTTTTTTAAATTAAGAAAATAAAATTTTTGTTTGATTTTAACCAAGATTAATTTAATTTAATTTGTTATGTTAAATTTCGGTTTAAATATATTGTGGATATTCATAGTATCGACAGTGAAAAGGCAATTTCAGGAGAGTAAAAAAACTGTTCCGAGGTTCATTCTATTTTTTTTTGTATTTTGCCTTTTTCATTATAGGTGGTGTTATGCCTTATAGATGACTTTATATGAATTTTATCGAATAATGTATTTTAATTAGTCAAAAAGCACATTTGTCAGTTAGATTATCTATAATTTATGATTATATTTCTACAACGTACAGCGCAAACCATCGGTGAGATCTTTGTTAGTTTGCATTGTATCATTTTAAATAGTTGCACAAATAATTGAATAGCTAATTATTGAATTTGTCATAATTAATAGGCTGCTTTAAAATACCTTGTTGATTTTTCTAAAAATTGCAACACCAGGCACACAATCATGATATGTTCAATACTTTGTCATGTATGAAATTTGATTTTGTTACGAACAACCAAATCAAACTCGCAAATGAGGTATATGCGAGACTTTGAAACTCCCATTTCAAAAAAAAGTTAACAATAACGAATTTGTTATGCTTTACTTTGCTTTTGAACATCATCAAGATTTTTTAACATATTTCGATCTTTTGACAAGTTATTGTTCTCCATTACAAAGTGAATTCGATACTTTGCATTTCTACCGACAATATTTCTTATTCATCATATCCTCTAAGCAATTACACTAGGAACAATTGAATTCCAGGATAGCCCTACAGAACGGGGATTGTAGAATAACTACCCTTTGCTACAATTGTTCAGTATATAGGTCAGGGCATTCACTAATAATGGATGCACGCTAATCCAAATGTGAATACACAAGTCGTAAATGAACATTGAATATTCGCTACAGAATTAATTATTCGTTTTGTTTCCTCGATAGTAGATCTTCCATTTCTAGTCAAAACACAGTTCTCTAAAGCAATGTCGTAAGTGTTATTTTCGGATGCCTATATTATAGTTGCTCATCGAAATGTACACGACTTACAGCTAGTTATAATTTTTTTCTGCACAATCTCAATAAATAATCACAAAATTTTAGTTAGTGATTTTCAATAATCACAATTATTTAGTATATTCAAAATACATCAATACATGTATGAAAACAAAAGTTTTTAGTAATAGTGATATCTTTCAATTTTTCATTTTGACCTTTTCTGAATTCCTTTTTGGTTAGTATTGACGTAATGCCTGTGGGCAAGTTCCATAGCCTCTTCCATCACTCTTGAACAGTTAGCCACAAGAAGTCGGAGTTTTATAATTGGCATTGATGCAATGTTTACTTTTCCATCTCCGTTTTTGCTCTTTACATCATCATCATCATCGGAAGTGATATTTTATTTGAAGATTATAATAGATTATTATCAAAAGTTATCTTGCAATTTAATTCAAAACTTCTCAAAATTGGTGTTTGGGACAAATCTATTAATATAAATGACATATTAGATTTTGGTTAATATTGACAAACTTATTCGAAAATTGGCACACTACTTAAACCTTTAAACACAGGTTCTGATAAAAGAAAATTAAAATATGATCGAATTAATTTTAAATTTGGAATTTGGCATTTATATTAATAGAAATAATGCATTGAATTCTGGCTCCTAGCAATACTCCGAAAGTGAAACTAGAAGCATTAAACAAATTTTGGTTCAAAAATCTATTTTAAATATTTTTATTTATTATATTTACATCAATAGAAATGTAATATTTAAATTGAGATATAGTTTATTAATCAGGCGTGATTAGTTACTTGCTTTTAACAGTCTGCTGATTAATAATGGATCAATTATCTTAAATGCAGACCATGAGTGGTACAATGAACCATAATGGGTTATTGTAAATGAAGTATATGTTTAACTGCCTGAAAGTTAATCACCATCTCTATTTTGGGTGGTTTCTTTAGACTGTTGAAGTGAGATGTGATTGTATTAATCTTATTTTATCTTTTTCCATCCTGATGATTCCTGAACTAGTGAAAAATTTACTATAAAGTAATTCACAGGTAATTGAGAAGCTTTGTTTTGTTTTGAAGTCTTCCAAGTTATTTTTGTCACTCGTTATTAATATAATAACATTATTTCCTCATCTCAATCTATAAATAATTATAATTTTTGCTGATATATGTTTCAGCACTGAAAAGCCTTTCCGGCAAAGCTGAGGAGATGATTGAGAAGACAAAGACATCTGTGGGAGAGATGGCAGCAGAAAAGAAAGCGGCTGCAGCAGCCATGCTGGAAGCCCAGGCCAAGAAGACTGGGGACGTCCTCTGGCAGAGTAAAAGCAACCTGGAAGCAACTGCAGCTGATAGCATGACCGAAGGAAAACAGGCAGCTATCGACGGATTCGAAAAGGAAATCGAAAAAGCGGAGAAGGTCGTCGAAGAAGGCGTTCAAGAGGTAATACCGTCTTCATGTTAATGAGCATCAAATATGATGCTCATTAAATAAGTCGGGATCTTTGGAATCATAACAAGTATTTTTATAAACATACATACTTCTTTCAAAGTCATTTCTAGCTAACAACACTCTTATATGATACATTGTTGTATTATACACCTATAACATAACCAGTAAGCTTGTATTCTTCATGCGCTATGAACAACCAGTTGGTTGGAAGCAAATAGTTGTGTATAATAGAAATATACTCAACTTGCAAGAATGGTAAACTAATAATTTGCTTTCAAATTGATATTCGTTACAAGCAACTTCTGAAGCGAATCATCTGTAGAAGTCTTGCTTTTCTAGGCACCAAGAAATCGAAACATTTCAGTATACCACCTCCCCATCGAGTTTTGTATTTTTTTTTTTTTAGTTTTTATTTCAATTACCTGAAACCTTAATGTAATCCCATTGATAAGGCAATATTTGCACTTGCAATGCTAGTAATGTTAAATAAAGCAAGAAAAAGAAAAAAAGAAATGAATATGCTTAATTTTATTGATAATTTTGATCAGATGCTTTTTCCAAATGAAAGTAGACAGTGTTATGTTGCATGTAACTCCTCTTTTATTCCACTGGATAAAGCAAAAAAGTAATGAAAGAATTTAAAAACAAAATAAGTAATGTAATAAAGCGAATACTAAAGTTAAATCTCCCTGGATTAATATAAGGGCATAATGTTGTGTCCTCTAGCTCTAGTGAGTGCAAAATCGTGTTTATGTTTATTAGAAAGTTGTTTTTAAGGAGTGCCATTTAAAATTAATTTCATATCATTCAATATTAAAAGTTGTTTTTTTAAAGAGGCTTTTTAAAGTATTTTTTTTATTTTATCCAATGCCAGCAGCACATGGCATTTCTGCCATACATCAACGAGTCTCCCAATAAAGACATTGACAGTTTCATGTTATCACAATAATAAGATGTGAATGATTGTTTCGAATATTGAAATTTATTTCACATAAAATATTAATTTTACAGTATAACATTAATAAAACCAGAACTAATAAAAAGTAGTTTTATTGAATATAATTCTTTAGATGAAAATATTTTTATCTCCATTGAGGTATTTTGCACCAGGATTTCCAGCATGGCAACTCAGTGCTCTACCACTGAGCCACTCCGCTTGAGACTTTAAAAATAGGAAATTTGTCGCTGATAGGTAGGGCTGGTATCGAATTTTTAAACCTGTGCAGTGTTGAATTTTCAAAGTTAGAATAGAAGTAATCAACTGTACAGTAAAGCTCATTTAGACTGGCTTAAATTTTACTAAGATCTGATTCACTCTCAAGCAATTTTCATAAAATCACAAGCTCTGTCTTTAAGTTGGCTATTTATTTTTTATTTTTTTTTATTTGAAAACCACAGGAGGAAAATTAATCTTAGAATCTATCATTACTCTTCACATGAACGAAGTTGAACTAATCAAAATATAGCTTTAGATGCTCTACACAACGTAGAACATGATGCAATTTTTAAATTTGAAAAAATAGAGTAAAATAAGGAAATAAAGTGGCTGTAAAGTGCCTAAGGGTAGCTAAACAGGAGAAAAAACAGGTATGTAACTGTTTTGCTGGTCACGTATCTCGTTCTTTCCCAGTAACACTTGGATAAACACAGGTTTTCCATATATGGACATTATTTTTAAGATTTAAACTCTTTTTTTCCTGTTTTGACCCCGCTATCATGCTAGCCACTGAAACTGCTGGTACCAATGTTGGGAAAAAAATGGAGTTACCTCTTTTTTCTCTTGTGGTCTTCATTTGTAAATAATAATAATAATAAGATATAGTAGTTTACATGTAAAAGTATGCAATAAACAATCACTTAGCAGAACCACTTCATAATGTGCTGTAAGTAAGTTATAACTTGATCACAAAACTGTAGCATCTACTATCTGAATGATGTGGACCAATTAGTTAATTCAGTTCTCTGAATGCTTAAATACAAAATGATACTTAAAAAAAAGAAAAATAGTATCTTATGCTTCCTTCCCATCCCACTCAAGAGCACCCTAATCCTGTAGTAGTAGTATTTGCAGATTTGTTTGGCGTTGGCTTATTTAATTATTTTTTTCTGTCAATCGTATTGCATGATTTATTTTGATTTTTTTCTTTTATTTAAATTTTTTTAGTTTGTTTAGTAGAAGATTTTTGTTTATTATTAGAATAAAGAGGAAACCAAACCTGTAGAGAACACACCTTCTGAACCATCACCATCTTCTATGATTGATCCTACCAAACTTTTGGGGAGTTTGGATATTTCTGGTGGTATCGGTACGGTCGAGAAGGAAGTCGAAAAGACAATTGATAGTGCCCTCAAGGAGGTATATAAAGAAAATATTCTTATTGTAATTATTTCGTTAAATAATTTTTTTAAATGTTGCTAATTAGTAGATATCTTTATTCCACTCTAATATCAAGATAGTAAAAACATCCAAATTACAGTAATAATTTTAAAAATGTTTTCTTTAGCTAATTTTGATATCAGTTCTGCAGATTGTAGTTTTGAGTTGAATTATAATGGGTTTTTACTGTTTATTTGTTTCCTTCATAATATTCTCCAAAAATACAAATTATCATGAGCTTTAGTTTAGAGAAAAAGAATGTAATTATAGGAAATCTACAGGTTTCGGTGACCATTTCATTAAGAAATAAAAGTTTCAAACATTTTGAAATATAGATAGTGTATATTTGTTGAAATGTTCATTCCTAGATGAAATGATTACCATAATATACATATTTCCTCTAATCACATTATTTTTTCCACAATAGAGCTCACAATTTGTATTTTTGAAAAATATTAAAAAATAAATGAATGAACAGTCAAAACTTATTGTACCTCAACTCAAAGTGACAACTTGCGGAATTGATACCCTAAATTTTCAATGTTGTTCATTTTTAATAGCAGTTGACATGCATATAATGAATATAAATGTATGTTCTTTTGCTCAAGGGCTATAAAACAGTCATCATTTGTTTTGTTTTTTATAAGTTTTGTAATATTACGTTTATGTTTCAAGGTCAACACCACAGTCGATACTAAAATGAAAGAAGCTGATCAATTAATAGACCACAAGAGAGAAGAAGTTGTAAAAACAGTTCAAGAAGAAGTTTCCAAAGCAACTGGTTCAACAACCGAAGGTTTTGGCGCTGTACTTGGAAAGGCAAAGGGTCTTCTTAACTGTAAGTTCATTTGATTAAATACTTAGCATTTATGAAGATTAAAAAAAAAAATTCAGAAAAATCAGCAAAAACCTACAAAGAGGCATAAAATAATAATTAGAATGCAATAGGAAGACTCCTAAAAAACAAAGCCTCGAGTCTCGAAAAATTGATTTGTGTATCCATTGCGAGCACCTGTTCAAACAATATGTTTTATTATGTGTAACATTTTGAGTTATGTTATCCTTTCTTATTTATATAGATATTGTTAAATATAGTTAAGTTTCATAAACCCATAATGTGTCTTGTCTCTGGTCCTAATACATCAAAACTTAGATTAACAAAATGCACTGGAAAATAATTAAACAGTCAATGTTTCGCCAATACAGGTATCATCAGGACATACTCCCAAATAAAAATGTATAATCAAATTAGCACATTTCACATGAACAGTCCAAATAGACTCATCAATCAAATTCAGTATTTTAGAGGCTTAAGGCTTTATTTTTGGAATTTTTCTAATTATAAATTGACACTTTTCTCTAACTTGGCTCTTTGGTCAAAGCAGATAACTCATCTGGAGCAGAAATTCAAAGAAGAATTTTGACCTCAAATAAACGTTATTATGGGATGGCAAAAATTTTAAGAAGTCATCTGATATCAAGAAGAGCCAAGGTGATACTTTACAAGACAATGATAAGGCCTGTTTTAACTTACGGATCGGAAACCTGGCCTCTGTCCAGGGCAGATGCCAACAGTTTACTGCTCTTCGAAAGAAAAATATTAAGAAGGATGTTTGGAGCGGTAAGAGTTGGCGATCAATTTAGGCTCAGGCAGAATGCAGAGATATATCGGATGTACAGGAGCTAGACATGGTTCAGTATATAAGAATAGGTAGGCTTAGATGGGCTAGACATGTGCCCAGAATGGAGGATGACGCTACTCATAACAGAGTGCTATTTGGGTACGTTGACAGAAAAAGAAAACGTGGATGGCAACGATTAAGATGGGCAGACGAGGTCGAGAAGGATGCAGGTAGCATTGTTGGATCCAGAGGTTGTAAGACCTTGGCATAGGACAGAGAAGAGTGGAGGCGACGCCTTGATCCGGCCAAGACCTGTACGGGGTTGTAGAGCCAGTGTTGATTGATTCTAATTATAAATAAAATAAAATTTATAAAATACCATTTGTTTTTAACTTAAAAGAATTATTCTTTTGCAAAAATTCTTCAACCTATTAGCATCAAATTCATCGTTATTTATTTGATAACCTAGTTTTATGAAAAATGTATTTTTTGTTTGTTTTAAAAACATAAAATCTGTTTCAGTTTAATCGACTACAGACCTTTTGCACTTGAGCTGCCACATCTCGCTTTCATTAATGCAATATATTAGCTATTATATTTATTGTTAGCACATAGTTTATTGTTAGATATCTTAGAAAATAATGGTAATATCTATTACTTTGTAATTTGTTATGTCTATTGAAGATATTTAAATATTGAACTTAAGATTTCAGAGCCTTATAATGTGGGTGAAGAAAAGTATATATCATTGAAAATTGAACTGCCCTTTATCAAAAAAAAGAATTATCATTAGAAAACCATTTAATCAAAATCAAAATCAAAATTTCTTAAGATTGAAGTAAAAACATAAAAATTATGCTTAACAATTTAAAAAAATTATTTTAGAAAATTATTAATTTTTTACATCATCCAGTCAACCATTCCTCGCTTCTTATTAATTTTTTAATTATGATTGGAAAGTTAATAATCTGAAATAAGGAATTGTTAACACACAATGATTTTATTTTGGTATGTATGAACAAATATACATAGATATATTAATCTAAGACTTGAGATATATATAAAAAAACAAGATGCATATTCTCAGAATGCTATCCATGACAACGAGATATTAATATAAATTTAGGGTGTTAGAGTTATCTGCTTTTTTATACAAAATAAATGTATAGTTACTGCTTGCTGTTTGTTAACATTTTCCTTTCCAACGCCTTCAATAAATAAATAGTATTGTTGATTAAAATGTGATAACTCACTTCCTTATCTTTTGTTTTATCAATACCTGCAAGCATTTAAATATTTTATTTTTGTATAACTAGTTGCTTCAAATGTGTTTTCCCCCATTTTTGTAGTTAGTATCATTAAATAAATATCTATATATTTTTCCTTGTCGCCTTGTTATGGGATGATTTATTTTTCTAAATTTCACGTCAATTATCTGTAACACTTTTTGACACACACTTTTTTTGATAAGTAAAAAATGTATATTTGTAATTATATTTAAATTCATAGGCCCACATATAGTTTTATTTTTTTGTCAAATGTTATAATATAAGAAAAAAAAAAGTATTGTAACTCTTAACCAATGAAATTATATGTACTAAATTTTGATGAGAATTTGTTGAAAATGTAAAATTATGGGCAATAAAGAGATTACTGCTATTCTTTGCTTTCATAAAAATATATGCCTGATTTATCCCAGACATAGAATCTATCATTAATTATTAATATCATTATAAACGCTAAAGCTGTTACGAATAATAAGATTGTTTCATCACAAAAACGTGAAAAGAACTACATTTATTGTATTATATAAATTGAATCACATGAAATTATAATTTTTCGAAGTTGTATCAACACAGATAAACGGCTGTTCTCTGAAACTGTTCGACTCGATGGTGGTTCCTTGATGTCAATGGGGATCACACAAGTGATCTATGATAATGAATGATTTATGAATACTAACTAAAATGAAGCAGATTTAGTTAGTTGGAGAAAAGATTCCATGAAATAGAACTGCATACCAGAAAAGGAATATATATTTTTTTAAATACTATTCTATGTTTGTATTTAAACTCTATCGAAACAAAATGAGGTTACTTAGTTTTATTTATAAAGTACTACTTAGAGAAATACAACCCTGATTATTAAAACAATACTCAGATCATGATTGTTGTACAGTTGTGAAGGCTGGAGTACAAGATCATGAATAAAACTTTTCGAAAGAAAGTCCTGATAATTGTGATTGATGTCCCCTTCTTTTGTCAGAAATAACCAACTCCAATACAAGATAAAATTTTAACCCAACAGACAAATTTATGAAAAGATAGACAAAATTCCATTCTCTACATAGCAAAGATTAAGACCCAATCTAATAAAAGAAATGTTACTTTATAGGTTTAAACATTTGTTATTGTTTTTGTTTTTTTATTTCTCTTAATATTATTTTTTATTTCTTGCATCTTATTATTTCTTTATAAATCTTTCCATCTGTTCTTCTTAATAATTTAATGTTTTTTTCGTAGAATCATTATCTTATCTATCTAATTTTATTTAATTAATTATTTTAAAAATTTAATTTAATTTATAATTATTAATAGAAATTAGTTGAGTGTATGAGAATCTTCCCTGGTTAAATCTGAGTTGTTGTTTTTTTTACTTTAACAGAAGAAATGAAAGCAGACTATATAATATGTAGAGTAAGTAATCAATCAGTCAAAATCACTGAATTGAAATCGAGGAATCCTATTTTTTATAGAACTGTTTATTTTTCTGTTTCCTCGTGAATCTAATGATAAATAAAAATTTAAATTAATTAAAATAAAACAAGATAAAACAAAAGTAAAAAGGCAAAGACTAAACAATCAATTTAATAAAATAATATATAAATGGTAACATTTATTTCTTTGCTTTCAGTTACAAATAAATATATAACTCTTTCGTATAATAAACTATAATACATAACAAAAATAAATAAATTAATCTTAAAACATAAAAATATACTTCAAAAGGTACAAAACAACTAAAAAAAAATATTCGAATAAATCAGACATACAAAATCTTAATAAGCATTTTATTATTGTAAGCTGAACGCAATGATATTGCTTACAAAAAAATATAATAATTATAACTGAAAAAATATACCCAATATACACGATTAAGCACTGCTTTATAAGAAAAGCAAATCATTTATTGCTAAACAATCTTCATGGAGAGTAATAATATGCGAACATCGTAACTATTCCTTATATTTACAGTAGACTTTGGATAATTCTTTGTTTGTTTGCCGTTATTCATTAGAATTAAAAACAAAAATAACAACATTGAAATCTACAAAAATTGGCTTTCGGATTCTTCATCTAAACCTTAAAAACACTTGATCCAATAGATATTTAAGTGACCATCCTGGTTTGATCCCAGATAAACATCTAATGGAAATGTCAAGAAGAAAATTTACTCAACTTGAGTTTGATAGAGAACTAAGGATAATACAAATATCCTTTATGAATGTATGTATTTAAAACTTTTTTACATACATGCTTCATAGTATGTAATCAGGCTGTAATAAGCAAAAGATTGTCCTTAATCAAATAAATATTAAGATATAATTTTTATTAATGCTTTTTTTTTTATTATTTACAGTTCTAAATAAATTCATGCAATGCTTTTAATTACCTCAGTTATTGTAATTTAAAAGGTTATGGTGGCAAAAATAAATCCTTTTTTTTTTGTAACAGAAATCAAAACAAAAACAACATCTGCTTCTTAGTATAGTTTTTGAAAAAGGTTTGTAATTAAATTAAAATAAAATTGAAACTTTTTCCTAAGTTTTTATTAAAATTTTAAATTACCTTTCCTTTTTTAATAATAAAATTTGTATAAGTATGTATTTTGTAAAATATTTATTCAAATTATGTTTTCAGAAATATCATACAAAGGAAAAGAAAATAACGTTTTAGCGAATACTAAAATAATACAAAATATATAGTATGGAAATGGTCAGAAATTTTTTATAAATTATGTAATAAACTATTCATTAATAAAATATATGGGATTGAAATAAATAAGAACCTCAATTGTGTGGATATCTAATTGGCCACGGAAACAATTGAAAAATCATTCCTCAGAGCTGATAAACAACAAACATACTCAATATATGACTTATATCCTCAAATTCAATTAATGATCGTGATAACTTTTTATCATAATTTAAAAATCATAATTTAATGATTCTCTTAATATATTTTATACCTTTTTTTTCCATTTTCATTATTATTTTATAATTCAACATTTTTTTTTTTCTGAACTCTTAATTCTTTCAGAAGCAAATAATAATACTGTATAAATTAAAGATCAAATCATACTTATCACTTTTGTTAGCTATACTATTTTATTACTGTCTTTGGTAATGCTACTGAACTTTGAAACCAGTGTTCATATCTCTTTTTCAACTCCGATGATCTATAATTTAGACCAAAATGGCGGAATACACTAAAAAATAATTTCTAGTTCTTAGTGTAAGATCAATTTCCCACACTCATGACTAATTTTTTTAATTTCAAATCTGTCCAGGATGTACATCAAGAACTGATTGTTTTTAACATTGTCAAACCAATCAAATATAAGTAATTATCAGTCCTTATGCCAGAAATTATCCAAAGTCTACGGTTATAGAGAAATAATAATCATAAAGCCTATCAACTATCATAAGTATTATGTTATAAGTAAATATAACATTGATAATGATCACTTTTAATAAAGTTTTAAACCTTATATAAGATTGCAACATAACCATACTTGGTTATATTAAATACCCATTAATATAAAAAGTACAAAGTAGGTTGACAGATATATTGTTTTTAACAATATTGAAGTGAAACGCAATAATCTAACTTAACAAGAGTAATAGATCTTACTGAATATCTGGTAATTTTCACATATTGCTAGTATAGTTATTAATAAATATAGCACGTAAATTCATCACAGCCGATTATAGAAACCTGCTTTTTGTTGTTTTTTTTCAGTTTGAATTTGGAAAATCATGACTAGATACTGTGATGTTTATTTTTAAGAAATAAACCTTTTATTCTTTTTAATCCTTCATAAAAAAATATTTGCTAAGTTCATTTCTTAAAGAGAATGAATTAAACCGCTTACAGCATCACACTAGCGGGAGGGAGAGAAGGAGAGAGAGAGAGAGAGAAGAAAAGCAGAAATGAATTAGGACCAGGCACCAACTTCAATAAACGATGGAAGGCTCCCAGACATGACTGGAAATCAGGAACAGCCTATTTCGTTTCTCGGAGCTTATTCATTCTTAATCTTATTCTTTGTAAATATTCTTCAGAGATGAGTCTGTAAAAATGGAAAAGTATATAGACAGGTAAAGCCATTAATGGTTCATTGGAAAAATTAAAAAAAAGTAAAAATAAAATAAAATAAAGAAAGCCAGTTTCTATATTAATAGAGTGATCAGCCCAGCGGCTTCGTGAATTTCGTTGACCTCACTTACCTACCTGAAATTTATATTTAAATATTTTGACTTTTCCAATATAATCATTTATATTACAATTTAAGTAGATGTATTAAAATAACAATGATGGATTGTCTCATGCATGTAATAATAAGCCAGTTGAACATTAAGTCATTAACAAAAAAATAACTAAAACCTTAAAAAGCATCCACTACATATGGCCAACATCTCCATTACTTGCTCAATTAATCTTATAACTATCCAAACTCAGTTACTTTTTTCATATGCTTAACAGTTTAAGCTTGAAAATGTATTCTTTAGACTTACTATTTTTTTAAACTTAGATGAACAACTTTTATCATATTAATCAGTGTAAGCAGCAAACTCTGATATCTGCACTGTAAATATCCTTTAAAAGTTTAGTAATTTTTGTTTTTTTTAGAATACAGCCCATCTACTGGTTTTCAAACAAAATTTCATATCATTTATAAAACAAACCATGTAAATTATAAGGAGATTCCAGATTTCCATTTATATCTTCATCAATAAATTAAGAAAATTTATACAGACAAGCCTCTCTACAGACTCTTGGGATTCGTCCAAAGCAAAGAAGTGTCCCTTAGAATGTGGGTATGCAAATTGTTCTGTATAAAAATACATTTATGCAGGTTTCAAAACCAGTTTATTTATTTAAATTAATGAATTTAAAGAATATAACTTTGTGTCCTTTTCATAAACATTATATAATTAAAACATGAGAATTAATTATAAACTTATTTAAAAACAAGTAAACTAGGTGAACAATATGTTCGTTTATTCATTTAAAGTCACTTTATGCTGCTATAGATAATATGATGATGCGACAGTGGGAATCCTAAATTTTACCTATCCAAGTTTAAATAGTATAGGGATCTCTGTGTTCCTGACCATTTTATGTCTCCTCCGCGGCATAATCAAGGATTTTTCACCCCCTTTGAAAAATTGTAGGGCCACCTGCAGGGTTGACTTGAGGGGGCATAGCAGGTTGTTATGCTAACCGCTAAACCACAAGTAACCCGTAAACAATGTAGATATTTACACACAAATCTTTAAAACATCAATGAATTGACTCTTCCTAACTTCAAATACCTTGGCTACACACAACCTTTTTGTAAATTGAAATTTTATTTTACTGTATAATATTTATTATATATGATAATTATATATGATATTTATATATTATAATTATATATGATATCAGAAGATTTTGAGGTTGAGAATGGTCTGCGCCAGGGAGATCCCCTCTCACCCCAACACCTAGCGTATGCTGATGACGTAGTGATATCAGCAAGGTCAAAAGCGGCACTTTCAGGAGCTTTGCAGGAATTTGAAGAAGCTGGGAAAAAATTGGGTCTGGTGATAAATAAGGAAAAAACCCAATATATGATTTCCACAAAAAATGATGGGCAGGAGGAGCTGAGTCATGTGCAACTGCTCCGCCACACATTTAAGAAAGTGGACAGCTTCAAATATCTGGGGGCTTTAGTGACAAGAAAGAATGACATCACTGCAGAAATTAAAGCAAGAATTTCAGCTGGGAACAGATGTCTCTTTGCACTGCGAAAAGCATTAAGATTTCGAAACTTGCCACGGAGGGAAAAATTATTGATTTATAAAACAATCCTAAGACCGATTGTTACATACGCTTGTGAAACGTGGGTCCTGACACAGGAATGCGAAAAGATGCTGCAGATCTGGGAGAGGAAGGTGCTTCGGCAGATATTTGGGCCAGCATGTAATGAAGGCCAATGGAGGTCTAGAAATAATAGAGAGCTTCAGGACCTATACAATGCACCAGACCTAGTCACCTTTATTAAATCTACACGTATAAGATGGCTTAGGCACGTAGAAAGAATGGGAGAAGATAGGTACCCAAAGAAGCTATTATATGGCAAACCAGGAGGCAAAAGAAGAAGAGGAAGGCCCAGGCTGCGATGGCTGGATGATGTGGAGAACGATCTGCAGAGGATGGGGATCAGACAGTGGAGAGGTCGAGCTGCTGACAGGGAGGACTGGAGAGGCGTTGTTGCGGAGGCCAGGGCCCTGCAAGGGCTGTAGAGCCATGGGAAGAAGAAGAAGAAGAAGAATATTTATTATATCCCAATCTATATTTTTAAGAGAAAAAAAAAACAGACTGAGACATATTGGGTTTGAATAAAAAATAAGGTGCAGAAACAATTTGATTTCTATGGCAGTTAACAAAATGTTAACTAATCGCGAATAATTATATAGTCCTGTTCAATAGCGTGTTCCCATTTTTCCCTTAAGGATAAAATTTATTATTTAAAATATTTGATTCCTTAATATTCCATGAATAACAACTATAAAGAATAAAAAAGAATTATTTTTTTTATAGTGTTCTGACTTTAATATTACAGAAACTGATTATAAAACTTTGATTAATTATTTTATAAATCAAAAATGAGGCATCTGATAAATTCCTGATGATCATTTGAAAAATAATCTAATTATCGCAACTCTAAATCAAAGCAATAGGGGAAAGGGGGTGTGAATGGACACACCAGATAATTATGAATCACAATAATTATTTGGAAATCATAAACCAACTTCCTAGCCCAAACTCATTTTTTAATATATAGGGTGTATCAAAAAGAATCATCCGATTTCATAAAATCATAACTATTCTATTATTTGAGCTAAATTCGCCAACAGCATACTGTTGGAAAGAGGAAACTCATGATTTACATGTTTCCCGCTAGGTAGCAGCAGCTTCAGTTCTAGTGAAGTTGATGCATCCTTACATTTCTGGCCTTCAAGGTCACCGGGCCTTACTGGATGTGATCTTTTTTTGTGGGGATTTATCAAAGACTGTTTATGTGCCTCCGCTACCAACAACAATGGATGATCTGAGGAGTCGCATAACAGCAGCAGTGGCATCAGTAACTCAGGACATGCTCGCAAGAGTATGGGACGAATTGAATACCGCATAGACATATGTTGTGTATCAACAGGACATTTTAAACACCTTTAAAGGAATGGAAAAAAATGTTGTTTCCCTTTTAGGCAAAAAAATCAGTAATTTTATATGTTTATGAGTATTAGAAATATAAACATGTCAAATCGGATAATTCTTTTTGATACACCCTGTATTTTATTTATTGGTTTTCGACTATGGCTTTATTAAAAAACAAACATGAATAACAAAAGCCATTTCTCAGTTATTGTGCATTTTTAAAGATTAGACTAACCATTATTGCTGTAATTTTAATTGTAACTTTATTTATTATTGATATGTAAAAAGCAGTTCAAAAGTTTGACTAATACATAACACATTTAAACACTTTCTCCAGTACAGAAATAAATTTTTTGTAAATGAAACAGGTGATTTTGTTGTAAATGAGAACCACTCAAAATATCAGGTGACCTACATGTGTTTACTAGGGTTGACAATAAAATAGTAGTTATAAAAAATTAAAAAATAAGCTTTTTTTTTATAAATCAAAGATATAATAAATTGATCAACAATGGACACAGTTACATTACGACACTAAGATAACAATAACAGGTTTAACAATATTAATAAATTATAACACTTGTTTTACTTAAATGAGTTTAAGCTACACACTCTTCTCAAACTAAATAGAAAAAAAGAACATAAAAAAAATCAGCCATATGTCTTAAATATCTTTCATAAATTCATTAGTTAATAATTTTAAAATTTTATAATGAAAGCGGTAAACATTTTGAATATGGAAGCTAAGCACAGACACCTCTTCCGTATCATTATCATTATTAGTCATCTCTCTAAAAAGAGTATTTCATTTGTTATATAATATATATAATTAAAAACATTGTTAAATGACATTACTTATCATCAATGATGTTAGACTTTTACGAATTAAAAAATAATATATTATTTGGAAACAATTAAAACAAAATATCTTATAGAAACAATACTTTTAAAAAAATCGAATTAAATATTAAAACTCTGTAGGCCAAACTATACATAAAGAAAAATAATCCACAAAACGTATCAGAAAGACATTACTTGGCTACATTTTTCCCCTTTCTTCTTTCTAATACAATAAGAAAGTAATAAATACATACAACGTTAAATCCTTAAAATTAAACATGTTATATTCTCCAATGGTAAATCCAAGCGCATTTCATATTGTTCGGTGCAGCCTATCCTAACCATAAAAACTTTATACATTATGCAAAAATCCTTTCCCTTCAAATCCGTATATACATACAATGAAGTGGAATGCAGAGGAAGGGACTGACAAGATAAAAGAATCACAAGAGATTACACAATTAAAGCAAATTTCTGGAAGTAGTTTATCGTTTATATATATAAAATATTGGCAATTTAGCATTTCAATAAAATTTAGATTATATGAGAAAAAAGGAAATTTTAATTATTAAAAATACATAAATTATACTTAGATAAATATTAAGCTTAAAATAGAAGGCATTTAACAATTAAAATTTATATAGCATTGACTAAGTATCTAATTTTAAAACGAAATATGAATGAAATAACTACATATTGGCCCCTTCAAGAGAATACATACAAGCAAAGAAACAATACACAATTAAACAACAAAAAAAATTTAAGAAAATTATTAATAATTTATTTAAATATAATGGGAAGCGCCCAGTCTTTCGAATTTAATAAATAACAATAAGCACTGATAATTGTCATAAATCTACTCCCAGATTTGACGTATTCACTAAAAACTACTGCCTCCATAGTCTAACTTTAGTTTTCGAACTAAAACAATATGAGGTACATATAAATATTTAAAATAAAAATTATTTGTTCGTGCGCAAATGACTTATTATTTATCAACTATATATCCTATAGGGTACAAATCTTTTATATAACTGTTTAAAATTTATAATACCATGAACACATCAGATGAAAGTCATATAAAGTGTTAAGTCATTCATCGTAAACATGAAGAATGATAAATACTAACGCTTAGATATGTGTATCTTACGATTCATACAAATATCTATGCGCAGGAAAGAAGTATATATATATCTATATATATATAAGACCAATCGTCTAAATATTTAAACATTCATAAAATATATTTACATAACGAGGCAGCTAACTGTTTTCAATATCAGCTGATAAGCAATCGTTTTTAACCTTCACTTCAAATCAAGATAAAATACAATACAATAATTATATACTTGTGATTAGGCCAAGTGAATTAATTTTATACAAATAATAATTAAAAACAAATGGTTAGCAATTTACAAAAAACAACAGAAAGGATTAAAACAAAATATAATATTATTTTACCATAATATCAATTAGGAAATTAAAATTTAGTAGTTAAAACCCTATATATCAAACTTTTGCAACATAATATTTCTATTAATATCAATTTTTTTTAATGCCAATGGGATTAATTATAAGATCTTTTGAATAAAAAAAAAAATTCACAATAAAAAATATCAAGAACAAAGGAAGCATTAAAAATAAAATGTTCCGGGAAAAGTTTGAAATAAAATATTGAAAACTATTTTTAAATATTGACAAGAAATGATACAATAAGGCATTAAAATCTAGCTACCTAAACTTTTTGGAAAAAAAAATTATGTATTTATTTTTATAAGCGTACATTTACAACATTTATATCATGAGTACATATTAAAATACCATATTATATTTTCAGTAAAATAAACCCTTTTAAACCTCTTAAAAACTATAATAAGTAATGATTCAAACCATTTTCAAGCCTTTCATCTTGAAATGTTGGTATTTAATCTTATATCTACTAAGTCATGAATTAAAAATCATTTTACATAAAAATTTAAAATTTGTCATAAATTTAGTGTATATACAAATATGTCTTAATAGACATTTAGATCCATGTATATAGATAAAATTTATGAAAGGAAGTTCTAATATCAACAAATATAGATGACAGGCTATAAAAATTGGCAAAATGGGTCTGAAACATCACCTAATCTAATTTAAGAAAAAGAAAAAGAAGTTAACAAGGGTTGATTTTTGTACTCTATTGTATAATTTTTATACATAAAAAAATTGTTTTGAAATCACAATATTACAGTTATAAAATTATGTAGATTTACACTTTTTTCTTTACAACATATCCGAGATTATATACAAAATTTCTACAATTTTAACAGTAATATTGTACAGACAATTTTTTTTTTACAAATAGATCCCTCCAACTCTAAAAATAGAACTGAAATGGTAAATAGTGTGTATTACATAAATCAATATTATATGTATCAATAAATCAATAGTTTTCTTTCAAGAAACTTCATTCAAGAGACCTTTGATATAGGGAGGTTTAACTACTCATGGATAATTGACAGATTAAATAAATAAAAAAAATTATTGTACAGTATCATACAACAAATAAATTTAATTACCATATAAATATTGCCATGGTATAAAAGAATTAACAAAAGATCCAGTCAATTAAATAAATAGTTTATCATTACTTACTTTATTTTCAACAACAGATCTTTAACTAATAGCATTTCGTTCCAAATACGAGTTGTTCTATTTTTTTTTACTTTTTTATTTTTTGTTTGTTTATAATTTAAGAAGTACAACCATTTTAGAACATTTAAAAATTGTTTTTCTTCTAGAGCTTTGTTGACTACATGATATGAGAAAATATTAGCAAGGCGCTTTCTTTATTACAATTATAGCCAAAAATAGATATACACCAATCCACACAACTATAGAATCTTATAACAGAAGGAACGCTCTCATAATAAATAAAATTTATAATTAATTGGCAACTCAGATTATTGTTTGTAAAAAAGTCAACCTCAATTTTTATTTCAGCATAGCAGCAATGCCCATTACTTGAAACGATTCGAATAGGATAAAATTTTCTATCACATAAGTAAAAACAGAAATATAAGTCTATAAAAACTAGTTAATCACATTTTTTTCGACATTAAATTTATCATACATCAATCAAAATAAAATACAAACAATAATTTGATATCAAAAGTATTCACAGGTAAACTTGATAACTTAATTACAACAGAAATATATATATCCTGAATAAAATTACTCTTTCATTACTAGAAATTAAAATGATAAAACTAAATGTTTCACAATATTTACATAATCAATAAAATAATATTTCTCATTAAATAATAAAAAAGATTTTTTTACAAACTAATAAATATATCGAACTATGGGTTGCGGGCGATGCTGATTCAGCAATGTAAATAACTGAAGCCTCATTATTTCTTTATCGCTGTAAAAGAAAAAAAAAGAAATCAAAGAATGAATTACACGGTTGTATTCAATATTTCTATTAGAGAAAAAAAGGGTGAAAGGTTAAATTAAAAAATCCTAAGCTACTTAAAAATTGATTTAATAAAGCATTGATAAATTAACGCAAAAAAATATAAAGATTCAATTCAAAGAAAAACTCAACCGGTAATTCCGATTTCTTTAATTTTTCTTTACAATCAAACTTACAAAAAATACTACTCTAAAAAAAAAAAACCCCACAAACAACATCACACTATAAACTAATTAATTGCCTAATACATCCTAGATTCAATTAGGCACTTTATTGACCTTAACTAAAATCTGTTATGTGTATATGGTAGGATATAGCTTACCATCCTATGTGCTACTGATTATACTAAAAATATATCCATATATAAAAGAGTAATGAATGCTACAATATTAAGACCTAAGTGAAGCTGATGGAACCGAGCATTTATAAAAAAAATAAAACTGGAAAGGCGAGAGGAGGGGGTTATTTTAATAAACATGTTTTTTCTTAATTTCAATTTCAAAATATATCCTCAACAAAGAATTTTATTATTCTTTACATTTTTTTGAGAAGCAAATTGAACTACTTCAGTTGGTCATTGAGAAATGAGACACCCTGAATATAAAAACATCAAGAATTTGAGTTAGAAACAAAAAAACAACAATAAATTATCAAACTTGCCTCGATAGTGGATTGATCACAGATTGGACTGCATTAAAAAAACAAGTAAATGATTGAATTATTTTTATAAATAAATCTACAGAAAATTATGTACTATCATAGTAATTAGTAAAAATGATGACAAGGGTTAAAAGATAAAAAGTATAAAATTAAAAATCCACAGCTTTTCATAATCCAAAAACTTCAAAGTTGAAAATTCTGAATTGTGTGGTTAAGATAAAAACCTGATATTTTATTTTAATATTAATATTTTAATATTTTTAGCACTTCTTAAAAGAGAAGTGCAGTAGCAGTAGTGAGAATTAATCAAAGTACCATTATTTACTTTGAGTAAAGTTTGAATGATGATATGTATAAATGTTTACAAAGGTATTTTTTATATATAAGGTGTTCAGGGGCAAAAGCGGATATCTCAAAAATTGACTTTTCCACATTTTTCGCTGGTTAAGTCAAGAAATTTTGTGTTACGTGACATTTTGCCGCATTATTTCTTATCGTTCTAGTCTAGTTTTGAAGCTGAATTTTTGGGAGCATAATATTGCTTTTCTGAACCAGTGAAAAAGACAATTATTTAAATTTCGAAGTTATCTGCTTTTAATCATGAACGCCTCATATGAAATAGAAGTTTTCATATATGTTCACAATAAGAATAAATACTGAATTAGTATGAAATATTCTTATATTCATATCTAATCAATTAAAACAATAATTTCAATAAGAATGATAAATTTAATTTGCCTATTAATTTCTTTCTTTTCAAATGTTATTTATCACGATAGCACATAAATTTTAATGGCTTGAAAATAGGAGCTTAAGATAATAAAAGCTGAGAAACCTCTGTCCTTCTAATTTACACCATAAGCACAAATGTTTATAACTTTAATATAGATGATATATACATGGGAGGTATAGAAGTGTTATTAGGTATATACATTAATGTATAGAAGTGTTGTCACATTTGCCTAACTTTGAACAAATATTTCCTCAGAAGTGAAAATTGACTTAGTTCTTTTAAAAGTTTATAGCTCTCCTTTCGGTATACATAATAATACGAGTTAAGTAAAACAAGATAAATATAATAAAATTATAATGACACTTACCTCATAAAAAGTGAACATAACATCCAATACCTCTGAGGTACAGATATATTAATTCAAATATATTTGTATGACTAACTAAATTTTATTATAATATACAACATAAATTTCATAATCAATATAATTTGTCAGACAATCAACCACCATCACTCAAGAAAGCTATTAAACCATAACTGTCTTGTTGGCTAAGTATAACTAGGTAAATCCGTTCAAAATTTGAATACAGCTTGCAATTGGAGAATGAAGCGAACGGACTAAGTAAACAATTTTATTCGACCAAAATAAAAAATTTAAAAAATGTTTAAAACACAAAATTGACTATTTAAAGGAACACAAAACATTTTTATCATTAAGTAGAATTTTAAAAGTAGCATTCTACTTTTTATTTTCTATTTAATTTATACCATATACCATAAAATAGGGAAGTAACCAGAAATATTAAATACAGAAGAACCTCGGTACAATAAATCTCAATATAATTAATTTAAATCTCTTTGAGCTGGCAATAGTAATATGTGAAATACTAACAATAAATAAAGTAAGAAATATAAAATCCACTCGGAAAAAAATAATATGCATATGACAAATATTGGTCAGGTAACCTATAGAGACAGGGGCTGGTCCCAAGCCCGAAGAGAGGAGGGGGTTTGATTTGGTAGGATAACAACCCTTCAACCAGAGAAAACCGTGAAGTTAAAAAAAAACACAACCTCGGATATTGGATGGGTGTACTGGAGGAGGGCCAGGTTCATGTATGACCAAAGAGTGCCAGTATAATAACAATAACAATAACCTATAAATAGTGAAATAAAGAGCTATTGTATCTAAATATTAACGTTTGCAAACACTTCCACAATAATCCCCTCCTTTTCCAAATTGTGCTTAGTCAGTTTGGTCTAATATTATGAACTAGTGCACTAAATTTTATTCAAAATGGAAATACTTTTTTAAAGGAGCTATGGCTGAATAAACGGAAACTATCCATTGGAAACAAACCAACAAAGAAAATGTCAACAAGTAATGTTAGATGATATAACAAATTAATTCAAACTTCATTGAGATTCATTGCAATGAGGTTCCAGAGTATTAAAAATTAATACTAAAATAAAATATTAATAGAGACATTAATAATACAGGAAAAGTTAGAAATAACGAAATTCGTTAGTTTAAAACTCACCATTTCTAGATAGGATCCATCTTCTGATATGGCTTTAATATTAGAATCTTTCTCAAAGCCTTTTACGGGTGTCATGGGAAAACCTAAAATTAAATTCCAACATTTAAGAAAAGATATATTAACTAATAATTAATGTGTAGATTAAAGGATTATATTATTAAACTATTCAAGATATTGCCAATATACGCATAATTGAAGAGTTGGGTAGACTGAGAATGTTTTTTTTTTTAAAGTTAGAAACAACTGGTTAAAATTTTTAAAGTTACAAACAACTGGTTAAAATTTTTAAAGTTGGAAACAACTGGTTAAAATTTTTAAAGTTAGAAACAACTGGTTAAAATTTTTAAAGTTAGAAACAACTGGTTAAAATTTTTAAACCATCTAGATGAGAGCAAATGCTCAGTTATCTCGAGGTTTCATAATTGAGCAAACTAAAAAGCTTTATATATAATCAATTAATTAAAAAATTAGACATGACCTCAAAGTCAAAGTGCCTGAATGTAAAGGCAGCCCTAGAGAGTCGACAAATCGATCAAAAGATTGATGCGAGCATAGAATTGTTCTTCTAGCAACTTGAAATTTTTTTTTATGAGGCATTCAGGATCAAATTATCGAAATTTCAAAAACAGCACAGCATTTTTCTGCTTTATTTTTCATTCCTTTTGTCCAGTTCTGAACCTAAAGTTCCGGAAGCATAAAATTGCTAGAGTAAATCAGTGGGAAAGTCAATTTTAGAAATTTTGGAGTTATCCACTTAACCCTCCGTCAGGCGCACCTCCAAACGAAACAAAATCGGGCGCAGCCGGCCTGAGAGGCCACCCACATATTTTTGTTCCACTCTCCCCCCTAATAGTTTGTTTAGGACCTAATCACTTTATTAGGATCTAAGGAAAGTAAATTTACCACACTTAACAAAAAACTACCTGAGGGGAGGCCCTTCTGAGAAGCGAAATAAAGGAGGGGTGTGTAAAAATGTGTTTCCCTGGCTTCTCAGGCCAGCTGCGCCCGACAGAGGGTTAAGATCCTGAACACTTCATATGTTGTAATACCAGAGAAAGTTCTGAGATAACATTTGTTAATACCCTGGTTACTCTTTAGTTGCCTATCATTCCCTATCGAAATTTTTTTTTGAAGCATTAGTTTTTTGTTTCAATTGATGAACAGTTTAATCTGATTTTAATGGCTTTAAATACCTCATACTTTTTTTTTTCAGTTGATTCTTAATTTTTTTTTCCTCAAATTTTGACCAGCTAAGGACCAAGTGATATAATGCTCGTGATTTTCCAATATTGTATCATTCTTTCCCTATGTTTCGCTTTCTCTTCTTTCTTCTATCCATTTAGCACCTGCTTTTATTTTTAATATCCCCCCCCTCAAAACCTTTAATATCCCCCCCCCTCAAAACCTTTAATATCCCCCCCCCCCTCAAAACCTTTAATATCACCCCCCCCCTCAAAACCTTTAATATCCCCCCCCTCAAAACCTTTAATATCCCCTCCCCCTCAAAACCTTTAATATCCCCCCCCCCTCAAAACCTTTAATATCCCCCCCCCTCAAAACCTTTAATATCCCCCCCCTCAAAACCTTTAATATCCCCTCCCCCTCAAAACCTTTAATATCCCCCCCCTCAAAACCTTTAATATCCCCCCCCCCTCAAAACCTTTAATATCCCCCCCCCCTCAAAACCTTTAGATTTTATAACTTTTCCCATCAGAATTCCTCTGTTTTTTATTTCTTTATTTGAACCAGTTAACTTATGTGCTGCAATTCTAGTCAAAAATTTTGAACATATGTTTTGTTAATCTGTTATCATCCATAATCTTTAGGTGGCCACAAAATGTCACTCTTCTCCTTACACTGGAAAAAATTCTCTTTGTTAGACTACAAAATTTTTCTATTACTTCTGAGATTCCACATTCAATTCTAAAACTTTGGAGCCCTAATTTTTCTGAGATTTTTCTTTCCTTCTTTTTGAAAAAATATAATAGCGCAGCTATATTTAGGGCTAGTCATTCTGAGACATATAAGCTTTCTAGTCTAATTACTCAGTTATAGTACCTTACATTAATATAAATGGAAACAGATTTTTTGCTACACAAATTGTTGATCAGCTGAAATGCACCATCCATTTTTTTACCTCTCAATATGTTGGTTTCTGTGTCAAGTCCATTTGATTGGATTATTTCTCACAGGTATTATGGTTAGACATATGTATTCTTTATAAATGCTCTATTAAGATTTATAAACTAAAGTTCATTATAGGAAACAAGTAATGGGGAGCCCTTCATTTTTGCTGCCGAGGACAGGATTTTGGAAAAATATGATCAAAACTCAGTCAAATTCTCTCTTCAATCACTCGTATCAATCACATGAATCAAGGCTCGACCATACTTGATTTAATTGACTACTGTCTCCTATACTCATTTAACACTTTTCATTATAAATTTAGTATATACTTGTTAAATTAATATCCAATAATAATGCCTAAAAAATAATCGATTTTAACACTTGCTAGTTTATAGCTCATCAATGCACAAAAGAACACACACACATGCCAGAAATATATAATTAATAGTACATAATCAAAAATAAAACAGTAGAACCTTGGTTACCTAAATCAATGAAAATTGCTTTAAAAAAAAATGGTGATTAGAAAATTCCAGAATTGCCAAGGTTTAACTAAAGTTTACTAAAATCAACTATCGATCTGCTACAACCGACGTGTATATCTTATTTATTCTCTTGTAGCCTGAAATGTACAACCATCTATATCCGCATAGCTCTTGTACTTCACTAAATATTTTGAAACAGGCTTATATTAACGATAACGACTACTTATTAATTAAAAACTAACACCAATATCAATTATAACAATCAATTCAAATAATGTTTAAGGTTAGGCAAAATTCAAGACATCAAAGCATTCAACAACATCCAGATAGAGGTAACTTCTATCAGACAAACCCATACTTAGTTTTTTAATTCTACATACAAATATGCAAACAAAGGAAATATTATATATTAAAAAACAAGCAAACAACGGTTCAAAATATCTATCTACAGAAATACTATTTTTTTTTAATTAATCATCACATACTCATAAATCATAACACCAAATATATGTATTGTTGAGGTTCAAAATGGGTTAAGGTTAAAAAATTATCGATGTTTAGAGTATCAAAAGCGGACCAACATAAAATTAATAGAAATTTGAAAGGAATTTACATAATAAATGAGAAATATTCTAGGACTTATATAATAATTATTTATTTATTTCACATACAAAATAATTCAAAGGCAACACAATTTTTAAATGCATGTGGACTTAAATACAATACAAATGGCATGGCATGGCCTCTCTATACGGGGCCATTTTGCACGGCTTCTATGATGTTGGGCCTGGGGAGAGGATCTCTCGAGCGACCCTGGCCTGAATGTATATTGGTTAATGGACCTGTTGCCAGCTCTTAAGAGTAATTAATATTGTAGTCCGGCTCAGGAACCTTTTTATGAAGAACGAGATCCGGTACAGGTATTTGATATCATAACTGTAAGTATTTATTTAAATCTTTATGCTATAAAAGTTGCATGTATTGTTTGAATTTGCTTCTATTGTCCCGAATTAAATATAGTTATCATTGAACCCACGGAGATTAAGGTTTCACGCTCAATAAAATATTACGTGTTAAAGTTAACATCGGTTTTGATTTGAGTACAAAGTTAAATTCAATACAATATATACATATTATAATCTCTAAGCTTTTATATTAATATACGAAAATATACACTTTCGGGGACCAAGTTTAAATAATCTTTCAATCAAATAATCCCAACAAAATATCTACCTCTAGACAGAGATTAAACCAAATTACTCATCAGCATAAATATGATTGTTTCAGCAAAAACCATTGAGAATGAAGAAAGAAAGAAAATAATAAAGGAAAATTGTATATAATTTAAAAAATAATTATTTATATTGATTCAATCAGTTAAGAGAATTTTGTATTATTTGGAATACACTAGATTAGAAACACTTAATGGAATTTTTAAATAAAAATACGACTGATTTATTGTTCATGTTTCCAAAAATAAATTTTTTAACAATGAGTTAAAAAAAATTAGCTTAAATTTGTTTTTGTCTTTGACTGAACCAACTTGGATAAGAATTCTGATGTGTGAACAAATCGAAACCAAATGAAAAATTATTCTTGAATTAAAAAAAAAAAAGCTAAATCAATTTTCCGACTATTTTAACTATGTACTAGTGTGAATAACTCTGCCTGTGGAAGTAGCGAAGCTAGGACTACAGCCGGTCCCAAGCCCGGATAAAGGAGGAGGGTTGATGGGTAGGCTTAACTACCCACCCAGCATTAAAAAATCTTTAGGTTACAACAACTTAATCATGCCTCGGATATTGGACTGCTAAACTGCATCAACACAGAACTCGGAAAATGACATTACTTTTTGGAACATGGAATGTACGACACTGTATAGGCCAGGAGCGCTGAGAGAACTATCGGACCAGCTATCAAGGTGCAAGATGGATATAGCAGCTCTACAAGAGGTTCGATGGACTGGTAAAGGACACATCAAGGGAAAATACTATGATATCTTATACAGCGGAAATGTGGATCAGCACATATTCGGAATGGGCTTTATGATTGCCAAACGATTGCGCAACTCAGTTGTCGACTTCCAACCGATCAGTGACAGGATATGCAAAATAAGAATTAGGAATGGGTCAAGGAACATCACCATAGTGAATATCCACGCACCGACAGAAGATAAATGCGAAGAGGATAAAGGTGTATTCTACCACAGGTTGGAAAGAGTAATGAGCCAATGCTCCCCACATGATATAAAAATTATTATGGGCGATTTTAATTCGCAAGTCGGTAAAGAAAAGGCCTTTTGCTCGAAAGTTGGTAATGAAAGTCTCCATCAAACTTCAAACGACAATGGAGAAAGAATAATCGATTTCGCTACAGCTAATCCATTAGTCGTAATGAGTACAATCTTTCCTCACAAGGATAAACACAAGCATACATGGAGAGCCCCAAACGGAGCTTATAGTCAAATAGACCATATTCAAGTGTCATTCAAACACTTTAATTGGGCGAATGGCATTAGATCGTATAAAGGTCCGGACGTAGACTCCGATCACTTTCTGGTAGTAATGAAAATGAAATAAAGGTATCACCAGTATAGTGATAGTGTAAGAATCAAAAAGAAGAAATGGTGCACAGAAAGTCTAAAGACACCGGACGTTGAAAAAAAGTTCAAATAGCGTATAAAGGAAAAATATCTGATATGCCGGCTAATGAAGGAGGTTACGCAATAGAAGAGCAATGGAACATACTGCAGCACATAATAAAAACAACGGTGGACGAATATTGCAGCCGTAATCACCACACTTACAGAAATGGATGGTTTGACGCGGAATGTGAGGAGGCTGTAAAAAAGTGTAATAATAAACGGGCCATACTTCTTATCCATGATACTCCCCAAACTAGGAAGAAATACATGGAGGCTCAGACACAAGCAAAGAAAATCTGCAGGAAGAAAAAGAGGTTGGCGTTGGTACAAGTTAGAAATCTGGAAACATCTCGGGGCAAGAGTGAGACAAGAAAGTTTTTCCAGGAGATTAAGGAGATAAAAACAGGATGGAAGCCAAGGAAAACAATGATTAGAGACGAGAACAGGGCGATGCTACTAATAGAAGAAGAAGTGTTGAATAGATGGGAGGGGTACTTCAGTTATAAACTAAATCACAGTAATACTATTGGTGAAGAAGGTACTAAGGACGAAGACAACCAGTCTGATCAAACTGATGAAGAAGAAATACCCCCAGACGTTATTGAAGAAGTCCCCAGAGGATATTGCAGACATCGTGGATAAGCTCAGAAATAACAATGTCCCGGGGACAGATGACATCACAGTGGAGTTAATAAAAGGGGCAGGCCCTGAAATGAACAAGGAACTTTACAGATTGGTAGCACAAATATGGCAAGAGGAAAGACTACCTGAAAAATGGAGGGAATCTGTAGTTGTTCCGATATTTAAGAAAATAGGAAATCCCACAGAATGCAGAAACTAAAGAGGGATCAGCCTTCTTACAATATGGCTTACAAGATCTTTGCTATATCATTATATAACAGGCTAGTAACTTACATGGAAAGCACCATTGGCGATTATCAAGCAGGCTTCCGATCAAATAGATAAACAATAGACAGACCAAATCTTCACCCTCAGGCAACTGGGAGAAAAGATGTATGAATTTGGCCTCAACCTTTGGATCCTTTTTGTTGACTTTGAGAAAGCGTACGATTCAGTGATCAGGAAGGAGCTATACCGTACAATGGAAGAGATGGGTATGCCCTAGAAAGCTGATTGCTTTAAAAAGATGCACTATGGAAGGGAATACTAGCCAAGTACGAACAAAGGGAAAGAGTAGTGGACCGTTCAGTGTCAACGCACGGCTAAGGCAGGTTGAAGCATAGGCACCACTATTGTTTAACATAGTCCTCCATAGAATAATAAGCAGGAAAGGATTGGATCATGGCGGCACATTATTCACAAGAATGGTACAAGTACTAGCATACGCGGATGATGTGGCCATTATCGGTAGATCACTAGTCAGTGTAGAGGAGGCTTTTATACATGGGTCTCAGGGTCAATAAGAACAAAACAAAAATGATGTGCATCAGGAGAAAAGACATGGCCCCAGAACAAGTACAGCTAGGATACTGCACCTTCCAGGTGTACAAAAATAATTCAGTCGGGACCAGACCTAGGGGAAGACCTAGGTCTCGGTGGAGGGACAATGTACCGACGGACATTAGACAAGGAGGAATAAATATACCCCAAGCTGCAGATAGACAATCCTGGGGCAAAATGGTTGAGCTGGCCCAGGACCACTTTAGGCGTCTGTCGTGCCACTAGAAGAAGACTAGTGGGAATATAACTTTTTTAATATAACTTGCTCTTGTATTAAAAACAAAAAGCATTTTTTTGAAACAAGTAATCTTTAAAAAAAGTGTTTGGATCATCTTATATTACACCCTACATTATATTGTAATATA
The DNA here is from genome assembly GCA_964056705.1 of Troilus luridus. Taxonomy (NCBI): domain Eukaryota; kingdom Metazoa; phylum Arthropoda; class Insecta; order Hemiptera; family Pentatomidae; genus Troilus; species Troilus luridus. The sequence continues at coordinate 91,805,305 of OZ057415.1, read as the reverse complement.
TTTCACAAATTTTTATAATGAAATAGGAGCAGAACAAAATTAAAATTGGATACTTCCTCTTGGTGTCTTAGCAACCTCAACCAAGTAGGCAAGCTTGCTCATACTACTAGTATGACATCAGTAAAATCGTCTTAATGATATTTTCAAGAATACACTCCTACACTAAATATTATTTATCGGATAGTAAGTGAATAACACACGCACGCAAATACTAAAGCCAGCCAAATCTAAAAAGTGTTTAGACACCAGTCGCATGCGTATTCATTTTCTCGAAAATTATTATTAACATCTATGCAGAGGAATCACAATGTGGCTGTGCATTGATCCTTGAAATGGCGGCAAAAACATTTAAAAAATAGGCTCTCCAGTATTGGAATACAAAGCCTTGATTAAATACTCTGAAAATATCACTCTAAGAGAAGAAAGATAATGGTAAGAAACTGTTGTTCGATTAATTACGAACTGATTGAATTGGTTTTAAGGGACCTCAATTCATGAAAAAATAGCACAAGCTCCCTTTACTGAATCACTTTTCAACACCTCTTTGATCAGACCTAATTCAGGTGATCATAGTGGGGGAAAAATTAACATCTCGTTTTTGTTTTGATCAACATTAAAATTAAAATCAGACTAAAAAACAAATAGCATGCTAAAAATTAACATTCTGTATAAATAGTCATCAATACACATGACCACTAAATTACATGCCCAAAAAATTTCATTCCTTTTTCTTTTTCTTCTCATCTCTTAATAAAAAAGAAATGAAAAACTGTACCATGATGAAACTAAAAACATTTATTAAAAATAAATCACCTTTTCATGTATTTAAATAAATAATGTACATTATTTTAAAAAACACTAATAGATGACAGTGATTAATTTATGTTTAAAAATATTTCATAACAATAATCAAGATTTTTTGTATTATACATTGCTTTGAATTTATCTATATTTAAAAACCTCAGATTAATAAGATATTTTGTATTTAAGCTGAATTATCTCATAAGAAAAATAATTAGTTTTCCGTTTGTTTGATTTTCTTCAATAGACTGATGCCTGGTGGATGCCCTAGTTCAAGAACTATTAATTTGAAAGAAAATTGAATCCTATTATCACCTGAGTGTACTTTTATTATTTATAATATTGATGTCTAATATTTTACACAAATCTGCTTTTAATTTTTAATTTAGTTTAACAATGTTTTTTTCTTTTTCTCTCAGTTTTTTCTGCTGCTTCTGGGATAGACAAAGAGAGTTTGTAATGATGTCCATCCTGGTGATGATATTACAAGTCTCATCAGATTTATCAGATCAGCTGGTTTGCTAATTCATAGACGATGAGTATTCATATTTTGAAAGAATCAAATAAATATGTATTTATTAGTTTCTCCATTAATGCCATTTGTTAAGAACAGGAGATTTATAGTACAAAGGATTTTGATATTTTGAAATTTATTGTTTGAATAACATTTGACAATAACACATAACATTAATAAATAAAAAATAAACCATGAAAAGATGATTAAATTTTATATTATTATTTTTAAATAACTATAACAACTAAATAATTATCTAAATACTAATGGAAACATACCTATATCTCCACTGGAACTGCTCTCGGTAAAAGAAGGGGTTCCCTCTGTCCACGTTGGAGTCGATCCTTCAAAGTGGCGCCCGAGGTTGGAACCACTGCTTTCAACGCTCAGCGTCGACTTGTCTGACCGACACTCTAGCCTCACTTCTGACACACTACGACACACACACAACTACCCTCACTACTAGTTTATCTCACTACTAGTTCACCTCATAGTCACAGGTGGGCACTGTGAATGAAAGGGGGAGGACGATTGGTGCATGCAATAGACGGGGTAGTTTAGCCAGGAGGTAATATTAAATTTAATAAATATAAATACAAATTAAGATAAATCAAACAAAACACAAGACATTATAATAGTTGAAAAAGTCATTGGAAAATATAATTTTTTTTTTTTAACAAAACTTAAAAACAGGATGCCTTTTAATAAAGCATACACTTAAAAAGAGACTTAAGCTAAAAGCAATTTAATTTAAAAGTAACAAATAAGTTTAGAAGACTGAGTAAAACATTAAGAAGACAGGAGCATTCCAAGATAATAAAAAATAAAATCCACCAAAAGGAATAGCAAAGTTGTAAATTAACAGTTCGATCACAATTTATTTTTTCTGGCATTCATTGTAATAGTTAAATGTGAAACTGATCAAGGCCCAATTCCATAATAAAATACAAAAGCACAATGACAAGTAAAAAAAGAATGGAAATGGTAATTTTTTGGGGTTATAAGTTACGTATTACCAATGAATAGTAATAATAATTTTTTTTTTAAATAGAACTATTTTTAAGGTTATAGGTGCAGTAGATCATTGATAGAAGAAGCACTAAGATAGAAGAAGTAATACTTTAATAAGAAACAGCGATTGCCAGTAAAATAAAGTATTGCAACCTATAATACTATAAGTATCCTGAATCTATATATTTTGGAGATTTGTCTTTTTCTTTTTCCACTTGTACTTGTATTTTCATACTTTAATACCAACAAGGCTTCATCGATTTTAGAGACTAAAAACTATCTAATTCATATCTTCCTAAGGCGATGGAAGAATTATTGAAATTATGATTTAAACTAACAACAAAAAAACAAATTTTAAATTAAAAAAAATATTTTTTATTATAATATTCCTATATTTTTTTTATAAATACTTCAGTTAAATCAAGGAAGACTTAAGATAAAGAAATAAAACAGTAATATATTACGGAAAAATAGTATCAAAATTAATTAATGCAATAAAAAATACTTTGGATTTTAAAAAATAGCAACAAATAAGCCAGTTCAAAAAAATTGTGAGCATACAGTGCCTTGAAGAAGAAATTACTATAAAAAATCAATATGAATTACCAAATAAATACAAAGAACATTCAAGTAAAATACAAATCAACAGGAAATCAGAAGAAATGACAAGACAGAAGATTGAAAAACAGACAAACAAACAAAGAATACAATGCCAAAACCAAACCAAAAATTTATATTATTTTGAAAGATCTGTAAATGAAGAGAGAATTTTTTTTAATCAATTATTTTAATATTTAAAAATTATGATTAGTTTAAAAAGACAAACAAAGCGAAGTTTGTTAAAAGATAAGAACAAAGTAAGTAAGCAGCTGGATTCGTGGTTAATACACACATTAACACTAAATGTTTTCTCTTTTTTTTTTTTTATGTTCTGCCCTGCTTACCTTACATGTTCTTCATGGAAAGTTACAACGTGTTTTGTCGCCATCATCTCACTATGGATCCAACAAATATATACAAAAAAAAGGTATAGACAACAAAATAAAATAAAGAGGATCTATTTAAAAAAATAAAAAGAAGTAAATATTAAGATAAAATATGCGAATTGTTCTACATAACATTCATAGTCGTAATTATCTCAATTATAAACTAATAATAACCAATTGTAATTAAATGCTGCATGGGGGATGCAAGAGCCAAACAAGCATTTGCCATAAAGGGGTCAAATCGATTAATTAAAAGATAGAATAAAATATATATAATTAAAATAATAGAAATCCAATAATTACCTTGTACTATGCCTGGAAGAAGGTCTGTGACGAGGTGAAGCTCCATCTATATTCGGGTCTGATCGAATAGCATCTTCGAAAGTTGGTGGAGGCGTAGAACTGCACGGAAAGCCCAAAATTCCTACAAATTATAAAAGCTGATATGTATCTTAAATATATGAATAAGTTTTTAACTGAATTCTAAGCAGTGAGCTATGTGCCATTTTTGTGCATAAGCCAACTAGGCTGTGTCATATTCCAAACAGCTTTTTACAAAATAAATAATCTACTGCAAAACATTTAAATATTTTTATTTTTATTACACCTTAAATTTAATGCCAACTGCCACATTAATGTTCTGTGCTATAAATAAGTTATATTATAATAAAACTATTTAATACGAACTGGTTACTTCCAATACACCAAAACCTAAACCAATTAACCGTTATAAACTTTTGAACTGAAACTTAAAGATACTCGAACTTACTGATATAACCTTATTTATTTATTTCAATTCAAATGCAATTTATTAAACAAAACTTGTCCTCACTGATTTATTATCAGTTCTATTTTATTACACCACACTCCCCATCTCAATATATCGCTTACATTACAATAGGTAGTTTAAGAGTTTTATTTCTTTTTATCTTGATATCAATAATGGTGTGGGATTTCAAATAAATTATTTTAAAACACTGGAACAACAGAAAAAATAATTTTATGTTTGTATCGTCATGGCTTTTGAACCAAAAAATATATTATCAATTGGGCCAGACCTGTCTCGTGTTGTTTTTTTAAGTATTGTAATGAGTGTAGTGAGTTGTAAAAATTGCTAAAATCTATATTAATACTGAAAACAGTACTTGAATTGAAAATAGGCCTAATTTGGGTGGGAAAAAGACTGCTATCATACTGCTACCTGCATCGATGGATGATAACTAGGTTTTGGTGTTCCAAGACAGTCAGTGCGTATTGGATAGTTTTAATGGATAAATTAGTAAAATACCAGATAAACTTACAACTAAAGTCAAACCTAAATTTAAAAAAAATTAATCTCCAATACTTTTTAAGGAAAACTAATTTTACTTACAATTAAGCACATAGAAACATTAATAAATTATTCTACTGATTGATAATTTCAGTTAATTTCAAAACAGTAAAAGCGTAATACTTAAATAATATTTCAAATAACTAGAAGAGTAGATAAATATAATCCCATGGGAACATAACATGTAAGGTTAATAAGATAATAATAAATAAATAAAGGGGGAAAGAAGGGGCTCAATTTACTCTGGTTTTGGGGGTAGTAAATGCGCTTTGGGCTAAATCTGGCCTGCCTGCTTTCCGTAGCATTGGAGTTTGTGTGGCCGTGAGGAATACGGAGGGAATTTGAGCTCATGTCGTCTTTACCATCTGCAAAAGTATTATAAACGCAAAATGCAAAAACAATAATGGAATCAAATAAATAATTCAAAACGTTCAACAATTGGAAAGTATCTCTTACAAGCTTTAAAAAAAAAAAGTTTCAGTATTTCTCTTCTTTTTTTGTTTCGTAAAGTAAAAAAATAAACAATTGTAATTAATACAAAAACAAATTGAAAAACAAGTACAACATAACAGGATGATATGAGTTCCAAAGGCAAGATAGATATTTAAAAGAAAAAAATATATTTTCAAGAAAAAAATTGAAAATGCCAACTGATATTCAAACAATAATAAAGGAAAATCAAAAACATAAAATAATAAACAGGAATATCGACCAAAGAAATTAATATAAAGGTTTAAAATATTATTTTTTTATTTGATTTATTTGGAATTAATTTAACCGATTTTTAAATTTTCTAATCAACCTTCTAACAGATTTTTGTTTATTAAAAAGATTAAAATTGAATTGAAACATACAAAAATTAAAATTTTGACATTAATTTTCTTTTAATATTCCTTTGCGCCATTGATATTTATATTTTAATTTTATTGTTTTATAATCTAAACAATAGTATATAGTTTTAGGTCTCAGTTCTTCAGGTTGTTGTTACGAGTTAAGTCACAAGTTCTAACTTTTCATTTGTTTTCTTTTTAATATTCTTCAAAATAAAAATAATAGTGATTATGAAAAAAATAGTATATATATATGAGGAAAAATGTAGATTTCAGTAATCATTTCACCAAGAAAAAAACATTTCAACTAACATTTCAAAGTATAGATGATTGTTGAAACGTTCATTTTTGGAAGAAACGAATACCGAAATAAACACATTTCCTATAGTTAAATTCTTATTTTCCATACTAAAGAAGCTCAGGACAATTTGTATTTTTGGAGAATATTAAACAGGAAACAAATGAACAGTTAAAACTTGTTGTAATTCAACTCAAAGTGACAACATGTCGAAATGATAGCTAGCTTTAAAATGGATTGCCAGACAATCCACCTAATGAGAAAGCATGAAGTGATGAATCTTTAAAAAAAAAAAAGAAATTTTAATATTGTTTTTTATCATCCTTGTTAATGAAAGTGATAAGTCCCATAAAATATACAACATAGACAGACAAGTAAGATTTGAAATTATGATTCTCACTTGAGTTAATTTGATTGAAAAAATATATAAAAAATCAAAATTGAACCCTCAAATGCTCAAAGTTGTGAAATAATTATAATTCCATTAACAAAATAAACAAAGAAAAATTACGAGCTAGTAGTGAGAGTAAATATAATTCAGTAATAAAATCTTTCCATATAAAAATATAAAATCAAAATGTGTGGCTTATCTTTATTTTTTAATTAACTATCGTCTATGATTAAATATATCTAGATAACTCATCAACCTGAATTAGCTAAATGATTTATTTAATCAAACATTTTTAGGACTACTAATACTTTTAAGCATATTTATGTACCAATCATTTTAACAACACACAATCATCAAAGTACGCTGTAGTATTTTAAAAATTAAGAAACAAAAAAATATATTAAAAAAATAAGAAAAAGATAGGATAAACATCTAAGACTGAAAAAAAATTCACATGCAAACACTTTACATCTTATTTAAAATTAAGAAAATAATTTAATAAATATAAATAAACTAAATTACAATAGAAAGTCACACAAAATTATAAGCCATTCAGTTTCAAAAATACATAATTGATTTGCTCAATTCAATAGTGAAAATCATGGAATTGTATTGATTTTAAAAACTAATGTGATTATTACACTACACCCATATAAACTAAAACCGCTTCTAAAAACAAGAAATATAACTTTAATCTTTGAAAAATTTCAAATAAAACAGAACCCGAACACCCCCAAATATTATGAAATATCTATGACATCAATTAGATAGTAAGGTTATTTTAATAATTATTAAAATAAAACTGAAAATTTTAAATATATATATATATAAAATTTTATTATGTATATATATAAATTTATGAATATATATATATATTTGAATTATTTAACATAGATTGATGATATAAAGTGACGATTTTTTTTTCTATTATATTTAAAAAATAAAATTTTTATTGTAACAACAATGATAAAATTTCCATTTCTAAAGCTTTCTATTTATTTTAAACTTCATGCAAGTGTCTCCATAAAACTAACACTGCAATATCTAACTTTACCAATACCTTTAAAGCATGATTTAAACATTTATCTAACACAACATATTTACGAACATGAGGTAAACTCTTACAAACATATTTCTTTTAATACTAAAACTAGTGTCACTACCACCATCTTGAACTTTTTATGGGAACATTATTCATAAATAGTAAAAATATAAATGTTAAATACTCTCTTAAATTGCCAGGGAGAATATTTTTTATCCATTCAGCAAGTATTCTGGTTTCGATTGTGTCATAATATTCAATGCTAAGGTTCCATAAAACTTTTAAAAAAATTTATGACACAATCGAAACTAGAAGGAATGTGTGATGAATGGATTAAGTATGCATGCATATATATATATTCACTCTTAAAGTAAATATTGGTTTCTACTTATCTTGACTTTTATGGAAATATTATGTTTTGGTTCTTGAGTTTCAGTCAGTATATTTCAACTTCTTAAGGCCCTAAGAAGTTGAAATAAACTGACTGAAACTCAAGAACCAAAACATAATATATATATATATATATATATATATATATATATATATATATATATATATATATTACTTATTAGGTATTTAATGCCATTGAATTGTTCAATGTTATATCATAAAGTATTAATATTTTGTCTACTGTCTTTATACACTCGGTTTATAATTAATAGAAGAAATATATACATAAAACTTATTTTTTTTAAATTGATCTAGTAGTAGAATATGAAATAAAGACAAGATGGCAGTGGAAGCGAAACATTTTTATGCATTATTTTCCTAGTCATATCCACAGTATAATGAAAACATATTTGAACAGTAAATGAACAATAAGGATGAATTCGGAGTGAAACACATTGCTTGTAATACAAAAAAAAAAAAAAATAAAATAAAGCACTTAATTCTACAATACTCATAATAATATAATTAGAAATTGTGTATTCATAATAAGTATCTTCAACACAACTTTAATATTGACAGCAAATAAATAAAAACATAGCATATTCACTCTGTCCTATAAAATGATATGCATATGGACAATCTGAATTATTAGTGCTGTTAATTTAAATTAAGAACGAAAAAATAATAATTAAAAGTACAATAAAAACTGTGCTTTTAGTTGTTTTTTGTGCATGCACATTGTAGGTAAAACATTTTTTTTTTTTTGTGAAAAAATTTTGTGCATATAAATATCACAGCCTCAGCATTAAGTAATCAAAACACTGGACATTTGACAAACAATGCAATATAGAATGGCTATCGGGATGCAACACTACAACACTAAAAAAAAATGGGAAATTGATACACAATAATAGCAAGCATACATTTGATGAAAACAAAAACAAACTTGTGTACATAACTCATACTTACAAAATATTATTGGGGATTTATATAATATATCAATGAAGGGGTTTTTTACTTAAAATACTGCTAACTATAAAGCTTTTTGGTACCTAACCCTCCTTTCCTTGCTTCCGCTGCCTCTCTCTTTATTTTTCGAAAACTGAACGAGTTGTGGTCAAGTAAACAAAACTCGAACAAAGAATAGAAAATAAAATAGATAATTTTGTTGGTTTTGATACCTATGGTCAATATTTTTTTTATTTTTATTAAAGGGCTTCGGAAAAGAATAAAGCAGTTTTTGGGCACGAAAATACTCATTTAACTCTAAAGATGTTAATTCTTTGATGGTGAAATGAATGGTCTTTCATCCAATTAAATAGTTTGATGTATATTTTAACTACAAATGGAAAGTATATGAATTAAAATAAATAAATGGATTATAAAAAACAAAACAATTAGCAGATATAGAAACATGTAGATATATACATTTTACCATAGAAAGAGGGTCTTTTTTTTTTTTGGCAATTGATCGTGGGAAAGCTTTGCATATTGTATTTCAGACATAAAAGGAACAGATTCTTTTCTGTTAGCTTAACAACTTCCTATGCTCAAGATTGTGGGTTCACAACCCAGCAAGTGGCTTTAGGATTTTTTAAACAAGAGTAAAAATATCCTAGGTTGTGCCGTCCTTCGGAAGAGACGTGAAATGGGGGTTTCAAGCCTGTGTAAATGTCAGTCACATGTTAAAAATACCCATCCTAATTAAACTAGGATAGCCAAAAGTTAGGACACCCACTGTAGCATTGACCGATTAGCCATAGCAGCATAAAGTTACATTAAACAGAACGAACAAACAATAAATTATGTGCCGTTTCTGTTTGCAGTCAAATGATCACCGTTAATTTCGATTAGATAAAAATTTGTAAGATTAAACAGGTTAGTTACAGGCATTGGAGCAAATAACCTGTACCACTACAACCCATGGAGTATAGGGTTCAGTACATGTTAGAGACTGTACTGTTTCTTGGACAACTGTTATGCAGGGAGGTGATTGGTCCTGAATCACCTTTAACCACCAGATTTTTCCCCTTATTTTGGGTACTTGCTTCATAGAGGTTGGGTGATTCCCAGGAGGGTCCTAGATCCTATAAGTTCCGTCTCCAGATGCTAACAGATTAAATAAAAGTCTGACAGCAAGCAGGATTTGAACCCAGAACCTTAGGCACAGCAACTCAGCACTATACCACTGAGGCACTCCACTCCCTTAAGCAAATGGTGTCTTAAAAATAAACACTCTTTTCTGCTTGCATCTTACTTTAACTTAATCTTATAATATTAACCCTTGTTTATCATGATGCATATATCAACCAAAAACAGGATGAAATGACTACAAAACAGCATGATGTAATTCTAATGCTATAATTTCTAATCATATTAATTCCACATGGTGTCGCGAAATGTTAACATTACTAATTTCTTTCTCACCCAAGAGTGAAGCCTTCTTCTATCGAAACTTTAGTTTTAGTTAGATAATTTTGTAATTAAAGTAAAAAGTAATAAGGAACATGACCAGCTAAAAACATCTACAACAAAGTCTACTCAGAACATCTAAAACTTTATACTCTAAACCTATAATTCTAATCTTATATATACTTTTTTATTTAAAAAAAATACTTCAAAAGCAAATAAATAAATAAATAAGGTAAACAATGTGAGAGGCAGAGAAAGTATTTTTTTAATAGTAGCCAAACTTAAATGGAGTCTTACTGTACACAAGTTTTTAAAAATTTGGACCTGTATTTTGCTTGCGAGGGAGACCACGGGGAGGCACTGGAGGCGGGGGGGCCTTGCCCCCGGGCTTATCCTTGTCCTTTAGCACTGAAGGGTACGAAGGCATCCCACCTGCCTCGGGGGAACCTAACACCATCTTAAGTTAACTGACCCGCTTATGTGGCAAACTGGATAAATATTCTTAAAATTTTAAATTTAAAAAAATCAAAAACACAAAATAATTCAGTTTTCATAAATAAATATGATTAACAAAATTAATGAAATAGTTTATGCTAGTGAACAGTCAAATTATGTTACTATCCTCTTATTTGGGCGCCATATATAAGATTGCTTAGCCTTATATTTTGACGCTAGCACCTCTGTTTAGGAGTTTCGACACAAGAAAACATATCATAAAGATATAACATATAATCATGTGACTCAACTCGAAGCAATACACTGTGGAATAATTATCATAACATTTATGTATCATTTACAGGCCAATCTATGGCTCTAATATCTAATATTTCCATAAATATGTCTTTTTTTTTTTTTGTCCTTTTCAAGAAACATAATTTTTTTCTAATTAACTTAAAAACTAATCATATTGTCTCTCCCTATTTTTCCACTTCTTTTGTTTCAATTCCAATTCCAATCAGTTTTGTTTCAATTCATTAGCACACAGCTCACTCATACACATTTCCCAATCCGTGAACATCTTCTTTGATTTGTTTTTCTGAACAAAATTTAGCATATCACACAAGTATTTCTAAGGTGACACAAGTCAAAAATCAATGTTTTTTCGATGGAGAGTTATGACCATGAAAGAAAATGGGTAAATATATTTTTATCACTCAACCAAACAGTATCAACCTATCTTCAGAGCATTTCAGCCAGAAGGCATTTGTGTCTTTCTTTGTGCCATATGCTATTCCAAATGCGGTTCCAACTCTTAAACCGCACTTACTTTTATAACATCTTAAATGACACCTCAAAATCATTGTTTTAAAACATAATTTCATGTTGTGACCATCTCAAAAACACTTCTTCTGAGGCAATATTTCTTTTTTATGGAAGAATGATACTGTTTTGATCTCTATTTTCAGAAAATCCCAATTTTGGATCATGTTTTATAAATGAAAACCATAAAATACGGCAAACAGAAAACATACACAAATGATAACAAACATCAAAAGGTTACAAGATTGCTTTATCCCTTCACTTTACTTTATCAGTGATAGTGCCCATATAAGAGGAAAGTACCCAAATTTATAAATTTTTATCAAAAGTCATAAAAATAAATATCAGTACACTATAACTTATTCATATGATGTTGTCCATTTCAAAAAAAGTAAATAAAAATAATTAAAAAATTAATATTAGTTATAACCTATATCTTAAAATTTTAAAAATATATTATTAATACAATAAAGTAGAAACAGAGCTTCCTTCTTCAAAAGTTCCAAGCTATAGACAACTAACTAGCAATGGAAATACACCAAAAACTCTTCAAAAAAATATTGTTCTGTAATTTATTACATAAGATTGTTTGGTAAACAAAAATTTTAATTATTAAAAAAAAAAGTTTATGCAAATAATTTAGTAAAAATGTACTTAGAGAAATTCATAATTAAAAGATAATTAATTCAATGAAGAAAATCTAGCTTTTACAAGTGAATCGGCAAAAACTTTGTAGTAGAGACAGAACAACCAAAGAATTAAATGTAACAAGAATATTCCAATGGAATTGGATAATAGAAAGATTTTGACTGAATCAAATTAGGAACAACAAACACTACTAAAATCAATTATAAAAATAACAAAATAGTTAAATTTACTACTTATAGTGGATGAGCATAATTCAGGAACTTTTAAAAAATTCTAAACTATTATAATTATTTTTAAGTAGAAAATAGTTGACTGGATAATTCTAATGATGGATTGAACTGGTCAGGGGGTGGAGTCAAAGATGAGACAAATAAGATCTGCTTATTTTGTGTTATCTTTGACTGCACCCCTGACCAGTTCAATCCATCATTATAATTTATTAACTTGAATGTAAAAAAAAAAGGGTTTAATCAAACCGAGTACAACCTATTCAAGCATTATAGAAAATAATTGGTTTTAGAACGATTATGAAATGATACAAACTGTTGTGGCATGGGTCAACCTTATTGAAAATTTATTATTTTTATTTACTTTCTTTTTTTTTTTGTTATTTTAAAAAATAATTGGAATAGACTAGAGGCATTCAGTATGAAGTAATTTAAAACTTTCTGAAAGCCATGGAGGAAAATAAACATAAATAGGCACTGAGAAGGTTAATTTTGTTGAGAATGATTTTATAATACAAATAATATCTTAGATATTAATAATTAATAAAGTAAAAATAAAAAGATTTGGAAGCCTGATTAACTCCAACAAACAGACAAATGACTTATTTGTCAATAAACATAAATATTAACTTATCGAACATTATTAAATTAACTTATTCATAAAATAAGCATCAATTATCACAGAATTATTATAAAGATCAACTAAAACAAACTGATTATAAAGACTTGGAATAACACATATAAAAAAACAAAAAACAAATGATACATAAATTGATGTTTATACGATTATTAAATTTGTCTCATTTTAATTTGAAATTGTGAACATTATAAATTAATACACATTTTTCTAGTTGATATTTATTATTTTTCTACTGGCCGGAGTATTATACAAAATGATTAATACTAATCAATTTAAAAAAATGTCTAAAAAACCTTTTAATTTATTTTTTTTAAATAACATATGACTAACATAAAAATATAAAAGTTGTTAAATACAAAAAAGAAAGAAAAAGAAACAAAACAATAAACATTCTACTTTGTACACACTTAGGATAAAACAAAAAACTATGCGAATAACTTTAATAATTCTTACTTGGTTTGCTATGTCCGTTTCCTGATGTACCAGCTATGCAATAAATTTTAACAAATGTCATTTAGGCTCATAAATACGTTTAAAGCAACATTTATTATTATTTTTTATAAATCTTGACATTAATTACTACATAGTAAGCAAATAATGTATTAATAACTTTTTTTAGAGCAACAATAAAAAAGTAAAAAGTAAAATCATGCGGTTATCTCAGTTTTATTATTATTAAAAATTAAATTTTCCATCCAAGTATTTGGTGATGACCAAAGTTAATCATATTTTTATTACAGTTAGTTTATTTAAATCTCTTTGACCCTCAGTCACCCCACCATTAATGAGCTGGTATTTTGGGTTAGTTATGGATATAAGTGTGAATGCTATATGTCATACCAAAAAGGGAAAACTTTGGTAGTTTTCATAGGCAATATCTGAAAATTTTAACAAGTTCAAATCCTTGTAAAGTAACTCCAATGTCATAGAATATCTACAGTCCTTAATTGGAAGGACTGGATTACTGAATATGTCAGAATTTAGCAGAGCCCTATACTATATGTTCTATAAAACGAACTTTACGTTAACCTTGAATGTTTAAGATAAATTAGAAATTTCCTGTGAAGTCACATGAATTTTAGCCTCATGTGGGCTATTAATCAATATAAGCATGTTTAAAATGTTTAATTAATTTGAGAAAAAATAGTAAACTATAGATGTTTTAATACTTATTACAATACATACTACGATTTTTCAGGAATATCGAAGTTTCTGGGGAAACTTGTGTTTGATCAAAATGAGAATGGAAAATTTTAAGTATGCAGTACATACTAATTGAATAGAATGGAATAGATATATCAGAACCTTTAGCGCAAGCCGCAGTATTTAGCAAGGGAATGCCCTTGCTTGCCTTCATTTCAATCTACCAGGAGAAAAAGTTTTAAGATCTTCTGGGGAAGTAGCTTAGCCCAACAATAATTACATTAAAGAAAACAATTTAAAAAATGTATTACCAATTCCATCCAAGTCCTGGGAATCTTGAGTTCTGGAAGGCCTCGATATACTTTTCCTCTTCGAAGGTGAATGCTTCAGAGCTGAAAATACCGATTCAGAATGTAGCCAAATTATTATAATAAAAGATAAACCACTACCTCGTTTAGTGGAAAACTTAACTAACTTCATTTAATAAAGACATGCTATACACTAACGTAAATATAAAAAAATCTGTACAAAATTTGAAGACATGCGCTAACACTGAAAGCATTAAAATAAACAAACAACTTGTAACCGATGTCAGTAAATTAGACTACTGTTATTTTTTGCCCCAAACTAAAAATATTTTAAAGAAATAAAACTATCTTAAAAGGAATAAAAAAGTTGGAAACTGTTATTATATACAAGTTTAAAATATTTAATTTTGAAATTATCAGTAATTTGGATTAGGGATGCCTGAAAACAATGAAAAAAATAAAATAATAATTTCTAGTTTATGATAATGTAAATAACTAAGCAAAACCAAAATAAGAAACAAAAATTAGTGAAGCATTAGTGCCATAGTGCCATACTTTAAGCTAATAAATAATAAATATTATTAAAATAAAATTAGAATGTGATTTATAAATGAAATTATTCATGAAAGAAAAATTAAAAAATAAAATTAATATAAGTATGATTCAAGAATAACGTTTTATCGAATGACGTGCATTTGCTGAAACTTTTGGTGTTTACCTATATAACTTGAGACGAGCGTCCTAAACTTTCTATGGTTCCCTTTTATTTCTGGCAAGTCCACTTGGAATAGAAAATACATCTTTTAACAATTTATCTCTGATTATTAGCCTATGATTTGGCATAAATATTAAAGAAAAAACAAAATAAATAAAACTTTCTAATGACTAAGGGGTTAAATACAATGAGAAACTTATGTTTTTAAATTAAAGAGGTTAAATATTTAAAAAAATGGAAATACGATTCTAATTTATTGAATTAGAATCGACCAAACATTGAATAAAAAAATGAATTATGATCTACAGATCAGTTTAAAAGTTGAATGGTTTTAAAAAAATATATGTTAAAGTGCTTGAAATGGGATGTTATGTTAAATCACAAATAGTTTGGAGGACCATTTTTTCAAAAGGAAAAACTAAGTACATAATTATTTGATTTACTTATAAATTAAAATTATTTTTAAAAAACAAGAGAAAAAAATTAATGCTGATCCCAGTAAGTGAAAGAACGTAAAAAGAATATTATATACTCATGTGCACTGTATGTTTCAAAAAAATAACCATGTAAATATTATATACAAAATTAAAAATGACTTTACATTGTGTTACATAGAAAAAAAAGACCAATTAACAAAATAAATTATTATTAACGATTATTACTTGATTTTAACGCATTCTCTACCAGGGTCTTTGAATGTGATGTTTTATACATCGCTCAAGAATGTCTTAGGACAAAAGTTGGCAAATATTGATAATGTTTAGAAATATAGTGGGTTAATGAAAAATTATTCATAAAGTTAAACTTCAGAGAAAACATGTTTTACAATCAAACTTTATTTCATGGAGAATGATTTCAAGTCATATTTTATTTGTTTACTGAACTTTACCTATGAGGAAAAAAGCAGTTTATTGATTTATATATGTATATTGATTTATTTAAATATATTGAAGATAAAAACAAATGAAAAATTGTGTTAAATGAAGTCCATCAAAAAAAAAAAAAAATGAAAGACTTGTTTATTTACACATTTTAATAAACTACTTTCATACTGAAAAATATGATATTATTTAATAAAAGCATAATTTTTTTAATCATATGTGGTAGGATTTTTTTATTTTTATGCAGAATGGTAAAGCCTTCAAAGCCGATATACCCCTAACTCAATCCTTGATTAAAACGCTGAAGAACTTTTATCCTTGTACATAGAATTTATGAACTATAAATCATTTTATTGCAAAAATGAACATTAGGATTACATTGTATTTGTATTTAGTAAGGGCTAATGCATTGGCGTAACATATAGAATTATTTCAAACTAAAAAGTTATAACTATTACAATCGATTATATACATTTTTTTTTTTAAAGTAAATTTTATTGCAGATTACGGTTTGCTATAATAATCATCAGTTGATTTATGTCCATATTATTAAAAATATTTTACTGAGAAACTAATAGTAAAAATGGTGATTTTACTGATTTTATTCAAGTTAAATTCCGATAAAATTATCAATAACAGCCATACATATAGGATGCTGAGATTTAGATAGCATATTAATTAATAAGTGAATGAATAAGACAAGTAAAATACACTAACTAATTAAATATATATATATTTTATCATATTGGTTTCTGACTTTACAAATCATTTTATTCACCTTAGTGATCTGGCCTAATATTAACTGTTCTTGCTATAACAAGGAATTCCGAACAAATTTCACAAAACGAGAAAAAGTTCAAGTTGCAAAAAAAGCGAAGTACAGATTTTTCATCACCTGGTCTAACTACAAATAAACAACTTGAGGGAAAGCCTTGCGAGGTGAATTCGACTATTATCGCAACAAAATCTTAATGTTAGGTGCACCCACAGTAAAAGATTCTTACTTTCTTCAGTAAAAGATCCTTAAGTTATTTACATAAACAAACACAAATAAAAGTTTAAAGGATGAATTTTCAAAATGCTTATCTAGACAAGTTAGAGATTCTCTAGGAAAACTAAGAGTCATACCAACATCTGATAGAATGAATGCATAAATTCAATTTTTCATTCAAAACCTAAATAGTAGTTCAATTTCATGTTGGAAATAAAATACAAAGTAGTGATATCTGCTTTTGAAATAAAAATTTCTATAATAAGAAAAAACTTTATTTATAATAACGCACTCATTTCCCAATCTGTATTTTTCTACAATGTTTTTCTATAAAAGTGTATTTGTTATGACAATCCAAATTCCAGTTCAATCGATTTGAAAGATTTGTTTCTTTCTTTAGTATTTTTTGTAATTATAATGGTTTGTTTTGGAATTATGAAATTCAAATTGATTTGGATAATGCTAGAATATGAGTTAGTTATCGTAAAATTCTGAAAAATAAAGCGTGTAAAGGTATTTTCATTTACACTGACTATATAAGGTACTGACTAATTATATCAATACCTTAAAGCATGAGTAAATGTATCAGACCTCCTATACTTCAAAACTAGTAAAATATTAAAATTATAAAAGTTTAATCCTTGAAGAAATAACAGTTCAATTCATGTACACTGTTCTCAGGAAAGTTTAATTTTTGCTTAGACAAGGTTTTTTTTTTTTTTTTTTTCATTAACTGAAAGATTGGTATGCTTATTACACCGGAAGAATTGTTATCTTAATTAAAATTTAGATGATAACCTTGTCATAAATAATGTTCTAAACATTGATAGTGACTGATTATATAAATTATCAAAAGTTTTAGTGGAAAAAACAGAAGGTTTGAACATGAAATAAGTTATTTCCACTTTTTTTCCCATGCATTCTAAAGTGCAAGAGAAAGCTTATAAACAAATAAATAAATTGAAATTTTATCAATCAACGATTATTTCCAACCAGAAACATCAAAAATGAAGATCACAATGATTTTTTGTTTATTATTTTCTATATGTTTGTTGTCTTAATAAACCTTTATTTATTAGTTTTTAATAATTTCTTATTTTCTCAAGAACTAAGAACAACATCAATACGATATTTTACTGATTATATCTTTTCTAATTCATATACTTATTCATATTCATGCTATGTTATTTTTAATATATGTTATTTATTTTAATAACTGGAAAAAATGGTTAACAGTAGCTATTTTTTCCCTTACAATATACATACATATACATAGTATTATTGTATTATTGCCTCAGAACAACTTGTTTTGTATTTATATTTATTACTGTAAAGGAATAAACTTTATGAAAGTATATTTATACCTGCAAGAACGGACCAATACTTCTCACCTAAACAACGCTCTGAATAGCTATCTCTAAGATTCATGTGACAGCTGGTAGCAAACAGTTTTAAATAAGAGAAACAATGTATACCATTGCAAATGTGTGATGTAGATTTAAAAAAAAAAAAACTACAACAATAACAAGAAAAATATTGTTCCATAGATAACAGCTTACTTGTAGAACTATTGTTATTTGTAGGTGCTTGCAAAAAAACAAAACAAATAATAAGAAAAAATAATAATACTGCAACTAAAAAAATAAAGATTAATGACAATAAAAAATAATAATCAAAAGAATAATACAAATGTATAATGAATAAATCCAACATTTGAAAAAACGTTCCTCTTTTTACCACAAGCCATAACCAGATCACAATATAAAGGTAATATATAGGACAAATTTGTAAAAATAATAGAGCAAATACAGGATTTAACAGGACACTGCAAACATAATGTAAAAATACATACTTTAAACGTCGTGCTTAGGAGGTTTTTAACATTAAATATCAAACACTTAAAAAATCAGGATACCCAAAATATAAAATGGGGTACAAACAGTAAATATAATTAAAAATTAAAAGCAAAGTTGCAATCCATAAAATACCACATTCTTCAAACACATTAATACATATCTCCATAGTATTGACAAAGAAAGAATAAAAAGAAAAGTGAATAAATTAAAAAAAAAAAAAAGCACATCACTATAATAAACAATTTGATGAACAAATAAATACTGTTATGTATGATAGGTTATGGGTAAAAGTAACACGTAATCCACTTATCCCATTTCGATCACCGATGTTACATACATTAAAGATTCAACTAATTCAACAATGGAAGACAGGTTCAAGCAGTAAACTACACAGAAAAAAACAAATGGAGGCAGCACAATGATAATGAAATGTTTATCGATTCAAAATGAAGAGTATAGCTCCAATGTAAAAAAAAAATATGACAATTATATGATGGGATAAGCCAAAAAGGGTAATATAATTAAAATGAAAATGAAATGATACTTACGGGATGGTATTTTTTTAAAAACGGTTTTGGCCATGAAATCTTGAAATCGTTGTGCATAAAATCCAGGGCGATGCACAGACACAGAATCCTGAAATAATCATACACCAGAAATGGTTAAATGATACTACTAAGGATATCTCCGTTTCAAGGCCTAAATAAAAAAAGCTAAATAAAACAAGAATGCTGCAAACAAATAAATTGATTTTGTCTAAAAATTTAATTAAAATTTGTTTATAATTAAAAAAATATATATTCAGGGGATATGATCCTATGATCATATCTTTAATTTATTGATAATCTTAATGCTGTTTAATCCAATGTAGAATGAACAAAGAGATGAAAGCAGTGAACGAAATAACAAAGAATGTTATTATAAAGTATTATCTTTGGAATTAATTGATAAACAAAGAATGCTATTATAAAGTATTATCTTTGGATTTAATTGATAAACATAAGAATGAAAGAAAATTTGTAGTTATTAAAAGGAGCATTATTAAAAAAACAGTAGAAAGCAAGCATTTTTCTTTGATTGTTGTGTTAAGAAAGTGAATAATACCTTTCTACAATTCTTTTCAGATATATGTTTAATTTTCCAAATTATTTTAATTAAAAGACAAAACCTATAATTCTCAATTGGAAAACAGATAATTTATTTATTGATTCAATATTTTTCAATTTATTATTACCATATAACATATCTACCACTAACTTTGTAGTAAGAAAGTCTTAAGGTCTTCGAAAATAAGGTATTGCCAAGAATTTTGGGTCCAATAAAATAATTTAAGTGATAGCACCGTGATGATTGAAACGGGCTTGCTAAGTTGTTGGACTTAGTTACCAGTAAGTCCTTTACAACCAGAGATTGCAGGGGTTTGTAAACAGAGATTAGTGATATCTGCGTAGAATCTTTGAGCTTACTATTATCATTAGGAATTATAACTAATTCTTATACTTATAATATAATTTATCAGGAATATTACAAGGTATATATTCCCTGACTCCACCATCCGCTCTTCATTTACTGACTAGCCCTGAAGAAGCTCACAACACGATGAGCGAACGCTTGGCAAACAATACCAATATTACACGGTCCATCCCAGAAAAAGAACGTATGCACAATCTTAAAAAATGTTCTCACCCCATCGTGTAGTATCGATTTCCAAGTATGCTCTAACTTCTTCTTCAGTCTGTAACTCTGCAGTATATCTATTATTCCGAGATATAGTAACAGTCTTTCACCTTTGGCGTTCCTAGCAGGTATACCACCAGGCCTGAAAGAAAACATTCTATGTATTTCCAACTATAATCTAATTGTATATTGTCTTATTGTATAATACATTTGGTCAAATAGGAGGCTCTTCTCTTGAATGAGGCCAAGTCGATCGATTGTTGATAATTATAGGCAATCACCCACATGTATTTCAACAATATCATACACCTTCCTCAAGTAAAGTGAATAATAAATGAAATAAATCTAAGATGAAATGAAGGAATAAATGTCTAAGGAAGTTAAAAAATAAAATAGAGAGTAAGGTATTCTAGAACTTCGGCTGGGTCAACAACTGAGACGTAGTGGTTAGCATAAGAACCTACTATGCCCAAGATCGGGAGTTGACAACCCGGCAGGTGGCCATAGGATTTTTTGAAGGGAGCAAAAAATCCTTAGTAAAGCAGCCTTTCGGAGCCTGCTTAGAGCTCTTCATCGGTGTTAAAGTCGCTAGGGGCCAAGTCTGGGCTGTCGGGTGGATGAGAGATTTCTTGGAATCCACAGTCCTTCACAGTGGCCTTGGAAATGGAAAAGAATTTTTGGAACTCAACTTGCACTAACCTTGTTCATATGCAAATGTTCTTTGATGATCCTCAAAACACTTGTTTTTGAAAGCCCCAACCTCGCTGCTAATTCCTTGGTTTTCAAGTTGGATTGTTTCAGAAGTGACAGCTTCCAATGGGCGACCGGGACGCGGGTCATCTTCCAGACATTCTCTCACTAACTTAAATAATTTTGCCCATTCTTTCACTGTGGAATACGGGGGGGAGGACTGCCCGCAGAGACAATCCAAGCGCTCTATAATTTGCTCAGGAGTAAGACCCTCTTTACAAAAGAATTTAATAACCGGACGGTACTCGAGTTTGAACATTGTAAAAATGGGGAGTTTCCTTCTAGGCTGGACACTGACTGACAGGACTGAGGAAGTGCGGGCGATGGGTATGGAGTGAGCAGGCATGGACCTGCATAGGCGTGCAGGTCCCGGCACGTTTGAAGGAGGGGAAGCAGGACAGGCCGGAAACTTATGGACCTTACTACATATGTATTTTACTGGTGAATAATAAAAACTATAATTTTATTAAACTTAATTATGATTGTTTGCATTATAATGACTACCAAAACGATTAAAAAAAAGTTATAATTATGCATACAATTAATTTGGAGCTATGAAATACTGAAATTGTCAATAACACACCTTAGTGACCTAACAATACATCCATTATCATGTATTTACAATTTTATTTATACAATAAATGGTAAAGTTTATCATAAAATTAATAACATTTAATGAGGAGTTGACGAGTGGATCAAAAGTCTAAACAAAAAATAAAATATATACACATACGGAACATCTCCTTGGTGATCTATAGGTTGACTCTCTGCTTGAATGCTTTCCATCGCCGTCGAATGAGCGACTAATTTGTGCCTATTGATAGATCTTGCTCTTTGCAGTCCTCTGTCGCTAAATCCTGCTTCAGGTTCTGATATTTCCTAAAATAATTTTTTTTTTTTATTAATTTCAAATTACTTAAACAACAATAAAAACCCCATTGGCTCAAATACAGGTCAAGGTTTTTTTCTGAATACATATATTTTTTAAATTCTTTATTTTTCTATTCATTTAAATAAACCATTCATTTATTTGATAAATGATTAGAATAAAAAATGCATATTGGGGCGATCTGTAGTGTAGAGGTTAGCTTAACACCCCACTATGCCCAAGATCGCAGCCTGGCTGATGGCATTAAGATTTTTTAAAAGAGAGTAAAAAATCCTTGGTTATAACAAGAGCCCTGAGCCTATAAAATGTCAGGTACTCATTAAAAATCCCTATTTTAATTAAACCTGGATAAGCAAAATTTACGGTTCCCACTGTGGCATGTAGCATCGTACGATTAGCCATAGCAGCATAAATTGAAATTAAATATACAAACAAAAATGACTACTGAAAATGAATAAACTAGAACAAAATTTTTTATTTTAATCACTCTTAATTCCTTATTGCCAACTCAAAAGCTATCAGCCTCCAAATAAAAACTAAATGGATACCAGAAGACATCACTACCTGTTTCTATATCCCAAACATGAGAAAATTATTTTTCAGTAACATGTTAAACATTTTCATTTCTAATTATAGAGTTTCAACATCCTTTTCTGCTCCTATCCAAACTAGCATGACAGGTTACCAACCTTTTATCCCCACACAAAAAAAAAACCTTTCAACTGAAAAAAATAATTTCAACACGCCCCGGCCGGATTCGACCTTGCCCAACAGCAGTTGCAATGTTGATAATGCGACAGGCCATCAAGATAAAATGCTTTACATTTGTAATCTGAATGAAAAATCGAACTTCATCTCAAATTTAATTTTTTAATTTAGCATATTATCATATATTTAATATTATCATAAAACATAAAAATAAAAACACACCCTCATGCATGAAACTAAAATAAGATTTATAAAGAGTACTAACATTGTTTATAGATCTCTCCTTAGCTTCCTGATCTAGATTATGTACACCGACTAATAAACTGTAATCCATGATTTTGAAACTTTCTAATACCTGAAAAGAAAATAGAGTAAATTTTAATAAATACAAATCATTATATTAATCAAAATAGTAATAATAATTGGTAAAAACATTGAATAAATAAAATAACTCACCCTACAGTCCCTTTGAATTGTTTTGACTAAAGCTGTATACGTGTCAGCTTCTAAAAATATTCCTTCAGGATGATGATCCATAAAATCCAGGTCCTTGTAGGTTGGAGATTTTTTATTTCGCTCAGATTTAGAAGCCTAAAAAGAGAAATAATTAAATTGAATCATCTATAATGCATCTATAAGGCAGAAGGAATATGTGATGAACGGATTAAAAATATTGCCCATGATAATGTAAGAGAATATTTAACTTCTCAGATGTTTTATTCGGACTTTTTAGCCATATTATTTCCTACATCAAACTACAAGGTATAGTAAACATAATTAAAAACAAATAAATTCAATATCTTACCTTTCGTTTATATGTGGAACCTTTCAGATCATATTTTTGGTGCATAGGAATTAAGGAAGGCAATAAGTTATTCATAGCTACAATTCTAATGTTTTTATGATTGCACTAAAACAGAAACAAATAAAAACAAATAAATTTAAAAGGAATGATGATACATTTTATTTCGAAAACTACACCAATTTCATAATTATACCTGATAACAATAAAGCCCAAAAAACTTTGGTAATAGCGTCCTCGGATTTTGATTTAAATTCTGAAATTAAAAAAAAAAAATCAATTGTACTGGTAAATTTTATGAATAATAAATAGCTTTCGGAAGTAAATAATATTTTATGAAAAATACTCCGTTATGTCCAGAATTTGATAACTCTTAACTATAGATACATAGAAATGTAGAGTAGAAAAACATAGCCAGTTATTATAAACATATAACAACAAAAGAGGACCATGGAGGACAATTGACCTCTAAGTAAAACATTTTTAAATATTAATAATGACAATAATGAAAAAAAAGATTTTATGACTTGTAACTTTTTAAGTTATTAACTAAGATGAAAGGATACAAGATTTTTATATAAATGATTGAAAATGACATTTAATGTCGAAAAGTCTTATTAAAAGCATACTCGACTGGATAAAGGTTTTTTATAGTGTTATGAAATATTAGATAAATTTCAGTCTAGTTTACATCCTTTTTAAAATATAAATATATGCTATAAATGGAAACAAATTAAATTAATTAAATAAAAAAACTGAAGGCGAAATTCAACTATTCCAACAAGAATTGTAAAAATTTACCATATAATATCCTGGAAGTAGTTTTTGTAAAAATTCTCCCTCCTTATGTTGAACAGTCTTGATGATGAATTCATCGTCTGCGGTTAAATAAAATATTGAGCCTGATGCTCCGGGATTTGATAATTCACGTAAAGAGGAACTACAAAAGGAAATCTGAAAAAAAAGTAATTATTTCAAACAACGATTTTCTTCTAAAAATTTAGATTATTATAGTAAATATCAACAGGATATTGACGAACTGGAGGTACTTTAGAAGTAGAATACTTTAATATTCCATTATTAAACTTGCTTGTTTTTCAAGCACTATTTAAGCTAAATATGAAACCTTAATTTTCAAATAAAACTAAAATTTTTTGTTATGAAGAGGTGAGAAACCAGGGAAATCAAATCATTCCTCCCCCCCTTTATACTTTATAAGTACTTCCAGGAATTCTTCCTCTATTAGAACATCCAATTTCTCTGTTCCTAATAGATTTCAAATCCTCTTTATTCCTGTCATGGTGCGTCTCTGTCTTCGGATTTATGTCAATAAAAGAGACTAAATTTAAAAGAATATCTTTTTGTCAGAATAAAAATTGTCTACGAGGTTTAATTTTAACATAAATAGCTGGTAGAGCACTTATGTTGGTTATTGGTTTAGGTTCACAGTTGTTCATATGAATGATGATGTCCATAAAGACATTTTTTTTTAATTGTTTTAATTTTTAAATATTTCTATTTTGAAAAGAAAAAATTTGCCCTAGCCAGGATTCGAACCACGGTCTAAGTGCTCTAACCAATTGAGCTACCAGGGGTCACATTCCAGTAAGGGAAATCAGTTCTCTTCACCTGAGGCTGGGAGGCGGCCCCTGGTAGCTCAATTACAGCACTGCCACGGAGAGGCGGACGACCCGGGTTCGAATCCTGGCTAGGGCAAATCTTTTCTCTTCAAAATAAAAATATTAAAATTTTAAATTGTATAGGTCTTACGATAGATGTGTGATATGTATAATTAATTAGTAAATTAACCACTATTTAAAAAAATCTTTATTACAGTTTACAGATTTGACATTAAACTTGTCTAATAAAAAAACAATGCCATACTATTTTAAGCATTTGGTTTATGTAATATTGATAATATATTTAGGCTTTAATTGCATCAATACCCACTCTATAAGAGTATTTCGCACTGAAGATCATTATAAATTAGTAAAAACTTATTCAAAGTACAAAATGAGTCTAAAACATCACCCATTGAAAGTATCTAACGGTCGTGTTTATAAGATTTGTTTACATTTTGAACAGACTTTCTATTTGCAGTTCTCTTTTCTTCTGCCTTTCCATTATAATTCAAGAGAAAGGTCAATTTCAAATTGATAAATCCATTTATAAGCATGTTTTAAATATGGCAAGTATAAGAGACCTGACAACAGTTACTACAACCAATTCATCATTTATCAATAACTGATGTTTTATAAATTAAATTAGAGCCTATTCTTGCATTAGTTAATATTTTATAATAGTTAATATTATATTATACATAAATTATTATCAAAGTAAATTTTTATAAAGGCTACAAAAATAGTACATGGAGGTCACACAAAAATTTAGAGGCCTCACGTATTTCACCTAAGTTGTAGGTGAAATCCAGTACATATCTAACTACCACTTCATAATTCGACTAAACATTCTAAAATTAATTTAGTTTTAAAAGTACATCAAACACCGAGACTCAAAAACCTAAATTTTGACAAGAAAAAAAACGTATTCATCTTATTTTCAAAACTACCTTTGATGGGATTCCACCGGTTTGATGGGATTGATGGGATACCACCTTTATTTTCTTCAACTTTGAATAGTATTGTACAGTGTAAAAATAAAATAATTTCTCAACATAATCTATTAGTAAAATTATGAAGAGTTGAACAATCACAAAATCAATACCTACAAGTTTACAAAATAACAACTGTGAATCTAAAGTGAGTTATACTTTTGAGGAGCTTCTTTGCAAAGAGAGATATTAACAGCAAGGTGTACCTTGTCGGCTGAGTTAAAAAATTTGTTTTATATCTGAGTCATCATTGCTTTAACATAAACTATTCATAGATTAAATAGTTGGTAGATTTGATGACAGTATCACAAATAAAAGTAAAGTAGTCTTGAAATTCAATCGATAATTTAAATTAAACAAAACAATCTAAATTTTACTAATAATACACAATGAAACTTTGATACTTACTAGGAAGTCGTCTGGTTGAATACCAAATAGATCTCTAAAATAACGAAAAGCAATAGGCGCATAAGTCTTAAAGGTAAATTCAGAATAATGATGAGCAGGGGTAAGACTGCTACCATCAGCAGCGAAAGTTGTTGTTTCTACGGTCATAAAATCTTGCATAAGGAGATCTCTTTCAGGTTTTGAGGCAAGACCTCCAACTGCATGCTGTATCCCTAATTGTATAGAACCCATGATTTGTGAGGTTTGAATCTATAAAATGGAAAATAAAGTTAATTAAATATGTAAAACTACAAATAATAAAATTAAAAACTATAAAAAAATTAAATATTAACTTAGCATTAATTAAAATGTTTCCACGTGACACAAAAGTTCTACACTTTTATCGTCATCATAGTTAATCAATATAAGTGGATGTAAAATTTGAAATGATTTCTTATTTGCTCAAATCCAGAAACATTTAAATTTAAAGTAATACGATGTTTCTACATTCTATTCCACAAAACCTTGAATCGATTCAAGTACACATAATATTTTATAAATTATACAAAACTGAATAAAATAAAAAAAAACTGTAAAAATAAAATAGATACACATCTAAACAATATAAAATTAATAACCAAACATCAAGAAAACAACTTTTACAAGTCTGTTGAAGGTTGTGCATGAAACTGACCTTATCCTACATTTAAAATTTTAAGCACATCATTTATGAGTGTTTGAAATAAAATATAACTGTATCAATTGATTAATCCATTTACAGTATAATAAAATAAAATAAAATTTACTAACCTTCTTGTACGTGACTTCTCCTCCAGTCCCGACCCTCCGGTGTCCCAATTTCTTTTCTCTTTCCGACTTATTTCTACCCATGGCTCCATTTTGTCTCGATAGCGAGCCCTTTAAAATGAAGAAAGAATGAAATAGGGTAAACTTGATCAATTAAAGAACCAAAAATGAAGTATAATAGCGAACTTACATCTTTCTTCCCATAATCATCAATTCCATCTTCATCCACATCTAAAACATTACAAAAACAAGGATGAATATCACACACAATTTATAATTGAAAAAAATAATAATACTTTCACTTTTTATGATAAAATTACCACTTCTATTCCTAACCCTCCAAAAAGAAAAATTCATGATAAGGTAACTTAAAATGTCCTTCTAATCAGGTGAAAGATAAAGGAGACTCCCCTTTATCACTTGTTGCATAATAAAAAAAAAAATAGTGTACCTTTAAAATTCTGTCAAGAAACTCACATAATAGTAAGTATGCCAACAAGTAGTCACAACTGTCAATTATCAACAGAAATTTTACAATCCCTTACTTAAACGAGATTACAAACAGATATACTTGGAAATAAAGGTTATTGTTCGCTGTTATCGAAATAAAATATTAAAATTGGCAACTTTGACAAATAGTGGGTGTGTTCATTCATTCTAATTTACAAGTGGATTTATGGTATAAAACATTTCATTTAAGGCAAGACTTACCTCTGTAGCTTTCGTTATCTTTAAACTCAGTATTTGTTCCAGTTTTCATTTTACTAAATGTATCTAAAACTTGAATTTCATCAACGCTATCACCAGAAGCCATTTTAAGGCTTTATTTCTCCTAAAACAATTATCACACGTCATATAACCGCCTCTTTAAACCGTTCGTGGACTCATGAGCAAGTTGTAAAGATTTTAATTTCACAGTATTCGACCCCCGTTTGCCCAGAATGAGAGTTCTCATTACTCAAAACTCTCGATAAAATATGTGTCAACCATTCCTTACTAGCAGCCCAGTCTATCGCAGCTTACTGAATATCGCTTCCTTTTTATCATCGATCCCTCCAGCTGACAACATTGTAAATATAGCCATTGTGTCAAAGAATTACAATATTAAATCTTCGAGTGTTTGTCTTCGCTGTTTATATGTCGTAAGTTTGCTAATATTACTGTATTATTTAATTTTTCCGATAACGATTCTTATAAGGTTAACCAGTGGGCCGTAAACCGCTGGAATTTGAAGTCGTGAGATGCAGCTACTCCTTCATAGCATTCTGTTTCTTGGTTTAATTACTCGTAAACAATGCTCAATTACTGTGAATTGGCTCAACAATCTGAAAGTAAATAGAGATTTCGTTGTATTTTACATGTCAATGTATTACTCATTTCTATGCTTCTTATCAGCCACAACTGGAAAAGGACGGCTGCTACTATCCACTATTAGCATACAAATTTAACGAATTATATTTGTTTAAAAATTTATAACAATCATACGATGGTTAGATAGTATCAACTTGATACATATGCAGTAACAGTTACAAGATTATGATACAAGGAAATAAAAAAATAACTAAAGGTTATTATTTTCATTTGTTTATTTTATTTTTTTGTTAGAAAAGAAAAGATATGTCCAGGACCGGGGTTCGAAGATCTTTTCTCTCTCTCTCTCTCTTTCATATTTTTTCTTTTCAAATAAAAATATTTAAAAATTATAACAACTAACAAAAAAAAAAAAAAAATTATAATAATATATAATGACGCAAGTAAACAAGATCCTAAAGTAGTGTTCAATGAACATTCTTCCCCTTGCGAGAACACGGGGATATGGGATCAGTGAAGAGAAAAGATGTGTCAGACCGAGAAGCGAACCAGGATGGCTCAGTTGGTAGAGTACCATGGCGGAAACATGGGGGACCCGTTTTCGGATCCCGGTCCTGGCCATATCTTTTCTTTTCAAATAAAAATAATTAAAAAAACATTTAAAAATTATAACAACTAACAAAAAAATAAAATAAATTAAATGGAAATGGTTGACTGGATAATTCTAAGAATAGTGTGATATGGTCATGGGGTACAGTTAATTACACAAAATAAGAATGACTTATTTTATTGTGCCTATGTTTCAACCTAAGACTTAGACCATCTTCAGGACTGAGAAAAAAGAAGCCGAAATAACTATATTAAACATTGAAGTACCAACGAAGAATTTATATAAACGAACAGTTTATATAAACACTAGCTTTTGCCCGCGGCTTCGCTCGCGTGGAATTTGGTCTGCCACATTAAGTTTGGTGACAGATCATTTTAAATAAATAACTTAATTTTTTTAACTATAAGTTACTCGTACATCCGAAATTCCAGATGTGTAACTTCAAAACTGACGGATTCCATACAATCTTTGGAAACCCCTATTATATTAAGGGGGAAACCCTTGGGGTGGAATTATCCAAATTCCTTTCTTAGTGCTCATTTAAGCTATACAAAGAACCTATCTGCAAATTTCAAGATGCTAAGTTCAGTGGTTTCTGCTGTGCGTTGACCGCTTGGTGTGTTAGTCAATCAGGTTACAGTTTTCTATAAACTTCGCCTGTATGGTGTGTTGATGAAAACTGGCCTATGTCAGCGAGAAATTAAAACTGAAAGAATTAGAATAATGTACATATGGAGGTAATTTATCTATGTGTTTTTAGTTTTGGCGGTCCTACTGCAATATACTCCTGTAAACTTTTTTTTTTTTTTTTTTTTCTTAGCCCCTTTGGGTTTGAAGGTTTATAAGTAGGCTTGAAGATAGGACGGAGAGGTATCTCTTGTACTGTACGATGTACATTTTAAGAGGATGATGAGAAGGTGGATGGTTCTAATTTATTCATTTCTATTTATCAACTTTAGATTTTTCCGGTGATGGGGCTCACCGTGTCCTTTTGCTGTTGTTTGTTTATTTTATTAATTTCTCAGTTCAGGCTGAGACTTTGTACGTGATCTTGCCACGTCTGTGGCCGTCCTGCTGGGGTGAGTGTCCGAAAAAGAGGGTTAGTACAGTATTTCAGGCTGTCGAAAAATTTAATGTGTTTACGTTTAATGAAGTCTGTAACTGTCGGTATGTCGAGAGTAGTGTGTAGGAGGTCCGTTTTTGTTTTGTTTAATGTTGTGTGTCTCACTATGCGTTGCAGTACGCCATTCTGAAACTGTTGGAGCTTTTTCGCTGTTGCCGGCGTGATGTTACCTAATAGTGGTGCTCCGTAAAGGAGTGCCGGTCTTAGGATGCTCTTGTAGATGGCCAACTTGAGGCGGAGGGATAAGTTAGGAGATGTAAGCAGGTGGTTAAGTCTGTAAGACTTTGTCCTAACCGATCTGAGTTTCTTCCTGCAGTGGTAGGCTAGTTTAAGGTGCCGGTCAAGGGTGACACCTAAGTAGACTATGCTGCTCGCTGGTGTGTTTTCACGTCCCGCTACCCTATAGACCTTAGGGAGAGGGCGGCGCTTTTTCCCCTGAAAGGAAAAAATTATGCAGTCCGTCTTTTTAGGATTCACTGTGATGTTGAGTCCTTCTAGCTTCTGTGTGATGCTCGCACAGACCTCCTCCGCCTGCCGTAGAGCTCTCTCTGCGCTGATCGAGGTGCTGTAGATCGCTATGTCGTCGGCATAGGCTGCTACAGTAGCTTTTTGTAGTTGGCTCCAACAGTTTCAGCTGTGTATATTGAGAAAAGTACTGGAGATAGCACAAACCCCTGAGGCACTCCGCAGGTGATGATATTTCGCTTCCGATGATGTTTCGCCGATACGAACTGCTATCGTTCGCTGTTGAAGAAACGACCGTAGGATCGAGTAGAGCTGTTCCGGAAATTTGTAAACTATGTTACTTGATTTGTTTCATTGAGCGAAAATATGTAGATTTTGCGAGTAAGAAACAAGTGAGAAAGAACAACTTTCTATCCCTTTTTATCCCCTTTAGGGGATGAATTTAAATAAAATACGAAACACATCTTCCATCAATTTTGTTAGAAATAGTTTATGCAAAATTTGAAGTAGGTTGGACCAAGGAATCACTTTAAAAATTACGTTTTTTTTTATTACAAACGTTTGTCACCCTTTTCACCCTCCTGGGGGACGAATTATCAAAAATCCTTTCTTAGTGCTCGTTGGCCTTAGAAAATTTACCTGCTGTCCAAATTTCAAGTCTGTAGCTTATGCCGTTTTGGCTCTGCGATGGTCTTTTCAGTCAGGACTCTTTATATATATAACTCTTTTATATATATAGTTAACATGATACGTTTTCCCGTATTTTACTCGTTTACGTGTCAATTTTCAAAAATAAAAAAAACACGTATTTCTTTATTTTTAATGTAGAAGCTAACTCTAAAATTTCATGGTGCTCGCTTTGAAAATTACGTTTTTTTATTACAAACGTTTGGCCCCATTTTCACCTCCTAAGGGGTAGAATTTCGGAATATCCTTTCTTATCGGATGCCTACTTCATACAAAGAACACACCTTCCAAGTTTCTGGTCTCTACGATCAGTGGTTTAGGCTGTGCGTTGATACGTCAGTCATTCAGAACAAAGAATTTTATATGTATAGATAAATGAAAAGAAATACAAAGAGTAAAGATAAATTATGAAATAACTGATGAGAGATAACTATTTTGTTATTTACTGCAAACGGCAATATAGCTATAGATCAATGATTATTTAGATTTAATAGGATGTTGATAGTTGGGGGTGCAGTCAAGAAACTTGACTGCACCCCCAACTATCAACATCCTATTATAGTACCCACAGTCAACTATTTCTTTCTCACATTATTTAGATTTCTTTACTAAGGAATAAAAAAGATTGTATCCATCTTTTTATTATCCTTTATCACTTCTTATCCATCTTTTGGTTCCAAAAGGACCTTTATTCAAACATTTTTTCTAAATAACAACGTAACAAGATAGCATTCTTGAATAAAAAACAAATAAATCCAGCATTTTTTTTTTAATTTAAGGAAACTATTTCCAAATTGGTTTGCCCTAATTTAAATTCATCGGTTTTCTTTTGTTGTTTGCCAAAATTTTCATCTAAAGGACGATTTGGAAATGAACGACTCATTTGATTGTGTCCACTAAAAAATAGAATACTTGAATGGTAGTTATTCCGATCAAGCTATCATTCCCTTCTCTATATTCGTGAACAGCTGAATGGATATCGGCTCTCCAGACGATATTACTTCTGTTTTGTGGTAGATTAAAAGAGAAACTGGAGTGAAAATTTCCCGACTTTCCATTAGCTTTTTCTCTAATATTTTGTAGACGTAATTCAGCTGAGTGTCACGGCTCTCCGATGTGGCCATAGATGGTGCGAAGAGTGAGTGTGCTAAGGTCGGTGGAAGGGATTGCAACTTACCTAGTTGTCATTCTGGAATATTTGTTATCTTTTTTTAATCGATTCAGTTCACTAATGAAAAATAAAAATCCTTACTATCCAATTTGTTTTAAGGAACATGATATACTTCCATTACTACTTAAACTCATTTGCAGGCTCTTAATGAAGTTGGAGTATTGAAACTTGATGTCTGATTACGTTCTTCCGATCAAAAATTACTTACCGTTTTTCTCCATTCTTGTTAAATATTATTTTTACTTTTAGCTGTTAACTTAATATAAATATTGGAAGAAAATAAATGATCACCTTATGATTACTACTTTTTTTAGTTGCATTGACTTTGAAAATAGTTTCTTATGAACAGTAACTACACCTTAATAGTAATACAAAAACCTGTACCACTCTAACCCACAAGAGGTCTTAGATTCAGTACAAGGTGCGTGCTGTCTCTGAACCAATACACTGCAGAGAGCAGAACAGAGAGGTTATTTAGCCGAGGATCCCAAACGCTCAACCCCAATAAGGGTTTAGCCCATTAAGGGTACACATTTTATGGAGTCTGGGTGAATCCCAGGAGTGTTTACGAATCTCACATCGTCGATCTATGGATAAAAGATAAAATAATTTATTTACCATACCCGCAATCGAACCTGGGACCTTCAGCTTAGCAACTATGCACTTTACACATAGAGCTTCCCATTCCCTTATAAAATAATGTAATAGTAATGATTATATCGACATACATATAAATATACTTCTGTATGTGTATATTAAATTGTGCTTTGAAGTCCGGACGGCGCTTTCCGCGTCAACTTCGTTATCAGCTAAAGGTCATTTACTTTGAGTCATAGCTTAAAATACTTCAAGACGAACAGTACTTTCCTTTCTATGCCGGATATGTTTCCATTAGTAACCAAACAAATGTGTAAACAAATGAATGATTCATGATTTTTAAACCTAAAAGAAATAAGATAAGGAAAAAGTATAATAAATTTAAAATTATACTTTTTTATTGTGTTGTATTTCCGACCGTGTCTAACTTATTCAATGGCTGTTGATTGTATTCGGATATGTGGTTCTTCATTCGTATGTGGGTTGCTTTCAATTGTTCAGATTCGACCTTGAAGATATTGGGTAGTTGTTAAACGGTAAAAATATTGGTTTTAAAAATGAAAACTGCTTATTATAATTAGAATAAGGATAGTATAATATTGAACTACTAATTATTTAGATTATGTTCAATTATAATTTCTTACAGGGTGTAATACAGTAGAGGATCTAGTGCGCTTGAGCGATATGATATTGCGGTAACCTGTACCACTATGACCCATGAAGGGTCTTGAGTTCAGTACATTGTAGAGACTACTGTTTCTTAGCCAGCGTTTGTGCATGGTGGTGGTTTACCTGAAAACACGCTCAACCCACTTTATAGAGGTTGAGTCAACCCCAGGAGGGTCTGTTTTTTTCCCTTTAGTAAATAATAGGAAGCAATGCAGTTAGCTCAATTTGTCTGAACAATGTGTCAGGATTTTAATATCAGATGAATTGACAATTTAATACTCCTGAAAGAAGTAAGAAATATTTTCTGATAGTATGAACGAATTTTCGAATAGCATGATATGAATTAATTAAAGAGGGATAACGGAATCTTGTATTTACTTATTTATATAACAATAAAACTTATTTAATGATTAATAGCTATTCCAGAACTTTGTAATACAGCCTAATCTACACTCGAAGTACGACTCTTTAATCTATAAAACAATTAAAAATCTATCTACACCTATCAGTATCTAGTAGTTCTTATTGAGATTTAGTTTATATTTTAACAATGTTTATGTATATTGGATTATTTTACTCTACATTAAGACTGTATTGATAAGATTATTTTCTCTGATCACGTGTACATATTCTCCGAATTTCAAGCAAATTTATATTTACCCAATATTTGTTTTGTAATGTGAAATTCGTATTATTTTTTTTTTTTTGGAGGAAGGAATATATCACTTTGATTCCCTAACCTGCATACGCTAATGCTCGGGCGCCACCAATCCGACCAGCCGCACTTTATTTAAATTACATTGTAAAATTGACAATTCAAGTTAATCATACAAAATGAAAATCTATTTATATTTTTTAATAAACTGTCAATCAAAAACACCACAATTACCCTTAATTAAAAAAAAAATTAAGTAATCTGAAATATTTTAAAACGACCTTCTTGACTGTATTAAATAAGATCATTATGGACACTCAACCTCTGATCCAAGGTAAAGTGGAATCCTCAAACAAGGCTGTGGGATAGTTTTAATTGTTGCCTGTTCAGGTGAGATTTGTTTTATAGATTTCACTTGAGGTCAGGTTTCACTGTCTGCTCGCCAGTACCTCCTCAAAATAATCTTAATTCAGGAATCTCTTACAATTCATAAATAGTTATATAGTCGATTCTAAGTTAAGATGATATAGACTATGTCCCGAAGCTCTTAAGTTCTATTCAGTGCCGAATCAACCATATGAGTAACTGGTTACGTCCTCCACTCCTGTTAAGATACCTACGAGTATAATTTGATTTAATAAAAGTGAGCAAAAGCTTAAAAAGAGACATCAAAATAGAAATTGGATTCAATAGGCAAAAAAATAAAGACTTAAGTCTCTGTAAAAAGTACTGGAAAAAAAAAGTAGACGTTTCGCCATAATTAATACGCAGTTGCCGATACGCTAACTGGTCGGGGGTTTCCAGCGTTTCAGAGACTTGAGGCTTTGTTTTGTGGATTTTTCCTACTGCACTGTATTTTATGTTTATTTAAAAAGAACATAAAATTTCACAAAATAATATTAAAGTAGGACTTATTTTTCTCTCAAATAAAACATTATTAAATTGACAGAAATATACAAATAGGGTGTGCCGGAAAAATACTTTCTTTCTTTTCAAATCGTATAAAGTTGTGAATAAGGAAGGTACAAAAAAATGAACTATTATTGTATTTTAATTTTGAAAAAAATCACATTTTTGTTGTGATTAATTATTTATTAATATGATTAAACCCACAGTTTAAATGTAATACCTGTGTTATATTCTAAGTTTAATATATATAGAATTAATACGCATCTTAGCGATTGGACCACTATTTAATAATAATTATTAAAATGTATACTATTAATTTCTTCCCTTTCTTGCATTGCTTTCAATATATCATTTAAACGTAACCAGGATATAAATTTAGCTTCCTGGATAAAAATTGTTGACTTACAAAAACAAAATGAACAAAAAAATATTTAATTATTGACATTCTGTCTTTTTCCTCGCCAACTAAATATCAGTACTTTCATCTGTATTGTAAATTCGCCGTTACAAGATTTACAGCTACAACTAAAGTAACTGTAAGATAGTAACTCTTTTGTGTGTATTATTACTCATTTCCTGGAAGGCCGTGTAAGGATCATTATTAATCTAGTATTATTTTTTTTTCCTTTCGCGAAATACCGGTAACCTAACAAAAATAGACATAAGGATAACAATAGTTATCTTTGGACAATGTTAAGATCCGATATAGGTATAATAAATGTTTATGATTAAGATTAGTTTATGGTATTTTGTTTATTAAAAACGTAGGAAACAACGCGTGTTCTTTGAGACAATAACTTGAAGAAGTTTAAATTTACTCCGCAGACATTTTAGATTTAGTTTAAGCGAGGAAAAATTTTACAAAATAAGCTTATAATATATACTTTCATTTTCACTCTAAATAAAAACTTAATCACATTAATGAACTAAGAAATCTATTCGGACCCAACCTCCCTCATTAGTATTCTGTAATGTTTTAATTAATTATTGTTTTGATTATTCATTAAACATTCCGAACTATAACCACACACTTTCACTATTGAGGTTGGCAACACTTATTAATAGTCAATAATCAGCTGTTACATTTTCATTAAAAAAATCTAACGTAGAATTACCCATTACGCTCACTCTGTTGAATATTAGATCATTTTTGTCCTCCCCAAGATAAAGTTTTCTACTAAATGACATAATTTGGCATTGTCATACAATTTTATGACATGTTTTGATGTATGTTGATATCGTGATAAACGAACTAGGTGTTTTTATATCCACGGCCGTAGGAAATTCGTTCATCCATCTTCAGGATTTTGTCAGATGTGACTATTATTAAGTAGGTAATTTCTTTTATTTATAAGAATAAATTAAGATTTATTAGTTAATTTAGCCGATCTACTAAATATTATTCATTATTATAAAACCTATGTTCTTGTAAAGACGGCCAGAGTAGAGAATCATCAACTCTATACTTTTCTTCGTACCTAATTTATGAGCTGTCATCGAAAATAATTTATTTTTCATGAATAATGAAAGATAGTCATGAATTGAAATAAGCTAGAACTATGAAATGCGTATGGTAACTGTTCACGAAAAAAAAAATAATAACTTGTCATGCCTCTTATAATGCTTCAATTAATATCTTATTTCATGATTTGTTTTATGGTGCACCATACATTTTCTTAAACAAGAACTTGCAAAAATAAAAGCCTCTAATTGAAATATTAGTTAGGCAACCGGATAGAACCTATTGTTCACATTCCTATCTTATCTGTGGGACAATTAAATATTTAAATATTACTCAATCGTCATAAATGTATTACGTTTTACGTGGCATTCCACACTTCCCACCGTATCTTTATAGCTCAGTAAGTCAATGCTCCATTTGATGTGAAATCTTTTTTTTGACGTCTTAAATCCATGCACGTAACTGGTACAAACGTTTGAATGACCTTGCATATTAGCATGCCTTCAATAAAGTTGTTAGCGCCTGGTATCAGACAGATTGTCTCATGAAGTAACGAAAATTTCACTGTGCTGATACTCCGTATCTTTGGCTTAAGCTATAAATGGAACTAGACCTTTTTGTATGTAATCTTAAAGTGGACAACGTTTATTTAAACTTGCTTGGTTTGATAAAACACTTACTGGTTTGGTGGAAAAAAAGCAAAACAAAGAAAAACTAAAATTAAAATTAATATCGTGATAAACCTATTGTTAAATTGGCAATCTAATCAAAGACTCAAAATCAATTAAACCATCGACTTTTACCCAGAAAAAAAACTATTCCATGGCAGCTAATCATTCTATAACAATGGTGAAATAAATCCTAATAGTCTACATGGTTTATTGCGTTGTAATAATATTGCATTGGTCAAAAGTGAGATTCACAAATATTTTTTATATTTCGCTAAAGTCTTTATGAGTGACTCATAGACTATTTTAGCTATATTTATTTTTAATATAAATTTTAAGAGATTCTAAAAAGTACCTAGTTTAACATTTTTAGAACCTTCACAATTTCTATTTTAAAAGAATTGTAGTGAAGTTCCAGATTAATGTCACCTATATTTTTTAAATCTACTAATTAAAAAAAAATGTCTATGTTTACTCTAGCTGTACCTAAGAAAAAGTATAAATCGGAATCATCAGGAAAAAATTGGTTCAATGAACATATAAATGAAACAAAGTAACAGTTTGTTTGCAAGTGATTCACAAGATTAGTTTCGCTGGAATAATTCCTGTTGTATGAGAAGGGGCATGAAAATATGCCAAATTCTAATTTCAAAATAAGTATATTTTGTCTAGGTAAAACATCCTGTAGGTTACCTCATAAAAAAATGTATTTACCTAGTTATGCTTAGGGCTTAGAAGGGCTTTACCTTCTGTGCAGGGTGTGCGGGGCACACGGCGCCGAAAGCAAGGGGCGCCGCGAGGCGTCTCAGAGTCTCAAAAAATTTAATTTCATGTTGATCCCATAGCAAAATTTGTTTAGTTTCATGGGCACATTCACTTCCTCTTTTGTGGGGATTTGCCGTTTTTTGTAACACCTTGTATAACTGTAAGTGCTCAATTTTAATCGAGTGCCCACTAGAGGGCGCCTAGGTCACGATTGCACACGGCGCGACATGGGCTAGACTGGGGCTGGTTATACACACCAAAATCATCATGTTTTGTAAGATGGGTTTAGTTAATTTTTATATTTAAACAATTTTCTCATTTTCGGTTGTCAGTAAAATTGTTTCCAGGCATTCGGAATTGTGGTTGGAAGTCCAATAATATTGACATATTCCAATAATGGTTTTAATTTATTAAACCATATTACGCATATTTTTTATTTTAACATTTTTTTCCAAATTCCTATTTTCTTTTATGCACAATTTTATTAAAGGACTATTGTTCTCATACCTTAATTTTTAACCCTATCATAATATAAAATAATTACACATTCGATGGATGCAGGGGAAAATTTTGGTAATTTCAGGGCTGAAGTTATTTGATTTAGGGGAAAGGTTGTATTTAGGGAAATTTGAGAAAATTTTGAGGTTGCTGGATACTTACCTGGCAACACTGCTTCTAAATCCTAGATTCATTGCTATTATCAATCACATTTAGTAATTGTAAGTGCAATTGAAATAGAATATTTTATTTAAACTTATCCGTTATTTTAGAGTTATCATGATGGTTTTTGGTTTTGTGATTGCAGAACACGCTGATTAAACACGAGTGACGAGATTTCGAGCAAAAAAATACACAACTCGGTGGGCAAACATGAACCATTTTGCTGTCTTGTGAACAATGGATGACATGACTCATAATATTTTTTAATAAAAGCCATGAATATTGATGCACGCTTCTGAAGTAAAAAACAAACAAAAGATTTACTCAAGTTCAAAACTCCTCCATTGCCTGAAGGAACTAGGAAAACCTATAAAGTAATTATGTAACTTGTGAATTTAATTTAAGATTTAATTATAATAGTTTGTAATGGTTTAATAAAACAAGCAGGTAAAAAAAGACAAATGGAAATCTAATAAAGTAGTAAAGAAGGTCTACAGGGAAGGTGGTTTTCGTGGAATATTTTAAGAATATTGAATATTATAATAATATTGAAATTTTGGATTCAGACCATGTCTACCTCTAAAAATATTAGTCAGTTATGATCGTTAATTGAAATGAAATTTGAAACTAGCCAATAAAAATAATTCCAGGGCTTTGTTCAAAAAATGGATAGATATATTAGGCAAATACTTAATGGATGCACATTATTTATTTGTTGAAATATTAATTACATTTTTTTTTTAAACTAGCACAAACAATAATTATTTCAAGAAATACAGACAGCTAAAAATAAAAATATTTTAAATCAGTCAAGTTCTTAGATAAACTTTTTATGTCGATGGATTTTTTTTTTGTTGTAAATTTCAAGGCAGCTGGTAGTCACTTTTATAACACATAATTTTAGAAATAAGCATAGCCTTGCAGTTTCAGACAGCATTCACGTTTTATCTACACCTGTATATATGCAAGTGAGTCATTTCTATTAAGAAGTCCGTGGGTACCATCAAATATTAATTTTTGTCTCTTTCCTCATCATTGACCAAATGCAAATTTAAAATCTGAAATACAGCCCTGCCCTGAGAATCTGATTCTTTATTATTTTGACTCTTTTCCTTTCATTCAAGTTTTCCTAATTTTTGGATACCCATGAAAAGGCTTTTTGGAAGCTCTGATAAAAACTGAAAAATATTAGGGTTGGCTTTAGAAGCTTAGAAATTTCATTCAACTCGTTAAATGTTAACATTACTTGTGGTTTTCCTTTTTCAGTTTATTATAAAAATTATGGCTTTAAAATTAAAATATTTTTCCGACAAATGAGCCGACTTACTCGGCTGTCGGTTGCTTGGTTTACTAGTTGCGTTTAGAAAAGAAGCTACTCATTTTGTTTAGATTAGATTATTTGAAATTGTAGAATATTCAATTTTTATTACTAATTAATGAAGGGATTAAAAAATCCTGATATGTAATTATTGTTTTAT
Source organism: Troilus luridus (assembly GCA_964056705.1). Classification (NCBI taxonomy): domain Eukaryota; kingdom Metazoa; phylum Arthropoda; class Insecta; order Hemiptera; family Pentatomidae; genus Troilus; species Troilus luridus. The sequence continues at coordinate 91,764,770 of OZ057415.1, read as the reverse complement.
CAGATTTAGAAGGACTCACACTATTTGACATGCTTAGTCTAGATGCTTGATGACTTTTTTTAACTTTTGCAATTAAGTTCATTTGTGCAATTAAAATTATGAATATAATTTGTTATGAAGTCTTATCAAAGATGCCAAAAATAATTAATAGCAATATAAAACTGAAATCATAAATATTTTCAGGCGTTTTAAAATTATTATAAATTCAAATCATTGTTTTAATCATTTCATCATCATCACCAGTATTTGATAGCCTTAATAATATTTAATAAATAAATAAGCTTTCTGCTTATAATTATGTAAAAGCTATTGATAAACCATCAAATTATTCTTCATACAAATAACTAAATTATAATGTATAAAATAATAAATTTAGTGCAAATTTCCTTTTCTTCAAATCAGGAAGTTATTCTGTCTGCTATAACTTGTTTGCTTGTTGATAAATTTAATTTAAAGTATAGTAAGTACTCTACATAAGTATTAGATAAAAATGGTGGATTCAGTATACAGGAACTATTGTTTATCTCATTTTTGTTATCAGTAGTTCCCCTACCCTACCTTCTTTCTTGCATGCTGGAACTTATTTACTATATATTAAATAATTTTTAGAACTAGTTTTAATTTTTCACATTTACTGAAATCTAATATTTTTTTCCTGAGTATTTCACTTAAACTACAGATTGGTTTATTAAATAAAGCATTAAATTGAGCATTTCAGTGACTGCTAATAAATAATATGTAGATATATAGTATTTTATATTTAAAATGTGAAGGTTTTTGATTTATAGATGTAAAGTTACACAGAAACATATATTTTTACATTTGTTAATTATCAATATATTATTAATTTACAGTATAATGTTATAAGTTGAATAATCATCAAGCCAGATCACCTCCTTGCACAGCCATTGGTGAAGAAACAGAAACACCAAATAATACTGAATCAAAGACTCTTTATGTATTGTGAGAGGTAAAGGCATTAATTTATTAATAATAAACATAAAATATAAATGTGTTCATATTTTGCCAAGAATTTTTAAAAGTTGATTTATAGCTATGGGGCAATAAAACATTTCATATTCAGTTTTTTATTATATTATCAAGTCATGATGCCCAGATGTCAGAATTGGAATATAATCAGAGGTTCCTAGTCGGGTTTTGGATAGAGAAACAATGTTAAGACTACTACAAAGTAAATATAAAATGTATTTTAAAGTAAAATAAATATTATCCCAAAAAATTAAATAAACTTATTATTATTTAATCAACTAAAATTTGAAATAAAAAATGATACATAGTCATTGTATCACTCCAGGGCCTCCTTCTCAAGCTGTTTTGTTTCCAATCATAGACAGCCCAGTGGTTTAGTATAAATATTTTCTTATAGATCATGTGTCAAGTCTTCTTCGGTGATCTACATTATAATCTTCTTTTACTTACTGTTAAGCAGCAAGACAAAATAGCATCATTGTATTTATAACAACCTTTTTGAAGACCAATAATATTGAATAATTTGAAAATAATTAAAATAAGATAAAGGAATAAAATTAAGACACCAATAATTGAAGCACCGTGTATTGAAAATTATTATCGGATATAATAAAACATAATCACAGTTAAATAATATTATTATGCTACAATTTAGGAAACTTACAAACTAACAATAGAGTCATCTATAAATTATTACAAACCATATTAAATAATTTATATAATTTTAATGACTATGTAAATATGAATTCATAATTAATTAATGAGGGAATACTAAACTAGTAAATTGACTACAGTTAAAATATTACAATAATCATTTAAATCTACATTAATATCATGAGCCTAATAAGACAAAGGTCCAGAAAATCATTGCAGTATAACTAACAATGTACAACCGATAATATTACAAATAATTTGTAATATATTAACAATGAATTTTTGAACCAATGTCTCTGTATTGTAGAACCAACGAGTGCCTAAGTAAAGTGAAGACCACGGCTTTAAACTTAACCACTCACCGAAGAAGGAAGCTACTGTTGAAACATCCGTTTTTTTAAAGGTTTTAAAAGAGGAGGAACAGTTTATTTAGTTATTCTGTTATTTTTTATTGTTTTAATAGATGCCATATGGCACATTTAACTTAAAGCTAACATAACAGATTATATCCAAAGGCGATAGAAACAGGACCCACTAAAACAGCTATTCAGATACACACGAGAACGAACTGAAATCATCAGCGTTGTTTATAACGAAACAGACTAAAGGGAGTAATTTGATTCTACCAGCTTCATTAAAAACAACAACATTAAGTTCATTCTCGACCACAATATAAAACGAATCAGTACAAACAGCGAGGTCGTTTTTTTTTTCAAGACCAAAATGCAGGCACAATATAATTAATAAATTAAATCTAACTGAGCACTTAGCACAAACAGATTGAAACACACATAGGCTATGTCATGTGATTTGATTACAAATTTTAATTATGACACTTAAATGAAAGTTCACATAAATTATAAACTATATGAATAATCTGTTAACAGTATCTGTTATAAAAATGATATGAGCAGTCGATAATTTTGAAAATTTAATTAGAGAAGGTAGTTGTTCAACTACTATGGCTGTATGCTGTGTTAGTGTAAGGTCCGCTATAAATCGAGCTTCCGCTGGACACATCCTTTTTAGTCCTTCGCCTGGTGAGCAGAATAACAAATGCAGCAATCACCATGAGCATTAATACCAAACCAGCAATTGCTATTCCAATAGCAAAATTTCTTTGAGAAATACAAATGTTATTAGGATTATCCAATGCCTGAAAAAAAATATCATAATACAATACTGAAAAAGTCTTATCATCACTATACTATTATTAACTTATCATAAACAATTGTAGTAACAAATAGTGTAAGTTATTGAATAAACAAAAAGAAATATTAAAGACCTTGTGAAACTATAAATTGATCAATTGAAAAAAAAAAAATGAATATACTGCATGCATTTCACTCTCCTTGTACAATTATGCAGCTGCATGAATTAATGCAAATGCAGAGTGTCATATTTTCATTGACAAGGAATCGGTAGCATATGGGTCCAATGTGTTTAATTAGAAAGTATAAAATATAGTTTGTTATAATACATTACATAAATCTATATTTACTTTAAACATACTTTATTACTAAGCAGAAATAATTATTGAAAAATAAATTCCCTAACAATGAATCAAACAGACATCTTATAGGCATCTGCGATCTCACAGTATTTTTAGGGGACAGGATGGTAAACACTGAATTGCAATGTATTGATCTACTAACTGGTAATACCATTACTCATTTTAGAGATGTGTTGTGCCAATTTAAATCATGCGTTAAATGACTTTATTTAATGATTAACTAAGTTTGGTATGATATAACCTGATTTAAACCAATTTTAATTATAATTTTACTCTCTTTGCTAATCTACTTCACTCCTGTAAATAAAATAAAAAATGGCAAACATAGAATCATTAAATTATATCAAACAAAATTATACCCTTTCTCTTTCTACAAGATCTAGCTGTTCTGATCGCGGGGCATCATTGGCTTCATTGACATAAAGACCGCTATAAACTTCAATAGTAGCAGCTTCTTCCGCTTCTCGTTTTCGTCTGTTGGCATTTTGGCAATCAGGAGGCTGGAAATAGAATTAAGGAATTTATAGCCTTAATTAACAAAAAAAAAAAATAATACTATTTTCTACATTACATTCCTAACAATAAAATCTTTAATAGTAAAACATATAACCATGTGAATGTTTTTTTATAATTAGGTTATCTATATAATGAATAATCAAGAAAATAGATTCATTTGGGACGATATAATACTTAATTGTCTTGTATTTTTACATTTTCTATTTTAAGACTTATTAATAGATTAAATAGGGATGTTATATACCATACCGAATGAAATAGTAATTTTTGATTACTGGAATATTTAAACGTTAATATATTAGATGGGAATAGAAAACTCCATGTTAAAATACTCTCAATAGAAAAATTTGCATATATGCCGCTTCCGAATACACTAAGGATATAATACAAATCATAAAAAGGCGTGAACAGTTTTTTATATTAATTCATTTACAAGATATGAAATTTAAATAGTCGAGTAAAAATTAATTCAAATATTGCTTATATAAATTACAAGTTTAACATGATACTAATTTAAATTATGCAAAGAATATTACTAGATTTTAATTAGGTACCATTTACTTATTTTAAATTAAAAAATATATTGATAGATTATAATCAATGATTTAATGATTTTATTTCTATATGTATTGAAATTCTATGTTAATGGTGGTTTTCGGTATCATACTTAAGAAACGAGATCAGAATACAAATGCATATATTTTAAAATATATAATTAATATTTATGCTCACCAATAATTTCTTTATAAGACGAGGTGGGATAAGTGTGTTGGTATGGTATGTGTGTAAACAGACAGTATAATAGTTTTTACAATAAATGTCAAAATGAAATTATAACTATTGCCAAGAAATATTACCAGTGAATTTTATTAACATTACAGCGAAGTAGAACATATCAGGGTCCAAAAAGTATAACCTCAGTGACACAAGATTTGGATCCTTTAGATTATCTAGGAAAGTGAAACAGTGTGACAGTTTGAGCCCTCTCCTTTTTAATATTGCTATGAACCAAGAATGGAAAATAGGCTAAAACTATGAAAAACTAAGAACCTACTTTCAGAGCTAATCCAAAGCTTCATTTATGCAGGTGGGCTTGAATATCTACAAGCAGCTGTTGATGAATAGTCAGAAAAAATGAAATGAAAATGATTTAGAAGAAATCATAGTTTTTTTTATTAAAGATTTTCTACAACTTAGTTGTTTTACGCATCTAAAATCCTAGAGAAAATAAAATAAAACAGATCAACGGCTTGAAATTAAAGTGCCATACAGGGAATCATGATGATGGATAATTACGAAATGGACAAACTAACCATTAGATATTGAGCCAAATAAAAAAACTAAATGGTAATTTTTCCAAATAATAAATAATAATACTAATAGCCCAATAAGAAACAACAACAAAGAAAGAGACAAAGCTTCATCTTAACTCAGTGTTCTTACTTCTACTTCTTTATGAGTCAGAAAACTGGACATGGAAAGAAACATGTGAGCCTAGTTAACATAGTGGAAATGAGATAGGATTGAAGAAGAAATAACAGCAATCTGGCTCATATGTCGAGCCGCGCTAAGGAGATAGTGAAATAAGAATAAATCAATAAATATTGAACATTTATTGAGCATTTCAACTCTATCGATATCAAAATACACTGTTTAGAAGCTAGGTATGCCAAGTTCACCTTAATATAGTAGCTTCAATATACTTACTGGTGGGCATGATGATTTGAGACAGAGATGAACATTGCAATGATAATACACAGAATCTGTGTATGGAAATTTGTGGGCTTGAAAATCGACTTTAGCAGAGTTTCCGTCTGAACTGTATTCAAAAGGTCCCATAATTTCACGATCAACTGCACATCTGAAGAAATAAATAGATGTTATTATTTTCTTTGAAAGATTAGTATGAATACTGACAATTTTTTGTATATGTTAATCTAATGAAGTAAATATAAATAACTTGCCCATAGTCATCAATTAGAGGCTGCGAAGCCGAATTGGTTGCATCTGTCACAGAGCAATGTGTGAGGCGCATTGAATAGACATCTTGAGTGTCGATAGAAACTCTCAAAGTCAACTGTTCGCCGATTTTTACATTCTGCGCAACTTCATTTCCTTGATAAATTACCATTGTACAGCCCGGCATAGGTGCAGTACCGAGCAACAATGTCGGTTCCAATGTACTAGAAATAAAAGCATTGAGGTATTGTAATTATTAAAACCAGTTGATAACAAAATAAAAAGCAAATGAAAAAATGTATTTGTTGATTGATTCAAAGTTTTGAGAAAACACAATTCAGATTATTTTAGACTAAGGGTTTCCAATATTTTTGGGGGTAGTGATTTCATTTTTTTTTTTAAGTTCCTTTATAAGATTATCATATAGGATTCACCTTTTACTTACTCATCATTCTACCCATAGAGTTCTTAAGATTAGAGACATTAGTCTCAAAATTCATTAGTAAAATAATCTAAATATAGAAAACAGACCATCATGAAATTGTTAAAATGCTAAAAGATACAAGCGATACTATAATATATAATATATAATATACACATATTATATGCCTGCAAGAGGGTTCAACAGTTTGGGCATATCAAAAAGAAATGATTTATCCTGTATATACGTATTACAATCATATTGAAAGTGATAGAGCTGTACATCGAGAGAATTCAAGAAATTTATTGAATTATTTAATATCTACTAAGTGTCCATCCAAAGAGATCTAAAAAGATCCTTCTCTAAATCATTATCATTTGTGTTACAGAAATATACCCATATGACTAACATTTTATTTTAGGATAAACATGAGATCACTTAAAGCAGACGTTCCCAGACTTTTTTCCTCATAGATCACTTTCAAAATTTAGCTGGTTTCGGTAGACCCTCTGCAGCTACATTTCTTCCATAGTCCCAAAATTCGACAACAAATGTGAAGATTTAGAAATCATAAGGCAGTCTTACTCAAAAAAATATGGCTATTTTAACACAATAGGATTACCTAATTAATTATTGCAATGAAATAAACAAAGTACCGACGGCAAACTGATTCTAATTATTAAAAGCATTTTTTTGTCATGCCAATGTAGACCCCCATCGAGTCTCACTTGGACCCCTAGTGGTCCACCTGAACCACTTTGGGAACTAAGGACTTACAGAAACAAACTTTAAATATATATTTAAAAAAAAATTAGCATAATTCAAATGATATTCACGTCAACTTTAAAACATATAAAAAATTTTTGGGGCATGACAATTTTGATCACTATGAACTCTGGGAATCCAAAAAATCTGATATTTCTTAATTACTCAATGAATCATCCCTAGTTAAAATTAATCTCAATCAAGCATTTATAATAAACCATATTAGATGAAATTTAACGTCCTCCCTTTTTTTTTTTATAAAGGATATACACTTACTTAACATTAATGTCGTTCGTAACTAGTTTTTCCCTTGTCGTATATTTACACCTCACATGAAACCCTTTACCCTGGCTAGTAACCAACTTCCTGTGGGGCTGGACTACAATGGTGTTGTAATATTCCACTGTACCGTCATCCTGAAAAAAAAAGTAAGCAAATTATTAAGCAGATAATGTATTAACAAAAAAAAAAATCCAGATAAACATAATTAAAAATGAAGAAAGAAAACCTTTAAGCTCTTTTTGTGATGAGTGATTTATTATTAATATGATTATATTAATAATTATAATAAAAATCATTATTAAGGCTCATCAAGCAGTTGTCTTGGACACAGCTAGGATAGTTAACAATTTTATGAATGTTAAATAAAAACTTCAGGTGGTTGGACTTATACACCATCCAGTTTTAACCCACAAATCTGTGGAAAAAACAGATAATAATAATGGATTTGTTTAAAAATATTAATGTACATCCAGTACATCCATAATTCAAAGGGTGAAAAGGAGATTCTTTTGCAATAAAATAACAAAAATTATTACTAGTAATACTTTTGCAATAAAATAAGAAATAAATTAGTTAATAAGTCTAAACAATTTGTTACTACTATATTATTGACGCTGATGATATGATAAACATTCATGGATGATACAATCCATTCATTCAATTGAATGTAATAATCTTAAAAGTTCATAGGCTGGACTTAAAAGTTTCATTTGTCCATCCTTCTGCACTCTTCTAAAAAAAGTAAACAGTTTTAGATTTTAAGTAATAAATTTCGGATTAAATAGTTTTTGTCAATATATCTATTCCTGTTATTGACTGAATACAGGTCAATGTACTAAAAAAAAAATTACTATTTGCTTTGTATATTTTTTTTCCTTGGAATATTAACAATGTCCTGGGTAATTGCCCCCATAACCTCTCCCCAGTTCCTGTCAAGGAACTTTAATATTTTAGAGAAATACTAAAATGATGACTCATTAATGACATTAACATTAAAGGGCTTTGGAGTCAATTAAGTAGCCCAGAGAGTGTCAAGGCCCTAGGTTGTTTCCTCTCTTAAAGGTTACTAGTTCTCTTAACAAGGTTTCAAACTTCCTATATATATATTAAAATGTCAGAGGAAAGCTCCTTCTTATGAAACGCTACAGGAGTTGTAATTTACGAAACTCCCTTATGCAATCTATTTTTGTAAACAAGACCATCTCTTTCTATTTTGGTGTCTGTATTAAACATAAAAATAAACATGAAGAAATCGCATGATCCACAATGTTGCTTGGGGTTACAGAAATTAAACCGAGTTCGGAAATAACTACTAACATGTATTATTTATTAGAAATTTCCCAAACCCTAAAAAATTTCACCGAATCTGCTTTTATGAATAAGTCGACTCATATATTATTTTTAAATGAGATAACAATTTTTATATATTTCATGCACATATTATTCATTTAATAATATGAAGCGTTATTTCATAAACTGTTGTTGACTTTAGAGCTTTAAAACGTTTAACTCAATATAAAATTTTGCATTAAATTTATAAAATAAAAAAAATTGATCTACTAACTACCATTAAAATTTTTATATCTTCAAATTGGGGGTTTAACAGCCCAAATAAATAAATTTTATTATTTATTTGTAATAGAATTATTTTAAAGATACCATTTTGTGATCCTTTGTTTAATAACAAAACGAACACAAGAATGTATGATCTGAATATGTTAATGTTATTTATGGAACCTTACGAAGGTAACTAAGTATGTTCGTGATGTTTTAGAACCTTCCGTTTGCGAAAAAGAACGAAGAAACATCACATCAGCGTACTAATGACTTAGAATACTAATGGAGATCCATCTGGAAGTGATTATTATTCGAAAACATCCACTTAAGGTAAGCAATTTGCAGTGAGGAGCCTTGCCGAGTCCTTCGCCATTGTTGAGCTGACTCACATAATCCTAAATGAAGGTAGCACTAACACATCCTCAACGATATTAGACTATTCGAAGTGCTCAGGATCTAAAACGGATAACTCCGGGATTGAGTTTTCCACATTTTTTGCTACTTTAGTCAAGCAATTTAATATAAAATTGACACTTGGCCGCCTCATTCGCCATGGTTTAAGTCCGGTGGTGTACCTGAAGTTTTGAATATATAAAATGTCTTGATTAAACAAGCGAAAACAGTCAATTTTTGGAGCTATCCGCTTTTGATCCTGAATGCCTCGTGAGTAATATATTTATATATTTGATTTGAGCTATTTAGAATACTTAAAAGTACATTTATATAGCGCAAAACTAATACAAAAGTTATGAAGGGGTATTTTCATAACTAATTGATAATTAGTTAATCGTAAGACAGAAATTAAGAATTCTGAAAGTCGAATTTTCTCCGAAATGAGTTTCATGTATTTAGGAAACGCACTCGTGTTGTTTTCGTAGTGAAGAAGGAGCTAAGTCAGGCATTGTCTTGAAATGGAGTTATTTGTTATATTACAACTCCATTTCAAGCCAAAAGCTACTGGAATGACATGATTCCCCTCCCCTCAATACAATTAGCTCTCACCTGACAAAATTCGACTTAACTACTTATCCTCTACGGCTACAGATATATCATCATGTAACGAAAAAAGATACGTTGATACAAGAACAGTCACTGCTTGCATAAGTTCATGGTAACACGAAGCCATCGTTTCATTAATATAAACTTATCGAACTTTCTTAACTTCTGTATTACATAACAGTTTGAGAAATATTTCTATCTTCATTACCAACAGGCATTACTTGATACAGGGTACGGAGAGATTAAACGGGTTGACTCAAAAATTAAAATGTGGATAAAGATCCTATAAGGTCACTTGTGGTCTATTGATTAGCACACCAACTATGCCCAAGATCGCGTGTTCGCAGCCCGGCAGGTGGCCACAGGATTTTTGAAAGGGAGTAAATCATCCTTGGTTATGCCGTCCATCAGAAGGGAAGTTAAATGGGGGTCGCGAGCCTGTTCGGTGTCGGTACACCGATACATTCAAATTAGATGTTAGATATATTTAGATTCTATGGTGTTAAGAGATTAACTTCGTCTCGGAACAAAAAGCACTTGTCTTGCTTAAATTCTCTATTTCTCAGTTGGTCGGATAAATCATGGCTCTAAAAGATCTGAAGTGGACACTACATGACTTGTTGTCCGCCTAATATTCTATTCTTCAATGGTTCAAAAATTTAGAGCTCCCAATGTAGCATCGTCCGATTAACCATAACAGCACAAGGTGACATTGAATGAACAAACAATGGTTCAAAAACTCTTATGTTGTAAAACGAAGAATAAATCTATGTGTTAGCTGTTACCAAATAAATTTATAATTATTAACTAATGAGATAAAAAAAAATTGAAAAAAATACCACTTTCATTAGCATATTATTGCTAATCCAATAACAAAGACTATACAACAAAGAAGTATCTCAGATATGACTGTCAACATTTCATATTAAAGAAAACATAGGGTCATACAGATGCAGAGTACAGAAATCACATCTCAAACCAACAGTTATTAAAATTCTAAATTTTAAAATTATATTTATAGTGTAGAAAATATAATACTCTTAAAGTGTCGACATAATTGTAAGTGTGAATTTTAATAATAAATGTCAGATCGAATGGATAACCTTGTATCAAGGCTGGAAAATAATTGGTTTCATTCCCAAACTACTGAAACAAAATATTGCAAACTATGTCTATAAAAATATTGATTATGATTATAGAACATAATTAATGACAAAATAATATAAGTATATATAATTTAAATTTTAAAAGTTAGAGCTTGAACCAATTTTCAGTTGGCAACACTGAGAAAACCTATACGTGAGGGGAACATTATACTGCCGGCGTCCTTGGAGCAGGCTACTCGAAGGAAATCTACAGGCCTGTTCACCGTAATATCTTTCATAATTATTTTCACACTCTTTTTTTTCAGCCATTTTATAGCTCAGGTCTTTGTGAAAAAAATCTTTGACTAGTAAGGTATCTTTCTATTTTAAACTAGCAAGATCCTTAATTAAATTGAATCGGGTACACTATTCTAACATCACTAGCAATTAAAGATTAAATTAATTATAGGAAAAACTCAAAGTTAAATTTTCGGGCGAATTAAGTATGTCTATAGTTCTAACTTGCTTAATTTCGCTACTTTATCCGATTGGTGACAAACTGCAAAGAAAATTGATTTAGCCTTTTTGTTGATTGATATCGAGTTTATTGCAATACTATCTCAACGCGTTATCGTCTGTGATTACACGATTTGCCTATTAAGTTTTCATGTTCCGTTATTTCTAATTAATAATTTTCAATGTATTGAAAAAGTATCATTTATAATAAAACCATTGCGTTACGTTCTGAGGCACTCAAAACTGATAGTCCGTATGCAACCACTTATTTGATGATTTATTACCAACTTGAACAGCTTATGCCTCGCAAACTTACAAACAGCTTAAGCCTCGCAAGGATGATGGAGCTGTCTGGGAAGACTTTGCGAATTTTGGAACGAGTGAGTACTGCAATGTATAACTGGTGGGTCATTTGTTTTAACTGAGTTTTCATTAGTTTTGGATTCATTTCTAAGCGCCACAGGTAAATCGGAACGTGCAGATGTCTCTATAAAGCGGTAGTCTTGGGTATTCTGTTCCCTGCGTATAGAAGACAGGATTCCTTACAGAGACTGGGTGTATGGGGAATCACAAGGAGATACAGAACGGTGCCTCACGATGGCTCTGGACTTTGTCTTCCATGAAAACGTTTTATGTTTGCAGAGACAAGACTGTTTCATGGGCAATATCTAGAACAAGAATGAATTTCGCCGGATGGTGCAAGGCTACAAGGGTTATGGGTTGGGAGAAGAATCCAAAAGACGAATGGGACCTCGGTCGGAGGAACTGAAGAAGGCACTGGGCTCAAAAGATCGAGGCAAGGAAAATAATATCGACCATAGTAGCTATGTACGAATGCAAAGAACAAAAAGCAATCTAGTATATGATGTATAATTGATATAACTTACCATGCTAGAACTCATGGTGTTGCAGGCACTCAGAGGAAGCTCGTAGTTGAGAGGCCCTAAGGCCCTGCTGTACTGGGACATGCAAGAGGAGTTCCTCCCCAGCCCGCGGGGGTAAATCATCCCGTCGAACATCCCGTTGTTTGTTCGCACTGTTATCGACATCTGTTCGCTCTTGCAATTGACTCGCACTTCGGGGTTTATACTAGGCGCACCTGAAACCAAAAAATAATATAAACAAATAAGTTAACTGCTTATGTATTCACTGAAAACTACAAGTATACTGAACAAGTAAATATGGATCATGATGTATTGTTATCATCTAAATGGAGGAAAAACAGATAAACCAGAGGATTATCTGGAATGAAAGATGAAGCAAGGATCTTTAGGAACTAAAGGGTTTGAGTAGAGCATAATTGGAAAGATAGAAAAATGTAAGATTATTTTATTGCAGAGAAAGTAAGTAGCTTTGGAAGATTTATATATATGTGGAGATGCATGATCGCAGATGTAGCAAATGTCAAGAAATTAGTTAAGAATTATTTTATAATATATCGTATGACGATTAATATAATATTTTGATTCCTTTTTTTTTTGTTATAACACCTACATATATTATAAGTGTCAACTCCTGATCCCACCAGCCCTGAAGAAGAACTGCAATGTGGGTCGAAACTTCGGCTTCTAAATAAACAGTTCTCTCAATGTAAGAGAATTTTTTTACCTCAACCCGGACCATTTTTTCGCTCTTACTTATATTATATTCCTTTGTTGATATACAAAGTTGCACATTCGACTTCTGAACTAACTCTTCCTGTAGCCGAATTATCTTATATATTGATATTTTTGTATGCTAAATCGTAATTCTAACACTTGATCCAAATTCATTCTAAAATCAACGAATTTTTATAAATTTGGACAACGCCAGCAGGACAAAGAACTTGTGGAGTTGATTCGGTTTTATAGTAAATATAGTTATGGTGTTTAGGAAGGAGGTTGTAGCACTCAGCGTATGGAGCGCTAAGTTGCTGTGCTGAAGGTCCAGCATTGGTAGATGAATTAATTAATCCGTTAAAAGCCACAATTTTTACATGTATATTTAGGATTACTGGTTGTAAGGAATTAACTAGGATTGATATTTCATATTAAAATATGAATATCAACAATGATGTTCCCCCAAAGGAATGAGAGGCATATTCAGTAGGCACTGGAGCGTGGACAGATGTGGTTATCCAAGGCCATTACGATCCGACGAATTGAGATAATTGAAGAGCGATAAATTGACCATTGGAATAAGAAGAAGACGAGGGACACCTGAAGTGGATGTGAGTCAGTGAAAGGTGAAGAACCTTGAGGTCGCCCCGACCAGTTCTGCAGCCTTACCAATAGCCATCCTTTGTGTCTGTATCTTCTCTTCCATCTGGTACTAATGATCTCTGTATGTACCTTCTTATCTTAGTCTTCTTGGTACTTGTGCAGCAGGAGGTACATTGACCACTATAAGGAACGCAGAAGTAAGCTATAAAAGAGTACGTTATCTGTAACTTTAGACTTAAGGATGTCCAGCCAACCCCAGGAAGAGGAAATTATACGTCAATTATTCGCCATAGAAGTCTCAGTAATTTATATATATTCTAGTATCCTGCCAATCGAAAAAATATTATTATTATAGTTTTATGTATATTTTTATATATTTGCACCTGCACAGTATCCAGTGAATTTGATCTAAATAATTATTTTTATCCTCGATTTGCAGGAATACGATTTTTTTTTTAACTCGTAATAGTATCTGATCTATGTATCTAAGACGTTTTTTTTATAAACTTTTTATAGGAAGCCGAGTTACAGAGAAAGAGAAATGACGAGAGGATTTTGATTTGTTGAAGAGTAAAATGTGTATTTTTGGTTTATTATTATCAATATCAACATTAGTAATCGACTTACAAGAAAAAAAATGTAATTCTATCTCTAAATTTGAGGTGCTTCGCGTTTCTGCGATACATAATAATTGATTTTAATATATTTGGCTTCAATATCACAAGATGATCTCCATAACTCGATGTTACCACTTTGGCACATTATTACTTTCCTGTGTACTAAGTCATAAGTTAAGAAAGTTATGAACCAATGTACCTATAGAAATTTCTTTGGGATTATGTGAGTAAGATTGCCTCAAATAGAAACTAAATGCATTTGTCGACCATTGATCTCCTTGCGTTTGCATATATCGAGATTTTGATAATTCCCTAACAGTTTTATGTGTAGTTTTAGTCATATATACAACGTTATTTTATTTATTTTTTACCAGGCATCGATTGTAAAAAGTTTCATTTTGTAATTTTAAAACCCTAGAATATAAGTGTATCCACAAAGGCATATTACAAAACACCTAACTACTTGCTGAGATTTAGAACCAAACCTTTTGCAAGCACCCACAGAGGGCATCGACTATCGAACCATATCATGAAGGTTAGTGGTCGAAAATTCAACTACATCATCCTTGAAGGTCATCAATGGTCCACCACAAAAAAGAAAACAGAAAAAAGCGTGCAGTTCAATTAGGAAATATGATTATAGGGCCAATGGATATCATTGATGATTTAGTTCAGAGGCTCCCAAACTTTTTTGTATCATTGCCACTCCTGTTGAAACGAAAGCCTCATTTTATGGGCATATAATAAAACAAAACAACAAGTATCACATTGAGAACAAAACATTAATTTTTATTGTTACAAGATACAATATTATAACTTTCAATTAAAGATAAAGAAGCGCTAATAAGAGAAAAACAACTAAAAATAAGCAAGAATTTGTTTTATTTTCACCTGACCTCCCCCTGACTTGTCCTCGCCCCAGGTTGGGGAACTCTTGATGTAGTAGAAGAAATGATGTCGATTGAAATTAAAAAAGTTAAGTAACAGTTATAAGTGTTTCAAAGAATAACTTTACAAGAGCCTAGAAAGAGAAACTCTATAATTAACAGGTGTAAATTGGATCGTAAATATCGAGACCTGTTATAGCTCTAACCAGGTTCTTGTAATAACCATCTATATCTCTTCAAGTTCTTCCTTACATCTTACATCTATACGGTAGGGGTTAGGATCCATGGATCATGAAAAATAATAGGTTGTTACTAAAGTCTTTTGGCATGAACACAACTCTTTAACTAACCAACTCACATAATTAATCCTGTAAGATTTTTTTACTCTACTATTTCTCTATCTCCCCTACTATTTATGTCAATTCTTACTTAAACTAATTCTTTAGTTTCTTGTTACTTGAATTGTCTTCATCAGAGGTCAGTCATATTTTTTAAAATCCACGTCAGTAGAATAAATCGTGAATCGTATTTTGAGACATTAGTTGACATAAGACTCGCAGATAAACCCAGATCAGGTCGCCCATCGGTTGACTCTAATGGTGGTGCAAAGGACTTAAACCTTTTCTGTTTTGGGCTAAGCAGAGCTTATTCGGTTTTGAGTGAAAAGTACTACGCTTTGGTCAAAAGTAACCAACCCATTTTACAACACTACATTGACCCTTCACATTAAGTTTGTTTGACCAACAAAAATTATAGTAACTGCAAGAAGTAAACGTTTTGCTTCATCCTGCATAAAGCCCAGACATTGCACCAACAGATTATGGTTTGTTTAGATCATCAGCTCATTACGGGTCGGATCTTTGATAATTATAAGGAGGTAAAACTTGAATATGGGACTGTTTTACTGTTCTTTGGCTCAAAACCTAAGAATTGGGACACGACATTAAGTCTAACTATTTGAAAGATGGGTGAAACTAGGTAAACGCAATGGAATTCAAAAAGAGTAAAGTCTTTGGTTATGGCGTCCTTACAGACGTAAAATGGGTGTCCTGAGCCCATCGGTGTCAAGTACTCCTTAAACATCCCTGTCAAAATTATACATGGATAGGCAAAATTTAAGGTACCCACTGTAGCATAGTCAGATTAACCAAAGTAACGTACAGTGACTGTTACAGTGTACTGTTACGCTTAAAATATGTAATTTGAAATAAAACTAGCTTTATACACAAGGGCTGTAGCAACCATCTAGATTTTGGATCGTATATTGATAATTCTTATTAATATACAGAAAAAAGTTATATATTACTTATAAGACAATACATTTAACATTTATACATACGACTATTTATTTTAAGAGTTTATATAATTGTAATTAGCAGTCCCTCATAATAAATTAGTTACTACTATCACATCCGTCATGTCCTTAGTATAAATTTCGTGAAAATCGGACGTGAAAATAAAAGTTTAACGGTTTAATGAAAAACCTGTGAATAAATTTAAATTCGAAACAGGGCTCATTACCGTTGATACAACCTTGACACCGATGGTCAGATTCTCATTAGGGATAGAGCTAATGTTGATTCCATTTCGTTAATGAGAAAGTGTATATTGTACGGAAACAAATAGTTAAAAGATAATTAACTACAAAAGATATCATATAGTGATCAGATAGATTTTATATGGTTTCAAACTGTTTTTCGAATCCTACACTACCAAAGAAAAATAGTTGAAGTTCCAAGCCAAATCAGATTTTTACATTAAAAGTCTAAGATACATTATTATATTTTAGAAAGTATTAACTAAATCATCCATTGATGTTATTATTCACCTATTATAAACAAATTAATTAATTATTATTCCCAAACTGAAGTTAAACTGATCCTAAATGAAAATTGTTTTATATTCGGTCAGGTTATTGTTTAATTTATAAATAAAAAGCAAACAGCTCATAGATCTTTTCAATTCAAAATAAGGTCCATTGATCTGAAAAACAATGGTGATTTGTAACACGATATGGAACAAAATTAAATTAAATATTTTCATGATTCTAAACTGTTTAAATAATAATAACTTAAAATGTTTATTTAATTTTAAACAACTCAGTAATTTTCTATCAAAAATTAATAATTTTTCTCCGACACTCAAAAACAGAAGTTTCTTCGACGTTTTAATATAAATTTTAACAAAATTTTTTAATAAAAAAACCATTTCATTTCAAATCTAACGGTTTGCCCTACCAAACAGGTGTTTAAATTAATATTTTCGAAAAAGATTTATCTGTATAATTCCTTATAATAAATATATTTACAAAAAAAGAATCTTTATTATGCAACCTTTAATAATCTAAAAGCAGATATTAACATTTAACAGAAAACATCCGTAACGTGAAAAATTTCAAAGATAAAATATACTTTCTGATAATTTTTTGGGGAAAATAAATAATCAAGAAAAAATTGTGAAGAATAAAATATTTCCAGTGAAATTAATCTTGTTATACATAAATGGAATAGAATAATACATATAAAATAATTAATTAATTGAGAGAAAGTCACTTGTTGATGATGTAGGACATACGTTGCCCAAGAGCCATTAATAGTTATCAGTAAGCAGGGCATAAAGTAATAGATTGAATGCCTTTTATGTTCAGTCAGGCTCAAAATGAGATGTACTATCCGTATGTAGTTCTGTCAAGACAGGTTGCGTTAAAAAATTGTTTTAATTACATGGCTAATTGTTGTATTTTAGACTCAAACTAACTTAATGTAGTTTGTAATAATATAGAAGGTTACACAACATATTCAGAGTCTGCAACTAATTATTATATAATAATGACATTTATTAATAACCTATATTAATATAGAAACTAGTGATGTGCCGGATCGTTAACAAAGTATATCCGCGGATACGGATCCGAATACGAATATTTGGTGTCAAGATCCGCGGATACGGATACGGATACGGATCTCAACTTTTTTACTCAATCGATGTCGGTGCCTTTGACCTTGATAGTTGTCGCCACTTGACACTTTTCTTGACAGAAAGGACGGTACATTTTTTGAGTTTTCGACTTGCACTGCGCGGCATTGGTAACGTTTGTGTTTGGTAGTGAGTTATAAAATTGTCAACAAAGAAGTTTTTTTTTAAACCTTGAAAGGATTGGCTGAGTCAAATGTTAAATGTCAATAGTTTTTCACTGCTACCTAATAATCTTTATTAAGGTTTATTATAAATTTATTGAAAACCTCTTAGGTACCTATTAGTATCACCATAAACAACAACTTTTGTTCTGGACATACATCGAAAAAATTTTGTTTCTCCATAAAAACTAAGATCAGTTGATCGGTCATTTGAATGGAGGACTGAATTTTTTTTCATTTCAACGTTGGCCAGTACAAAAGTTGCTGCTTATAGGGTAATTAACACGTAATACAGTTTGACACATAGAGTTTTGAAGTGAATATAAAATAACCCTATAAAATTTCATCTATGCATTGAAAATTAATAAGATAAAAGATCTGTAAAAGATTCTCCAAAAAAGTCACGGATACGGATCTTTCTTCTCCCTCGGATATCCGCGGATAGGGATATCCGACACATCACTAATGGAGACATATTATAAACATACGTAAATTTAATCTCTTTTCTTGTAACTTTTTTACATTTTATTTATTTTTTTGGAACTTATGTTATATTATGTTATGAAATACTTTCTGATTTTTATTATGTAGCCATTTCGCCAAATGTATGTATTTTTTTTGTGTATGTTTCTTACTCTAAACAGACCTAGACCGAGAATAAAATTATTTTTCTATTCTATTCTATATAAAATTTTACTTCACTACAACCCTTAAGTGGATTCGGGTTAAGTACATGGCATATATTGTATAGTTTCTGTACAAGGAGATAAGTACTTTCCCGAGATCACGCTCAACCTCCAGGTTTTCCCCCAGATGGAGAACACATTATAGAGAATCGGTGAGCAGGAGGGTCTGCAAATCCCTTGGGACCGATTCACAGCTGTTATTAGAACAAATAATTTTTTACATGAGTCGCTCTGGAACTCGGACCCTAGAGATCAGGTAACATGTATAAGGCTACACCTACATTGGATCCGATTCGGCGCGACGGGATTCTACCACATACGATGCTGGGGTGTATACATTATACATATTTTACTATAATGTATAGTATATTAAAAATAATTAATAAATAATATTAATTTTATAAATTTAAAGAACCAAATGTTATAACTCTCGATATATTTCAGTCATTTGGTTTGCTAGCGACTTCCCATCGTATTACACCGGATCCAATGTAGGTGTACCCTAAGGCGTGTGAATTCTTTCATTCTATCCCATCACGACTTACGCTTATTCAACTAACTTGTGAAATTGCACTAAGTACTTTGCTTAAACTGTACGAGAGGTAGCTTAACCAACAAAAATGCTTTACCATGATCTCTTCTGTTATACATTTTAAAAATTATTGGCCTGTGATGTTGCTAGGCTGCCGTGACCTAATACCAAAGGACACCTACTGACCTTCCGATCTTCTTTCATTAGGTTAACACAATTCTACCGAGGTCATATCATCTTACTAATCTTTTTTCAAAACCAACGGTAATAAATATAATGCAATAAAATATTATAGTATATCATTAACAAAAAGCAACACCATTTCCTACAGGGTGGAAGAAACACCCTAAAAACTGTATCTATTGTAATACAACCTGAATCTAAGGCTAACTATAATTATATAGATTTTTTATTACGGTATATTAAAGTAATAAAATATAGTTTTAAGAAAGTAAAAAAAATAAATATCCAGTTACGATACAGTAATCACAATTACTTCATATTTTTTGTTTTTCAAGAACAACAGTTGTGGAGGGGTGTGATTTGTCCAAGATCACGCTCAAATGGCAAACTCTTCTCCAATCAAGGGTGCTCAACACGGAACTGGTAGCACAGCAACTCACCGCTAAATACGCTAGGCTACCTATAATACACTAGCTATTATATTTATATTTTAAATATAATGTAGAACATAATTCAGAACTAGATACTCTATAAACGATTATGTAGAAGTGGTAAATAGATATAAATATTACAATAATGATCCATAATAGGGTCAAAGTAACCTTTCAAATCAAACAGGTTTTTAAAAAAAAAAAACCAGATGTTAAATAACTGTTTCAAACTGGTTGGCCTTTCCTCAACAGTTGTGTAGAATAAAAATTAAGCATTGTCTTTTTGTTACTTGTAGGTGCCATTAGTAAGTTAGTTGACCTTTAAGGGATATTTTATTAGGTTATACATGATTTTTTTAAATTAAGTTTTAGATTATTAATTTTAGTTTTGTTTGATTATTTTTTACTAGTATCAGTAAGAGTAGACCATAGACTCAACTGATAAATGCTCAAGAAAATGATTAGCGGTCAGTTTAATGTAAATATCATAAAATCTAAGTTATCTAGTGTTTATTTGTATAATGATACCTAAACCTAAAAAAAAAGCCGGAATACCCTTCCTCTTACCATGTATGGGTAAAATCCTGGAAAAGCTCATCCTGAAACGATTGTACCCCTTTCTTGATGCAAACCACATTATACCAGATCACCAGTTCGGATTCCGAACATCCCACTCCACTGTCCAGCAATGTCATCGTGTGGTGGACGTTGTTTCCTCTGCATTGGAACGTAGATCATATTGTTTAGCGGTATTTCTTGACGTGGAACAGGCTTTTGAGCGAGTCCCGGGATCGCTTTAAATACTTTGCCAATTCCTACCTCCTACATCATTTCTCATTATTCAATCCTATCTCACTAACAGGTCATTCAAAGTAAATCACAATTATGTATATTCATCCCTCTTTCCTCTATCCGCTGGTGTTCCTCAAGGCAGTATCCTTGCCCCAATCATCTGCACAGTTTATACAGCTGACATCCCAACTCATCCTAATACTATCCTTACCACGTATGCCGATGACACATGTCTATTATCAGTCAACTTGATCCAGTTATAGCATCCCATTCTCTTCAATCTCATATCACCGATCTTGAAAAATGGTGTCAAAATAAATTCCCACTCACTAAATATAAATAACTTTTACTCACCGTCGTAAACCAATGTCTTCCTTTCCTCCTGTATCATTTAATAACATCCCACTGATTCCTGTAGAACAGGTCCGGTACTTAGGACTACACCTTGACGAAAGATTAACTTGGAATCCGCATACTAGATTGAAACGACAAGAAACAGCACGCCGTTTCAGGCTACTTCAACATTTACTAGACAAACGTTCCAAGCTCTCCATTAATTACAAAAGACTCATATACATGACAATCATTAGACCCATCTCGACTTACGGGATAGAGTTTGGGGCTCCACTAAACCATCGTATTCCTCTCGTATTCAATCCTTACAATCCAAAATCCTTCATAAATGCTCCTTACTTTGTTACGAACAAAATAATCCATAATGACAATAATGTCCCATTTGTTGCTGATCTGGCCCGAATCCGATATGAATCTTTTCTTGACAAACTTCATTCCTACTCAAACCCACTAGTTTCAAACCTAGCAACTTCTTCAATTCCTCCGAGGCGACTGAAAAGAAGATGGCCTCGTGATCTAGAAGTTGAACTTGCTATTTGAGTACTACCATTGGCTAGTTTCTCTACTTGCCTTTATCTCGTGTCATTATTCATCTGTCATTATATTTACTGGATGTATTCTATTATACAGTTGTAAATCTCAATAAATAACATCAAACAAATTATTTGTAGAAGTTTCGATCCACACTTATGTCTTTGTCAAGCCAAGAAAAGTACATAACATTTATAAATATTTCAATTTTGTAACATACAACCTTTTTAAGGGTACACATTTTATAAAGGCTGGATGCGCCCCAGAACGATCTGTAGATCCCATAAAATCATTCGTGGCTGTTAATAGATTCACTAAAATTTATCTGCAACAGGGGAGCGGAGTGGCTCGATGGTAGAGCTCTGAGTTGCCTTGCCGAATATCTTGGTTCAATTCCGCTGCGGGCAAGACTTTTATTTAGAGGTGGGTCATATAGGATCTAGGACACTCCTGAGTCTCACCCACCCGCTATAAAATATAAACATAGGGTACCCAAAATAAGGGGGAAAATCTGGCGGTTGAGCGTGACCTATGACAAGTCGCCTTCTTGCAGAACCGCAGTCCATGAAACAGTGCAGTCTCTGCTATATACTGAACCCGTATATAAACTTAATAAAAAAAAACACATTAAGGTAAATAAAAAAAAGCAACAAATAATAAATAAAACAGAGAGTTAAGTTACTTGGAGCAGCAGTCACTTGTGACGACGTTACATCACAGCGGCTTAATTGTCCCCTTTACACCACTGAAAGGAAATCGACTCCGATCTTTCCCTAGTCCACCTGCTGTCTTTATTATTACTATTATTATTGTACTAGTGATATAATATCTTTTAATTACGGTGTACCTAATATATAATAATGACTCCAGTGAAATTAGACACACCGAGAGAAAATATGCCGGATTTTTTTAATTGGTACAGTGGTTCATAAGTATCTGACCTGTACTACTACAACATATGAAGGGTCTTAGGTTCAGGTGGTAGAGAATGTACTATGTCAACGGTTGTGCAGGAAAGGGATTTGTCCGCGGTTACGCTCAACTATGAGGTTTTTCCACCTATTAAGAGTATTCACTTTATAGAGGATGAATGAGCCACGGGAAGGTCTTCTTTTATACCCAGCCAGCTGTTAACTGGGCTCTTCTCCAAATATCTATAAATCACACATAATCATTTTCATTTTAACTACTATGCATACAAATTCGAGTGCTTCAAGAAAAAGTGTGTGTTGGCACCCATCAGACATCAGGTTACATTTTATTATTGTTTCCTCCTTCTGTCTCCTTGTAACCGATATAACTTTAAAAGTAGCATAATCAATTATATATAAATAAATTATACCATTGTTGGACAAAATATTGAAAATAAATCACTAAAGAATTTTTCAGCACAATTCATTGTATGATTGGTCATATATATTGTTTACAGAAAAACTATTTTGTCATTTTGGTTCATCATACCATTTCTTCAACTATTATTTTAATAACCAACAACTGCAATGCACTTAAGTACAACTAAAATTTTGTTGATTTAGTTTGAGCTTCCTCTTAAAAACCTCAAATCTTTCGATTAATGGGCAATATATTCTCTTTCATAGAGGATTATTCATCCGTTATTTACATTTACATTACAATCCCCCTCGATCATATGCAATTTACAGTTTCAAAAAAATCTTTATTTCAGCGTATGCTACAGTGAAATATCTACTTATTAAGAATTTAATAAATATAAACGTTTCTTCTAATTTTTATTTTCCGCATTAGGATGGTACGAGGATGAAAGTGAGTTTATACAAAGTAGTGAAGTGAAAAAAAAATCACTAAATAGTTACTTTAAAATATTTTCATCAAAACTAGCCAAAGCCCAACCTCCAAAACGGTGTATGTATTTCTTAGTTTAAATGTATTATTGAACATTGCAAAACGTTGTCTACGTTACATATAAAGTACTCCCAACAGAAGGCCTTCAGATTGTAAACTACCTACCTACATATGCAAAATATTTTATAGATATCTCCTAATTAAAAATACACGCATATGATCATAATACACACATATTCACATCAATATAAAATTAGGTTAATAAAACTCTTTAAAGGTTAAAAACATGAATTATTCACGTATTAATTATCTTACATAATTATTCTATATCAGATAAAACAAAAGAAACAATTTAAGTACGGTCGCAGATCAGACAATGAATTCACTTAACAAACAATTGAAACTCGATTGAATGAGAAAAGATATTTCCATAAATTATTTTGTTAAGTATGTTATAAAAGGGATTTAACAAGTTTTGTTCTGTGCGAAGGCTGTGAATAAATCAATAATTACACAGGTATGCAAAAAAAACTTTTTTTTAAATTGTTTTGATTTAGTTAACAGATTTTTATGCAGTTTTTTGCGCTGATTTAAAAAATAACATTGTTTTTTTTCTCTATCACCTAAAGCTTGCCTACAAAATAAAGTTGAAATTTTTGGAAAAAGTAAGAAATTTTCAGGTGATATTTATGACTTATATAGGGGTGATGGAAATGTTTCACTATTTTTTCCGTAATCAGAACAAAAATTAATGTTAAACCCACTAGTTAAATATGCTACAATTTTTTCATCGAAGACCTCTGTTATGAGCCTAAGTATAAAAACAACAACATATTCCGAAAATTAAAGTTCAGTTTAGTAATTATTGTCTACTCCTTAGTTAGCCTATTAATATATTAATACCCTATTATTATTATTTTGAGATATTAAGTATTTTGCAATAAATAAAACATTAATTATTTTATTTTTAGACTTAATTTTTATCATTTTCGTATTTATTTTCTTTTTGTTACCGCATGTATATATTTTTATTACTCTTTTTGTACCTTATTTTTATTTTATGGAATACACAGCACTATTACTTATTGTCCACAAGTGGCAGATTGTAATATTTCAATAAAGTGTAATAAAAAAAATTAAAAAAACATTTATTTTTTATTTCAAGTTTTTTTTAGATATAAAAGAAAAATATCTTTATTGAAATTTATGAAAAAGGTTCCTGAATAAAAGAGAAGTATCCAAGGACACAAAGTTGAGGGTATATAAATCTACTTTTCTCCCCATATTAACATAGTCCTCGGAATCTTGGGCGTTGACCACCAAACATAAAAGTAGGATCCAGGCTTCAGAAATGAGATTCCTTAGGAAGATAAGAGGGGAAAACAAGACGAGACCGAATTCGCAACTCGATCATTAGATTAATCCTCGGAGTGGACCCTGCGGAAAAAGTCATTGAAGAAAACAGTCTAAGATGGTTTGGACATGTTTTAAGAATGGAAAATAACAGGCTGGCCAAGATGACCTACGAGGCTAAGTTTGAAGGAAGAAGGTCCAGAGGAAGACCCCGACGTACCTGGGAAGATGGTATTAAGGAAAGCTTCGCAAAGAGAAGTCTGCAATGGAATAGAAGGAGAGAAATGGTAGAAGATCGTACGGTGTGGTCCGGGCTATACAGAAACTCACACTGCAGAGTGGTAGAGAGGAACGACTATGTTGATGAAATTTGTGAATTGAAGCTTTGTGATTTGCCAATTTTTAGTAATATTTATAATTTAACTAATCGAGCAAGCCAAAAGATTGAACAAAAAATAGTTCCTCGATCCGTTGCTAGGCAACGCCGATAAAAATTAATGAAAACTTTTCTATTTATGTAGTGATTTAATATGGAATTGCTTGTTACGTTGGAATCTTACTTTCATCGTGTAGATACTTAGTTTATATATGTGTTACATAAATGTACATATGATTTCAATACAATCATTTCAATAAACAATGCCCTATTGTTCTTTAACAAATGATTCTATTTAGCTAAAGGAAAGTTGTTGGCGAACGTGTTCGCAACAGACTCCTAAGGAATAGACATTGCGGTTTATCGTTTTGTAAAATTTAAATATTTATAATAGCAAAAGATACGGTCCAGGCTGAGATAAAAAATAAATAAAATTAGTGAATTTTGTTGCACTTTCCTTTACTTTACTCTAAAACAGAAGGGTTATGAAGGAGGCTCCTAATATAGTTTAAGTTCGATTTTAATTTCATTAAAATAAAATATACGTCTTCGATTTAAATTATTTAACCATAAAACCTCCCAATAATTAACTTTAAAAAATTGTCCTATTGATACCGACATTTCAATGTTAGGAAGAAAAACAAGACTTGTCACACTTCTTTCCTATGGATATAGAGCTTTGGTGGAGACCTATAACGTGGGCCAAAAACATTAAAAGACACCTAAAAACCTAACGTCCATACAGGGATTATTCGTCTACAGTGCTTATGTGGCGCCCAAATAGGTGATAATAAAAATTAATTACACTTTTTTTTTAATTTGGTCAATACATAGGAAAAAAAAATCAGGAATCTTCCCTAGATTAACTGTGCAATGTTGCACTTTAACAAAAACCGTGTTATATATATAAGATCGACCTTCAAACAATGTAGTTTCCTCTTGACCCCCATTTATTTTTATTTTTCTGAAACGTACAATACAAAACATTAACATTTATAAAATATTAACAGTGGTTGGAAAATGTAGAAAATTAACAATTTTTTCTATAAAAACGTCGAAACAGAAGGTTTTTAAATGTCCAGACATTTTCTGAAAGATTCAAAATACCTTGATTAGTAAGCTATTACGACTAAAAAATACTCTTAATAAAATAACTTAATGCTACATTACGTTTCCTCGTAATGGAGGTGTACTAAAGTAGTGAACTTTGAATCCTTTTTCTACTTTAACTATGAAAGATAGAAAAAAAATGTTACATACATTTTTTCCATGTTTTGGATAGTACATATCAGAAAAATATAAATGAATAGGGGTCAAGAGGAAACTACATTGTTTGAAGGTCGATATTGACCATTTAAAGTGAAAAACCAAAAAAGGTTTTTTTATTTCTTCAAACTTGGCCTAATTAACTACAACTTTTACCTGAAACGTTTTTTTGAATTTTGTTTTGTTTAAAAGTTAAAAACGTTCGATCCACTTGAAATGGGACACCCTGTATATATAGTAATATAACGTATAGAGATATATAGCAAAATAGTTCAAGGTTTGTAAAATCATCCATAAAATTTAGTCATTTGAATTCTTACTGCATTCCTTTCATAACTGTTAACAACTATTAATAGGACGTAAGCATGGAAAAATACAAATCCGTTATGGAATAGGAATGTCTGTTTTTTCTTTCCATTTTAACTGTGAACACATCTTTTTCTTTCTTTGAAAAAGAAAAGATAAGGCCAAAGCGAAGGCTGGAAGATAACATCAAGAACTAAAGAGCAGTCAAATGAAGTGTCACGTACCTACAACTAACTGTTAACACTTTTCATTACATTGCCGTACTATTTAAAAAAATTATACTCACCCGATAAGACACAATTGAGTTAACAAAAGGACATTCTGCATTCAACTGAGACTCGAAGATTTATTTTTATTTCATAAAGACAATGGATCTGAGTCGGTTATGTAAGGCTGTTTTGTGTGAACGTGAGCTGAGATAGCATACACATGCCAAAGCGGTTCCCAACATGAATACGTATTAAGTTCACAAAGTTTGTACCAAGTCCACATGCTGTACATTCTTATATTTCTTAATGATGTAACGATTTCATCAAAATACTCTTGCTTTACATGTTATTTCTCAATCGAGAAAATTACGAAAAATCTGAAGTTATTCTAATGTAAATCCCAGTATAATTGGCATGGATATACAAGATAAAGTGGCCATCTTATATACGACATGATAAAAGGTGGACACTACCAGCATTATTTGATATGATGTAAATATAATTTGTGAAAAGTCTGGTCAGCAGTTAACTTCAATAACAATAATTCAGTAAACCAAACTTATAATAGGGAAAAATTATTACTGAGATAAACATTTTTTCTGTTATTACTCATGGATCGACCTTATGACATCTGTAGATCCCCTGGTGCTCAATCAGTCTTAAAAAAGTGGGCACCCATAATAGAGGCAAAAACCTGGCAGTTAGTTCTCTACCATGAACTGAACCTAGTAATCTTCAGTAATATCAATTATATCTAAAGAAATGCCTAATTTAATAGAGGAATGAGTAGTAATAATCGAAACTCAGAGTCCTCATTTATTCAAATATTCAAACATTCTACATTGGCTTTTGAACGATAATATTGCTTATGTAGCTATGTATAATACGTAACAGCTATGCAAAGTAACATTTAAAAAAAAAACTACTAATATACAGTTCTGCCAATATTTGGATGCTGGAATCAAGAAGTGCTGCGGACAACAAAAGATTTGTGGTGTTACCTGGAGCTTACCCAGCCTTTGAAGTAGATGAATATCTAATGGATGACTAAATCACCTCAACGTACAATAATTAGAATAGAAACAGTAAAGACCTTACCAAGTAATGGATGAATAATGAAATGATTGAACATAAGCAAGATCAATAGAGCTTCTTACAGGAGATAATAAGCAATTCAGGAGGGACCGCACATGAAATCCAGGAGGCATTATGGAAGCGTAAGGGCAGTCCCCTATTAATTTCATGGTTGTTGTGACGAGCCAGAAAGTAGAAAGGTAGTGAAAGACACATTAGATGCGTCTAGGACGGCTGGCATATGATGGCGTTAAGTTAAGTTCGTATCAAACTTACTATTATGATCATCAAGTTCTTGCTGTTTGGTAAGATACTTTGAAAGTAAGAGCCATTAAACTCAAGTTCATCAACCTCTTGCAACGCCCGGGGTGAAGGGTGTGGCCAGGGTGAAAGTAGCGAGGCGGTCGGGGCGAAGAGATATGGTCCATTGTTTGAGGAGCAGCAGCGTTGCCACGTTTCGTTTCCCTTTCGTCGGCGTCCTTCTGGAGCCGTCTTGGTGCTTGATGGACTGTCTCCAGCGCCAGGTAATCTACTTCCCGCCCGTTACGTTGAGAACCTTATCTCAGGAATGTACCTTTCGAAAAGGGAGCGGAAGTGGATACCCAGCATCTTCCGACCTGCCAATCTTCCTGAAGAATCTTTAGGGTTCGTCCTGATTCAAAGTCTGGAGAAAAAAACTTAAACATAACAAATGAAGTTTCGAATAGCAGTCTAAAGTATGCAATCAAAGAACGCCTCTCTGCGACAGAGAAATTCCAACTGCGAAATGTTGCTAAAAATAAACTCCATAACACAATGAAAAAAAAAATAGGAACCTTGTTTATAATTTTTTTAATCACGGTAAATAATGAGAGGTAGATCCTGGAGGCTTAATGTTGATACCACCAACAGCTGTACGATTTACGACGAAACCAAACCCCCGCAAGATCACCCTACTGCAACCTTCCCACCTACGCCTCGGTCTATCCTTCGGAGGTTAACCAGGCTCTGCAATAATCAAATATTTATTATTACTTATAGATTCGTTTATTACTAAACCCCAAAACGCTACGTTCCCATCTCGATCAAAACAATTTTAAAAATATTGTAGGTATTAGAAATGTATAATAATGTATTAGAAATCCCAGATATGAAAATAGGTTTTAAATGCTTTAAACAGTAGACTTCCACTACAGTTGATTCCGCCACCATTTTCGCTCATTCCTTCAAAACTTATTGTTGAAGTTTTGATGTAATGTAACATAAAAATTAATAACTTAAAAGAAAATCCCTGGGTTATGGTTTAATAATTGCCGAAGCAAGCAGAAAGCGTGTACATACATCTTATATAAGCTATCAATCTATTTCATCTATGTTATATATCATATTTGATACAATAACAATACGCAGTTCTGTTGATATTGCATGTATTCGAAAACGACGTTCTTAACACATAGCAGTAAGCTTACAAACCGATGAAATCAATTACTCGCGTCCTTCGAATTCAGTTAAATCTAGGAATTCTAATTTCGAAAATCACTTCAGAAATTGCTAAGAACAATCACTGGTTTGACACCATTGCATAAACCAATTTCACCTTAAGTTTCTGATGCCTGAACTGAAGAAACAGTATTACTTAAAAAGAATGAGAGGCATATTACTTTTAGTTAAGCAAATTTGACGAAGATATTAATAATAAAAACAAAATATAAGCCATAAAATCAGTGCTAGCTAAATTTAATTCCATGTAATAATTTGACTGGTGTAATGATATAGTATATAGTGGACAAGAACAAACGAATATTATAAGATTGAGTGATTAAAGGTTGCCTGACCATTTTATACCGACTGCTAACAGTTATATAATTCCTCTGCCACAGCCGGATTTGAACCTGGTACCTTCGGCCCAGCAACCTAGTGCTTTACTAAGCTACACCACTAATTTATATGAAGGGAAAATAATTAAATATTTGCAGAGGTCTTTGTATTCGAAGTTCTTTTATTGATGGGTATATCCGTGAATATCCATGAATGGTGATGGACTATCCAACATATACACATCGCAGATATTACATAATAAAAATGATGCCATCCACGAATTCCGCATTGTTATTTGTTGAATTTCGAAGCAGGAATGTTTAACAGAAATATGTGGAATGCAGTGAATTGCCAAGAAAACGCTATCTATAAAGAAATTGCCTTCACCACAGGACTGTTAGAAACCGCCAAGAAAATATTTCCGCCCCAAAGCCATCTTACCGGAAACCTTCGCGGTCGCATGTGGATCGATCGATATTCAAGAATTTGTTTGTGGTGATTTTAACGGAATTCAAAACTAACCATCCTGTGAGAAAAGAACTTTACATTTCTTTCAGCGGTTTGGTTTAGACAAATATTTCTTGAAATGCAACAAAAGCCAAAAAAACAAACAACTGAAAACAATATTAAACCATAGGATGGATGTCTCATTCTCAAATAGCAAAAAAGACTTTATCAGAACCCAACGTTTTGGCCCGCTTTGCAAGTCTTCACCAGGGCTGAATAAATGAAATGCAAAATACATATACAAAAAAAGAATTAGAAGAAACCACATTCATATTTTTATCTTTTTAAACCAGACTACAATATGGATTTATTTATAATAAAAAAGGTCTTTAAAACTAAACTAACATTAAACATTATAAGTCGCCACAGCCGAGGCACCCGCTATTTGCCCTGAAGATGGCCTACACCGTAGGCCAAAACGTTACACATTAAAAAATAAGTTCTGCTTATTTTGTGTTATCATTGACAGCACCCCCTGACCAATTCAGCCCATTATTAAACATTACGATTTAGTAACTTAACCAGAGAGTCTTTATGCTCTCATAAGGTATGCTTTCCATGAAAACAGGATAAATAAAAAATATAACGGAAAAATCTTCGGGCCATTGAGAATAAGGGAGGGGGAGTTTAGACTTCAAAAGAATAAAGATCTATAGATAATAAAAGAAATTGAAAAATGTCGAGGAAGTGAACTATTAAATTCTTGGGTCATACTATAAGAATGGATGGTAGCAAACAAAATAAATCTTAATTCACGTATGTAAGAGTAAGAATGGAAACCAATAAAATACAAGGAATTAATAATAATTAAAAAAAATTGGAATAACTGATGAAATGATACAGGATAAAATAATTTTCAGAAGGTAGATGCGTAGCTTTGAGGGTTTCCAGGAGAAGTAGAAGTGGATATGAACCAACATCTGGACTGGAAGAGAAGGAAAGAGCAAAGTGAAAGGATGAAGAACTATTGGAGGAGTAAAAAGGAAAGAATCACGACGATGTATGCACAAAATTACTTCAAGGAGAAGAATTTACCGAAATTTTTAACGAGAATAATAATATTAAAATATAAATATGTTGTTCTTTTTTAGAACGTTTTGACGAAGCTACAGTAAACTGAACGTAGTATCCAGTCTACGTCGGATAGTTTAATGCAGAATCTCCCCGAACTTATTTGTACCAACCCCTATTGAAATTAAAGCCTCCAACCCTCCTAAATTGTACAGGCATATGAAAAAAACAACAAGTATTACTTAAAAAATATAAGATATATTTTTATTGTCACAAGGTACAACATTATAAATTTCAATAAATGATAATGAAGTACTGGTAACAGAAAAATAACTAAAATTAAATGAGGATTTTTTATTATTTTCAACTCCTAGTTGACTTGTCTTGACACCACCCAGGTTGGAAACTCTATTTTAACGGGTGAAAATATAAACAATAGATAAAATAAAGCTATAATTAGAATAGCATTAATGCAATTTGATAATAAACGATTTAAAGTAATTTACAGATTATATAAAGGAAGGCATTAGTGGGCCATTAAGATATGGCATTGTCCAAACATTCATTGAGAAAAAGCGAAGACTGAAGACAATAGCATTATCTAACTGTAGCCTCTATCGAGCATCTCTTCCATTCCGCAAAGCTATCAAGATGCAACTTATATAACAATCGAATTAATTATGATTATAATATAATGGCACTGTGAAGGAGGCCAACCTCAAAAGTATACTAAGTGCATACTTTATTCGCAATAATAAAATTCTAGTTACATAAGAAAAGTAGAATCTTTAGTTATTTATTTTCATTGCATATTCTGTAGAAAAAACCAAAGAAATTCGCGAGGAAAAAAATAAATATACTTAGGCTTGAATTATATAAATATTTACTATAGAATAAATACAGTCGATAAAGTACCATACTGAGACTAGTTTTCTTTACAATAATGTAGTAATAAATATAAGTATGATAATCAATATTTGGCAAAAATATGTGTTTGTAAATAATGTGCATTAATATTCAAAGTGTTTCAAATTGCAAAATATACTTGATAAAATTGAATTATTATTGTAATATTTATGTCAATTATTAATTTTTCGGATATTTTTTTCTCACTAATTCTTTTTTTTTTTTTAACAAATATGACTTTCTTTATTCTCTAAACCAATTGAGACGTTCTGGATCAAAAGAGGAAAATTCCAAAAATTAATTTTTGTACATTTTTCGCTGTTTTAGTCAAGTAATTTTGTCACATACGAAACTTAGCGTCTTATTTCTCGTGACTTTGGTCCGGTTCTGAACCTGATACTTCGGGAGAATAAAGTATTGTTTAAATAAACAAAAAAGTTAAAAAACAAAAACAAGTTATGAAATTTGAGCTATTCGCTTTAAATCCTGACACCTCATATAATGTATTTCATCTCAGTAGTTTTTAATATTAACTATTAGGTTTATCTCAATCATGATATTTCCAAACACTATCATTACAATTTTTGAGGAGTTAGAAAAAAAATAGCGATCGATTAAATACTTTCTTGTTTTGTTTTTAATTTTACGGGGAAGAAATATATTTCCAAACTTCTTTGTTTTATACTTTTAGGGTGGGGAGTACCCCAGTGTGTAGAGCATGTACAGAAGGCTATGGCAGATATACTATTTAAGCTGTTAACAGTCACGGATATGACCCTTGGAAATACGGAGAACCTCTCTGTCGGGGCTCACTCAGTTCTATAAAGTGGGTATCCTTAAATGGCGGGGGAGGGGACCTGGGGGTGTTCTCGGGGAAATTATCTCCCTGTACAGCAGTTGTCCTAGAAACAATACAGACTCAATTATAACTCAGTCAATAACATGGACTGAACCCAAGACCTATCGTGGGTTGTAGTGGTACAGGTTTTGTTACATACTTTGTCCTTAAATTACCTTAAAAATTGACTAACATAACCCCAGAAATATAACAATATTAGGAGTTATGCCACTATAGCTTTGCAATGGTGACGTTTGAAATGGAAACATGATTAATAGAGAAACCCATCGCAGAGATTGGAGATGAGAGGCTTAAATTTACAACCCTGGGGAACCCTTTCACTATCACCAGCTGCCAGTATTTTTTCCTCCAAGACAGCCTTTCACGTCTGATTGCTAATACTTCAGAGGAGCTTGCGCAACCGTATTATTAAAAACTACTTAGCAAGGCACCATTGTAATTGCAAAGAGCACATGGAATACAATGTGCTCGAAATCAATCATTAAAATCGAATGATATATAGTCGATATAAATGCAAAGTATCGAGTGTGAAAAAGCGCATATTTCGTTTTTGATCTATAGCGATTCTTATCGATTGAATCAAATTCATATAGGAGAAAAATGAGACACTGTCTACAAATACAACGGTCGAAGAACGGAGATTATATTGTCTGGATAGGTAAAATTGATGGCTTCCACTGTAGCATCTTCGGCCTCTGCAGCTTAAATTGACGTTAATTTAATAAACAACAACCTTCCAGGGGCTCACCCAGCCTCGGTACCCGTAATTGGGGGGGCGGATGAACCCTGGCAGTTGAAACAGTACAGCCCTACCTTGTGTGGGAACAAAGATTCTTCGTAAGTAATAGTGACACACTTTTTTACGATTAATATAAAGAGGTTTATATTAAAGACTTTATAAGTTCAATGTTGCTCTTGCTAGGGAATGGTAGAGTTATTAAGTTTTATTACTATTGGCTCATTGCAGCTCTTGTTAACAAACTAGTTGATAATTATAAATCTAATTGAAAAACGATTGAGTACTTGCCTTCTGTTGCATGAATCAGCAATTGAAACAGTCGATATAATATGCTTGGGCAATAACTGACGTTCGCTTTCCAAGAGAGTAGATCAAGGTAAGTGATATTAAGTGGTTAATAACAGAACACTATAACCTTTGGAAGTGAAATCGGGCCTCCTCATGACAGATGTGGATGTCACAATTCAAGTGACTATGAAGAAGCACAACCAATGAGAAATCTTCAAAAGCTCATAAAAAATATCGAAACAACAGATTAAAAAGAATTAACTAGACAAGAATAACAAAGATGCAAGCAATATGGTGTTAAATCACACGATCTAGGGGCCCAATTCTGATCATCGAAACGAGTGAGTACACGACCTGGAAATATCTCATGCAGTACTTGAATTGTTTCGCGGGCTGTATGGCATGTGGCACCTTCTTGTTGAAACCACATATTGGCCACATCAATATCATCTAATTTCGGCAGAAGGGTCTGTGTTATCATGCCGTGATATCGAGCATCAGTAACAGTCCCTGCTTGACCAGCCTCTCACGCGCTGCTTCGATATTGACATTTGAACGGCTTGTTTTTAGACGACCAGTGTGTTTGGCGTCTCCAACGGATCCAGTCTCCCTGAATTTTTTAATTAATCTCTTCACAGTTGACGAAGTTAAAACACTATTCCGATCATATTTTGTATGAAACTGACACGTTGTTCTATCGTGTAACAATCCATTTTCACTAACCCAAAACTGCCAGCTGTCGAATTGTAACCTACTACCGTTTTTTAGGGTTCCCAACACTTTACAGTACAAATGGCGAAAAATCCAAATCTTGCGTTAATTTTGGGACACCTTTTATTTAATGAAATACTTTCACCTGTTTCACAAGTCAATTAGGTACCTATATTTTTACCTAGATCCTAAATAATGTTTTTGGAGGAGAATAGCTCAATGTGTAGAGTGCTGAGCTGCCAGTTTCAAAGAAAGTCCCGGTTTCAAATCTGGCTGTAGCAGTTATATAAAATATATAACTGATATCATATAAAATACTTTAGATTTCCATTTTATCTTAAAAAAATTCCCGAAAATATGATAATAAAATTCCTAAATTAAAACTTCCTCGTGTAAACTTCCTCCAGCTATAACTTTTTTGGTTTTATTTAACAAAAATATTTTATATAGGCTTTTTGCTAACTTTACGGGGGAATTCTGTACCTCTAGGACCAATCTTACTATGCTCAATTAATTAAGAATGTTATTGTAATTTTCTCAAATTTATCAATTGGTTTTTATACCGTCTTTATATTATAGTCATAATTATTAAGTAATTACATATAATAAAAAGATCTTGGATTTCCGAGATATCCATATCATTGGATTATTGTGACATCTGCATTTATAGTTTCGTTTTTTATGTAGCGTTAGAATATTTATAAATTTTATTTTATTTTCGAATAGTAGAAGGTTGACATCTTTAGAGGAAGAGAAATTTTTTAAGACATTTAAAACTGGTTTTTTAAGCCTTGGTCATCCTACTACTTTCAATTTCATCTCCTTGCTTCGAAACCAAATTAAGTCTTACACTTATATTTACAAAAAAAAATAGTACAAAGGCGGTGATTATTGAAGTGAGTTTCAAAACAAAATATTTAGGTAACTAGAATTGATAGAAAATCACGATTTTTATAATTATTTTCTTGTATCCAGAATGAAAAATAGTAATTTTAAAATATCTTCTCTTTTATTTAACAGCATGTAGAAGAAGCTGTATCTACCTCTTTACTTGTCTTTAGTAAAGCTTATTTCATACATCATTACACACATACAAAGGTACGTACATTGCAGAACATGGTAATATTGAAATGAACATCCGATAGCATGCCATGAAGAAAACAACTAGTACAAGGTTATTCATCTAGTTATCAAATTAAGTGAGGAAATGCATATCGATTGTGCACGTAGTTATTAAGTCAGGGTCATTTAGTCATTACATACAGGAATAAATGATTTTTTTTTACTCAACACTTGGAAAACCATAATAATCCTTAATTTTTATATTGTCAGTATGAAAAAAACTTTATTTAACTATCGAACAATAATCTTCAGAATATATGGCGGGATGGCCTAAGGCAAAATCCTAATCAACATTAAGTATTGGTGACTACCCAGTAGGGAAAACTAGCCCGAAATCCTCAAGACGATTATACTCTTTTATCCTTCGGGTATATACGGCCTCTTAGTACAGGGGATGTAACTTATACTCGCTGTTCCTAAGAGTGATGAATATGCCTTGTGTCCACCAGGAATAGGAATATGTTTTTTAGAATATCAAACAGTTTTATCCGAGGAGGTTATAACGGAGGTTTTATCCGAGGATGATCTTGTTTGATTCAAGAAATATAGAAACCATAGAACCATGGTTTTTAGCAACAATGATGTACGAAATTCGATTCTTCATACATCAATCTTCATATTTCAACCTCATACGAAACCTTGGTCTACAGCGTGCCTCAATACAGAGAAATCTTTAATACTAAGAAAACCAAAAATTAATGTCTTAATCGATAGTAATTCTAAAGTTGTCATCGTTATTCATTTATTAATCTGTCATTTGTTATTAATCATGGATTCATTTCGATTCACTTATGCTGCTATTGCTAATTGGATGATGCTGCAGTGGGATCTCTAAATTTAGTCCAGATATAATAAGGACGGGTGGTTGCTCCGCAGA
Organism: Troilus luridus; assembly: GCA_964056705.1. NCBI lineage: Eukaryota > Metazoa > Arthropoda > Insecta > Hemiptera > Pentatomidae > Troilus > Troilus luridus. Next base: position 91,727,940 of record OZ057415.1, on the reverse strand, counting down.
GGGTCGGAACTTACATTTTGTGTGCCCTCCGAAGGGCGTCATAACACAGGATTTTTTACTTACTTTCAAAAAATTTAAAAGCAAGCGCCACTCTCTGAACCCGTGAACTTGGGTGTAGTAGGTTTTAACAAATACGCCACAGATTACTTTTAAATTTGATGGTTTAATTTAGTCCGTTGAACATTTCTTCGCACAGCCGATCTTTATTCTCTTTCCTGGTTGAATTTGAACAACCTTTCTATATTTCATCTTGTGTAAATGATCTTACGCTAGTAATAATGAATGCGGATACCATAACCAGGTACTGAAGAGAGATAGCTTCGTGATGACTTAAAATTTCCTGCTTACGGACAGCTTCAACTCGTGAACAATTTCCTCTTAAACCTGAAACTCTAACTCTACGACCCCAAGGCAATAAATGGAAGCCCACCGCGGACAGATATAAATAGTAGCGTGTAATTTTAACTCAGCTAAGATAAATGAATTCGATCTAGTGCTCAGCTAAACGGAGAAAGGAAAAAGGCGAGGCCGTGAGGCCTGTCTCAAGGGTGGAACGATCTAATAAAATCGATTCTTCGTCTCGATATATTTTAATTTTAGTTTAATGTTAATGCAAATGATCAATTAAGTATCGATCCTTTGATATTTTATCGAACCAAACGGTATTGATCACAATAATCGGTCCAAGGCAAAGAGGTTCATTGTCCTTATCAGCAAAACATCACTACCTTGAAATTCGCCTGTTCTTCTTATGAAACTTTCCAATATCTTAGCCATGTTCAAGCCGTAAGTTAATTTAATCGATTTTCGTTTACCGCTATTTCAAGAAAAAAATTATAGTAAAACTACAAGTCACTAACAATATTGTCCTACAGGAAGTCGAAAGAAGAGGGCGAGATCCTAAACTTAAGAAAAAAAATAATTATTTTTCATAAGATTAATTTTTAGCACCCTTTTGGAAGTCTACAGATGACACAGGACAAGGGTTCTTCCTACCGTAATATGGAATCTTGTTTTTCTAAATATTGTTTAATTTTTAATAACCATGCAAATAAATGTAATAAATACAAATATTCTTGTCCACATTACGTTTTTATTATTATTATTAAGTTGAATTCGTACTTCGGAATTTTGACAATTGGTATTTCCACGCGGGTTTATTTTTGGTATTAATGTGATTCCTTCCTTTGCTTGTCGAGTTGGATTACTTAAATAAAAAAAAGTTCTAGGTTGTGGAAGAAGGTGACTTGTCCTAGTTCAAGCTTAACTACCAGGTTGGTTAATTAATTTGGTTGTTCCAAATTTGAGGCGTAAAACCGATCGGTCAAGAACGCCTTAGTTTAATATAATCGTTCTTTAGTAACAATTTTTATTCATTTTGGTATAGATTTAATTATTTTATTGAATATTTCTGTGTATTTTGCGGGCTTTGTATTTTCTATTCTAAATTTTGGTCAGTTTCAAATTTAACAAGCCTTTGTGTCGAATCCGGCTTACAACCTTTACTGTACAGGAGAAAAAAACTCGCCATCAACTAATTGAAGAAGTTATATACTCAGGCCATACATCCTGCTTACAAGTACATTTTCCAATCCAAATTTCGACAAAAATGTAATACCACGTTCCCTTTAGCTGAAAGAATGTCAGCTGAAATAGGAGAGCTGAAACTGATAAGATTAAACAAGATTCAAAATCGCATTCCTCCTTGGACTTACTTAAATTTTTCCTTCAGTTAAGGGTATCCAGTCGGATTACTGAATACTATGCACAACTATTGACTACAATGAACGAAACCCTTAGGTTATATCTGCAATCCAGGTGAATAAGTGGTTAAGTCGAATTTGGACCAAAATAAGTAAATCTTAATGAGGCACGTGCCATTCTTGTTGTCATAAGTTTGAAAAGTAGTTACAATATTAGCAGTAACTCCATTCATGCCAAGGCATAGCCACTTCGAGAAAGGCACGATTCCATTTCCTTCAGTACAATTAGTTAAATTAAGACAAATTTCGAATTAACCACCTATTCCCTGTGGCTGCAGATATATTTTCATGTTCTCCCTCCCATCTACGTACACTACTGGAGTTGTTCATGTACTTGGTACCAATTATATTGTTTAAAAGAAATATTTTGTAAAGGATCTGTCCAACATGAATATGCGATATACAATAAAAGGATTCTACAGAACGAACGTTTACGAACAATAAACTTTATACGAACACAGAAATATAATAATGGATTGAATTGGTCAGGGGGTACAGTCAAAGAAAACACAAAATAAGCAGAAATTATTTTTTAAGGCCGTCTTCAGAGCAACCAAATAGTAGATGCCGAGCCTGCGGTGACTGTCAAACTATCACAATTTTCCACACAAACAAAGATATAATAATTGGATCAAAAACAGAAGCGTAATACCGTTATCGTAATTATTTAGCAAACACTAGGTCTTAAAGTAATTTTAAATTACACCGTGTAATGGAGTGATAAGGCTAATTAACTGAAATTGATGTGCAGTTAAAAATAATAGACAGCTTCCTCCGTTATCACCATTTCCGATCGTTTGAAGCCGTTATTGCTATATTGGGTTTTAGCATTCAAGACATAACAATGGCGGCTCCATTCCATAAGAGCTTTAAGATGTTAGAATGCACTTATGTAAATTGAAGAAAGACCTTGCGTTAAGTAATTCCTTATTTGACGAGATCCACAAGATATTTGTGACCTTTACCTTTACGGGATTTGTGAAATCGACAATGGACCAAAAATAGTAAAAAGGACATCCTATAAGGTCTTCATTGCCATCCGAGAGTTGTTCTATAAGGCAAATTAACAAGCTCCAAACTTTGTTTAAAAAAATGTACACATTTTTATTAATTTTATAAGAAAACTATGGTATATACTTATCTTTATGATTTTTAAACCTAAAATAATTGAATATTTAAAGGAAAAATAATTTTCTTAACGCCTAAATTAGTCTATATAAAAAAAATTATTTATTGAAATTTACAACCGTAATGTATAATACAACAAACGAATAGAATGAATGATATATATATATATATATATATATATATATATATATATATATATATATATATATATATACACACACACACAGTAAAACTTCCTTGAACGGACACTTCTAACACACAGACATTTCTCGTAAGTGGACAATTATATTTTCCCCCTCATCATTCTTAAGTTTTCTTTATATTTTTACTTCTGATATCCGGGGAAGTTTGATGAAAAAACTTCCAATTCGTGGACAGTAGGGCCAAATTTCCGCGAACAGAACTCAGTCTACTCTCCTCCTTGAAACTTGAAACATGTCTTCCAAAAGAAAAGTGCTAACTATCAAAGAAAAAGTAGAGATTATACACGCGAGTGAACGTAAAAATTGATTGTCTTGGATCTTGAAAATCTTGTTAAGAAGTTTAAACTTGGGGAAACGTGTGCTGTGGAAATTTTGAGGACTAAAAAAAATATTCTTCAAAAATAGGTAGATCATGGGAATGATAATTCAAAGAAGACATTTAAAGCAGAAGGAAGGCTGATCATTGATCAAGTTACGAGTGTCTATCCAGAGCGCCATCAAATAACATCCCGATTTCTGGACCATTAATGCAGGAGTTGGAAGGTACAAAAAGTTTGGGAAATGACAATTTTAAAGCTAATGTTGGTTGTCTGGACAAATTTAAAGTTAGGCATGGAATAAAATACAGAACCTTAAGCGATGAGGCTGCTTCCGTTGATAGTCCTCTAGTTCCAGTTTGAACATCGAAAGTAAAGGAGGTATGCACAGGATTTTCCCCTAAAGACATTTAAAAGTGACGAAACCGTCCGTTTTTTTTTTTTTTTAGCATTAACGACGATTTAAACATTTTTATGGTACATGAGAAGCGAGGGATGGTTGACTGGATGATAGATGTAAGGAAGAAAATAGTTGGGGGTGCAGTCAAATAAGACACTAAATAAGTGGTTACTTATTTAAATACTAAATAATATTAATAATATATAATTAAAATAAGTAACCACTTATTTAGTGTCTTATTTGACTGCACCCCCAACTATTCTTCCTTACATTTTTATGGTAGAATGACAAGCAAATAAAAGAGTGTGGATGACCCGCCAAATTATGTCAGAATGCCGGATTAATTTTAATAACAGAATACCGCGACAAGGAAGAAATAATATTTTATTAATGGATAATTCCTCCTCACGTCCAAATTTTGAGTTATCAAAGATAAAATAAGTTTTTCTGGCGCCAAACAGGAATGCCTCCTCTAAGCCTTTAGGCCAAGGGATCATTAAAAACTTTAAAATACACAACCGCAGACGTATTTTATTTAGCCCATATGACCATATGACCATGTACGAACATACACATTATTTTACTGTTTTACCCTACCATCAGTTTCTCACCAGTGGACACTTCTCGTAAGGGGGCAAAATTTAATTCCCCTCCTGTGTCCGCAGGTGAGAAGTTTTATATATATATATATAACCACCCATTAGTAGAACTCAAATAACCGATTCAACATGGAAGGTCACAACGCAATCTCCTTTCCAAATTTCTCGGAGGATTATCGAGAGTTGAAGAAGTATTTAGATTTGAATATAATGAGTTTGAGTGGGAATAAAGTTAGTATGAAACGGTTGATATCGAGTTTGGCCCAAATGAGAAACCGATCGGACATTAAGGTCATATGGTTGACTTTGTTTGTAACAAAGTAAGGAGAATTAAGGATTGCAGGAAGGCTTTTGGATTGTAAAGATTGGTACGAGAGGAATTTGATGGCTTAGTGGAGCCCAAAAGTAAAAATAAAATAACTCCGTAAGTCCAAATGAGTCTTATATTAGTCATCTATGTGAGTCTTTTGTAATTAATTGGGAGCTTAGTTAGTTCAATTTAAAAATCATAGTATATAAATTACTATCAAATGTCTTGACAAGAAACCGTATAATATTCGATATAGATATACTTTTCCCAAGTCAATACTTACATTGAGAATATGTAAATTATTAAATGTATTTATATGTTGCTATGAGTTTCTATACTCAGCGCTGATATCATCGTTGGCATCGAAAATATATCAGGCAGTCAGTCCCAGTCGTTGTTTCACACAAATTAGTCAAAGTAACGAGGCTCTCTATTATGAGATGTCGCCTTATTCCTTGTGTTTGGTCTTATCGATGTCATCATCTTAAATACATCAGACAGTCTCTACACTAATTAATGAAAATATTGTACCGTCTCTTCATTCGGGGATTTCAACACCGACGACCCATGGCTTCCATGGACTGTTTCGATGGACAGATAGATGGATATAACATTATTAGCCTTAACTTAACCTAACCATTATAATTATGATAACGCAAAATTGATTCTCTTTGATCGTTTTTAATCAACCCACTGAAATTAGCGATCTCTTGCAGTTGATGGTAGAATCAACCGCTATCATCATTCATTTCTTGACGGTACTCTTATACACAATATGAGGTAAGCTATAAAAAAGTATAGTTAGTATTACAAGGTCATTAGAGATGCCGTAAACGCATCGTAAAGCCAAGATAGCCTTTACGTGCCAGGAGATCGCACTTCCAGAAAGTGAAAGGCCCATCTCCCTCGTGATGGAATACTAAGCGTGATGACCTCAATGGTCCAAGGGTGTCCAGATATGTATCGGATGGTCGATGAACACCAGTTTGCTAGGATACAGGGAGTCAATTGTATGGAGGATTCTTTGTTGGAACGGAGGATTCGACTGGTGAGAACGGAACTACTCTGAACGGGGGAACGAGTCGGATAACAGGATAGATAATATTACGTTCCCAAACTTCTTTAAGAGGGATCGCCCACTTAGCAAGTTGTAAATTTTAGGATTCCCCCAAATTTTAACCGTTATGTTAATGAAAGATGATACATAGGTCTAGATGAAAGGTTACTTTTTAGTTCCCGGGGAATCGTGTATCCGTCTGTAAACGGTAAAAAAAAAATGTTTTCTGTTATATCTTGAAAGTTGTCTGTTATATCTTGAATGTTTTCTATTATATCTTGAAACTTCTCTTCAATCATATACGTCGTCTCTAGTATCAACTTTTTTTTAAAAATAATTTCCTAGTCAAAGCTATGAATAATGAAAGATGATAAATAAGTCTAGACTAGAGGTTACTCTCCCGAATGTTCGCACATGACTTATCGCATTCCGACAACTACATTCTTCTCCAAACGTTAAGAATAAAAACATTTCCTTTACTGTTGACTCTTGAAAATCATAAATTTTAGGATTACCCCGAATTTTACGATTCGCAAGATTCAGTCTTGTTTCACGTGTTTAAGGGTGCTAAAGCTATAATAAAGCAACTTCATAAAATAAAATATTTATTTTTACTGACAAAAACCGGAATGTTCTGAATTCCATTGGTAGTCATGTTAAGTATAATCAAATAACAAACACGAAATAATTTTTTTTTTAAGCACTTAAGTATAAATAAGGAAAGTATATGGGCAGGCCAAAGGTCAACGACCATGATCAAATTAAATATAATTAAAATTGTTATATAGTAATTCAAATTAATAATGTGAGAAATTTTCTTTGGTTGCCAATTTTTTTATTACGCGAATATAACCCAACTGTTCAACTATATGATCAAAAATCAGGTAGAGTTATTAAATTTTAAAATACATACAAAATTCTATTACGCAACTACTTAGGTTAAAAGAAAGAAAATGCCATCAGGAATCTAAAAATAGAGAATTTTGTAGAATATTTGGTTCAAAAAGAAAATTAAGTGAGGAAGGTTAGACGATACGGAACTTGCATCGCCACGGTTGAAAGAATATTGTAAAATTATTGTTTAGTAAAGAAAAAATCCCTAAAAAGTTACTAATATAGAAGAAGTTAACTAAATTAAATTAATTAAAAAAAACAAAAAAAAGAAGGAAAAAAACATTTTTTAATAATTTGCATAAGTTTTCTTGAATTATAATTCACTTGAATATCAGTAGTTTTATAACTTGTTTATTTACTTTGAAGTTTGTTTGTAGTAATAAATAATTATAATAATAAGGGTTAGCGAACCCGAAGGCTGGATGTAGATACCACCAATTTCCGCTCACATAATTCCGTAAGTAATAATTAAGTAAGTAAGTAGTAATATACTAAATATGTGACAAACATTTTGTAAATCCCGTCTTGTTTATTTACAATATTACATAATTTCTTACCGTTACTCAAGAAATTTGTTTAATTTTATTTTATTTTATAGAGAAAGTAGAATTTCCTTAATAGATCTGAATTTTAATAAAAACTGGTTATACACATACACATTTATAAAAAAGTTATGTTCTAATTACGTATCAATTAGCATTAAAATGTAATTAATTAATGCAAAGTTATAAGTTTTCCAACGATCTGAGTGGGGGGTATCAAGATCGATTTTTAAGAAATTATTGTCTCATGTCATTATGTATCACATAGCCAATTTACTTGATGTATTATTGTAATACAGTTGTAAATATCAATAAATAAATTTTTAAAAAAAATTATAATAAAGGAGTTGGATCAATAGTTCCAAAAGTAAGATGTGGATCATTAGAGTAAGATGAGCATTACTCTAATTATCGATATATCTTCTTTAAGAAGGTGAAATCTGTTGCGATTAGGCAAATTAAAACAACCTCGCTCTGAAAAATGCGAAAAGCGCGACTCAACCGAGACGTGAAAGGGAAGATAAGTACTTTCATTGAAGCCTTCACATATGACACAATTCTTCAGTTTCTTATCACTATCAACACGTCTTACTATAATGATAACTCTTATCATAACGTTGCACATGGCTGCTGCATTCCATGGACTCTACAAGCTTATGGTACTTATGCGCTAGCACACTAATTGAATGAAGGCGAAGAACATGTCCATGACGAATTGGAGCATTGCGGTTCCACATTGCAGTGATGTGGTTTTGAAAGTGCTACCTCACTTTCACTATTATTACAGAGAAACATCTCTTGTTGTAATTAAAGTGACTCGCAATTAGTATAATAATAATAACTTTCTTAGTAAAATTTTAAAATAATATAGATATATATTTTTACAGAAGAAATTCAGTAATTATTTTTCTGAGAGAAGCAATTAAGTACTGACAAGTTCGAATACTTATATATAATTATCCTTGTATAATTATGTTTAGAGGTTCAAAAAAACGCTCTAACGAGTCAATTATGTTGGAATTTCGTCACCAATTTAGAAATACTCACACACACACACATATGCATGGTAACGTTTAACGTAATAAATTCAAGCCTAAAATAACTACTCTTAAGTACTCTCTTAAGTATGTTATTATTGTGAGTTAACAATTTTCATTCCGAACCTTTAATTTATTGAATTTGTTCAAAAGTTTTACAATTTAAAGCTTCTAGCAGTTTATTTAAATGTTTTTAAACGATATATATATGTAATAATTATATAGTTATATCATAGACCTATTGAAAATAAAAATCTCTTTCCATTTTAAAATCAAGGTAACCAAACGCTTTGTATATTTGGTAGAACGAATTTTTTAAAGTAAAATCAGTAAAATTATTAAAACGTAGGAAAACCGGTTTACATTTATATGTCTGCATTCGTATTTATATTTATATTGGATCCTCACACGAGACTGAAAAGACAAGAAACCGCTCGACGTTTCAGGCTACTTCAACACTTACTAGACAAACGCTCTAAGCTCCCAATTAATTACAAAAGACTCATCTACATGACCATCATACGACCTATTTGGACCTACGGAGTAGAGCTTTGGGGCTCTACTAAGCCATCGAATTCCTCTCGTATCCAATCCCTACAATCCAAAATCCTTCGTAAAATCCTTAATGCTCCTTATTTTGTTAAGAATAAAATCATCCATAACGACCTTAATGTCCCATTTGTTGCTGATTTGGCCCGAAACCGCTATCTATCCTTTCATAACAAACTTCATTTCCACTCAAACCCTCTGGTTTTAAACCTAGCTTCCTCTTCAATTCCCGATAATCCTCCGAGGCGTCTGAAAAGAAGATGGCCCCGTGACTTCTTAGTTGAACTTGTGATTTGAGTACTACCAGTGGGTAGTTTCTCTACTTGTCATTTTCACATGTCATTTTGTATAGCTTAGCCCATTTACTAGATGTATTTTTTTTTTTATACAGTTGTAAATATCAATAAATAAATTAAAAATTTCTCAGAAGTTATGTTCTAAAACATTATTTAAAGGAAAATGACCACAAGTGGATTATAATGTGTTAAAATACATATTTCAATTTACATTAAATATATTTTTTAATAAAAAAAAAAGTAAATCCACAGATTTAATTTTCTGATTTGTAATACTGATAATTGACAATACTGAGTTGTTTTAATTTTGTATTTATGAAATAGATGCATATAGATGCTATAACATTATATGACATTCAAAAACCCAAAGGAATTATTATTGTCTTGTAATAAAGATGCAAAAAGCACGTGTCATTAGAAATAGAAATACTTGCACTGAAAAATCATTAGTACATTATTAATTTATACCTAATCTGTATAATGTCTTAGGTTTTAATTATAATAAATTTCAATAATGCATAAGTATATTAATGCATGTGTTAATTAAATCGTCAGGAATAAATAAGTAAGTTAATAAATAAAATTAGCATTAAAGAAGATTATTACATCAGTACTTGTATTGAAAATTTATTTCAAAAGTCGATTCATAATCACTTACCTAAAGTCAATGGAATTTGGGCTGCATTTGCGCCGACTAAGCAGATCTGAAAATAAAAATTATGAAATTAGTTAATCGAAAAAAATAATAATCAAGAGTCATATTTTTGGTTAAATAATATTTAACCAATATTGATATTAGCTAATTATTCGCTGATATGAGACATCGTCATGTTTCATAATAGTCAGAAGGGAAAATAATGGGAAATATAAACTGCATATAAAAATAAATAAATTATACAATACGAGAAAAGTAAAATAAAATTGATTTATTTAAAGAAAAATACTGACGTGATTTAAGCGAATATTTAAATGAACAAAAATGTACAATACTACCTTATCGCAAATATTGACTTTACACCAATTCGAGCATGTATTTACGTTACATAGTTTAATAGTTTACAAAATATATTAATTAGTTCTATCACAAAATAAAAATCGACATTAGTAATCTAAAAAATCTGCAGATGACACCATATCATATCGTAAAAAAAAAGAAGAAAAATATATAGTTCAGCGCTCCTGTAATGTCAACGGTCGAATGATTTGTTGACCAACACTTGTAAAACATATTTTACATAAGATGAACAAAAAGCGTCTAATTCATCTTAAACCATGTAGGCAGTTCTACATTAAAAAATAAATCTGATGAAAGTATTTCGATATAATTTTCGCAAAAAAAATTATTTGTGGTTTCAAAACTGTAGGGTTGGTTACATTAAATGGCATTTAGGAAAAAATTATCAAATCAGCTGTAAAATATCATTTTGGTGGATGTTGGTTGTATTTTTCAAAACTAAACTACAAAAAGACAAAATGCATAGTTAGTCAATGAAAACTCAGGTATAAAAATTATGAATGAATGTATTTCTGTGTTCCTGGAATTGTTATAAGTATTTTCTTACATTATTTCTATAAGTTATTAAAATAATTGATTCAAGAAGGTACTATAATTTAAATTTCAAATCATTTTAACAAAAATTACATTATATAATAATTCAGTATCCAAAAAATAAAAAACGTCTCGAATTAATACCTACTTTACTACCTATTATATATGAATATACATCATTTTTTTCCGTCGCAAAATAGACTCAGGATCACTCAGTCCTGTTCTTTTCTTTTCTCTTCCTCCATCTTCCCCAAGTGTTGTATCTTTCTCTCTTATATGCCGTCATATTCATATGCCTGTAGGGTGTTTCCTGTGGTGTAGTATATAGAACAACAAAAGTCTATCCCCATGTTCGTACGAGTAGCTAAGTGTCACTGAGGTTTTTTTAGAGGGGGTAAAAAATCATCATTGTATCATCATCCGATTAGCCATAGCAGCATGATTATAACACGTTAAATAAGCAAATGATTGTAAATTTCAATCTTATTTTCCTCATCGTTGTCTCTACGCCCTTCTCCCCTTTTTGAAGTTCCCGATTATCCTTCATTCCTTTTTTAATATTTTGGTCTTTGAACGTCCTTTATAATTTTCCTTTCCTTCTTCATGGCATTAAATATTACATAAGATATTATTAATTCTTCAATATAACTAATTTCGATACAGTTATTTAAAGAAGATAATTTCAGAAGTGCAACAGAATACTGTTTCGTTACAAAACTATAGCGCACTCTCACTTCCAATAGAATGGCGTAATTTCCCATAACGTGAAAGTAATTTAATAGAAACAATTGCACTAAATAAAGTGTAATTGTAAATGTCAGGGATAAAGAAGTTAAAAAAAAATACCAACCAGATCGTAAGTGGGAAGTACCGTCAAAGACTTGAATGCCAATAGAACTAGCCATAGAAGTAACATGGTCATTGATCAGAAATCAGTTACAATCATTGTGCCTTTCCGATCGCCGCCATGATTACGTACCAAGTAGGCGTATCATTACGTAGCAGTTGAAAGCTAAAAGGATTCGAGTGTAGGCTGCCAATTCGATCATTTGTAGTTGGAGGACATGTTGAAGTCTCGAAACCTGGCGAATAACGAAGAAGAGGTCGATCATCGAATGTCTCCTCACTATCTATTTACTTTATTTCAATATTATATTTATTAAATTTTTTTTCATAAAAAGAAAAATGATATTGAGAATAATTACTTTCACCTAACAGTACCTTTGACTAGTGGGCCGACCTCAAATTGCAGTCACGAAATCGAGGTTTCAAACAAAAATACCATAATTGTGGTAACAGAAACGTGGTTGATACAAAGAGACAAACGAAAAATATTTTTTAAGTGTCTTGAAAGGAAAAGACAAAAATTAATTTAAGCTTTAAACCATCAATGATGTATCAGCAGTATTTCGACAGATATTATACTCTCGTGGGAACTTATTAGATACATATTTCTCCCCTAAATGCATTAGAACTAGAACTGATGTTATTTGTTAATTATTTAACTTCTCTTGATACTGCTATGGCTAATCGGACAATGCTACACGAGAGTCCTAAATGTTTTATACCATCAAACTGGACGATGTGTACTATTTGAGGTAATGCTATAATCTAGAAAGAAGGCGATTTGCTTTCAAAGACTGAAATGCCAACTGGTGACTTCGCTGTCACCAAGTGCCTTCGATAAATTTTAGTGCTAGCCCCATTTCATTTATTGTTGATAGGTAATAATTAAAATCTTCAAAAATGTGTCTAACTGTAAAAATGGCGTTACAATATTGGTATGAAGGAGGTAACAGTTTTTAAATAATATGTGAAAGAGTGAGCTGAGTAAGGCTCAGTCTCCAGCTGGCCAGGGCAAATTCCTCAGTACGGCTGATGTTTTAGCATGCCCTTACTGTTTTTTAAATACTCCTTAGTTTACTAGGATGACATTATTTCCACATAACTAGCCATACTCTTTGAAGTTTCCATTTTAAGAGTTCTACTGAGTCTGATGGAGTGACAACTGTGGTGCATAGGCCATGTAGCGTAAGCGCCTCTCGGGCTGCCATGGAGAATTGTTATATTCATTTGAAAAGAAAATTGTTGATTGTTGATTGTTGTTGAAAATTGAGAATTGTTATATGATAACTTAGTAAAGCTATTAAAGTAAAAAATATTCTGAGACCAAAACTAAAAATAAGGGAATAGGACAAAATAGGGTGTATAAAAAAAAAAGACCGTTTTATCAAATTCAATTTTTGAGTTCAAAAGTCTGTAAATAATGGCGACTAACAGTATCTTTCGACACACCACACTCCCTGGCAAGTTAGCGAGTACTTGTGGACGGATTTGACTTCTTCCTTTCCAACGGCGTATCTCCACTGCTAAATTTTTCAAACCAACGCCGCGCAGTGCGCTGGTCAAGGACACCTTCCCCTTCATATTTAATAATTTCACGAGTCGCTTCAGCGGTGAAATTTTTTTTCCAGTAATGTATTGGAATTACGAGAATTTCGTAGGACACTGTCATGTTTCTTCTTTGAAGTAAATAACTAAACTGAGGCTTTTTTTGAAGAAGTCCAATGTTAGTAAACAAGCTTATAGAATGTTCCAAAGGGATTATTAAGTTTTGGTAAACAATAAATAGCGTTAAAATATTTAGTCTTTCGTACTCTGGAATTTGATAAAACGGCCATTTTTTTTTACACACTCTATTATTAGTCAACGTGCCAAAATATTACAATAATTGTCTTTTTACAGGTTTTAGAATTATCTAAAAACAATTATGCTTCGTAAATTTAATCGAAATAACTTTATTTAAAAAGTTATGATAAAATTGTATGCAATATAAATGGCAATAAAATGATTTAACTATAATAATTTACGGGAATGAGGAACTTATTGTCAAGGTCCTGTTATTTAACGAACAGTTGAGCCATTAGCGCCCACAATTGCCCAAAGGAGATTGGTTAACTGCCTAACCGTTGTAGAAGGGCGTCGTGACGTAACCATAGGGCCCAGGGCACCTTGGATGGCTATTCGCTAATTATATAATTGGCAGCCGTAGCGGGCGCTGAGCGAGAGGTGTCGCAAGTTACGTACAGGCATTTATCTATCAATCGGCGGCTAATAGCGATGGTGTCGGCTCGGGGCTGGCTACAATGGGGTTGCCAATAATCCATCTATTGTCAACAACGGAGAGCGGGTTCATTCAGCCACCTCAGACAGGTCTTTAGAGTCATTCAATAAGTCGCAGTATAACGCTTTAACATGACGCATTCTGATACTACACAACTATTACATAGTATTATCTCAACAACTATTATACACTATATTCTTAAATGACTGTAGTCTAGGATATTCACTATTGAGAGCAATTCAAATTAATTTATAGTACTTCTTCATTAGTCAATGGATTTAAATTTTAAGCTATTTTTATCCTGACTTCTGATGCGGAGGCACAATAAAGTTGGTACAAAACAAGGGTGGATCCAGGATTTTTTTCTGGGGGCCACAACAGGCGGGCACAAGGGCGGATTTAGGGGGTTCACGTGCCCCCAGACGGTTTTTTGTGTACTGGGAAGAATCCATTACAGTACATACTTAATGCCAAATTACATGATGATAGTTGTTAAAGTATATTAATAAAATAGCAGAAAGAACATGAGTGAAACTATTGTTTTTATATTTTAGTAAACCTTTGAAACCTTTCAATAAATACTACAAGTTTATTTCTAAGTTATTGTTGATTTTTTTGTCCGTCTGCCCGTTGTGCCCAAGGATGCCGATCAAATTTTGAAGATGTGCAGCATCCTCCATTGTTTTTTTGTTTATCTTCGTCATGGATTTCGAAGCCATCAGAAAACCTGTTCCAGACAGGACGTAAATAATTTTCCGAAAGAATCTCATTTAGTTCCAGGGGCAATGCACCAACGGCGATAGAACCAGAAAAATGATTGTTTTTCCAGTTCAAGATGTTTTCGATCTCAATGAATGATGATTATCATCGGGTTTAGACACGATCCAGTGGGCTCTGATTTCAACATTGTTTGAAATAAATAACTTGTCAAAGTTGTAACTGTATTATATTTTTATGTTAATCGAAATCCTTTTTTGTCTACAAAATTAAGTAGTTATTATATTTGTTTTTATCATGGAAAATCCATTGGTTGGTAAGGACATAATTGTACATTACTTTACAAAAAAATAGTTATAATTGATATTTTTATATGGGGTTGGATTCCACTAACTAAAAAGTTAATAAACGATATCCGAAAAATCAAATTTATTATTCCAAAGTAATATCCTTTTGGGACGGACACATTCAAGATGCTTAAAACCTAGAAAACCATGTTTAATTGTTGAGCATATCGATTTAGATACATAAATATATTGTACTATGTAAACATCTTGAATTTATTCTTTTATATTAATAAATAAGACTGGAGCCAATTTATTAATAAAAGCAAAAAACCAAAACCCTGTGATTGCATCAAAAAATATACATTTCATAATTATTTTATTTTATTCAAGATCATCTTGAATCCTTGGCGAGGTGTAGCTTTTAAAATGTTTTGGAGATTATGTACCATATAATGTTCCATGGGGTCTTTGAGATCTTGCGCATGTTCC
Source organism: Troilus luridus (assembly GCA_964056705.1). Taxonomy (NCBI): domain Eukaryota; kingdom Metazoa; phylum Arthropoda; class Insecta; order Hemiptera; family Pentatomidae; genus Troilus; species Troilus luridus. The sequence continues at coordinate 91,712,679 of OZ057415.1, read as the reverse complement.
AATGTCATGGCAACTCCATAACAATGGAGGCGTTTTGACTATACAAAAATGTTTAGTGAGTGTGAAATTATTTGTTAAATGTGAATAGTAGTCATAGCAACAGGGATGTTTTCGATTCGCTTATTTATTAAACCTAAGTATGACACGTGTGTACATTAAACTATTGGTATTACTATATTTGTCTCTAATGTTGCTTACATTACAAATATATTGGCTAGTGACACATGAAATGACCGGTTTTAGAACCAGAAGAAAATAAAAATTTGATATCAATTCAAGCATTTTTTTATTTAAAAGTATTTACCATCATTTTCGATACACTTCTGCCAACGTCTTACCAAGTTTTCTATCCCAGATTTGATAAACGTTGAGTCTCGTTATGAAAGGAATTCAGAAAATGCATTTTTAATGTCTAAATCATTGGTAAACAATTTTCCTCGCAAAAAGTTGTCTTAACTCCGAAAAAAGTGGTAGTCTGTAGGGGATAGATCAGGGGAATATGGGGGGGGGGGGGGTGACTTCATAGTCCAACTCCTTTAATTTATTCACTGTTTATTGAAAAATGAGGTCGGGTGTTATCATGAAGGAGCTCGTGTGGGACCCGGGTATCGAATTTTTCCTTTCCGATCAATTTTAAATGCCTGGAAACTGTCGTACGACTTGTGCCTAGCTCTGACGCATATTCTCTGACTGTTTTATGATGGTCTTCTTCTACAGCATTCTTAAGATCTTCGTCCTCTATTGATGTTTGAGGCCGTCCACGGGGCAGATTTTATAATGCCGTATCTCCTGAGTAAAATTTTGTCAACCAAAGACGGATGGTTCTTTCATTAGCGCTTCCTTCACCAAACGCATGATTAATATTTCTTGCTGCCTGGGCTGTGGAATGACCGAGTTAGTGCTCATAAAAAAAAATAGTTCGGAAATCGCGTGTTTCCATGGCCACGGTTAAAATTATACTAAAATCAGTATGCCTACTTGGGGAAGTTGCATAGAGGATTAACAAGTGCTTATTATGGATAGTAAATATTTTCTAGGAATCAACAGGCAACGCTTTAATCCTCTATTAAGATTAAGATTTAAAAAATCGGACATTTCATATGTGACAACCCAATATTAAGGGAAGAGAAAAATATATGAGGTGAGTTAACACAACTTAGGCTGATGTTGGCAGGGGTACGCTTGTTTTTTAAAAACTTCTTTTTTATTTTTATTTATTTATTTTTTGTTACTTGACAGGCATTTATGCATAAATGTATAAAGAGAGAACAAATGTTGAATTTTACAACTGTATTATAGTAATATAAATACATGTATATAGAATGAAAATAACATAAAAGCATGAAATGAAGACAAGGAGAGAAACTACCCAAATAGCAAATTCAACTTACAAGATCACGAGGCCATCTTTTCAGACCTCTCGGAGGATTATCGGGGATTGAAGAGGAAGTTTGTCATGGAAGTATTGATATCGGGAGTTCGGGCGAAATCACCAACGAACGGGACATTAAGATCATTATGGATAACTGTATTCGTCACAAAGTAAGGAGCATTGAGGATTTTACTAAGGGTTTTGTGTTGCAAGAATTACGAGAGGAAATCTACGGCATAGTGGATCCCATAGCTCTACTCCGTAAGTCCAAATAGATTGTATATTAATCATGTAAAGCGTTTGTCTAGTAAATGTTGTAAATGAAGTCTGGTTAAATCAAATATAAAATTGTAGGTTTTTTAGTTTGGAACCTGTAAATTTGTATTAACTCGCCTTAGAAAACGATTCTCGGATGGTATTGAAGACCTCATAGGGTGTTCTTTTTACTATTTTTAGCCCATTGTCGATTTCGCAAACCCTGTAAAGGTAAAGGCCACAAATATCAAGGATTGAATACGAGAGGAATTCGATGGCTAAGTCGAACCCCAAAGCTCTACTCCGCTAGTCCGGATGGGTTTTTATAACAGTCAAGTATATGAGTCTTTTGTAATGAAATAAGGAGCATAGAGAATTTCTATAGTAAGTGTAAAAGTAGCCTGAAACGACATATAAAATTTTCATTTATTAATAAACTATAATAGTTACAGGCACAAACTTATTTGTAATGAACATCTATACCCCCTAATAACAGGTCACTCCTTTGCAACGGACAAATCAGTCAGCTCCGTTATAGAGAGGTTTCACTATATAGCATTCAATGTACAGAATACTTTATTGAATCCAATAACGTTGAGCAAGAAAAGACATGATCCCTAGCCTCGTTCTGTCACTGGCATTAGTATTGGTCGCCAGGATTTTTCTCAGTCCTCAGTTGACTGATATTACGCAAGCCCACCACTGTCTGGCTTCGATCCAATTTCCCAATTCCGACATTACCGAAAACTACTTTAGAATATTAATGTCAAGAAGCTTTCTTTATTTTTCTATTAAAAAAAACAGTCCCGAATTTCGAAGGTTACACAATGCGGAATCGCTTGACCTACCTTATTGAAAGTAATTCTGAGGTTGTTACGAAATCTTATAAACTAGTTGGCTTGATAGAATAATTAGCATGGGCTATTAATCAGTTACTAAAGAGTACAATACTTATTTGTAAAGTAAATCTTTGATTTAGTTCACTTCGTTAATTAGACAACGCATATTTTACTGTGTTACCGTTTTAGGAGAGGGAGATGTATAATAAGAAAAGGAAGAAAAAAATAAGTAATTGTGTTAATTTATCTTAGCTTGTTTATTGCATGAACTGTAATATTGCTTGCCAGACTAAAAAAGGCTCATCTAGGCTTTGTAAAGTGGGGATAATTTGAAATTAGCTCTCCTGTAAAATTAGCAAATGACTCATACCAACATAAATATATGAATGGATCAAGAATCTATTTGTAATAGCTAAAATATTCTATGGTTTTTATATAAATTACTAAGTTCATTTCTTTTCCCAGGACTTTCTTCCAAGTCAACGGGGACAGATCGGATGTTATCCTCAGGTAAAAGAGAATACTAATCACTCAGCAAAAGGAAGCGTGAACAGGAAATGGTGGGCAGCTTCTACGATGAGTCACCTGCGCTGCTACGCTGCATACCCGTCATTCAACAACGATATTTTAATTATTAATTGGCATTAGTAATTAATTTGGGATTGGGATTTTGGAGCTTAGTGTATAGAGGGTTGAATTGCTGAATTGAAGATCCAGTGTTCAAATCCGGGTATGACAGATAATTTATTTAATCTGTAATTAATGGGATCTGCAGAGCATCCTTGGGCTCATTCAGCCTTTTTAATGGGTATCCATAATTGCAGGGAAAACCTGAGGGTTGTTAGAGATATCGGCCAAATCAGCTTCCACCAAAAACGTTGGCTTAAAAGCGGTAAAATCTCTACCATTCATTGAGCCTGATGTATTGTAGGTACATTAATACATAGAATACATTAGTGCGTAGGCCACTCATTTCTATTTGTTAATTTCGAGGCAGGAAATGTTAGGATATGAGGCAGATAATTGTTTATGGTGGCGTGGGTCTACCTTGTGGCAAATCAGTCTGAATAAAATTCTCCACAACCGTTCTCCTGGAAACAGTCGTACCTTTACTAAGTATTGTACCCGAATACCATCAATGGATTGGATTTTTTTTTTTTTTTTGCTTTTTATTCAATCCAGCAGAAAAATAACAAATTAATTGTATTTAAAAACAAAACATAAGTTATAGTTCAAAGGCGTACATTACTCAATTAATTCTGTGAAAATTAAGAGGCGTTGGTGTTTGTAAGGGAAAGTTGTTTGAGATTTATACCCACTAATCTCTTGCATCACACATCATTTATAGTTTCCATTTACGTAATTATTACAGTTCAATAATTCAACATACATTGAAATCTAGCAGGCACTGTAAACAGCAGGGCAATTATCGAGGAAGCAGCGGGATTAGGATAATTAGCAGCTGTAATTTCTTGAGGAACACGAACACGCGTTACTTTCTGTCAGTAATTATTTCCTCCTTTCTCCCTAACGCAAAATCACAATAAGTTTCGAAGAATGGCTTGGTTAATTGAGTGTAACATTTTTAATTAATATATTTGTCTAATAAACACGGGAGATTTTGAAAACTTGAAACTGAACTAAAGGCAGCTGGTCATTCGACAAATAAACTGATGGCTTTACTCAACCCAGAATGAAGGAATCTTATTATTTCACATGTTCAGGTTGTATTAAGCGCTTTTAAAAAAAATCAAAATGATTAAATTATCAAGGCTAAAGCTTCTAAACTGAACTATAAAAAAAAAAGTACAATAGAGAGTATTAGATAGGAGTATAATAATTGAGACGTTGACATGGAAAAAGTTGTAAGTCATAAAAAAAGTAATTTTAAAAGAGTAGCTAAAAACTGTTTGAGAACTAAAAATGCAAGTTTCAATTTGAAAATTTGAAATAACATCGTTCATAGAAACTATATCACTCCTAGTTTTGACTTATTCCTCTTTCTATCCTAGGAATGATTAATTATTTATTACTTTCTTTTATGAAAAAACTGAAAAATGATTTTCCTTTTACTTACTACATTTTCCATGTTAACTACAAATTAACATTGCTAATTAATTAACATGCAGTTAGGAAAACAAAACAGTGGTAGATTTAAATATTGTGGAATCCATAGTTTTCTTTATGTAATCTGGATATTTGAAACTGGAGAAGAAAAATCAGTATGAAACAATATGTACTAAAATATTGTTTACAATTCTGCAAGGTATTGAGTTGAATTTATGTGTGTATATTTATGCATCTGATGTTTTTAATATGTGTATCGGTTAATCCACTGCTAGAAACAAACATGACTTTATTAGGTAAACATAAAATCAAATGATAAATATAAGTAAAGCGCGACAAATACAAAACAATTGATTAACCTACTACCAATTACGAAAAATAACAAAAGGCAGTTCAACGTCTGGTAATATATATATGTTTAGATGTGTATATAAATGTATATAAACTATAATGAGACAGATGACTGAGATAAATACTTTTTCAAAGAGAAAGCAAATGTCTTTCATAGATAAGTCGAATAAGGTTTGAACTTTCGATTCATATATCCGACAGAATATTTTTTCAAGACATAACAGCTGCAAAATAAATTAATTTTAGACAAGGAATTAAAGCAGGAAAAAAAAAATAACATAAGAAAGTAATTAAGCCTCATTTGAATAGGCTGCTCCGAGCCGAGCATAATAGAGTACAAAAAATTGAAACAATGGATGCCAATAAAAAAAAGTTACAATTTTTTTTCTGAGCGAAGAAAAAAAGAACAATGTCATGCTCACTAAAATGGGTTTGGAACTATGTTTAAAAAGAGAAAAAAAATGTAGTTTGCTGTTTCTTTGAAAAGATATGAAGTAACTCCTGAGAAAAAGATACTGACGCACAAAAACTAAGATAATTTTAGACTGCGTAATGCATCTGCCACATAAATTTTTCGCTGATAAGAAACTACCATACATCGTACAGAATTCTATAATAAATAGCAATAATAACCAGTAAGAACATTTATCAACAGTGCATTATACTGTGAGGCATTCGATACAAATTCCTAATTTTACCTGAATAGACAAAACGTAGGACTCCTATCTAGCATCGTCCTAATAATCGTACAAGCGTAAAGTAACATTGAAGGAATAAACAACAAACACTATATTATAAATTACAAAAAAAAGGAAGAAAGAAAAGTTGATTTCTCGCAAAGAACAAAAACCTGGTAGGAAAATAAGAAGAGCAAGAATCCCCAAACGTGAACCATCTTTACTTAACATCTTCCGCTTTGCCAGCTTTACCACTAATAGTAATCATAAATTACAACTCTATAACTATACTTTTGAACAGATTTGAAAATTTGGTTTTAAGATCGGAGACTCGTTCAATCCAAAAGTAGGTTTTAAAAAATCTGTTTACCTCCTATCGTTATCTGTTAACAGTCACGGATGGACCCTGGGCGGTTTGTAGACCCTTTTGGGGCTCCTCCGGAGTCTATAAAGTGGGTACCCACAAGTTCAAAGGGAAAAAACCTGGCGATGGAGCGACACCTGCCTGCACAACCGTCGTCCGAAAATAGTAAAGAATCTACCATGAACTGAACCATAAACTTCATGGGTGGTAATGGTACAGATTTTTGTTGCTTTCTTTCGACAGTTATTGTTAACAATACTACATTAGGATTATCAGTAACCTAGATTTCTTGGCAACCATGAAAACATAGCTAATCCTACCTATTTTCCTGACAGGTAATATGGAAAAATATGAGATTAGTCAAAATGTGTTATTCCTAAACTAACTAGATCTCTAATGAGCCGGTGAGACACCACGAATGAGCGAGACATTTGAAAAGACACATTAAGGGTGCGAATAGCCTTTAATTTTCCCACTTCCTGGAGGAAGCAGACCGTAGCAGATCATTTTCCGCACAGGAGCGTTCTGTGACAGTTATATAAGATCCCTAAAGATGGAGGTACCTGAAGGTCATCAAGTGTACCTTAGCAATGATGGTAGTAATACTAGCATTACTACAAGAGTAGCAATTAGGAGTTAGCGGATCCGGGCCATCTAGGCAGAGTGCACTAACAATAACAAGTCTTATCGTACCTTGAGGAACAATGGAGGTTGTAGTTATGGCAACGGTGGATAATTGCAGAGCTACGTCTTAACAGAGCAGGATGAAGATTAGTCTTCAGGACTGATAGTTAACATGAAAGATCCATAATGCTTATCTATGGTAAGAGGTTAAACCAGAGAGTAAGAATTACTTCTGTAATCTGCATGTGGATTTATAAACAATTCCGTCCGAATAATACCCTTCAAAATCTAGAACTGTCACATGTAATCAACAGATGAAACTAACACTAATTTGATAATTTAACAACGGTAAAGAATACAGCATAGTTTTATAAGTAAACTTTAACCTGTATATAAGGTTTCAGGTGTATAAGAAAATTGAAATCTAGTATTAAAGGCAATTAAAAAAAAAAAAAAAAAAACTGTACCACTACAATCCATAAAGGGTCTCGGGTTCAGTAGGTGTTAGATGCAAACTGTTTCTAGGACAACGGTTGTGAAGGGAGGAGATCCGCAGCAGGATCACACTCATCCGCCCAATAAGGGTACCCACTTTAAAGAGTCTGGGTAAGCATCTGAAGATACAACAGGCTCTCTCTATCTATGGCGATAATTTCTATGATAAATAATTTATCAACCACAGCCGGATTTAAACCTAGAACCTTCAGCATAGCAACTCACCACTCTACACAATGAGCTACCGCGTTTCCCGGTAATATTTTTAAAACTCTAAGAAGATTTGACTTTTTTTTTTTTTTTAATTTCTGTAGTTGATGAAAGTAAGATGCTGCATATGGTTAGGTTAGGACAATACTGCTTCTAAGCTACCTAGGTGCAAAGAGATGTGTTGGCCGAAATCATACCCCTTACTCCCTGTTTTTCCCACAATTATAAAGGCTGGGTTAGCCCCAAGCTGGTGTGCAGATACCATAGGTCTACCTATGGCTGTTTACAGATTAGATAATTGTCTCCACAGACGGTCTCGGCCAAATAACCAGAGCTTAATAACACACAAAGACACACATAGATATATAACTGAAACATTTTAATGCCAAGAATAAAACAAAAGACAATATATATCGAGACAGAGCTCGGTAGCTGTTACATTTCCGCCCACTCCCTTGACATTTGTTGCCTCTAAGGACTCCCTTCCTAAACCGAAATGTCAAAGAGTGATAGAAATTCGCTATATATCTCAATGTTACGAAACCCACTGGGTGGGCCAAACGACTAGCTTTCGAAAGGTCCATTCACTTCAATACGAACCAACGCATCATCGTTCTTAACAACCTCAACAATAAATAATACCAACCCATTTTGTGGTGATCGACCATTCCGAGAAAATAGCAATCATGGGAACTTTAAAAGTCATTACTGTACAGATATCTTCTTTTTCATCAATAAGTCTGAAACCCAATTTATTTACTTTAAAAAAACATATACCCCTCAGCATTGGTCCCATTTAATAACTTGTAAAGGGAACATTTTTTCCAAGAACATTTCTAGTATTTTGAGGTGGACTTGTATTCTAAGTCCTATTTGTATACTAAGCTCGACTTTTTGTGCTTTCACAATTTCAAATTACCACTTAGGCATATATTTAGGCCTACACGAAAGCTGATAATTTCTTTACTTTTGATACTATTATTTAATATTCTTCTTCTTAAGTTGCCATCTCATGTCGAAGGTTGGCGGTCCTCAAGATTTTGTGCATCTAGTTGACTAGTGATCTAAAGATAAGTTTTGATGAACGGTAAAACCATTCTCTTAGATTGCCTAGACACGATATTCGTCTTCTACATACGCTGCACTTTCCTATGAGTTTTCCCTGCATGACTATTTTCAACACTTGAAATTCCCTCTCACATTAGGTAGCCTAAGTATTTTGATTTCGTGATTTTTATTTCAATATTTAATTATTTTTCTATGGCAGTCTTCTCAAACCTTCCTCGTTCATTAGGATAACTAAAGATATTTTCAATATCCTTCTATCTTTCTCATCATAACTTTAGAAGGATGTCAGCCTCCATACCGTATAATAAAATTAATAATACTTAACACCTTAGCTTACACATTTTCAGATCATAGCTCTTTTACAGGTGAACTGTGCCATGCTTAAATGGGCCTCGTGCGTTTAAAATTTTTGTTTTAAGTACGTTAGAATAATAGTTATTGCTGTTGATCAGAGTTTCCAAATATTTATAGTGATACACACGTATGATGTGATATGATTATTCATTATCAGTTGTATGTTAGGTCTTGGATTGATTGATTTGTGGTTGAAACGTTGCAAAGGTGAATATTTTCATGTATATAAGAACTGGATAAAACAAAACTATAATTTAAATAAAACTAGTAAAAAGAATATTGATGAAAAAATCGACATTACCACAAGATATAAATGTATATATAAAATAAAATAATCAGAGTAGTCATAGAAAATAGTACGCCCTTGAACCTTCTGAATGCCCTTGAAGATATCTCCGCGCTCAAGAGGGAAGGAGGTTCGCATTCCTCAGCGCCAAACGTTTTTTGTTAGGGCGGTGAGTATGTGAATAGTTGCTAGGGGAACAGGCTACCTCCGGGTTATTCTAGATTTTATATAATGTATTTATTACAATTTATTCACTAGTTAACCCTTTTCTTGATAATGTATCTGTGGAGATACATCAGAATTTAGCGTAATGTATTTATGAATGCTCATGGCAATGTAGCCTACAAGATACATACTACTAGTTTTTTTTCTGACATCCTTGGGTCATAAGGGTTAAGTGGTATGAATATTATTTTTATATTAAAAAAATAAAATTCTGCCAAGTTAAGGGTTAACAATAAAATTAATAAATATGCCTTATAAATTATATGGTAGAGAAAATTCAAGAATTCAGAGTTTTACTAAACAATACTTGAAGATAATTGTACAGCAATATCTCTTCACTTTTAACATATGCCAAAAAAACTACAATAGTCCAGGATCCATGGTCCATTTTTGCACTTGATTATTATCAAGCTAAATCTTCGTGAATAGCTTCGTTTCGATAAGACGCCCAACAATTTCCTGTGTGGAAATTCTCGATTGTGGTAGCTAACAGAGATAGCAAGGATAAATTATGCCGTTTGATGATTCTCAAAAATTTATTACTAACTGGGTTTTTTTTTGTTAAATCTCAAGATAATTATCAAAATTATTTGAAAAAATATTTGTCCTACAAAATGTATGGTTTGATCAAAGAATCCCCTCCTTCCAATATAAATGAAAAAACAAAAAATCAGCTGGCTAGTAATAATTTTTGATGACCTCGTTATCGATTCATGTTGGAAGGAGGGGACTCTTTGATCAAACCATACATTTTGTAGGACAAATATTTTTTCAAATAATTTAGATAGTTGTCTTGAGATTTAACAAAAAAAAAACCCAGTTAGTAATAAATTTTTGAGAATCATCGAATCGACATATTTTATCCATGCTACCTCTGTTAGCTACCACAATCGAGAATTTTCACACAGGAAATTATTGGGCATCTAATCGAAACGAAACTATTCACGAAGATTCAGCTTGATAGTAATAAAAAATGGACCATGGATCCTGGACTACAAGCTTCATATATACATTACTTCTCACAATAACGTTGACAATTTAGTTGTGATCGTGAAAGTTTTCAAAACATTTTTGTAACACGGCGTTAAAAAGACTTTTCCTTTACTTCCAATTATATTTTCCTGAAAAAAAGAGACATTAGTTCCTACGGAGATTTGGAAAGTTTCTACTGCCGGCCATTACGCTAAGTGGTCTGGCCCAATTCTTCGGCAATACTCTCAATATTGGTCTTATCGGACAATATGTATGTATTGCACGAGTTTCGTATAATATATTTAATGGAGTGTAACTTCTTATCAAGGAAAGTGAGATAGCTCAGTGTATAGGACGCGGAGTTACTGAGCTGTAGGTTATGGGTTCGAGATCGACTCTGGCAGATAAATTATTTATGCTATTATCATTCGTGGTCTCCATCAAAATAACCTATTTTCGGTATGCACTGATTCAAAGATGTATAGTGTGATATTTTATGATTACGTGGAGATTTGATGAATGAACTCAATCATACAGCCTTGAAATGAGATAATCATAATATGAAATCGAAATAAGGGAACAAAGAAGTATCAGGGAAGCGTAGGTGGAAAACAGTGGCGCCAAATGGCACCTACACAAACTGGAAGATATGGAAAATTTATTTATGAAAAAAAATTATAATTAATGAGGTAGCGGGGTATAGCGTGCTAAATTGCTCTGATAAAGGCTCCTAGTTCATACCGGCCTCTTTTGGCAGATAAATTATAATATGTTAACAGCCACAGATGGATCTTGTGGGATCTGCAGAACTTCTTACCTTACTCAGCCTCAATTAGGTGGGTACCCTTGCGATTGAGAGTGATCTCGGACAAATCAGCTCTCTGCACAACTTGAAGCAGTACAGCCTCTACTATGTACTGTAACCAAGATCCTTCATGGGCTATATTTCTGTTATCAATCGCAGACAAATTCGGCGATAAACTTCCTCTTTTGTTTCAAGTTCTCTCAAATATGCCTCAGTCTAAGCCTAGGACGTTTATCTGTTGGCTCAGTGCTTATGGGCTTTTTAGGTACCCGATCATATTACGCACGTTGTTAGGTTACGCGCCTAATACAAATAGGTACCTCTTCAATACAAATCAAGATAGTACATACCCCACAATTCCGAATAGAATATCTCCTAAATTCTCCAGTCTACTCCACTTTATGGAAAGAATATTCTGTACTTCCTTTGTTTTTGGATATCTAAACACTTTTTTCTTCATTTAAATTTAATGCTCAAGTTTCACAACCCATGCTGTACAGTATAAAGGGTTATATTTAATACATTATTAAATTCTGATTTGTATTTTTAGGCCTAAATGATAATCCTAATATATTTTTGTGAAGAAAAAAAACTAATGTTATTAAATGTTATTTTCAATGATATGTTCATATGTAAAATCTGAAATAGGTAACTGAAATGTAGTAAGTACTAACAGAACAGTACGTACAACTTTTCTGGATAACAACTCTTGGAGAGATGAAATTGTTAGTAGCATGCCCAAAACGATCAACTTCGTACGATAAATTGCAAAAATAAATAATTAATGAAAGAATCGAAACGGTTAAACGGTAACATTGCGATTATCGGCTACTAATCTTGAATTGTTGGCAAATACAATTGGAAAGTATGTTTCCAAATCCTTGCTCATGGTTCGCTAGTCCGGATAGTTCCAAGTTATTCGAGGTCATCAAGAAAACTATAAATCAGACAATAATAATAATAAGTGATGGGTCATTGAAACATGGCCTGTTATTGAAAATAACATGACCAATGGAATCAAAATTAGATTCCAACCTCAATTAACGATTCACGGCATGATTTATTGGGCACACGCAGTTCATCTTTATTATTAAATGAAAAAAACAAAGAATATGATTAAAAATTCAAACAATCCTAAAGGCCAACTCATAGTCAAATTTATTCAACTATAAGAAACGAGTCATCCATGGAATCCCACTATTCCTAACTTATTGCTGAAATAATATGCCAAGGATAAACTTTTAAATATTACAAAATATCTGAATAACAGAAACTTGTGAATCAGCCTTCTTCAGAAAAATTAGTAGTTATGAACTTTTATTTATTATTTTTAACAAAATTATTGGAAGAATTGAGATATTCAATAGTTAATAGTTCTTATAATATCATACGGAAGATAAGCATGTTACTGATTTACCTAAAAATCTATTGATAAACTGAAGTTAAGTTGTTCTGAATAGGGCCGTTGAAATCTATTAGATTGATGATAATAATTATAATCCATTAGATAATGTTACATTATGTGATAAATATACCATATAAGGACGCAAGCCCGCTTACAACATAATTGAACCGAATTTTTAGGTCATAGGGAGTTTTACTGGGAATGAAGCCTGCCTAAATTAACCGAAATTCAATACATTCTGATACCGCATCCAAACCAACGGTCATGTAAGGTGGACTTTTTTCCAAGATTACGATCTGCTGGCTATTTTTTTCCTATTTAAAGGGTCGAGTGAGCCTCTGGAGGGGTCCTCAGATCGCACCTGTTGATAAAATAAATAATTTGTATAACACAACAGGTCTCGAACTCGGAACCTCAATCTTAGTAACCCAATACCTTGAGTTATCCCATTCTATTAAAAAACATCAGATACTAAGTCTAATTTTGTCAATTGTTGTTACTTAAAAAAGTGATCCCCATTAAATGTGAGATCCAAGTAGGTTCTTGGGTATAATACGTGGTAGAGACGGTACTATTTCCAGGATTATGATTGCGTAAGAAAGTGATTTGGTACTTGTGTATTAGATGCACCACCAGAAAAGGCCAATGTTGTACGGATAACATTTTGTTACATTTTATAACAGTTACATTTCTAACAGTAACAGTTACATTGTTTACAGATTCATTCTTCTTTGTTTCTTCCTGTGTTCTAGAGTTGTTGTTGTATATATTTCATATTGATTATATATTTCATTATGTTGTTATATATGTTATATATTCAATTACCTTTTCTGGTGGTAAATCTAATACACAAGTACCGGTGATTTTTTCTGATCACACTCAACCGCCTGGTCTTTCCCTCAATTAAGGACACCTATTTATATAAGTTGGGTGAACCCAATGAGAGTCTCCAGATCCCACAGGGTCCATACCCGGTTATTAACAGGTTAAATAAATTATTTGCCACAGCCTGATTTGAAATCGAGACCTTCCGCAGGTCCATTCAACGCCTTATCACTGTGGTTCCCCGCACCCAGGATCTTCATAGAATTAATACAACCTTTAACGTCCATTGATAATACCGGAACTATTTATAAAAAGTCTTGACAGGGAGCAGTTATCAACGGTTATCTACGCCAGAGAATGGAAGGTCGCTGAGATCACTGGCGAAGGTGACGTCAACAACCTTCCAGCAGAGGAAGGACAAGGGAAGCGGTGATTTGGCCAATTAGTTCGCGCTCCTTCCGTAATAGAGTTCCAATGGCTCGAGGGTCCGCTCGCGTCTTGACGTCTCTATGAGGATAACCATGTAGGAGGCGAGAAGAAGAAGTGGGGGACTATGCCAAAAAAAAGAATAAGAAGGAAAGGACAGGAATACAAAAAAAGGAAGAACATAAAAAATAATAAATCGGCTTAGTACCTGCGGACTTATTATTACGGGCTGCAATAAACCCGGCTATTTATGAAGGCTAATTTATGGTCGAGTTCCATCCTCTCTAACTTCCATACTAAAACCACACTGCCTCGAGTCCCTCAAATACTGAAAGAACTAAAAAGTCAACTTTTCGCCAATTCAGTCATACAACAACACAGAAACGAAGATCAAATGCATTACATCTCGCATCTGTAAGACACATAAACCAGAAATATCCGTACCTCGGAGATAAAGAGTATTTTGTCACAATTTTTTAAATTTTGTATTTGTTCAAGAAAGCCAATTTTCCATACTTTGGCCTCAATTAAAATTTGTTTCTTCGCTACTTATATGCACACCTTATATGACATCATTCACATTGTTACTGGAATTTATATGTAATTGGAACTGATGATCATAGTATTTATGATAATTTACGTAATATTACCTATTTTGTCCACACGGTGTTATTTACCTATTAAGAATAGAAAAAAACTAAAAAGTGAGTTGGCGTTCAATCATTTACTTAGGGGAAGAAAGGTAAATTATAAGGGTTTTTTGGCAGTACATTGGAGACTTAAGCTTAAGGCTTTGTTTTCTTTTTTTAATTTTCAAAGGTTTTCTATTAATTATTGCAGCTAATGGCCAACCTTTGTCTCTAGTTGATAAAAAAGGGAGGAGATCTGACGTCACGTTATGGCCTTTTATCATAGAATGAGTCAGACCGATAATTACCAGTCTGCGATGGCTGGACGATGTGGAGGTCTGTCTCCAGCTCCCGCGGAAGAGAACGTGGAGAGGAGCCGCAAAGAATCGTTCAGGGAGGAGGATAACTGGAAGCTAGAAGGGTTTTCAGGATTTTTAGAGGAAACTCGAGAGATAATATTAATAATAAAAGCTGGGGAGGAAAAGATTGCAGATAAATAAAAAATAAATTGATATTTGTTGTATTTACGTCGATTCCCACCTAAGTAACAATAAGCTTAACTGCTGGAGTTTCTAGAAGAGCACAAAAGTTGGGCACAGAAAATAATATTTCTAAATGTAATATAGAATAATAACTCCAACTTGTGGCGAACATAAAAAAAACACATCCTTCGTTAAAACATTTTATGTCAACGAATTATGGTAGAACGAAAAATAATATATACATTGGAAAAAAATACCGTTAAGTAATAAATATAATCTTGGTTATGGATGGTTGACCTAGCAGAAAACCCAAGTAACACGTTTTATGGCACTGCATTTAATGCCACTGGCATGTCAGTATGGCTTACACGTGTCAATTGGTTATTCAATGCTATAATTGCTAAAAATACTTTCATGGAATTTTAAAAGGAAAAATACCTTCATGCTAGGTATTTCCTGGACTATACAGGAAAGAATAGCTCAGAATTTCTTTAGAAAAGTAATTTACCATATAATTAGCAGAAGAATTCAGAAGCCTCCATATATTATTCAAAATATTCTTAAATTGTACAAGAATAGTACGTAATCATTATCAGAATACCTTACTTTATTTATCGTGGCATATAATTTAAAAAATATTAATCCAATAGTTCACGGTATTCCGATACTGGCTAAAATATATTCTACACCATAATAAATGTTTGTTTGTTATGTTATATTATGTTTGTTATTTTAAAGGGACCTAGTCCCAGAATGAAGTTACTTTTCTGTTCTATTCTAAATGTTGTATAATATTAGTTGACCTTGTATATATGAGGAAGAAAATCCTCCAACGTTTCGACCCACATTGCAGGTCTTCTTCAGCGCTAGTATGTTCGGCAGGTTTTGACACTAGACTGAGTTGGATTACCAATAAAAAGTTCTCCCTACATAAGAAAATTTTGTTGACCTCCACACGGACCATTTTCTTTCACTTATACCATAATAAATTTAAGTAAGGAAGAAAATAGTTGGGGGTGCAGTCAAATAAGACACTAAATAAGTGGTTACTTATTTTAATTAAGTGCCGACGTTTCTTGCTTGTGATTCTTGCGTCAGCCTCCCGCTGGTCAGCCCTGAAGATGACCCACAAAGTGGGTCGAAACGTCGGCACTTAATTAAAATAAGTAACCACTTATTTAGTGTCTTATTTGACTGCACCCCCAACTATTTTCTTCCTTACATCTATCATCCAGTCAACCATCCCGCGCTTCTCATGAATCATAATAAATTTAGTGTAAAAATATATATATAAATAATCTACAAGATTTAGGAATATTTAAAGAGAGGAAGAAAAAAAAGCAGATATAAAAATATCTTTTAAAAATATATCCAGTGTTGAGGCACAAATTAGGATTCGGCTTAAGAATTTAACCTTAAGACAACGTTAGTCCCGTTTCTAACAACCCACACACACACAATAAGGACCATGAGAAACTTGGAGAGGAAAATTTTCATCTAATCCTGTTATGTTTTTTCACGAAGAAGTTCAAGGTAAAAAAAAACTTAAAATATATGAACAAAAATACATTTACTCATATAACACAGTAGAACTACAAATTTATATTATTTTTTTAAGGCAAACACATTTTTTTAAAGTCAATTTTATCAAGAAAATATATTCATCATTTGAAATTCACTTTATACATTTAACAAATTTTAATGAATAGCAATGAAATTAATCCTTCATCAGGGTAAATAAGTCTTCCATTAGCCTGTATTAGTTTTATATGTTCACTGAGAGACATATTTTATTTTCAGTTTACAAAAATCATTGAAACATTGAAATTGTCTCGTGGTCCTCAGAGGAAAAAGAAGAAATTAATTTATCTCAAAAAGAAAGAATTTCTAGAGTCATTAAATGACTTTGGTGCATCACAGTTCGAATAGAATTCCTATCGATATATTTCCCGAAAATGTACAATTTTTTATTAAAAAATAAAAAGATGTTGAATGTTTGACGAGGTATATCTCTCTAATTGTCTGAGATGTGCTATTTCCTATCATGTTAGTAGTGGTGATACTTGAATCAGCTATATGTAATTCTACATTTTTCAATAATAACTTTTTTAGAAATCCGATACTCTCCAAAGTGAAATAGGTACGTTTCCTATTGTTTCTTTCTGTCTTAAGAACTACCCTCTAAAGCTATGAAGATTTCGTCCATCCAATATCTGTAGATTTATTTTCAATCGCTTATAATAAAAATATAATACAGCTCGATAAGCAATTTTCCGACAGTGATAACTTATTGCGTTGTGAAATTAAAAAAGAAAAAATCAGCGTTGTTAGCAACCGTTAGGTAAGTCATTCAATTCTGAAAGCAAGCGATAGATAAGGATCACAATAGAAACGCCGAATAATGGAGCGATAAAATCGAAATATCATTTCCGAGACAAGAATGGTGCCGGAAAATGCTTCGTGGGCGGCGTCCATCCAATAATCTTCGGGCGTTCCTCATGAGCGTGCTCCTTACCGTTGTCGTCGGAAGAAGGACCACCGTTATCGCCATCTGCTGTTGTCACAGCGAGATATGACAGCACCTTCCTCCGGCACCTTTGTGCTCCGGAATATCTCTTCGAGGGGCGGTCTTTCTTCGCAAGGACATTTCCGCGAAACCATGTCCTCTTCTTCCTTCTATAACTATTATCCAACGGCGTGTGATATTATAGCGTTGGAGGACACAACAAAGGGTTGGTAAGAACTGACAGCGAATTTCATTTAAAGTAAAACCATTTGGTTCCATCTAGAGTACATTCTTCCAAAGTTAACTCTTATGAATTATTTCTACTATATAGTTATAAGTGATATATTATATATTTAAATTGATAAATAAATAAAAAGGCTTAGCGAACCCGAAGGTTCGATGCCGATACCACCAATTTCTGTTTACAAATCCAAGTCCTTCAGAACACTCTTCCCACTCCTGGGGCAATTTTCCCACCTACTGCTCGGTCTGCCCCTCAGACGTTAACCAGTCGGCACAGCGCTTATAAACGTTTTAGGAATTCGTTCGTTACTCAGTCCAAATTTACAAGCCCATCTCAATCTTCGCGACGCTAACACTTGAATAATGCTGACCGGGTGCATGGTTCGCAATTCCGCATTGTGTTATCTACTAAATTCTCCAGTGGACTCATCCTTTCTTATGAATATCTGTGCAACACCTTATTTTCAAATACCTTCAGAGGTTGTTCATCTCTCAGCATTAGCGGCCACGTTTCACATCCGTAAAGAAGTGTTGAACGAATGATGGTTTTATTAATTCTGATTTTTAGATTTCGGGACAAATAACAGCTGTTTCCTGCCTTTAATAGCCCCTTTATTTACTCATGACTTTCATTTTTTCTAGTTACCATGGTCCCCAAGACTTAAATTGATATACCTATAAATTAAATATTGAAAGGTGTAAGGAGCGAAGGTATAATAAAAGATCGAGCACGGGACCTTTAGATTACTTAAAATTGCCCTTACACATTAACCTAACTTAAGATAACTAGTAACCATTCTGTTTAAAACGTACGTTAAAGGTAGTTTTCTATCCCAAGCCAGTCAGTTTTGTTCAAGTCAAGTGTTCCATGTATAAGATCAGTCAATCCAAGGTCTATGACCCATAAAACTGTACATAATAGGTTCCTTTCATTATCATTAAACGATTAATAAACCAAACAAGGGTTAGTTGTATATAAAAGCCAATGGTCATGTATCTTGGGCTTTCTATGTAAGAAGAATAATCAACTAACCAGGCTACTTAGGTCATTATAAGCTATAAAAAACATTAAAGCGCAATAAAAAGAAAGAACACCTTGTCACATGAAACAGCCTACTTCACCCACTTTACTTGAAGGGTGAAAGCAAACCGATTGCGACATTATTACCTTCAAGACAAACCCGAGAGACAAATAGCACATCGATAACAAGGCAAGAAACCAAGAACAGGTTAAAAGAACATCTATCTAAGTACATACTGGATTCCAATGGAGTACTTGTACCTAGTAACCTAGCTACAATACAAGACCAATGATGGGCACGCCTGTTTAAGAATGGGGATTACCACTACAAATACAATGGCTATACGAAAGTCCATTTTACCATTTACTATTACCCCCAACAAATCAGAACTTAATACGTATGAAAAAAAGAAGAGATCTATCAAAATCAAAATTTGGAAATTTTTATGTTTAAAATAAAAGGTGGTTATAAAAAAAAAGGGTCTTTAAAGTATAACCACCACCACACAGGATCTGGACCTCCATTTTACATTCTCTCCATAAGACGGCATATCCAAGGAAACCTAATCGTGGAAAAAAAGCTATGGCCACTATTCGGGTTGAATACCGTGATCATGGGCATAGAAGGTTGTTGTGCTAAGCAATAGCATACTAAATTATGTTTTATAAACACAACCAATTTTACGAAATTCAGCAATAAATAAGTGTTTCGAGTATCATGTATTATCTTTTAAGATTCATACGTCTTCTCAACTGCTAAACATTTCAATCGATGTAATCATTCCAAAACTTAGAATACAGAAATTCTTGATTTTGTATTTTTTAATACGAATCCATTAAATTATGTAATAAAAACAAGCAAGTATTGTTAAAAAGCAAGACGAAATCAATTAAAACGAAAATCTCAAAATGAACAGAACTTGGAAAATAAAAACATAATCCAGACTGCAAAACGTTCGTAAAGAAAGCATAATTGTAGGAAAGTGAAAGGGAAAGTTGTACAAGATTTCGTTGAAGAAAATATAGGCAACTATTTTATGATTTGGGGAGCGTGGTAGCTCGATGGTTGGCAGAGCTGAGTTCGCTTTGCCAAATATTCCGGGTTCGAACCTGGCCATAGCAGATAAATTATTTAATCTGTTGGATTTGACGACCCTGCTGGGGTCCAAAGTGAGTACCCTTAATTGAGGGGGAAAAGCTGGTTGTTGATTGTGTCCTCGGACAAATCACATTCATCCAGAACTGTTGGCTATGAAACACTATTGTCTCTACCATGTATTGAACCTAAGACCCATCAGGGGTTGTAATGGTACAGGTATATATGTAAAGGTAGTTTTTATGATAATTCGGTTTGGTTTATTCATAAAATACAACAATGAAAAAATAGACTCCAAGATATCTTAATGTTACCTTAATGATGATAATCAAGTGCAATAATCATCTATGTGACTTAATCATTGAAAACTTGAAAGAAAGGCAAAATTTAGTGTTGTAACAAAGAAAAAAATCACAAGATGGCAGAATGACAAAGACCCAATAAGCGCGGGCAGTTTCTCTCCACCAGAGGTCGACGGGTTGCCTTCTATAGCGCCCAGATTTGGTCCTTGCGCAACACCATACGTACGTACCGGTCCCTACGACCCACTTTCTTAGTCATTCCACGTCTTTGCGTCGTGAATGTACACGCGAGCAGATGTATAATGATTCAAGGATGATGGATTGATGATAGGGTTCCGGAGGTCAGGGGGGTCGCTTGTCAATTCCCAGTTCGTGCCCGAAAGTGAACCCTACAAAACATCCTATTAATCAGCTAATTGAATGTAACCTTGGAAATATTCCTTTGCGCTTCGTGAACAAGAATGAGTTCTTTAATTATTTTTTTGTCTATTTTGTTTCATCTATTTAAAAACAGCCATGTATCGACCATCTATAAAACTGATATTGTTAACATATACGATTAACGTATTCTGTTATGTATTTAGAAGAGCGGGGAAGCCCAATGTTTTAAGCGCTAAGTTGCTTTGCTTAAGGCCCTTGGTTAAAATCCGGTTGTAGAAGATAAATGATTAAATTTGTTAAAAGTCATAGATTGGCCTTGTTTGTTCTGAAGACCTCCTTAGAACTAACCCAGCTTTTACGAAGTGGATACTCTCCACTAGACTAAAAGTATTACGGTTGGGCGTGATTTCAGTCAACTCACCTCCCTGCTCAACTGTTCGCTTAGAAACACTACATTTTCTATCATGCACTGAACCTAAGAATTAACCCATTATCTCAACAGTAGTTTTTAATAAACCCATAAGTCCCTCAATAGCACTAGCCGACAAAACAAACAACAAAAGGGAGCCAAAAAGGATCAGCTGTTGTCTAGTGGTTAGCATAGCAACGCCGAAGTCCGAGGGTTCGCAGCCTAGCATTAATATTTTTCAAAGTAAAAAATCCTTGGTTATATGCCGTCTTTCCGAAGGGACATTAAATGGGGGTCTTGACTCTGTATGGTATCAGGTACTCGTTTAATCGAGATCCTTATCCTAATTATTCCTGGATGGTCATAATTTGTCACTCCCACTGTTGCATCACCTGATTAGCGATAACAGCCTAATGTAACGTTAAATGAATAAATAAACAAGACTATCTAAATAGAGATGGTGGATGTCTACATGATAAGCTGTCAATTTGTAGATATGTAGTCCAAATTATTTATTTTGTTGATGCGAGATATCACATTTATGTGATCCTCTTTTTCCGCCAGAGATTAGGGCCGAGCGAAACGTTATATATACCTAAGGTACAGATCCTTACGTGTACATTTGTTGTGACCGCACCCGGGAAATTGCACATACCAAGGCGGTACCTCAGTCACCATGAACTGGACAGAGGCTCCATTGTCACACACCGTGACTAAGATCCTTTTATCTTTGGTAGGACATTCCTTACCTCTGCCCTCTTCATAAACAACTAGAGATCGTGGTCTGCAAAGGATTCCTGTATCAAATGTAATATCTCATTGTGTGTAGTGTGGACTATTATACATTATATGAATGCCCTTTGCTTACAAGTTAAGTGTTAAATTATCTAAAAGAAAGGAGGAAACTAGAATTGGATCATACCACAACCAACTTAAAGGTTAATCACTAAACTTTTTCTCTCTGTATTTAATTTAATCAAAGTATAAACAATCATTGACATAAACATTCTATCTTTCGGTTCCATCTTATATTTATGATAAATTATAGAAAAAAAAAACCAATGAGTTATTTTAATTTAAATATTCTCTTAAATTGCCACGCCCAATATTTTTAATCCATCCATGAAATATCCATTCATTTTCTGGTTTCAACCATGTCGTAAAATTCTTTGCCGACCATACAGCAAGCTTCCTCAAGGCTTAATCTGAGACTAAAAATGTTTTTTTTCTGCTTCGGTATTTATAGCTTTCCGGATCCGGAGGTGGAGCCTATTCTTCCAGTGATCTGATAGGCAGAGTTCCGACTGGGTGGTCTCTGATTGCGTGGGCCTCGACAAGCTGACTTCTGATTGGTTTGTCTTTTCATTTTCATTTACTTCTTAAAAACGTTTCACTGGCTCGATGTTTTTTTATTTCACGCTGAATAACTGCAATTTATTAGGTTAACCACTTCAATGTGTGCATTTTTAATAGGGCAGTATTTATGAAGATAAATTCTCATAGGCCTGAAATGGATCAAAAACGATAAGAAATATTTACAGATATAGGATTTCTATAAATAAAATTACAATATAAATTATAACGATTTATAATGTTATTAATACAAGTCGAGTTACGTCAATAAGACTATAATTAACGTTCACCTTGGGATTCTTTTTCTGCTACGATGATTTCCCTGAGTTCCAAGGACTGTGGAACATCTTTCATGACAAACATATCGTCAAGTTTTATTTCATAGTAATTTGTAAATATTGCATAATGTAATAACATAATATGTATAATAATATGTTAAAAAAGATAAGATTCGTACGAAACAAGACAGAAAAATGCTAAAAATATTAATACCATTTAGAAACACATTCACCAAATGCAAATATAGGGTTATTGCATTAATAGTATTTTGAATTTTATTCATCATATCATCATCATCATTATAATCTCTCCCTCATCTGCCGCTGTGCAATGTGAGCATATATCATCAAGTCAAATAGCTTCAATAGTTTTCAGTTCTGAATTAATGTTATGTTTAGTGAGGAAAATCACTACAAAGAGTACCTGACGGAGTATGTAGGATTACATAAACCTAGTAATATCTACAATGTTAACAATCCATAATCGACCTTCCTAGGACTCACCCACTCTCAATGATTCACTCAGCCCTGTCTGGAGGTTGAACATGACCTCTATCGAATCAAATCCTTGCACAATCGTTTGCTTGGCCCAGTAGGGTACATTCCACCATTCAATGTACAAAACCCAATCTCTTTCGTGGGTTGTAAAGATAAAGATTTTTCCTCTTATCCGAATACATCTTTTTATAATTGTTTACAATTCAAACCCCATTCAGAAAGCTATGTATTCAATGAATATACATATAAATCATGTAATTTTGAAAAGGTATATAATACATAATATTCAAAAGGACAAATGACGCCTTTAGGAACAATTTAGCGATTGTATGATTTCTCTTTGAAAGGAACGATTCCTTTCGCTCCTGAAGATCCAATCATGACATCACTCCTCCTGGCCTTTCCACCAGAGGTCATAGGTTTAGGCTACTTTTTTTTTTAAAGATGAGTTTCTCTTTTTCATGCTTACGTAATTGTCAGAAATAAATCTTACCGGAAGTCATTTTTTTTTTCTCTTTCGTTTATTTGTTTCAATAATGAACATTTTTAATCGAGGAAAAAACTTTTGAAGATATGTTTAATCCAAAAGCTGAATAAAAAAAAAAACTGTCGGTTTATTATTGCATTCACTTCATTTTAATGTACCGAGACTACAAGGTCCACTTTTTTTATATGTACGACAGCTTGGAAGTTGGAAGTTATCGTAAGCCGTTTAATCCTAACATGTACGTTTTCGTAAGTCCATATCCCAACAATTTCCAAAGATATGTGCAAAATATAAAGTGTGATGGAACAAAACAAAAACCAGTACCACTGCAACCCATGAAAGGTCTTGGATCATAACTTGGATTGGTCAAAGTTAGTACATGGTAGAGATGTACAGTTTATAACCCCGAGACTGTGAAGGAAGCTCAATTGGCCGAGATCAAACTTAACCGGCAGGTTTTCCGCAATTAATAATACCCATTTTACATAGGCTGGGTGAACTTCAGAAGGATCTACGGATCTCACGGGGTCCCATCAATGGATGTTAACATATTATATAACGCATCAGCTACATCCGGATTTGACTTATGATATGATAAGTGCTTTAGAAAAAGTTACTTACCAGATTTGAATCTGAATTATAAAACTGTACTGTAATTGAATTAATTCATAAGAAAGATAACTGTTCTAATTAACTGATTTGTGTGGGGGTCGTACGTTATATATTCACACGAATCCCATTTCACAATTGATAGAATCAGTTGTATTTTTTTTTTATAAATTTTTACATCAAACGCTCATTGTAAAAACAACTACATGTAAGTTGTGACATGCAGTAAAATATCACTTAACATATTTCAGGGAACAGTCACGACCACAATAAGACCACAGAAGAATACACATCTTCTCGGGAAATATTGCATAAGCCACACATTCCAAACCATCGAATAAATTATTTCCCCTTTTCCTCATCATATCAAAACTCTTTTTTTTTTTTTATAGAAAATAATCTCTTAGAAGTTATATTCGAAGGAAGAAATATCGTCTTTTTGTATTGAACAATCATAAAAGTGGGCGCGGAAAACCTTGGTAGACTTTCTGAACCTTGATCTTAAATCCTTCGGTTGGGTTGGACAACTCCCTGCTCTACATTCGAATATCTCAACAGGGAATATTCATTCACAATATATGTATATGTTCTTCATAACGATAACTGAACTTACCTAAAAGAAATCAATTGAAAAATTTAAATTTCATAAATATATTAGGATTGCTTCGTAAATTTTATTTTTCCAATTTTAGTATAAAAAAGTCACAATTTTTTTAATGAACTTATATACAGTTGTTCATCGCATAATCCCTAACCGCAGTGAATAAGTGGTTAAGTCGAATTTCGTCCAGAATGAGTTATTTGTGATGAGTGAAGCGGATTCGTGTCATTCTTGTAGTTTTGGGCATGAAATGGAGTTGTATTAGAAGGAATTACTCCATTTCAACCCAATTCCTGACTTAGCCTACGAAAATTCACTACGAAATTAAGACGACTCCGGTACCCAAAAACCAGAACTCATTTCGGACAAAACTCAATTTAGCCACTTCTTCATCGGGGCTGTAGGAGATATTTATGTGTCGTTTTGATATAAGTTATTGAGATTCAGTTTTTTCATTAAACTTTTGGCTAAGTTTTGAGACTTATTGTTCTCACAATCAGGGCCTAACAGTGAAAAAATATGCTTTTTGTGAATTATTTTAAATAACTCACTAGTCTAAACATAAAATAGACACTTGTACCATGTTAATACATAAATGGTACTTACAAATTGATGACGAAATGATACCATCATATCAATCAACCAACCATACCTCTACAGTATTACCATTTATTGAGTAAATATCGATCAAGAGTAGTGATTGCTGATGTGTAATTTTGGATTATTTTATCTCAGATGGTGTGAATTAGGATCAGCAGTTTTTGTTTATTTGATAACATGAATTTAGATCTTGTACATCCGATTTTTGGTGTGCAGCTCGATTTCTATAATTATCTACAGTAATCATTTATTTTATATTGCGTTTGAAACTTTTTTGTCGTGGTATATTATCTAATATCATATAGAGACTTGACCACTGAGACCATTTTCATACGGTCCAATAAGCCCAGGACCGATCTCCGATATATCAGGGGTGTCAGGTTGCGGGAAATATAAGATCCCATATCGATAATAATCAGAGCGTGTGAAACGGTCATACCGAGAACAAAGCAGATTCAATTTCTTTACCATATTGGCTTGGTACTGCAATTTTTTGATTATTTTATTACAGCTAACATAACAATAATCTATCGACTAATATGAAATCTTTATCAATGATGTATAAATAATCTATACTATATATATCTAGAAACATCTATATCAACAACCAACAAAAGTTAAAATACCAGTTGAATACCAAAAAGTAGTCGAATGTTGAATAAACACCACAATTACTACAGCATATCCAAAAAACGTCAGAATTGAGTGGCGTTTCTTACCTCTCTGATGTCATTTAAATGACAATATTTTAGATGGATTTTTTTTCTAGTTATAAAGTTATTATACTTTATCACATATCAACCACTGTGCACTTTCCTACTTGGATAAAAATATATCGAGCAGTTGTGCTGACCCCACAGCCGTAGCGCGTGGGCTGAGTGTACAGTTAGGGTCTTTTCACAACTTAAATGTAGCCTTTGACACCATCGTCTCTCTTAGCCATTATCATCGGCTAAAAATAGTTTTGTTTCATTTATCATGGGTAAATATCTCATTTCCGTAATTCTTTTAAATTAGGACTAATCTAACCTTTTATGTTAATAACTATCTCCAATTTATATTACAAGTATCCCCTTTTTAATAAATAGTTACTTGAAATATATCTGCAATTACATATATTTATACGTATAATTATAGTTTGTTCTAAACAGGTTTTTATTGGCATAAATTAAGTTTTCTAGCTAATTTCTCAAGAATTGCAATCGAAGGAAAATCATCCTAAAAGTCTGATTTTTTTTTAAATTGACATTTTTGTAGTTAAAAAAATAAATATATTTGTACAAATTCTTTATTTTAAAGATGAACAACACCCGTTTGTTACCTCTTATCGTTATTCAGTTTTATATTTCGCACATAGGTCAATTTTATGCTATAGACGAAGTTATTCTTATCGTCTACATACTGAGACACTATTGAAATAAGATATAATGGTATTTGATAATGGACATATGTCCGAAACAATAAATTGAACAAAGAATCAGAAGTATATTATTCGCTCTTTAAAAGAACAACTAAAAAACATAACAACACATGTTACAATGTCCATGTAAGGAAGTATATAAAAGAAAAATTATTAAAATCTTAAAAATGTGATCCTATTCCCATATATTATTAGATTGTATATGTGTGTATATATATATATATTATTAGATTGTATGACATTCATCACCATCTTGACTCAAAGCATTTTTGATCTTTAACTTTTTAGGTTTTTTAGGAGATTATCTTATATTTTTTTAATATTAAACAATAATTCCAAAAGTTAATTCTTGGACTTAACGGTCATATGGAAAAATAACAACTAGTCACAGAAGAACACCGCTTTACTAGTCTGTGTTATCTTTTCATATGTTTACACAATTTGAGAGCACTTCTTCAAATGCTCTTGGTTGTATGCAGATGTTAAATCGTGACTAAGCTCTGTCGGCGGGCCCCACCCAAGAAGGTGTGTAGATACAAAAAACGAAAGGAATTTCAAATATAAAGCCGTTGAAAAAGTTTAAATAATTAAGTATGATACAATTAATACAATTATTACAAGCGAAGAGAGTGGAACGCATATTTACTGGACTTTAGTGTCCAGGTTTAAAACTGGCTGTGATTTGTAAATTATTTATTCTGTTAATAGCCATTGATCGGCTCTGTGAGATCTGCAGACCTTCCCAGACTAGCCGATATAGAGTCAGGAGAGAAACCTGACGGTTGAGCGTGATCTCAACCAAAATCGTTGATTTAGAAACAATACGGTCCCTATTATATAGTAGTATTTTTTTTTTTTTTACAACTAAGAAAGAAAACAGGACTCACTCCTTAGGAAAAAATGAAGGGGAAATGCAAATAAGGTCCTTGTGTCGAGACAAGAGACAGATTGAAGGCTGGATTTTATTACCTCGCTTCTTAATGCATCCTTAAATACAGACAACCGACGAATCCATTCTTCAAGCCATCCACTTAGCAAAGCAAACATTTAAAATCGATTATATGCGACTATAATCAGATATTTTTCGTCTCAACGTGGGCGATTTGGGGGACGTCCTACTTTAAAGAAGAGGGTATTATTTACATGAACCTTGGATCGTAACTAAACTCTACTTCGATTTCTTAAAGCCCCGACCATGCTATTAAATATAATGAGTGGACCAGCATAATGAAGCAGCAGTAATAGACCATTTGAAAAAATAGCAGATAATTATTTCGTCATTGAAAGAATACTAAAGGAGAATAATGGCGATAAAAAACCCTGCATCGCTACAGACTAAGGTTCAGTACTTGGTACACAGTAGAGATTGTGGTTCTTCTAAGACAACGATTGAGCAGGAATTATAACGAGTAATTAAGGGTACCAACTTTAAATAGTTTAGGCCGCCCCGTGGCTGTTAGCAAATTAAGCATCTGCTACAGCCGGGTTTTAAGTTTTTCGTAATTTGGACCTAAAACACACTCTTTGAATCCCATTATTTTCGGACCTCATGTAGACGGCTTATAGACTTTGGAAATACTTCGGGTTCTTTGATGTACTTCGGGACTTCTTACTTATTATTATTATATAACTACTTGTAAGCTTTACATAGCTAACAGGTACCTTCCTAAGCTGCTGCTAGCACGCAAGACTGTGATTACCTTCAGCCTTGTAGCGTTCGGTAAGGTTCATTTAATGTCAGGTGTTAAAGAACAAGCCAGTCATAGTTCAGAGTTTATTAAACTATTGTTCTGTTGACCAAAACAAATAATATATTAAGTTCAGCACAACGATTCTGTGAGAACATTAATCATTAGACTAAAAAATTGTATTATTTATTCTACGTAAATCGTGAAACATTTATTTTAAAGATCGTTTATTAAAATAATTCAAACAACTGATGTGCAAACCACTCTAAGTTAGTTGTTATTCCTCGTTTTGGTACGACAGTTTATCGAAAAATGATTCATTTATTGAAGACCTTTAACAGCTACACAGTTCATTTTACTCTCCAGTTTACCCAGTAATCAGGAAATGGAGGAAGTCTGACGTCGTAATTTATTCAAACGATGGATTAATTGAGATAAAATTAACCCGAAGGAAACACAAAAGAGTCCAGCGATATCACAGGAAGCCGGAAGCATTACAAAGGAATATTGAGGATTGGATGACCTGAGCATGTGCCGCGGATGGAGGACAAGGACAATGCCGAGCGTCTTCGAGGTCTGCCCGAGGATACTCGAGGACGATAATGAAGGCAGATTGCATTGCGCAGCTATGACAGCCTGGGGACCAATCGAATTAAAGACGAAATATAAACATGTGAAATAATGCATTATTATTTGAATAAGAAAATTGATAACAAAAAGATAAAAGAAAACAAAAGGCCTAATATTATATCAATGAATATTATCATAATGGTAAAGATAACATTTTATTTTTATATGCGTTAGTATTCTCTTCATGATATTTTAGCAAATAAAAAAAGTTAAAAAAAAATAATAAAAAAAGATGGGGACACCTGTAGTGTAATGGTATTCTATGTTTTAGACATCTTTGTTTCGGTTAACAACAAAGGATCTACAGACCCTCCTGGGTCCACCCAGCCTTTATAAGATGGGTACCCTAAAGGGGAAAACCTGCATGGATTGTAGTTGTACAGTTTTATATACAAATATATACGAGCATACATGATTAAGGATACTAGGTCCTTGAATTGTCCTTGGAAAATTGTTCATCTTGACTTAGACCTTCATAAACATTGACCTAATTTAATATTTAAAGGTAGCATGTCTTGCCATAAAGGAAGTTTTAAAATATTCTGAATTAAGTATATTCTAAACCTTTAACCAGACGTTGTATGAAAGCTTCCTCCTGGCAACATCTCAATCCGATTTTTACTAACATTCATAATTTCCCATTACTGATGTGCAAGTATTTGAATGCCCTGGGTGTTACTTCAGACTTCCTCTGGTGAGGGCCATTAGGCGAAGAGCCCCGAATCTGTTGAGTGTGAGAACTGGCTACGTGATAGCCCTCTGTTGCCAAGTAAGTCCCTATACTTGTGTGATCTTGGAATCCTTTCAAAACTGATACCTACGAGTATTTAGTCCGACGGATTTTCTTGCATAAGAACAACTAGAAAAATATTTACGCCAGCCATGAAAAGTATTTATAACAAATATTTCATGTGACACTAGCCCGGCCATTATTTTAGGTTTATCAACATCACTTAGTAACTTGATTCGTATATTTTTATGACCCACAAGCCTCCTTCCCACGAGGCCCTGATCTGTCCTGATTCCTTAATTTGCGAAATATATATCGACATGTATTTTTTCTTGTATTATTTGTGAAACTAATGGTAATACGATATAGGTTCCATAGGTTCCAACGATAAATATAAAGAAAATAATATCTAAAATCAAAGCAATTAGTTAACAGTTCTTTTGTACACTCTAATATTTTAAACTGCCACTTACTCTATGAATGACACCTGACATCTTTGCACTTCTTCTTCACTCCAAAGGTCGACAACCATCAGGGCTGTTCAAAATTAGAGCTGGAAAGCTATTTTGTAGACCACTTCTGACACTCTTTTAGTTTTCACAACCAGGAGTGTTGACTCCTTCCTGAGGATCTTCTTCTCTGAATTTTTTTCTTGCATTATCAGTTGCAATAATATATACTATAGCACTTATTGGACAAGCACTCAAATCTTCCAATTACTAAAGACTGTAATGAATATACATTACCTATTTGTACTTACGGAGTAGAGCTTTGGGGATCCACTAAGCCATCGAATTCTTCTCATATCCAATCGTTATAATCCAAAATCCTTCGAAAATTCCTTAATGCTCCTTACTCTGTTACGAATAATGTCATCCATAATGACCTCAATGTCCCATCTGTTGCTGATTTGGCCCGAATTCGATATCAATCTCTTCCACTCAAATCCACTAGTTTCAAACCTAGTAACCTCTTTAATTCCTGATAATCCTCCGAGGCGTCTGAAAAGAAGATGGCCTCGTGATCTTCCAAGTTGAACTTGTTATTTGAGTACTACCACTGGGTAGTTTCTCTACTTGTCTTTTCAAGTCAATGTGTACATCCATTCTATTTACTTATCGTATTAGTATAATACAGTAGTAAATTTACGAATAAAGTCATCCATAATGACCTCAATATCCCATTTATTGCTGATTCGGCCATAACCCGGTTTCAATCCTTTCATGACGAACTTAATTCTCACTCCAACCAACTGGTTTCAATCCTAGCTTCCTTTTCAATTCCAGATAACCTTTCTGAAAAGAAGATGTCCTCGTGATCTTCTTGGTTGAATTTGTTATTTGAGTACTACCAGTGGGTAGTTCCACTACTTGCCTTTAGATCATTCCATTACGTCCCATTAATTCTATTTACTTGTACTTCTAATTACAGTAATAAATTTCAATAAACAAATTTTTAAAAAAGATCGAGGAGTGCAGTAAAAGTGCACCAAATCTCAAACAAGTGAACAGCAAAAATATTCAATGCCATAATAGTAGCCGAAATATTGACTGCAATGAATCCACACTTCATGGAATAACTTTGTCTACAAAAAAATAAATACAAACACTTCAGCAGCTCATTTGACACGAAGAGAGCCGTTGAAAGTTAATATAGTAGAAAAATATATATTTCACACATCCTCGACATAAATGTGATTTTTATATTTACGAGTTGGGCACGTTAGGCACTTCGATGCAGTGTAAAAGTTTATTATTTTCTGAGAAAATAGAGAAATGAGGTTGGACCTTATGGAAGCGATAAGTTACACAAAGGATTGCTACACTCGATCCCTCCCCACACACAACCTCATTTCGATGCCCTTAATACAGAAGTTTTACGAGTCCTTAAAAACTAACTAATTTCGTAGGAAACTATTCCGTTAGAAGAGGATTGTAGGCGGTGACGTTCCTAGCAGCGATGATGTCAGCCATTATATTTGAAAGCAGGAGGAGACAAGGATAGCATTCATTTAAATGATATTTAAATAGGTGGGGTCAAGGCGGGTTTCGAATCTCCCACTCATGCGAACCCACGTCTTCGGTCGACCGCTGCTTGCAAAACTGGTAGAGCTGTTTTGCATTATCATGTAATACTGAGACCGGTTTTGGCAAATGCAGTTTTAGAACAACTTTTAAAACACAAATACAATGCTTTAAATAAAAACAAAAAGTGCAGGAGGAAAATTTGAAACTGTTGCAAATCAAATGAAATGACTAATTTTAAAGTCAAACTTAATTGAAAACGATTTAGGTAAAGTTTAATATTGCATATATTAATTAATTGCGTAATTTGTATTATTTATAAAATAATAAAAATTAAAATCGTTTTATATGTTTAGTTAGCACCTAACCTTTAATTAAATTCAAATTTATGGCATCAAATTATATAATACCTCAGTTTTAAATATCATATTGTTTACTTGTTTTAAGTATATTGATGGTTAGTTATAAGTTTATCTATCTCGGGTTCCATTTTATTTTTTAATCTATTTTTTAGCTCAGAGTATAGAGCGCCGAGTTCCTATGCTGAACGTCTATTGTTCAAATCCGGCTGTGGTAGATAAATTATTTTATCTCTTAATAGCCAAGGAAAGATCCTCCTAAGCCTCACACAAAATAGAACCAGTACAGTCTTTATTTATTATTTTATCTCCTATGTACTTAACCCGAGACTTCTCATGGGTATTTTTTTTCCCCCAGAGATAAAAGTTTTTAAGCCTTAACTTAGCCTATTCGCCTATGAAACTCGAACACGTCCATTATTATCCTCTTCAACTTACAAAATTTTTGAACATTTTCTGGTTCATCCAGCTCACTTTGTAAAGATTTAGGTTTCTTGGGTAAAATTTTTAATAGAGCCGTTCTTGTGAAAGAAGGCATTTTAGGCTGAGGATAAAAGAGTTTTTTTTGTCGTGCGTGTCCCATTGTTTTCTTCAACGTGCCCCTGCACTTGATATCCGTTTATTCACGTTGTTTTTTTTTATTACATCCGAAATTCATAAAAAAGAGTACACGTTATATTGACTATTTCAGTACAGCTTTACTTTTTAGTTATTTATTATGTCAATAGTATTATAGCTTGCAATTGTTACGAAATGAAAAGAACATCAAAATTGATTTGGAAAAAGCCCCGGTCGACTCCGAGTATAACACGAGCAAAAGCATCTTTGGGCACAAGGTATATAAGCGGGTAGTGATGAAAGAGAAGACAGCACCCTCAACCCAAAGACCACTGCGGACCAAATGAAGGAAGAGGTGCTATAGTGGACGAATAGAGGAGTACAAGAAGAAGTAATGAATCCTTCGCGTGGTCTCATAGAAAACCTGTAAAGCGTATAATAATAATTAAAAAAACTACAAAACATGAAATTCTACGTAAACATCAGGTAGCCACTTTAGGCGTTCAGGACCAAAAGTGAATAATTCTTTACATTTAACAATACTTTATGATCCAGAAATTTCAGAATCAGAATCGGACTAAAACCATGAGAAATAAGATGGTGATAGACAAAACTGTCGCGATAGACAAAATTGTTTGATAAAAAATGGGAAAATGTTTAAAAGTAAATTTTTGAAATTTTGGAGTTATCCTCTTTTGATCATGAATCGTGGGAAGGCAAGGAAAAATTGGTGGTTGAAGTTAAAAGAACTATAAATAATGAGGAACGGATATTCCTCCTCGATTAAGCAGTCTTTCAGAAAAAGAAAAGAAAAGTTCATATTCCCTCCATACAATAGCATTGACCCATACCGCTAAAGACAGACCACATAAATCATTAAAGAGTCCAACTGGGCATACACAACAATTCTACTGAGGCTTCCCATTGTCCCATGAGAACTGTGGCAAAGGCCGTCGTAACCAAACAAAGATCCCAGCGTAAATAATACGCACGTAGCGAGGATAAAACAAAGTGAATATTAATACAATAGGGAATAAAGTGAACAACCTTAATCGATGTATAATTGCGTGTAGTTGAGCAGGTAATGCTTGAATTACAAGTTATTATTTTTGAGGTTTTATTCTCATGAGTTCTGATTGAAACCTTCAAGTCAGTTCAATATGAAAATTAATGAAAAAACATCGTGTATTCCCAAAAATTACAGATATGGTGTAGACATGTATAGCTTATCATTTCTATTCTGTAACATAAGTTCTTGTTTCCTACTATTTTCTACAAATATTATATATTTGTATATTGTATTTGTTATAATAAATATAAATATAAAAAAATGATATTTTTTTCTAAAATTTGATATTCATACTTAATTTTTTTTTTAAACTTGTTTTATCACAACCCATTCAAGGGTTTGATTAGTACTGTACTGATTCCAGGACAACGTTTCGGAAGGAAAGTGTTTTTTCCGAGATTACGCTAAACCGCCAGTTTTTTTCAACTATTAAGTGTAGTTTAAAGAGGCTGGGTGAGACCCAGGAGAGTCTGCGTATCCCACAGATTCGAAACTAGGCTATTCAGCACAGCAGCTCAAGCTCTGCTAAACTCCTAACTTTATACTGGGTTGAGCTTATAATCCCGAATTGAGCTTTTTTGCAATAAAGTATCCAAAATAACATTGTAACAGCATTGTCTGACTATGCTACAACCAACACACGTCTTGTCCATGAAGATATTAAATACTATTATATTTTCTTAATATATATTAACGCATCTGCTTATTAACGCATCTGGAATTTCTAATAACTTCTCAGAGTAATTGAATCAGGCTGGTTGGTAGTGTGGTCGATGAAACAAACCAGAGGTTTCGAAAGTGTGTGGGGATTTGGAGTGAGAACTGCGAACCTAAGTTTCGAAAGATAGAACAGAACACAATGGGTCCATTCAGTTTTTTTTTAAAGAGGTATGGCCAAATCTTCTGTTCACTGTGTTAACAAACAATTAAAATATGTTAGTTGTAAATTCATATTTTTATAGCTAGAATTAAATCGTATACCAGTCCTGAACTAAAAATTATTCTTTAACTCGTTATTTTTTCATAGCTTATCTTATAATTTATACTTTTTATCATTCTATTTTATGATCATCCTAGTCATTTCTGCCTTATAAATATTTTCAGTTGTGCTCAGCACTGCACTGTCGTGCTATTCTGCACCTTCTTGTCGGTGACTTCATCACCAATAATATTCCCTCACGACCTTCCTTGTGACTTTTTTTATAGCGTCATCCTTCATTTAATTTGTTATTAATTTCCAATATTTTTATTGAAAGTCCTTGGTTCATCGAAAACATCTGATGTCACTTTCGTCATAGCCTGTTTGTAAATCTTTATACATCTTCAGAAGTGCCTTATAAGGATTATTTGGGGGAATGACAAATGCATATTTCATTACAGAATTATGGATAGAATAGATTATGAGATAGAAATAGGATAGATAGAAAAAAATATATATTTTTAAAAAATTATGAGCATAATTTTTTAGTTAACACTCCTGATAACTTTCAAGATTGCTAATGTGTAGATATAATGATATCTACGGTCAATCATTTCTACAGTTTTTTTAGTTTTTTAAGACTCACTTTGACTCACAATAAAAAACCAAATTTACGTCTTCTTCTGTTCTCAGATTCTAGCAAAGATGAACCATTACCACTCATGTTTGACAACTCAGGTTATCACAACGTATATATAACGTAACAACTACTGGAAAATCTCAAATTCTCTCAATCTTTCCCTTCAAATTCCACGCGAGTTCTTGATAACGAAACTTCATTAAATTAAGAGCATGAAATCGGTTAGAAAATTATGAATTTTACTGAAAAAACTATTGTTTCTATCAAAGACAATCTTATCTATAGTTTATTCACAGCATAAAATTTTGTCACTGATGACAAGCAATCGTATCAATAATTTGGTGGTTCAATATTTGTTATAAAAACATAAATCACGACATGGAGGCTGCAATGCGTTTATGTCCATATTTTCAACAGACGGAGTAATCATTAGCGATGTCATCGATGGATAAAGGGTTGGCTAGATTGTCTGCATCGATGGGTTTAGAAACTTGACCGTAATTTGCTAGATTGTGCACGTATTGTTCTTAATTATACCATAACCCGGTGCGGTTTACCAGGAGAAAAAAAGAAATAAGACGGAAATAGCCACCATTTTGTAATGAAACAAAGGACGACGTAACTCAGAGAAAGAGTTCTCCTTTTTACTCCAGACGTTGCTGATTTTTTTTCCCTTTTCGGCTGGAGAAGACGTGACCTCCCGACTTTTATTTCTGCTCGAAGGAGACCCACCTGGAGGCGATGTATCAGTGAAACCGGAGCAACTGGAGCGTGCCAGTGCTATCTGCTTTCTACCGGGAAAACTTATCTGCACCAGCCAGCTCTAAGATGGTTTCTCATGATGGCTAGTACCAATAAGACAAAAAAGAATGGAAAGACAAAAAAAAGAGAAAAAACAACAAATCAAGATCCCACCATAAAATATATGAGAGAAAGGGAATCCGAGAGCATCTAGTTTTCTCTAATTATTTATTGAAACAGAATAAATACATATTTCATTGTTATAGACTAGCCTTGCCATGCCGGAAATCCTGGCAGTTACTTTTATTTAGTCTGTTTGCGGCGGGAGATGGATCACATGGGATCTAGGACCCTCCTGGGGCTCACCCAGCCTCTATAAAATATTATAAAAATAGGGTAACCAAAATAATAGGGAAAAACCTGGCGGTTGAGAATGACCTAGGGCAAGTCACCTCAATGCAGAACCGTTGTCCATGAACAGTACAGTCTCTACCATGTACTGAACCCCCAAACTCATTCAAAGGTCGTAGCGGTACAGGTTTTTTTTTATATACTAGCCTAACCTCTACAACTACAAACCCATGAACGGTATTGGGTTGAGTACGTTATGAACCCACTGTGGCCAAAAATTATGAGAAATCAAAATTAAACGAAATTTTAGCGTATGCTGTTATTTATTAACTTTATTTCAAACATTTATTGAACTTATAATTGCCAAAAATTCAATGGGAACTCTAGATTATATGAAAGTTTGGCGTATCCCCTTTACCTACGGTATGATTTTATTCTACTTTTATTATTATTACAATAAAATTGTATCATAATGAAAATGAGATCAGGATAAGAATACGAATTGAAAACGATCCATAATTTTTTTTAATGACATCTTCAGTGTTTATTTTTTAAATTTATTTTCCCTCTTAGTTCTACTTGTTGGACAATGTTTAAACAAATAAAAATAATTTTATAGTCAACATGAGAAATCAAACAATCCAATATCTAGATGTGGTGTAACTTTGGTGAACAATCTAAGTGCGTAATGACCAATTCAAGGGCATTGTGAACTACCCTATTTTTTTCAAAATGTTCTCCAACGGACAACCCTTTTTTGGAATATAGGAAAAAGTAAAATAGGTTAGAAAATGTTCAAGAGAAAGAAATGGATGTAATTTGTTAAAGTTGTGAATGGGCAGTGTAGGTGCCGTCCTACACAATTCCTGAAAATCAGAAATACGTTAGTAGTTTTTGTAAAAGAGAATTTACTGTAAAATCTTCCATATTGACAGTGCATCAGGCTGACAATCAGTTCTTTATCTCACAACGTAAAACGCAAAAAAAAACATAAAAGGTTTATCAAAAATAAAGGTTCGAAAAGATTATCAAAACCTAAAAAAGAGTTTTAAAACTTATTTACAATTGATTTAAAGAATTAAGTTGACAAAGTTATATTTAAATATGTTCTAAAACATATTATACCCAGAAACACCTAGAAAAGATCAAAGATATAATTAAAACTTGATATTTAACTAGTAAACAAAAATAAAATAATGTTTTCTTCTAACGATGATACTTAATCATAAAAAATATGATTGTTATCAACGCACTAACTATTGTCATTCATAAGACTAACTACTGGATAAACTGGGGCGAGCCAGCGCCTAACAGAATAAACACTGGTTTTATTGCACTAACAAGTCATTAGTAATAAAACAGGTACTACTGGAGTGATTGAAAGGTGTGGCGTACCTCGGCAGATGCAAAAGGCGTTGGGCGATAACGAAAAATGTTTAAATAATACTTTAGAATTCATTAAAAACACCAATATATATCAGTCTATTTGATATAGATTTACACGTTCATGTGTATGTGCGTGCATGGGTTTATATATGTATATACATTTATTGTTTATCAATGTGTATAATGTTTATA
Organism: Troilus luridus; assembly: GCA_964056705.1. Classification (NCBI taxonomy): domain Eukaryota; kingdom Metazoa; phylum Arthropoda; class Insecta; order Hemiptera; family Pentatomidae; genus Troilus; species Troilus luridus. The sequence continues at coordinate 91,674,857 of OZ057415.1, read as the reverse complement.
TAAATAATATAAATTTTATATTATATCATAAAGCTTATATAAATATATATAACGTTTTATTTTAATATGACAACTTCAGATAAGTTACCTTTCTATCATATGTTTAATATGTTAATATGGTTCTATTATGTGCCTAATATAGCATGGTATGTTATTATTTAAATATGTAACAATATTTTTACTGAGTGTAATAATGTAACAAGAATGTATATACGTAATTATGTAGGTAATGTAAATATGTATATTCTCTAGTGGTAATTATGTAGATACTGTAAATATTTATATTCTCTAGTAGTGAGGGCAATAATAACCATTTGTAGTTGTTTGCCCTTAAAATAAAACAACAACAACAAAAGAACAAATCTCTAGTTCAACCAATAAAAAAAAAAATTATCAATCATTATTACACTATATATAACGGATATTAATAAGAGTTTAAGAAGAATTGTTCCTAAAGAAAATAGAGAGAAAGAAACCATCTTCTTGTCAAGCGATGGTCACGTCTTCGTGATCAAACGGTAAGTGTTTTTTAGCCGTATAATCTTTTGGTAACCTGAATATCTATAACTGTAAATAAGTAATCGAAGCAACTGTAAATGGTTATTTTAGTTATAATATTCATATAAATTTAATTGGTTCTTAATGGTAGAATTAATGTACTGTCAGTTATAACATGGTATATTAGTACCTGTTAATCAGCAATCATAAATTACAATGTATAAATATAACTAAAAGACCAATACCTCTACAACCCACGAAATGTCGGGCTCAGTACGTGGTAGAGACTGTACTGCTTCTTGGACAATTGTTGTGCAAGGAGGTGATTTATACTAGATCACTCTTAACAGTCAGATTTTACCCCTATTTTGGGTACCAACTTTATAGAGGATGAGTAAGCCCCAGGAGAGTCCTAGATTTCATAGTATCCATCTCCGACTATTATCAGACTAAATAAAAGTCTACCATGCAGCGTCCACCATTCAAACCCAGGACCTTCGGAAAGCCAACCCATCGCTTTACCACTCTGCCACTTCGTTTTCATACATCTTCCATACTCAGATTTTTCCTACAGTTATTCTATCCTCATAATAACAAAACATATACACCTAAAATTAATGTATTGAAGATTGAATAGGTAATATTGAGGTTACATAAATTTAGTTTCTGATGCGTTAGTAAAGTAAATATTGTCTATGAAATGCATTGTGAATGATATAAGTTCCAATATTGCAGAATATCCTACTGTCTACATAGTTTTTTTTAGTATCAATTAAATCGGTTTCCTATGTTCAAATTTATAAATCAATATTAAGTAGAAAAAAGATTATAATTATGAAGTGTCCATTCCTCATTACCACAGCAACGTAACCTTTTAAGGCTTTTCAGAAGACGTGTAAGTAATTACAAATTGAGTATTACGAAAGTGACATCACCTGTTTTCGATGACTTCAAACACCTTGAGTAAAAATGTAGGAAATGACAAATTAAACGTTGGATGACGCTATAAAAAAAGGTCATCCTAAGAGTCGTGATGGAATATTATTGGTGATGGCACGGACCAGAACAGCCTTGAGGTGATGAGCAAGAAGTACTTCTTCGCAGACCAGCTTCAATCCTTCCTGGAATCTCTGGTCTTCTTTTATTGCACCAGATTCCATCCATGTCCTTTGGACCAACACTTACAGCGAGAAATAGGATCATGATCTTCTTCACGCAATTGCCTTCCTAGAAGAGAGTTTGCCCTTACCATGGGACAGTCCAATTAAAGAATCTCTGAAATATTTTCTTCCTCTTCTTTCTAACGAGTCTACTTCATATTAAAAAAAAAAATCGAAGTGCCTTGCTAGAGATGCGCCTTAGTCAACTGATTACCGATTATGAACAGAATATCTATCTTAGAAATGGGCAATTATGAAATTCCTCAGGCATTCCGGCTCAGCAATCCTTATGCCAATCTTGCGACTAATCGAACTCCGTTTCAGTTATTTACAAAAATTCCAAAATTGTGCCTCTTTTATTTTATAAGCACAACGCCCTTTAAATTTGATTTGACTGGTTAAATCAGTAAGAACAATATTATCTGTTTAACTCAGAGTTAGACGCTTATGGTTTGGCTACACGCTAACAAGACTAGGAGTTGACAACTTGGTTACGACTAAACATCAATTCCCATGAAGTCATTAATATACTGAAACTGCACATGAGAGTCACCTGTAGTGTGATGGTTAGCAAAAGAGCATACTGCGCCCAAGATTGTCCAGCAGATGGTGTAAACGTAAAATGGGAGTCCCGAACCTTTGCGATGCCTGGCAGTCGTAAAAGATCCCTATTCTAATTAAATTTGGATAGACAAAAATTAGGGTTCCTACCGTAGCATCCTCTTACTATCCATAGCTGCATAAAGTGACTTTAAATGAACAAAGAAACAAACACATGGATAATATTCTTCTTTCCCAAGAACCCTTCGCTTTAGGATAATTATTCATTAAGCCATTTTCTTCGTGTAGTAACAGCAGATCGCCACGAGCCCTTTGGGGATAATATAATTGAAATAATAAAGTCATGAAGAGAAAACATACGGATTTTTAATTACTTTTTATGTGATTTATTCGTCTTTCCTATTACTTTTATTGATACAGCCCTGTAATTGTTTGTCTCAACTACCAATTTTTACTCGCTTCGATTATTTTAAATGTGCACGGTAAAATGGTGTGTTACTCAAAATCGGCTGACTAAACAGTCGAAAAATATGAAAAAGTAAATTTTTAAAATTTTCACGAACTAAACGGAATGCTTCAAAGAAAAGCAGTTTCTAAGTCCTTTGATTTCTTTCAATTGTGTTAACATACATGGCAGGGGCAGAAAAAGCTAATAGACGGAGGCTATTAAGGATCTATTTAATAACCAAAGAATCACTTTTTATAATTGAGAAAAACTAGGTGATATTAAGCTATAAAACCAAGATGGCCATCTTATCGTTTATTTTCTAAAGAAAAAGGGGATCTTCTCCTTATTCTTAATACATGAAGAGATAATGCAGACATCCCTGAGCATAGATATTAAATTAAAGGGGTGTAAATGAAGAAAACAACTTTCTGATTATAATATTTTATGCATACTTCGTAAAGAAGATAGCAAAAATTATATAACATTAAAATATTTATGGTCATATCCATAAAATAGTAATGATAGGTTACTCACCGCCAGAAGAGTGATAGCTAGCTCCATTCCTGAAACAAGAAATAATTCTTTAAGTACCTTAAGTTGTGTAAGACAATATTAGGCAAGGATTTGCTGAGGTAAATGATGAGGCATTTGCTGAGCCTAGAAGTGAAAGGAACACTTAATATTTGAGAAACCTCTTTTACCTTTCAACTCTACCTGCAATATTTGATGCGTCAAGCTTTTTGTACTCAATTCCTAAATTACTAATGGAACATAAGAAAGAAGTCCTCGTTATGAAAGCTCTTTCGCAATTCAGTGGAAGTAAGGTTATTTAGGTTAAGTCACTCAGGACCACTAGGTTGTTAAATTAAGTTCTTTTTTTATTGTAGGTAAATAACATTACATAAGGCTGTAATCAGTACCTATGTTTTTACTTTTTGTTCTTGAGATTAAGTTTTTCCAGACAAGCCAACATCACACATTTCATCTAACACCTATACAATATTTACATAATAAATGAAAGTATATAACAAATATTTTGGTTTATAGATGTGGTATCATCTTTCGTCATAAATTTCGCATGATTATGAGACCAACATAGTCTAGAAACGGTGCCGATACGGAAGTTGAAGGAATAAACTGAATAGGAAAAAACATATATAAGCAGTCAAGAAAAATTGTATACGTACCGATATTTGTATATCATAAAATTATGAAAAATTGAAATACTATACAACAATAGATCAAAATGAGCATGAAATAGATTTATGACTTATTAAATATGATGTTAAAATATTATAAAGAGTATTTGATAGAACGAATTAGAGTGAGATTCATTTCTCTGACTATTTTGGCTGTAAATGTGAGATGTGCCACATTATAATAACTGGTAAGAGAAAAACATGAACTTTTTTTTAATAATTCGATCTAGCGATAAATTATCCAAGAAGTATGATATTTAAGAAAATTAAGTGAAATTAAATGGTTAAAAGAACAGCATCTTCCGAACAAAGGAAATTTTGAATCCAATTGTAAATCAGAAAATGGCCTAGGTGGAAGCCAACAAAAAATCTCTTAAATAAGGAGAACTATTTATTTTAAACCCAACCTTTCGACTCACACAGTAGGTCATAATAAGGGCTTATAATGGCGTCAAATTGATAACACATCTACTGATCATTTACTTCTTCATATATAGTCAACTAATATTATTCAAGATATATATCAGATATCAATTGTGTTAAGTTCTAAGTGAATCTAATATTTTAAATATTAGTCATAGTTTGGACAACAGTTCAGTTTGTGATGAATATGACGTACTAGTGTTTCTGTATTTTTCCAAATAATTTGATTATAAGCTATAAATTGAAAACTATAGGTACTTCCAACGGAGGGGATATGCCTGATAGTTAGATAGATGGATCATGGCTGTGGATGTACAATCAACAACCACCTTGTTCATACCACTCTTCGCAGGAAGAGATGCTTTCATCCTGCCAATTGAAGAGGATACATGGAAGATATGCTGAGAGGTGAAGAGGAGCCATTGATCCTTTTGATGAAGCGATGATGGCGGCTATAGAGACTCGGTAATGAGATGTATCTCCCAGGGGCCAAGGCCCTCCACCACAATTAATTGTTCCTGCCATATCAAAGCCTTTCTTCCTCGGCCTTCTAAGGACCTGCCAGGATGAAGAACCGGTCACGTGAGAGCTCTTCTTCCTAACGGTCCCGCAGCCGTAAGCAACCCTATCATTTCCGAAGAAGTTTTTAGCAGTTATAATAACAAAGCCGTTTTCAAATATTAAAACCTGCTCTCAACTTGTCAACACTAATAATAATGAAAAGAATAATTAATGGCAATAAAACCTTCATCTGCATACTGAATCGTAGTCTATGCAAAAGTAGATGAGTAGTAACTAATTAAGGGGAAAAAAGAAAACTTCTAACACTACTTCTAACAATAAAGGGTCTTGGGTTTAATTCATGGGAAGGACTAATACTATTTCTAATCCAACGGTTGTGCAAAGAAGTTATTTAGTAGATATAGATAATGCTCAAGACTTGTCATCGCCATATAGAGGTACCCCACGTTATATAGGGGGTGAGCCCCCAGAGGGCCTGCAAATCTTTAAGGGTCGATCCATATCTGTTTAAAGAATAAAAAATTTAATTAATGAACCAGTTTCCTTGCGCATCGAGCCCCAAATGTATTCTCCAGTATCAGTTCAAACATCATTTCTCATGAGGGCAAGACTACATCTTCTGCCAAAACAAACACTTCAGATGTTGCTGAATCCATGTATGTATGTAAACCAAGTTACATTTTGACTTAATATTTATTTAACACTGATTTTAATAATCGCACGATGACTTATACCTCATTTTAACGTTTAATTCGCATAACTTTCTGACATATTTAATCGTGAGTTTACTCAGTACCAAATTTAATCATGCTAAAATAAAGATATTTAGGTTTCTGGAATGAAAAAAGAAGTCAGTACATGTGAATCTTTCCTCCGAAATTCAGAAATACATGTACTTGGGCATGTTATAGATTAGAATTATAAAGATTATTTAGTCAGTTGTCATGATATAGTTGACAGCTCGCTCAGCCGCTTCTCCTTCTTTTTGGTTCGTACCCATTTTATGCTTCCATCTTCCCTTCATCCTTCTCCTTTCCTTTCTACAGACCCATTGCTCCCTTCACCTCATGGCATCCATCACATTTTGTAACAGCATCCATCATTATTATTTATTTATCATTTAAATTCTAGAATTTTTTATCTTTACTTCTCATACACTTCTACATTGTATTTATATAATTCATATTTATATAACTTCCCACACATAAATTATCATACATTTGAAATCTGTAACTGCTATTTAACGTGATTTTACATACATTACTTTCTAATAATTTCTTCTATAATTTATACATTTAAATCATATTTAGTTTTAATATTTATTCATATTTTTATGAATTACGTTTATTTTCATACATTTTATATCATTACCTGTAGTTTTACTAAGTTTTCCATACTTGTATGTCCCACCTGTTTTACATTTGTATCTTTTTCTGTATTTTCCATTTTGTATCTTACTTTTTACTTTCCCAATTATCTTACTTTTTATATTTCTTTACTTCATCACATTTCTGTTCACACATTCTTTCATTTTCTTATCCTTATATGTCTTTTATAATCTATCCTATGTTATATTTCTCCACTTATACGTACTCTGTATGTATTCTATAACTCATAGTACTGCAATGTTCTTATTGTTATTTTTCTATTTTTCCTTCTCAGCCCTGAAGATGACCTGCACTGTAGGCCGAAACGTCGGTACTTAAAGTTAACCTTATTTAGTGTTATTAATGACTCCACCCCCATAAAAATTGTATCCTTCATTACGATCTTCCAGTCAACCATTTTCCTCTTGATTATAAAGATTATTCCATATCTTAGAGTTTTAGGGTAAAATTATACATAAATCGCTATTTTCGCCACACTCCTTGAAAATTCTGCAACATGTAAGAACGAATTTGTGAAATATTAAAATTAAAAAGGTTATTTTGTATTTTAGAAATATTTAATTTAGTTTATGTATTTATTAGTACGAGTTATTTTAGAAAATGTTTAGAAGTATGTTAAGGGTTTATTTTTAAATTACAATATTAATTATAGTGAATGCCACTTCTATAAATGAAAAGAACATTTTTTTTTTGAAAAGAGAATTTTTTTATTTTTTTTCCGACCGTCCAATCTTTGTGACCCGTTCTGAGAAAAACACTTCTAAAATATTGCTTTATTAAAGTATAAATTACCAACGAAAAAAGGAAGAAAGTATATTAGTAAAGAAAAAAAAAAAAAGACGTCATAAAAATGGGGCCATTTTAGAGGTTTTGACAGGGGGGACCGAAACAATTGGTCTCTTTAAAATTTGTATTCCAGACACTCGAGCTGAGAAAGGAATCCGGTTCTTTTGTTCTTTCCAAGTCGATGATGGGGCCATGGACTCCGCGTTCCTGGAGACACGTCTTCTTGTTTGATGTTATAATTGAAGGAGTCATCAGGATCGTTATTATACTCTCGTGTCCTTCGGATTTCGTATCCGGTTGTGAATGTCATATCCTTGCTCGGCCACTTCTACAGTACTGAGATGTAATCTGAGCAGGGCACTTCATACACATGAGTCTCCACCTCGTATCAGATGTAATAAACTTACCAGAATATTGCTCAAGGAGTCTAGTCAGTTTTTCTGATATCACATCAGTATATTGTGCAACCACCCTATTTTTGTAAATGTCACTGACAATTTGATAGTGCAGAAGTGATTTCATACTTTTAATTTATTTATTTTTTGTTCGAATTCTTTTTTGACTATTGATTATAGCCATGGAATACAGAAGATATTTAAAATTGTCATTACGGAATAGTTTTATCCTCATTTTTGTAAACATTTCAATTACAATAGTAAGCTTTTGTAATCTAAATGTAATAATAAATCCCCGAATAAATTTAATAGTCCTTCGCAATATAAGATTTCATAGATTCAGCTAGGATCTGAAATTCATATTTAAATAAATATCAATCCTCTATTATCGTGTTGTTTTTTTCCAGAAAAACAACAATGCTGATGTTTCTGAGACTTGGTTAGTTCAGAAATAGCCACAAGGTAATTGTCATAATTCGATATTACCATAAAACGATTAATTTCGAAATGGTTGCTGTTTAAAAACCGTTTACGACCTAAAGATTTTTTTAAATTGATTATTATAAAGCTTTTAAAAAAAAAACCTTTTTTTGGTATATAGGTAGGCCATGACGGAATGAATAAACAATAATGGATTTGTGTAAAAAACTTCGGCTCTAAAAATAAAAAAATTAAGTTTATTGTACTCTGATTATTAATACAACATATAAGAAATAATGCTGCAACTAACATAAAAATAAAATAGTGTGGTGCTAATAAAATTGTTGTATGCATGTTTCTTCCACCTTTTTTTTTCATAAGATTATAAAACGACATGTCCCACAATATAAGAAGGATATATTAATATTCGTATGGTCTTTATTTTATAGTAGATGTGAACATCAGATTTCTCTTCTAAAAAAAAAGAAAATATAATAATGAATCATTATTTCACTATAACGGATACTAATTTCGTCTCAAGAAGAATTGTTACAAAAGAAAACAGTGTCAAGCGATGGTCACGTCTTCCTGATCAAACGGTAAGTGTTTTTTAGCCGTGTAAACTTTTGGTAACCTGAATATCTATAACTGTAAATAAGTAACCGAAGCAACAGTAAATGGACATTTCAGTTAAAAATTCACATAAATTAGGTTTCTGATCAATATGATGAGAAAAAAAAAACCGAATAGCCATAGATGGACCCTATGGGAATTACAGACCCTCTTGGGGATCATCCAGCCTCTATAAAGTGGGTAAACTTAATTTGTGGATAAATTTGGCGGTTGAGCGTGATCTTGGACAAATCATTGATTCTACAAATCCTTGCATAAACGTTGTCCTATAAAACAGTACAGATCTTACCATGTACTGATTAACTCAAGACCATTCATTGATTATAAATAGGTTTTTCTGCAACTTTGTTTAACTATATCTCTGATTAAAACAAAATACTTACATATGTATTATTAATCGCAGCTTATTCTTGTAGAAAATAAATAAATTCTACTATAATCACTATGGAGTAGGATAGGACGATGTGTTAAAGTCCAATTATGTATGAAGATCTGTAAATTCAATTTATTTCTTCTGTTGCTGTGGGTCGATCCTACGGGATCTCCCAGCATCCAAATCCCTTCAAGAGTGATCTCAGCTAAATCACCCCCCTGCACAACCGTTGGATAAGTGACAGTCCAACCTCTACCCTGTACTGATGAACTCAAGCACCTTGGAACAGTTTTCCCCCCTAAAATACCAGTTTATCATACAGTTCTGAAGATGTATATAAAAGTCATAGTAGGTTGACATTAATAAAATAAAGCCATTCTTTTTGTTTCCATCCGGTGCCTTATGTTCACACCAATACAGTACTTTTCAAAAAGAACAGATGTGAAATTGCGAAAGGCGACAGATAGTGTACGCAACGAATTGGACAGAGCCCAGTGAAGTAGTGAAAGCCATTATACAGTCGACAGATTAGTTTCGCAACACCTCCTGGTCCAAAAGTCACTCCCATTCTTCTAAATTCAAGAACCAATATTTAGTTTAGGATATTGAATAAAGCCTAATTGTAATAAAAATTACCAAGCGAATAATACTAATTATTTTTGTTTAAATATTTTAGCGCGAATTAATGTCAAGAATCTAAAAATTAAAACATCAGGGGTCAACTAAACTTAAGGTTGGGTGAGAAAATATGCTTTACCTTATTAATAATTTGAAAACCCCCAAAATTGGGAAATTTCTGGGTTCAGAATCTCATTCAAACTTTGAGAATTGTGATAAAACATTTTACCATGAATTGTCATGGTTCAGTACATGGTAAAAACTAAGCTGTCTCTAGGACAACGGCTGTGCAATTCTGCAATCATCACGTCATTTGTCAGGGTTCACGCTCAACCGCCAGGTTTTTCCCCAATTAAGGGTACCAACTTTATAGAGAGTGTTCAAATAATAAAAACAATTTTTGTTTACCGTCAAATAGGTGTTAAACTAATAATCATAAGCTTCATTACAAAAAAAAAAGATAAATTATAGAAAAACGTAAAAATTCTAATTGGGTAACGTCACAAAGATTTATTTAATTGACAGACATTGAAACAAATGTCAGGAGAAAGAAAAGTCCTAATAGTCCTTCCTAGTATATATTACCACTTTACTTTACCATTCAGCCAAATAATCTTATCAGCTTTATTTTTTTTTAAATGTGTGGAAGCAGGTAATTCGCCCAAAATCACTTCCATTTGTATTTTCATTCATTTAAGGATACCCACCTTACAATGGCTGGGAGAGCTCCAGGAGGTTCTCCGGACCCACACGGTCAATTCAGGGATGGCAACAAAATATATAAATTATCTGTCACAGCCAATCTCAACCTAGTGATCAATAAGCCCAGCAACCGCCAGTTGGTACTGTTACATATATTTATTTATCGTCACTTTACGCTCCTAAGCCTAATCGAACGATGCTACAGGGGGTGCCTGGAATTTTGCCTATCCTTGTATAATTAGGATAGAAATGTTTAGGATAGGAGTCGACATGAAACCACACAAGCTCTAGACCACTATTTAACGCCTTTTCCGAAGGACGGCATAATCAATTATTTTTCATATAACCTCTATAACGAAAAAAATTATTATACAACCAAGGATATTTTTTAAGGGATACATACAAAATATCCTAAGGCCACTTGCCGGCTACGATGCCCCCATTTTGAGTATTGAAGTTTGTTACCTACATTACAGGTAATCCCTTTATAAGCATGAATATTTCTGTGTACTAAGCATTGTCTATTACTCCTACTTCCATCTTCTATACCACTACTAACAGGCATTGCAGACTTCATATACGCTTCACCAGGTACCGCAGATGTTCCCCAGAAGAGTAAACTGGAATGAACAATCACGGTCACATCTCTAAGGCTTCATAAAACTATAAATAGGATTATTTATTTCGCAAAATCTTACGCAACTTTAACGGCGTAATAAATAACTCCGCCTATGTTTTGCTTTCACCATCGGAAGAGGCGGTGCAAAATCAACTTTCCATTTGCAGAATTTATATTCGCCTAGCCTTTCTCGTCCATCTCCTTATGTAAGGATTTTAATTGAGGCCTATCAAAAATCCATCGTTGGCGGGAAATAATGGCGAGTGCTAATCTGCAGGCATTTATAATAATTGAATAACCGTTAACTGAGCCGTAATAGATGACAATTATAGCAATAGGAAATCCTCTATCAAAGGGAGTTTTTAATACTGCATAAGTATGAGAGTAGTGTGGGAAACAGAGTGGAGATAACGCTCGAGTGCATAATAAGATTAACGGGAAGGTTACTAGTTCTTGGGCTGGTTATTAGTATCAACTTTAGCAATGGTTAGCTTAACAAACTACTGTGACCAACATAACGGGATCGTAGTCCGGCATTTTACCTTAGGAATTTTTATTTGTTTAAAAGGATTAAAAAATCCCCGATTATGTCGTTCTAAGGAAGGGCTGTAAAATAGAAGTCCCAAGACTGTGCAATGTCAGGTACTCGTTAAGATCCTTATACACCAGGATTGGCAAAATTTAGTGTCTCCATGTAGCATCGTACGATTACCCATAGCAGCATAAAGTTCATTAAAAGAATGAACAACATTAATAATAACACTTAGCGAAACCAAAGGCTCGATGTCGAAGCCACTAATCTCTTATTACAAACCTAGGTGGTACCCGAACTACTACTCAAAACATAATCCGATAGATCACCATATCCCCACCTACGTCTCGGTCTACCCCACATACGTTTACCAGTCAGCTCAGCGCTTATTAACTTCTTATAAATTCGCTTGTTACTAAGCCCAAAACATTATGAGCCCTTCTCAACATTCGCGATGGTATTACTTCAACCGGTTAATTAGTTTTATAAAAAACATAATAATATTTTAATTACAATATAAAGATTTATAAATAAGAATAAATAATTAATTTAATGTGTAAAGATGCTTTGAGTTAATCCTCTAGAGAGTCTTTACATGATCCGCTGGGACGATTCCAGCGCTCCAAGATACGTCGCATCATCTGTTCTTTGTAAATGATTTTTTTTTTTAAATTATTTATTCATTGATATTTACAACTATATCACAGTAATATAACAAGTAAATTGGCTGAGTGATACATAATGACATGATATAATTACAAGTAGAGAAACTACCCTGGTAGTATAACTAAACTGGTAGTACTCAAATCGCATGTTCAACTAAGAAGGTCACGTGGCCATCTTCTTCTCAGACGCCTCGGAGGATTATCGGGAATTTAAGAGGAAGCTAGGTTTGAAACTAGAGGGTTTGAGTGGGAATGAAGTTTGTTATGAAAGGATAGATACCGGGTTCGGGCCTAATCAGCAACAAATGGGACATTAAGGTCATTATGGATGACTTTATTCCTAACAAAATAGGAAGCGTTGAGGATTTTACGAAGGATTTTGGATTGTAGGGATTGGATACGAGGAGAATTCGATGGCTTAGTGGAGCCCCAAAGCTCTACTCCGTAAGTCCAAATAGGTCATATGATGGTCATGTAGATGAGTCTTTTGTAATTAATTGGGAGCTTAGAGCGTCTGTCTAGTAAGTGTTGAAGTAGCCTGAAACGTCGAGCGGTTTCTTGTCTTTTCAGTCTTGTATGAGGATTCCAGGTTAATCGTTTGTCGAGATGCAACCCTTAGTATCGGATCTGCTTTGTAAATGTAAATTTGTAAATATCCATATTTTCATTATGATTTTATTAGTGGGATTGACACAACCGGGATATCCCTATAGATGCCGTCGATTTCAGTTCGGTCTCTACAATCCACAAACACTTACACCAAGTTACACTATTCCAGAAAGTAGTATTCTAAACGTCATTATATGCTACAAAAACAGAAATCTTAAACAAATGATAGATATATTTATATGCACTTTCATCATATTTCAATTATAAATATTTCCAAGTCTGCAAGAGTAGTTTTTATATTTATTTATATGTTTTTGAAAAGGCAAAAACTAATTTGTAAACCCAAGTGAATTGTCACGTAATATACTAATATCATTGGAAGGCTGTATTACGGATATAACTGTATAGTGTATACATGTATAATTAATTTATGCAATGTGTACCATTCAAGTCTTTAGTGAACTGGGTTGAAAGTATAGAATTAAAAATAAACAACATATATCCTTCAAGACATGTTGCCGAGTCGGTTGGGGGAGATATTACTCGGAATAACGGTACAAGAACGATTCTGGTTATGCAAAAACCTGGCAGAAATAAGCTGTTATTGGCCACTTGTGACGCTCCACTGGCGGTCTACAATTAGTCTGCACGCGATGGGTCAATGGGCACAATTGTTACTACAAAATTTTGTTTATATTTAGTTAAATTTATTAAAATTTGTTCTATCTTCAGTGTAGGAAGTACAAAAACTATGTACTACTTGACTTGAAGGTTTTCAAAGACTTTAGTTAAAACGGTTGAGCAGGTAGGTTATTTCGCCAAGATCATATTCAACCTCCATGTATTCCCCTATGCTGGCCGTACCCCGTGGAGGATTAATAGATCTCATGTGGCCAATACACAGTAACAAAATAAATAAATTAATCGTTTTTTACTTGTATCATTTGCTACAATTCTCAAAATTACATGCTGTGCCAATAGACCAGTATCAAATTAAAAACAATTGTACAAAAATCTGTGCAGAATCATAATTTACAATTAAACAAAAAATATATAAAAACCTTCCAACAAAGAGAAAAAAAAAGAAAAAATTAATAATAATAATAAAATAAACAAAAATTGTAACCATACATTCTTAGTAACTTATATACATATATATATAAACAATAACAATGAAATAAAAGAAATTGGTATCCTACAATAATAAACGTTTTGTTCTTTTATGTACATACCGCTTTGTACTATTTTTTGTATAGTTCCCAATATTAAATTAATCTTTCACACCTTTATAAATAACTAGACTGTAACACATTGAGGTCACCCACACCTCCTTGCGGTATATAGTAGAATTTATTTATTTAAATCAAGAGTATGTAGATTGTTTACTTGTTTAACATCACTTTCTGCTCCTAAGTCTAATCGGACGACGTAGCAATGGGAATCTTAAATTTTTCCTATCCTGGTATAATTAGGATAGATACCTTAAACGAGAACCGACCACGACAAAGGCTCGGATCACCCATTTTACGTCCCTTCAGGAGAACGGCATAATCAAGGGTTTTTATCCCCTTTAAAAATCCTAAGAACATATGCCGGGGCTGAGAACCCGGGATCTTGGGTATAGAAGTCTGTTACGTTAACCTCGACAGCACAGGTAACGCTATAAGCTACAGTTAATAACATACATGTAAGTGTTTTGTTTTGATCAGATACAGTTGAATGAAGCTACAGATATAAAACTGAAAAGAAAAAAAAAACTATACCACTACAACCGATGAAGGATCTGGGATTCAGTATATGGTAGAGACTATGCTGTAACTTATTAGTAATTTTTACCCAAGCCTTACCCAAATTCTGAGTACTTACTTTTTAAAGGCTGAATGATCATCGGGAGAATCGATCAATGGCTGTTAACAGATAAAAAATATATCCTTCTAATATTTATCTAATCTAAGGATTTGAAACCGGAACCTTCATCTCAACAACACAATGAGCTACTCAGATCCCGGAAACACAATAGCCTTGAAGAAAACCGTGATACGGCATATTTTAAATATCGTATGCATATAATGTATTTATTGATCAACTCTTTTTATAAATATCATAAAATCTGTAGCCTTAAATAGTCTAAAAACTCACCAGTCAATTGTTCCACACCAATAGTCATTCCGTACCCACGGTTAGTTGGAATGATGGAGCGATTGAATTTCAACCCATCCGTATCACTCTAAAAAATCCAAACAGGATTTCACTCTCACGCTCGTATCTCGATCATCTGTCGCGGAACGATTGGTATGGATCGATCCACTGTGGGAAAGTATATAGGAATAAAATAGTAAATTTTACATTTACTGCGTACTTGTATTAGTAATATTAGCTTAGTTTTTTATCTTCATAAGATTTGTACGAAGTTTTGTACTTAATACTTTTGGTCTGTTTTAGAAAGTTATACCTTTAACACAACTCGGCCAATCCTCAAGAATAGACTATGAGTTAAATAGATTTTAAATTTATAAGACATGTATAAATGACTGCTTATAAAACTTTTTTTTTTACAAGAATAGGAATATTGCATTTTTAAACACAATTATATGTTTTTTGAATTTGCAAAAAAAAAGTTTCAAAACTAACAATACTTTTCCAAAACTACATGAGCTCAATTCGCTGAAAATTCTTGGGCCATAAAAAGTGAATAACCAAAAATGAAAAAATAATAATTTATAAAATTTGTTACAACCTATACGATTAAAAAAATCTTACTAAGAACTTAATACTAATTAATTAGTGCTTTGAAAGTGCCAAATTCAAATTAGTTTAAAGTCATAGATTAGTGGAAAATTCGAAAGAAAAGCAGGAACATAGATTCCCTCCCATATGGGAATCGGCTTTAAAAAAAGATTTACAATAACAATTAAATAATCAAAAGGGATTTCAAGGGATGAATTCTGCTACGAGGTATCTGCGACTTATTGTTCGAGAATACGAGATAATTGAACTATTCCAGTTACAAAATGTATTTTATTTCTCAGTATATCAAATCATCTATTTTGGAAAAAAACCATAGTTATGTTATATATTATTATATTTTAGTCACACCATTGTATCATGTTGTAAACCCAATAATAGAGTTAAATACTGGAGTTTTTCTTATCAATTTTCCTCATTTGAAAATTGAAGTCACCTAGAACCATAGTAAAACTCTTCCTAATGACTTAAAATATACGTCAACACTATAGTTATAGCAATTATTATTACAAAATTCCTTCTTAGGATATTTAAACATTCTTATATGTCTACACTGTGAAATAGGCAAAACGAAAAAAAAAACTAAATTTTTATTGTTAGCAAAAACAATTTAGATAATGAAAATATTCATCAGAGAAGTTATAAAGCAAAACATCAAAAAATATGCGAATTAATTGAAATAGCTTGTATAATACATTTCAGTTTATAAATTTAATATTAAGAGGAATTTCAATTGTCTTTTGTTTGATACCTCAGGGAAAATTTTAAATTGGCAATAAAATTACTAATAATTTTCCTCTATATGTCAATGCCCTGACTTATATTTTGTGACTAAGTATTTTACCAACATTTGAAGTTACTGTACACTTATAATTTAAGTGTTATGTTGGTGCAGTAGGGAAGTCACACGCACATGTTGGACCCTCATAAATGTATTTGTATTAATTATATTAATATGTATACCGGCATATATACCATTAAGATGGTTTAAACCGATTAAATCAATGTAAATAATTATCAGTATCTCAATCAAACTCATTTGAAATTTAATATTCCAAACATTAATATTTATTGACTCGTTATATTACTATAAATAATTTATAAGTTCAATAATAATTTTAAGCAACAAATTAACTTTGAATCGAATAATCCCTTTCACTTATTACGTATAGAGCTATAACCTTTCATAACGAATGGAAGAAATTAATATCTCCATCTAAAGTTCACTCGTTGCTGACAATTAGTTTCTTTGGATGGTCGTTGGACGTCTTTTATTTTCTATATTACATCACTCGGCTTAGAGATTTGTCAGTTTATGTAAGACCGTAAGCTGTAAGGGGTAGGTGTAAATAGGTTACATGGATGAAGAAGAATTGTAAACATCATACAACAAAAGAGAAACAAGGGTACAATACCACTTCTACGTTATACAACAGACAATACCAGCTGAAAAGGAAAACATAAATAAAAACATGAACAAATGTATGGACTTGAGGATTTATTTTATTGGTTTATATTGTTTTTTGACAAAGGAATCGGAAATTATTTTATTCAATTGATTACACAGGGAAGAGAATATTTTATATGTAAGTTAAGGATTATTTTAAAAAAACTGGACTGTACTGTTTGGAAGCCAATGATTGTACAAGTAGCTGATTTGTCTGAAATTATTCTCAACTGCGTTTCCCTAAATTAGGACAACCGCTTTATAGAGCCTCATTGGAGGTATCCAGATCCCATTAGGACTTCCTTGTTAAGAGATAAAATACATTAATTTATCTGCCAAAGCCGGATTATAACCAAGGACCTGCAGCACAACAACTCAACGCTATCAAATTATTACATATTTTCAAATTCGGTATTGTATATATTTAAGGATAAGGTACGTTATAAGGCATAGTATATAAATATATGATATGTGCCAACAAAGGTACGGTCCATCCCAACTGTTAATTTTTATCTTTTAGCAATACGAGCTTACCAGTACTATGTAGACAGTAAAATACTAGAGTTTACTAGTTGCTAAGTCAAAGCACACGATTATAATTATAATGAAGGATTGAATTGATCAGGGGGTGCAGTCAATGATAACACAAAATAAGCAGAACTTATATCTTAATATTTTTATTTTATTTGGATAATTTAAATATTTTAATAGTTTTATGAAAATACAAAAAATAAAAATTTATAAATATGAAGGATAGCAGAAAGTTCTAGACAATATTCAAAGATTTTGGAAAATATTTCTCTCGATACAACTCCGTCAAATTATAAAATTGGTTCTTCCGGAGTTTATCTACTTGAACAAAAAAAATTGTAAACTTTATACGTTTTCGGAGGATTTATGCTTAATTTATAGAATAGTAGAGTGATAATGGAAAATGAAAATAGCAAAACCAAATTTCTAACGTGACTTCAATGTTTCTACAGAAATTTCTTTGAACGATGCCACTCTTTTGAATTGTTTAGTCAATATATATTCAGTACTTAGCGTACAAGGAAAAAAAAGAAAAAAAAGAAGAAAACTTTATATTTTCAATTATTTACAGGTGAGTATACTAATTATTAACAACAGTATAATCCGACTTTGATGTGAGTAAAGTTTGTGTACGATCTAATAAAAGGACCATTCGGATACGTAAGAAAATAGTTTTTATTAATTTAAATTATTAAATATAATTCTTCCTTTTTTGCGTTGAAGAGCCTTTTTAGTTTAATTTAGTAAGATTACTTTTTCAGTGGCGAATGAAACCCAACAGTCTCCAGTAATTGATTATAATAATTTACGCTATACTGATTATAATATACAAGAGCTCTTAAAATTATATAATTTACACAAATAACCGTTGAAATTATTTATAAAATATTTAACAGGAAAGGATTTATTTGTTATATAACTATATTAATGAGCCATGTGAAAACGTTCCAATATTATGGAGTTAGTAGCTAAATACAGATATAATTTGTGTAAATTAGTGTTATATAAATATTGTACAAGCTAGGCGAGCTGATAAGTGGGAATAAACAATTATTTATGTGCGGAAATATTCAAATGTTAGTGTCATATATGATAGTAATAATAATTTTTTTTTAAATATTCTTTGAATAGGAGAGCGGAGTGGCTCAGTGGTAGAGCACTGAGTTGCCATTCCGGAAATTCTGGTTCGAATCCCGCTGCAGGCAAGATTTTTATTTAGTCTGCAGCCGGAGATGAATCATATAGGATCTAGGATCCTTCTGGGGTTCACCCAACCTCTATAAAATGTTATAAATATAGGGTACCAAAAATAAGGGGGGGGGATCTGGCGATTGAGCGTGATCTAGGACAAATCCCCTCCCTGTAGAACCGTTGTCCATGAAACAGTAGTCTCAACAAAAAAAAAAATCAGTTTATAAATCAATCTTACCAGATAAAAAGGGAATATTGATATTTCTTTTTTTCAAAGCAAAGGTTCATTGTTCAAAGGGAGGTGAAATAGATAATTTCTTGATTTAAAATAGAATAAGAAGGAGAAATAATAAATAAATAATAACAATAATAAAACAAATCAATATGGAGTATTTAATATGGAATACAGAAAGTTATGGGAGTGCCACTGACGTAATAAACGACGTTGGTAAACTTCCTTGGCCCATTTCTTGCAGCCGCTCTAGAATCGAACGGCTCAAATGAAATAAAACCATTCCATTTTTCATATGTTTAATTTACATTTTATTTATGAGTAATAAACACCATATGACTGATGGTCATTTGTTATTCGTTGTAAGTGGCAGTATAAAATATTACAGTGTACAAAAGGACTGTTAATAAATTAGATAAGCGAGTTAAAATAATAAGTGAAAACTTCTTTAGCGACTTTTGGTAGGGGTAAACTTATAGCTTTGCGTCACCAACATGCTCGAGAATGACAACTTAGCTGTCGGTGCGTTATTTATACAATTTCTTCTAATCAACTTTAGTTTCAAAGTTAGAATTCCATTGATATAAGAACAATTATATTTATCTAAAAAGTCTTTTAATAGTTGTGCAGTTGGTACTAATAACTTAAATCGTCAAAAACTGACTGAAAATTTCGTTTCAACCTAACCACCCCTAAAAGATTTTATTTCAAATATTTAAATGTCTTGTTTCATGAAATGAGTTCTTCTGCCAGCAGTACTCATGACTGACTATTTATTTATTTATTTTTTTATAGGTCATAGTGAAAGATATAAAACAACTGAAAGAAAAACCTTGCCAAATATTCTCTTAGAAATAGAGTATATGGTTTTCTTTTCTTTTTTTTAAACCTTATACAGCTCAAGATTAAATATAGAGGGAAGAAGAAAACCAACGTATGTCATATCTTGGGAATTCATGAATAATTAATAACATATTAAAGTGGTTGAAACTTTGACAGAGTATTATTGGTTGCTATTATTAGACATTGAGGATGCGCTAAGTCGAATTTAATATTAGCAGACCTCTCATGACCAAGGCGATGACTCAACACCAAGAGGAGGAAGCCTTGAGGAAATTTCAGGATGGTATCCTTCGAAACGAAGGATGTCGTCATTAATCGAAATAGCCAGAGGTATGTATAGGATTAGGATCAGGTTGTAGGGCGATCAACAGGGGGGTTATTAAGCCCTTGCTTTCGAAGTGATAGCTGTGTGCTGTTTATAGGAGGATATCTCAAAGCATAAATATATTCTTTTAATTTAATAAAATATAAAATATATAAATACAGATTGTTTATTTTAATGAACCCAATATATAATATACACATTAGATATAATAATATCCAATTCACAGTAGAAAAAAAATCCTTTATCTTTGATGGTTAAGGCAAAACGGTTTATAAGCGTTACTAATAACCTTTTCGACCTTGTCATTCATTACTAAGCTAGGCTAGTCATAGATGAAAGTAAATCAATTTAAAAAATAAAAATGAAATTATAATAAATAATTGTATTTATTAACCTTTAAGTAATGAATAATTATTAAATAATAATTGTTCTAGTGAAAAAGAAATGTTTTTCACGGAAACACATTCCCAATATGTATATTCCTCTATTGATAAAGAATATTTTAAAAAATATATTTCTATTATTTTTTTATGATATGGGTGGTAGATGGTAGTTCGCAGTATTATTATATTCAATTATATATTAATATAGAAAGAGAAGTAGAGAAAAATTAGCTATTCACAAATAATGCTCCTAAAATATAAGTCATTGGGTTGCTGAATGACGCAGCAAGCTTATTGATCATAATTTGATATTAAATATGTAAATGATTTATTATTTTTTTTTTTTTTGGCCAGCCTATCTAAACTCCAAAATTGACAACACCTATAATTATACATTTCCCCAATGCCTTAACTCCGGAAATTCTAACCATTTTTAAATAATAAACATAAAATCATGTTTATCATCGGAGCAATGAAATAATAATTAATATTAAAAATAAATATGCAAATAACAAAGTTCTTTACACGTAACTAAGTGAAAAACGAATATTTGTATGGATAGAAATCATGAGTTATGAAGTTAAAGAATTATTTAAAAATATCAGTGTACCTATACCAGACTTGAAACATGTGTAGGTCGATATTATTATACAAGACGTATTATTGAACGATTAATGACTCAAGATCAATTTATTTTTATTATTTAAAGATTGCGAGAATTTATTATTTAAATCCAAATCGTTCAACAGATTTGAGAAAGTTAATGAAATTGTTTAAAGACCCGGATCTGAGAGCCAAGGACTTTAGGAGTGCCTAAACCAAGGTCTCGGATTCAGATAAGGAAAAACGGTAGCTAAAAAAAAACTTTATTTCAAGCTTAGTCCAAATTGCTGGGCTGTTAATAAATATTGATCTTATCGTAAAACCAGCTAATACTAATATTCATTAAAAAATACTACTTCGAAAAATGAACTATCTTGAGTCGGTGTTCCGTTTTCTATGCAAAGGAACAGGTTTCTAAATTTTTTTTAAACCAAATTTTATTACCTAATGAATATATATATTGGTAAATAAAAATCCTCAAAATTATTCCACAGATATTTATTTACTAATTCGTAAGATTT
The DNA here is from genome assembly GCA_964056705.1 of Troilus luridus. Classification (NCBI taxonomy): domain Eukaryota; kingdom Metazoa; phylum Arthropoda; class Insecta; order Hemiptera; family Pentatomidae; genus Troilus; species Troilus luridus. The sequence goes on along the minus strand of OZ057415.1, from coordinate 91,653,485 downwards.
CATAAAGTAGAAACATAAAAGTAGTTTGAACGATTAATTTAATTCAGAGACTTTAATTCCTGCATCTTCTCCCCTAAGAGACTTTAATGCCTCGTGAGATAAAATGAAGTAAACAGTGATAAAAAAACACTTTATCCTCTTATGAAAGAGGAATATAAACAAAAAAAAATACAAAACGGATATACCAGGATAACTTCCATATAAGAAAGAGTTTGAGCGCGTCACGTAGCATGAAAATGGAAGCGTGAATACCGGATCGAGTGAAAACGCAGAAATCCGAAGAAAAGCCACTTCCGGTAATAATATGAGAATATTTGATGCGTAGGGAATTTTCCCATATCTTCAATCATGGGAAAAACAAAAAAAATTATAATAACATACGTAAGCAGATTATTCTCAGTTATAAATTTATAATATGCTTCCGCATTTTAATTTTGGATCCGGCTTATATTAATTTAGTTCCGTTTTAATAAATACATATTAAATATCTACTGATTAAATAACCTGTCAACGTAGGTGTGTTAGGTTACGCCTTAAACATTTCTCAACCATATTGTTCAACTTTCCGAAAAATGAAACTGTCAATAAACTGTTTTTTCCTTCCTCTCATGCAGCCATAATGCGCCCGTTTTTGACTATGGCCTTTCTTGAAATTTCGGAGCATTCTGAAGTTCCTTCCTAAATGAAGATCGTCCTTCAATACTCTCCGGAGAGACCTCGTGCTCTTCAATGTCCTTTTCAATCTCCTTAACCCATGCGTTGGTTATTTTCAGATTTTTAAGGTACATGAATACCCTCTTTTTCATTCTGCTCGTGTCCATAGAACTGAATTCTGCGTTTTCTCGTTGCATCTGCAATATTCTCTTTGTGCGTGTAGAGTTCTTCATTGTGTCGTCGTCTACAATGGTCTCCTTCCAAAAATTTTTCTCAACATCTTTCTCTCCATGATTTCTAGATCATGCATCAACATTTTCTTGTTCAGGACCAAACACTCTGACGCATACCTGTTACTATTGCTTTATTACAATTAAGAACCAAATTTTTATGGAATGGCAAACAAAAATTATTACATTACAAAAAAAACGCTCTTGAATGAATAGATTTGGGTGTCCATTTTTACGTTTATAGAAAAACAATATACTTTCAATAAAGGAAAGGTATTTTTTAAATCCTTTCTCTTGTTCGAATGGTGCCTCAGTAATAAGCTTCCCTATAGCCAGGTATATTACGTGATTTCCTCACATTCCTGCACTGCACTAAACCTATTCTTAGATTCTGTTGAATGGATAATTCCTTCTCACACTTCTTTCAAGTTCATCGCAGAAATGTTCTGATTTAAGTCAAAATAAAACTTCTTATAAAGGAAAAAACTAAAACTTATACTTCCTATGAAGAGGATTTCAATTATAAAAATATGCAAATATAAATTCAAGGCAACATGGGTAGCTTTGTTTCCAAAGGTGTATCATCCCACACCATCACTGACTCATCGCAAACACCCAATAATTTTTCAGACAGAGTAATACTAAATTGGTCTTCAGCGATCTTCAAGAGCGAATACAGGGTTTTTTTTGGGATGGGCACAACGGGCAGACACTAAAAAATCAACAATAACTGTTTTTAGTTAAGAGACTTAAGGCTTTTTGGATGGAATTTTTCTTATTAATTGATATTTTAGTAAAAATATTTTTTTTGGTCAGTCATCTTTAATAAAAGAGAATTCGAAATTCAAACGAAAATAAAAATCCGATCGTCTTTCGTTTTCCTCTAACAGTTCACCCCAAAGATCACTCACTCACTCACAGTCTGGCGCTACAGTCCTTGTAGGACCTGGGCCTCCTCCAACAACTTGCTCCACTCCGCTCTATCTGAAGCTAACCTCCACTAACTCCACACTCCCATCCTACGCAGATCCTCTTCCACATCTTCCATCCATTGTTGCCCGCTGTAATTCTAGCCTTGACTTCCAATGTCATGTCGTTATTTCTTGACAACATCCCTCCCAGGTCTCTGAAGGTCTCACATCCAGGGAATTCCCGGTCTCCGATCTTTACTGGTCCATGCCAATATGTCCATTACTGGTCCCGCTTCTCATAGTTAGCATATATTTTGTTTAGGCATTGTTTACAACGAGGCCAAGTCTCCTTGCTGCCCCCTCAAACTCTTACATACCCCCCGATAAAGCTGACATTGTTCTGGCCGATATAAGCACATCGTCGGCATATGCTAGTTGCTGCGTCAATCTATTATAAATTGTGCCGTTTGGGCTCGTCTTTATACATCTGGTTGCTACTTCCAGAATCAGGTTGAATATCACAGGTGAGAGAGGATCTCCTTGTCTTAGTCCCTTATTTACCTTGAATTCTTCTGAAAGCTTTCCCTGGATCTTTACTCTACTCCTGGTATCATTCAGCGTCATTCTTAAGAGGCTAATTAATTTTGACGGCAGTCCCAGGTTCTTCAGCCCTTGGTACATTTCATTCCTCTCCACACAATCATATGCTTGACGAAAATCAATGAATAAGTGATGGAGATCCACGTTGAATTTATTGGACTTCTCCAGCATTTGACGTAGGGAAAACATGTGGTCCACTGTTGACCTCCCTGGTCTAAAACCACATTGGTACTCTCCCAGGATTCTTTCCGCCCTCTTATTCACTCTTCTACACAATGCTATGGATAGAATTTTATACCCAGTACTAACCAATGATATTGGGCGATAGTTGCTACAATTTTGCTTACAGCCTTTCTCATATATTGGACAGATGACTGACTCTGACTACTCACGGGACATCTTCTCTTCCATCCAGCACTCCCATATTATCTGGTATATTTCTTCCCATAGGTTCTCTTCGGCATAGTTTATTATTTCTGAATTTATATTGTCTGCACCTGGAGATTTGTTATTTTTGAGATTCATGATTATCTCCTTAATTTCTTCCCTATCGGGAGGCACTTCTTCAGCTACTTCGTCTTCAGTGCACTCCATCCTCTCTTGGTTTTCCATATCATTTCTCTCTGTTACATTAAGCTACTTAGCGAAGAATCTGGCTCACCTTTGTAGTTTCAGGTCAATGACCCCAACAAGACGTCCATTTTTATCTTTTATAAACTCAGTTCTTTGGTTATACCCCATTTTGATTTCCTTTAGCCCTTTATAAAACTTCCTACTTTCCATTCTTGTGTGATTTTCATCCCAAAGATATCATCAACAATTTTCCGTTTCTTAAAAACAAAAAAAAAGCAGTGAACACCAGAAGAGTTTTAAATATGTCTTTTTTTTACGGCAGTGGAGTGGCTCAAAGTTAGGGCGCTGAGCTGCAAAGCCGAAGGTCTTGGGTCAAATCCGGCTGTGACAGATTATATTAAATCTGTTAGCAGCCAGGGATAGATCTTCTGGGGTCAGGAATCCGTCTGGGGCTCATCCAGTCTTTATAAATCGGATACCAAAAATAGGGGGGAATCTAGCAGTTGATCGTGATCTAGGCAACAACTCCTTGTGCCACGATAGTCCAAGAAACAGTACAGTGTCCCTACCATGTATTGAACCCAAGACTCTCCATAAGTTGTAGTGGTACAGATATTTTTTTGTATTTTATTAAGAAAAAGGTGAAAAAATCAAGTTCAAATATTACTAAATACATATAGATACCGATAGATACCTTTAATGATATTGCCTTATAGGTGGTATACAACAAAATGATTCGCAGAAGCGAGGGAGGGGTTGCGTCCCACGCGGTAGGGGTGAGGCAAGGTCATTGCCTCCCACGCCAGGGCCTACGCTCCGCCATATGTCTGCACTTCTCCTTACCGCTATCGTACATGGTCTGTCGCTGTATGCCAAGTCTTTGTCCGATAATTTACTTATTAGTGTATCCATCTGAATAAATGTATACTCTTTCTAAAATAAGCCGGTCGCCACACTATGTCTTGTATTGTAAGAGAGGATAACCTGGTGACTTTAACGGGCGGCTAAGTAGGTAACATCAGTGGAAAAAAAATTGAACCAATACAACCCATGAAGTTGGTTAAGTACATTATGTACCTATTATGTACTTAGGTTAAGTGCATAATAGAAACTGTACTGTTAATAATTCTAAGTTGTTAAACTTAAGATTTAGTTTTTATTATTTATAACGCTTCTGCAGGGAGATGCTTTGGCCTAATCCCTAGTTTTCCCAGTTAAGGACGTTTGTATTAATAAGTTTGTATTTATTGTTATTTTTTAAATTATCTTCAGTTGTTATTATTTAAAATTATTTCCCTCGACAGTTTTTCCATAGTTAAGGGTGATACGTTTTTTATTTATTATTTTTTTTAATTTTGTTATTTATAACTGTTGTACAGAAAGATGATTTGTCTCAATCCCCAGTTTTCACCCAATTAAAGTCGCAAACTTTTTTATTCATTCTTTTTTTATTACTTATAACGGTTGTGTAGGGAGATGATTTGGTTCAATCATCATATGTTCCCCAATTAAGGATTCTTAAATTTTCTGCTTATTATTTTTTATTATTAACAACGGTTGTGCACGGAGATGATTTGGCCGTTTTCCCCAATTATGGGTACAAGAGTTATTTACTTAATATTTTTTTCTTAATTTTGTTTTGATTGTTACACTTATAACTGTTCAGTTATAATTAAAATATAGCTCCAGAATCCATAGCCGTTTATATACATATATATAAAGTTAAATCTGTTGGTAAAAACTATTTAATGCTTACTTGAAATTTAGACTACTTTGGCCTATGTATGAAAAATAATTAAATAAATATAGTGCAAAAACTGATACATGCAAGAGAATATGTGTTACGATAAAAAACACCACAAATAATAGCTATAAAATATTTAAAAGAATGACTACCAAAGAAAGAGAATTCCTATATTAACAATTAACTCATGCAATCCTCGTGCTGCATGGATTGCAATTGTCATCTCGATTTAATGGACAATTAAAATAAAACTATAATCGGATTGTCAATTAGGAATAGATTAAAACTATTTATAAATACGCGTATAGTAGAATAACAGTAACAGACATTAACGATTACGTCACACACATCATCTTTACACCTTAGAAAGTGACAATCTTCTTCGTATTTATAATCCATTTTCATTCCCACATCTAGTAAGAAATAAAATGCAAATTGAAAATGAAAGAAAGGTAAAAATATTTCATAATATCAATATGTTATCAAATAAATTCGAAGAAATATTCTTATATAGCAACTGAAAGACGGTAGAAGAATAATTAATAATGAAGCTATGCTTATGGTTATCTATATAATGGGAGGTATAAAACTTCATCGAATAAAAAAAAAGCTCATGTGGTCTGCAAATGACTTCCTTGTATGGCTATTAAACTATAAATCGATTGCTCTAAGCGTGATTCTCGATCAAATTAGAATTAAAATCTGCGAGTTCCGCATAAAGTATTATTAAATTATTATAATTATATATAATATATATTATTATATTACATAAATGAGAAAAAAAACTACCATGGTTTTTGTACTTTCTGTACAGAAGGGAAGTAAACGCAGTTTCGAATAAACTATAACTTTTGGTTTAAAATCATGAATAAAACAATGCTTTAAGCACATTAAAGTAAAAATGTAAAATAATATATTCAAAATTCCTTCTTGATAATAAAAGTAAAATTTAAATTTAGAATTATTATATATTTAGATATATTTTTAGAACTAAATTTGTTTGAAGGATGTAAAGTGTTATTCTTAGTTTCTCGACTGCAGCTGAAATTTAATTAGTTATTGCCATAAGCATAAATGTTTTAAATATCACACTTATGATTTGTTTTGCCAATTTAAAAGACGTAGCTTTTTTATTTTATATAAATTTTAAGATATTTTTCATTGCATTTTAATATAACACTTCACGAAAATACGTTTCAGTGAAGTTCGAACTCGGGTGATGACCTAATTACAAAAAAAACTAAAGTTATCCAACGATTTTATACATAAAATATTAATTTTATTTGGTCAACTGATTATAAGTTATGCGGGATACAAACGCACGTGCAGACATCACGATGTAATTTGTCTAAATGATTCAGGGATCGCCAAAATGTCGAATTTCCGTCATGCTTTTAAAACCTCCTTTATTACCTACAAGGAAGTAAGAAATATTAGTTTTAATAACTATGATTAAGTGACGTCATGGTAGTATTTTAGTTTTAGTTCATAATTTTACAGGCAATCTCCGGGGCCTTGCAGAATTTGAACAGTCACGTTTTTCGAATCAAATGAATTTATCAGTGAGTGCTGAGAACCACCTACTGACAAAAAAATTAATTATGGAGACATTAATGTTTAAAATTATCTCTACTTTATTATTAAATTAAAAACCAATTATTGTTTTCGGATACGTGAATTGCTGAAGGATGCGGCTTATGTCATTACTTTGAAGAACATTGTTAAACAAAAATAAAAACGAATGTATGAAAAAAGGCTCTGTTTCAACAACTAATAGCCAGGCAAATTAGTCAATCTAAAATATTAATAAATCGATATAGATGATTTAAAACAATTAAATATATAGATTATTAATAAAACTAATGATATGACAAAATTATTATTATAGTATTAATTTCATCGCTGCTTACTGAACTTGACGTTTTAAAGAAGCCTCAACAGGCCGTTCTTTTAGAAACTTCCAGGATCGTCAGAAAATTTCTGGCCATTTAAAGAAGAAAGAGCAAAAGATAATATCTGGATATGGTTGGAATTGTCCCCATCTCTGTTTTGAACCCGCAAATGTGCGAAAAAATAGTTATAAATAATAATAATAAACATTAACAATAAACAATACCAGAAGTAATAGTTTCCAAATATAATTATATATTCAAATAATCCAAAATCTACATTTGTTTTTTCTAACGTTAATAACAAAAAAAGAAAATCGTATGAACAAGAAAATAAGTTAACGTGTGTTAATTTCAAAAGCACATACTATTCTAGGGTGAGTTAAAAAAGACTTGCAGAATTTAAAATTTACTAAACAGGATTTATTATCTATTGCTCGTGAATAAGAGAGGCATGCAATACATTTAACGAAAAATAAGTTTTATTAAAAGAAGAAAAGGTTTAGAGAACCTGAAAGTTCGATTCCGATACCACCAATGGTTGTTCATTAAGGTCTTTCCAAGGATTACCGCTCAAACTCTAATCCATAAAATCACATTTAACGCAATCCTCCCACCTACGCCTAAGTCTACTCCTCGTAATTCATCATTCGGTCCAGCGCTTTTTAGACAAAAAGTTTTAATTATTCAATTTTTTACATATTTAATAGAATCTCAATTAGAACAAATATCCCGTTTGGGAAAACCCATCTTACAGTTCTCAAACTGTATACAGTTGTCAATGTTCAGTGTATCAATATGACAGTTGTTAAAATTAATTATGTTACACAAAATAATACTATGTACATGCACTTGTATTAACTGGGTTTAATTTAATTGCTCACGCCACAAAATTATTTTTTTGAATATGTAAAAAATAAAGCTAATTCTATTCGTATTTAATAAAGAAATTTGGAGGCATTCTAGATTATTTAATATCTTTTCAGAAGGAATTTATTTCAATGATTCTATTTTTCAACTGATAACACAGAACCAGACCACTTTGTGGAGTTCTTTTTTTGTATTATTTGAGGATGGCCATAAAAATTTAAGCTGGTAGAGCCAATTTCTTTAAAAAAATATAATATTCAATTAAATACAAACAGAAATGCTTTAAATAAGAAATTAAGAACTTTCACTTGTAGACGTTTGTTGATTCTTATCAAAGTTGTGATTAGATAACTTTAGGACATTTGAATATATTTTTGGTAGTTAGGCCTTTTTCTTTATAAATGAGGAAACTGTGGTTCGTAAACACGATTATAATCCTTTACCCGGTAATGTCAAAAGCAAATGATAATATATCAGACAGATATGGCTCTGTATTTACACGTAACTATAATAAATGAATAATAGTTAAGAACATAAAAAAATGTTTTAATTACATATTTAGAGAACTGGATAATTATTTTCTTCACAATTTAAAATAATTGAACTTCCTTATTAATTCTAATCTACCATAAATAAAATTACTTGTAACAAATGAGAAATATTCTTATACAATAAGAAATATAAAAATTAATTATTTACCTGTGTTTACTTGTCCAATAATCCAAGAGAAAATAAAATAATAAAAATAAAAATAAAGATATTATACTAAAGCTGGCACTTGATTACAAAAAGAGGAACCTAAAATTGCACTGACTGAAATCAGACTGCATTCCATAAACAGGCTAAAGATATAATTTAACACAGGGACTATCCGTAAAAGTAAATATTAAGAGCGTATATTCTCGACATGTTCCGACTATCGCTCAAGTAAACACCAACCACCAGCCACTTTCACTCTTCGGCTTGGACTGCAGTCATCTGGCGGCTAGCCTGCGACACTAGCGCGATCTACGTTTCTTCCCCAACCCTTCTCTCAATATTATCTTCTTTAATCAGGGCTTAATAACAAATTTAAAAATAAATAAAATGACAGAATAATATTTAACTTTTGAAAATGTAAATATAATATAAATATAAATATAGTTAGGTACAAAAATTTAAAAAAAGATAAGAAAAAAACCTGTACCACTACAACCCATCAAGTGTCTGGGAGTTCAGTACATGCAAGAAACAGTACTGTTTCTTAGACAACGGTTGTGCAGGGAGGTAATTAGTTCTAGATCATGCTCAACTGCCAGATTTCTGCTCCCTATTTTGGTTACCCACTTTAATGGATACAGCCAAGTAGAGAAACTACTCATTGGTATTTTTCAAATAAAAAAATCCACTTACTTTCATGAGGCCATTTTCTTTTCGGACATCTTAGAGGATTATTGAGAATTGAAGAGCTAACAAGGTTTGAAACTAGTGGATTTGGGTGGGTATGAAGTTTGTTAAGAAAGGATTGATATCAAAACAGCAACAAATGGGATCCTAAGGTCATTAATGATGAATTTATTCGTAACACAGTAAGGAGCATTAAGAATTTTATGAAAGATTTTGGAATATTGGAATTGGATACAAGAGGAATTCGATAGCTTATTTGAGCCCCAAAGCTCTACTCCGTAACTCCAAATAGTTCTTATAATAGTCGTGTATGAGTCTTTTAAAAAAAAATAAGTAAAATAAAATAATTGTATATACAATAATAGCATTAATCTAAAAATAATATTAATAACTTCTTATTCTTCTTCTTTCACTACCTCTTTTGTGCCATTTAGCGTTGAGGGGCCTCAATCTATTGGAGCCATTCTTCCCAGTCCTGACAACTCCTCTTCATTTGAGCCAGGGTTTTTCCTCTTTTACCTCCTATTCTTTGGATATAATCCTCATAGAGGATTCTCGGGCGTCCACGTGGTCTTCTGCCTATCGGACGGGCTTCCATAACCTTTCTGGGAAGCCATTCTTCGCCCATGCGACAGACATGGCCAGACCACTTTAGCTGTCTTTTTTCGATGGTCTTCAGTTCTGCCACATGCAGCTGATTCCTTATGTTTATATTCCGCACTCGGTCCCTCCTTGTTTTACCGACCATTCTGCGAAGGTATTTCATTTCAGCTCCTGTTGTCCGGCTGATGTGGTTGTCAAGCATGACCCAACTTTCACTCCCATATGTAAGTGTTGGGAGGTATATTACTTTGTATATGTGAAGAACATTAATAACTGTATAAAAATATTATTAATAACTAAAAATAAATAAAATAATAATAACTGTAAAAAGGTTAATATAATAATAATAAAAATAGTAGGATACAGTAATTAAAAAAGTAAAAAAAAGAGAATCTATAAAAATACCAGATACAGTAAAAGTTGGAAATATAAAGACAAAGAATATGATACCTTAATTTAATAGTTATTTCTTGTATCACTTATCTTTTTATTTTTTATTTCTATGTTTTACTGAGACTAATTCCAAAAAAAAAAAATTAATATTACCTTTATTGTTAATGTTATTATTGTATGAACGGGGTAGTTTAGAGTGTAGAGTGGTGAGTTTTTGAGTAGCAGTAAATCTCAGATTCGTTTCCCGCAGTGTCAGGTAATAAGTGAGTACCCTTATTTAGAGGGAAATTAGGAGGGTATCTCACTCAAATCATTATTACCTTATGCAATCGTAGATGAACCATAAACCATGAAGTGAACCCAAGACCTGTGATAGAGACATTTTTTAATTTGTTAATCCAATGTAATGGCCATAGATCAACTGATAGATCTGAAGATCCTTCTGAGGCACACTCAGCTTTTATATAGTGTGGAACTATTAATTGGGAGAAAACTGGGCAGAAAATCACAACCACAAAATGCACAACCATTCACTAACTCACTATGGGGCACTACAGTCCATGCTTCCCCATTCCTGCTTCCATGGTCCCCAGATCATCCTCTAAGTTGTGTCTCCTCCTTTTAAGTGCACCATTCAGCATCATTTTAGGGAGCCTGTGGGACCCCATTCATTCTACATGATTCAACCATTTTATTCAGCTCTTTATTACAGCACAGTGGATATCATGCTCACCATACAGTTCCGTTAGTTCAGCGTTGCTTCTAATCCACCACCAGTGCTCTTCTTTGATGGGTCCAAAGATCTTTCTTAGGACTCTTCTCTCCCAAACCAGAAGAGCTATACTGTTCTCCAGAGTCCACGTCTCACCACCGTGCATTACGACTCGCCTAATTATCGTTTTATACAACATAAAACGATATAACTTAAAAGTCTGGTTTTCCTAGAAATTCTTTTGTATCAGAGAGCTTTTTGTAGGGCATAGAAACACCTGGTTCCTGCAACAATTCTGCCCTTTAATTTCTATTTCTAAATCCCTGCACAACCATTGCCTTATAAATAGAACAGTCTCTTGTCTAGCCCAATACCCTTCACGGGTTGTGTAAGTACAAGTTTTTTATTTAATAATGTGTATCCTGTTTATTAAGCTCTGATAAAGAGCTGATATGTAGTGGCAAACATTGCTTTCAAACAGTTTCTTATTATGTTAGAATTTATTTCAACCTCTACCCAGACCATCAATTCTATATAATATAATTATGATTATAATAACAATACATAAATATTCAAGATCTAATTGAAATTAGACGATTTTTCCAAATCATGGCATTTCTTGTGGTACAATTAGAAAAAAAAAAAAAGACAAACTAAATTGTTAAGAGGATTATGGTGCTTTCAGTAAAACTAATTTTTCATTTTTCATAAAATATTTATTATATAACAAAATAATTTTGGCAACAATTATACATTAATAAGATAACATTTATTAACAAACTAACCGAAAGTAGTATACATATTTGAAATAAAATTTAAGTACATTAAATAAAAACTTGGGTGGATTGATAATTAAATTATTCACTTATTAAGTAGAAAAATGCTTTAACACCTCTATGTTTATATTAATCACAAATGCAAGATAAATATTTTTCACTACTAACATAATTTCTATAAATCTACAATCAATAAATATATTTGTACTAAATAACAGTAGAATGTATATTGGCGATATTTTCTTAAATATTATCTTTTTCATAAAAATTAAAAAACTTATGCTCGATTGTTTTGCAATGCTCGATTAGATTGGGATAGCCCCTAACAATGCAAGCGAACCTGTTGCTTGGGAGAGGTGTAGTAATTATAGTGAAAATGTGACCGAATACCAATGCATCTAACTCAGATGGCCTGTAAAATAAGAATGAAAATATTCAATTAATATAAATAACAGATAATATTACAGGGAAATAATGCTCAAATTACTCAACCAAACTATATTCATGCATATAGTTATAAATCTCATATATAATAAAACATATAGAAGAAATAATTTTTAAAAAAATACAATTACAGATCATTAGTGGGCATCAAGCAGAAAAGAATTAGGACTCCTGTAATGTAGTAGTAAACAAAACAACCTTATATGCCCAAGGTCAAAAGGTAACAGCCCAGAGGGTTTAAAAAAAAAAAAAAAAAACCTGTACCACTACGACCCGTATGGTTTTCCCCCTTATTATGGGTACCCTATTTTTATAATATTTTATAGAGGCTGGGTGAGCCCCCGGAGGGTCCTAGATCCTATATGATCCATCTCCGGCTGCAAACAGACTAAATAAAAGTAACTGCCCGCAGCGGGATTTGAAACAGGATTTGCGGCATGGCAACTCAGTGCTCAACTACTGAGCCACTCCGCTCCAGTTTTTTTTTTTTAAGGGAGAAAAACATCCTAGGTAGTGACATCCTTTGGATGGACATACGATTGCTGTTCCAAGCCCGTGTACTGTCAGATACTCATTTTAAGATCCCTATCCTAATTATACCTGAACGGGCTAAATATAGCCTAAATATAGCTAAATATACCTGAATGAGCTAAATCATCTGATTGGCCATAGTAGAAGAAAGTAAAGTTAAAAAAAAATAAATCGATAAACAAACAAGCCGAAAAGAATAAAGTTTCATGACATTTTTTTAACTAAACATTAATTTATATTAATCAATTAAATAGTCTTTGGAAATCTAGATGCTTCCAAATTATTTTTTTTTTTTTAATTTTTTTTTTAATTTAATCTAAAATATTAAAAAATTGCCATTCGTTCCATTGAACAGATTAAGTAGTTTGAGCCTATTTCATGAAATAAAAACGTCCCATTCTCTATCTGATATTTTATTCAGCTTCTACTTTTTCAATGAAGATACATGGATTACTTCTTTATTGAAGTAGTAAACACTAATCTCATTTTTACTTTGTGTAAGGTTGGTTAATTTATACAAAATCCAGTGCCATTTGTGCTCATAGAAATATAATATATGAACATTCTCACTCGCTTTGAAAAAGTTATAAATTTATAGCTAACAATTATTTCTGTAATAAAAAACAAACTGAACTACAATCAGGGTCAGTATAGGAATGAAATTTACTCAATACAGTTGATTTGAATGTATAGGGGGTTCCTTGGAATGGAGCAACTATGATAAACTGGTACCTAAAAATAAATCAATAAATGTTTATAAGAAATAATAATGCACACTTAATAAACTGAACAATCTTTCATTAGAATCAAAGTTTAACTCAAAATTTTCCAAGATTTTTTTTCCTGTTAAATAACAAAAGCAGGAAATAAGTTCAAATCATTAGAAAATGAATCTCACTCATCAGAAATATCAAACTAGGAGAAAGAAATTCTGAATAAATGTAAGTTGGCTCTGTAAAGAGACCAGTGATGGCATAATTTTCTATATAATTACAAAGGAAAAGTTTAAAATAAATAAAAATGGTTCGAAGTATATTTGATTAGGATAATGTCTGTAGGAACATGTGAATTGGATATCTTTTCTTAGGCTAGAAGCTCTAGAATAGGCTAGAGATGTGTCAAACAAATCTGTTGATAAATAATTCAATCTAATTTAACATATCAAAAAAATGCCAATGCCATGTCAAAAATTATAGTAAAATAAATAAATCATAACCAAATTCCAAGCTGTTAGATGAGTAGTAATTAAACAGGAACAATAGAGTGGAGCAAGGAAAACGATAATTTCCAAGAAGTGTTCTGAACTGAAAATTCACCATTTTTATATTCCTTTATACTACAATTACTATTACATATAAATAAAAAAATATGAAAAAATAATGTTTAATTTATAATTCAGATTCTTGATCAGAAGACATAGTCCCAAGCTCTAAGTCTTGAGCTGTTTTTCCAAAAAGAGAATCATATATCATGTTCTCATCGTTAACTAAACAAGAATAATCTTGAACATGTTGAGTGGTTTCTTCTTTCCAAATCTTATCATCATCATCATCAGACTCTTCGTAGACAAACTCATCTAAATCAGAATCACCATCCCCATCGGTACGTAAATTTTTACAACGTACAAAAGATTTATGAACGACTGGGAGATCTATGTTATCTTTTATTGAGACTAAATTCATAATTGTCCTGCAGTGCCTCATGAGAGTTCTGTTATTTCTAACAATCTCGGCAAACTTCAAGCCAGGGGGAAAACCGGGAACTGTTAATATAGAAAAAATATTCCCAAAAACCAGGGCATCTAACTCAGTTGGTCTGCAAAAAAATCAGGATAAGTATACCAATCATGTTTAATATGTTTAATAAAGATATACAATAAGTTAAAGTTAATAGAAATTGCAATATTCTAATTACCAACATGGCAGGCTTTCATTTTTTTAAATGGAAAATCAGGAAACTTATTCATTTTAAAAAAAAAGAAAAATAATAACACATAAAGATATTTTTAAATCTCCATACTTACCAGTTCCAAGGAAAGTAAATAGGGTAAATGTTGAGTATGTTTTAGACTAAGTAGAGAAAAGTATCGTCATCACTTGGACTAATGACTACTTATCAATAAGTACCAATCAATAAAACCCATTAAGCATAAAAAACTAAGCCCAAGGAGCCATCATTCAGGTAATTGAAGTCAATCAACCTTCAGAACGAAACTCCCTAAGTTGTAAGGGCTGGGAAAAGTTTACATCTTCAAAAAGTTGCATGCTGCTGGCCAGCATAAACATAAAATATAAAGTATCAACCTAAATCTACAGGTTGTTGAAAATAAGAAACAAATAAAATTAATATGGCGTATGCTATAATTAAAATCATAAGCCTTTTATGTAAAAGTCAATACATATACACCTTATACATATATATATTAAAAAAATAAAATCTTACTTTTCACCAAAAAAGAATCGCTCTTTTCCTAATCTTTCACTAAGAGCATTACATCCCCTTTCAACTTCTTCATAGACCTAGAACATTTTTTTTAACAATCTTAAAGATAAATGAAACTTTTAAGTAGGCATAATTTTTGTTTAGCAAAGAAATAGTGGCTTTCATTAGGAAAAAATAATACGGTATTAAGTTTGAAAGTGTAAAAAAAAATACAATTACAAAAAAACAAATAGTGAGAAGGTAAAGGTCTAACTTTGTAATTGCAAATAAATGAAGAAAAATAGTATTCTGAGAAAAAGATAACTTAACAAACCATGCAATGAATAACTATGCTGAATTGTTATTATAAGGAAAGAATCACAGTTTTGGTTAGTTAAAAAAAATTAGTTTATCTGATACAATTTATTCTGATTTATATGATTGTTCGAGATAAACCATTAAGGAGAAAAGCCTTATTTTAAATTAATTCTTTGTAAGAATACTGTTATTAATTTAGATTAAAAAGTCTGACCAGAGGTGTCCATATAAAGCAGAATAGGCTGTATACATTTATTTCAAACCAATATTAGACTTAATATTACTTTTATGATATGTCAATAAAACTCAGAATATATTATAACTTTTTAATCATTGCTATAATTTTTAAATATTTTTATTTTGAAGAGAAAATTTGATTTGCCTCCGGCCGGGATTCCAACCCGGGTCGCCCCGCTCCCCGTGGCAGCGCTCTAACCATTTGAGCTACCAGGGGTCGCCTCACAGTCAGGACAAATCCGTCTCTTCACCGATCCCATATCCCCCGTGTTTTTGCAATTTTGTGATGTATACACGAGGAAGAATGTTCATTGAACATTACTTTTAATTTTAGGATTTTGTTGATATACGTCATTATATTATTTATTCTCCACCGATCCCATAACCCCGTGTGAAGAGAACAGATTTGACCTCGGTAGGGGGGGGGGGGCGACCCCGGTAGCTCAAATGGTTTGAGCGTTGCCATGGTGAGGCCGACAACACGGGTTCGAATCCCGGCCAGGGGCAAATCTTTTCTCTTCAAAATAAAACTATTTAAAAATCATGGCAATGATTAAATAATATAATGACATATGTCAACAAAATCCTAACATTAAAAGTAATGTTCAATGAACATTCTTCCTCATGTATACATCGCAAAATTGCGAGAACACGGGGGATATGGGATCGGTGAAGAGAGCAGATTTGCCCTAGGTGGGGGGCGACCCCGGTAGCTCAAATTGTTAGAGCTTTGCCACGGTGAGGCGGATGACCTGGGTTCGAATCCCGGACGGGGGGAATCTTTTCTCTTCAAAATAAAAATGTTTAAAAATCAGAATAAATGTAATTTAATAAAAATGAAATATTGAATTTTATTTTGTATGCAAAAGGAAAGAATCTTAAAAAGTAAGGCCTTAATTATCTAAAATACTGGAGAAAATTTACTGATCAAAATCCAGTATTTTAGGGACTTAAGACTTTGGTTATTACAATTTTTTCCTTTTGTATTCTAATTTATAATTTATGTCTCTTATTGAAATTTTTTACTTTTTATTGATAAATAATAGTATTATTTTTTATTTTAACACAATGTGAAATTAGATAGCTAAACCATTTCTAAATTTAATGATGCATATATTTGAATAAAATACAACATGAATGTTTGAATTTAAATAATCAGTATTATAAACAACAAAAAGTTAAGATTCACTTATAATACCTTGTCCAATGATTTGCTGTACCAACCAAGAGCATTAAGCCGCTTCGTGACAGACTGTCTTTTCAAGAATGACAAAATGTGATTAAGTGGAAAAGGATGTACAGAACCATACCTTGGTTTCGTGACATTCGAATATGTTTCGTTTTCTACCCATGTTATGTAATTCTAAAAAAAAAACAAATAAAAAAATACATATTCACAAACTTACACACACAACATACTCAGAAAAGATTTACTTTTTCTACTTGGAAGACAATAGAAATAAATCTAGACTTTTAAAAAAGGCTTAGTGCCAAAAAAATCTAAATTTAGGTTTCAATTTATGGTAAAACTCTATCGATTCTCACTCATGGTGAGTAAAAAACAGAATTGGAAATGATCTAAAAACCTACTATTAATAACACAAGCCCCAAATACTGATGGCCATAACTTGTCACTCTAGTATTGTTAAGTGCTAAAAGCTTTCAAAATATATTGGAACAATAAAAGTGTTCCCATTTTAATAAAACCCTACTGCACTCATTATGCATTAAAATAAAAAATAAATGTTTATTGCTATTTAGGGAAAAATAGTTTTATCCAAAAACAGATATATTCATCCATGTTGACTCCTATCCTATAACATCATCAATACCATTGCTATTTCTATTTTAATAAATATTTTTGGAAACTCGACTCGTCAATAACTGGAGAAGATAAAACTCTGTAATACCGATCTACTTGTGACAAATGATACATAATCTTTAAAACAATTACAGTAACAAAAAAAAACAAGAGCATGTTTTACATTTTAAATATATCTAACATATATATCTATCTGTATACTGTACTTAAAATAATAGTAGTGAGAACTACAAAATAAATGACCTTATTTATTATCAAATTACTTTAGAAACTAATCCTTGGCTTCAATATTTCAAATTTCAATGTAGATTATGCTTTGAAAGAAATATTTTAATCGAACAATAATAAATCTTGTTGTTAAAATAGACAGTGAAGGTGTGTAAATACAGACATACAAACAAATGATTTTAAAAAAACAAATAATAATTCATTACTTCTGCATTTCCAAGAACAGTGTTGACTAAAGACATGTATGTCCTCATATCAGATTTTTGGGCTGCATCTAAATGATCTGTAAGCGATACACCCTGGAAATAGAAATGATAACATAAAATAATAAAAACATCATATCCATAACTCCATTATAAAATTAACAAAATATGTAATATACTTTGCTTGCAACAAAGTTGGTAATAGGTTCCAGATCAGATACCAAGCAGGCTCCACATTTGATAAAAGGAACACGTCCTAAAATAAAATCATTTTAGTAAAGTAACTGTTCAAAAAATATAAGTATATTTATTGTATGAATATCTTTGAATGATAGCAAAAACAATCAACATAAATATCAACATCTAGTCATAAATTAAGTTAATCTAAAGCCATCTGATAATTCATACAATTTCTGGAATTTGAAATATATAAATCCTGTATAAAATTATTTTTAGCATTAAAACTAAGAATATAATAAAAGAATCACACAACAAACTAAAATAGTATGATCAATAATTTGTGAAATTGAAGTGAAGATATATTTAATTGTAAAAATTAAATATAAAGATGTTCTTAGTAGACCATTTTAAAATGCATACATTATTAAAGTATAATGTTAACCACAATAAAAAAATTTAGTTAAGAAGATAAAAACTGATTCTGACATTGCCTCTTGAAGTCAGTATTTGGGGATTACATTAACACCTTTTATCATAACAAAATTATATACTATCAAATTAATACCATTCCAACAATCAAATGATAATACAATTAAATATTTAAGATATAGTAGCATACAATATTGTATATACCAATGGCAATGAGATTGAAGGGATAAACATGAATAACGTGATATGTGTCATTTGATATTTTCTAATAAAAAATGCACTGCATAACTAGAGCATCGAATATGAATTAAAAGTACAAGAAAAAAATTAAAGATAATTTAAAAGATATTAATGGCATTTACATGAAAGTTTTAATGACCAAAATCATTGTAAATACAACATAGCAATCAATAGAATGCTTAAATAATAATACTCCCATACAAAAACGAACAACATAAATAAAATAAATCAAAACCCAAAATGATACCTGATGGTGACATATCTTCAGCATTAGCCTTGTACTGAACAGTAAAATCCAACTGACACATTTTCAAAAATGCCTGAACAGCTAAGCAATTAGCCATATCAGGCAATAATATCTGTTCCGTTTCATATGGTTGGTATAATTTGACATCATCTGGCCAAGGTTCTTTCCCTGAAAGATGATATACTATGATTATAACATCTCAACACCTCTATTACAACAAGAATGACATTATTAAAACGCTTAAGATTAAAAAGGTATTCTAAAACCAGATTGATAAAGTTAATCATAAAAATTCTCTAAAATGATCATATCTTAAAATACAAAACTGTTATTTAAAATAAATAGATTGAGCAAAATCAGTATTGACAGTCACAAAGCATTATCACACCAACCTCCTAATTCGCAATTAAACGAATCGGTAGTAAGAACTGATGGCATGACAGAAATTCTAATCGACTATTCAAAATTCAAATTTCAGTTGGATAAAAACTAGGTTTAATCTCGGTGCTTTTGTAACCTTCCAGGAATGTCACCAAGGCTTTCTTGATATGATAACTTCAAATTAATTAATTTAGATAAATTAATGTTTGTAATTAAAATATAAAATACCCATCCATATCGATTCAATGTCTCCTCCATTTAAAAAAGCTACGCTATTGGGGTCCCAATTTTTCAGTAAGTCTTTTTTAATTTGTTGAAGAGTATTGGTCCCCCGAAAACTTTTCAATTTTGTTTCCACATCAATTTGGACATTTACATTCGTATCTCCATTTGAGGAAACCGATTTATTAGTAGAACAATGATTTTTCACTTTTTGGTCTAGATTTGAAGAGGTTTTCATTTGAAACCTGAAAGATGGAAATATATAATTTTGAGTTTATTCTACAAAAAGTGCATAATCGTTATTTGCAATTGTTTTCATTATAAATTCATGTGAATAATATCATTACACAAATTAAAAATATACAAGCAATCTCATATGGTTCAGTTAGAATAAATTTCAAATAAATATTTCTTGTTGTAAAGAAGTTAATAACAACACTGCTGCCTCAAGTAGGCCTTAGCCCAGTCGGCCATTAGATCGTAGCACGTCTCAAGATGTCTAAGCGAGGTACGTTTATCCAAATTCATCTATTTAAAATAACCATGATTGTTTATTTGTTTTATTAAATTTGGTTAACTGTTTTTCTGATGTTAAGTGTACATAAATAGTTTTATATGCCAAACTCGTGTTTCATTGTTTATGTGATTTTTAATTTCTGTTTGCAGGACGTGGTGGTTCCGCGGGAGCCAAATTCAGGATTTCTCTTGGTTTACCTGTGGGTGCAGTTATTAACTGCGCCGACAATACAGGTGTGTATTGCGTTGATCGAGTTTTTAAATATCGCTTCCAGTTTTCTTTCAAATAACCTATATTTTATCTTGCAGGTGCCAAGAATCTGTATGTTATTGCAGTCCAGGGTATCAAAGGTAGACTTAACCGTTTACCTGCTGCTGGGTCTGGAGACATGATAGTGGCAACCGTTAAAAAAGGAAAGCCAGAACTCAGGAAAAAGGGTATTTATAGTTATTTGATTGTGTTACTTGTAACAACATGAGTGCCTTGTATTTAAGACTGACCAACTTTGTTTTCTTTGTCTTCCTTTATTTTTAACATGTGGTCATGTTTCATCAAATTAAACCACTGTAAATTCTCCTTATTCTATGAGTTTGGGAAGTAAAGTTGTTGTTTCCCTTGCTGGCTGATCATAAGTGTTTCCTATTTCTTATATAAAAGTTAGTGGTTATAGTTGTTTTATGTAATAGTTCGAGAAAGAAAAGTTCAAACGAAATGTGTAAAGTATTGCTAAAATTGTCAATGTGTGTTGAGTGCTCATTATTTGATTAAAATTGTAATTAAACTCCATAAAATTAAATGGTTCTTGCTACCTTCAATGTTGCTGTTATCATCACTTATTAAAATTTATTTAATTTTGATAACTCTAGTTACGCTGTGCATGGTTTTAAATTAATACAGCTAAGATCTACTCAACGGTTAATATTTTAGAAGGTTCCTTTCTGTAATCCGATTGGTTCATAATTCTATATGTATTTACTTAATGTTTGTTTATTTGTTTAATGTCACTTCATGCAATTATTGCTAAAAGGGGAAATACTTGCTGATTGATAGTATCTCTTTGGCTACTTAAGTAATTTACTGTATTATATAGCGTTTAAATGTCTTGTGTGTGAGTGATTCCATTCAAACAGTATCATTCCTGCTTAGGTTGTTGCTTTGAGTTAAGTCACAAGTTTAAACTCTTTGTTTATTTCCTTCTTTTTTTTTTACCAACAACACAATTTATAACAGGCTGGTTCAATTATTAGGCTATGCTGATGATCTAGATATTGGCGCTCGCACATTCGAAACACTGAAGATAACATTCTCATCACTGATGGAGGTGGTCGAAGAGATGGGTCGAAACATCGACGAAGAAAGAA
Source organism: Troilus luridus (assembly GCA_964056705.1). Taxonomy (NCBI): domain Eukaryota; kingdom Metazoa; phylum Arthropoda; class Insecta; order Hemiptera; family Pentatomidae; genus Troilus; species Troilus luridus. The sequence continues at coordinate 91,632,363 of OZ057415.1, read as the reverse complement.
CTAAATATATGAGGACAAGTGAATCTATAAGCAATATAGTACAGGAGTTCGTAGAAATAGGTCCTTACAAGTTCCAGAAGGTTGATAGCTTTACTTATCTTGGAAGTGTTGTTACCTCCTAATACGATAATTCTCAGGAAATAAAAAAGAGCCATCAATGCTAATAGATGTTATTTTGGGCTGAGGAAGTATCTAAGGAGGGAGCTCACTATTAACACGGAAAACAATAGTCATGCTGTATAAGACCCTGATTAGGCCAGTCGTGACCTACGCTTCTGAAACATGGACTTTATCTAAGGCCAAGGTAAAAGAGCTGGCTATTTTCGAAAGAATGCTGCTCTGCAGAGTTTTCAGAGCTATTTGTGTAAATGGTCAATGGAGAAGGCGAACCAACCGAGATGTTTAGGGATCCCGACATCATTACTTGGATAAAAATTAATAGATTAAAATGGGATGGCCAGAATGAGCGAGGAGGATCCCGTGAAGAGGCTGCTGGAGGGAAAGTTGGACCAGAGGAAGACTAAGGCTCCGATGGGAAGATGGAGTGGCACAGGATGCCAGGCGCATCTTAAACATCCATAACTGGAGGGCAGCTTCATTAGATAGAGCCACCTGTTGAAGGCTCCTTAAGGAGGCTAAGACTCATATAGGGTTGTAGAGCCATATTGTATCGTATGTAATTACTGGCTATACATAGATTGAAAAAACGACTCGCACATACTGTTTTGGTTTTATCATCATCTGTACCTCAAAATGTTTGTTGAAACCTCTTCATGAAATGATTACCAAAATATTCACATTTTTCGTAATTACACTCTCTTTTTTTCATACTAAAATTCACGAATATTTTCATTTTTGTGAATTTTTTAAAATGAAATAAACGAAAAGTTGAAACTTGTGACTAACTGGAAGCAACAACCTGCAGAACTGATACCTAACAATGTTTAGTAATGCCCTGTAATGTTGGCTCTCACTGGTCATCCATTCATAGTCTTTTCAAATTTCAAAATTTTGTATTGCTGATTAATATTAAACTTATTCAAGAGGTATAAAAGCCCAGGAAGGGTCATTTTTAGTTAAAGTTGGATCCCCTATCATTAATAAGAGTTACTGCTGTATGTATAACTTACACAAAGCAATTGTTGGAGTTATATAAATGCATGCTTATTGTAAAGTCATACTCTTACTTTGAATGGACTATCTAGGCTGGTCAATGGTTAAGATATTTTATTTATTTTGCAGTTAAAATTAGCCCCTTTTAATTTATTATAAATTATTTTTTAGAATTCCAAGCATTAGGCTAAAAACATCCATAAATTACGAGGGGTGTTCTAATAAAGCTGTTTGTTTTTATTTTAGTAATGCCTGCAGTTGTAATTCGACAGAGGAAACCGTTCAGGAGGAAGGATGGTGTTTTTATATATTTTGAAGATAACGCTGGGGTTATAGTAAACAACAAAGGGGAAATGAAAGGTAAGCTGCTGTGAATGATAAATGAAGACTTAAACTAATTTGTCTATTGGTATCCTTCTATTTTTTATTTTACGACATGTTTTGTAACAAAGGTCTTTATCTATTTGCAGGTAGTGCTATAACAGGTCCAGTTGCAAAGGAATGTGCTGATCTTTGGCCAAGGATAGCATCCAATGCGAGCAGCATTGCGTAATTTTCTTTGTATATTTTAAAATATAACTTTTTCCAAAAGTTCTCTATAAAACTTTATTTCACCTTACTATTTATTTCTCAACTAAATTTTAGACATTGAAGTGATTTAAGACGATTGTAAAGTTGTCGTATATATCAAACATGTAAGTTGTATCATTCGGGTAGCACCTGTTTACATTTCTCCAGACTTCGTTTTGCATAACAAAACTTATGTTTATTTTTAAAAAGAAGCAAAAATTTATAAGACAATCAATTATTAAAAGAATAATCAATTTATATATTTTTAGTAATTAACATCTTTCTCCTTCGCTTGTTATGGAAAATAGGATGAGTTGTTACTAAAGGTTTATTCTTATTGATGCCATTGCACAATCTACCATCATTGTCCCAGGTTATAGCCTAAGTTAGCTTGATAATGCTGCAGTGGACTGAAATCCAGTTTCATCAACTTTTAATGGAATTTACCCTAATTATGCAACAAAGGAAAATAATATTTTTGTATTTGGTCAAGGTTTAACAGTCTTATAAAGTCCAATTTATGGTATTTTAAAGCACCTAGCTATTCCAGCTAGACAGCGGAACTGGCGTCTTCCATATATCGAGTATTTTGAACCTGTGAAAACACATTAATGAAGAAACTATTTTAAGTTGGGAATGTAATTGGGTTTCATCATTCTTTCAGGGGTGATGTGTCTCCTCAAGCAGGTATGTTTTGTTTGTTAATAGCGGCACCACTGTGGGTAGGATGTTGATATTCCTTAGTCTGTCTGAGGTGTGTCCAAATACAGAGTTTTGGATTAATTGCTCTTTCTAAAGTGGTTTATTTGTAAGGCTTGGGGTGGTGTGTAACTCCTGTTACTAATCCTGTGTGTGTGTGATTTTTGTGCTGTATTTTCATATATATATATATAAATGTTTTTGTTACAGTAATTATTGTTTATTTTAAAATAAAAATGAAATACATGTTCAAAAACTTGCTTGTAGAAATTAAAACTTATAAATAATACTACGTATTTACTTTCATTAAGTACCTGTGTTTTAAATGGATTTTACATATTTTTTTATTCGCAAAACTATTTCATACAAAGCCTATAGAAGATGCATTAATACTAGAAAATGTATTTATTTAAAACATTTTAATTGTTGGGGTGACTAATCACCCCCTGTTACCTAAGACCAATGGAATGTAAAGTATCATAATGTAAATAGATAGTGGTTGTATGAGAATCCACTGAGATAATGAGGAATGAAGGTTTCAATAACAAGCCCAAGGGTAGGAGTGCTTGAAAGAAGTGAGAATATTTTTTCACAAAACCTAACTCAAGAGCTGTAGTTCTGCCACCCTTCAAAATTCGAAAGTTCTGGGAGGAAAGTCAATTGTTAAATCAATCAATTTAAATACTATTCTTTTATATTACCTCAAACCAATCTAAAACTAAAATCAGCTTTAAACTTCCTCAAGGTAGTATCCTTGGCCCAATCCTTTATACAGCTGACATCCCAACTCATCCTAATACTATCCTTACCACGTATGCTGATGATACATGTGTATTATCAGTCAACACCAATCCAATTATTGCATCCCAAAGCCTCCAATCCCATATCACTGATCTTGAAGAATGGTGTCAAAACTGGAGAATTAAAATAAACTCTCAAAAATCGCATCAAATCACTTTTACCTTACGTCGTAAACCAATGACTTCCTGCCCTTCAGTATCCTTTAATAATATCCCACTGGTGCCTGTAGAACAGATCCGATACTTAGGGTTGCATCTTGACAAACGATTAACTTGGAATCCTCACACGAGACTGAAAAGACAAGAAACCGCTCGACGTTTCAGGCTACTTCAACACTTACTAGACAAACGCTCTAAGCTCCCAATTAATTACAAAAGACTCATCTACATGACCATCATACGACCTATTTGGACCTACGGAGTAAAGCTTTGGGGCTCCACTAAGCCACCGAATTCCTCTCGTATCCAATCCCTACAATCCAAAATCCTTAATGCTCCTTATTTTGTTAAGAATAAAATCATCCATAACGACCTTAATGTCCCATTTGTTGCTGATTTGGCCCGAACCCGCTATCTATCCTTTCATAACAAACTTCATTTCCACTCAAACCCTCTAGTTTCAAACCTAGCCTCCTCTTCAATTCCCGATAATCCTCCGAGGCGTCTGAAAAGAAGATGGCCCCGTGACTTCTTAGTTGAACTTGTGATTTGAGTACTACCATTGGGTAATTTCTCTACTTGTCATTTTCACATGTCATTATGTATCGCTTAGCCCATTTACTTGTTGTATTTTTTTTTTATACAGTTGTAAATATCAATAAATAAATTAAAAAAAAAAAAAGCTTTGAACTGATTTATCTTGAGGTAACGGTAGTTAAGCTGTTGAGGGATATAAAGTCAAGATTGGAAAATGTTTGCATTATTTTCTTTTAATCTAATTTTGATAGTGCATAAATCATTTGAATGAAAATCATCCATACATGACTAAATAATAAGGAAAATGATTAAAACTTGAGGCAAATATCCCTCGAAGCAGTTGAAAAATCTTCCGAAATGTGCTGTGTTCCTTGGTACTTAACAAAACACCAGCAATAAAACAGATAGCATTACCCTAAAGATAATTAAAATTTCCAAGCTAGAAATATAAGTAGTTGTTTATTACTTTTACAATAATATTATTGGCTAAATAACATCAACTCATTGAAACTTTAGTTACTTATACACAGAATACTACAATAGGCAATAATATACACTACAATATCTTCTTTCCGGCGCTACGACTTCTGTTTCATCAACAGCCAGTTATCTAAGTGCATTATTTCTGCTTTCCAGTTGCTTATTATAAGATAGACAGCGCAGTCTTTCCCACTCCATCGTAGTGAGGTATAGCTTTTCTTTGGGATTTTATCGTCTTTCATTCTAGCAACATGTCTTGCCCAGCGAAGCCTTCCAATATTTATATATCTGACGATTTTTATATTATTAAATAGGCTTAATATCTGGGCATTTGTCCTTGGCCTACAAGCGTTATCACAGAAACTGGTGCAAACATTTTTCTACGGAAACACCTCTCGAATCTTAGTTGTATGAGTTTTAGAGTTCGCGAAATTGTCCAGAATTCATAGAACAGCCCTTACGTGCGTTTTATAGAGTTGCTAGAGGTATTTAGTTCTGAAATGTTTTAGGAGTCCAAAGTAGCATTGTTTGCAGTCAATAATCTTCTATTTATTCATTGTTGCATTTTATTAACTTAGTTCACCAGAGAGACTTGTATATTGTATTAAAATTATATTGGCACTACAACCCGCATACGAGTCCTGGCCTTCAACAGCAATCGACATGCTGTTCTATCGCTGGCTGTTGTGATCCAGGTGTTTACTCCCGCTTTCTTGGCATCGGTTGCAATCCGTTCAACTTTATCTTGGCCTGCCGACCGCTCGACGTCCCTGTAACTGTGACCTGCCCACCGAAGACGATTTAATTTCATCACTGTAGTGATATCTTGAGTTATATAATATATTATACTATATCGCCTTTGCGCTGGACAGAGGCAAATGGCTGTAGTGCATGTTTTTTCTAGGACTGTAGAGTCCAGTAATGAATGAATGAATGAACACAAATTATCAATACTATGACCTATGTTTTTCTTAAACTCCGACATATGCTTATAGAGAAAATATACCATCATCTACTCTATTTAGTGACTATAAATTAACAAAACCACTCTATAACTGCACCCCCAACTATTTTCTTCCTTACATCATCCAGTCAACCATTCCTCGCTTCTCAAAAACCACTCTATAGTTTAAAAACTAACGGCAAATAGAAAATAGATATTTTTTTATTTCCTCCAAGGTAAAGAAACAAGAAGTAATAGTTCGATCAAGTCGAAGAAGATATAAAGGAATTAAAGATATCAGGAAAAATCATAAAAGAAAGAGAATATCATTCATAAAAATGAAAGTAAGAGGTTCCAAGAAGCAGCAAAGAAGGCAAGAAGTAAACTATCGGAGCAAAAAAAGAAGGAAATATCGGAAAGAATTAAAATGCATTGATCAGAAAGAAAAGCTCACAACGTCCGCAAATAAATAATTTCTCAAACATGTTCTAAGGGAATGATAAAAAAAAGAAACCATTTCAGATATAATAATAATAAAGATTTTATTTATTCTGGGACAAGTCCCTTTAGAATAACATTATAGGAATAATGTATAACCAAAATGTCTTAGAGTAAAATAGATTACATTTAGTTAATTAATTACAATTAAATTAATAAATGAATCCATCATTTAGAAAACCTTAATCTCAAAACCAAACGTACTATTTCTGATTTTTTTGGGGATTCTAAGGAAAGTAGGTGATTGAATATACGGGTTTTAAGGTTGAAAGGTTAATGGAATGACGAATAGAAGAAGGTATTGAGTTCCAAAGAGACGAGGATCGGATAAGGAAAGCTCTGTCAAAAGCTGTTGTTCGGTGGGATACTGTATATAGACCTGAGGGCCGAGAACGGGTGTTACGGGAGTGGACTGTGGTTTTGAATTGAAGGAGATCGAAGATGTATGATGGTCGGCGGGATTGGATAACTTGGTAAAGAAAGGATACTAGGAAGTACTTACGGCGATAGGAAGGGTAAAGTCAGTTCAACTCTTCGTAATATCGGGTGACCGGGGCATCTCTTGGGATCCCAAAGATGAAACGAACGAAGCAATTAAGCAACCGTTTTAATTTTGCTTCGAGATCCCCAGAGATACCCCCCTACACTGTACAGCAATATTTCAAATGAGGGGAAATTAAGGAAGTAACTAGAAGTCTACGATTCTCAAAAGGGAACAGGTGACGAAGGTGATTCAGACGCTTTATAGTGGAGAAGGTACGGCGGGAAATTTCAGAAATAAGATTTTTCCAGGAGAGAGTTTTAATCAAAAATAACTCCAAGGTTTTGACGGTTGGTTGGAATTTGATAGGATTATTGTTTAGAAAGAGGATTGGGTTATGGGGAATAGTTTTGAGAACCCTATTACTATCGCCTTGGTTTTGTCCACGTTTAACTTTAGCTTATTATCCATTGCCCATCGACTTATGTTGTCTTATTGATATAGTTGTTAAGTAATATTTGATGTAAAACTGAACTAGTTTTTATAGTTCAATAATATTTAACGTGGTACACGCAGTTTTTAATTTAATTCAGAATCACTTTGGAACCATTAATTTATAGTTTACAGGATGTACAAGGTAGCCATGTGCTGTCCACATCAGGCATTTCCTTATAATTAATTATAATAAATGATGCTTATATAGACTTTTCTTCGTGATCTTCATATTAGGTTTTTGCTTTAGCATTATAAACATTTTAGGAAATCATTTTGTACAATGTCTTATATATTAAATCCATTTTTTTCCATTCATAGCAAAAGTTATTCTTTGGAGTTAACTTTTTGTTGGGTATTGAGTGACCTCAGTGGCGTCATGTCACCAGGTTACAGTGAGCCAGGTTTATTGTTATTTGCTTCTTTGAAATGTGAAAATGAATGAAAATGTGAAATACATGTTTTCTTAGCAATATATTAGCTATTTATTTTTGACTGCTTCGATTTTTTTTTACATAGAATACTGTCATTGTTTTTTACCCTGTCAAAAGTTTTTATAGGGTTCTCCTACAATGAGCGACTTTAATAAGGATTATGTTCCTGATATAGTTGATGAAATTGCTTTAGAAGGGCTCGATGGAATAACTATTGAAGGTATATGTTGCTAAGATTTATTTTTTTAATTTGGTAACTGTAAACAGTTCATTAATCTCTCTTTTTCCTGCATTTTAAGCATTGTGGGTTAGATTGTCTGAAAGACCAAGGTTTATGTATAAACCTATTGATGAAAAAGTGAAGAAATTTCTGTGGATTATAATCTCCAAATTACCCAATATTGAGTTCTTCAATTTACAAGTCGCCAGGGCAAACCTGTTCACCTTCAATCGCCTTGAACATGTTGACTCCAATGGTAACTTCTATGAACCTGTAAGTTTCAAAGTCTGTTTTAACTAATATTTTGTACCATAAAATACTCATTTGAGTTGCTGATTTTCTTTTGTGTAGTTCAATGTTATTTGATCAGACACAAAAAGGTGAAAGATTGGGTGTTCCTGCTTAATCAATTCAGAGGCAGCACAAGTGTTTTTCAGCAAAATTTGTGTTAACCAACTAATTTGAACTCTACTATAAAATTGTGAACCATTTGAATTGTTGAGTTATTGTAGATTTAATTTCATATTTTCTTAATTTGTTGTTGCTTCTGACTTCCATTGATCTGGAAATGTGCTTAAAGCATTGTTACTTTTATTAATATTTATAAATTTTACAATTGATTCAGAGTATTTAGTAACAATGTTTTCTATATTTGCTCGATAGCACTGTTGTGGCACCTGAATTGATAATGCAACATCTTCCTGAAGCTATCCCTAAAAAAAAATATAAAATCATGACTACTGAAATCCTTGATTGAATTAATAATCTTGATGTACTGATTAGGATTAATCAAGTAAGTAAACCTTTTAAATAAATTATGTATACTTTTTTTTTTACTTCAGGAAGACTTACCTCCATGCATATATCCGCATTGTCCCATTGAAGACAAAGGAATCTTGGGCTCTTGTTCCACATATAAAGAAAGAGAAAACATCACTAATGAAGTCCGCAAAGAGTCTTATGAAAATGTTGTGAGGTAAAAATTTAATTTATTTGTGATGCATTGAAATCCGGATGTATTCAGAAACCTTTTAAAGAACATCTTAACATTTTTAGTAACTTCAGTGATAGTTAACCAATTTTCAATCAATCAACACTGGCTGTTGATTCAATCAATCAACAGCAGTCTTTTCAGGGTAGCGTTGTCCTCCATTCTGGCCATATGTCCAGCCCATCTCAGTCTAGCTATTCTTATGTGTTTCATCACGTCAGGCTCCTGATACATCTCTGAATTTTGTCTGAGTCTAAATTGCTTGCCAACTCTTACAGCTCCAAACATCCTTCTTAATATTTTTCTTTCGAAGAGCAGTAAACTGTTGGCATCTGCCCTGGACAGAGGCCAGGTTTCCGATCCATAAGTTAAAACAGGCCTGCTAATTGTTTTGTACTGCATATGACCTTGACTCTTCTTGATATCATACAACTTCGTAAAGTTTCGCCATTCCAAAATAAGATCTACTAGCGGCCAATAATCTTCTTTGAACTGGTTGAGCTATCTGCTTTGACCAGAGAACCGAGGTAGACAAAACTGTCGAATGTGTAGGAGCCAAACATGATAGTGGGATCTGATTGTCTCAAAGGGTTAGCCACCATATAGTTAGTCTTTACTTGGTTTACCTGAAGACCTCTACGCCGTCCAGCATTCTCCAAGGCAAGAAAACTGTGTTATCGATCCCTTGTTGTTCTTCCCACGATGTCTATGTCATCTACATAGGCCAGTATTAGGATGGACTTAGTCTGAATCGTACCAGAGTCTCTAATGACCTTTTCTAGTGCAAAATTAAATAACAGGCACGAGGGTCCATCCCCTTGTCTCAGACCCCTACTTTTCTTGAATTCTTCAGACAAGTCATTCTGGATCTTGACCTGGCTTCTCAACTCTCTCATCAGCAATTCCACGGAGCTTATCAATTCTCTGGGGATATTCATTTCTTCCATACTTTGATATTCATTGCTGAAATCCACAAAAAGTTGGTGGGTTGTTATATTGTACTCTCTAGTCCTTTCCATAAGAGTTCTCAGGGCAAATATTTGATCAATATAAGTTCTACCATTCATAAATCCGCACTGGTACATTCAATATTACATAACTTAAAAAACATATAACAGGATATAGAAACATCCAATGTCATACCAGTCTTTTAAAGACTACATTATTTCCACTGTTCTCCTTAATAAATAAATATCTCTGGTATTTGTATATTTCTTGTTTTCTATTATTGTTTTATGTTTGTATTTAATTTTTAGACGAGGAAACCATTTAGTTATTGTCGCAGATCAAGCCTCCCGGAGCAAAGCAATATGCTCAATGGACTTCAATCCTTTGACCGAATTAGGAATTATACAATATTGTATTTTAGAAAGAATTGGCCGTTCAAGATATCAAGGCGAGGTTACCCAAGGAAAGAGGGGGCTTCAAGTTGTAACTGATGATCCTAAAATGCTTTATTATTTTAGAAAATTGCTCGTTAAAAACAAACTCGTTACAAAGCAGGTAAATTGTAAATTAAAACTCTTCTCTAGATTTAAAAGTATATCTAAATCTCCATTTAATAATTTTTATTGCTGTTGCAGTTGTTTTATATGAAAGTTCATAAGCAAACGTCAACTGGGTCGTTGATACATTTACCGAGGTTTTTTACAGAAATAAAAACGAGACAGGATACAGACGCTGTGAAGCTTGCTTCTTGTTTAGAAAATGCTCCTAATAAATGCATGCCTTTAAAGTTAATTAAAAGTACCTTAAATATAGAACTCAAAAAGTTGTTAGCTAAATATCCAAACAACTTTAAAACTGCTGTGGTATACTCTTATTTTTTTTTTTTAAGTTAAATTAGTATCGTATAAAATTTATTTTTCATTTTATGTGGTGGTTTTGTGTTCTCATAATTATACTTGTTCCTTCAAAGGTACCATACAGAACTGTTAACCCATCTTCTAAACCAAGTGATTGGAAAATGAAGTCAACTGGTGAAGAGAGAAATGTGAGAGTTGTAAGACTTCTTAATTCGAATTTATCTAAAGACGATGACGAGGACGAAGATGATGAAGAAGAAATTGGTGCGTTTAAACAAACTTTATGATTTAAATATATAATGATCGTGATAAAATACGTAAATATTTATGTCAATTTTTGACTTTCTTGAAAAATTAAAAACAGAAACTTACTATTTTCTTTGGGATAATTTCAACTAATGGATTATGGATGTTTTGGTTACATACATATTGAGACTGGACAACCACCATGTGGTTGAAAGAATTGAAAGTTGCTAAATTCTTGAAATTTTGTTGTTTGTTCATTTAACGTCACTTTTTGCTGCTATAGCTAATCGGACGATGCTACATTGGGAGTTCTAAATTTTGCCCATCCAGGCTTAATTAGGATAGGGATTTTTAATGAGTACCTGACATCGTACAGGCTCGGTATGCCGTTTAACGTCCCTTCTGAAGAACGGCGTAACTAAGGATTTTTTATTCCCTTTAAAAAATCCTAGTGCCACCTGCTGGGCTACGAATCCGCGATCTTGGGTTTAGTAGTTTTTTATGCTAACTACTAGACCACAGGTTGCCCCTCTTGGAATTTTGTCAGTATTCATGGTTGATTACTGAATTGTTTAATTGAATATTAAACATGGTGCCCTTAAGACCACAGGGCACGCCTGTACACACTTTGGGAATCACTTTGTTATGCTGATGATTAAATTTGAAATCCGTATACTAATTTAATATAAATAAATTCCCTACTAACATTTTTCTCTTTATTAATTTTCTTTTTTATTTTCATACAATTTAGTTATTTGATGTAATCTTTTTCTTAAAATGAAACAGTCAATCTATTAATATTTTTTTAAAGAATCAATAAATTTATCTACATTGAATATTAGTTAAAAATCAAATAGATATTTTGAACAAATTCCATACTAAATAATTAGACATATCTCTTTGAAAGAAGATAAAAAAATATTTTCATTTTTGTAAAGGGTATTAAGATATTGATAGTTGTATTTCGTTTTGATATGAGATATTAATAATATTATATTACCTATTAATCATTACTTTTTTAAAAGGTTTGATGGACGAGAGCCAAAGGCGTCTTGATAGATGTTTGATCCGTCAGGCTTATTCTATTGTCGAGCAATCTGGACCAAAAGGTATTAAGCAGTCAACAATTGGAAATTTATTGGCTGTACCTTCTTTGCAAGCGAGAAGTATTTGCAAACATTTGGTCAAGAAAAAGCTTGTTCGTACCGTTCTTATTGATGTAGGACGTCAAAGAATCACCTAGTAAGAATTTTCTCTTGTATTTTATTCATAAACTAAATGATCAGCTTAGTGATTAATGCTTTTCTCTGTAAAGACTTTTTTTATGCAAGGATTTATTCTTCAAAAAATACCAGTTTTCAGGAACTTTCAGTTTTAAACCCAATAATTTCATTTTTTCATCAGAAGGAAGCAAAAAGTTTATAAAATATTGAGAAGAAGAAGCCCGATTCCAACTTGTGTGAAAGCCTAGAAAGATGCTTTCTTGCACTAATTTCATTCATTAATCCTTATGTCTCTCTCAATTAGGTTTGGTATTTTTATGAAAATCCAGAGACGGTACTTGTATGTTTTACGCACACCACTATAAAATTGTATTTACAAATAAAAAACATATGCTTCATAAAAATATTCATTTCATACACAAATAGAGATTATACATTCAGTTAAAATGTACACTTCGAAAACCTTATTTCGGGAAGTTCTAGACGAAAAGACGGCAATAACATTCCTGGAAAATAATGGACTATTACCAAAAGTGAAGGTATGCCCTCTAGGACATAATATGATTCTATATTTTAAAGGAAATAGAATATTCTGGAGGTGTTCAAAAAGAAGCTGTAGGCTATGTGTTGGCATAAGAAGAGATACATGGTTTAATGATTCTAAAATGAAATTAGAAACTGCCGTATATTTTATGTATTGTTAGTGCAAAGAATTAACTTCCATAAAATTTTGCACAAAACATTTAAATATGTGTCAGGTGTCAATAGTTGATTGGAACAATTATTTGAGAATGAAAAATCCATCGCGTATCGGGGGAGATGACAAATACGTAGAAATAGATGAGAGTCTATTTACAAAGAGGAAGTACAACCTTGGACGCGTCCTTCCACAGCATTGGGTTTTTGGGGGAATTTGCAGAGAAACAAATGAGTGTTTTTTTGAAATGGTTGATTACAGATCGGAATCAACACTATTGGAAGTTATATAAAGAAATATCCATCCTTCGAGTATAATTGTATCTAATTGCTGGAGAGGATACATGAATTTATATAAATATGATTATGTTTACCTAACAGTCTACCATAAATATAATTTTGTAGATCCTAAGACATTTGCAAACACTCAAAAAATTGAAAGATTGTGGGGATCCGCAAAATGGGGGAATAAAAGAATAAGAGGGACAAATAGAAATTTCTCAAGTTCTTATCTTCCAGAGTTTATGTGGCGTACCCAACTTCAAGGCAGGGACGCATTTACGGAAATTTTAAAAGACATTAAAGAGTTTTGGTTAGATATAAACAATAATTAAACCTTTTTTGTTGTTATAAACATCTGTGTTTTATTTATTTAATATATAACATTAAATTTTATAATGGTGTGCGTATAACATACAAGTACCCCAGAGACCTCTGAGTGTTAGTTTCAGCTGATCGTCTTCTTTTAATAAGTTGGCTTGTTCACTCTGCCAGATGAGGCCTGAGGAAGAGGGGTTTCAACAATTCATTCTATTTCTATGACTACAATTACTTTGTTTTTTATTTTTTTTAATGTAAAATAAGAGTAAATTTGTCGTGAACTATATTCAAATGTACGCATTTTATTTTATTTATTTTCGTTTTACCTGTATTTTCTGGTTGTCTTTATTTTTGGCCAGTGATTTTTGCCACAGTTAATGTTGCTCACATTAATTCTTAAGCCGGCACAAAACATTTTTTCATTACCCAACAAAGTATAATTGAAGTGGTGTGATAGTTCCAATGTTGTTTTAAATTTAATCTGTTGTCAAGTCGTTTTAAATTTACAAAAAGTGCCTCAAGATTTATTTTAAGCTTTAATTTTTTTGAGTATTTATTTTTTTTTTTTTATTTTGCATGCTTGAAGGGGTGTCAGTTTTTAAAATATTCTTTGTCACAAAAATACATATAGGTTCCTTGATCATTTTCTTAAATAAGTTGGTTTTTCTTTCTAGCTTCTATTGCACCAAATTTGATTCTTCAGAATATACGATTTCTAAGGAAATTCGTGATGAGAAAACTAAATTGCTAGAAGCTATTAGTGTAAATAATGAATTATGTGATGAGAATTCTTTGGCTGATATAAATTGCTCTGGCCCTCCTAGCAGTCAGAAAGCAGAAGTAGTAGATGTCCTTTTGGTTGAAGATAGAGAACCTGCCGTCATTGAGGTAGTCTTTTATAATAATTTTTAAAGAAAGATTGTTTATTGTTTGATATGCTGAAATTGAAAGTCGTGTTATTTAAATAAATGTCGATAGTCTGGAAATAGATGGACTATGAGTTATTTATTGTCATTTGTTATTTATTTAGAAAATATATATTTAGTGATTTAGTTTGTGTTCATAATATTTTTTGTTTTTAGTTCAATATTTAAAAAAAATATATAATTTATTGATATTTACAACTATAATAATATTACAAAAAGTAAATCTGCTAATATGAACAATATGACATGAAAAACACTTGTGGAGAAACTAGCCATTGGTAGCACTCCAATAAAGTTCTATAGTAGAAGGTCTCGAGGCCATCTTCAGTTCAATATTTATTATTTGTTTTCTTATAATAAATATTGGTTTCAATGCTTAGTTATGAATTAATCTTACACATGTAAAGAGATAAATGTTTTTATGATGCTATGGATGAAATCGAATAAATTGATCTTACACATGTACAGAGATAAATATTTTTATGATGCTATGGATGAAATCGAATAAATTGATCTTACACATGTACAGAGATAAATATTTTGATTATGCTATGGATGAAATCGAATAAATAAAGCTAGTTGTAAAAATAATTACCAATATTTTAAATCATAGTAAATAATTTATATTATAATTTTAGCCTAAATTTGACTATAAAATATTGGTTTGAGTTAAATGTATTATAATTGATATAAATACATATTTATATAAAATAATCAAACTCCATAAATGTGTTAGACTAATTATTAAAAAATAACAAATCATGCCAATTTTTATCAATATTTATTATAACTAGTGGCTGTCATTTCGTAAGTCCAAATATCAAGGCTTAAGAATGACACAAAATCCCCTCCTTGGTTTAGGATGGGACCTTAAAACAATAGGGGTGTTTTGGTTTTCTGCTATTCTTCATTTTAAATCATAAATTGATCCAGATATAGCATCCCGTACTCTTCAATCCCACATCACTGACCTTGAAAATTGGTGTAAAAACTGAAGGATTAAAATAAATTCTCACAAATCTCATCAAATCACCTTTACCCTCCGTTGTAAACCAGCGACTTCCTGCCCCCCCCCCCTGTATCGTTTAATAAGTCCTGTAGAACAGAGCCGGTAGGAGTACACCTTGACAAACGCTTAACTTGGAATCCTCATACTAAACTGAAACGACAAGAAACAGCTCGCTGTTTCAGGCTACTTCAACATTTACTAGATAAACGCTCTAAGCTCCCAATTAATTACAAGAGACTCATATACATGGCAATCATTAGACCCATCTGGACTTACGGAATAGAGCTTTGGGGCTCCACTAAGCCATCGATTTCCTCTTGTATTCAATCCTTACAATCCAAAATCCTTCAGAAAATCCTTAATGCTCCTTACTTTGTTACAAACAAAGTAATCCATAATGACCTTAACGTCCCGTTTATTGCTGATTTGACCCGAATCTGATATCAATCTTTTCATGACAAACTTCATTTCCACTCAAACCGACTAGTTTCAAACCTCGCAACCTCTTCAATTCCTGATAATCCTCCGAGGCCTCTGAAAAGAAGATGGCCTCATGACATTCTAAGCTGAACTTTTTATTTGAGTACTACTATACTTTCTCTACTTGTCTTTTCATTTCATTTAAAAAAAAATCATAAATTGCACTAGAAATTGTTCAACCTTAGCAGATTGGAAAGGAATAAAATTGAAATTAAATAACATTCAGTTTTATAATGAGTACCTACAAAATTGACTTTAAAAATCTAAGTCAGCAGTTAAAAACCTACTGTTCTACTGATTTTTATATTTAAAAAACTTTTTGTTTTTTCCAAAATGTTTTCATTTTGGATGTTGTGAGTTAGGACACTACTGTGATGTTGTATCAGTCATGGTATAGTTTGAGGTTGATGGTATAGTTTGAGGCTAATTATTTGAGAACTTGTTCAAATAGTTCGAGAAGTTTATATACCCTGTGTAAAGAAATGAAATGAGATGGGCAGTTAGTATCAGTAGTGCTTGAGCTCAAACTTTTTTATTTGTTAATAAATTATGGTTGGATAAAATTGCTTTTTTATATAGTTAAAACTAAAATAAATGACTACGAAATAGTGTACTCACCAAGTACTGAACCCATGGTCTGTATTAATATGTAACATTAAGGGTTGTAATAGTATTTGATCAAACAATTCACAGTAAAATAAAAATTTATTTATTATTCTCTTTTTATATTTTCTGGTTTGTGGGATGACTATATGATTTTCTTGTTTTTTTTATTTATTTTATTTTATCGCCTTTGCTTAGTTAAAATTTTAAAAAGTCCAATTTTATTTTAAAATTTTCAATATAAATATGTTTGAAAAGTAGTACCGCATATGTTTGTAGTAGAAATCACTTGAAAGATCATTTAGTTTCTTAGCAACTACATGCATATGTTACTAAAGGTTGTAGAAAAAGAGCCTGCATACAATATTTCAATGATTTTTAAATTCAATAATTAATTAATTTTGGTATGGTTTTCAGTGGGGAAAAATCACTTTTAATCTAAGGCAGCCTTATTGTTAAAAAAAGAGCTATAATATTGTTACGGGCTACTGGGTGTAAAATGGACTAAACTATTACTTAATTCAAGAATCTAATATTTATTAACAAATTAACAAGAATACAATGAGATTATTTAAAACAGTTAAATTATTAAACTAATATCAATATACAATAATAATATTCTACTAAATGTTATCTAATTTCTAAGATAATATACAAATAATATAAGATATTGTTTATACTAAGTAACTAAACTATTTATATAAATTTGTACAAATACTATAATATTACACTATAGTTTACAATTACAAATTAACACTTACAGTTCGCTAACTAAAGTCCACCGACCGTAAGACTCTTCAAATATGACAAACTGCCACACAGTTTATTACACTTATTACACGGTCACTAATTGTCACTGTTGCTCACTAAGCACTTATTACAGACTGATACTAATACTAACTAACTCACACACACTGCCACTAGTTAACGACTGCTACTCACTGGCTTATTACAGACTCGTCTTATTACTACTCGCGGCCCGAACAGCTGTCCTTTTTATATAGGCAAGGCCGGTCGGGGTGGGGATTTCTCGGAAGAAGGCCGAGAACCGCCTAGACCGACCCACAAGGATCTACGCCATTCTATAATCCCTTCTGCTTAATCCCATTGTTTGCCTAATCTTCTCAGCCGGTTCTCGTCCCCGCTCTGACCGTAACACTGCCCCCTCCTTAAAAGTGCTCTGCCCCAGAGCATAGTCCGGAGAAATCGGGCGGTTATGAGCTTCCCTCGATGGAGACGTATTTCCTTTCCAGGGGTTGAATGTGCACACCAATATGGCGACTCCAGAGTTGGCGAATATCTGTTCAAGCATGTTCCTGACAACCTTCCACTCCAGGCCGTCATATCCACAGCCCAACTTAGGGATCGCGAGCTTGGTGACACGCAGTCTCAGAAGCTTACTCCGCAGGTCGTCGAGGCTTCGCCGCAGTGCGTCATATGTGGGCTTCTGATCAGTAGCACACTTGGTAACTAAGTAGAACAGGTGTCGTCCTTCGTGCGTATGGTGGAGTGCTTTCCCGACGCTTGGTCCTTGGCGTTCCAGTTCCTCAGTTCCAGCAAACTTCTTCCTGAAGACCGTTGCAATGCCTCGGGAAGTCCTCAGATCTTCGGCGACACAATGGGCCAGAGAATAGTCCGCGGGTAACGAGAAGATATCTCTGTATACTGTCTGAGTTACTCCACGGGAACCTTGTACCTTAGGTTGTGCAACTGATACCTTACTGGTCTCCACGTTGTTGAGATACCTGACTTGCTGGTCTTTTGTCGGGCCATGGTCTCCTTTGTATGGGGCCAGTCTATTAAAATGGACTACCCTGGGTTTTCCTTTTGGCTGCTTCCTGATCCTATAGATGACGTCGTTTATCCTATTGATGATCTCAAACGGGCCATCCCAGGAGTTCTGAAGTTTAGGTGAGTAGCCTCGCCTTCTTCGAGGATCATGTAGCCAGACCAAATCTCCAGGTTGGAATCCACCTTTCTCTGCCCTGATGTCGTAACGCTCCTTCATTCTGTCACTGGCTCCCTGGATGTTTGCACGAACCTTTTCGTGGATATTATCCATCCGCTTCCGTAGATTCGTGACGTATTCCTCTCCGTTAACTTCCTCGTCTGGCTTGAACCCGAATTTCAGATCACAAGGCAAACGAAGTTCTCGGCCGAAGACCACATTTGCGGGGGTCTGCCCCGTTGCTTCATGGACTGAACTCCGGTAGGCTAACAAGAACAAGTGAAGATACTGGTCCCAGTCTCGCTGATGCTCGGAGACCACTTTAGACAAATATCGACCCATTGTCCTGTTCATGCGCTCCACCATGCCATCCGATTGAGGGTGAAGAGGTGTCGTCCTGGTTTTCCGTATTCCCAGTGCTTCGCACATCCCGGAGAAGACTGCAGACTCAAAGTTTCTTCCCTGGTCAGCGTGAAGTTCCATGGGTACTCCAAATCGGCTGATGAGCTGCTTCACAAGTACGTCTGCAACCGTGACTGCCTCTTGATTCGGAAGGGCATACGCTTCCACCCACTTAGAAAAATAGTCCATGGCCACGAGAATATATCGGTTACCTTCGTCCGTCACAGGGAAAGGGCCAGCGATGTCGATCGCTATCCTCTCGAACGGTGCTCCCACGTTGTACTTCTTCATAGGGGCCCTCTTTCTTCTTGTTGGTCCGTTAGAAGCCGCACAAGTCGCACAACGCCTGCACCAGTCCAACACATCGTCCTTAAGGTTTGCCCAGTAAAAGCGTTCACGAACTTTTTCCAATGTCCGGTGAACTCCAAGATGGCCGCCAGTTACACCGTCATGTAGTTCCCTAAGCACTTCGGGCACTTTATTCCTTGGAACGATGAGCTGTAGCCTACGCTGATCTCCTTCCGCGTTCTCCAATGCCCGTTTCAGCAGCCCGTTGTCCACTACAATGGAGTTCCATTGGGCCCAGTACGTTTTTACATTCTTCGACATTGGAGCAACATCCTGCCAGGCCGGTCTTCCTCGCCCTGATATTTTCCATTCCTTTATTTGTTTTAAGTCCGGGTCCTCGTCCTGTTCCTTTGACACCTCTGCATCTTGCCAACTGTCGATGACAACTGTAGTCCTCAATACCGCTGCCTGCTTCTCTTCTTGTCGAGAACAATGCTTGCAGCCTTCTTCACAAGGTCTTCTTGACAGTGCATCCGCATTCCTATGGCTCGTTCCAGAACGATGAGCAGATTCAAAGTCATACTCTTGAAGGCGCTCAATCCACCTCGCCACTTGTCCCTCAGGTGACTTAAATCGCAGCAGCCACATTAGAGCCGCGTGGTCCGTTCTCAGCAGGAACCTTCTTCCGTATAGGTATTTATGAAAATGCTCTATGGACTTTACTACTGCCAGAAGCTCTTTCCTTGTGACACAGTAGTTTCGTTCCGGAGCTGAGAGTGCTTTGCTGAAATATCCAATCACCCTTTCTTCTCCGTCTTGGAGCTGAGAGAGGACACTTCCAATGGCGATGTTGCTGGCATCTGTGTCAAGTATGAACTTGCCCTCGGGACGTGGATAGCTCAGAATAGGAGCACTACTCAATTTGCTCTTCAGCTCCTCGAAGGATGCCTGGCACTCGTGATCCCAATGGAAAGACCTTTTCTCCTCGGTTAGCCTGGTAAGAGGTTTTGCGATGTTAGCGAATCCTTTCACGTACCTCCGGTAATAGGTGCAGAGCCCGAGGAAACTCCTCACCTGGTGCTTATCTCGAGGTACTGGCCAGTCGGTGATCGCTGCTATCTTCCCTGGGTCAACAGCAACTCTGTTGTCTGACACAATATGCCCCAGGTAGTTGACTCGCCTTCGGAAGAGATTACACTTCTTCGGGTTCAACTTTAGGTTTGCTGCACGCAGTCGTTCGAAGACCTTCTCCAGATTCTTCAGATGGTGAGCGAAGGACTTTCCCAGCACAATAATGTCGTCTAGGTATACCAGGCATACCTCCCAAGAGAGACCTCTTAACACGTTTTCCATCAGCCTCTCGAATGTGGCAGGAGCATTGCAAAGCCCGAATGGCATTACTGTAAACTGCCAGAGCCCAGTGCCAATTGAAAACGCCGTCTTCTCTTTATCCTCAGGTGCCAATCCAACCTGCCAATATCCACTGCGGAGATCCAAAGTAGAGAAGAGTTTACACCCCTCTAGGGTGTCCAGCGTATCGTCAATCCTGGGAAGCGGATAGCTGTCCTTCTTGGTGACATTGTTCAGAAGACGGTAGTCTACGCAGAACCTCGTTGTGCCGTCTTTCTTCTTCACCAATACAACAGGAGACATCCAGGGGCTACTAGAAGGCTCAATGACACTGTCAGCCGCCATCTCCTTTATAATCTCCTCGGCGTCCTCCCGTTTGGCTAACGGCAGCCTCCGCGGAACCTGTCGGATGGGCTTCGCATCCCCAGTGTCAATCCTGTGCTGGACGATATCCGTTCTGCCCCGTGGTCCTGGTCCGATCTCGAAGACGTCATGCCATCGGATAATCATGTCCTTCACTTCCTCGCTCTGTTCAGGTGAAAGGTCGCGGCATGATTCGTTAACAAATCCTTTTAGTTCTTCTGGCAGTCCTCGGAGCTCGGTGGGACGACGTTGCAGCTGACGAACCACTGAGGAAGCGGTTGTACACTCCCCGACCGGTGTTCCTTTCTTCAGCGTTACCGGGAAGCTGTTCAGGTTCATAAGCCGGATTGGAGTGGTCCGTCCGACCTTGATGAGAGACCTAGCAACCAGTACGCCGCGTCCGATCTCTTGTTCTTCGTGCGTTCCGGGTTCCAGTAGTACACATTGACCCTCTGGTAGATGTCCTTCGACCGTCCCATGCGTCACGATTTGGCTCTGTGCAGGTAAAGTGGTGTCTTCTAGTAAGAGCACTCGTGCGTAGAGATCCTTTCCCTGCCGAAGGATGACTTCCTCGTCTCCCATCGTCAGCACACCTTTTGACATGTCCAGCTTGATCCCGTATGCGATCATGAAGTCCATGCCCAATATGACATCTTCATCGATCTCTGCCACGAGAGCGCGGTGCGTCAGATGTTGACCCCCGATGATGAAGGTGGCAACTGTCTCCCCGTAGACCTTGGCTGGCTGTCCCGTGGCAGTCCGTAATGCCCAAGTTGTTGGTAAGATCTTCTCAGGTGGAAGTGTTTTCGAGTTCAAGATTGTCATGGTTGCGCCGGTATCTATTAGCAGACTTCGCAGCTGCCCGTTCACCATCCCATCAACGTAGAAACTGTTCGCTCTGCTTCCTATTGACGCAACTCTGATGGTCTTCCTGGGGCCTTTGACGTTACGGGTTGACAGTTGCCCCCTCCCATCAACCCTACTTAGTTTTCCTGTGGCTTTTCTTGCTTCTTCGATGGACACTTGCTTCTAGGGTGTCCAAGTTGGCCGCAGCTCCAACAGCGTATCTCCTTCTTACGGGTCCTGAGAGCCTCCAAAACTTTAGTTACTATGTCTTCGATGCTAGGGACCACATTAGGCTCCGCTTCTGCTGCTCTAACTCGCGCATGGCCCCGTACAGACTGCCTAACAGCCTCGAACTCCATAGCCTGGGATAATGCGTCTCCCAAAGTTTTCGGCCTGGCGAGCTTCACTGCTTGCTGTGTCTCTGGGTCCCGAAGTCCATCCAGGAATTTGTCGACAGCCAAGCTTTCGTAGACATCGTCGGTGACCGATGGGTAGGCGTTCCTCACCAGCCGGGCAATATCCGCTTCAAATTCCTGCAAAGTCTCGTTGGTCTTCTGGACCCTGCTTCTCAGCTGTGAGCGATACAGCTGGTCCATGTGGCGGTGGCCAAAACGCATCTCCAGTCTTCTTATCAGCTCCCCGTAGTTGGGCCGCTCCGACATGGGTATCCCCTGCAGAACTCCCAAGGCGTCTCCACGCAAGGCCAGGCACAACGCTGAAGCTTGGGTCTCCTGTGACCACCCGTGGATCGAAGCCGCTGTCTCGAAGAGAGTCATGTAGTCCTCCCACGGCGTCTTTCCGTCGAATACTGGAATGGTGTTGTGAGCTGGTGGCGTCCCATTATTGGCGGGCAGAATAGTTTTATGAAGACTGACCTCGGGGAAACGGTCGGTGTTGTTCGTCGGTGGGTTGCTCATAAGTCCCTCTATAGCTTCCACTCTTTGCCTAAGTTTGCTTTCAATTGAATTTAATTTTTCTCCTAACCTAGATTCTACATCAGCTACTTTATTATCCACATTTTCCATTAACTTAGATTCTAATGTGCCTAACTTAGACTCTAATGTATCCATTAAATCATTTTTAACAGTGCTTAACTCATTACCTAGCTCATTTTTAACAGTGCTTAACTCATTACCTAGCTCATTTTTAACAGTGCTTAACTCATTACCTAGCTTATTTTCTACATTGCCTAATTCACTTTTAACACTGCTTAATTCATTACCTAGCTTATTTTCTACATTGCCTAATTCATTTTTAAAAGTTGCAGACAACTTGCTTAAATCAGTTTCAAACAGAACGTCCTCTGGATTTTCCCCTAACTCTACAAAAAATTGACGCAAGCGATGTTGCAGTACACTTTTATTTCCGGAAGAATCCAGATCACGTTCTTCTAATTCCCGTTTTAAATCCGCAACTTTTAAATCCATCAATTTAAGACTTTGAGAAGCCATTTTTCAAACAGTAGCCCAATTATTACAAAATGCTAGACAAAATAACAATTACACAAGATCTCACTTCTGACACCAATTTGTTACGGGCTACTGGGTGTAAAATGGACTAAACTATTACTTAATTCAAGAATCTAATATTTATTAACAAATTAACAAGAATACAATGAGATTATTTAAAACAGTTAAATTATTAAACTAATATCAATATACAATAATAATATTCTACTAAATGTTATCTAATTTCTAAGATAATATACAAATAATATAAGATATTGTTTATACTAAGTAACTAAACTATTTATATAAATTTGTACAAATACTATAATATTACACTATAGTTTACAATTACAAATTAACACTTACAGTTCGCTAACTAAAGTCCACCGACCGTAAGACTCTTCAAATATGACAAACTGCCACACAGTTTATTACACTTATTACACGGTCACTAATTGTCACTGTTGCTCACTAAGCACTTATTACAGACTGATACTAATACTAACTAACTCACACACACTGCCACTAGTTAACGACTGCTACTCACTGGCTTATTACAGACTCGTCTTATTACTACTCGCGGCCCGAACAGCTGTCCTTTTTATATAGGCAAGGCCGGTCGGGGTGGGGATTTCTCGGAAGAAGGCCGAGAACCGCCTAGACCGACCCACAAGGATCTACGCCATTCTATAATCCCTTCTGCTTAATCCCATTGTTTGCCTAATCTTCTCAGCCGGTTCTCGTCCCCGCTCTGACCGTAACAATATGTAAATATTATTTATATTTTATAAATAATTAAATGCTACAAATTATTAAGATATGGTTTATTATATACAAAATAATAATAGTAAGAATAATTCATAAATTTTAAAAATAAATAAATATGAATTTCTTAACACTATGAGTTAATGATTTAAAAAAATTAAATGAGATATGGGTGTATGAGTTTTTTAAGGGATTACTCTGGAGTAATATGTGATTTTGTTCTCGAGTCTTAAATAAATGGGTTTTTTATTTTCAGAAAAAATTTTTAGAAGGCTGATAGACATGAATATGTTTTCATTTTTTTTATTCGATTTTAGTATCTTCTAAACATCTTGGGTTGAGAAACTTCAATATGACAGGGATTAAAGTTTTATGTCTAAATTTTCTTTATTGAAAATAATAAACTTAAAGTCTATTTAGCAAAACAATTAAATGAAAATGCTTACTTTATTAGTTTGTTTTTTATTGTATACTAGTAATAAATCTTTTTAACATTCAGAAATCTAAGTTTATTTTTAATTTATAAGTGATTATAAATTTAATCTCCATTTAATCTCCAAATGGTTTTGATATTGCAGGATAAAAATAATGGTACATCTGGTAATTCTACCGCTAAGGATAGTAGTGCGATGCCCACTTCAAAAGCCAATGAAATCGAAGCTGAAATCATCATACAATCCAATTCTGAAAGGTTAATTTTATCATTATTGTTATTGAAGTTGCATTTTTTTTATGACATATAGATATGCCTCGAAATAGTTACACCCTTTTTCGAAACTGTTAAGGTTAGAATTTTAATCTATCATTGGTATTTGGTCCACTTCATTTGGAAATCTTATTTGTCACTAACATCCAAATCTAATAAAATTTCTGCATTTAGGTGATGTTTACAATATTAAAAATTCATAAGAACATTTCAGATTTTTATTTCAATACTTTTTTTTTAATTATGCGAATATATTCCATTTTGCTTATTTTAAAAATTATGTTTTTACAGATCAAACTTAAGCTTAACACAGGAAATGAAAGGCCTTGATAAAGATAATTCTAATACCCTTACGGCAAGAATGCTAAAAAGAGCAAGCCTTATTGTGCAGTCTGTAAATCTTCTCAAAGTGATTCAAGATTTCCAGAAGATTCAAAAGGTATTCAAGATTTTATTTAGAGATTTTACTGTTGTAGTTTTTGTCAATAATTTGAATTATTTTACTAATCCACACAGTTTGAAGACTCAGTTTTATATAATTTTGATTTTATTTACTAGAAGGTTTTACCCTAACGAATTTATAAAACTTAGTTGTTCAAAATAGTTTTAGTGATAAAAAATTCAGAAATATAGTATAGCATAAAAGCTCCAAAAAAATAAATAAAAATAATAATTATATTTTTCTGATCAATATAAACATATAGCTTGAAGTGATGTTTAAATTTTATGTAAATGCTGAATTTTTTAAAAGTTGTATTTAAAATTGTTATCTTATCTTTAGCTTTTCATAATTTATTTTAGTTTCTGCTTTTTCATAATTGTTTCTTACTTTTTGTATTTCTTTACATTATTATCAGTTCTGTACATATATTCTGACACCAAGCTTGAAATGTATTCTGTAAATTAAAAAGTTTTCTTCAAAGTAGTCACTAAGAAAATACCGGCCATAAATAAAAATAGTTAAATTTTACTAAGAATCCTTTTAGGGATCCTGCTGTCTTGCGGAGGGGAGCGTAGTGGCTCAGTGGTAGAGCACTGAGTTGCCATGCTGGAAATCCCAGTTCAAATCCCGCTGGAGGCGAAGACTTATATTAGTTTGTTTGCAGCAGGAGATGGATCATATGGGATCTAGGACCCTCCTGGGGCTCACCCAGCCTCTATAAAATGTTTAAAAATAGGGTACAAAATGAGGGGGAAAAAATCTGGCGGTTAAG
Source organism: Troilus luridus (assembly GCA_964056705.1). NCBI lineage: Eukaryota > Metazoa > Arthropoda > Insecta > Hemiptera > Pentatomidae > Troilus > Troilus luridus. The sequence continues at coordinate 91,607,028 of OZ057415.1, read as the reverse complement.
CGTGTCCTAGGACAAGTCATTTCCTTGCAGAACTGTTGTCCATGAAACAGTACAGTCTCTACCATTTACTGAACCCCAGACCCTTACATGGGCTGTAGTGGTACAGATTTTTTTATTGTCTTTCTTTCAAGTTATTCTTGGCCACTAGAAGAACTATAAATGTAATTTTTTATATCAGTACAAACAGTCCTGTGACATTTTAGTAATATTAATAATACTATATTATTAATTCTTCCTATGAAAGTATTAAATTTTCTCAAATGATTTCATATGCTTTTTATTTTTAGACCTATATATAGTAATTTTTTGGACCAGCTTCTAGTAAAAACATTCATTTAATGCAAATAAAATAATTTTACTTATGATATTTCTGGTTTTAGATAATCAATGAAGAAGAAGAATCTGAAGGTTTAAAACAAACTGTTGATAGAAAAACAGTGCAAAGACTAGTCGACAAACTAGAATCTGATGGTCTTGTGAGAATCATTAAAGTAAATCTTAAAGGACATGGCAAAGAAAAGAATATGGTCTTTATTTGTCATCCTACGGTTAACGAGAGTGAGTTTTGAAAATTAATATTACTTTATTAAAATACCTAGTGTTATTTATTTTAACCAGTTGTATTAATCATTATTAGTCATATCGTCGCTGTCAAAACATTACTGCCTATATACAACTTTGGGTGAAAATGAGTTAGTAACGGTAATGTATTCTAAAGGTTGAATTACACACTATTAAAGAAAGTTTACAAGGTACAAGGTATACAAGGTACAGGTTGAACGCAAGGTAGTGCTGCTATTAGCAATAGCTAGATGGCCGATATATAAGATAATATAATATATGGCATGGATTTTTTTCTCTCCTTTAAAATCGCCCAAAGTGTACACAGTACATAGGCGGTAGGTATTGTTTTGACAGCGACGATATGCTATTGATAATTTATATAAAAACTTCATAGCATTATTAAACTATCAACCTTCAATAAGAAATAAATGGAAATGAAAATTTATCCAATAAACCAGATTTAGTGTAAAGTCAAAACCAAATTTACCTAATTATACATGCTTTTTAATTTGATTAAAATAGTATTTTAACATGCCGTACATAGAAGTACATTGGATATAATATATTATATTATATAACATATAATGTTCTCTCCTAAAACTGAATAATTTCAAAATTATATATGGCTTTGCTTGGTTGATAAACAGTTTCTTTTACATTATGTAGAAAAGTTTGATAGATTCGTTCAAGTTATAGATTGGTCTGTTTTGTTTAAATGATTTATTAGTACATTGTTTGTCATTTTGTTGGTTCGTAGTAGTTCATGTTGCTCTATTTGTTGTTTCTCTCTTTATTACTTAATTATTATTTTTTTAAATAATCTTTATTATTATTACTTTTCTAGATCATTCAGAAATTCAGTCAGCAATAGAACAAGCCAAAATGAAGTTGCCTATTATTTCTGCTCATCACACGAAAAAATCCGATTTAAAGAAAAATCAAGATAAACGTCTAAAGCAGCCAATCTATAAGCATGATACTGTGCGTATTTTTAGATTTTATTTGTTTTTCTTAAAAAGTTTAATATAAGAAGATTGTTGTAATATTTTATTTGTTAATAGAAAGCGGGTCGTAAATATGGTTTTAAACCAAAATTTATTAGGATGCGCATATTTCATATGTATATGCACTACCTGATTTATGGTTATGATGGAAGTAATGATTTAGATCAGTCTTGTAAATCTGAGATATTAAAACAGTTAGATCTGGATGAATCGTTGCTAGATGGAATGTCAACCGTCTACAGGAATGAAGTAGACTGGAAAATGTTCCTACCTCCGTTGCCTACTCATGCAGGTGATTTATAATTTTTTATTCATTTTTAGTAATTTATCATTTATTTATTGAATATCTAATAAGATATTGAGGCTGAGGAACTAATTAAAAAAATTATATTGATTTTATTAATACCATATCCGTAAGCCTGATTGCCCTTTAGACATTTTTGATTGTAAAAATGTGTAAGTAATTTTTTAATTGTTTTTTTTTTAAAGCTTTCTTCTAAATTTAGTGTTTGACAAATCTTAATTTAATCCAAAATTGGATTTTTGGTGTTGCTGTATTGAACCACATGCTATTTTTAGTGGTTGTAATTTTAGCTCGAGTGCAAAATATTGAAAGATAATCAATTTGAACAGTTTGACATATATTTAATAGTTTTATTGCTCTTTTCTTATAAAATATATCTATTTCTTATTTACCTATTAAAATTATATAGCTAGATGTCAGGCACTGTTTCATTGTATAATTTTATTCTAAATTTTAGAATATACCGAAGGTTGGTGCCTACTTAGCGATGTCTTATTACGGCTCCCTTTGTGCCTGTTTGTCAGCATCGTCAATGTCGCTTTCGACATACCCGGATTACTGGAGTATATTGAACATCCACTTAAGAAATATTTTTTAGTTAAACACCTGCCTCAGGAAATCCTTCATCATTTGACATTAATGAGAAAGTAAATAAATAAATATTTTCTTTTTTCTTTTTGTTTTTAGATCACAACACATACTATATTGTAAATTATTTTCCAGGTACATTTTTGTCATAAGTGAAATAGTTCATCTTCTGGCATACATAGGAATTACACAAATGGGTCCACATAAATTAAAAGAAAAAGACCAGGTGAATATTTCATATTAATAATGGACTTATGAAAAAAAAAACGAAACTTGCTCATTCCTCTTCTAATTTAGGCATTAATAATATTGTATTATTAATTAAATTATATTATATTAATAAATTTATATAGTATCAGATCGACAATTAAGGTTATAATGATTATACTTCATGTTTTTATTGTTTAGGTATTTATTTATCTGAACCGAAACGCAATACTCTATAACACGATTTCATCTGAACCAGGTTATAATCAAATATCTAAAGACAAAACATATGAAATGATTAGATACCAATTCAACTCTATCGAAGATGTTGAAACTTATTGGTACGATTTATGGAATTTTGCAATGAATACAAATTTAGGTAAGATTTTTAGCAGTTTATTTATTTTTGTTATTATTCAACTAGTTTATTTTAAGTTTTTGAACTTTTATTTTATTATTATTCTACTAATTTATTTTGAACTTTAAAACTTCATATTACATCACATTACATTTTGAATTCTTCTCTTGATCATGTATTTGTATTTTTTGGTACTTTGTTTTCGTTCTTTCTATTTACTATATTTCCACTCTCATTAATATCCAACATCAGCTAATTTTCTCATAAGTTTGCTAACACTGTGTTTTTTAAGTTTATATACAATATATTATGGCCTTAAAAATAATTAAGAGTTGATTTAAAGAATGTTTGTATTATTAATAAAACCTGACCTGTAACCATTACGACCCATGAACGAGTCTGGGGTTCAGTACATGTTACTGTTTCATGGACAACGGTTCTGCAAGGAGGTGACTTGTCCTAGGTCACGCACAACCGCCAGGCTTTTCCCCCTTATTTTGGGTACCCTATTTTTATAATATTTTATAGAGGGTGGGTGAGCCCCAGGAAGGTCCTAGATCCCATATGATCCATCTCCCGCCACAAACAGACTAAATAAAAGTAACTTCCTGTAGCAGGATTTGAACCATTATTTCCAGCATGGCTACTCAGTGCTCTACCACTGAGCCACTCCGCTCCCCATTATTAATAAAAGGATGTAATAAATACTGTTTTTAAAAATTTGCTTTTAAGCAATAAATGAATAACATTTATGCAACCATAATTAAAAAATAATTACCCACTTATTGTATAGGAGAGGTATTGCTCTTTTTAAAATAATGAATGTGTATTTGCGATCAAATGATTTTTTGAGATAATATTGGTTATGATGATCCAGCTTAATTATTGTAATCACTTGGATGTTTTGAAACATTTTGAGCTCGAAGTATTAAAGAAATTTCATGATAATCACACAGGCTTAAAATAATATTTAAAAAAAGCTTTTTCCTAAATTATTTTCCTATACTTTCTAACACTTTTAAAACTATTTTTTTAGTAACAAAATTATTTAATATAATTTTTACAGGTATTAAACACGGTATGACTGGGCAGTCTGTTGTAGTAGAGTCGGTGAATACCAAAAAAGAACTACTTGCTGCTATTCAACCAAAAACAATTGAAGAAGCAAAAGGTTTTGATGTAGGATACCTGCCAGGGGACCATCTTGGCGCTGCTGGTCTAGATTCTGATATGTTTGTGTATGCAAAGTTTTAGAATTTATTTTTTTTAACTGAATTTTGTAGACAAAATATATACTATCTTATAGATAAGTATAAAGTATATGTACATATTGTTGAGGCGGGTGAGACCATAATTGGGAAAAAACCAGCAGGCATGAATCTCTGACCCCGTGTCTCATTATAAGCTCAATTCACAGTCTCGAATTTGAAAAATATATTGATAAATCAATTTCAATATATTGAATCAATGATTCTCTGTACTGGAAAAATATAATTGTATTGGTATTTTTGTTCTAGGCACATTAAGCGGAATTGGTACTGGACTGCAAAATTTCGGACTGATGATTCCATACATAAAAGCATTTACCCGACTGCTATCAAAGAGGTTTTAATCATCTTATAAATTATTATTCAATTCTTCTTAAATAATTCAGCATTTCATTTGCTCCTTAAATGATCACAATTTAATTTTTTCTTTTTAAATTATAGCTGTACAGTAAATCTCTGAAAAAGAAGAAATTACCTCAGTCGACACTGACTTCCCCGGAACCGTCTGCAGTTCCAGTTGAGAAACTGAAGAAAGTTAAAAATACTGGCGCACAAATCAAACTAACCAGTACAGCGAGGAAGTCGAAGGCAATTTCGAAGAAGAAAACAAGGATCGTAAAACAGAGGAAAACTAAATACACTAGGAAACCTTATTACGATCAGAAAGATAGAGATGCACTGTCGAGAATGAATAAATTGTTAGTGAAATTCATTATAAAAATTCTTGTATGGCATAAGTAATACTGTAAAGGCATTGACATTACATTAAGCATTTTTAGATTAAAATTAATGATATTGATTGTAAAATGGGTTAAAACTTAAATACAAAATTTAATGCATTACTTTAAACTTAAATCTAACAATTGAATATATTGAAATTTATTATTATCTTTAGCGTTATACAATCCATCGCTGGATTTTGGCTGTCTTAAGGATCTCCTTTTATTTCTCTCTTTCTTTGAGCGGCTGCCCACCGATTTATAATGCCTTGAGTTCTCACATTGCCACTCATGTTTATTGCATAATGGGTCATTCCATGTGAAATCACTCAGGTCATGTCACCCACCATTTTAGATTTACATGAAACATTGCACATTTGCCTATACTTATGCCCTAAGAAGACCTGTGAAGTTTTATTGTTCTAGGATGAGTACTTTTTTTTAATAGAACTTTAAAAATATGAATATTGCAATAATTTGGTTCCGCAGAATCACTTGCGGAAAATGAGTAATATTTACAAAAACTATAACATTTCAGGTATTAATAAAGAGTTTAATCTGGAAATTTTTCTACAGTTTAATAGATGTACACAGTTTACAAAAATGCATTAATTTAAGTAGCCATAGTATTAAAAAAAATTATAAAATTCATATTGCATGACATTATTGTGGTTTCCGAAACTAAAACAAGGGTTTACAAAAACGCATTGGCTTATTTGTGGGTATATTTTTTTGTCACTGGAGCTATCATTTAATTTGTTATAGAACCTCCCATTCAAAGATTTGGTTTTCCATTCCATCAACCTTTCATTTTCTGAAGTAATTGTTGGTTTTGCAACTTTACTCAAATTTAGTCCAGCTAGGCCTAAATCTTATTATTATTATTACTAAGAAATTGGATTAAATTAAATAATGTTTTCAATTAAACTACACTTATAGTTTTATATCAAATTTTTTGTTTTTCTAGGAGAGTTGATTGGTCTTCAACAGAAGATAACCTTCTTCTTATATGCAAAGTGGCTTCTCTCTATCTATCACCTGATAAGAGGCGACATGTGGCTAAAAATTTCTGTGCTGTACGCGAAATTTTACACAATGCTTATCCTGTTGTAAGTTTTTTCTCTATTTAATATTTAATATAAGATTTTTATTTATATATATATATATATATATATATATATATATATATATATATATATATTATAAGTTACATAACACAGAAGTGAGCTATGTCCAAAACAGTTTGTCCCTTGGGATTTTTGTATTCTTGGATTTTCTCACTCTTCAACAAAGTCAACAGTACAACATGCTATATAAACTAGTCATACTATAAACTTTAATTATTATTTCATGTATAAACAATTAACTCTATCTCACTAAATTTCTATTACTAATACTAAATCAACATTAATGAAAATTTGAGCGTTATTAATTACCGGATGTTTTTAAATTTTTTTAATTGCATAAAACACAAATTTTTAACCATAACTCTAATTTATAAAAAATATATGAGGTTAAAGATTATATATATTTTTCAGTTATCCAGGAATAAAACTTCAAGAGCTTGCCAGAGGCGAATGAGGTATATGATGAAAAATACTTCTACCGCCCATAGCGTGTATTTATGTCTGGAAGAAGTTAAACAAGATCCAGAAATAAATAGGAAATTTTATGTAAGTTAATTATCTATTGCCTTAAATGACCTTCTGTTTGTTTACACACACGCAGACATATACACATAAACCCACGTGGGTGGGTGTGTGTGTATCAATTTTGTCTGTCAATGGATCAATAATTTAATTCTTGATTATTTTGGCATGCCAGGGAGCTATGGAAAAATTGGATGCTTTGTTAAGATCCCAAGGGGAAGGTCCCAAAGGTTACCAACAAGAATATGATAAAATATATGTGAATTTGGTCAATGCGCTATTGAAAAAATTGAAAAATATCAACAATAGTGACAATGCAAGTATTGATGTTTCAGTTCCAGGCTCAATTGCGGAATTTCAGTGAGTCTCAAGAATTTTTTTTATTTTACTTTATTAATTATGTTTCTTTTTTTAAATATTGAATAATTATTTTATTATGTTTAATAAACTTTTTTGTTTTTAAGTTATTGTTTTTATTTTACAGTTCAAAGTATCAAGTTGTGGTACCCCGCGCTCTTACTCTAAGATATGGAACGTTTCAAGAAGTTCATAAAACTATGGACATCTTAGCTTCTGTTGTGAATTCCATTATACATGTATGTAAAAGACAGATATTTATTTTAATAAAAAAAATTCTACCATTTTCTACTTTGTTATAATTTTTTTTCTTTTAACTATTTCAGAGCTCTTTATGCTGTACAACTGATAAAACTAACTATTCTCAACAACTTTTCTATATTTACCAACAGTACCCTGACAGATTGTTACGATCTGTCATGACCAAATGTCGTAACATGTCTATAGTGTCTTGTCGAAAAAGATACAAGCGTTGGAAAACAGCTGGGAGTGATTGTTTACCACTGGCTTCTTCACCATACCAGCTGTCTATTACGTATGTGTCATTATGTTTTTATTCCTTAATTTGATTTAGTTTCCATCTGTGAAAATGGCCAAAATATATATATATATAAGAGATTATTTTTAAATATTTTTATTTTGAAGAGAAAAGATTTGTCCAGGCCGGGACTATATTATCTGCATGTAGGATAATATATGCATGTATACATCGCGAAAATTGTGAGAACACAGGGACATAGGATCGGTGAAGAGAATGGATTTATCTGCCCGTGTTACGAGTCAGGTAGCTCAGTTGGTTAGAGCACTTCGCTAGAGATGCAGAAGACTAGAGTTAGACTAAAGCTAGAGTTCGAATCGCGGCCTGGACAAATCTTTTCTCTTCAAAATAAAAATATTTAAAAATAATCACCATCATAAGAATAATAAATATAAAATAAATTATATATATGAGAGTTAGATTTGTCTAAATCTGTGATTTTCAAAAATTATTAAATTTTTGTAAATATTTGAGTGTTTAAGAAAACATCCAATGATAATATTACATAACCTTTAATTTTGTTTCTACTAATTTGGATGTAAACTTTAATGCTAAAAACTAAACTTATAAGTTTTAATTCTTTTGAAAATAAGGACATCCTTTATTACCGTGTTAATCCTTTTATTACTTATTTTTCAGTTATTTGCATATTCTGCAATCAAAGTACCAGTACAACATTTTCAGCGAATGTTACAATGGTTTGAAAATGATGTTGAATAATTCTTTGGCTCCTGCATCAAAAACAGATACTTCAACTCCTCAACTACCTTCTAATAAGATAACACTAAATATTGAAGTTAATACCGGTGGTGAATGTGCAAATATTGTAGAGCTTTTTTCTGCCGGATTAGTAAGTACTAAGCAGATTTTAATTACTATTAGTAGATTTTCTTACTTTGTTATTAATAATTCTGCTTTAATCTGTACATTTACAATGCTTAGGTATTTTTATCATATGCATGATCTTTCCCTAGTTCTTGAAGAACATACTCAAAACTTCATAAATCTGTGGATAGAATTAAGAAGGATGACCAAGACTCGATTGGCAAGCTCCTTAAAATCCGCAATTATTTATAATTTAAAGATTACTACACAAATGCTCTAAGCTCCCAATTAATTACAAAAGGCTCATATACATGACTATTATAAGATTTATTTGGACTTACAGAGTAGAGCTTTGGGGCTCCACTAAGCCAACAAATTTCTCTCATATCCAATCCTTACTATTCAAAATCCTTAATGCTCCTTACTTTGTTACGAATAAAGTCATCTACAATGACCTCAATGTCCCATTTTTTCCTGATTTTGTCCTAATACCAGTCTTTTCATGAAAAACTTCAAACCCACTAGTCTCAAACCTAGCTACTACTTCAATTCCTGATAATCGTCCGAGGCGTCTGAAAAGAAGATGGCCTTGTGACCTTCTTAGTTGAATTTATTGTTTGAGTACTAACACTAGGTAGTTTCTCTTATGGTCTCTATCCATGCCTCTATGTATCATTCCTACAGTTTACTTGCATTGTTATACTACAGTTGTAAATTTCAATAAATAAATTAATAAAAAATAGAGATAAAACTTGGTGTAGGACAGCTATATCACCTGGAGTTTTTTTTTAATTCACATCCAGCCTCCTATCTTTCATCAGTAGTCCTCCAGCATTCATAACTATAGATTTTCCTATTTTATATTGATAAAAATATTTATCCCTCACTTTAGTAAGGTAATATTCTCAACAAAAAAAAAGCACTACTTTAATTTTTCAGGCAAATTTTCATTTTTCTCCAAAATAAACTCATTTATCAAAAATCCTTTTATAAAAAATGTTGTAATTATGTAAGCTATCAAATTAACTCATCAACACTATATTAATTATTAACTGACATAATCATGTTTTTCCTGATAAGGTCAGAATAGAATTCTCAAATGTGGTGTGTTGTTGATGACCGTTTGATGGAAGTAGATTTAAAATAATGTAATTTTTATTGTTTTAATTTTTCCACATCATTCACATCAAAAATCAAAGTTACTTTTTTAAGATTGGTATGAGTGGCATTGACGTGCGGAAAGAAAGAAATGGCAATCGAACAATCGATACTTTTAAGAATTTTTTTTAGACTTTTCTGAAAAATTTCGTAGTCATGTCTGTTTGAGAAGTCCTCGAGAAAGAGGATTTTATATGAACTTAAAAAAAAAAAAATGACAGAATTGTATCACACTAACTTTTAACCATAAATTCCCCCTCCCCAACAAAAAAACAAAACATTTTCACGCGTTTTGTAGCTAGCTTAGGAATTTTCATTTTATTCGCTGAAATATTTGGTGCTTTTTTTTTTTTACTTAACTTTTTTTTCAAAGTTAAGTACTTTATGTTGGTAGTCAAAGAAATTCCCAACCTTTATATATGATTTTTATTTTTGATTGATTTAGCAACAAAATTAATTTTATCAATCTGTTATAAAGGTTATTTTTTTATGTATACCTTACAAATTGATGCATAGCATTAAATAATCCTAATATATATTTATTTATTTTTATTATTTTATAAATAAACTAGTGATCCACCCCAGCTTTGCACGGATAATAAGGCATATTATGCCTACATAATTTGTCTGTATAATGTATTTTTTTTTTATCATGTACCGGCCACTAAGGACCACGTGAATATCAGTGATCAGGCTTCTTTGGGAGTCTTGATTTTCTTTCTTCCCATCTCAGCTAATGCACTTTATTATATAGACATTATAAAAATAAAAACAAAACCAAATATTTATTTATATACAAATTTATTATTTTGCACACTAGATAATTGCATGGGATTAGTCAAGCAGCGTCTTTGGTGAAACCCATCGATATTCCAACCCATTTACACAAAACCTCGACAAATTATATACCTAAACCTTCCTGGTGAATCACTCTATCTATTGGTGAAAACCGCATGCAAATCCGTGCTATAGTTATTGAGTTTACCACGAACAAACGCGCCTGAGGACTTTGTTTTATAATATGTATAGATTAGAACCTCTTTTAGTATTTTAAATAAAAATATTCTTTGTATTGTTTTTTCTTTATGCAATTTTCAGAGTTTTTCTTTCTTTTTTTTTTAGATTGAAATGCATGTTGAATTTCCTGATCAGCTAATCGTGTTAGATCCAAGGCTGTCCGAAACAGAAGAAAGCTATAAACTAATTATGAAGGTAAGTAATTTTGTTTACACTTAATTGTCATTAATAAATAAAATTCACAAGTAAAATGCTGAATAAGAGTCAGAAAATCATACCAGCTTCAGGATGTTGGAATATATATATATATATATATATATATATATATAATCTGATCCATATAAGTAAAAACAACGGTATGAAAATGTTTCATTTTGTATTTTTAAAAACAAAAATCTATGGTCCTTACAACTAGTGTTATAAAGTTTGAGTTGGCTCAATAAAGTTAAAATTTAGCATTTATATTTTCTTATAACTAGCTAATGGAAAAAAATACTTACATGTTTTTGTTTTTTTTCACTTTTCACTCACAAGATGCTTATTGTTATTAAAACACTTCAGAACTATAAAAAGATGATTATTAGATACTTTATTTGTAAACAATTTGGCTTTTTTTAAATAAATGATGTATTTAATCATACTGTTTTATATAAGTATTATTATTTTTATTTTTAGAGATTTAGAGAAATGTTATCAATAATTAAAGATGCCAGAAAGAAGGAAAAGAAAACATTACTGACTGAAGATGAATTTGATGAAGATGAGGAAGAAGATAAAACTGTTCATAACGAAGATGAAGAAAGGTATAATTATTTGTTCATGATAAATAATCTTTTATATTATTAATTATAATATGAGAGAAAGAAACTTAAGAATATCTTTTATGCAATACTCCAATATCATGAAGGATATTGTGAATTATGATTAGAAAATAAAAATAGGAATTTTCTGTTGAAATGCTTTATAAGTTTTATTTATAAAATATACTAGATATTATCCATAATCTAGCCATGTCAGTACTTATAGGTTATCTATGAAGTACAAATCATTGTGTGTTATTTCTATATTTATGTTTTTATTTTTAATTGATAAGAAAGAAAGAGCTGATATGCAAAAACTCGGCTTAATAAGGAGCTTTATCTTTTTCTATCGTTCAATTTAAAAAATAAAATAAAAACTAAAAGAATAGTTTTTGATTATTTAACAATATATTCTATGTTAACTATCCATTTCATACACACATCTAAAAAACTATGTCTTTAACTATTATTAGGGGCCAATTCCACCCTTAATGTCGAAATACAAATTTCATTGTATGAAATATTAAAGCGATCGTTAGATAACTTTTTTTTTAATGCTTATAGCAGTTGTTTAAAGATAAAATATAATACTTTATAAAAAAAATTCAGTAACCTAGTGACCCAATATAATTAAAATAATGCCTAATAACAATGTTTGTGGTCGACACATTTTGTTGCATAGTTGCTGATGTCAATAGATAAATAAACAGATATCTTTAATAATTGTAAAAAAAAAAAAAACCTGTACCACTACATTCTGGGGTTCAATACATGGTAGAGACCGTACTGTTGTTAGACTGTAATTGTACAATAGCTTGCTCAAAATTGAATAGATGGCATTCTTATGGTTAAATCATTTAGCCTCAAGTTAAAACTTAAGTTTTTTTTGTTTTTTTTCTTTACCCATAGAATTTATTAGCTAAATATTTACCAATACATATATATCTTTCTAGATAACAGTACTAATTGTAATATAAGTTAGTATTAGTAAATATTTTGTTTGTAAAATCTCTGGTAAAAGAAAAATTATGTTTCAAGTTAGGATAAGAAAGTTTTCCCTCTTAGACTACCATCTAACCGATAGCAAGATAGGCCCTGATTTTCCTTACATTTATTTATTATTTATTACATTTGTATATTTTATTTATTTATTTGATTATTCATTACTAATGTTTTAGTGAGCCTTATTTTGAACAGTTTAATCTGAAAAATAAAGTTGGTGTTGCAAATACAGCTTCTCGGTTGGCCTTGTATCTAATGAGAGATGAACCTCTAGAACAGCTGGATCATAGCTTACAGCATGCGCACGATTACTTTGTCTTGAATCCTTGCAAGGTAATAAATTTATAAATATTTATTTTAAAATAACTTTTTTATTTCCATTTCTTAATGTATTAAGCTTTAAATTTAACACATACTTTGGTCATTATGGAAAGTTTTATTTATAAGTTTGTTTATATCAGTTAAACCTTATTCAAATGTTATTTTTGTATTGTTTAATTATTTAGGTTAACTGTGTATAATACTTTTTTTAGTTATTAAAAATAAAATAAATGACCAAATATGAAGGCGGGAGATGAACATAATTATCAGTTGCTCACCTAGAAGTTCCATTATGATGTAACCCGAAAAAGAGTTTTTGGTTAACAATCATCGACAAAATCTCATATATTTTATTTAGGTATAGGCTATATTTTACTTGAGAAAAAGTAGGAAAAGAACCATAAAGAAAATTAAAGTTTATTGGATATAATTAGTGTAATAAGGAGTAGAGTGGCTGAGTGGTAAAGCGCTGAGCTGCCATGCGGAAGGTCCTGGGTTCAAATCCTGCTCGCTGGCAGACTTTGAATATTTAATCTGTTAGCGCCCGGAAATAAATCCTATGAGATCTAGGACCCTCCTGGGGCTCACTCAGCCTCTATAAAGTGGGTCTACAAAATAAGTTGGTAAAATAAATTGGTAGTCAGGCCCAGAACAAAATTTTCTCTCTGGATTATGTAGGAAAAAACTGCATTTCTCAATCTGAATGCATCTTTCGATTAAGTTCCAAGACAAGAAGTCATGAGATACACTAAATAAAAGAAAGGTTATAGGTAACTGGTAACAGTTATATGTCCTTGCGCCTAACATGGTCGATTTCCCTTAGGCCTAGTGGTCCATCGAAACCAGACCCCAAGGTACATGTAGTCTGAGACTTTTTTGGGAAACTGAGACCAGTGGGATACGCATTCTGGGGCTGCAACCACATTACTATCGCCTCACAAGAATTAGAGAAAGGGAAAAAAGTAAATAGTTCCAATATTTTTAAGAAATTATTTTTCATTATTTCACACCCTCTTCAATTTCAGGTAACCGCACTGATGGACAAGACTCAAGTTGAAAATACCGTTTTCTTTAAAGAAAATAAAATGAAAATCCTGAATGATATTAAGAGGTAATTTTTAAAACTTATGATAAACATATAATTAATGTAATATTTATACTTATTTTTATGTTATTGTTGTAGGTTATATACATTCCCAATAAATGAAGTTGATTGTGATCAAGTTATAAATAGTTTAAAAACTGATTTTCCAGAAGAATTCATTTCCTCTTTGCTAAAATATTTAGAAAGCAAAGGCGATCTTGGCACAACATTAAAAAATATTAAGGTATGTTGCATTTTTACTTTATTTAAATAAGTTGAAAATTTATAATTTTAATAGTTTTGTATCAGAAAATATAGTTCCTTATAAACTATAAACATATAATAACATTTTTACCCAAATGGATTAGGTAATCGAAGTTGACCTGACCTCCTTTGCCTTGTGGAAATTTTAGCTATTTGTATTATGAATTATTTTATTTAATTTGTCTACTTTATTTTTAATCTGCTTCTATCTATTTTTCTGTTGTTTTCTATCAAAAATTAAATGGTTTTGAATAAAAATTTATTTGGAGTATTAAAATAAGAAAAGAAGTAACATTACATAGGCTGAAAGAATATTTAGCAAAAATATGCACTTCTTGGCTTTTGTTCATCCAAATTTGGTAGCTGACACTCAGTGGCGGATTAAAGGTCCAGAGCGCCCTAGGCAATAACTTTATCGGCGCCCCTGTACCGGCCATAAATGGCCATCTTAATTTTAACTGATTGTCAGCATCATAGCATCATGCTTGTATTATATTATAGATCAGCATTTAGTTCTTTCTTTCTTTGTCGATATGTTATTTTTTTTATTTATTTAAAAATTCTGAGCTCGCGCGCCCCTTGTAACTACGCGAAACTAGGCACGTGCCTAGTTTGCCTTACGGATAATCCGCCACTGCTGACACTTAATTTTATGTGTTGACTGTTTCTTGTGTTGTCGCCCTCTTTTTAATATCTGTTAAAAGACTGTAGGTTCTGGCATGTTTTTTTCTTGTCCAATTTTAAATTTTACCTAATATTTTTTATTTTTAATAAATAAAACAAAATATTTTAATAATTAACTTGTTTCAGGCTAAATTTGGTGAATCTGTTGGAATTAGTGAATTATTATCGAAACTTGTCGATGAGCAGTGCATATTGAAAACAGGAGTGGTAAATACCAGATATGTGCATGCCAAATTCTCAAAACCGTGGCTCGTTAAATCATTTCATCTTCTTCGACTGAATCGTGAGAACATGGAAGCTTTTAATTCTAATTCAACTTATGCTATTTCATTCATTAACAGCGATAAGAAAAAAAGAAAAGCCAAGTCCAAAACAGCAGCTCTAACTAAAACTAGCCCTAAAATTTCTGGAGAAATAAAAAAAAGTGAGCCTCTTGCTAAAAAAATCAAACCAAATGAAAGCAATATTGGTAATGTGGAAATTGAGTTTGTGGATGTAACTGATAAGGTAGACCAATTTGTTGATGAAAATAGTTCAGCAATCCAGAATGTTGAAAACAAAAGAAAACATGAAGATGATAGTTATTCCGATAGTACAATTCCGAAAAAAATTATAAAACTAAATGATGGAACAGATCAACAAATTGAAGAAGCTTGCAGTCCCGCTGCTAATGAAGGAAATATCTCTTCTAATTCTGATACTGCTATTTCAAATACATTGCCTCAGATATCTGAACCTACTATTGATTTGGAGAAACATAGTATAGAGTCTGATCAATGTATTGCTGTTACAGAAAACGAAAACTCCTCAATTTCAGACCAGCCTGTTTTAAATAACTCTTCTCAGCCAACTGAGCTTGTATCTAATTTGGAATCTAATCCTTGCACTGTTGGAACTACTGAAGATAATGAACCCTCTTCCACTTCAAACAACTCTCCTTCTCAGCCACCTGTTCCGGGTACCTCTTCACATTTGCCTGAACTTTTACCGGAATCAGAAAAATTTAACATGGAATCCGAATCATGTGCTGTTGAAAGTAAGGAAGAATCTTCAACTTCTCTGGTAGATGTTTCTGCTGACTCTTTGCAGTCTTCAGAGATGAAATTGAATTCTGAAAAAACCAAAGAGCCGTTAGAAGAGAATTCACGTGTAATAATGAAGGCGACAAGGAAGAAATGGGTTTCAATGCCCGATGAAAATGTTAGTCAGCTCACAAAATTCGATACATCGTAAGTATATCCATGTTCCCTCTTTCCTACTATTACAATATTGAACTCATCATCATCTGTTCATGTTTCATTAATGTAATGACTTTTTTAGAGATGCTAAGCACGTTAATATTGTTCCTCGCCCTTGGATGAAAGTCGATGGTAACTTGAACCGACGTGTTTTGGATAGAATGCTCGGTTCTGTTTTGGGTCATTGCCTAACTTGCCCAGGGATAACCGTACAAAAGCTTCAAGAAAGATTTACACCCGCTCTTCAGCCGGTTCATACTTTTGAACTCGTAGAGGTAAAAAAAACAATCACTAAATGCACATGTAATTATTTTAAATTTTTGTGAAATTGAATGCATTACGACCAGTTTTAAACTGCATCGGAAAAAATTTAAAAAATCAAAGATCCTTTTTACTTTTATTCAGATTGATAACTTGTTTTTTTTTTTGTTTAAATAAAGAATTTGAAGGTATATATTTATGAAATTTATTGACTTGAGATTTTTGGGGTATTGATTCTGAATTTCATGTCATATTTTTAAAATTCATCATCGCAGTTCCGATTAGATTGCTTAAAATGCTTAATCAATTCCTCTTAAAATCAATTACTCCTCACGTATTTGAGGTTCTAGGATTGGATATTAGACTCATCGTTGCAAAGTCTACTTGTTGGTCACCTTAATGGTGATGTGAAGAGGTGTCACTGTTCCCAATACTAACCACCATTCTGCAGTTGAAAATCTGTTTTCCATCCATGTGATCAACTGATCACTTATAACTCCTGATTGTAAGTTTTATACAAATTATTTTTTATCTTTTTTCCCAAAATCATTCTGATTTTTTAAGTTAGTCATCAAGGTTGAAGATTGAATTTTCTGACTTGTTCCTTTGTCCTGTTTTCAGGCTCAAACACTCTTATTGGAAAATACAGGAAGGATTGTTATCCTTCTTACAAGGTGTAGTACTTCCTCCTAAGGATGGGTAGAATCCACAGTTTAAATTATCTCAATGCCTGATTCTGAAACAACTATTATAAATCATATTATAGTTATACCATTATTACACAAAAATTGTTCATTAATTTTCAAAGCAATCTACTGAGGAAATCGGTTTGATTCAGCTACGTTTCCTTTCCTTGTTAATTTTTAAATGAGATTTATGGACTCTGTGTCGTAAAATGTGTTCGGTTCTACAACACTGTGTTAGTTTGATTTATCAGCCTATTTCCCTCTAGCAACTTAAATTGTAAGTTTTAAAATTCAATCAAAATAAACTTTGGAGGTGCTCGTGGGCTGTAGTTTAGAGAGTATATGCATTATTAAGTAATGCTAATCCATACAAATTATGCAAAAATAGAAATTTTTGAGATTTTATGTGATTGATCAGAGACACCAATATTTGATCAATAATGCCTTATATATAGGGTGTCCAAAAAAATATCGGGAGTTTGATAGTTAAATGAAATTATAAATATGATAAATCAAGTAGGTTGTCTAAGTTTTATTTGCACACACTGAACTGCAAAATTATTTGGAACAAACAATATTGTCTAGGTGTCGACCATCACGCTGCAGGCACTCCTCTAATCTCAAATGCAGATTTCTAAGAACGCGTTGACACATTGTTCCTGAGATTGCTGTCATTTCTGTTGTGATATTCTGCTTCAATTGCGTCATATCCGTCTTGTATACCCTACTTTATTTAGTCTGGGATGCAATGTCGGGTAAAGGCGTAATCGGTTCGTATTTCCACAAAGACTAATGCGGCAAGCACTCACTGTAAATAGTAAGCATTATTGCGAAATGTTAAGAGGTTTTTTGGTCAAGAACTTAAAGAGTTTCAAGGATATAAGACCAGAACATGGTTTCAGCAAGACGGGCCACTTGCCATACTTCTGACTTATTAATTGCTATGGATTTCTCGTAGAGGCACCATTAACTGGCCTCCCAGGCGTCCCGATCACAGTCCTCTTGACTACTTTCTGTGGAGATACCTGGAAAGTAGAGTATACAAGAACAAATCGACGAATCTGATGCAATTGAAGCAAAATACTATAACAGAAATGACAACAATCTCACGAATAATGTGTTAACGCGTTCTTAGAAATCTGCATTTGAGATTAGAGGAGTGCCAGCAGCATGATGGTCGACACTTAGACAATATTGTTTTTCCAAATAATTTTGCAGTTCAATGTGTGGAAATAAAACTTAAAAAACCTACTTGAATTATTATATTTGTGATTTTATTCAACTATCAAACCCCCGATACTCTTTTTGGACACCCTATATAATTTTTTATTTGTAACATAAGATTTTATCAAATGTATTTCCCAAATTCATTTATTATTGGCTACGTCCATGCGAGAAATTTTATTGATATAATTTTTTAGATTTTACAACGAATCGGCTGTTTGAAATTATGTACAATGAAGAGATCTTGGAAGTGCAGTCTTTTTTCGAAAAGGGCATCTTTATCAAAAGGTAATGCATTATTATTTAGAGAATTATATATAACTGTTTTTTTATATCATTAGTTCTCAATTTATTATGTTTGGTATTACACTAAAACTATTAAATATATTTTTTTGTTCTCAATTACAATTGGTTAATGTAATGTTAAAGTAAATAATTGAAGTAAAAATATTTAAAAAAAAAATTAATTGTAGGATCAGTCATGTAAATTGTATACATTTATCATGTGACGAGTCCCATATTTAATCAGTTCTCTATGCTAACTGCTAAAGTCAGAAATTCTTAAGCAAAGTCAGTAATTTTTTGTACCTATTATTTATCCTGTCTTTCAGAAATGTTATTATACCATTTGGGTTAAGTATATGTATGTAAACCCCATTTAAATCAATCTAATGAAATCTAACAGGAAAATTGTAATGCTGTAGCAATATTGAAAATTCAATATGTTCCTTCAGTGAATAAAATTACTCCATGTTGTGTTAAAGCTTTGATGAATATTGATATTATATGTTGCAGGTTTAGTTTATCATTGTTTGTTTATTAATTAAGTACTTTTTTGTCCACAGAACTATCAACCGGTCTTGAAAACCCAGCAGATATGTTGGTGGATACTGATCCATTAGCGATATCGAAGTTGGGCTACTTCATCGGAGACAAAAATTATACGATCGATTATCTTGATGCACTAACTGACTCCAAAGTTGGTTATTAAGCAAAGGAGCATTATCCGATGTATATATGTACATATGTGAATTGTAAATATTATTATTTTGTACATTATTATTATTTTAAATAAAATATTTATCAATAATATTACTATTTATTTTTTAATGCAAGTTAAAACTTTAAAGGAGATATATAATTTTAATGCCAGTAATGAGTGTTTGGGCTATATTCCTGAAAATAAAAAAAGAAAGATTTAAAAAAAAATTAAATTTCATTAGTTATTAAATTTATTTAAAATATAAAACATCAACAAAATACTGATGGGATAGAAATATTAATATATTATCCTATAAGAATGAGAGTGGGGAGTTGATAAAGAACTTGGCCAAAGTTCTAGTAAAACTGAGGATGATAACTATTTATGTATTATTATTGTTAAATATATATAGCCATCACTATATAAGATTTTTTTTTTTTTAAATCGTCAAAAAATTATACTTAAAGTAAGAAACCCTTTAAATATTTTACATTTTCAAAGATATTTCAAATTATTCAGAATTAAAACATCAAAGGGATAAATAATAGGTTTCTATGATGTTGACAGCCACGGTAGGATAAATCATACGAATCTTCTGAGAGGAACATGATTGGTGAAGAATGGTGTGGAACATCTGTTGGTAGGTTTGTGGGTGAGTCCCATGGTAGACCAATAGTGGAAATAAATTAAACAAGATTAGATGTAAAAGAGACAGGACCTAACTCATCGAGCTATGACGGCCAAGCACATGCTTATGTTTCTCCAGGCGACTAACATGAATTTGGAAAAACTACTTCTGTAGAGAAAAATAATGAACTATGTGGACTCCTTATGAGTTCCATTCTTGGATGTATTGATGTTACTTGATATAAATCAACAGTTTAAAATAGAACCAACAACTCCTCTTATCCCTTGGTCCAGGTGTTGAAGTGTCTACATCAATGGACTCAAGCCATTTGTATCATTTATAAAATCAAAAACAGATATGTACTGAACCAAACATAGTGAGTCATTTCAAAGTATACTTAGAAATCAATGAGAAAACATAACAGCTGAAAGTATCCAGGGTCAATAAAACTCATGTGATGATGGTAACTAAGTCCTGGTCCAAGTACCTGATGGTCCTCTCACCAAAAGTATGAGATACCTACACAAATGAATGCTGGAATGACAGTGATGAAGCATATCCACTCAATAAAAAAAAAATTAATCATTGTGTAAAAAGATATTTCCTCAAATTGATTAGGAGATATATTGATTGATTAGAAGTATTTAGGTTTTATTATTTAGTTAGAAATGAGATCCATACACAGATTATGTCATCTTCATCATGAACATCTCTTTCCATGACTTCTTTGAACTCTGATTATTTGATATCATTATGGATGATTTTATTCCTAACAAAGTTTGGAGTGCTGCCGATGGGTAGTTACTCCACATGTGTTTTTCATGTCATAATGTACATATCAGCAGATTTACTAGTTATAACCATATTATAGTTGTAAATATCAATAAATTAAATTTTTTTAAATAAAATTCCTAACAAAGTAAGGATCATTAAGAATTTTGGATTGTGAGGATTAGATACGAGAGGATTTCGATGCATTTGTTGGGAACTAAAACTCTACCCCTCAAGTCTAAATTGGTCTTAGACTGAAAGTTAAATTCAAAATTGCTTGTTACGATCCAACACTCACTTACTACTGATGATACCGACTTGTACAACTAAGAAATGGAAGTCCAATTATACAATTGAAGAAACCAACCAGGGGAGGTATATGTAGCTCATGGTTTCGTTTAACGCCACTTTATGCTGGTTTGGCTAATCGGACGATGCTACCTAAATTTTGTTTATCTAGATATAATTAGTATATGGAAAACGAGTATCCGACATCACACTGGCTCGGACCTCCATTTACGTTCAATTCGAAGGACGGCATAATAAAAATCCTAGGGTCTCCAGCCGGGCAACGATCCCACGATCTTGACCATAGTAGGTTTTAAAGTGCCGGTGACCCATTGGTCTATGTCATTTTCATTGTAACTTGAGGCTCATTGGAAGGTCACACAGGCCAAAGTTTCGTATTTCGAACTTCCACTCTGAAACGCCTAGATCCGATGAAAATGCCCATCGAAATTTTGGCCTGAAAAAAAGAAATATATACATATAACAAGCAATAAGAAATCAGTAATGCAAATAGTTATTTCCACGTTTATTACAATATTACAAACGTTTAAACAAAAATAATAACAGCAGACATATTTTTTTCTTTCTCGTGATAATTGGATAAATATTTATGAGATAAATCTCATTCCATAATTTTGCATAATCATATTGAATTATCCCATGGGAATTCGCGGCAGTTTCATGACAAAGATATTAAAGACAAATATTTAGTTAAAAAAGCACGAACTAACCGCTATGTTTACTTTTAATGTAGCGCGGTGTTTAAAAATTAACTCACATTGTCCGAGTTTTTTCACCCCTAAATTATTAAAATTTATATCATCATTTACTAAGAATGTTCTTGCACTGACATTTCTGGTCACTTGTCCATTTCGAAATGTATTCTATTAGCATCCTAAATTAATTTATTTTTAATTCGGCGTAATCCGAAGCCGATAACATTTGACTTTGCTACTATAAAAACATTTTTCATTAAACCCATTAAAACTATCATCATGATGTTTATCAGGATGTAAAAACAGATATAACATTTTTATTGATCTGTTTCAATACCACAAAGGGAAAAAAAAACTAAGTTCTGAATATCCACTCACTCCTTTAATTGATATTAATATAAGTAATGATTAAAAATATTTTCTTGAAAACAGTATTTTAAGGGCATTCAATAGGTTAACATGCATATGTCGTAGATAAATTATTATAGGAAAAAGTAATTTAGTATTAATTTTTTCTGTTTCCTCATTAAAACAATTAGTTTCTACAGAACTAACTGCGTTTTCCGCATTGCTCATTATCAAGCCTGAAAATGAGACTATAGTTAGG
This sequence comes from Troilus luridus, assembly GCA_964056705.1. Taxonomy (NCBI): domain Eukaryota; kingdom Metazoa; phylum Arthropoda; class Insecta; order Hemiptera; family Pentatomidae; genus Troilus; species Troilus luridus. The sequence goes on along the minus strand of OZ057415.1, from coordinate 91,584,916 downwards.
TATTTATAAGACTTAGATAATAAAAATTAAATTAATATTAGAGAACATGTTTAAAAAATGTTTACAACCCAACTTGAAAAAACAACTAGGTGCTTTCCTTACAGTTGAAAGCTCTACAGTAAGCCGAAGTTATGTGAAATGTGGGGGAAATTATTAATATGTTTGATCCAAAAACTAAAAAAAAGAAATGTGCAAAAACATACATATTCATATACAAATATATGAAACATTGCTAAAATCATTTCAAGAGTTCTTATAAATGAGAACATTTTTATTCGAGATTTTACTTCATTTCTGTTCTAAGTCATATTTTCATGTTTTATTTATAATGAGCCAGAAATGATTTAATATTAAAATAATTTTAAATTTTCTGATAAGTAATATAATGAAAAGATTGTAATGATCTTTATTTCATCCTTGATAGCTTCTGTTTTGGTCTTCCTCATTCTAAAGTTTTGTTATTATGGAACTCCACGACTCCATAAGAAAGTTTGGGCTTTACATTTTATGTTCTAATAATGCTTCAATGTGAATATTAAAGTCCGAATATTATTTACCGTACTTACTTATTCACGAAACATGTTACGTTTTTACATAAGTAGGTCCACATGCTGTTTTTTTTTTTTTTTAATTAAGTATGAAATGAACTTTTATTCATAAATAAAACTACGAATACTTGTACCGATAATGCAGAAAGTATTTCTTGTGTCCAGTTTCTCGATAATTACATATTGTTTCTTCACAAACGGTTATTAAGAATATCATGCAATCACCATGCGATCTTAATTCCAAGATGACATCATCGTTCCTAAAGAAAAGTGCCGTATCTAAAAATTTGAGGGAACTGAGGTCGCTGGATTGAAATCAAGGTTATGTCGAGAAAAAGTGTCTTGATTAAATTGTTTGTATTTTTGTAACTTTAGTTAATGACGCAATATATTTAGAAGTATTTTGTTATTGTGCAATGAAGGGTAACCATAACAAAACAAAATTTGGAGATACGTCACAAAGCCCAGATACAATGTTGCATTTTTAGGTATCGCTTCCGCTGGTTGTCGCTTCCAGTTACAACAAATTTTAACTGCTAATTCTTTTCATTTTTAATATTATCCAAAAATACCAGTTATCGTGAGCTTTATTATGGAAAAGAGATTATAATTTTGGGTATTGAGTAGATTTCGGTAATCATTTTACAAAGAAATAAAACTTTCAACTAACATTACGAAGTATAGATTATTAATTTTTGTTGAAACGTTTATTTCTGGATGAAATGATCACTGAAGTATACAGATTTCCAATAATTACATTCTCTTTTCCATACTTAACCTCATGACAACTGTATTTTTGTAAAATATTAAAAGGGAAACGTATGAAAAGTTAAACTGTTGACTCAACTCGAAGCGACAACCTACGGAATAATTACCTTCAGAGTTAGAAGTATTTTCTTATTGCATAATGCTATATAACTATATCAAACCAAAATTTGAAAATTCGCCACAAAGCCACTTTGAAAATATGAGATTGTATTTTTCTTTAAAACTTGGGTGTTTTTTTTTTATGTGTTACACTATTCTGAAAGCTCTAAGTGAATTATTATTAAGTCTGTAAGGCTTTGACAAATATGTGAATCTATTAGGTTTTTTTGGATGAGAAAATGTTCCAGGTGAAGTTCAAGAAAAATTCATAAGCAACGTTTTGAGCAACACTGCATGTCTTCTTAAGTGCTTATTAGTCACAACCGTGTGAGTGGCGCGGAAAGTTGTTCAAGATTTTTCTAAAATCTTATGGTTGTTCGAAATTTATTTTAATTATCGTTGGTATTATTTTTAAATTTCATTTACCATAAAGGAAGAAAGTCCTGTAAATGACGTGAATGTGTTGCAATTATGTATTATAAGGAAGCTGGGTGACTGACTCAATTCTGAGAGATCAGAGATTGTGAAGATGATATACTACTCATGGAAATGACCATCCCTCGGAGAAATATGAATGAATAACCCGGATTCATTACTAACGTTCATTTCTGAAACTTGTTTTATCTTGTTATATATTCGTATATGAGTCAATAAGTATTCATTTTTAGTTTATATACGTTGCATCTTAATTTTAACTTTTGGCTTATTAAGTTTATATGTTTGTTTGTATGTATATTAAAAATATATATATACTTGCAGTTACTATAATAGCGAGTATATCACCAATTAATTTCCTAAATATTTTCTGAGCTACACTATTTAGTTTAAAATTCTTGCATTCTAGTAAAACTCGACCTTAATGACAATAGTTTGTTAGTAATCGAATAATAACATTATATTCCCGGTATAATAATATCATATATAATAGTGAAAATGACAACCAGTGACATAAAAAAGATGTTAAACTCTAACTCATGTAGTTTTTCATTATATGAATAGGGAGCGGAGTAGCATAAAGTTTAGAGCGCTGACTCCACGGGTTCAAAACCTGTTGTGGCAGTGAAATTATTTTAATCGCTATATTTTCGGCAGGTTGTCGCTTCGAGTTCAGTTACAAGTGTTAACTGTTTATTCATCAATGGTAATGAGTAGATTTCGGTAATCATTTCATCAACTATCAAAGTACAGATGATGTATGTTTATTGAAACGTTCATTTCTAGATGAATTGATTAACGAAGTATGGATATTTCCCATAATTACATTCTCTCTTCCTTACTAAAACTCCCTGATAACTTGCATTTTTAGAAAATATTAAAAGATCTCGGACATATCAGCTCCTAGCTCAACATTTGTTTTAGAAACAGTACACACTCTATCATGGACTGAACCCAAGGCATGATATGGATTGTAGTGTATAGGGTTTAAAAAAAATATATATACCACACACACACACTGGCTGTTAAATCTAATCACACCTTAATGGTATTTTACCTCTGTTTAACCAAATAACGCGATGTTGGGGTTCTTTAAAACAATTAAAATAAGAGTGAATCGAATTTGATGTTAGCAATAATCCATTATTGAATTTTTAAGTGCAAACCAAAAAGAGTAACAGACGTGATTTTTCGTATTAATTCGGATTTCCAATTGCAATGTTGGGTAACGACAAGAAAACATCGAGCATTCCGAATCCTCCGAATGCTCATATGGGTTGAACAAGGTTAACCAATACCGAAATATTTTTATATCAATATCTTCTTCATTCCTCTCATGCCTATGTTTTAATTTTACTGACAGCCTTCTAATTGTACATTTTTGGTAATTGACAGGCTCAGATAAATATATAAAAAAATTGATTAAATTACTTTAAATCATATTTACACATCACTCAAATTCCGGCTCTTATCAAAAACCACCCGATAACCAAAATCAATCCATTGAAATCTACGGTCAGCTTATATCCTTATAACGAAAACTATAACTATAAAAACCTCTGAAGCTAGTAGATCATTGAATAATAATGATTTAATTTTTATTTACTATATAAAGTTTAATAATATAGAATTATTAAGAAAAATCATAATATTGAGTTGAAATTCTTTCAGTTTTAGAATGAGGGATTCGCCTAACGGGGTTATGCTGACATATCATCGTGTTATGCAGACTTTGCAAAATATTACTTAAAATGTAAAAAAACCCAGCAATGTTCTCATGGAAATGATGATCTCTCGAAAGCACTAAAGAACATTGCTAACAAGATGTAGTAATCAAAGTTGATGACATAGAGAATAGGATCAATAGGGAACTATCATTTGTCTGGTTTTTGTACTTGCCAAATTCTCTTCTTCTTCCAGACATTTGCTTTATTATATTTTTTAATAGAAGCATACTTACAGAAATATTTAACTTTAAAATTTATTGTAATTAAAATTGTGTGTAAGCACTCCTGTAGTCATTCGTTTGCATGATGGGCCCATCGAGACGAAGTCCAAAGAGTATAAATTTGATCAAGAGACTGAAAATGAAATGGTCCACCTGTGATTTTAAATTACATTACATTACGTTCACATTCTCTGCTTTACCTATTCACATTTTATTTTCTTTGAATAGTTCTGCTTAAATAGTCTGTTTAAGACTGCTGATATGAGATGTACTTCCTACGCTTTCCATTTATGTAATCATATCTTTTTCATTACTAATTATGAATCGAAGAAGTTTTGTTCTGTTGGATAATTACTGCTATTTGAATGAATCTACCTAGTAAAACCATTCTCATCATATTGTTTTAAAATAAGTAATGCATATACTTAATCATCCTAAGTAAGTAGCTGGTTTTCCAGAATATGAATTTTTTTTGTTCAATGTCCCTTGTGCAGCTCACATTATTTAGCCGGATCAGAGTATTAGTCAAATTATACCTTAGGATATCTACAGCATTGAAAGGATCAGAGTATGATTAATTGTTTGAAAAATCAACCACCTCTACAACTTATGAGGTGTTCAGGATATCGAATTGCTATTTATTAGAGAATGATCGGTGTTGTTCTTTGTATTGGAAACATCAATAAATATAATGAATATTCCTTATCTCAATTACCCGTGATGCTGTATTATAATTGATTTAATCATAAATTCCTACTTAATAAGATGATAATTCAAGAATCATTACGCTTGTGAAGTTAATGAACCATGAATTATTCATTTCCATTATTTCAAATACTGGCGGGATTTATAGAGAAAAAAAAGACTCGAAGTATATCTAAAATTGATAATATAGAAATATAACGTAGTTTATGAAGCGAAATGGAGAGTGGGGAGGGACACTACTGCTTTGAAGTTTACATTTAGGCTTATATCATTGTATTATTAATATGACTTCATGTAGTTATAAATATGATCATATTAAATATTCGGATATAAATGATTTTGTAAAATATTAACAAAAATCAAGAAAATTATTTTTAAAAACAGTATTATTTAAGAATCGATTACAGAGTTACTATTACAGTCGATTGAATGATACATCGATATCTCGTAGCCATTTTAGGGTGGTTTCTATTGACCTCTTACTCGACTGTGATCCATGGCAGCAGTTTTATGTTAAGGATTTTTGTTTCTGATTCGTTGTAGTTCATTGTGCCTTATATGTGATAAGAGTGCCTAAAAATGAATAAAAAGTGTGCCAGGTGTGAAAAAACGGTTTATCCCATTGAAGAACTTAAATGTTTAGACAAAGTGAGTATAAGACGATGCATTTGTAAAATTGTGTTTAAAACTGTTCGATATGACTATCAAACCACTGTGTTTATTAAATTGATTCGTGTATTGGTCTCAATACCGCATCTGACTATTGTTTCAATGTATATTCTAAACTTTAACATCAAATGCAATTAAACTACTGTTCACTTTTTAGATATGGCATAAACAGTGTTTCAAATGCCAAGTTTGTGGGATGACACTAAACATGAGGAATTATAAGGGATTTAACAAGGATCCCTATTGTGAAGCGTGAGTATTATTTATCGTAATATCAATTAATACAGTAGAAATTTTGTCACTATTGGTTTTTAATGTTTTCATTATTAAACCTTATTGTAGTATCAGTTATTGTTTAAGAGCATTGAAGATGCATTTTTGTTGATGTTATAGTTTGTTTCTGATGGTAGAAACTTTCAAATTTTCATTTTCTAAATTTTTTTCCTTAGTATTGATGGTAATTGTTTATGATTATGTTATTTTCAAGTATTTGTTTTAATTATTATTGTTGTGTTTTGACATTGGAATTAATTAATGTTTGAGTGACTCAGTGTCACTCTCCCTTTCTGTGCAGTTAGGCTGAAAGAAGGTATTAATGGAGAGCAAACTAGGTCATATCCAGCTTAACTTTCTTCTTCTGGATTTCCTTATAAGGACAAATATTTCGATTTTTTTTATTATTTCCAATAATTTATTTAATGCCTTTTAAAATATGAAGAACATTTTAAGTTTTTGAAATATGAATCATCCTGCTTTTAATGACCATGAACCCAAATAAACAAAACATCCTTTCCTGACTAATGCTTCAATTTTGATGTGATCATTTTCTCTGGCCTTGCTCTTTCCTGTTACTATTGTTACAAAGAGGAAGTTTATTCGCTTTCGGCACTAATGTATCTTTTTGTACATAACTTATTTTGTTTCAGTTGTGTTAATTAATCTTTAACTTTTTAGTCACGTTATTTCCTTACTGATTTATTAAATTTGTTAAAATTACTCTTTGCAGACATATTCCAAAAGCTAAAGCCACAACAGTTGCCGAAACACCAGAGCTGAAAAGAATTGCCGAAAATACCAAATTACAATCAAACGTATGTCAGAACCAATGTTTTTACTTGAATTTTATTTTTTAGTATTTACTACTGTGATCAACACTATTTTATTTTCAGGCTAAATATCATGCAGAATTTGAAAAAACTAAAGGCAAACTTACACAAGTAGCTGACGATCCTGAAACGTTAAGGATAAAACAGAACTCTAAAATTATAAGGTATACAAAATTATTTAATTAATATTGATTTGATTATTTGCTAAACTATATCGGATTTTTTCAAAAGATATTTTTTGAATTTCAAGTTTTAAATATTGCTTCCGTCTATTTTTCAGCAATGTGGCTTACCATGGCGATCTTCAGAAAAAAGCTGCTATGGAGCAAAAAAGAAATATTAACGGCGAAGGAATCGAAATGGCTGGAAGTGGTAATAATTTTTTGTTACCTTGTTAAGGTTGCTTTTTTTGAAATCCATCAATATAAGTAGTGGTGTACAGATAAATTGTGTAAAATAATTCATTATAAATTGGAATTTTTAAGAGATATTTGTAGTACTTTCGATAACTCATGTTGTGTCCAGTGGGAATATAATCAACCCTAACATGCTGCATACAAAGTTGTTGGTATTACGTATTTACTAAGTTTTTCATTTAAAGAATTGATAATTTTTTATCGTTATAATATCTCACTTTCCAAAATCAATATGGATTATCCAATTCGAATTTGATTGGGTAATGAAACGCCAGTTTAGTTTAGTTTGTCTAAATAGTACGGTTTTAGTTTTTTTTATGTCTATGACTTATGGACTTAATCTTAATTTTAAATTTAAGTTAATGTGGCAATTAGTACATCTAATGATTAATTTAATGTTTGTTTTTTTATTGTTTGAGTTTCAAGTTCACTTTGCTTTTATTCTTTTATTATAGTTTTATTTTGTCCATTTTTTATATATTGTTGGATTTTTCTAAAATATCCTATCATGAACTGTTTACAAGGATGTGTGCAAAGCCTGTTATCTCTTTGATCCCCCCCTATCCTGATAAGTCCTTGGGGTTATGTTTATCTGACAGGAAAAGTATATTACGTTTATCTATAGCTGTAAAAATACCAATCATTTTTAAGAATAACACTATTTATAAACTAGATTGCGATTTAAATGTGAATGTTTTTTTACATTATTGTTCATAAATTGATACTGAATTAACGTGGGATTATATCACATGGCCAATTTGTTGGGTAGTTATTAATAAAACATGAATACTTTGTTTCTAAATAATTATTCCAACAAAGCAGTTTTGCGATTGCTTAATTGCTGCTTGTGAATATTCCAATTTCATCAGAATAATCCAAAGTGATGATAATGATGTTTTTATTAAAGTCAGTTTTTTAAATTGACATTTTAACTACCGCCTAAAGCTGTTTATTTATTTATAGTTATAATTTATACAACTTCTAAATTAAAATTTTTTGGGGTGTTTTGGAGGAGAAAGAATTAAAACTTTAATTATTTGCTTCTTTTTTTTTTTTTTTTAAGTAAAGGAAATGGCGAACCAATATAATGTTTTATTGGCAACTAGCCAAAGTCTAGTTGCCATTATTTTCATGAATGTTAAAGAAAGATTAACTAGAAAATTTAAAAATGATAATATTTCTAGTTAAATTTTATTGTTGATGCATTAAAGCAAACATCCTAATGAAATCTAGGTTTCTTATTAATAATTTGTATAGTTTATTTGATTTGTTTTATTTATTATTTTCCATATTTTAGACGCTGAGAACATGAATATTAGGCAGAGTGATTACTCACCGCCTGCACAAAAACCGACCAGAGATTTCAGTAATGTTCAATCTGCGAATACTACAAATAATTCGCCTTATTCTGCTAGGCAAACATCTACTGTAATATACACCTCTGAGCGAGGGGCTGGTGAGTATTGTATTTTTATATTTTAGTATATAAATTTATTATTAATATTTGTTTACCATATATATATATATATATATATATATATATATATATATATATATATATATATATATATATATATATATATATATATATATATATATATGGGAAAGAAACTGGCCAGTATGGAGGTTTGTATTTATTTTAAAACCAATGTTACGACCCAGATTGCAGGTCTTCTTCAGCGCTGGATAGACAAGATACTAAAAAATTTAAATGATAAAAAAATGTAAAGAACAAAATATAATACAGAATGGCCTAAAAAGGATGACGAAGAACAGTAGCCAGTGGTACCTCTCCATTGGCTTGCTTCAATTTCCTACTGTAATAGATTCCTCATCCACGTTCTGTTTAGTCTTCTCCTAGTGTTCTCAGGCATGAAAGTGATGCCCATTTGTTGTATTATTGGGTTTGGGTGTCCGTGAATTTTTATTTTAAAGCGTTTGTATGTGTTTGTTAACCGTTTGTATTTTAAGTCTGTATGCAAAATTTTGTTATTGACCTACCATGGTACTTAGGTGATTAATCTAATTACTTTTGACTGAAAAGTTTGCTGTAATTTTCTGTGAGTCTGTTTAGCGATGCTGTATATTTCTATTCCATATTACAAATTACTTACATGGTTTCTCATCATTATTGTTAGTGCTCATATCCCATTTTTCTAGTTCATATATTTTAAATTATGCCTTTATTTCATTTTATAATTTAATCATCCCTACTTCAGTATTTGGTTTACTCCAATGGTTTTTTTAAATATTTTATTTTATTCTTTACATATCATTTTAATTTGTTGATATATTGTCTATTCAACCATGAAGAAGACCTGCAATGTAAGTCGAAATGTCAGTTTCCAATAAATAATTCATATCTCTAATTATACCGGCTTTTGATATGTTTTTATAAATATTTGTCTACTTCAGTCAACAGCCCGGCAGGACGGCACATTGGCTCCATCGCAGATCTAGATCCAGTTAACAATTATTATGGATCATTGAGCTCGGCAAATACGACTGCTCCTCCTCCACCTCCTGAACAGTTACAGCGTCACCGTGGTCGAGGGGTGAGTAATTGCATTGTTAAATTAATAGGAAAAGTTGTATTTATAGTTAATGTAATTAAATTAATATTTTGTTTAGTTATAATATATAGTTTTAGTCAAATGTAATGTTTTTTTGCTACTTATTTTGTTTCTATTACTATGGGTACTTTCCCCACATATGGCTGCTATTACTGATAAGGGAAGAGGATATAGCAATCTTGTAACCTTTTGATAATCGTTGCTGTTTGTTAGCAATCTTAACTGAAGAAAGTACTTTGAATTTAAAAATTTATGAAACCTGTAAACAATAATTTGATAAAAAATTTAAAATGTGAAAGCATATTTTATATATCTTGTTCTTTAAAAAAAACAAAAATTAATTATTATTTTTCAATTTATGTTGCAGAGAGTATACAGGGCAATGTATGATTACGAAGCCCAGGATGGCGATGAAGTTTCGTTCTTAGATGGTGACTTGATCGTAGATTGTGTATCGGTTGATGCTGGCTGGATGACAGGAATTGTTCAAAGGACTGGGCAAGTCGGAATGCTTCCTGCAAACTATGTAGAACCTGCCCTTTGAATGTTGCCAATTCTTATTATATTTCAGATTTTTTAATTACTATTTTCTTTTTAAGCTGACGCTTTCAGGAGCCTAACATAAAGGACTAGGGGCAAAGCATTATCGATTGAAATGCTCCTTCAAGTACGTTTTTTGATGTCTCATTTCTGTCTTTCCATTTTTGTCAACTAGAATTAAGCAAAATTTTCCGACTATAGAGATGATTTCTTGTTAATTCAAAATATTGTTTGTTGTAGTTATACTTCTGATTATTTATGACATGACATTACATTTTAACTTAACAGCTGTCTATTAGTTTCAGATTTAAATTATTAAATTAACCTTTAATGAATAATGATTTATTATAAGTTGTGTTTTATGATAATTATACATCCAAGACTAATCGAAAAGCTAAAAGAAGTGAAATAATAATAATTTAAAAAAATAAGCCTTCAATTACTTAATTTATTTTGTATTCGTTTCATATAAATTACGAAATTCGTCGATAATTTCTTTCATTAATGACATCCTTATTTTTATAACTAAAGTTAATGGCACAAATGTTTTATGTATTTTTTGTTTCGTGTATTTATATTTTTTTATAATTTTACAGCTTTGGAAAAGTGTTGTTTTTAAAACATTAAGAAATTAAATAAATAATTTTAGGTGAAACTAATGAGACTGCGTTCCATTCGGTTTTAATAATTTTAGATTTTAAGTCACCATTACTTGCCATTCCCCGCCCGCAAACATATTTCAATAATTTTTATTATTTTTGTTATTTATTATTTTCTGTATTTCATCAAACGGTGGAGAACTATTCTCTGTTTGATCAGATGGTGCGTTCGACATTAGCAATGTATGTTGAAGTTACTCGGCATGCTTGGTATGACTTAATTAACTGTATATTAATTTATTTCATGTTTAATTTAGCAGTTTCTTGTTTTGTTTTGTTTTTTATTTATCTTCTAACATTTTCATTTGTACCTAAGAATGGAGCAGTTTGTACATCACTGATTAATTACTAATATATAGAGTCATAAGTCATTAATCGAAGTAAAAATGAATATAAAAAGTTAATAATTGTTATATGTAATATATAAAAATGTTAATTCTGGCTTGTAAAACATTTATGAGAAACTCTGATTTTCTACCTGTTACGATTGGTAATAGTTTATTTTTAAAAAAAGAAAAGATTACCTACATTAAATATAAATTAAGTACTGACCAGATGGGCTTCCAATTTATAAATATACTAACCACATTAATTAAGTGCTAATATTTATATATTTTATAATAAATTTGTAATGTTGTGTTTTTACGCTTATTTTCAAGATTAAACAATAATGTGTACAATTTTACGGATTTTTTTTACCAAGTTTTGAAAAGTGTTAGCACTTTGCCATATTAATTATTGTGCAGTCCAGATTTTTTTTTTTTTTTAGTTAAATTCTTAACATATTGAATCGTAGGGTTGTAGCATATATTGCACTAATATTGTTATCTCGAGCCCACTCAAATAGTTTTAACATCAAAGGTATGAAAAAGGTTCATTATAAAAATATATGTTAATATTTATAAAAAAATAAATCAATATTAATTTATTAATATAAATGAATAATACATAAAAGTTATGAAAATAAGCACGCTATTATCCTCTTTTGACTTAATGGCTAGTGCGAGTCAATCAATAAAATAAAATTAATAGTTTTATAAAAAAAATTGGTAAGATTTATTTTTATATTCCAACGTTAGTTGAAACTTAGATTGATTATTCATACAATTATTTTTCTTCATAGTTACATACTGTGATATATACTGATAATTATGCCTTTACTCATTTAATAGTTGCTGTAACAATTTCGGTTGTTTAATTTTCTGTATGTATTTATATTTTCTGTCATAATAACATCCTTATCTTGAAACTGTAATGTGGAAACCTTCAGGCTTTCTTGCTCGATTAACTAAATCATTAGCTTACATAAATATCGCATGTGCTTGAATGTTTTATGTTGTAAGTTACATTTGATACAATAATAATTTAGATTCAAGTTTAAACTGATTTATTTCTGCACCTTAATTACTATGAATGGCAATGTTTTGGCGTCACAACTTTCTTTGTTCATTTAATTTTTTTTTAATTTAATAATTAATCAATTCCTCCCACAAAGCGAAAAGCAGTTGCATTTAATTGTTTAGAACAAAAAGTATTTTAATATAATTTTATTTACTTCGCTATAACAGTAATATTTTATTCCATTTCCCAGGTTGAACTCAGAACTGTTAATGAGTTACCAATTTACATTGTTCATTAATTTTTTGTTTGTATTGTAGTATGTTTTATATTTTCTCTTAAAAGATAAAAATCTTCCATTGTTTATGCTTTGGTTGGTAAATAATAGCTTTAAATTTATGTGTTAGTTCAAATTTTTTTAAAAATTTGTATCCTAACGATTGTTAGTTGATGAGAGTGTAATTTTAATTTTAACTTTTACGTGGAACAATATTATAAATGTTGTATTATTAGTATTAGATGACAAGGTTTTAGATATTTTTTTGTTTCAAAATTAATTTAATGCAAAATTGTGTTTTTTTTTTTAAATTAATTTTATTGTCAATGCATTAAGAGCATTTGTTGTTTTATTTTTCGGCACCTGTTTTATAATGGTCATTCCAAAACCTCAATTATGGGTCCATCAGAAGCATTTAAAAGAAATGAATGTTTGACATTCCTTTTTCTATGAATGAGTGTTATCAGAATATTATTGAATGATGAAAAGGTTTGTTATGTATATTTTTTATACTTCTTTTTATATATAATGGCATAACTAATGTTGTTTGTTAAAAGATGTTATTAAGTCTGTAAACGTTAGAACTAACATTACAATTGTAATACAGTTTACTATGATTGTTAAGTGCCTTAACTGTAAAATAAAGCAATATTACAAACTGTTTTCTGCTATATATTTTTTCATTTGCCTGTTTTTTTATCTTATTGTTAAGGAGGAACAAGTTTTTGTGAATCGTTAACTGTTTGAACCTACGTCCATTGAACTCACAATGCCATGTTTTATTAAACATTACAGTCGTAATGCACCTGTCAGGCGTGGCCCCTAGGTAAAATCTTTATATTATTTTTAGTCCTGCATTGACCTTAGACCTTTTTAGCACATGGTGACCAAGGAATCTGCCCTATGATCCTAATGTTGCGAGTAACAGAATATTAATAAGGTTCCAAAATCTTCTTTGCTTGTAGTTAAAATTGGAAATGACAATTTATTTATCATGAAATGAAAATTGGCAATGTTGTTTTTCCTACTAGTTTTGATTCCATATTTCAATCAAATCAAAACTAGTAGAAAAACCAAAATTGCTATTTGATTCCATATTTGGATGGCAGTAGAACTCAACAGGGCCTACTGGCAGATGGTGATAGAGGAGCCCTGGACATGTCAATGTGTTGTGCCAAACCAGCAATAATAATAACTTGATTCCATATTAATTTTATCAATTGAGTTCTTTCCTAGTCAAGAGCCTTTTCGCAGAGATGGTCTGGGTGTTAATGAAGATTAAATAGTTGTAATTACTTATTAGTTTAATTTAAGTTATTTTTTAATATTTAAAAAATGTCTGTTTAGTTACAAACTGTTCAACTTGAGCAAATGATTGGGAAACAAAAACAATAACCATATAGATAATGTCCTGCTAACTGCAATCCTATCCAGATGGATATACATGTCTCCAGAAGTGCAAATGTTGATTCAATCCATGACTTTGACTTTGGGAACATCTGAGTTCAGGAACCAGAGATTGCTGTCGAGTCAATATTACAAACCAAGGACTGCAGATTACAGAAGCCATACCAAGAGTAACCAATGCCTTGGGAGTAGTTAATATTCCATAAATTAAGAAAGGAGTAGTTAACCTACTAGAAGTATACCATATTTCAAAGCTGAATGTCAAGCTCTGTCAGACTGGAATAAATGTGTATAGGCAAAGGCGCCGTAGAAGATATACTGGAGTATAGATTAAAGAAGAAATGATTTAAGTTAATAAGAAAGAAGATACACAAGGACATGCCAAATACCATAATAGAATAGAAAAATAATTTTATTCTGGGACCAGGTCTCTCAAGAATAACAGATATGTACAAAACTTAATAAATATATATCTGGCTTAAGGGCTATATTATTAGAATAAAACAATATTTAATTAATAACATGAAAAGAAATATAAACTAAAAGGTATATTTATAATATAATGTAAAAATTTGACTTTCCCTTTTTCTAATTATAATATAAATATATCTTTGTTTTTGAGCTCACTCAAAATCTTCTTAAGGATTTTATTTGAAAGACTTTTGCTCTTAACTTGAAGATAAATAGAATCTCCATCGTTGATCAGGTATTTTCCCATGGAATCTTTAAGAGAGATAAAATATATAGCATCAGCACATATCACCTATTTATAGATTTCACAGTTGCCTATGGCACTAAGAAAGGAGTTCTAAAAGGAAATGCTAGAGGTTGGTATCCCACCAAAACTTAATTATATAGTCCATGTGACAAAAATAAATATGTATTTTAAAATTATCAAATATTTTTCTTCTTTTTGGTATTTTTTATTACACCATCAACAATCTTATTTTTTAATAGACGTTTCTCTTGTTTTTCTATCCTGGACAATTTTCCTGAAAGCGTTAGACCATGTCGTGCTCCTCTGCAATAAAATAATAGATATGTTTTAATCAAATTGACAACCATACTTAACAAAAGTTATGGATTAGATAAATTGTCTTACTTATGAACAGTTCGACCTCCACACTTCTTAAATATTTCGTCATCATCGAGCAAACCTTTCTTATCACAGTCACTCTCTTCATTGTGTGGTTCTTCTGTCGCCTGTAAATATTATAATTAATAGTAATAGATTTATTTACAAATTTTAATACTTAATATACTACATTTACACTATTTAGTACTGGTATACTATTTACTATTAATTACAATGGAATAGTACACAGTTTTAAAATAAAATAACTTACTTTTTCAAAGCCTTTGTACTTCTTTTTCATAATTTTTCTTTGAGTCATATCTTCTGCGTTTTCCAATTTTGTAACAGAACAAGTCCCTTTATCCTAAAAGTAATATAAAATAAATTAAGGCAAATTTTCAATAATCATTGTTAGTATAGAAAATAATGTTATTTTTTAATTTAATAAATCATGGTGCATTTATTATCACATTTTCATCATTGTTTTCTTTTAGTATTTTTCTTTCTTTTTTTTTTTTAAGTATTAGGAGGACTAGAAAGTAATATCAGTTTCTCACATTAAATTCAAAAGAATACATTTTTAATAGGTCTTTATATTTCATCAATAATATAATCACCCTTGTATATACACCTTCTCTGCTTATTTTCCTAATTTAAAATATATGCCGGATAAGCTCTTTCGGTATTTGGCTGGCTATTTCACTCCAAATTGCAAACAAAAAGTTCAAAATTGAATTAATTAGAAGTGAACAAGTCACGATAATCTTAAATATTGAGATACACAATGAGCTTACAAATGACAATCAAATATCTGGCCCCCCTAATATAATTTTAGTTGGTGAAGGTATCCTATTTAATATTTTTTTCAAATATGCAATGCAATATGACAGGGCTGCCAATACAATAAGAAGGTCTGCTCAAAAAGTAGGCGAATATTATTCAAATCAACCTACAAGGTATTTTCTTTGTTACAAGCCCCTTTACGCTCTGCGAAAACAAAGTTTAAAGCCCTATCTGAACAACCAAAAAATCGCTATATACAAAACTATCATGGGACCCATAGTTACTTATGGGAGTGAATCCTGGGGATTGGCAGATGAAACTAAAAGAAAACTCAATGTCTAGGAAAAGAAAATACTTTGGAAGATATATGGGCCAATA
This sequence comes from Troilus luridus, assembly GCA_964056705.1. Taxonomy (NCBI): domain Eukaryota; kingdom Metazoa; phylum Arthropoda; class Insecta; order Hemiptera; family Pentatomidae; genus Troilus; species Troilus luridus. The sequence goes on along the minus strand of OZ057415.1, from coordinate 91,569,192 downwards.
AGGGAAAATGGTACGTGGCAATTAAGAAAGAACTGTGAGCTCCGCACAATGCATGGAAAACAATACCTAGTATCGTTTGTGAGAAAATCCCGGCTCAGATGGCTGGGGCATGTGGAACGGATGCCAGAAACTAGGATGCCAAGACAGCTGTTACATGGAAAAATTAGAGGAAAACGATGCAGAGGAAGATATGGTTGGATGATGTCGAAGAAGACTTTAAGTTGCTTTGAGTCACACAGGATCCTTGAGGAGGCCCAGGTCCTTGTGGGACCGTTTGAATGCTGCAGTAAGTAAGTAATCTTAACTTGATTTAACAAAAATAAAACTTAAAATATTTAAAATTATACGAATATCATGGTACTTACATGATCAGTTTTAACAATGATGTTTGAAGCAGCATTGTCATAGACGTTCTCCCACCAACTGTCTTTAAATTCACTTCCTAGTTTGTAGCCTAACCCAAGATTGTTAGTTTTACGTTTTGGTTTGATAGCTTCTTTGATTCCATCACTATTTTTCCCAAGGCCTTCACCTTAAAGTAAAATAAAATATAAGGGATAGTAAATTAATTCAATTATACCAATAAAATATTTATTATAACGGTTACTTTTTTTTAACAATAATCTTTTAGAATTTTCAATATAAATATTATATAATAATGAAGAAAAATCTTATTCCAGTCAAAAATTGTTATTAAAAATTAACAAATGATTAAAAAACGCTTCGACACCCATTTGTCATTTTCAATCAATGTAGCTCTTCATACAACTTCCTTTAAAATTTACAAGTCCAATCATTACTTGAGGTCAAACAATTTAAAAGTCAAAATATAAATAAAATCCTGGAACTTAACTTTCTTCCATGGTCAAATATAATAGGTATTACGTAGGTTTTCAGTGTAATACCTATTATATTTGACCATGGAAGAAAGTTAAGTTCCAGGATTTTATATATATTTTGACTTTAAAATTGTTTGACCTCAAGTAATGATTGGACTTGTAAATTTTAAAGGAAGTTGTATGAAGAGCTACATTGATTGAAAATGACAAATGGGTGTCGAAGCGTTTTTTAATCATTTGTTAATTTTTAATAACAATTTTTGACTGGAATAAGGTTTTTTTTCATTATTAAATTATATAGATCAAGAGGATTAGTCCACTGTATAAGAAATATCTCATAAAGAAAATATAAATATTATTACAAATTCCGGAAGCAATCTGTGTTGTGCAAACAAGCTCATTGGTATGAAAACAAGCCTGAAAGTAGCAAAGTTTTTCGATACAACAGAATAACACTGTTTTATAAGAGAAATATATCTGAAAATAGACTATTAATATCAAAAATCTTTATTATTATAATTTCATACATCTAAAAGCTAGATGTAAAATAATTAATATCGATCAAAAATGGTTTCATAATGTATAATCGTAAAAAAAAAAGTTTGAAATACTTATCAGGTAATGGATTGTATGAGGCTTATCTACAAAAATTAAAGTTTGAAAAATCTTCGTGATATTACCGCCTTAAACTAATATCTTCCAAAATTCACTGTATTACTTACATATTAAGATATATAAAAAAAAACTTACCTTCGTTCCAACCATATTTTTCCAAAACTTTCTGTCCGAAATTCATCTAAAAAGTTGTTAGCAGCAATCAGAGAAAGAGGAAAATTAAATCATAAATAACTTGGGTATGTAAGTGTCACTGTACCAGGCCTCATGTTCAGAAGAAGGTAACAGAGTAGGTTATAAATAAACACCCCAGGACAAAGACTATATATTTTATTTTACTTTTTATTTAATTGTTATAATTTTTAAATTATTTTATTTATTTATTATTTAATATTCATTTGCACCGGCGCAATTGCGCATTCAGTAAATTTGATCCGAGTGTATTTCTCTTTGCTTTTCTACATGATCATCTATATGATGATGGAATAAAAATTTCATTAGTTGAGTAGTTCCCTTGGCCAATGTCTTTTTAATCTTTTCCTATCAAGTCCAGGTAACAGGGAGTAGGAAAGCGGGAGAACGAGTGGGTTTGGGTGATATTGTGTCGATGAGTGGAATGTTATATATTTGTTATGAATATATGATTTTATAGTGGGAATGTTCATGTCGTTGTGTATGGAGTGATTCGAAATATACCATGTTGCATTAGCAATTTTTCTGAGAATTTTGGACCGTGTTGCTTGTATCTTGTGTATGTGGACTTTTTTTGCTGAACCCCAAAGTTCTGCTCCATATGTCCAAATACGTTTTAGTATACTATTATAGATAAGTTGTTTGTTCCGTAAGTCAAGTGAAGATCTGTAGTCCAGAAGATGTGATAGTGGTTTGTACCGTCTAGTCAGTTCTTGTCTTTTTAATTTTGTATGTACGTTCCATGTAAGTCTTTAGTCCAAGTATAGTCCGAGATAACGTACATAATTTTTGGATGGTACTTCATCGTTGTCAATTTTGACTGCTGGACACGAAGCTTTGGGTAGAGAGAAGGTTACATGGCTCAATTTTGAGGCGTTTCATCTGATTTGCTATTTATAGAACAACTTTTCTAAATTAAATAAATGATTTTGAAGAGCTACAGTTGCTAGGTTTGAGCCTCTGTGAGAAGAAATAATGGCTGTATCGTCGGCGAAGGTATAGATGTTGGTGCAAGGGTGCTCCATGAAATCAGAGGTGTAAATAGAATAGAGAATGGGGCTTAAAACACTGCCGTGCGGTACACCCCTGTATTAAGGAAAGAAGGAGGAAATCGAAGAGTCAACGGAAATACAGAAGAATCTGTCTTGGAAATAATACTGAAGAATTAAAAAGTATGTAGGAGGTAAGCAGGGTTTTATTTTACAGAGAAGACCCTTGTGCCGGCCTTTGTCAAAAGCTTTTTCAATGTCAAGAAAAATCGCAGAGCAATATTCTTTTTTCTCATAAGCGATAGATATTGCATGCACGATACGGTGACACTGTTGTACAGTGGAATGAAAAGAACGAAAGAAAAAATTGGTGGTTCGGTATCACTCCGCAATTTTCGAGGATAGGCTTTATAGGATTAAAGAAGGGTTTTTCAAATAATTTAGACATTATAAGGAGGAGTGCAATTGGACGATAAGATGAAGGATTAGTAACAGGTTTAGAAATCATTTTAATAATAGAAATTTTCCAAAGGAGCGGAAAATAAGTTGCGCGCATGATTGAATTATAGATGATAGTAAGAAAGAGAACAGCTTTCCGAGGTTAGTGGCGAAGGATGAAGTGAGTGATGAGATCATAGCCAGGAGCCTTTTTTTTTTTTGGCATTTTGTTCAGTGCTTGATAGATTTCTTTTGGATCAAATGCCGGAGGAGGCAGTGTTAAGGGCAGTGCTGTTGTCAAGTCGCCATCTATTTCGTCAGTGAGAGTATTATCCTGGATTTCATTTGCCTTAAATATATGAGAAAGATGTTTTGCAAATTCGTTAGCTTTTTCTTCGCTCGCCATCGCCCAAGTGTTGTCTGTACGTCTAAGAGGATATTGAACCAGCTTTTGCTTTAGAATACTCCTTGTAGCTGTCCATATTGGTCTGCCTCTGTTGTTTATAGAATTTAAATAGTCCTTGTGACTATTGTTTTTAAATTTTGATAATTCTTGTTGAAGTTTTCGGGTTAGTTTTTTGAGTTCTATATTGTATGATGGGTGTCTTGTTCTTTGGCATAAAGCTCTGATCCTACGTTTTTCTTTAATAAGATTTCGTATTGGTTCAGGTAGGTAGGAATCAGGTTTTGATAAAGTCTTCTTTTGTGTTGTGGAATACCAAACTGCGTTTTGAATACATTCAGTCAAGTGATTAACCGCATTGTCCAGGTCGTCGGCTGTACGTAAGTTAATATTAAGGGTGATTTTGTTGTTTAAATAATTTTCGAACTTACTCCAGTTTATATAGCCATTTATTAATGCCAGGGGTGCAGGTTTTGTAAATGGCTGATTTGATAGCTCGAGGATAACTGGGCTATGATCTGAAGAGAAATCAGAAAGAGTGGAAACGTTGAAATGTTTAAGTGGCAAAGAGTTCGTAACAAAGAAATCGATAACGTGGGGTAATTAAAGGAATTAATTAAAATAATTAAAATAATGTTCATAAACATTAATCCCCTTGTTAGATTTTTTAAACTCTGACGATATTGATATACAAGATAGGCGTGGCCAAGGTTATGATATTGCCGCGAATATGAAAGGAAAACATATAGGTCTCCAGAAACGAATTTCAGACTTAAACCCGCGCCCATTTTACGTACCTTGTGCGGGACACAGCCTGAATTCGATAGTTAATGACGCTGGTAAAAGTTCGTTAGAAATTGTAAAAAAAATTCAGTTGTGCAAGAAATTTATATTTACTTTTCTGCGTCAACAGCGCGTTGGCAAACTCTTGCCAAAGAAATGGCAACTTTAACTCTAAAACCACTCTTAAATACTCGATAGGAGAGCAGGGTTGAAGCAATAAAAAGTCTACGATTTGATCTAGGAAACGTATATGATGCCTTGTTTATCTTACATTCCGATAGAAACAAAGATGGGGAGTCGAGAAATTTGACAAATTTGTTGTTAGAAAAAAATATGTCGTTCAAATTTATCTGTTCCTAGTTGGTTGATTTGAAAATTTAAACAAGATAAATTTAGTTAGCAAGACTCTTCAAAATTCCGATGTCGTTTTGTCACAAGCGGTAAAAATGATTGATCTGGCAAAAAGAAGTGTGTCTGAATTCCGTAATGAGTCCGCTTTTCAGGAGTTGCTCAATAACGCGAAAACCATAGCCGAAGAGGTCGACGCAATAGCCGAATTTCCCGCACCAGCTCGCCCTCCCGCGCGTAGAAGGTTTTTTGACTATGAGGCAGAAGATGAGCCAATAACAGATGCAGAAACACTTTTCAAAGTAAATTTTTATTACTACCTATTAGATACCGCTATCAATAAGTTCGACGAACGGTTCGAACTTTCGAATCAAAATAATATATTTTTTTCATTCCTTCAAAACTTAATTCACTGGAAGGATTTGGAGATTGATACAAACAGAGCATATTGTTCTAATTTAGAAAATAAACAATGCCATGCTGGTTCTTCAGATGTAGAAAAGTTAGAGCTCTTTAATGAAATCGAATTATTACCGATGTTCATTAATGATTCTACTACACCGTTGGATATTAATTAATTTCAGTTTTTCCAAATCTGTCCACAGCACTTAGGATTTACCTCACATTACCAGTCACTGTTGCTCACAGCGAAAGATCATTTTCGAAACTAAAGTTAATTTAAAACTATTTCAGATCCACAATGACTCAAAGTAGATTGACAAATTTATCATTAATATGTATTGAACATAAAATCAAAATTGAAGTGAGTGACATCGTTAATTATTTTGCAGCAGCTAAAGCACGAAAAGTAATCTTGTAAATATATATTTGTAATTTGATTAAGAGGGTCTTTTAATTTCTATATAGTATTAATAAATATTTAAAAATAAACTTGTGCTTTCTTATTTCTGTAAGCCCTACTTTCCTGTAATACAGGGTTATTTTTAGTCAGTGTAAAAAATATTGTGTATTGTGTCGCGAAAAAATATCAGCTGTTTCATTCATTTGGTCTCAATGACCATTTCTATGGGACAACAGAATTTTTTGAACAACAGATTTCAGAGTTGGCCCCATAATAAAAGTTGTTCGAATTTATGAGTTATGTAAAGCCAGAGTATTCGCACTGACTAAAAATAACCCTGTCTAGAGAGAACAATTTTTATGGGAGGTTGTATACAGTTATACAGCGTGTAAGGGAAACTGAACCGTGACTTCAGACCATCAATACAAACAACTTTTGTTCTGACAAACAAAACCTGCGGAAATGAAAACAAAAATATTAGTAATCGATCAGCTGATAGGTACACTTTGTGTGAAAAGTCGAAAATATTTTTTCATTTCAGCAAGCTTTGGCTGAACAAAAGCTGTTTGTGATTATGGTCTGAAGTCACCGTTTAGTTTCCGTTATGCTATCCCTACCCTAAACAACTGTTTCATTTTCTTGATTTCATTTGATGTTGATCCCATAGCAAAATTTATTTAGTTTCATAGGCACATTCATCTCTTTAGAGGATTTGCCGTTTTCGCAACACCGTGTATAACTGTAAGTGTTCAATTTTAATCACGTGCCTACTAGGGGGCGTCTAGGTCACGATTGCACACGGCCGTGACATGGGCTAGAGCCGGCGCTATGAAGGGTGTTGAGAGTTAAAGGATTGGTGTAAGAATGAACATTCTCTTCGTAATGTTTGGAAATATTGTCATCGGGAGGGAGGGAAGAGTCACTTTAACTCATCCTAAAGGTGGGAAACTTGGGATCGCCTCGGAGTACCAAAGACAGATTTTAGAGAGCAATTCATTATTCGCAGGCGTTCAAATTAAAAAAAAAACAACTGTACCACTAAGACCCGTGAACGAGTCTGGGGGTTCAGTACATGGTTGCAAGGAGGTGACTTCTCCAAGGTCACACTCAACCGCCAGATTTTTCCCCCTTTTTATGGGTACTCTATTTTTATAATATTTAATAAAGGCTGGGTGAGCCCCAGGAGGGTCCTAGATCCTATATGATCCATCTCCGGCTGCAAACAGACTAAATAAAAGTAACTGCCCGCAGCGGGATTTAAACCAGGATTTCCGGCATGCCAACTCAGTGCTCAACCACTGAGCCACTCCGCTGTCCAGGCGTTCAAATCAAGCGTTCAAATTTTTTTTTATTTCGTCTACCAACATCAGATAAACGTTTGCCATCTTATATTTTTTATCAATATGTTCATTTTTCCCTCTTGAAAATATTGCAATTCTTGTTAATATTAATTAGTTAAATGTGAAATTGTGTTAGATTCCAATATTAATAATGAAGCTACTTATTTTAGCGTTCATCATGAATCTGGTCTGCGATGGTTTTTTTTACAACTAAAATCAGGTGCAGAGGTTACAAAGGTTGAACACAATTAAAGTTTCTGGAATGGGATCCAACTGTTGAAGAGGATGTTGATACCCAATTGATTTATACCTTCTTTTTTTTTTAATTCGCTACAAAACTTTTTTCCTATGTGCTACGTTTATTGTAGCAGGTAAGGTTTCGTTTGAAAAGGAAGGAATCAAGGACATTGCATTAGTCATAAAAATTTGTATTGCATGTTTTAGAGCAACTATAAATCTGGAATGTGTACATAGAGATAGATTAATTAATTTTAAATAAATTTTGTTTCTTTTATAGGGGCAATTGGGGACTTTTGTGTAGTAGATACTAAAAGTACCATGTTGATTTTAAATATGGTCTACAAGATCCGAAAGCATGATACTAAACATGATATCCATCATAATCATATTCCAGGACCTATTCTGAGACTAAGAATTTTGAGAGCTTTTATAAAAGTATGGGCAACAGGTGCAAAATTTTGTTGAGATTTGTTCCTGATCTTTCAAACTGCTCTAATCTCTTGCCATCCACTCTCTTGAAACAATGTAAAGTTTCCTCCTAATGGGCATACATTTGTTTTTCTGAGGGCTGATTTCTATATAATTCACTGATTATTTTTCCTTGATATTGTTCTTTAGGTTATGTAATATGAAAAGGTTATTAGCAAACTTACTGAAGTATCGTCTGATTAGCCACGGCAGAATAAAACGAGGTTTAATGAAACAAACAAACAATAGTTAATAGTATTTAGGATTGTCACATGGTGAACAGTCATTTGAAGTAAAAATTGAAAAGAATATAATTTTATAAATTAATTAGATTTCCGCAAGGTTATGAGCAATCGGCTTAGTAATTTTGTACAAGAATGGATTGATATCAAAGAACAGTAGTGATCGGTAAGTTTGGAGGAAATCTGGTTTGAGAAATCTCTGTAATGGAATGTAATTATAAAAACAAAATTTGAAGAAACTTATTTTTATTTATTTTTTTATTAAGCTTAAAATATTTTACATGTCCTTCTTTTCAACTTTATTGGAGATCATAAACTAAAAATATGTGAACAATATTTTTTGGTAATACAAAGAAGATGGGGCTCTGTAAAGCTATATTTAAGTGTAATTATATAAAGTACAATTTCATTATGAAAATATAAAACACTAAAACAGACTATATAAATATTTATATGTATATATACTTATATTTACAATTTCTTTTTGTTTATATATATATATATCAAATGCTTTTAAGACATAAGTCGTATGTAAAATCCATTCAAATAATTTTTTGACCAAATTATTAAAATTTTAAATTTAAAACATTATAACAAACATTTCTGTATAACCACTTATAGTTATGTCACATATATACAATTTTTATTTACAACATACATCTATACACAATGTTTATGATTTTATTTGTTTTTTTGTTTTGTTTTTTATACTCAGACAAGAATAGTGGTCAAATAATATTTATACACACATATACAATAAATATTGGCTTCTATAAATAAGATATACATACCCTCCATTATTATTCCTAGATTGAACTATACTAAATTTAAATGACCTAAACACTAAACTCAAATGTATTTAACCTATTACATATTTACCTAGTATCACACAAGGTTCACTTAGTGAGCCATTTAGAAATAAAAATAATAACAAAAAAAAAATATCACATTTCATGTAATCTCTTAACTATCAAAGTAGTACTTTAAGTATGAGATATACAAATACATATCAATATATATGTACTTTATTACAACAGAAAATTTTAAAAATCTTGGGCACAAACAACTTTATTTTAATCCTTTTAAAAACAATTTTTTTATTAAGGGAAAAGCAAAATTAACATTTGAGGAGCAAGGATGGATTGAAAATAAAATAGAATTAGTAAGAGGTATACAAATTAAACTTACTCAACATCAAAATTTAGTCATAATGTGACCTTAAAGATATTTGACATATTTTAATAGATTTGAAACATGGCCACTAACGCTGAAGGATGAACAATGTATTAAGGTATTCGAAAATAAGGTTCGCGTAGAGTATTTGGTCCAAAAAACAAAGAGACCACTGGAGAATTTAGGAGATTACACAAAGCGGAATTGCGAAGCTAGCATCCTGTTAAATATTATTCCAGTGGTTATAGTTACTTATGATTTCAATGTTATTATTTACACCTACAAAAAAAAGAAGAAAAAATATTCCTCTCTAACATGAAAAAAATATTTGTGTGGATTTTTTCCATTGATGTCTGTAAATTACTTAAGTGACTCATTTGAGGTTTTGCTCTTCAAGATTTAATTGAAAAAGTTTGAAAGGTAAACTTTTTTTCTTTATATTCTCGATTCATTGTTGCTCCACAAATGTCTCAATCTAATGTAGCCTTATTTTTTTATATAAAATAACACAAATTGGGATTTTAAATAAATATTACATCAATTTATGGGTCATTATTTTAGAAAAAATGTTTTAGAATAATTTACACATAAATAACAATTTTCAATATACAATAACTGTCTTCTTAAATTATGGCACATTTACAAAATCCTTAGATACTTACATCTAAACAATTACAACTATAAAAACAATCTTGTCCAATTTTTTTTTTTTTTTACATAAAAAACAATTTATTTCTAACCCAAATAAAAAGAAAAATATTCTTTCTTTACTGTATCATTTGAAAGTATCTATTTTCTTCCATCAAGGAATTTAGGGATGAAGACATGTCGTTAACGACCATGTTACACGTAGTCTGAGTGGAAGAATTGGCCCAGTTCTGGCACTGTTCAACATACTCTAACGTCCTCTGATAAGCCGTCTGTCGCACCTGAGTGGCGGATAGCTCCTCCTTCGGGTCTTGGTAATAAGGAACATTGTTGGCTTGGAACTGCTGGCAGATATGTTGCTGTCCAGGGCACGTACACTGCCTTGCACCTCCCAAGTTCCCTTGCGGGAGGTTGTGCTGCAGCGGAGCTGTAGCTCCTGCTGCAGGGCTCGACAGTGGCTGGTAGCAGGCAGGTTCCAGGACCAGGTAGTTCTGTTGACCCTCACTGATTGTTTGAGGAGGAATCTAGAGAGAAAAAAAGGAATATAATTGTAGAATTATTCGAAAATATATTGTGAAATATATTCTGTACTTTATAAATAACAATGTATGCTATCTGTATATTTTTTCTTTGACATATTTAAAAATTTGAAGTTACATAAACCAATCAAGCTGACACCACTTTACAGTGCATATCATCGTCATTTCTGATTCACTGTTATTTGCGGTAACTAATTGTGCTAATAATAGTTTATGTGGAGAATTTATAAAGTATATAGCACTTAAAGGAGACATACATGAAAAAGTTGTTATAATAAATAACTATACTGATAATCTTTAACAAGTAGATTTTGGGAAATAGTTTGAAAATTAAGGAAGAAATATAGAAAGAAGGCAAATCATTATCGTGGGAATAGTTATTATTATTTAATTCAATCCATTCATAAAATATTTATTCGTGTTTCGACCAAGTTTTCAAATTCTTTGTCAACAGTTTCACAAGGCATGCTTCCTCAGGGGAAGTCTCAGATTAAGCCCTAGGAAGCACCATGTCTTGTGAAAATGTTGGCAAAGAATTTGACGACATGGTCGAAACCAGAAGAAATATTTTATGAATGGATTCAAAATATTGGCTGTGGTATTTTAAGAGAAAAGTTGTTGCCAGAACCAGGAACCTGATAGTTATTGACATTTTTTCATTCCATTACACTTTTAAATGTATACAGTGGATAAAGTATTAATGAGTGGGCATAGTAATCATTTATAATATAAATTAATCCAGATAGGCAGTTAATCGTCTTTAAAAAATAATCTAACTTTCTCAATTGTTATTTTATAAACCATGATATATATGTCAGTAGATTTTATTATAGATATAGTGATTAATGTACTAATTCTCCTCTTTTATTGTAAATATTCATGCTATGAGCTAATAACACCACTTTTTTTATTAGGTTATACTACACTATGTATTATATTATAAACTGAGTGATAAATAAGTGAGAGTTGATAGAAGCGTTATTTTAATTATGACTAAAGTATTTACCTGAGGTACCCTCTGCTGAGGGGGTACAGGATTGAACTGCTGCTGACAAGGCTGCTGAACGCTGGGACTCAGCTGGCAAGACCGAGGAGTGAGCCTTTCGTTTACTCGAGGAGTCATCCTGCCATTGGGTAATCTTGGCGAACTAGGACCGCCTTCGTGGTGTCCACCCGAGTGGTTACTGTTCTCTGCGACCTGATATTGCAAAATAGGAGAAATATTAAATTTTCATACATTAAAAAAAAAAAAAAATTGATGCAATTTACTGAGAGAAAATAAAAATCTAATATGATTTCACAAATCAGAATTTTTTTCATAGCTCATCAATACTTCATTTCTATACTTACACTAAAAATAATATTCATTATATGTAATAACAGAAAATTGATTGTAATAAAATTACATCATATCTTATTGGTTAAAAATCTGATCAATGATCAATATTTTGTAAATCCAAAACCAGCATGTTTGTAAATTAAGAAATAAGTTACTAAACCAATCTTTTCACTCCCAAAAAGTTTCTAACACACCATTTTGGCTTAGGAACAATAAAATAAAATTTCATTAATCTTAAAATTTCTTCAACATAAACAAAAGATTTACTTAACAGATGTAAGTTTTAATTTTGAAAATTTATAGGAAATTTGAAAATTTTGAACTATTCTATATTCCTTTCGGTAGCTTTTCTTAAATTTCAGTTTATTTTAAACTTGGATAGATAGAGAATTACAAATATTTTCTAGATTGCCATTATTGATGAAAAATTATTTTTATAAAAATACAGCAGCAATAAATACCTGATTCAAGTACATAACCATATCGTCAGGTAATACAAGTTTACTCTCAATGAGTTCTCCTTCTCCGACTTCGTCAAGAACTACTTCTTGATTGGGATGATTTGGCTCTGGAAGAGGATTCAAGGCTGGCAGAGTTGACCTCGGTCTTGGAGGGGGGGAAGTTACGTTTGTACCCTGACACGGTTCAGACATCCTTCTTGATTCTCCATTATCATCCCAAATATGGTTTTGGTGCTAAAATTATATAGCATAATTAGTAAAATTTCAGGCAATGTTATAATTGAAAAATAAACAAGATGACATGTTCATGTAAAAGGGACTTGTCCCAGAAGAAATAAAGACTTTATTTTTAAAATTACCTGTACAACAAGGTTGGTACTAAGTTGACTCGACCTCCTTGAGGAACCTATAGATATGGGATCATACAATGAACCATTACTTGGTCTATGAGACACCTGTAATTAAATACAAAGATTGATTAATAATTAAATAAAACAATAAATAAATAATAATTTTAAGGAAATATTTAAATTAATTAATTACTGTACCTGGCTACTCCTTCTGCTCGATTCGATATCACTCTTCATGCTTCCGTAGTAGGTACTGACTGTTGAATTTGAATCTCTTCTTATTTCAGTGTTTATGCCTCCTCCCATCTTCAAGTCTGTTATCCTCTTATTAATATCGGTCAGGCCACCACTAATAGTCCGCCTGGTACCTATAATAACGAAAGACATAATATTATAGACATATACATTAATATTATAAGATAGTATAACATAAGATATATTTTTTATTGTCTTAAAAAAATAAAATAAAAATGAATTTACCATGAATCGCAGGAAGAGGAGGAAGAGCTGGGGAGGGTTTGTTTTGCAGCTTAGCCCTGAGGTTGTTATGCCTCGCGACAGGAGGGGGAGGTGCCAGCCCAACTACTGCCTGCAAGGCGGCAGGAAGATCGTAAAGCTGTAACAAAAAATGTTAAGTTAGTTCCAGGTTTGTTCAATTAAAATGATTGAATGATTATTAACCACTATTAGTAAATTAAATAGATTTATTTAAATGAGAAAATAAATTATTTAATAAAAAAATATATACTTAGTCAAACATACATTATTGTAAGCTAGGTGCCAGACCTACAGAGTATTGGGACTTGATTCTACTTAATGACCAACAAACTCACAATATCTATATAAGGCGAATTAAAGAGAGAAAAAATAATCTATTTTAACTATAATGGAGAAATCATTTAAGAATATTTAACTTGTATAAAGATTTGTAAGTATTGATTCAAAAAATAACTGCAGGTTAAGTACTCTAAGAAAACAACAGAGTATGCTTTTTGAATAAACATGAAGTTGTAATTATAACTGGATTTTGGTAGAGGGATGTGGTAGTTTGAAATACTACCATATTGGATTGGTAATGTATTGTCAGTTAATATAATAGTTGAATCACTAGAAATTTCTTAAATACAGAAAAGTGGAAGAAAAATAAATGAAAAAGTAATTTTTAAACAATAGATAAGTATATACGTTTGTTTCTCATGACAAACATACAATAACTATCTGTTGCTCAACTTAGTCTAATTCATTAGAGACTGTTCTTTATGAAGTGAGAAAATACTTTATGAAGGCTTGTTATGATTTTCTTAATGCATTAGAAAAGAGAATTTGGAAATTCCAATAAAAATGGCGAAACTTGGAATCAAATACTCAATCTATTCTGTAGGGTTTTGGAATAAACATCAAAACGACCAACAGACTCATAAGTCAGGTTTAAATATTACTATTTTATCACTTGAATGTATAATAATAATAATAATAATAATTTGAGAACTATTTAATAAAACTTACATCCATGTCTTGAGCATCATCTGCCCAATTCTCATCCAGTCCTTGTTGGTTCCCTGCGCTGATATTGCTATCGCTGATCGGATCGTCACAGAAAGCGTAAGAGTTCGGGACAACTGAAAGAGGGCTACCCTGGTGACCTGGCGAATTCGTTTCCTAAAATATTAGGGACAAAATATTTTTAATTATTTACTTATTTGTGGAACCATAACTAATTTATAAATAAAATAAAATAACTTTTTTAAATAATTTAGAACTAGATTCATAATATCGATAATTGTGTAATGTTAACTGAACTGAAAAGAAATAATTAGGAAAACTTAGAATGATCTACTAATTATATCACAAAGATGATGGCTGTAATTTTGAATAATTAATGTAATTGTGAAAACTACACTCACCTCAGATTTGATACTTGGACTGGATACACTTGCAGTCTTCGTACTGAGTGGCTCGTCGCTTCTAGAAGGAGAGACTCCGCCACCACCGTCTTCTGATCCTCCATCTCCGCTGCCACCGATACCTTTGTGCTTCTTGTTAGCAAAGAATTCAGGACCGTGAACAGTCTTGACATGCTTCCTCAAAGAACTGGGATCAGTGTACCTCTTCGTACAACCAGGTGCTTTACAAACATAAGGTTTCTGAAATAAAATATAAATTAAGTCATTAAAATTTGGTTAAAAACACATAATGCTACTGATAATTTTAAAGATTGTCATAATATAAGGAAATATAAATTGTTATTAACTCTGTTTGATTGCTTAATATGACAATTCTTTGATGTCAATAAAAAATTGTAAGACATGTACTTACTTGGGTCAATATGTTCCAAATGTAGCTTGAAACAAACATTTTCATTACAAATTACCATGATTTTTAAGTTTTGTTCCAATGATCATTATTTTTATATATTATTATTAATAATGTAAAAATTGTAACAAAAAATCACAGTGTATATTTTTGATAGTTAGCTTCAATTTATTATATTACAAAAATTCCCTCAATAATTCCACTTATTTTTATTAATTGTTTGTTATTATTTTATTTTCAAATATGTTATTTTATATTTTTAGATATCAAATTGTTGGAATTTATGTGCACTATTTTTGAATGTTAAAGTATTAATTTTAACATCTTAAGCTCCATAGCTAAAAAATTATATATTTTAAATATTTCATTTTTATGATTAAATAAATCGGTAATGAGCAATAGGTGTCTTTTGATCGGTAGAAGTTTTTAATTTGCTGAATGTAATTCTATTCTGTTCAAGCATACTGCTCTTAATGCTTATTTGTATTTTTTTCAATAATACAGCTTCAAAAGTTAGTAATAGTTAAATTTACCATATAATTACAGTAGTTATCAGTTAATTTTCTATACATTTAATATAACCGATAGTTGAACTAACCTCATTTGAATGAGTTCTGTTTTGATGCTTTGCTCTATCGGAAGCATTACTGAAAGCCTTGCTGCAGCCTGGATATTCACAAGTGTAAGGTTTCTCTCCTGTGTGTGATCTCAAGTGAGTCTTTAAATTTTCCAACCTTGAGTAAGCCTTTCGACACCCTTCAAACTGTAAACAAAAAAGATAAAATTTAAAATGAAACAAAAAATATATTACATATGTTACGATTAAGACTAAAAACGAGAATAACTTACGGTACACTTATGTGGCTTTTCTCCAGTATGCCTCCTCATATGAACGACAAGCATATATTGAGCCTTAAACGGTTTTTCATCTCTTGAGCAATCTTCCCATTGACAAACAAATGACTTTTTATTGGCATTTATATGATCGTTGTTTATGTGCTGAAACAATTTGAAAAAACAAATTTATAACCCATTGCAGTGATTAAACATATAATGAATTAATGACTGAATATTAATTAATATATTTGTATTCTAGGATTCATACATACATTTACAAGATTCCTTTGAGTTGGAAATTGAAGGCCACAATGCTTCCAATGGCAATCGGTTGCAACAAAGTCCCCAGGTTCAGATTTCATAAGCCTGCTTTCTTCTTCAGTCATCGTTCTCTCAGCCTTCGAAGACTTTTTATTAGCTCCTTCAGCATCATTGTTTATTACTTTTACTTCAGTCTTCTCCTGAAATCACATGATATTTTATGGTACAAAAAGAATATAAAAAAATTTAAGAAAGATAAAACTAATTTAATAAAATATGCTTCTTTTAATACACTTCATTATTATTTGAAAATATTTTAAAAATTCACTGGTTGTATTTACAATGTATTCTGGTATAATGGTTTCTATTAAATGCCTTGCGGAAAAGATAAGAAAGTGTTCAAAAGATCTATGAAGATGAGCTCTCTACCATTTACTTTGAGTAAAGTCAGCTCTGAAGAATAGATTCTAGTTCATAAGCGAAGGCAATATCAGTAGAAGAAACTCAGCAAATAATAAAAGGCAACATCGAAATGCGCAACAGTTCATGAGGTGATATTGTGTAAGATGAAAATGAGATATTGGTAAGTGGGAAGTAGCTGTTGACGAAGCAATCAACCAGAAGAATATGGTGTAAACATTCAGTAGATCTCTTTAGTCTTCAGCCATTCTAATGAAATTTATTACGATTATAATTACTTTATCAGCCTTGCCAATAATGACTTCCTAAAAGAAATTTCTTTATTTAAACATTTACAAACAAAATAAATATTTACCTCAGCCTTTGTAGCTTCTGGTTGCAGAGGTTGGAAGGTGCCTGGAGGTTGAGGAGTCAATGGTGGAAGCAAACCATTAGATCTGAGGAGATGAGCCTGTATTTGTTGTAAGTGAGGACCCATTCCGGGATGGTGCATGCTTAGGGCTGGGCTCAGGGTGCCTGTAATCATTTTTATACATTACATAAAGTTGTAATTTACCAATAATTGAACTTAAATAATAATAAAAAATATATAGAACAGATAAAAGAATTGTTGTAGAAGCTAAAATATTATGATTATTTTTTCAAGGTGTTTATTCTGAATCAAATTTTTAAAATCTATCGGTGGCAGACTGTAAATATAAATGTAAGAGTTTGAAACACTATTTTAAATTATTTTGTAATACATGAATCTTACCTGCCGAAAGATGGCCATAGGAACCACTCGCAGCACTCGAACTTCTTGAAGCATTGACGATTGAGACGAGCGAATTTGGGGAAAACCTTATCATCGAGTTGAGATCTAGATCAGAATAGGGTGAAGCTGAGAGAGCTCTTTTCCTTGACTGCCGAGGAGGTCGAGGGCTTGCCAAACGACTGCCTATTTGGTTAATTAGAAATTTTTAATCAATAAAAGTTACATTAAATGATCAAATTTCTGTAATTAAATTGTTTATAAATTACTTACTCTCGAGTGGAAATGGCAGTTCAGAACTAGTTAGAGTAGAAGGTGGCTGTTGAAGATCTGTCAAGGTACAACCTCTAGGGGTGAGGTAGTCTCCATGCAGGCCTAACCCTAAAGAAGAAAAAATATAATAATTAATTATATTATCATAAAAGACAATTAGATGTTAAAATCTAAGAAAAATCAAAGTTGAGAAGCGAGGAATGGTTGACTGGATGATGTAAGGAAGAAAATAGTTGGGGGTGCAGTCAAATAAAACACTAAATAAGTGGATACTTATTTAGTGTTTTATTTGACTGCACCCCCAACTATTTTCTTCCTTAAAAATCAAAGTTATTTTGTATGATTACTTTTTATTGATTAGATGTTGAATACAATGTTCCATATAGTAGTGATATTTAAAAAAAAGTTAACAATGAAGCAAAAATCAAATTGAAATTTTAATATTAATCAGAAAATTTTTAATTGAATCCAATCCCTGTAAGGCATATGAACTATTTTTCCATGACAAGAATATTACTGACTTAAATGGTATGAATGAAAAAAAGTATCTTTGTTATTTAATTTTCCTTATGTTATATTATTAGGTTATAAGACCTTAATAAATAAAAAAAACTAGCAACATATGCTAGTTACATAAATTACAAAAACAAAGTTCCTTCAATAATTGAGAAATTTATGATTCATTATTATGAACAAAGAGGAGATATCTGGTAGCAAGTTAGAAAAACAATGAGCCCACATCACTCCATCATATCCTTCCTGCTCTAAGCTATTGTCCTCAACGGCTCGGCCCTACGGTCCTTGTCTTAATAATGTTTACAAATATTTCTGAGCTATATAATGTGAGTATGTATAAAAAGAAATATGCGTGTCTACAAGTACTGTTAGTTTCTGTAAAATGTGGACATTTTTTTTTTTAAATAACACACATACTTTTAACTCATTTCTGGGTTCAATCCTACATCTTTCAAACCCAAGCGCAGGCTGGTGGGTGAAGAGGTAAAACAAACATTCGTTGGCCCAAACATGTGCAACAGATCTATACCTGTGTTTCTGCATGCAGGCCAAATAATACGAGTTAGTTATGAAAACTTGTATTAGATAGCGCACCATATCAACCTTACTTTTGGATACACTGGATAAGACGAATTTATTTTTGTGGGAGCCACAAAAGATTCACTTCTGGAGCAGTGTCGACTGAGGATACATCCATCTTATTATGTTATCGAGTCCTAAATAGTTAATGATGTAGATTTATGAATAGATATATGTTGATTACTTACCATGCAGGGATGTCGTCGGGCTGGTATGGTGAAGGGAGGAATAGAGTTCCATGTATGGGTTGAGGCGGTATGGTGGGTAGTCTGTGGGGCCTAACCGGCTACGGCTGAGGAGGAGGTTCAGATCACCTCCCCCGGACCCCAACCTGCAACAGAACAAGGGGAAACTGTTAATTATTATATTATATTAAAATCATAAGAATACATAACTATGTATTAAGAATTCATATATTATTCATAAAGAAAATAGAGGAAATTATAAAAAGAATATTGAGCAACGAAGAAAGGGTTGGGGGTGCGTTCAATGAAGTGAACACAAATAAGCCAAACATATTTATTTTGTGCCAACGTTTCGACCCAGCTTTCACACCATTCCTCAGTCCTGAATTATCTTAATTGCATTCTCTTACGGACTTAGGTTCAGGTGGTGATGCTTCCATCCACGTATCCCGTTTGCAAGCAGCGATTGGTGCTGTTTTTAGTTTTGTTTCATCATTGAAATTCTTGGAGTAATGTTGCTATCTCAGAGTAATGCTGCTATAGACTATTAAAGTTTGGGCTGTTAATGTGAGATATGCTGCCTTTGATCGCCATTTATGTGATTCGCAGTGTGATACCTGAAGTGACGAAGCGTAGACTAGATAGTTATTTTCCAGGCTTGAAGCTTTGTATTTTTCCTTTTCCACTCTAATATATGTATGCATTATATACATTATATATATAATCACGTGTTAAAAAAAATAAATTAATAGTTGTAAAATTATACAGACCCCTGTCTTCGTAGATTTTTCTGTTTTTGATACTACCTCTGATAAAAACGCATCCTGACCATTTCCTACATTCATGGACCTCAGGATATTTCCTAAATAATTATTTTCATTTTTCAGGAATTTATAATATCTTCGAGAAAATGGTCCAGGGGAAGGTCAAATTAAATTCTTACAAATTAAAAAACTATTTATCTAATGAGTGGTTTGTAATGAATAAATGGTTACAAATAATATAATTATACATATATTAGCTACAAATTTCTATGTTCATTAATCTAATAAAAACAATAATTAAATATCTTGAATAATAATTAGTCCATAAATATTATGGAAGAACAAACAGGCCCGGATGGAGGTCTAAATAAGTTCTTGAATATTAAGAAAGATTTTATTAAATATTTAAAAATAATTTTTAACAATGTTTTATTCAAAAACTATAGTATAGCCCAGTGATAACCAAAGTGTGCGCCAGGGCTCTCCGGGGCGCCGCGAAATATTCAATTAACCCTAGAAAGATAACCATATTTCACTGTACACTAAAGATAAACATACGCCGTTTCGACGTGTGTATGTTTTAGTGCAAATATTTCTGACATTATATATAATATGTTTAAAAATATGATTATTTATTTTATAAATATACTTGTGTTGCAGATAAATGAAAAACATTTGGTTCATTTAAGTACTTATTTAAAAAATACTTGAGACAACAAAAGGCGGTTCTCTTTACCCTAGAAAAGTCCCAAATTCGTTTACGTCGGTACGTAGGTTATCTTTCTGGGGTTTAACAACTCGACAATATTACTGAAACAGTTGAAACTAGATATTTTATATTATCTCAAGAAAAATACAATAGTAAGTATATGTTTTTAATTTTTCAATGTTAATGAGCTGTTGTTAATCGCTGTCGTTTTTACTGGGTAATCGCTTTTAAAGAGGAAATTTTTCCGATTTTTCAACTAAGTCAAAAATTTAGAAAAATATCTGATGTATTAAGGGCGCCGCGGAAAAAAATCGATTATTTAGCGAGCCGCAAACCAAAAAAGGTTGGGAACCTCTGGTTTAACCTATGATCTCACCCAATACTCTAGGATCAAAATAATAAAATCCTCGGTTTTGAGACATGCCATTTCCTTTTGAGCGAAAATGGCGGTCTCAAGCCAGTGCGGTGACAGGTACTCGTTATAGAACCCCTTCCTTGTTATACCTGGGCAGACGAAATTTAGGGCTCCAACTGTACCATCGTCGTACAGTAAGTAGCGTTAAATGAATAAAAAGAAAATACATGTAATAGTAACAATGTTTCCTCAGGGCTGCGAGTGTATTTAGACAGAACATGAATATTATAAATCTATTTTTAAACGATTAATTGATGAAGGTCTGGATAGGATCATTAACCGGCATGAGCTTATCCAGAAGAAGAAAGAGGATAATTATGATATTATGTATCATTAACTGTGTAATACTGAAATTTGAGAGAAATTACTTCTAAGATCGTTGTTGTGTTAAACATTCCTTGGTAATTGGTCCCTCATCCTGTACTGATCGCATTTTCCCCAGTTCGTTACCACCTTGCAGACGACTGGAGTGGAGACAGAAGAGAATATGATGTCGGTGCCGGGGTTTATTGTGGAAACATTTATGGCCATTGTAAAGCGGCCGACAAAGAGAGAAGCTTTTCACAACTAATTGACACATCCCACTCCCTTCTCTCTTCTTTATTGGGCCCTTTCTTATTGTGTCTGTCTGTCTGTCTTCTCTTTCCCTCACACACACACTGCCTCTCTCTTACGGACACTTTTGTTTTTATACCAGCTCCATTTCGGGGATAAAATTTATACTATAATTTATATATTAGATATATATAGAGAGAAGTTGCTAAAATTATAATAATTATTATTTAACTAAAAAATGTCACAAATTTCAAGTTAGCTGTTTGAAAAATCATTAAAATATCATTAAAAACATAACTAAAAACAATGAATTTCTGAATATTTAAGTGTTATTTTATCAGCTAACTAGTTTGTTAGGTTCCTTCTGTATAATTTTATTTTTATTTTGTACAGTCGAACAATTATTATTCGAGATACTTAAATATTACTTTTTATCACTTTAATAAACAGAACAAATTGTAGCTAAAGACTTGTAACACTTATTTAGACATGAAGATTAAGAAGATCAAAGAAAGACAAGTTGAAGATGAACATAACGAGAAGTCGAGAACTGTTTATTTATGTAAGTGAGGCTAGAGAGACCACGCCGATTTTATTATTCATGCTTAATTCATAAGCGCCCCGCGGATTTACGAGGGGTCCTGAGTCGATTCCCGCGCCCGAGACAGAATTATTTTCCTGATAAATCATTTGAGGAAAGCGAAGCGAAGCGGTAGACCTGGCAGGGATAATTCCTTAATGTTATTAATACCGAGCCCTACACAGCTAATATTATCGCCCTGTCTTCTTGTTTTAGTAACCCGAGGAGGTCTCGGCATATATATTAATATATTTTACAAGTCGGGAACACCGGAATCGAGTTGTTTATGAAATTCGCATTCCATAAGATAGAGAAGAAAATTATTTCTAATATACATAAGCCTATCTGCACGAGCCTGCTTAACAAAGTTACATCTAATAAACAACTTCGTAAGCTCTTAATTCAATCGTGAAAACCTTACATTATTATCATTAAAAAGAACAAAAATGGATAAGAATTTACATTTTGATGGTTTACTTTTTTTGAGCTCAGGCAACATAGAATTTAATTCAGAGTACCTGTTCTACAACTACAAGCATGTCTTGTTAGAAGCATATATTTAATATAGTAACTTTATTAATATAAAAAAAAAGAGATTAAGAATTTACATTTTGATATGTATATTTTTAAATCCTCATGATATAATTTAATTCAGAGGGCATGTCCATCAACTCTATGTATGTCTTCTTAGTAGCACCATTTAATGGAGTAACTTTAAAAATATAAATATTGAAAAAAATAAGAGTTAACATTTTGATATTTTTTCAGCATCGGCAATATAGAATTAAATTCATTAATTAATTTAATTAACTGCTTTTATGTCGTGTTAGTAGCATTATTCAAGAAAGTAAATTAATAAATATTAAAAAAACTTTATCCCTTCAACCCATGAAAGGTCGTGGGTTAAGTAGGAAGAAAAGACTATACCGCTTCCGATTCAACGATTTTGCAAGGAGGTGATTTGTCCGAGATCATGCTCAACCGCCAGCGTTTTCCCCCCATTAAGTAAGCCTAATTATATTTATAAATAAAAAATATACAATAAATAAATAATTTATTTATTTGAAATAAAGTATTGCATTAATTCAGAATTTTAATATAAATACACTTGATATCTTAGTTTGTTTGTTTAATCATTGAACTGAGTTTATTGTTTTTTATACTGAGATTGTATTTCATTAAATATAAAATATATGTATGGTTTAAGTAATAAGGGTAATCAAATAATATAAACGAAGGGACAACAATTAGTTACAATTTTTTTAAAAAAAATCCTATTTATCAACAAATTAATTTTATAAAATAGTTAATCTTAATTATTAAATGTGGAATTTTATAGCTGCACATTGAGCCACGTCATCAAAAATGTCATTAAAAATATCTAGAAAGTAATAAAGTCAAATGTAAAATAAAGTTTTAATTTTACAAGTTTTACTATGCACCAGTTGCTTTAGAAAAAAATTAACATTCAAAGTTAATTAAAGTATATACGCCATTAAAGTTCTAGAATTTAGTTAGGTAAACAAAGATAATCGGGAAGCATATTAATAAAAAAACTTAAAAAAACTAACAACAATTTCCTCAAAATTAACCAGACCTTGTTAAAATAACTGGAATACCTGTAGAAAAAACAAGGAAGAACTGTCTGATATAGACACGTCTTTGTACGATCGAGTTCTAATCCAGTAGACAGGAGAGTGGAAATTCAAATTCAAAAAGAGTTCAACATTCGAATAGCTTCCGTAGTATTATGGCTTTAAATCGAATAGAGCGTGTGTAGAAGAAAGATAGAGATAACTAGAGAGAGTGTGTGTGTGTGAGAGAGAGAGAGAGAGAGAGAGAGAGAGAGATGAGAACAGGCCGGACAAGATATCGAGAAGAAGCAATAAAATGCCCCAATATTATAGGCACAACGACCTGAGTCCAATCTTAAATCCCACACATTATTACGTTATTCGGTTTTATTTATTTTCGAATAAAATGTTTCAAAACAGAGGAACACCGTTGAAGAATTTTATCGACATTAATAAAATCCAATCTAACATAACTAATAATCCTATATACGAACTATTTTCTTTAAAGCGTGTTATTTGAACCCTCGCTCTGTATAAAAATTAAAAATAAAACGTAAGCTGGTATTTTAACTAGGAAAAATTAAGGCAGAACGAACATGAAAAGGAGGTGAATAAGTCGTTAAGTCGAATTTTGTCCATCAACTTTATATGAAGAAAGCGGATTCTTATCTTTGGCAAGAAATGGAGTAATAATATAAGAAATAACTCCATTTGAAGCTAATGGCCGACTAAGCCGCTTATCCAATACGAAAATGACACGATTCATCTTCCTTATGTGTAATTAACTGAGTCCGGAATGAATTCAACTTAGCCACTTATTTACCGGGGCTGAAGTTGTAATGATCACTGTTTGTGGGAGTCTTTGCTACATAGCTCTGATACTTAAATTAATATTAATTTTATAATTTTTTTAACCATTGCAAATTCATACACAGCCTTAAATATATCCACTAATAAAGATAACTATTGGATTTATGAGGGGAAAAACGACATAAACAGCAAAAGCGTTATTCCTTTGTCAGATCTATCTGCTATAGGAATGAATGACATTTTTAAAAAATACAACATATTAATAAATATAGAGTTACCTTTGAGTGTGGAAAACCGTTTTATTTTCAATAAACAAAAATCTGACCTAGAAAAGACAAGACTCTCCAGAATACGTATTAAACTATAAATAAGTTGCTCCAAAATTTATTTTTAATTATTTTAATAAATTGAAATGTGAGAGTACAGCATCGAGTATATTTAAAATATATAAATTATCACTCATTACTGATTAGAGAATACTAAAAAAATATACAAAACATTATAGAAATGTTTACTGACCAAAATGTATCAGTGGGGTCAAAATGTATCAGTTGAAATTTGTAAATCTAAAATTGTCCCGGTTAAAATACTGTCTTTACTAACATACAAGGGAATAAGAAATAATATATATATTTGTATCAGAGTAATAAGTATTTGTGAACATGCTAATGAAAATTATCCAGTTGAATAATTATCTTAGTATCGACTAAGAATCGAAGGGGGATGGACCAGTGTGCGGAGTGCTGGGTTGTTATGCTATATATGTCCCGGGTATAAATTCAGCTGAGGTGGATAACATATTTTATCTTATTATATTTTATATTTTCTCACTGTTAGGAGATGATTATAATAATTATATAGTCTTGAAAAATAGTCAAAAGGAAGTTTATCTGAACTGAATCTCAAGAACTGAAAGTACAATTTATATACACATATATATATATATATGTACATAATTTAATAGGTATTATATGGAATGAGTGAGGACCATTTGGTAAGGCATTCGGGCCGAAGGAAGTGATTAAAAGGAACTCTTTCAGCACCACATGGGCCAGATGTAAAAAAGGGCTCCTGGCAGAGGTTCAATTCTCCTCCCTGTCATGTCCTGTATCCTAGCACCCTAGCACCCTCTCCGTCTCTTTCAACGGTTATAGAACTGGAGGAGATGTCCCGATCTTGTCTCTTAGTAGGGTAACGTGGCTGTCGATGGTATAGCCGATGAAGGAAATGTGGGTCAATGGGCATTATTATATAAGCTTGTAATGCTGTTACTTATATAGCCATACCATGTAACTTATATTATGTTATAACTCTAGAAAATGGGAGTGAGTGGAGTTATGGCAACCTCGAAGAGAACGAACACAAAAATGATCAGCGAACTCAATCGAATGCGTCAGCCTGCCAAACTTATTTATCATTTTTAAAATTTATTTTTTACTTTTTTTTTAAGTACTTAATAAATTACTCAAATGGTAGTTTTGGATGTAGAATCCTTCAGTAAAAAATGAGTCCATGATTGTTTTTAGATATGTACTACATTGAATACTACATTTGCATCCCCGGTGAATAAGTACTTAAGTCGAATTTGGTCCCGAGTGAGTTAGCTTTACTGAGTGAAGCGGATTCAGGTCAGTCTTGTGGTTTTTGGCTTGAAATGGAGTCGTAATATAAGCAATAAATCCTATTCGATCTAATGCTAGACTTAGCCCCAAATTCACTACGAAAATGAATTCACCGCTTCCATAAGTACAAGAAACTAATTTTGGAGAAAATAAATGTATTCACGAGAGCTGTAGATTTAAGTATTGAGTTCTAGAAGTAAAACGATCGATTTTAGATATAAAAACCAGAAACATAATGGTTCCAAGTTAAATAGTATATATATATATTGTGTAACTTGTTTCGAATTTAATACGAAATATAAGTTATATATATAAACAAGTTTGGTAACAAAAAAACCCGCAATGAATAGAAGGTGCATGAATTACCCTAATATAATTTACAAAATTCTTCGATTTAAGAACAAATTTTACCTGAACATTTTTCTATAGTAGAGGCAAAATTAAATTTAAATATATTAATTATTAGTAACTCTTCTTAACTAGTGTTTAAACGAGAATAACGAAAATGGTATTAAGAAATGTGCACAAAAAGATAAAAGATAAACTAGGCATCAAGACGTGATTAGAAATGGAGTTATAAATAAATAATGAGAAATGGTTGACTAGAAACCAATTCTATCACAACGATTTGGCCTGTAATGCATACAGTGATAAACTTGGCTGAATTCTCAAATTTATTGGCGGTTTGACATATTTATAAATCAAACAACCGTTTGATATATAAATATTGACACAGTTTAGTGGCAAATGTAAATAAAAAAAATATATATATATATTTTCTAGAAACGTAAAAAGGTTGAATTTTAAGACATACATAAAATTTAAACTCCTCAAAGATGTTCCTGACATAAATAAGATAAAATATAACTCTGACATATGATTTCTGTAAATTAAAAATAAAAATACGAAGGAATATAAAAAATGTTTTAAATACAAATGAAATGAAGAAAACGGTTTTTGGAAAGGCGGAAACCAGTTCAAGAAATGGGAACATCCAAAATTTCCGGGAAATTCACATTTGCAAGATCATTCATTGGCTCTTTAAAAACCAGTCATAAGATGTGAGCACTTAAATGCACGTAATAAATTGTAACAGAGACAGGCCATAAAGGAGCTATAATAAAATAAAATAAATATGATATAAAACGAGATGAATTATTCAAGATGTTATCTCAGTTAAGAGTTTAAAATTTTATATTTTATGAATAATAAAAGTTTATTCAAATTTTTTGTAAGCTATAACCTTTTAACAATGGGTTAATTTTCTTTTAATGATTTTAATGTTCCTTTAAAATTTAAATGTTATTAAATTCAATATTTAATTTATTTATGGTTCATTTGCTTTAATTTTTTTTTTGGCAAATTCTTATTATTTTATGTGTTTTATTTTAATAACAAGAACTTACTTTTTGGTTGATATTTATTTTTAAGTACTCATGCAAATGATTTTTTTATATAATCGACTAGCCAGATATATACTTTTTTTAAAATTTAATTTATTGATATTTACAATTATAATATTATTATAACAAGTAAATTTGCTAATATGTACAATATGACATGAAAAACACTTGTGGAGTAGGTATCTAGTTTGGGCCAAATCAGTAACATATGGGATATTAAGATCATGATGGATGAGTTTGTTTGTGACATAATAAGGAGCATTGAGGATTTTACGATGGATTTTGGATTGTAAGGATTGGATACGAGAGGAATTGGATGGTTTAATAGAGCCCCAAAACAGATATATACTAGATTATTATTTTACACATTTGTAAAGGGACCTTGTCCCAGACCAAGATTATTGTTCTAATCTACTCTATTTTTATATCATTATTATGTAGAATCATTTTTACTGTTAATTATTTAATTAGTTATTATCGTATTCCAACAAATTACTAATGCTTTTAATAATTTTCCATTGTTTGTAATTTGGTAATACAACTTTTCTAACAGAGTTATCAACCTTTTATATTACTGTTTTATTTTCATTGAATGAAAATTAAATACTTAATCTCTAATCATAGATTTGATCGTTAGTACAAGGAGATTGCAGTTAAATGATCCATTCAATTAAACAAGAGGTTAATGGAGCTTTCAAGCTAAACATTATTGAGATGAGAAAGTTAAGAAGAGAGGACTTGCATGCTCATAATTAAGTTGATGATATTAAAAGCGAATTTTAACTTAAAGAAATGTTAATTGTTGTAGCGTCAATGATAATATTTCTTGTATAAAACAAAATACAAAATCTTTTTTATTTTTACAATGAAGCAATAAAATTCACATTTTTATGTAAAAAAGTTGCTCTCAATACATAATAATTGTTTTTATAGGAACAAGATGTTAATGATTCCATGTTTTTTATTAACATTTAAGTAGAATTTAAGTTTTATTTTACCTAGAGCTGCTTAGAAAAAAAAAGACCCACGTCAATGAGTTTTATTTAATTTTATTAGGATGAGAATACTTTTGTAACAATTACTAATTTTATACGTTTCAACTAAGGTTTAATAAAAGAAAACACGTTAATTTTTTTAACCATAATTTATAACCATCTGTATTATGTTTATAGTTTATATGCTAGATGAGAAACAATTCACAACTTATATAGCAAACAATTTTTAGGGGGGGGGGCAAAACACCTTCCGGTATTATGTATGATGATTAGATATATTATTTTTCAACTGTTGCATTTTAATTTGGAAGCATATAAATTTAACTTTATTTGCTTTAATTAATTATAGCACTTCTATATTCTATAACTATTTAAAGGATCATGAGACTTAAACGATGGATTTATTCCAACATCTGGTCAGAAGTACCTAAAGGCACGCGAAATACATTTTATTAAAAACACTTAACTGTGCATCTTCTGACACTTCCCTGCGCATGTGCTGTAATTGTTGACAAGATGTTGGAATGAACCGAATAAAAAAGAGTTCAATAATCAAGGAGGGGGTATACGTAGCTCCACTCTTTCTTACAGTCGTCTAAAATACAGATATATGGATGATGCATACAGACACATAATACAGTGGTACATATTTGTGTTATATAATGCTTCTAATAGTTATTCATTGATAGAAACCAAAATAGGAGATGAAGATCGACAGTCAGAATCGACTGCTAACACATGAGTTGGTGCCATGGAGCAAAAACGATACTAATTATGTTTATATAGGCCCCTGGGAGCTCTACACAAATGGCCACCACTTGTACGACCTGGCGGGGAAAAAATTTAAGCCTCTTCATCCGAGGCGTGCACCGGCTGTCTATTGTACTCTGAAATGTTCGTTATATAATGACAGGTTATTTTAAGATTTAATGGTTATAACCAATAATTTCCAATCAAATTCTTAATATAATTTACTAATAGTAAGGAAAAGGGCAACTCTGTCTGTAGAGTGGGAGTTGCTAAGGTGAAGGTTCCAGGCTCAAACCTGTGACGTATCAATTGTTTAATCTCTTAACCCTGTGGGATCTATAGCTTCTGAGGGCTCACCTAGCTTTCACGAAGTGAGTACACGTAATTAGGGGAAAAACCTAGCGGTTTTT
Source organism: Troilus luridus (assembly GCA_964056705.1). Lineage (NCBI taxonomy): Eukaryota > Metazoa > Arthropoda > Insecta > Hemiptera > Pentatomidae > Troilus > Troilus luridus. Next base: position 91,540,261 of record OZ057415.1, on the reverse strand, counting down.
ACTGACTTCGAATTTCCCTACCAGTTCTTGAACAGTTGTTCTTTGGTTTTATTCCATCAAAGCTCGGAAAACAAAGTTATCAAGGGTAGAACTTCTTCCAAGGCCTTCTTTGTCTTCAAGGCTCATGTTTTCCTCTCGAAATCTTTGGAACCACCGTTGAACAATGCTGTCACTTAAACTGCCTTCGCCATTTGAGCCCCCGTTCCGACCGAGTTAGACCTCGTAAAACAAAATTATGCGAAAATCACACTTTGACATCTTAGTAAAGGCTGAATTATTTCCAAATAGCAAAATTTTACTGAGGAAAACAAACGTGTTAGTTTGAAAGAGGATGTTTTTAAAGTCAAAAGTCGAGGAAACAAAAACAGATTAATATTTGGAGGGGTATTTTCAAGAAATGATAAAATCCTGCATTATTTTTCGGACAACCTAATAACATGAGCAAGTCGTTTCTAGCTAAGTAAAATGACAAAAAAAAATTAAAGTGGAACAATCTGTATTGACCCTCCGCCGCAACAAAAAAAAAAAAAGCCTGCATCACTACAACTCATGAAGGCTATTAGTTTCAGGACACGGTAGAGACTGTGCTATTTTTATGCCAACGGTTGTTCAGGAAGTTGTTTGGCCTAGACCAGGCTCAACTGCCAGTTTTTCCCCAATCGAGAGAACCCACTTTGTAGGTTTTTACTCCAATTATTTATATTCCCAAAATATAACTAAAGTATAAGATGACGGCTTAGTAATATAAGAGTAATCTATATAAGACTTCCCTTCAAAGAATATTTGTTATTGTATGTCTCGATTCATAATTTTTCGAGTTCCGATATAAGAAATAATGGATTTTTTGTTTTATAAACTACTAACAAATTGTAAATAAATTTATGTAAAAGTGTTTTGTGCTTATTGAAGATTTATTGCCAGAGCGGTTCTTTTGAAGTTGAGACGAGACTGGTTTGGGAGGAGGAATTCCAACCTCCCTGCAACAACATTCCTAACCATTCTCCACAATCTCTGTCTTTCATTTATTTCCATTACGGATGTTTTTAATGAGTTTTAATTATATTATTATGGAGATGGTTGATCAAGTATAATTTTAGTTAGTATCAAGTGGATCGAAGTATAATAGAAATCGATTGATTGCCTCCAGTGCTTCTTAGAATCTCAAAGCGTGCATTCGATGCCCAAGAGCTTAATTATGGAGGAGTTATATTGGACTTTCATAACTTGATTTCGGAACATCACGTAGATAAACAATTTAAGAGATTATTTAAAAAAGAAAGAAATGTTTTCTGACCACTGGAAGAACAGCGTCTTAGATGGATGAATGGCGTAACGGTGGATACCCAGCAGATCTCCAGTCCTGGACTCCAGAGGAATGGTGGAGTCAGGGACTGGAGATCTCCAGCCTAACAGCGTGCAGACTGGCAGAGTAGGGCCGAGTACAGTAATGGTCTTTTCAGAAGCCATAGGAAGATGAAGGAGATGGAAGAACAGTAACGTAGAGACATACGTAACATATATGTGGAAGAAAATGGCGGACCATTTATTGATTGCCCCGGAGGTAGAGGTTAATAAATTTCTCTTAGAGGTGGAGAATTGTTTATAAATTAGCCAAAGTTTCGGCCTACTTTGCAGGTCTTCTTCAGGGCTAAATATGCAAAATACAGACAATTGAAAATTAAAAAATAGTAAAAAAATATAGTTAAAATTGCTAAGCATAAACTATAATATAAAGTAGGTATACATAACATATATAGCATATATAACATATAAAGCATAAACTGTACGAGTTCAAAACAAAAATTAACAAATTATTGCTTAATTATGTACTGATTCATGACATAACACTGACTAGAAAAACAGTGGATTATCGAAGTCCATTCGGTTTACGAAAAATTGTTTCAAATTAAATTGTAAATACTAGAAAATCATTTATTTCTATCTGATTATTCCATCATCAGTATCTATAAGTAAGAAATTTTGATGAATTTATCAAAGGATTTATTTTTTTCGGACAGCTGAAAGCCTGTAATTTCACGAATATATGTATGACCAATATATTTAAACACACTAAGTACGAATATAACTAATTTTTTAATGTGTTCAGACATTTCGACCAAAGTTTTTGGGCTTAATCGTTCTTGAGGGATTTAAAGTCAAGTGCCAACTGAAATGTTGATATGTGCTTATTATTGTGCAATTATTCTTAAAAATTATTAATGGATAAGTAAAAATTGGTGGGTATGCGGTTAATAAATTTAAAAAAAAACTATACCACTTCAACTCATGAAGGGCCCTAGGGTTTGATAAATGATCGAATGTAATGTTTCTAAGACAACGATGTTCAAAAAGGTGATTTGTCCGACATCACTCTCAACCACCAAGTTTGCCCCCAATTAAGGGTACACAATTTATAAAGACTGTGAGCCCCATTTAGTACCTGCAGATCTCAAAGGATCTATATATGACTGACTGTAAACGGAATAAATAAGATCTGCCATTCGAATATGAACCCGGACCTACACACTAACCCGGTTCCAATAAAATTAAACACACTATTAAATTAATTATTTATTGTATGGCAATGTTTTGGTAGTCGAGGACTATATCAAATCCCGATCGATTTCTACTTTTTTATTACATATGCCAGTTTCCACAACAGCTGAAGTATTTAAAAAAAGTATTATTATTTATTAGTGCCTTTAAAGATTAAAGCTCTTCCGGATTTTAAACCGGAAGCCAGAACGCTTGGGTAAAACCTCCTCTTTCAGTAAGTTATCCTTCTATCCTTCGCTACACTTTGCGGAGGAGGTCACCGATCCAAGTGCTGTCCACTACTGACCTATAGAGACATCGCTGAGCTGGCTAGGTGTTAAAAGAGAGCCGGGCTGTGTGGTCCCTGATTGGCGGATGATTGGAGCCTATCGGACCACGTCCCGCGCAGAGCCCTCATTATCCCTATTACTCCTCGGATACCTCCCAGATCTATCTCCAGGGTCCTCTCATCCATCGGCGCTGTAGCAATCACCATCCTCCTTGATTATACACTTCCCCTCTCCCGATACCGATACCGCCATTATATCCCTCCCTATCTGCTCCATCAATCCTCCTGATAGAAATGTATTTATCCACGGAGGGATTTCTCTTCTGTAATGTGCCGAAGGGGAAACACTTCGCTATTAATCCTGTTCCTTTAATTAACAACTTTCTCTTTTGATGACCGTCCCTTTATTGATTGAAGCTATAAAATATTGCGGTAAAACGAGCCACGACGACCCATAGGCTGAAACTAGGCCAACCGAATCATTTTAAACATTTTAGTGCTTAGCATTCGATATGGCTCTAATGGGCGATTCCTAGCGACCCTATTTTGCATCTGCAAGACGTCTTATATATCTGATTTTATTTACTTATATCAATATGTAATCGTTATGAGGATCAGCACGGCCACTTAACGTGTCGAAGGTCTCTGGTTCAAATCCGGCTGTGGTTGATTATTACATAATCTGTTAACAGCCGGTGCTAGATCCTAAAGGCTGTAAAGACCCTCCTGGGACTCACCCAGCATCTATAGAGTGGGTACAATTAATAGGAGGAAACCTCGCGGTTGAGAGTGATCTCAGCCAAATCACCTCCCTGCACATTGGATATCCTAGAAATAATACAGTACCACTCACTGAACTCGAAGCTCTTCAGGAGTTTAATGGTAGAGGCTACAGTTAGCTTAGTGCGTAAAGTACATTCAAGTATGCTTAACAACTTATAGAATTTATTAAGTTATATTTTGAAAGTGCATTCAGTTAAGGTCATCCGAACTAATTGTTGGTGAGAAAATAATTAGTATTTTATTAAAATTATTGTCACTAAAAATATATTCGTATAAAATATTCTTGCTTTGAATCACTCATAGGGCATTAAGTTAATTTTGAAAATTGTCCAAGTCAATTTAATCTTTAAACACTCAATATTTACCAATTCACACAAAATTTTCTCAATGCGTTTCTGTTAACCAAGGGTAATACATTTCTAAATTAAAAGGTTGAATTATATACAAGCTGTATGACCAAGGCAGCTTTTATAATTATGGTATAGAATTGCACTTTTTTTGAAAAACGCGGTGGTCTGAAATAGAAGTTGATATAATTATCATTAATTAAGATACATTTAAAATATTTTTTCTTTTCTCCCGTTCTCTACTAATCCTTTTATGTATTGTTCGTTATTTATGAAATTGAATAATTTATTTATTTTTAAAAATTAAGCATTCATAAGAGTTTATAAATATAGTAGTACTACTATATTAGTAATGTCTTTAATAGGTTTAAGTCGTATAATAAGAACTGGGTTTCTTCAAAAGCCCTTATTCAGAGGAAAACGGAAAAGAAGCAATATATTAAGGTAAGATATAGGCTGATACCTCGCCGCCATGTTGTCAACTATCTTATCAGATCCATGATAAGACAGAGGGTAGGAGTCGTTGAGGGTGAATGATGGTTCCAGGGACCCTGGAGATCCTGGAATGGGATCTTACTGGAGGGGACTATTCCTGGTTAGCAGATGGGTCTTGGGTCGTAAATATATGTTTACCGACTCGTCCTCAGGAAGTGGCAATGAAACCGACGAAACGTCAGGAGGAAAGGCATTAAATCCCTTTCAAAGCAGTCTTCGTTTATTTATTATATTGCTATGAAATAAATTATACCATACAATTGGATGATCCCAAAAACAAAGCCTTGAGTCTATCAAAAAGAGGGAAATAATTAATCAGTAAACGTTTCGTCAATTCAGTCATCAATAGGAAGTGAAAAAGACAAAATGCGAAAAAATTATATAAATAATACATTTGTTTTATTTTTTTTTTACAAGTCGATGGTTGTGTTGTGTGATCTACATCATATTTTGTCTTAATCACTGCTTATTTTGAAAGATAATATTCCAGTATTAAAGTTAAATGGTCAGGATGTTAAAAAACAAAACAGAAAAAAGAAAGAAAAAAAACACTGCCATGTACTTCGTAAATCATTCTGCATTATGTGGCAGAAAATGCTACGGGTGGAGGTCAATAAATTTCTCTTAGATGTGGAGAAATGTTAATTAAGTAGCCAACGTTTCGACCTACATTGCAGGTCTTCTTCAGGGCTGTCGAGGGAGGGGACGGCCACAGTTTCGTTGCTAACTATCTTATTTAAGCATTCTAAAATAACTATCTTATCTTAAGCATTATAAAATTAATTTGAAATGGGAGGAAATTCAAGAAAGAATCTAAAGAAATATGTGATGTAGTAACGAAAGATATTGTGGCGAACTGGAAATTTCATATCGTACTCAACAAGAATCTGAGACTATAGTTTAACACAAACTTATTTATTTTTGTAATTAAACAATATAATCCCAAGGGATTATAACTCAGGTTTTAATCCAGTGGCTCAATGAATTACTTTCTCAAATTTAAATTATTATCAATCATGGAATGTAATAACTGCCAAGAACATAATCCGGGACAAGAGGATGAGGATTGAGGATAAAACAAAGCAGACAATCGAAATCTTCGATGAGGAAAGGAAGAGGAGATCTGAGAGGATAAGATATACTGGGAGGACAGAAAGTGGTGGAGCATGCACTAATCATACTAATTAATAATTGGGGTACCCCAAAGTGAAATTAATAAAAAAATAAAATCAATAGAAATTTTAAAATATAATCCATGACCATCTTACAGCTGTAATCTTGTAATTATCCAATATGATTTTACCACAGTCCACATGTCTTTAATTGAGTAGTTATCATCTTCTGTTCTGAGGTAGCTCGAATTCGTGAAACGTTATCTAGTCTCATATTATCTGACATTTGAGAGACTTGAGGGATTGTTTTTGAATCTTGCGATGATGTCATACAACTAAGGTTGTAAATCCCAGCCTATTGCTGCTTCTTCCCAATCCCTGTGGTATCACCCTCGTACCATACCCTCCATCATTGGCATACCTCTATCTAAAGATCCAGATATGCAGAGCAAACATTGATTGCCCCAGGAGAGCCGACGGTACGGCAGAAAGAGGAGACAGAAGACGCAGTAATTAGCGAAGAGCGCTATCTCACTCCCCCAGTACCTCCTCGACGGGACTCAGACCATTTCCAAGTCAAATAAGATATGTCTCCTTGGCTAAGTAGTCGAGGCTAGTGTCCTCAGCTATTCACCACCCTAATGGATGGCCGCAGATAAGCGCTGTTTTAATTGGCTGTTTTTACAGCGTTCGACCGACCAATCAACTCCCTTCTTACTAATTATTTCTCCCCTGGTCGAGAGCGGATATTCTTTCACGTTTTTGAATTGGTCTTTTATTTTATTATCTCATGTTTGGAGTCCGTTCCTTAACGAATGTTTGCTTATGCTTTTATTTTTTCCATCTGAGCATGCAATAATCATATTGCTCCTTCAAAGGAGCGGCATAACTCAAATATTGGCATTTTTGAGTTAAACCATCAGTAGAAATTGTATTGGTTGTAGCTTTTTAAATTCAGAAACACATACTCGTATCTGATATTCCATTTGCAACATTTTTTCAAAATATTTTGAAATGTATCATGTTCGAACTTTGAAGTTTTAGGGAAATAATGCCATAAATTAAAATTAAAAAAGTTTCAGGCTGTTAAACATTTTCTAATAGTTAATAATAATAATAAGGCTTAACGAAATCCGAAAGATTGATACCGATAACAGCAAGCTCTGCTTATGTACCTCGGCCCATGAACCACCACCTAAACCCAAACCTGCCAGATCAGCGCAATCCTCCCACCTACGCCTCGGTTTACCCCCCAGACTTTCCATTGGTTAATAAAATAATTTCAATAGCTTCATAACTATAGAATACTAACACCTAAATGTTTATTTGTTTTACTCAGATAACAATTTTTATTGAAAAGTCAGGTTTTTGACTTATGGCATTGTTCTTTTAAATGAGCGATATATTGAAAGCGAGATTGCTCGGTGTTAATGTGTTTGTTGTTATGTTAAAAGTCCCGGATTCAGATCAGGGTGCGGGGAATAAATAATCTGGTAAAAATAAAGTGGGTACCGTAAATTGGGGGAAAACCTGGCGATTGAATGTCCTTGTCAAGCCACCTCCCAGAACAACCGTTGTCTTAGAAACAGTACAGTCTATCATGTACTGAACCCAAGAATTTTTCATGGGTTGTAGTGGTGCATGTTTTTTAAATTTTATTTAATTATTAAATGTAATTTGAATACAAATGAATTTTAAAACCAACCTTAAAGATCGCAAAGTACTCGAATTATATGGAAATTATATATTTAAAAAAATGTAAATTAGGCAATCTCGACTTTTATAACAAGTATTTTGTCGATTGACTATCGTTTCCTGTTGATTCTTATCAGCATAAAAAGTCATTAGATACCATGTCATATTTGATTGAAAAACGTAATTAAATATTAAATTTCTTAATTTTTGCTCGGTTAAAAAATAGAAAAAAAAGTTATATATATTAATTTAAACGTCGAAATTTATTAAAATTGAACGAGAATTCCTTCAAAATTGTAGGTATTAAGGGAAACGAGTGCTATTAAGAGAGGTATTAACAAATTAACAGACGCGGTTGGTTAAACCCTAATGGAGGTGCGCGCTTTCCCTCAATGAATATTTATAAACTCCTTCGTCTAATAAAGACATTAATTCCACTCATCTGTCTCCGGTTACGCCGTCATGTACCTCTCAATGGCAAGGGTCATCGGGTCATTCTCGTATTATGGTCTTGATAATATAATAATAATTTATAATTACTACTGTGGAAACTGTAATCGATATAAAGAATCGAATTTTTTAAAGAAATATATAAGGGAGTACAGAATTCCTACAGGAAAGGGTCCTATCCTGTATCTTAGTTCAAACACAGGATGCTGCTGTTTAAATGTCGCTCCTTCAAAAGAACATCGACATAAATAAATTGGCATTTTTGAGTTGAGGCTTCACTAGCAATTGTATTGGTTGACAAATTTTAATTCAGGAACGGCGTATCATATATTTCATTTCAACCATTTTTTGAAAATTAAAATCATATTTTATGGTTGAACTTGATGTTTAATGGGAATAATGACATAAATTAAAGATCTTAAAAATTGTCTAATGGTTGATAAAATAATTTAAATACCATTATTGCAAAAAGGATGGTTAACTTTACCATTACTCAAACTTTTATTTTATTATATCACACGGAACTTTCAAATAACTCTATTGAAAAATTAGACCTTTTGAGGTATGACATTGTTCTTTTGAAGGATGGATTGATGAACAACAGTTTACAGTCCAATTTTACAGAAATTCAACTCCAGGTACTTCTCACATTATAAGACGAAGGACTGATCATCATGAATGTAAACAATCAGGTTGAGTATTAAATGAATGTACTTTGCTGAAAAGTTCCATGATGTTTAATTGTTAAATAAAAAATAACAAAAACAAATTATCTGTACGAATACTAAAGGCGTTTATATTTTAGGGTTACTCTTAATGGGTAATCGAACCCAAGAAACTATTGCTACAGCAATGCCGTTCGATAGCGAGAGAAACTCTGATGTTCTTTCAAGATGTTTTTCCAGAAGAGTGCGGTACACGAAGAATGGCCAGTACTGGACACACTTTCGATTACATAACAGAGATACAGAGACAGGCCGGAGGTGCCTCCAGAAGCGGACAACAGGCCTGGAGAAGGCTGGAAAGGGCTGGGGTGTGGGGGTGCTCTGGAAATCGGAATCCTGGCACGGCATCCGATCAACAAGCGGTTTCAAAATTGTCAGTTCGCTTTCTACTTCCACCGATTTCTTTTTAACATGTCATATGTTTTTAAAAATTTACATAAATAATAAAAACCTATTCATGCCTCTATGTTTTCAGCCCTAGGATAAACAAATCAAGAACTTTTATGTTTTGACAAGATGAATTCCATACATAAAAATTGTTGACTATACTTGAATACGATGATCATTTCTTTTTTTGATTGGGGAATACGTAGATGTTGATTGTGTCTCAGGTACCGAACTAACCTGCTCGACCTTTTAAACTAAAGTCTATTTCATTTTGTGTAACTTATTGACTTCACCCCCTGACCGTTCTCTTCTATGAACTGTCCAGTCAACCATTTCCACATTTTACATTATTTATTTACTTATATTGGCAGCGTGTAGCTGAATGTGTAGATCGCTGAGTCACCGTCCTGGTCCGGAAGGTCCTGGGTTCAAATCCTGCTCACTGTGCAGACTTTTACTTGATCTGTTAACCGTCGGAAATGGATAGTATGGGATTTAGTACTCTCCCGGGGCTCACCCAGCCACTGTAAAGTGGATAGACAAAATAAGGCTGAAAAATCTGGGGATTGGGCTTGATTTCGGATAGATCACTTCCCTGCACAATCGTTGTCCAAGAAAAAGTACAGTCTCTAACTTGTAATGAAGCTCAGACCCTTCATGTATTTAAGTGGGTGCAGGTTATTATCTAACATAAAATAATATAAGAATATTATTAACTAAGTATTAATAACAAGTTTCGGCCATAAAAAGTGATAATTCTGAGTAAAACTTAATAAATGACAATAGCTTACTTTAAATTATCAAAAGTTGGGGCGACCTGTGGTCTAGTGGTTAGCGTAACAAACTACTAAACCCAAGATCGCGGGTTCGTAGCCCGGCAGGTGGCCCTAGGATTTTTTAAAGGGAGTAAAAAATCCTTAGTTACGCCGTCCTTCGGAAGGGACGTTAAACGGGGTCCCGAGCCTGTACGATGTCAGGTACTCGTTAAAAATCCCTATCCTAATAAAACCTGGATAGGCAAAATTTAGAGCTCCCACTGTAGCATCGTCCGATTAGCCATAGCAGCATAAAGTGACGTTAAATGAACAAACAAACAAACAATTATCAAAAGTAACAATCATGCATAAAATATTTCTGATGTAATAGACTTATATTCGATTTAATAAGTACGGAAAACATTTTATGAAATTATTTTAATATTAATTTAATAATATTGTATTGATTGTTGATAATTCCAGATAGCTGAGGCCACCGCGATGGAGGTACTCCACCCGCCATGGCTGATGAACACTTCGTGAGAGCAGCCATAACTAAACACAATAGCTTTATAGGAGGGCTATCTATGCTCCCAGCCTCTCTCCCAAACCCTATCTATTTACTATAGTAAAATAAATGAAATGAAAGACAATGGCAATAAAATACAAATTAATAATAATAACGGAGAAGAAAATAAATCCTCAGTCGTGAACAATTTACTAGAAACCAACGTTTTGACCCAATGTAGGACACAAGTACAAGTACACACGTACACACTAAACACCTGGGGTATGTATAGTTTATCATAAGGATATATAAAATTTAAAAAAATATATAAAGTTTAAAATAAGAAATTATTTCTTGACCTCCTCCAAAACCATTTTCTTCTCCTTATTTATTCTGTCAACTAATGAGTAATCCAGATGACTATAATAATAATAGCTAGTTTTACACAATCTTTTAATAATGGAATAAATATTTATTTAAAGCTAAAATTGGTTTGAGGTAGTGAATAGATAGTCAGAATTCAGTCAATGTAAAATTAATGTTGTTACTGAGCAGCTAACACCGATGATCGCTCAAACCTACGGGCCGAAACGCTAGCTTATAGAATAATAAATTTTATTCCTGACAGCAGCTCAACTGTTTATGTTAAATGAGATAATTGACTGGATCTTAAGTCAACAACACCCGCAATGGTGCATAATATAGGTTTATTTATTGCTATGTTAGTAATAAATAAGAGTATTATATTATTTACTATAATATTTTAATATAAGACTATTATGAAAGGGATGAGATCACGTGAGTTGGATGGAGAAATGTAAAAATGGCCTGGTTCGTGTGGCGATCTGATTCATCGCTGTCTGTTTACAAATACAGATACTAAATACGAGACGCCTCAAGGTTGCAACAGAGCTCGATGTTTGTACAAACATCTGAACTCTGCAGGGCGTTACGGGAGAAACAGGAACATCAGGCTACGTGATCCGTACTGGAGAAAGTCCTTGCCCAAAATATAGTAGAGAGGTATATCGAAATAAATATGGCGGCTCGAGGGATAGATAGAGAGAGAAGAGAGAGAGAGAGAGAGAGAGAGAGAGAGAGAGAGAGAGAGAGAGAGAGAGAGAGAGAGAGAGAGAGAGAGAGAGAGAGAGAGAGAGAGAGAGAGAGAGAGAGAGAGATGGATAGATCGAGAGAGAGATGGATAGATCGAGAGAGAGAGAGAGAGAGAGAGAGAGAGAGAGAGAGAGAGAGAGAGAGAGAGAGAGAGAGAGAGAGAGAGAGAGAGAGAGAGAGAGAGAGAGAGAGAGAGAGAGAGAGAGAGAGAGAGAGAGAGAGAGAGAGAGAGAGAGAACAATTAGAGGTAATAACTCAATCAGAGAGGAGGCACGTAGCTGGGGGCTGGAATATACTAGCGGTCCTGCCTGCGTTCGGCCCAACATGTCTTCATTATGGGGCCGTTGTCCCTTACAGTCTACTCTAGCCTATCCTGTTCCCGTCTTCAGAAGGAGGCATTATCCAACCCAAAGATTGAGTGTGCCACTTGTTGGGAAGGCCCATAAGATTAGTACAACTTAATCATCGACTTGCTCCAAAAAGGAACACCCGTTCTATTGTTGATGCAATTGTTTTATCAAAATAGATCCTTCCCTGAGAGGAAGGATAAAAATCTTTCCTCATCCTTCCAAACCGTTACAATGGATATCATAATAAAATCCTTTTTCGATAACAAGAAATAAAATCCGTATATATTTTATTTATTTATTTATGGAATAAACAATGGGAATACAGCTAACATGATTTGTTTTTATTCTAAAAAGCTGACAACGTTTTGCCCTAACTTTTCAAACACTATTAGGGCTGTTGAATGAAATCGCAAAAGTTAGGATCATAAGAAAACCACAAATTAAGTGCAATTTGTTGAAAAATGTTGAAAGGTTCGATTTGAATTTTGTTTGAGGTTAATACGATGTCCACTTTAGTTTATCATTAAGGTTGTAAATTAACAATAACAATAATAGAATCTCGTCTGAAGGAAAACAATGATATACTATGTTTGTATTTTAATTGATAAAATAAATAATCGGAATGCTGCCAAAGTATTATGTTTCTTTCTGGATGGTCAAGGTTTCGGCTGATAATTGTTGGCCATTATTAAAGCTAGCCTAATAATGCTTAGTAATAATACTTGTAATTAAGCACTCATTAAGACCTGCAATTAAGATCGAAACTTTGAAGTATCAAATACTAAACCTTAACAAACAACAAACCCTGTATTTCATCAAACAAAATTTGAAATTGAAAATGTGTTTGTTGTTGGGTACATCCGGAGCTAGTAGTAAAGGAACAAAGCATGCCATGCAAGATTGAAGACTGAAGAGCATCAGGTAGAGGAGTAACAAAGGAGTCTTGGACTCCAACTGAAAGTTCTTCTTACCTGGAATTTTCCAGCAAGTACATAATGACCTACTCTTCCAACTGACCAATACCAGGCAAATGGTTGTCTTTCCTCATGGTTCAGGGTTCAATGCATCACGTCCCTGCATTTCTTTAATGTGTATATATATATATATATATATATATATATATATATATATATATATATATATATATATAGATATATATATACTTTTTTTTATATCATACTTTATTAATTCGGATTTCATATGTTGATGGAATTAATGGTTAACAAAATGTGGTTATCAGTAGTATGGAGCCAAATAAATTATTGAAAAATAAACAAATGGAGAGATCTTCATAAATAAATAACAACAAAAGTAAAGATTTCGAACAAAAAGAACAGTAAAATGAAAGAAAGTTCTGTCACTAGCAGAGCTACGAAGATACTGTAGGCTTGTCAAAAGCCTTTGATCATGCTCAGTAAAGTATCGAAGCATGCCCAATACATGGTTTAGAATGAAAAAAACTGTACATTATGACTGAACGCTGGAATAAAAATATTAACCCGCAATTGATGATAAAGCAATATAGTATTATTGAGTATTTTTGGGATGCCCGAGGTATTTTTTAAATTTTACTCCATTTATTGATTATCTTTATGGCCTTTTGATGCCATAATTGGCAAAATTAATTTTTTGGGGGACTTGGGGCTTCTTCAAGGGATTATTTCATTTATATACTAACAATGCTCCTTATTTTGGCAATTTTGTGAGTTTGCTTTTCTGTATTAGCTGGCTAAATTTTTTTGAAATGTCACTAAACATGTAATTAATTATATGTAGGTTATATAGATTAATTATATGTTTGTATAAATAATCGAGAGAGCGAAGACAAAGCAGAAGATAGGCGTTGAGAAGAGAGATATAGGCGTACGGTGAACGGAGGTATAGGGAGAAGCCCCCAAGAGGCCTGGAGAGGCAGAGGTATGTGACAGCGCAGGTAGGGCCGGTCCTCATTGTGGCTGCTCCTCCAAGGACGGCCATTACCAGTCCTAACTAGTCTCGATCAAGTCATCATCCTCTTCTCCATCCTCCGCGGCAATTAACCCTTCCAGCCGCCCGTCCATTGGTTCCTAGGGGTGGGGAAAAAAATCGAAGATGATACCTCTAGCCACGGGGTAGGTGTGTTCTAGCGGGTGTCTAGCAGGTGGTTAGGCTTGTCAACATGGAAGGAAAGGCATGGAAACAGGAGGTTGAGGATCATCCATTGCTTGAGAACATGAGAGGCAATGGAACAAAGAGTAGTCCTTAATGAAGAAGCTCAGTAGCTGTCATTTCTTCATTGAGAATAGTAAATAAGATAACTTTATACGGCAAAGTCCTGAACATTAAAAAATATCGATATAATTTAAGGCTCTGAATTCTGCGAATGATCACATGAAAAGAATACCGATATATAAAGGCACAGGGAGACAGGAGAGAACTCGGGGTTACGGAGGACATACTTAGAGAGGGAACGGTCAAGAGTATAAGGCTTGAGGTGAGACTGAATCGGACGATCAAATCCCCGATGTGGAAAGGGTAGGAGGTCGGAGAGGATGAAGAGATGCTGAGCCGAGAGAACTTGCGGAATAACTAATAACAATTGATATCGGTGAGTCTTGGCAATATGGAAGTCGAGGTATGGGAACATACAACCAAAACCGTACATTTTCATGCTGTAATTCACAATGCATCAGCACTCATTTTTTTATTGGCATACACGGCCCTTTGAATGGTAACATTTGGTAAAGATCTTCTTTATTAGATCGACATCATGGAATAAAATTAAAAGCATGAAGCACTAAGATCGCACCCTTGCCAACACTGCTCTGTTCTCTCACTCAAGAAAGGAGAGCTTTCACAGTGGAATATGTTTTTTGTTTACTCTCTTGGCAACAAAAGTACTATTGTATAGTCTATAGAGGCAGTAACTGTACCTTCATGGCACAAAATGAATTCATTTAACTATTCTTTAGCGTATCTCTTTATGTATATACACACCATTGCCAAAACTAGTCAAATCAAATCCAGCTCAAAAATGCGCTAATGAGGTGTGTAAACCCTTATCAAACTAAGCTATTCACACCGTACTGCCATGACACAGATACTTCAGTCTGCTATTAATCTCGTTTAAACTATTTTTATTAGATATTTTTTCCAAAGTTTGGTAATTATGGTTCTAAATAATTGGTTGTTGGAACAATTGTATCTATATCATAGGTTCTTAAAGCCATGAGTGCCTTCCGTTACCTACACTAATATTTCCTATGGTCTTAGTGGGTTTTATTGTATCAAATGTATTTAATTTATCCCACAAAAGGATTTAAATTATTAAATTTATTAATCCTTAAATGATACTAAGAACAAATAATTTAAAAGTAAGATAAAAGTATTTTATCGCACATACATATTTTATTAAATACGTTGCGTTGTTTACACATTTCATTTAATATATTTATGGGTATTTATTTTTTGGAGATTTTTTTTTTATTAGTCTCTCTAATTAAAATTCAATAAGATCTAAAAAGAAATATCTAGCCAGTATAATAAAAAATAAAATAAATTTAATGCTTTCATTGTAGCTGAGACCCGAGGCAACCCCACCTACGTCCAGTCAGCTGGATTTTTTTCCCCATTCCATCCTATAATGGATTACCATATTCATGAACGTATAAACTCCTGATACCTCTTATTCTAGAAAGACCAAGATTTATAGGCTGTATAATAAAGAAGAAGAGAAATATATTCGTTTGTTTCGGTCCTCTTGCGAAATAAAAAACTTAACACTACATGCTACGCCCAGTAGTGCTCATTTTTTATACCATAGCGTTATCTTATTATAAAAATCACATATTTACTTCTACAAAGAGTTATTTTTCAATCTAAATATAGTTATGTTTCTATTGAATTTTTTTACTTACATAGATTTTTGGATCAATTCTTGAGTTAGTGGTCCATGCAAATGCAGTCTGAAATTAGAAAAAGATTTTGTTTTTTTAAAAAGAAACATAATTGGTACACAAACAACGCCCTTCATTAGGCATTATAAAATTACTAAATTTATCATGTTTGTAATACAACTATTTTTTATAAATTGCATGGCATTTCTTTCGCTAACAAATGATTCCCATTTGTTTTTTTAAAAAAATGTGTGTATTTCTTTAAATATTAAACCTTTTAATTATTAAATGGAAAAGTGGAGAATGCAAGATAAAAAAATAGGCAAGAACCAAAATATATGAATAATAATATACATAACAATTTAAAAAAAAGTACAATAAAATAGGATATACAGGAAAATTATGAATTCTCTTTTAACTTTGAAAAGAAAATGGATCGTCTAATCCAAAATAAAAAATAAATTGTATATTTGGTTTTCCAAGTGAATATAAAAGCAACTTCCTATTAAATTGCTTTACATTATTTTGTGTTTGCCTATTGTCATTGTAGAGAGTAATGCTTGTTATTATAATAATAATTTTCTGATTAATGCAAACGTTTAGTAATTTTTTGACTTCTCTCGACGTGCCAGGATGCTATTCCGCATTATTTACGATTTACGCTACATCAAATCTGCTGATAAAATAAATTAGATACAGGAGTAGACATTTTTAACAAAAGACTAAATCAGGCAACATATCATAACAACATAATAAGAATTCTCATAGATTGAAAGGTTGGTTTTTAAGAAACTATGTGCACTTAGGAGTATCAAAGAGTTTCCCCAAAAATTTTTTCCAGGTCTCCCTCTCAAGAGTAACTTCTTCATTTAGACCTTATTCTGCCATGGCTTCTTGAACTTGGTTCTAGGTCGTCCTCATCATTTTCTTTGTATTTATTTCATTAAATCATCATCAAATTGCTCCGATTTATCTGGGAAAAGTATCTTGAGTATCCACTTCGTACAGTTAAGCTTTTTGTAATATCACGTCCAGGATCATCCTTCAGCTTAACATAGGAGAAAGTACATACAAGAGACTGGACATGCCCCTGAGGTGTATCCCGACCCTGTATCCACTAGAGGCCTCGAACCCGCGACAAAAGACATCATTCACGAGTGTTATAGTTATGAATTGAATCTGTTATGCTGGAAGAAGCGATCCAAAAACACTACTCCACCTTCGTAGCCGAGATAAGAGGGAGAGCTATGAACAGTCGCTAATTAGTTAATGTATTAGTGAGCGATAGGTGCTCGGCGAGGAGAGAGATAACATTCCTGGAGAAGGAGAGTGGGCTAATGCATGAGATAACCCGGGCGGCAACGCTCTGCCTCCTCGGCAATAAGGACTCAAATATTTCATTCCCAGCCTGTCCAGTCTTCGGTTAAACTCCCGCGCCTCCGGGATGTTACACCATAATCTAGAAGGATGAGTCTCCGGGGTTCAAGTTCCTCTATCCATTATAAAGCCAAAAAGACAACCTTTATCACAACCCATGAAGAGCCTTGAGTTGTGTAGATGGTTGTGGGGGGAGATGATTTATAGGAAATTAAGTTTCTCCCAATTAAGGGTACCCAGTTTATACAAGCCACTAATTGAGATGTTATTTTTGAAAGTTGTTTAAGTCCATTTTTTCACACATCGAGATATTCAAGAGATCGTATTTGAATTAATTTAAAAATATGGGCAAACGTAATGTGCTCCTTTTGAGGTACGAAATAATAATCATTGTAATTGTGGATTTTATCCAAATGGACTTTAAAAAATAACAGCTCAATGATTATTTATGTATATTACTTATAAAAATATGCTTGCATGACCATAAGCTGTGACACGATATAGAAAAAAACCTTACATCTCCGAAAAACAAAACAAAAACAGATCCCAGTTGAGTGTGGAGGCCCAACAGGATCCATCCAGCAGATAAATCATAAGCCGATAATAAATATTGATACAAAACATTAGATAAGATAAGATAAATTAAATTCAGAAAACTTTATAATATATTAAGAATTTTAGTTTTAAAATTAAAAAAAAAAGATATAATCTTTAAGAATGAGACTTCTGAAGTTTAGAAGACGATTGACATTTGTAACTTGATATGATTTTTAATCCATAATATTTTAGATAATTGAATACAGAAAAACACTGAAGATCAAGATAACGCGGGCTAAGAAGGTTAGGAAAGGACCTTACAGAGTCTCACTTGCTAGAAAGAAATGAATTTGGAAGCAGAGTGAAAAATCTGAAAGTGTTTTAGGAAGAAAAAACCCAGAGAAGACTGGATGAAGTTGGACAGAGGATCTATTACGTAAGTATTTAACTATATTACGTAACCCAAAATATTTTTTATTAATACATTTTCTGTAATTGAGAAATCCTAACAACCAACTGGCTGGCAGATTCCCGCTACACAAACACGCCAGAGCGAATCAGAGGATCTTATATAAAGTTCCCAACTAGATTCCTTTGATTAAATAGTCCCAAAGGAACGATCTGTCTAGGGAACCGAGTCTGGACGGGACGTAAATAAAACCACAGGAGCTGCCCGTGTATGTGTGCGTATATACACGTGTATATGTATGTGTGAGTGTGGAGCTCTGCCAACCCTGGCACCCTTGTTAAAGCTTAACTTCGCCGTCCTAGAATGGCTATCTCCCGTCGACGCATTTAGAAACATGAAATTAATGGAGTCTCTCCTGTCATCCTTTCTTCCTCCTGTTTATTTATATAATTAGGAGCAGGTAAAAACCTAAATAAGACCAGCTGACATCTGCATTTGATCTCTCGTCGGGTGGCATCAATTAGACAGAAAGGCAGCTTTGATCTGAACCGGCCGATTTGAGGTTTTCCCATCCGTGTCATATACGATTATTCTAGGTTAAACGGATTCAAGGGAATGGAAGTCAGTGAGATGAAACAATATGTTAACTATCTTTTCCCAAGGATGATATGTACGACATCAAATACAAAACATATAATATTTCATATAGAACATATATATTTATATTTATATATTCCTTATTATAATATATATTTATATTATATGTTGAATTATGCAATTGGAAAAACAAAACATCTTATATGCATTGATACCTTGCCTTTAAACAGCAAACATCAACAATTTTTTTTATTATGTATTCATCAGAATAATTTGGATAAATCAAAATTTTCCTTCCTCCCCCTGTGATATGATGAATAGATTGAATGTGTAGAATAACGGTGCAATATGATGCAGTATAAACCTGATTGCTGTGACCGACCCAACATAAAAGCATCATTAATCAGCTGTTCAATCATAAAAAATAAAATGTTTTTATATATTCCGACTGAATTATAAAGACATTTCATTTAACAATACAGTCATTTTCAAGATTTGCACTAACAAATGTTGTATTAGTGATATTTTTTTTTTCGGATCGCCCACTTTGGGGTACGTTATCAATTATTTTTACTTGGATTTGTAGAAGCATCTTTGCGCTTTCTCCAATATTCCTCCATTCTCCTCTTTTCCGTGATTATAAATTTTCTTCTAACTTTGTGTTTCTCTTAGAATTTGTTATTGTCGTAACTTAACAACATCCTTAAATGTACAATATTTTTAAACATACTCTTTCATTATATATTTTTAAACATATTTTCGCAAATATTTCACTCACTAAAGTGAGCTGAACTTAGTTAAACCAACAAATTGTTTTTGAATGAATTAAATATGTTCATTCTATGTTCAGACATTCTTTGAAAATGGTCAATGTTCTCGGTTCTCCAATCTTACTGATACGCCATCTTTATTAAATGACAATATTTAAACATTAAATAGAAAGTTTTCGAATATACATACTTAAAACTTTGAGGAATAATCTTAAAACCTCACGATTTAGAAAAAACAAACAAAATCCTTCTATTCATGATGCGAACTACTTAGTATTCTGAGATAATTCTTTGTTAGTTCGTGACGGCGGCACTATCGGATGTTCGTCCACAGAAAACATCAAAGGTTCCTGAATAAGTATTATTTCGTATGTCAGAACATGTAATGGATATCAGAGTAGAAACAAGGGAAAGCTAGAAATAACAGTCCTCAATATGTCAAATGAAAATCAACTCCTCGGTATTTTTTAAATTGGAATGAGGTATTGGCTGATATATTTGTAGCAAATCACTAAAAGTATAAGTTGGTCGAAGGCTAGTTTCATAAACGTAAACTCAAACAAGGTAATCATAGCGGAAATGAGAGGAAATGTCTTGTTTAAATATCGTGGATACGAATCCAAAGTATCAAAATTGAAAAACAACACATTTCAAGGGAGTGAAAAAACTTGCTTCGAGGTTCATTCAAAATCAATCCATATAGTCAAACGTATCTTACATATGTCATTATACGTGTTTTTTTGTTCCTTATGGATGACTCAATTTGAATTTTATATCAATTATCAATCCTAAAGCAAACGCTATAATTGTTTTTTTTTTAACATCTGTTGTTTTTTTTCACACTGCATTTGTATCGACGATATGTTGATGGAAAACGAACGTGAGCTCTAATCAGGCAATTTTATCAGTAAATGAGAAAAAATGTCTTGTCTACACATCTGTTTGAAGTCAAAGTAATAATATCACCTAAGTAGTCAAACATGCACATCTAAAAAAAAAAGCGATATCGCTTCTGTCCACACCATATTAGTCTGGTATATTTTATACCATTCTAATATTTTATGCATTTCTACATCATTTTAATTAGAAGAAGACCTACAGAGTGGGTCGAAACTATTCAAATAATTAGTTCATCTCTGTTTAAGAAATTCTTTCTTTGATTTCCATCCGGACCATTTTCGTGCGCATATATATACGTTCAAGTAAATAATAATGAAACTAATTTCAAACTAATTAGTTGAACTAAATAAATAATAGTTTAATAAAATAATGAAACCGTATTCCACGACTAAAGATGGAGGAGCGGTAATAGACCTGTTCTGTTCCGAAGGGAGGGAGAAAGACAATAAGAAGAAAGCGGAGAACAATATAATCCTTTCTAATCTCGAGTATTCGAGTATTGTACCATTGGGTCCCTCCGGAGCGAAATAAATCTATTCAATTATATAGGATGTCTTCAGCTATAATAGGAGCAGCCATATTATACTCTCACCGAAGAGGTACAATATAATATAATATCCTGATCGTAGACAGTAAAACCGTGAAGACGATAAATACGAACTCACTCGGAGACATGGATCAAGTTGGCGAAGTGGTTTTCCTCCACTCCAGTGCTTGTCATCACATCTGATTGTATTAGCCTATTACTGCACTGATTATATTACAGCTCGTCTTCGAGCTTCGTTACTTATACGCTATCAGCCTCAAGCGAGAAGAATGCGGTTCTTCGAGAATAAGAGTAAATATTCACCGCTTAAGAATGTAGTACTATCCGCTCCAGAAAAAGAAAACGAACTGAGGTATAGCTATAAAGGGAATTCTAAGGGGTGTCATTTCTTTATATTATATTATCTCCGATATAAATAACATGGAAGATACAAAATAAATAATTGTTTAATAAATAAGTTAAATTTGTATCTAGTACTCAAATAGAGTTACCATATTTTTATGAAGAGGATACGGATGGATTTAATAATTACTTTTCTGAAACCTCAAATCAGAAATTTAGATATAGTTTCGATATAAATGAGAACATTTTGTTTATAGAAATGTTACAGAAAGACAATGTATATAATTTTTTCTTCACCGATCGAATCAATATTATATATTAGGACCTTTCTCAACATTTAATACTAACAAATAAGACAATACAAATAAGAGTGTCCGAATGTTCGAGAAAATCGCACCATCCGTCTTGGCCGAGTCGTAGGTGGGAAGATTAGACAAGGCGAGGGATTGTTCCATTGCTTCTTGACAGGGGTCGGATATATCACCTGGGCTGCGATGGCAGGGCTCTGTTCCTCTCTTCCACTGTTCCACTGTCGATGGAATAGATCTGTATCTAGCCTAAATAAAGGATTGTTCCTAATGAAAGCTAGCCGTTGAATAAGTCTATTTGTTCCCAGGGAGGAGAACGGCCTTATCCCTCACATCTATGTTGCCAGCTCCTGTGGGCGTGCGCTGTGGGGCGCATTTTTATAAATTGTTCCCGCTGGCCCACACGAAATTCAAATTACCGCCTATAGTCTACACGAAAAAAGAAATACACCCTCATACAAGATTGATACTTCTATTTAAATTTTATAGATTGAAATACATCATCCTGTAACTACCGTGTTATACAAATAACTCCAAACATTAAGACATAAGGAACGATAGTTAATTCCAGCTTTTAATATATACAAAGGGGTGGAGTGGTTCAGTGTAGAGCTCTGAGTTTCCGTGCCGAAGGTCTAAGGTGTCAAGCCCAACTGCAGGCAGATTTCATTTAAACTGTTAGCAACCGGCGATGGATCATATGGGATCTGGGGCTCACTCAGCCTCTATAATGTGGGTACAAAAAATAAGAGGGGAAATCTGGCGATTGAGCTAGGACAATTGACTATTGGACTTCCAATGGTTTGGTTCTATAACTTCATGCATATCCACAAAAAAAAACTGATTTGAGCACAACCAATGCGGTATAAATAATAAAATAAACACACAAGACAGACGGCTGTGGCAGTATAAATTGTTTTTTTTAGGCGTGGATCGACCCTGTGAGATGTTGCTCTGGGGCTCACCCAGCCATCACAAAATTAGGCGTTTATGATTCGTAGATAAACTTATCAACTGCGCACAACCTCAGTAAAATCTCCTCAAAATACGATCGTTGTCATGACTAGAGACCTATGACTCTTCGTGCGTTGCAATAGTACAGGATTTTAAAAAATATATTTAAAAATTATTTTATTTTAAGTAAGCAACGAAGTAGCGAAATGAGCTACTAATCTGCTTGCCCCGTATTCGGTATTGGTTTTCCGTTATTGAATAGGTTGTTGTATATTCATTTAACGTCACTTTATGCTCCAATACTATATTACATTTTATAGGCTCGGGACCCTCTATTTTACATCCCTTCCGAAGGACGGCATAACGAGGATGTTTTACTCCCTTTCAAAATACTAAGGCCGCTTGCTGGACTGCTAACCCGCGATCTTGTGCATAGAAGATTGTTATGCTAACTACACCACTTATGACTCAATATTGAACAGGTTAATTGATCTGGAGACTCTACTGGACCTCGCTTAGCCTTTAAAAATTTGGAATCCACTGGATTTGAGGGAACAACCTGATGCATGAGCGTGAACTCGACCAAATCACCTACAAACACATTGTTGGCTTATATACAAACAGTACAGTGAGTTCCTACTACTTTATACAAGTTTTTTTTAATATTTGTTTTATTTACTGTGATTATATTTAAGTTTTTTCATTACTAGTACCTCTAATGGATATGATTTAATGATATGTCTTAACTAGGATTCACTGTTACTCTGAGGCTAGTTGGAGAAATAATATATAACTACAGGACGGCTTTCTCATCCTTTTCTCTTCCCTAATCCCTTAAATTGTGACTGCGGAGGGACGATTTAAGTAAGACGCTTTGAGAAGACCCGAGGATTTGTGACTGCCACTCTCAATATTCGGCCTGGTTAATCCGAAGTAGTTGAGTCATTTATCTTCTGCTTCTTCTGTCGGCTGCTCAGCCTTCTTCGTAATCTACTGCTATCTCAGCTCTAACATTTCCATTCTTTTTTTTTTTCTTCCGCCTGATTAGCAATTTAAAAAATTTATCTTGGATTCGAAAACATTTTCAACAAACTGCTGAATAGGTGAAATTGTTTTAAATATAAAACATACCTAACAATGAAATTTTTAATCCAGACGTATAATCCCAGAATGGTGTACTTTTCTTTAAGGTCGAAACAGATTTGCATCAAAAGTTAAATTTATTTATTAAGTAAAACTACTCGAACACGATATATAAAAATTAATTATTAACCTAAATAACATAGTGTATTTATTTAAGATTTGAAAAATGGGGGGGGGGCATACTTTAAATTTGGTATTTTAGACTCTTAAGGTGAAAATTATATTAAACTTTGATTAGGTGAGCCCCGTGGGTTTCCAGACTCAAAAATCCATAGATGGGTGTTAACGGATTAAATAATTTATCTAATATAGTATAATTCAGCCACAGTTAAATACAGCAACTCCGCGTTCAAAAAAACTGAGCAACCCGTATATTCTCTTAAAACAAATACGAAAATATATAATGCATTTTTAAAAAAATAATTAATATTTACTTAAAATATCCAAAAGACTATTTGTATACCTGTTCGTGGGATATTAATTCTGTAATTATTTTTGGTAGTGATACAATAAAACTAAACAATTGAAAAATCCAGTATAATTGAATTATTAAACCGGCTGTAAATCCTTCAAGTTTACTCATACTCATGGTATGCACTTCCTGAGCACACGATATGTTTTCCTATCCTAGGCACTGGGATAGGAGACACGAAAAAATGCTCGCCATAACTCAGGAGTGAGCAATGTTCTTGAGGTCCCCCAACCTCACTAAGGGACAATTTACTGCGACACGGTGCCCGAATAGGAACGATGACGAAGCTAGTACGAGTTGGATAAGATACGAGGCCATTTAATGGATTCGTGTGCTTTACGAGGCACAGCGAGCTAGGCAATACAGAAATACTACCGCGTCGTATTATACTACTATTCTAAGTCCCCAGAGGTAGAGTAGTCCCCAGAGTTATTAATACAGAACTTTAATGGCCGAAGTGTAGTGACGACAATCTAATCCACTTGCCTTAAAAAGTCTGTAAACAAATTCTAAACTTATTTCAAATAAATTCGTTACAAAAAAAAAATACATTGAGAAAAAAGTTAAAAAAATTAGACTCAATACTACATCATTACACATTTTAATGGATAAATATTGTTCGTGTTTAATGGTAATATTAAAAACAAAAAATGAAATTTACAGGTAAATAGTACAAGAAGTAAATACTACGAATGATATATTATGACAAGTACGTAAATGTAAGTAGAGAAACAACTCGTTGATAGTACTCGAACAAAAAATTCAACTTAGAAACTCACGTGGCATTCTTCATTTCAGACGCCTCAGAGGATTATCGGGAATTGAAGATGTAGCTAGGTTTTAAACTAGTGGAGTGACAATAAAGTTTGTCATGAAATGGTTGACATCGGGTTCGGCCAAATCAGCAACATATGGGACATTGAGGCCATGGATGGATTCGTAACAAAGTAAAGAGCATTAAGGATTTTACGAAGAATTTTGGATTGTAAGGTTTAGTCAGGGCTCCAAACTCTACTCCGTAAGGCAAAATGGGTCTTTTAGTCAGGTATATAAATCATATGTAAATAATTGGGAGCTTAGGGGGTTTGCCTAGTAAATGTTAAGGTAGCCTGTTTCATGATATTTCAAGGGTTAATCTTGCATGAACCCTCTGAAATGAAGAATCCCACGTGAGCTTCTAAATTGAATTTGCTGTTCCAGTACGATCAATGAGTCGTTTCTCTACTTACGTTTACATCCTTGTCATAATATATCATTCTTAGGATTTACTTCTTGTTTAATTTTAATTTAATTTATTTTTTAAATCTTACCATTAAAAACAAACAATATTTCTCCATTTAAATGCCTAAGGATGTAGTATTGGGTCTAAACTATAAAGGGAAGTTTAAATGCTCCTTTTAAATGACACTGGAATAACGGAGTGGAATATTCTTGTGTATATTTAAATAAAAAAATTTCATATTAAATGGCAATAGTAATAAGTATGTTTTATTTTTATTTTGAGTCGATTAAATAATTTCTTTCGAATGAAGTTAAAATAACAACGAACAAATAGGAAATTTAGTTATTGACTTAAATTACTCGATCTAATTTAACAGAAAAAGAAATTAAATTACAAAAGAGAAAAAACAATTCGTTAAAAATATCTTTTATTTCGTTTTTCATTTAATGGTTTCACTATTATCTTATATACTAATCTCTAATCCATTATAGTAGTTCAGCATTTATTATGTAAATATTTGATATTTTAGTATTAAACAGAAAATAAATGACAAATTAAATAGGTTATTATTATTACTTAGGTACTAATATAACAATTAAAATGTCTGTATTGTTTATATAAGCATACTTTGCTTTTTGTATTATATTTTGAAGTAAAAAATGTAATAACTTAAATGTTTTGTAGTTTATAAAACGATTAGTTAAATAAACCTACATTTTTTAATAATATTTATCTGATGGCTTTGTATTATTTGTTATCATTTACTTATGTACTTTTCTCTATTCCATTAGGCAATTTTCCGTTTACTGATTAAATATATGATTAATGGTATAAAACATAACATAAATGATTGATTAAATAGGTTTTGAATATTAATTTTGCATTAAAGTAGTTTTAATTTTTGTGTTTCATGCCTAAATTGTTAATATAAGCGTTATTTTTTAAAACTTTTATATTGTAAAAAATGACAAAATTAAAATATAAAAAATGTAACAGTTTAAAATGTTGGTTTATTACTTCAATAATTTTAAAACCTTGTCAAACATTTATAAAAAAGTAAATTAAGAAAAATAAAAATAAAATGATTCTCCTATATATATTTATATAGGATGAAAGGAACAATAGAGTATTCTTAAGTACAGAGTGGAATGTGGACCGAGGAGGAAGTCATTACAAGATGCAAGCATGACTTCAAGCATTTACAGAAATTACATGGATAAATTACCTATAATTGAATAGATAAATAAACAACAACTGAACCTGTTTATTTTGTAGTCAATTAATATACATCAGTGATGGATTTATTACAGAAGTTAATTAATGTTATGTTATGATATGTTAATTAATCGAATACAGGAATAAATAACTATTATTAAATTATTTATAGTAACAATGTAGTGGGCATTAAATGAAAACAAACAACTACGCATTTATTTAATAATAGTACTTACACCAAACTCTATTTATTATCAAAAGTTTAAAAAAATATATTTTAATTGTATAAAAATCCATTAATCTAAAATATATCTCGAAAAAGTAATGGGAATAATAAATAATTTTATTTCAGATTAGAAATATTTGAAACTGGCCTCTACAAATAACATTTTGTAGTGATATGACAGTCCTAAATCAGATAATACAACTAAGTTGGAAAATTATTTTAATTATTATTGCCTTTAATTTATGCATAAAAAAATGTACTTAATCGGGGAAGTTATAGTAGAAATAAATATTTAAAAATATATGAAGTCATTTAATTATATGAATCATCATGATCTTGATACACATTATTTCTTTAAACTGTTTTTTTTTTAATGGAAAAATGTTTTCATCCAACATACTGGTAATTTTCCAAAATTTGTAATGAATAAATACTAATATAAAATATCAGAATCATCTTTAGATTTTCTATGAACAGAAATAAAAATCGTATACTTCCGACATCTTGTTCCTCAAGTTTAAATCAATATTATGCAATGATTGATTAATTATTGAAGTTATGGAGTTATATACAACTAAATATTGTATTGAATATGCAATATATGCAATTGAAATGCAAATACTTTTGGTGTTTACCAGTTTAAATTAGTTTATGTACAAACCTAATACAATATGTATTTATTATTAATTACACAATTCTCTTTGCCTTCTTTAATTTACATTCGTAATTAATCATTTAGCAACAATATATTTTTTTATTTTATCAAACCTTTATTTCATTAATTATTTTTTATAAATTGAAAATTATCCCATGTATATTAGCCAGATATATTTTGAATCAATTAAACTTATCATTTAATTATTGTTTTTTTATTCACTTTTAAATACAGATACAATAACTGGGTAAATTTTAATTTTTAAAGATATCAAAACGAATGTTAGCAGTGAATATTCTGAAATTATATTTTATTACACGAGATTTAAATAATTTAAGTGGCATTTAAATTGTAAATTATAATTATCTTCAAATTATAAATTTCACCTATAATGTTTTCAGTAATGTTTAAGTGACTAAGGTCATTTATACCAACTACATAGCTATGTGCTAGGTGAAATTATTTATGTATTTTTTAAAGGGTAATACTATTGCTTTTTTGCGGAACAACTATAAACTATAATCGAAAAGTTATATTTATTTTCGAATACTGTATCATTCTTATAATCTAGTCTCTTGGCCAGATATATATTTTATTATTTTTGTAAATATCAGTTATTCTCAAGAGACATAGTCCCTGAATAAATTTATTTTTCTTTTCTATTCTACTCTGTCAATATACTCATATAATATATGTAACAAATCATTTGTACTTCATAAAATTTTGGCAATTTTAATGTTACTATAGTATTTCTATGTATTTTTTCCGAGGTAATGTATCGGAAATAACTAAAAAAGTGTAGTCAAGTGTGCAACAAGACATATAAAGATTGATCCCTGTTCAGAACAAGAACTTTATTGTCATCTGAATGGTTTTTTACGCGTGTATAACTTTATAAAATGCTACTTAATGTAATTAAATCCTTGACTACTCGTATTTAAATCTAATTAGATGAATGTACCACCCTCAACAGCTTACAGCCGACACTCTTCTTTGTTTTGGCATACCATATTAGGCCTCCGAGAACGGGAAAGTTGCCAAGCATCGTTATCGCTAACATACATCACAGATTAATGTCTGGAAGGATTAAAGCTATGTGTCACGGGTACACAGAGAGTGTATTTGTCCAGTATTCCGATTCTCTGGAGAAGTGTATCCATATCCTACATTATCCATAGCTGTGATGAGATACATACCGATGAAGACATTACTCCAATGCAATATAGATCCAGAGGCACAGGAATAAAGCACTCACAGGCACAGAACGCACAGCGCACACCGACACAGCTGGGACCTGACTGGCCACCCACAGACCCCGAAGGTGGGAGGGGGAATGGAATTATCAACTAAGACAAGCCAATCACCAAGGCCGCCATCGCCATGTCCTGTCTTCGTCCAAAACTATCTTCCACTCTTTGTCTTCTCTTCTTTATCCTCTGTCTTCGGCTCTTAGTGTCTTAATCTTCACGGATTCCTATAGCATTATTGTGCCGTTCAGTCATCGGGGTATTATAATATGGTGTGATTGATACATCAAACTGGAATCGGATATATCTATTCTTCCACCAAGCAATCTGGTCAAGAAAGCAATATTTTTTTTTAAAGTTCGACCAAAAAAAAATATAATTAGCCAAATAAGAAATTTATGCCTATTAATTCTAAAAATGTTTTTGAAAATATTAATTTATTTTAATTATGTTTCGCCTCATCTATGCCTTAATTAAATATTACTAATATTACAAATATTACTAAATTTTAAGAAATTAATTTTGAATTACAAATATGCATCAAAAAACCTTTCAATCTTCATTCGACTCAACATAAACAAATAAATTATTTTAAAAAATTAAGACACAGTATTAAATTTATATTTAACAATTAAGAATATTACCAATATCAAAATACTGTAAATATTCATAGGAAATTATCTTACGTCCTTATCTTGTTAAATAAGCAAGATTTAATACTACTCAAGTTTAAGAAACAAATTTTAAAGTAGATATGTATGGTAAATGTATATTTCTCCTCATGGTTCATTTTCGCTTCATCTAAGAATTTACGAATTCATTCGCCTTTAAAACGGAAAAAAAACTATTCTTATAAATCCAGTAAAACTGAATTTAAGGATAATATGCATAGAATTCACTTAGCCCTTTTTATTTTAATGCATACAGGATCTAGGACCCTCCTGGGGCTCACAGTCTTTAAAAGTGGGTACTCAAAATAAGGGGAAAAATCTGATGGTTGAACGTGATCTAGGACAAATAATCTCCCTGCACAACCCTTTTCCATGAAACACTAGTCTCTACCATGTACTGAACCCTGACTGAGACCCTTCATGGGTTGTAGTGGTCAAAGTTTTTTTTTTAATGTATTCGTTCAATTAAAATGTACATTAGGGAAGTCAAAGTTACAAATAATTGTTGCATACGTTGTAATAAAATACATTAGGGGTTCATACAGTATTGCTCAACAGTAAACAAATTGGCTCAAGAAAAAACAAATTCGCATACAAAAAAAATAAAATGTAGCACTCCT
Source organism: Troilus luridus (assembly GCA_964056705.1). Taxonomy (NCBI): domain Eukaryota; kingdom Metazoa; phylum Arthropoda; class Insecta; order Hemiptera; family Pentatomidae; genus Troilus; species Troilus luridus. Next base: position 91,510,630 of record OZ057415.1, on the reverse strand, counting down.
CAAATCAATACTCCAAACATACGCATCTATCAGGCACAGATATATCTAAGACGTTCAATCAGATTTTTCTTTTTGGTATATGTCCTGATGTTTTCTAAATTGGCGAAGCGTTGACTAGTTTGGCATTTTCCAGTTTTTTATATAATTAATGCTCTGCTTTTTACTTTTTTCCCTCCATTCCATTCTAGTAATTATTATATATTTCTTTTTGATTTTTTCTCATTTTTATCGTAATATATAAACTTAAATTTCAGTAAGTCTGTTGTACTCTACCCTTTACGCCCCTACCTCATTCCATGTTCCATCTTATCTCCTTAGTCGACATTACATTCCTCTCCTGCTCGTATTTTATAAATATCGCCCTTAATTGGATTCTTGGATTCCCTCCTGAATAAGGCGAATATTTTCGGGGATAAGAAACGATACAGGTGGACTCAATTATTGATGAAGAGGCTTCTTCCTAACGAGACTCCATTACCATACCCAAGCTCCACTTTTATCGAACAATGGATCCCGACCACAGCGAATTTTTTCTCTTAGATTTAGGTCGATGCCGTTGAATGATTCTATTATTCTCCACTCTTCCAAAGAATGGGAATAGAATGCCTGAGGATGCCGATAAAGAATGATGGTAGGGAGATAACAAATAAAATAAACCTATTTAAATTATAAAAGAAGAACTAAGAATAAATATGCTTAAATTAAATTATAAATATAAATATGTTTAAATTAAGCTATAAATATAAAAACCGAATATTGGGCATATTTTAATGTATGATACATACGAAGATTTTTCCCCCATCTTTGATAGTATGTTGGATATTAATCTACAGATGATATCTGGTAAAAATTAGTTTGTAGATTTGATTTGACATACGGAAAGGACTTTTAGGTAGATTTGACTATTGGAACCCCCAAATCTTTTCTGCCATTTGAAGAACTCCATTAAAATTTAATAAGATTAGGTATGTTTGTTCAGGTTGTGAATCAATTTAAGTTCATAGCTAAATAGCAATTGAAAATATTTTATATTTTCCTAAACAACTAAACCTGTACCACTACGACCCGTGAACGAGTCTGGGGGTTCAGTACATGGTTGAGACTGTACTGTTTCGTGGACAACGTTTCTGCAAGGAGGTGACTTGTCCTAGGTCATCGCCAGGTTTTTGCCCCTTATTGTGGGTACCCTATTTTTATAATATTTTATAGAGGCTGGGTGGGCCCCAGGAGGGTCCTAGATCCTATATGATCCATCTCCGGCTGCAAACAGACTAAATAAAAGTAACTGCCCGCAGCGGGATTTGAACCAGGATTTCCGGCATGGCAACTCAGTACTCAACCACTGAGCCACTCCGCTCCCTCCTAAACAACTAAAGAGATTTATTCTCTGTTCAATTTTCGTATAGTTAACAAAACATCAACGAAAACTTAGGCATCTAAAGTAATGAAAAGTGAAACGAATGATTCTTTTCGATATACATATATATATATATTATACTTTTCTATTATATCAAAATAAGACGGACAAGATACAAACAAAATATTTATCTAAACACTATCAGAATCTCGTAAGTCGCAAAATGTTATCATCAAACAATCTTGACAATCAATTTACTACTAACTGTACTTTCGTTGCAAGTCCAATTGTGAAAATTCTTTTTGCATATTTTTTATTATATATTAATTTTTCATTTAGCGTCACTTCATTCAGCTATAATCGAAGTCCTAATATTTAACAATTCTGGAATAGTTAGAATAGGGATCGTTAACTGTACAGGTTAGGAATTTTACGTTCCCATTTTACGTCCCATTCAAAGGACGGTCTAAGTAAGGATTTTTACTCCCTTTAAAACATCCTAAGGTCATCTGCCGGGTTGTGAACCTGCGATCTTGATCTTGAGCATAACTTTTATAAACTTATTAAGAACCATTCCTCTTTAAAATATTGCATGAATGGATTGAACTTAATGAGAGTTATAATAATTATCTTCTAAGGACCCAAGATGGCGGACGCACGTAGAGTAGGCTGAGATTTATTTAAGGCTAGACGGAGGTATAAAGATATATATAGCCTTAGGGAGTAAGAAAGGCTGAGAGAACCTTCTTAATCAGACCAAAGGGTAGTGTAACTTGGGTTATTATTGTTTTGTACATGGCCGGGCTCTTGTCTAATTAACAGTTGTGCTCGCTCGGCAGCCACCGCCCGTCCCCGAGTCGTCTTCCTTTTCTTTAGCAGATTTCCTCGCCCATCTGGTCTCGCCATCCCGAGGGGGAGAGAGCGATTTAAGTGTAAAAGCAGTCTTATGTGGTTTTATGATAAAATGTGTTAAAGAGTAGAGCATTTTATGGTTGAAAATATTAAGAATATATTGGATCAGCAAGTAATTAGATATTCGCAATTAACTCTCGTTATTCCGATCCTAAAAAAAAAAATCTGGTGTTGGCAACATATTACTTGCGCATCAACATAACCATAATCTAGAAACATGTTAGATTACAATCATGAAGTATTGGATTCAGTACGAGGAGTCTAAACTGTTTTTAGAACTACGGTTGCGCAGGAAGTGATTTATCCTAGATCACGCTTATCCGCAAGGTTTTTCAACAATGCCTCCTCCCTCCATGTTCAAAACTGTCATAAAAACGTCCCCCCCTATTGGAAACGAATAGATATGAAACAATATGAGCTTAAAAATAAATAAATAACAATTATTAAACAACTATATTAAAAAAAAAAAAAAACTACGACCCTTGACGAGTCTTAGTTTCAGGACGAGATAGAGCCTGTATTGTTTCTGGGATAAGGATAGTGTAGGCAGGTAAATATGTATGAGATTGCGCTCATCCGCCAGGTTTTCCATTTTTGGAGAGACTGAGTGAGCCCCAAGAGGGTTTGTAGGCTCCGCAGTACTCATCTGTGCCAGTAACCGGTTTTTATTTGTAATCTGCCACAACCAGATTTAAACACAGACCTCGACAAGGCAACTCATCGTCACTATTATTATTACTAGGTTTCTATATAGCCTGTGGAAGAGTTAAAACAAGACGTTCACATTGGTCAATTACACTGGAGACAAGTAGTCTCCTATGAACATTTTTTGTAAATTTTTAAACTGTTCCTTCACTGCTAAACATGTAATTGATAAGTGCTATGAGTAAAAAGCTCCCAATGCAGATGAATGGACGTATGGTACTGTCTCCTCTATTCGATATCATCATTGCAACCCAACATGCAAGATGCAACCAAGATGACACTCCGGAAGACTATGGTCGCAGATATTCTTCGCGGTTAAGACTAAGATAGAAGCCATCGACTTCTTTTATTTTCACCTTCTCTTGTGCCTTAGGGATTTACCCAAGACCCCGCGTATTTATTGCCTTAATCTCGCTATTATCCTCTTAACTGTATATTTATCATACGCGGGTATTATATCTTTAATTTTTATTGCCAACTTTGATACAGCATTTCTTTTTATTGCTTTTATCCGACGTATCGTAAAGCTCCAATCCAGGTTGTTTTATGGACGAAATTAATTACTTCTTTGCGAGAATAAGTACATGAGATATATTCTTCGTTTCATTAAATTGTTAGTATAGAAGTATAAATTAACTGGTTTAATCTTAGCCTTCGGATTGCCCAAGTACTGAGGTAAATCACAATAATGTTTCTATACCCTCTTTAAGTATTCGTTTTAACTGCAATAAGTATCTTTAATTATGGAACCTCGTTTTACAGTAAGTGCTAAACTTCATTATGATATCTCAATTATCTTCTTCTAGGTTGTTCAACTTTAAGTAGAAATTTTAAAAATCTCTACAAGATTAAAACATAATTATTGGGGATGCAAAGCACTAAGTCCCGAAGTTTATAATTAATATAAGAATAAGTATATTCAAGGGATATTGAAATATTGATTTTTTTTTAAGGGGTACAATATTTAAAGTATTTAAAGGCCATTAACTCAATTTATGGATTTTTTCACACTAAGAAATTTCGACTAGCTAACCACTAACTTTTTTTTTTTTTTACAAAATCCTAAAGGCGTTTAGTTTTAAAATGATATTCTGTGTCATATAACATTTCTAAATTCATGTATAACAAATTTGAAAATCGATAAAAGAGTGATTAACCAACCTTTTGTAGAATTAATAACCGATGTTTCGAAATCCTGATATTCTATTTCAACATTTTTTTTTATGAAGTCATATTTTGGGTGTTCATGTTTGAACTTTGAGTTTTAATGGGAATAATGGCTTAACTTAAATAAGAAAAGTCTCAAACGTTGACAAATTGTCTAATGGTTAATAAAAGAATTTCAATACCATCATTACAATAGGAATACTTTGATTTACCAATACACAATTCTTTTTTTTATAACACGCCTGGAACTTTCAAAAACCTCTATTGAAAAATTAGGTTTTTGAGTTATGACATTGTTCTTTTGGAGGAGTGATATACTTTCAACAATAAGGAATGTTAAATAATATTATGTTATGTAATACATGAAGAGAATGGAGGTCCGGTTGTAGGGATGAAAGAACACATAGCTCTAAATACTAATAGCTGATTAGCCCAGTTTTGAGCATTGCTTTGTCTCGGGTCATTGGCCTCAATTTTAGGGTCAGAAGGTGCCATGACCCCAAAGGCCCCTGGGTAAGATTCATGGTTCAACATAAACTTGATAGAAAATATTTGTTTGTGTTACAGTTTTAACTATTCCTTGGAGAATATATAAAAGCGTATATAAGTGTAAATATTTTGTTTGGCTTGATAATACTTATTTGAATTATTTTGAATAATAATTGAATTAAGAGGAATCATCTAAGGGCATTGCTTAAATAAGATTTAAATATTTAATCATAGTACATCCGACGGAAGTGAAAACTCAAAACTTTGGAATAACTGCATTCTTTTTTGAATCCACAGATCAAATACAATCAACACTACCAATAATAATATACTGGCACTCCGAACAATAATTATTTATTAATCAAAACATATCATGGGCTACACTAGCTCAATACGAAATATTAATTATTTTATTGAAATGATAACAATGCGTCACGAGCATCTCATGGATGGTCCTGAAGCGAAGTTTTTCCCCTGCCAAAAGTCGTTAAACGCAGCTAAAAATTGTAATTAAAAAATCTTGGCCATCAGTTTTTGGAAGGTTATCTGAGGTATACCCCCTAGTAATATCTAAGGTCACTGGAAATAACGAGTCAAGCCAAAAAATATGGTCCTCAGCTATATGTTTGTGTCCATCGTTTGCATTCTGCAAAATATGAATATAGAGGTGACTAACTTAGCTCAAGCTAACATATGAGAGTTGTGATTTACAATCTCTTTTACTGTTTGCAGAACCCAGAACATTGTAACTCATAGGCACATTTTTTGGATTCTATTTCCATTGGACGATAGATAATAAAATATATAAATCAATTTATAAGAGAAATATATTTGCAGTAAAGGTAAATTAGCGATTAAGTAGAATTTTCTCCAAAATGGGTTTCTAGTACTTAAGGAAGCGGAATTGTGTTATTTTCGGAGTGCATAAGTCGCTAAATCAGGCATCGGTTTGAAATTGAGCGACTGCTTTTATTATAACTCAATTTCAAGCCAAAACTACAAGAATGACACGATTCCGCTTGTCTGAATACAGGTAACTCTTACTTGACAAAATTCGACTTAACCAATTATTCGCCGGGGCTGCAGATACGTAATGTTTGATTAAAATATAAGGAATGAGTTATTAAAAGATAACTTTATGGGTACCTGTAACGATAATTAATTAATAATAATAAATCTTAGTGAATCAGTGGCAGATACCACCAACTTCACCTTAAAAACATCCGTCCACGGGCTGATACCCCAATCCATATAGGTTTGATCACTTGGTGCAATTGTCCCACCTACTCTCTGAACAATTCCACAATCCTCGGTCTTTTTAACAAACTAAAGAACCTAAACAATAAATAATGAAAGATATATTCATTCATGAATACGTATAAAGTTAAATATGTAGCAAGTATAAATTATAACGAATGTTTAAATCATTATAAATTAATAGATTGGTAACTTACAAATATTGAGGATTTGTTTTTTAATTACAATGGATTTAAAAAATATTTTATAGTTCATACAACCCTAACACAACCAAGAAATATCAAATAGCTCTGAACGATATTATGTAGATTTAGATAGATGGATATAAGTACAATATAAATATTGTCAGGAAATCGGATTTGAAATGATTATTATTACAACTATTATCTTAAATATCTTAGTTAAAGTATCCGACAAAAGGGAATAACAAGCACATTATTAAAGAATTCAGTGAAAGGAAAAGGGCAAGGATATCTTGATAAGATCAATAAGGATATATCACTCCTCATTTATAAAGGAATTCCCAAGTTTTGTAGTATCTGTCAGGTAAAATATGCATTCATTGGACCATCATTCATCATCTCACAATATCTAGAATGAGTAGCAAAACATTAATATCGTATCTATTTTGCGATTGAGTAATGTTCTCATTGGCACGCCGCCAGAAGTTCAAATGCGAGTAAAGTCTCGACTTACAGTTCAAAAACCTGAAAATACATTTAACGGCCAAATAAACAGCGGGGTAATTTAATTCTTGAGTTATAGAGACATTTAGTTAATATATATAATTTTTAATATGATAAATTATATATATTCACTAAATGTCTCTAATACATATATATATATATATATATATATAACATCACACGATTTTAACGTTTACAGGGTTCAGTACATGCCAGGTTGTACTGATTCTAAGACATGGTTGTGCAAGGAATTGATCTATGTGAGATCACACTCAAGCAGGTTTTATCTCAGGAGCAGGGTACCCTCTTTACAGAGGTTGGGTGAACCCATGGCGGGTCTGCAGATTCAATAGAACCCGTTTATTAACAGAGGCGCTCTTTCAATCTCTTAAAAATATCGTAAAATATTCTTTAAAAAAATCATACATGACGCTTACCTTGGTACCCTAAATTGGGGGAATCCCGAGCGTGATCTCGGTCTAATCAACTTCCCACATAAACATCGACTTTGATATATAGTCTCTACCGAATACTGAATCCTAGACTTTTCATTAAAAACAATGTTTTTAGTTTAAAATTAAGATGTTGTACGATCACATAGTTTGAAATCTTAAATAGACTGGCAAAGTATAGTCATACTATAAGTTGTGTCTTACAGGCAGTACATATTTTTTCTTCTTTACATATGGAAAGAATAATACGAATCCTGATGTACATTTTCTAACATTACGGAGGCAACAAATTATATGGCCCTTGTACGTACCAAATGGATTCCGAGACTGCACTTTTTTTGTTTTCCTTTTTCTTATAATGTTTCACTATTTCAAAGTAAAATATCTTCTTTCCCGCACGTTATCTGCGAGCCCTAGCGAGGAGGTTGGGGCGGACAGATGAAAACAAACAACTTGATACAATAAATTACCCGAGCCCCCCTGCGCCGTTGTTTTTTCGACTATCCCAAGGTAAGGGGGGGGGGAGCGAGGAGGGGAAGGAGAGGGGTAGAGAGGGGAACAGAGGAGAAGCGCTCTCTATTTCATAATCAAGGAGGCCGCTCGAGGCATTCCAATTAAAAAGACGGAAAGCTTAATTAATGCTAACAACTGCAAGATTCGGGGCCCTTTCATCCTGAGGCCGGTGTCGCTTCTGATGAATTTATCTTAGCGGAGCGGAGCGGACAGGACCGGACCCGACAGGCCGCAAGAATGTCGAGAGGTTCGGAGGAACAATGCTCCTCGCGTCCCTTCCCTTCCATTTTCATGTGTCAATTCCGCTTCTGATTTATGCACTACTCCTACTGAATAACAGATCTACCTTGGTCCACTGGCCATGGCTTTTTTTTTGGTATTTATATCCATTTAAATAACTATATAAATATAAATATGTGTAAAGGTAAACTGCTCTGAAGAGTAATTTTTTACGTATGTAAAAGTAAATATATGAAGATGGATGTGCGAGCAATGCTGTCCTCAACATAAATGTGGTGTTTCTCAGAACCAGCCCATAGTCAAGTCCGAGTATTCCTGGGATAGTGTATAAATTAGGGGGTTAATTCCCTTGTCTCTCTAAGATTGTATTTTTCAATAATAACAAATTCAAAAGACGAGAAAAGTAGGGGTATGATAAAAAAACCAAAAGCCTCCAAAGGGATTGCTCCACACCGACTCTACCAGCAAGTTTTCAGCCTTCTAGCTCAGAAAGCGTTATAAGGAAATGAAAAATCATGTAAGCCACTGGGGGGTTATGATTAGTTAAAGTATTTAAATAATTCCCATAGAACTTAATCTTGTTTATCTTCTTAGCAAGAACCATTCCCATTATTTTAGTCAAAATAAATTCACAAAATAGTCATTATTTTGAAGGGGCATTGCACTATAACAGATTATGTCAGAAAATCCCTAGAATTCTGCGGAAGCTCTAATGATAAAAGTTTTGCAGGAGGCATCTTTGGAATGTCAGACAAGAATTATTTATCCTAACAATGTCATACAAATCTTCAATTGTATTCACATTTAAACCTCCTGTTAAGACTATTACCCGGTTTCGTAGCAGCATTAAGATTAAAAATAATAATATCTGACTCCAAAACGATAAGTTAACATCTAGTACTGTTAACATAAATAATTTGTTTTTCGTAACGCAGGCCTGAAATGGAGCCAATATTTGGAAAATTGTTATGGAGTTTTAATTAGATTATATATATATATATATATATATATATATATATATATATATATATAGAGAGAGAGAGAGAGTACAATAAAGCAGTTGAAATGAAATGAAGTACAAACGCTTTAAAATAGCTCTAGAGTGTGTTTGCTAAGGTAGCGGCAAATTGAGACATGATGCCTCGGGGTCGATGACTTCCGAAAGAATTTTTATTGAAGTATTCAGAAGCTGAAGACTCAATAGCCACGGCCTGGGCATGGAGAAGGAATAAACCGAAAATATAGGCAGAGGATAGATTTAGGAGACAGGCAACTACCAATAGGTGAGGTTTGTATACTAGACAATAAAGAGATAAATCAGGCTAGGAGACATGATTCATAAGATCCATAATCCTTGGATTCACGACCCCTAATCTGGACTTAATGGATGGAACGTGATGGCTGAGTGGCTATCCGCAAATGGTCCATGGATTGAGTCCTTAAAGGAGGTGGGGGTAAGAAGAGCCCGACCTTGGGATCAGCTGTTCTTTATATCTGTCTATTAAGTCGTCCTCTCTACCTCCTATACCTCCCTCCCAATCATCGCTTCATTCCAACTCCTCTTTTAGAAATTTACTTCAGCATCTTCCCCAAAGGATTCAGTTACAATATACATATACATATATATAAATTTATACATTTAATAATTATTAATGATAGAATAAGTATAGTTATGCCGTCCTTCGGAAGGGACGTAAAATTAATTAACAAACGAGCCTTTGTAAGCCTTTCCAATTTCATCTTATCTAAGTTCAACGTTCTGAAGCTTGTTCAGAAATATTTTCCACGTTCTGATTTGGAATGATGACAAATACTGTACACGCTTTTTTTTTTCATTCGAACACATTCAATTTATTCTTCCTATTGTCAATTAGGAGTCATCAGAGAGCTTTCATTGGCTAAATCAGAGGAAGTGGATAATTATCGAATGAAGTCCATTGAGCTGGCCCTATTGTGCTCTACTCTCAGCCGGCCAATTAATTTCTCTCTGACCCTCGAGACCTCGAATCAGTGAGAACTTCATTGAGGACGGGTCACTTCTCTCGACGTCACTCGCTCGTCATCTCCAATTTAGAGAATAGGGCTCAATTACATAGTATTTATTATATCTGCCAAGGTTCCGGGTTCAAATCCGGCTGTGGCAGATAAAAAAATATTTAATATATAAACAGCCACGGAAGGACCGTGTGGGATCTTACAAACCCTCCTTAGCCTCTACTAGTTTGATTTATTTTTTGTAAAAAAAAACAACAAAAAAACATTATTCCAGGCTGGCTAAGATGATTTTGTATTCCATTTTTATCAACTTCAAGCTTTTCTAGAAAGATTTTTTATTTTTTAGGCTCTACAAAATTTTAAATATTGATTTCCACTTTCTATAACGAGTCAGCTTTCTCACCTCGATAAGTATTTGATCGAAAATTGGTTTGGGTTCGTTTTCGCTGTTCTGTTTCGGCTGCAATATCTTTCAGTAGTTCATTATCAGTTAAGATTCATATTGGACCATTTTAGCGATATAACATACGTTAATAATAGGAAAATAAATAATTTAAAAAAAATATATATAAAAATCAGTTGCGAATGAGATTGGCTTTTACGCTGGCCGTTTTTTATTCTGGTTTCAAAGAAAAAACTTTATTTAAGAGAAATTTTGGAACTTTGAAATTGTTAATTGGAAAACATCACATAAAAAGTACAGAAATTGGATTCTTTTAGATTCCGTAAAATAAAGTAACACCCACATTACACAGGATTCCAAAAACTTCCAAAGTTGCTGGAGGAGTTTTTAAGAAGGATATAATGTCCGTTTAGGTTTTAATAACTTCGCTAACCTCATGCTGTACAAATGCTACCTTCCAAATTTCATTAGGGAATGACAGGTAATCTGTTTTATGGTGATTATTATTCTAAAATATTTTGCTCGTCTTGCATAACCGAACCCAGATGCAGAGAGGAGGGATTGACGAAAGTGCCCCATTAGTCTAACAGAAAGGAGATTAGATTTCCCAAGGCTCATTCTCGCTATCTCATAGAGAAGGAGTAAGAAATGAAACGGGCGGCTATGATTTTGACAAATGTGTTTCTCCTTACTGTCGGAGGTTCGCCCTCAGCATCATCCATCTTCTTGCAAGTCGAATCCCGCTAGGGCGGGTCATATTTTCTTCTTCCTCAGGTTACCTTTCCTCACGATGACTCGGAATGATTGCATCGAAAGCTATTAGGATATTAATCTACGACAGAGAGGTACCAGCGGCGAGTATGCATCAGGACAGTGACATCTGTATATGGCTCCGTCATTGAAGATGATTCTCTGCCGAATCAGCATGACACTTGTCAATTAGAATCTTTTTATTCAGATAGTATAAGCGGAGAAACAATAAATGTAATATTTTTATGAGATTTTCAAAGATATATATCATTTGAATAACTGAGGTTTATATTAAACGGACGATTTATTAACTAGACATGACTACTGAACTTCAAGGCAGTAAAAGTAGATATTAAAATCCGTTATAACATTCAAGAAGAGTATAAAAACATACTAGACATATTTAGAAAATAACTAGCTTGTTATAAAATGTAAATTAAACTTTTGATAGATTAAATAGCATATATTCTATGGAATTTTCAGCCATTATAGATTTGTTATCACATTTGTCATAACCTGTTTCACATCTACTACCTTGGGCTATAACTTACAAATATAGAATATTTTCTTATGTTCATATTATTATTACAACATTAATAACCTTCTAAAATAATATTTAATAAATTTGCTAATTTATTTACATGATTACAAAACACATAAAAGTATTTTATAAGCCCAACTTATGGATCATTTATAACAAAAATCAAATATACCTTCCAGATGGCATTACTAGTCTTCATTACATTGAGTGCAGGATAGAGCATTGCTTTAAATGGTTCCTCATTAATATCTACTGGAATATTGTTCAGCTCTACCATGTTTTTTCCGACTTCTCCAAACGTTAATTCTTTAATTTCATCTAATTTTTTTAACATTTAAAGTCTTTCAGTTAATCGTCTGGGGCCCTATCTACAGATGGAAAGCATTTAATTATCATTATTTTGCACTGAGTATTTTTTTATTGAAGGGGAGACAATTGTGCAAATCTGCCTCTGCTACATAATCATGTTACTTGTATCCATTTCTCACATTAATACTTTCAAGGATCTGACCCCTTTTGAATGGAATAAGAATATTATATACTTTTAGGCTTTTCAACAATGTCAACAAGGTGATGCTAAATGTCGATACGAATTAAAAATGATAAAGGCAGTGACTATATGCTGTTAAGTTTTTATAGATCATAGTAATGTCTCGCTTCAGCGTCAAAAGGTTTTACGCATCAATTTTCTTTATCAAAAAACAGCAAAAAAAAAACAAAACAACTAAAGACATTTCATTACAAAGAGTGCTTTTCTCACTTCGGCCCCATGACAGGGAGATGACTTTGTCAAGGCAATGGCTCCTTCAGCCTTCACTACCTGGCTACAATAAATAACTCGAGTGACCGTTAGCGAAGAACATTCTCAACGACCCAGAAGACCCAGAGAGAACCCAGAAGACAGGTGGGAAATTTCTTCTGTTGAATAGAGGTTTCGCATCTGTCAGCCGCTTCACAGCTCCAAAGACCCGGGTCGTAATTAATTGTGGCTCCTTTGGAAGAAGGTTTGACGGTGTCACGCAGGCGGGTCCTCTCATGAGAGGCTGCCTCTGTTATTAGTGAGAAATTCGAGTCGGATCGGAGGGACCATGTTTTGGCTCAACACTGGCGCAACGCGAAATTGAGTCATTTTGAATAACATGTAATCGGTATTGGCGGCATCTAGTCTCTAATTCAACAACAACAAATGTAGCGGTATCTCATTATTGGCAGGTATATATTGTTAGTTAGGACGTGTTCTATAAAATTAATTATTTAAGAATCCCGAGACAAAAATAATATATTAAATAAATGGTGCAATATATAAAGTTACCCTATGACGTTAGGGTGGGAAGGCTAAGGTTCTATGGACACATGATGAGGATGAATTCTGAAAGACCAAACGATACAATTTTTCAGCGAATGTACTGTCACAAAAATTCAATAGGATAATTCAAACAACTTAAGCATGATATGGACCAAGTAGGGCTAACAGACCAAGATTGTTTTGACAGAGATGAATACAGAAGGGCGCTCAAGGGAATAAAGGTTCTTGTGGGAAAAGCGCCCAAAAAAGGCTGTTGCGAGGTCTGAGGAGAGAAAACGTAGGCACGCAAAGCTCATGAAGGACATATGGGAAAAGAGGAAACAGATAAAGAAGAAGCATTAGAGTAATGATATTCGCGTGATATTTCAGACCTTTTAGTGAGAAAAAAATAAAACAAAAATTAATGGGGAGGTTCTCCAAAACGTTATAGAAAGACACTCTACAACCCAACAAGGGTCTCGGGCTTCAGTACATGCTAGACAATGTACTGCTTTTAGGATAGCGCTTGTGCTGGGAGCTAATATGTCTGAGATCACGCTCAACTTCCACGTTTTTCCCCAATCAGTGTTAATAACTTAAGGCTGGGTGAGTCCCAGAAGGGTCCATATACGGCTGTTAACAAATGAAATAATTTATCTCCCACAGCCGGATTTGAACCCGTAATCTTCAACACAGCAAATCAACACTCTACACACTGACCTATCCCTCTTCCTCGTTGAAAAAGTAGTTATAACATTTTCAAATGAATAAAAAAGAATGCTATAAGAGAAAAAAGTGATATTTAAGTAATTTTCTTCCACCAATATTATTTTTTATCGATGTTTGTTAATCGACTACTATACGATGGAATGAATTATAAAATATTAGCGTAATATTTTTTGTTTTAATTAATCCTATTAAACATTAAATCCCAATGTTTTAGTTAAAACTTCACTCATTCTTCTACCAGAAAGTACAAAAGAATAGAAGTGACTAATCACGTATTAAAAAAAATGAAGAGAAAGCCGAGAAAAAGATAACTCTCCTACATCGGAGGCTGGTGGTAAAGCGTTTCTCTCCGAGTGGATAAAAGTCAATCATGATTACCCAACGAAGGCTAGAGTAATCTCGCAACAGAACTAACAAAAGATACCACCCGCAATCACGGATAGCGGTAAAGCGGGATTGGGAATAGTAAAGGCAAAAAGAAAGTCGCAGAAATTGGCAAAGGTGGAATGCAAACATCTACTTCGAAGCTCGGGGATGATTATCAATGACCATAAATTTTCCTCTTCGAGGGCGTTGTCTTCGGAGGATTTAGGAAAGGCGAGTTAAGGGACATCGTGGTGAAGAGAATGGTCTCCTGGTCGGAAGACTCGCTTCAACTCCGGAACGGCCCGTTTTTTCCATGTCCCGTAAGAGAAGGCTCATGGTAATGTTTCTTCCATTGCCTATTGATGGCCAGTTATGACAAGTCGAACGTGCTCCCTCCGTTCCTAATTGATGAGACACGGGAGCCGTGGGATCTCTGTGTCCTCCCATCAACGTCTCGCCCTATAATAGCCCCTCTACGATTGCTTTAATACCGGAATATGCAACGTCATGTTAACGGATCGTTTCCTACGAGCCACTGAAAAGTGATCGGATGATGGAGTGAAGCTCATTAATAATGTCCAATAAACTTGGAAGGGCTGCACATACATACAATACAGCTGCAGTTTTATATAGTCGACGGATTATTACTTGTAATTGATAACATTGGGTTGATGACCTAATATTATTGTGTATATTTGTAGACCAAAAATTAACAACTACGAACCTTCTAAAAAGTATATACGTTATCTCGAACAATACTTGGACAATGGAACATACATACAAAATTACAGAACTTTGCGATTACAAACAACACAATCCAGATTTATAAGAACAATTGTAACACACTATTCACGACATACAGATTCTCACTGTAAAATCATACATTCACAGCCAATACACAACACTTCATTCGTCAACACAACAATACCGAAATTCTTTTGTTCTTTCCCTTTCCAACTCTCATGAGTTCCAACTCTGTTACCCGAACTTCCTATAGTCAATGGATCCTTATATTGGGTTGATGACCTAAGATTATTGTGCATACTTATGGGTTAGTTGTGAAATATTTTCCGTGTTGCCAGTTATTTTTCTTGACCTCACCTCTTCATTTACTTGTAAATATGCTATCTATAACTCTAATATATATTATGTATATATCTATAGGCCTAAGATTAAGAGAGTAGAGGGGAGATGATATGGTTAGATTATAATACGTAAGGAGAGTAATCACTAGGTTAAATTTATAGTAGTTTCTAAGTTATAATGATAGTCAATAGTAAATAAGTTGCCTAATTAGTTAATTAGAAAGTCTCAATGTATATCTATGTTATATACATACATTATCACTATAAATATATATCTTTCTTACAAGTCGTCTACCGTTTGTTAACCCATACGAACGTCAATGACAAGATATGCAAAATTACCTCTTGCCTTAATCACTGCTTTAGAATTCGATCAACTTAAGATATAATCTAATTATTTTAAAACCCCTCTCAAATAAATATCACCCGGTCGCTACAGATTACACATTTCAACTCTTGACTGTAACAAATGACCCTCCATGAGCGCTCTATAATCGAGGCTTCAATTCAGCTTTCAACTTAATGACATTATCACTGATGTAGGAAAAAAAACAACGTAGAAATAAAAGATGAATTATTTTTAAGTGCACGTTGATGCAACGCTAATGTGATCAAAATGCACTGGAATTATATAGCAAACGTTCATAAAGAAAGATTACGCTCTTAATACTCTTAAAAATATCTTTCTGTCTGGAATAAAATAAATGTTTTCATAATGTCTCAGAAACGTCATAGAAAAAATATTAATAGCTGATAGAAAAGCAACTACAATTATCTATAAATTTTATTGCTTATTCGAAAAACAATGGAAAAAATTGCATATCTTAAGATTTTTAACATTCTAATGAATCCGTTTATCAGGGAGAGTTTTATTTCTTGATTTTATTATTATTATTATTGTTTTTTATGTTGTGCTTACAATGCTGAATAACTCTTATCCTGAATGTATCTATTGTACAGTTCGTTTGAAGGTGCAGTATAAACGAAGAAATGTATACGCCTGGAATGCAAATAAAACAAAATTAAAAACTAAAAAAAAAACTAGTTACAACCGATACTAGAGAGAGTTAAAAATAAATTAGGTTTAAAAAATAATTTATAATAAATATTGGGAAGTTCTAACTCTTGATAAAAAGAACCCAATATATTAGTAAACTTATTGAAAAAGGGAACGCTCAACAGAGACATCAAATAAATGTTAATACATAAGTGGAAAAATTCCAACTAAAAACCTTAAGTCTCTAAACTAAAACAGGAAATTAAAAATACCTGTCCAATATTTCGCCTATTCAGGCATCCTCAGGGCAGAAAGAGAATAATAGCAAACCAAAAGATGAATAATGCACCCAAAAAACACACATCCCACCACCTCCAAGCCTCAAATGCAACTACTGAATCATCAAGAATCATACATGATTCTATGTTCTTGAGAATTTCGATAGTAAAAACTCAGATGTATGTCTCTTTTTGATAAAATCGTAGATCGCTGTTTAGCAGACAAAAGTGGAATTTTATTAAAGGCTTCTAGTAACGTTATCAAAACGTTGGATAAAAGATATTTGCACTGCAGGTAGATGGATCATAGGAGGATCTTGTTGCCTCGTCGAAGGTTTGAATCCGGTTGAGGCAGATGAATTATTTGATCTGTTAACAGTCTTAGATGGACACTGTGAGATTTACAAACCCTGAGTTCACCCAATCTCTATAAAGTAGAAACTTTTAGTTGAGGTAAAAAGCTAAGCGTTGAGTGTGATTTCAGACAAATCACATTCCTCAGATTACATACAGCACAGAGCCCAAAATCCTTCATGGATTGCAGAGATTCAGGTATAAGTGAATATTTTGGGATTAGAAACTACCTCTGATTAGTTATAAGAATGATTGTAACACTGTTCCAAAATATTACCATTATAACCACGGAAAACAATAGCTTATGTTCTATAGCTGCCTGACTCAAGAGAATTCAGCCCAATTTGAGGATGAGCAGTAATCACACGCATCTTGGCGAAATCAGCTCAATTGGCCCTTCAGGTTGCACCACACCCTTCCTTATTGATACATCACAGCTATTAATAAGTCTTCACTTCCTATTCGCTCGGTGTAGGTTATGGAAGATGTGCTATTGCGTACCCAGTACCTCGCGACAGAAGAGTGGCGCAGATGTTGGGGTCGACCTGAGCGAGGCAATTAAAGCGCAAAAAGCGGGCGTGCTCTGGCCCATTAGAGCGCTGCTCGAGGAGAGAAGAGAGAAGATACTCCTCTACATAATTATCTCCTTTGTCTCCCTTCGATTACCTTCAATACCAACTTCCATTTTTAATAGGGCATTTATTGCTCCTTTAAATTTATCGCTCTATCTCTCATTTTATAATTCCCTTTCTCAGAAGTTATCGGGCGTAAATATGTTTTTTGCTGTAACGAATGTTTTTATTTATGCGAGGATCATTTTATTTTTTTCGTTTTCCCGGAGGTTTATCGCCGAAGAGATATGCCTCATTATGCAGACAGGAATGGGCTGGCAGGGATATACAGAGGAACAGAATGCTTTATCATCGGGGGCTGTGACGAGAGATCTTCACGGCCAACACTACTCGTCCTATTGATGTTGAAATGGAATAGGTTCAGCAACCCCTTTCATCTTGATGTGCCAGTCATCCCCGTCCGAGTCTCGACAACAAACCCCATTCCTATGCACGTCCTTGTTAACCTCGAAACCACTGGACGAGTGGAACAGGTGTCGTTCGATGGAATCCGGAAATCATATATTAAACTCTCGAAAAACTGTAAAGAGGATAATAGCAATAAGTTGGATTGATACAATAATGAAAATTTTTATTTTAAAACGCCCATAGATTCTAGTTTTTACAAAATATAAAAGTATTGGTGTAATTTAATACAGAAAATGTGATGTTAGAAAGTGCAAACATTTTTGGATTTGGGGTAATGTCGGAAGTTCGATAAATTATGTTAGACAAAGTGGGTGTTCATGAATTCAGTGCTCACCATATAATTTGCTACATATGTCTTAACCATTATTCACGTGGTTTTAGTACTGTTATATTTTTAAAACCTGCGAGATACTGGTTATTCATTTTCATTTTTTGTATCTGTAACTTACTACTTCTAGTTCTTTTAATACCCCACAGGCATTTACTATCCGTTCTTAAATGTCTCTGCCTTTAAGTTCTTCTATACCTTATCATCTTATGTATATATCTGAATCTTATGCATTTCGAAACAGTTTTGATCTTCAGGATTCTTAGACAGTGACATCCCGCATTAAGTAACTTACACCAGTTGTTTTGGATGTTTTAGGACGAAAGGAGTGTGGCTAAGTCTTAAATTATTTTTTGCAATAGATACTGATAAGGTCTTCGAGGTTTGCTTAGAGCCATGAAAGGTTTTGACTGAAAAAAAATTGATTCTGCAAACGTGGATAGTTATGATTGTACCGAAAGGGAAGCCTTAGGTTGTTTATTTGACATGTATTACTTAATTAATACATTATTGACAGAAGAATATGAAGTTATAAAAAAAATTATTTTTTTATTTCTCTAGGTGATTTTTTTCTCTAATTTGATTTTTTACATTTCTCGGGGTCCTTAGTGTGGATTCTGTAGGATTGGTTATAATTTATTGTACGTAATCAAGATAAATGGCGTTTCGGACGAAATAAACAGTCTAAGCCTTCAGTCAAAAGGACAGGAGGTAGCTTTACAATTCCCAAGCTAGTAGTCACAAACACATCTGGAACTCAGGGAGACAGATGTTTCCTTATTATCGCCGAGGGATAACGTAATGGTTTTACGGGAGAGGACTTCTGGAAGGAGGACAAAGACTGGCCGAGGACCGTGCCCTGAAGAAAAGGTCTTCAGGAGCGGTTTATACTTTCTCGGAAAAGGACAAGGATAATGTTTGTAAAAGAGAACGTGAGCTAGAAAATGACAGGGAGGAAGCGTTCTTATGTAAAGGAGTGGCTATCGGCCATCCGCAGGACTCAGGACCGCAGGGCTCCTTCACTTATGCAGATTAGGTTCGTGCTCTCAAGTCCCTCTCGAGGATTAGTCTTCAACCTCTTAATGACCGACTTCTTTCCTTCACACTGATATGACAAACGCTTCTTGTAAACTCTTCTTCCTAAACGTAAACATACCTTAAATGACCAATTTTCTCAACATGCTCCTTTCAACGGGAACATACTCCTTTTACTCGACTTTCAACAACAAGTCTTCTATATTGTGTAGCGTTTCTAACAAAAACATGGCCGAGGACGGTTTTGTAACCTATAAAAGTTTCCTTCAGAAGACAAGCTACATATATTTTTACAGTTAAGTAGTAATTAAGTATGTTTTTCGAAAGCGTAAAAATTACAACCTTAAAATGCCAACATGATATACCAGTAAAGAAATTTAATATACAACTTGTCACATTTTGATCCTGTGATACACAATCATCGGAATTTTATTATGGATTTATGAATCGAAACTTGGATTCGAGTTTGGTAAGGAGCAATGAGAATTTCATGGAGGATTTTGGATTGTAAGGATTGGATACGATCGAAACCCCAAAGCTCTACTCCGTAAGTACAAATGGGTCTGGCAATAGTCATGTATATGAGTATTTTGTAATTAATTGGGAGCTTACAGCGTTTGTCGAGTATGAGCTGAAGTATCCTGAACCGCTGAGGAGTTTATTGTCGTTTCAGTCTTGTATTAAACTCGCTAGCTAAAAGGAACCTTTTTTTATTCCTCCTGATTCCAGTTATAACATAATAATAAAAAGTTCCAAAGAAGCGACCGTTACTACAGCGATGCTATCTCCAGCGAGAGCCTAATCCGACTATATCCTTCATATGAAGAAAGATAACACGTTCATCATCCGCAGACAGAACGGAAAGAGGGGACAAGCTTCCTTGTTGGGAAGAGGCAGGGAGGTATGAATGTTGAGCCCGGAGCTGGAATCTGGACAAAAAGAAGCTGGACTCGGGAGCCGGTGGATAGAGCCATAAAAACCTGAGCTGCTTCGGTAATTGCCGCTCCGCCCCTCTACTTCCACTTAATTGCCTCCATTGATTAGCCTTCCACATGTCTTCCTAATATCCCTCAATTCTACATTTGTTTATAAATCTTACAAGGTTAAACAATGGTATTGTTTAAGATTACTAAGGTTTAGAATCCTCTAAAAATGTAAATGAAGCCGGCAAAGACACAAGACGAGGAATAATCATTGAGGATATAATTACCTACACTACTAAAACCCATGAAGAGGCTTGGGTCCAGAATTAGCACATCTAGAGGGACAGAAGAGGCATGTGCCACACAACAAACTTGAAATATAAATAAAAAAATTCGTGGAAATTTTTTTTTTTATTACTATGTCATAAACAAGATATGAGATTTAGATGGATAAAAATAATCACAATATATAGACCGACCATCAGTCAATGCTTACTGAATTCTGCATTTTGATAATTAAATATTTTCATAATGTCTATGTTGAAGTGAAAGATTACGAAATAAGTAATTGCCTAGTAAGATCTGAAAATATTTCTTCAATTTAACAATTAAGAAATAGTTACTCATCCCACTCACGCTTCATGTGTTGCCATGACAATATCCCGTACGCAACATCTTAGGCTTGATTTCTGAGTATTAATACCCGCATCAAAATCCACAAAATGCAACGATTTTATATAAAATTATATAATTGTGGGAGAAAAACTCTGTTTACAACCAGAATTGGACCAAACATGATCTGAAGAAGATTCTCTTGGGGCTCAACCAGTATCTGTAAAGTGGATAACCTGGTGGATGAGTGGATGAACCCAGAACCCTATCGGTTATGGAGGTATAAGTTTTTTTTTCTTCATTTAGCCTTTCTTTTACAGGTTCTTAATTTAACTTTATTTTTTGTTCAGTTCCTTCTTCCAGTTAATGCAATTCTAGATACCCTCAGCATGAACTTTCGTAGTGTTGTTTCTTCTTCAATAAATAAATAATATATTCTATAACTTCGAATAGAACGTAGAGCCATCTTTTTTTCCTCACTCTCACTGTTTAGTAGATTGATTATTAATTTGATTATTTCTTCTGTTCTTCCTTGGTGTTCCCAGTCGCGCCTGCCCAAGAGGCCCTCGGCCTGGACAACGGAGCTGTGGAGAGTAGAGACAGCCAGAAATTGGCCCAGCTACGATGGCCACGTGCTCTTAATCGCTAGTTCCCCTCCACTCAGCGCCATATTTCCCTCTCTCCTCTCCAGGGCATTAACATATCAGGAGCCGTAGCCCTGGGTCCGGGATCATCCTGGTCCGAGGATCCTCCTCCAAAATTTACTGCCCAGGAAAACCGTTAATTCTCGAAATAGGCAGGTTTCAGGAGTCGCGGGCAGTCAGGTGTCTCCATGCCTTCTTTTTTTCTCCTCTCTCTTATTTCTTATCGTGTTTCATCTACTCCTTCGGTTGAGGCGAGAACTGCGGTGGTAAATTTGTGTTTTTATACTCCTAATTTTCAACCTTTTTTTTTCCCTCATCCGTAAGATCATTTGCATATTGAAATGTTGCAATGCTTTAATGGTTTAATAAACTAGGGTCTGCTAATTTTATGGCCATTAGGGACTTCACATTATATACATCTTAACGATTATTCAGTTCTGGGCCAACAGAAACAAAAAAAAAAGTAAGCGATAAATTAATGGGTGATTATGCCTTTTAGATAATTAATTGGCTATATATTTCTGCACTTTTAATATATTAAACAAGAAACAGAAAGGATTACGATCACAATTTATATGCATGAATTAACTGGCAGATAAATATACATAAAATATATTTCTAAGTGCATTATAAATAGCACTATGGCTATATAGCTGTATAACATTATCATCATCATCTTTATCCTTTTTTTTTAAATAAATTTTTACAGAAAAATTATATTTGAATAAAAAAATAAATAAATAAAAACTTATAAAATTCTTACGTAATCTT
Organism: Troilus luridus; assembly: GCA_964056705.1. Lineage (NCBI taxonomy): Eukaryota > Metazoa > Arthropoda > Insecta > Hemiptera > Pentatomidae > Troilus > Troilus luridus. The sequence goes on along the minus strand of OZ057415.1, from coordinate 91,488,716 downwards.
ATTTACCAATAAGTTTTTATATATGTATTGCATCCTTATTCATTTAATAAAATACATAATTATTTATTTTCTCTTTTCTTTGGGCCTAGATAAGTCTTATATTTTTGTATTTATTAATTGTATAGAGTTTTGAGTGAGTTTATTGTTATAAATGAGTAACTGATATACTAGAGATAACATACAGTAAACTAGATTCGTAAAAAAGAATTATGTTTCTTGTGAAATGTTTCAAAATAACATAGATATACAAAGAGACTTTCTGATTGATTATGTAATTATCTAGATTGGTTATTGATTATGGGGTCACATTACAACTTATGAAATAACATAGTTACTACTATCATATCTGTACTTTTAACTATCCATACTCTCTCAGATACGGGCAGGTCCCAAGAGATACCAGGTATTGTGGGCTAAATGTCTATTAAATTCTCCCCCTAGACCATATATCTTACAGTCCCGGTGAATAAGTGGTTAAGTCGAATTATTTCCAAAATTATTTTCTTGTGTTTAGGGAAGCGGATTCGTTTTATTTTCGAAATGGAAAAGGGGCTAACTCGGCCATGGGATAGAAAAGGAGTTATTGCTTTTATTTCAACTCCATTTCAAGCTACAGAATATGATAATGCAAGCTTATGCTTCCCTCAATACAGTTAACACTCTGGAAAAAATTAGACTTGATCACCTATTCACCGAGGCTGTAAATATGGTGAACTAATATTATTCAATAAAAATGTATAAATATTCATATTAAAACCAATAATTATTGTATTCAGTTTTTTATATATAGATACCTTTCAGGCTATGATTTACTAACGCGTTTGTTTATGTAAAAATATCAATAAATAAGTTATCATTTAATGTATGTTAAACCATTCATGGTTTGTTTTCATTAAAGTATTGTCATTGGATTCTGGATACCAATACGACTCCTCTGCGATAAGTATCAAAGATGGCCGTATCGAAAGAACATCAAAGGATGATTGGGTGCGCTGGCTCCCCTCCATTTAGAAGTGAAACACAACTCTTCGAGATCAGATATGTTTATATAAGTTTATAGCGGGGAGTGCTATCTGATCCCCGGCCGGGACAAGAGGATGGAACAATGGTATCGCTGAGGATCGAACAAGTCCATATCCTCCGGAGTGAATTAAAAAGATGCGAAGATGATTGGAGCGGACTCCAGCGGCCTGGATGTCCTCCAGAGGGGGTAATCTCGGGTCTGGATTCCACGGCCGGGTGCAAAAACAAAGGGCAAGAACCTGAGCCGCTCATTACTCGAGCTCCGAGTCCTCTTCTTATCTAACTCCTTCTAATAGCTCTTTATTGTATTGTCAACTCATTTATAATATTAATAAAGTTCCCGAGTTATACACTCGATTCCACAATGCTCTATAGAGAAGCACAGAGCAGCATAAATACTCTTCTCTGTTTGATTAAGCCCTGAAGAAGCTTGGAGTATGGCCAGCGAAAGGTTGATAAAGAATTTGACGACAAGGTCGAAACGGATGTACGTGATGAATGGATTAGTAAAAATACTGTGAAAGTTTTTTTGCATATATTTTTTCTTTCATTGTACATGAGAGACATTTAAATCTGTACAATTGTTTTTAATTTGAGGCTGGCCTATTTGGCACAGCATGTAACTTTTGTGAATTGCAGCAAATTATATAAGAGATAAATATTTTTTTTTTAAATACTGTTTAAAATTATGGTAGCAACAACTATATAATTGATGTCGGAATGATAGACTGGATATATCTTTAGAAATGTTTAAATATATTTACACAAAATAAGTTTTTAGTTATTTTATTTGTGGCAACGTTTCGGCCTAGTTTTATTCCGTCCAAGAGTCAAGGAACAAATAACTTTATTAGTTAACTTTGTTGCCGCTTGACTCTACAACCTTCTATGCCCAGGTTGGAATAAAACTAGGGCGAAACGTTGGCACAAATGAAATAAATTAAACTTTTATGCAAATTATGCTAACCCATAAAAAATAACTTTAAATTTTACAGACTTCTATTACTTCATTATTATAATAAATCAATAAATTTATTGTTAATAATAAATAATAAAATTAGTTATTTGTATGTAGTTATTTTTATTTAGTTATTTTTATATAGTTAGGTTATTATTTTATATATTTTTTATTTTAATATTTTGTATTTTTTATTTATTTATATTTTATTAATTTTTATTTAGGATATTCTTAAAGGATATTAGTGGTAATAATAGAGAGAATTAGAAGGCAAAGCAGTGAATAGATTGTATAGTGTGAATAGATAAGATGGATGGGCGCAGACGATAGGCAAAACCCGCTCGACTTCTTCATCTATAAATGCTGATCATAAATATATACTTATATATATTTAATAATAAATATATGTATACAAATATTTTTTAAATTTTAATAGAGTATAATCATTATTTAATACCTTTTTTAAATCTTCGAAAAAATTAAAATAAAATAAAAGTGTTTTAACCAATATAACACATTTAGAGAGTGTAATTAAATTTAAATAAATGTGATATTTCTAATCTTGGAGAATATCAAAGAAAATATAAAGGAAAATCCCTGCTGATGTGCCAATCTTTGTGGCAGATATATTTTATCTTTAAGAATCCAAACTTTAAATATAGATTTCTTCCTCACACATAATGAAGACAGCATTTTTGGATGAACTATATAAGTAATGCCACAATTACTGTAAGAAAAAGAGTCAATGCTACCATTCTACTATTCAACATATATTTTATTGAAAATAGTTCTACATTATACCACTTATTAGGTTCATTTTTCTATTATATTATTTATTTGAGGTGTTATTTTTTAAAATAAGTCTATTTGGTCAAAAAAAAAAGTTGATTCTTTTAAAAAATTTTAATGAATTACATTATAATAAACATTACTTTAATATAATAGGCGTATAGTGTTAAAAACATAACGCTTACCCATATTTTAAAATTAATTCAAATTAAAATCCTTAGTATATGGATGAATGAAAAGATGGACTTATACCACCAGGTCATATGTTCTCAATAGTAGTATTAATAATATTTTTTTGTGTCTCGATACAAAAATGTACTTATACCACTTTCAAAGATAACACCTCATTTCTGTGTCATGAAAAAATATCAAAAAACAGTGCCATTCACACTGACCGAAGATTCTCTCTACTTCTCTTCCTTCCGAGTCATCTTAGTTCGTACCACATCGTGCTAAATATAACACGACCGCGATACAAAAGGGACACGAAAAGAGATGTAGAGATACGAGGTCCGCCTTGATTAATCCGTCAATCACCTCAACCATGACTGATTACAAGATTTATAAATTTGGAGGAGGACGGATCGCGAAGAGTTGCCAATCATTAAGTGATGAATCAACAGGTTAGCGGGGAATGACTATCTATCCGATTCATCACACACAAATGCCGACTGATGATGATGAAACGTTGGGGTTCGAGCCCAGTGTCAAGTGATCGGCTAACGTAGCGCAACTTGGGTCGGCAATCCTCAAGGGAGTCATAAGAACAGGGGTGGATATGGTACCATTTTTTCTCGATTAATTAATAAAATTCATACTAGTAGGTACTATAAACAATATTGAAAAAGGAAATATGTTTGTCTATTAAAATGTTTTTCGACTTTCATTACGTCCGCAATAAATTAAAATGCAAGTCTGCAAATTAAGGGTCATCGATATCCCTTTAAATATAACATTCTTAACTTTGACACTTCTCATATCAGATGTTTAGGATGATTTGGAGAATTAATGGCATTCAGAAACACCAGTGGTTTTTGTTAAGTATGCAGATTATAAAGGAATGATAGTTGCGTGATTTGGGTCGATCTAAAATATATGAATGTAAAAATGTAAAAACATAAAAACCAAATTTACATACAGTTTATGACTTCAATTAGCTTAAGTGAGATAAATTACCTAAAATATTAAAACGATATGAAAATTAAGGAACGACGAGAAAAAATGTAAAACGTTTTTGTCCAATCTGATGTATGGAAGTTATTAAATAGTTTTAATAACGAGATAATAAGTTACATAAACGGCCTTGGATTTCGGGAGTTTTATATTGAAATGATAACAAGGTATGTATTGCCACGAAGGTGATCTACATTAGTCCTAATAAACCTTATCAGAGCCTTCTAATTAAATGTTATGGGAATGTTAGAAGTCCAAATCGTTTTGGGTGAAGTGTTAGGAAGAAATAGTAATAAACAATTTTCATTTCTATCCAAAAAGTCTGTTCCCTAAAAGTTCCATAGTGAATTATGCATACAATACATCAAATATAGAACGCCATTGATACATACAAATATAATTGATGAACATAAGTAGGGCTACTTTGATTTTTCTTTATTAATATTATTTTAAAGAATCCGCTATAAACAAGAAAAGCAATTACAAGGGTTAATATACACATGGGGGATGCTAGAGCACTCAGTTACCATGCCGAAAATCATGTTCCAAATCACGCTGCAGGCAAGACTTTTATTTACTCTGTTAGCAACTGGAGATAGATCATGTAGGATCTAGGACCCTTCTGGGGCTCACCAAGCCTCTAAAAGTGGGTACCGAAAATAAGGGGGAAATCTGGCGGTTGAGTGTGATCTAGGACAAATCACCTCCCTGTACAACCGTTGTCCATGAAGCAGTACTGTCTCTACCGTTTACTGAACCCCAGGACCCTTCACGAGTTGTAGTGGTACAGGTTGTCGTTGTTAATGTACACATGAATACATTCGTTGATTAATATATACAGTAAAGAAGCAAAACGAGTATAAATTACGAAAAATAGTAAAATTATTAATAAATTTTTCTTTTGCCCTATAAAATGAAGTATTTTTGACAAATCGCATACATAATAATATATTTAAAAAATATCAGTAAAACCATGAAGCTTTTGAGTCAACAATTATGTAAAAGCAATATTGAATAAATAAATCAAATAATAAATATGAATGAAGCACTTGATCGCTTAATAAAATCATTCAGAAACTTTAGGTATTAGATTTATTTTGGGCAAACAATCCAATATGGCATACTCATGAAAAGGAAGAATTAGGCCTAATGGAGTTGAATATAAACGTTAGGCATCAGAATTATGTCCTGCTAGAAGTTGATAAATTATAAACATTTTTATTCTTGAAAAGTTTAGAGACCTATGTTCCTAACAGGAGATTCTCTACAGTAAAATATTGTTTATCACCATTTTGAATAATATAAAAACATTTTTTGTACAATAATAAAATCATAAGTATATAATAAGCGTTCATATTAATGCATAATAAGATAAAGACCATTTAATTATATTAACACAATTCTGTTAAAGCGACAGAACATCTTTATAGTCAATTAATCTTTATGCTCCAGGGACGCCTTGTCAAGTTTGCATAAAACCGGTTGTAAAAGACTTAATCAAAGCAGTTCACTCACGAGTAGGCTATTTACTATTTACTGTCTCTCACGTACTTTTAATGTTTATGGTTTTTTTTTTATATGGTGTTAATGTTGATACAATATAAAATTAATTTTCTATCAAAACAAATTAAAGGAAATACTTGTCAAAAAACAAGTTCCAGTTACATAGGTGGCCCTTATAATAATTATTATTTAAATTTTAATTATAACTTAATTGCAGAATAATAACGGTATGATTTAGACAATAACAAAATCGTTAATATCTTTTTTGTCCCTCAACAATAAACTATATCTGGAAAAAACTAGATAAGATTTCATACGAAAATTACACTATAGCAGTAATATAAATATTTAAGGAAGAAAACAAATCAATTAAGAACAAACGTACGGAATTAATACAAAATTGCAGGATTTGAGCACAGATATAGAAAATTAAAACATGCATAAGCATAAAAAAAATTTACAGTGTAATTTTCTAGCATCTAGTTTTTCCCAGTGACGGATTTAATATTGAGCCCCCCCCCCCCAAAATGGTTATTATAACAATAATAATAATTTAGAAAAAGAAGAACGTAATTTTTAACTCGACTAAATCATGCCGTAAATTTTTTTTTCAATTAAGTCATAATGTAATTCTTATAATGCTGTCATAAAGGCCACATAAGTAAGACTTTTAAAGGATTTTTAATATTTTTCATATATTTTCAAACATTAAAATAAAATCGTGGATTATAAGGAGTAAAATCCCGAAGTATTTTAGCTGCTTATGTTATATTCAAGACTACAAAATATATTTAAAATTATTAAATCTAGATAAAACTCAAACTAAGTAAGAATATCCTCAGCACTTTTTATATTAGGCTTAAACGGTTGAAATAGCTATGTTATTACGATTAAAAAAACAATAAATCTGTAATGATACAAATAGATGATTTTTATTTTATGTATTTGGTAGGAAGGTGCTCTTATTTGAACATCAGTTAAGTTAAAAAGCGATAAGAACAGATTAGGGCTACCCCACTTAGGCTAGATGTGCCGCAAGAGGATCTCTAATACCCAGGGTAGATCATCTACAGAGTATAAATAATTATGTGTATCAGCTAGACTTGAACCCGTGTCCGTAGTCTTGTGCTCAGCTACTCCACATAATTATTAATGACAATTATTAGCCTTATTTTTAGTTTTATAATATGATGGTATATACTGGCATATTTTAAGTACATACGATTTTTTTAAAGAAGATTTATAGAAGGGATACTAACAGGGAATGAACGCAATATATTAATTCGGAATATAAATGATAGCGTGGAAGACACCACTATATATTCCATTCCTGGTGGAGGCTTAAGAGAAAGAGATCAAAAAAAAAAAAGTAAGAAGAAAAGAAAAATCGGAAGGAGAAGAGGTAAAGAAGAGGTCAGAAGTAAAAAAGAAGCAAGTGACATTGGGCATATAATGTAGTCGGAGGATTGTCTCCCATCCTTCGCCCCGGCAACAGCTCTATAATACCACTCTTCCTTCGAGTTTTATTGTATAATAAAATACGGCATTCCTTTTACCTTGATGAATAATAAACTTTATTCTTTATGTGAAGTCCGGCTAAGCTTTATGAAGCTCTAGAGGAGTGCAACTTGCGACGCCGTGTTATCACTTTCAAGAATAAAACTAATACATGTTAAATGTATTGCGGAGTTGTTTTAGCCCTCACCTTTTAAATCCTTAATTTAATATGAAAAAGGATTTCTACTTTAAAAAATAATATATATATATATATATATATAAATATTTTACATTTAAAAGGGATTATATAATAATGGATACCTTAAATTGTTAATATACAGTTAATTAAATAGAAAACTTTAATGACTTTATAAATCAGAATAAAAGTTATTTTTAAAAATATATAAGAAACTATTTTTTTTTTTTTAATTCGAAAATTAAGACGATGAATACAAAATAGACGTGTCGATGTGAATACTAGGGACAAAATAATAAAAAATAAAAAATTAAATATCCCTGAAGTGACAAAAATAATTGTATATCATTATTTAAACGTCTCATCAGTTGTAATCAAACCCTTGTAATTGCAGATATAACTGTAGTTATAATTTGTCCAAATAAAAAAATAATCTGTAATGGTACATTAACCTATTAAATGATACCAATTGTTTCTTTGAAAATTACATAAGAACGTAAAATATGAAAAAATACTAATAATATAATCTATGTAAACAATAATAATATCAGAACGCAACTTTATTTCAGAATAATTAAAATTAATCGATGATTTAAAAAACAAAAAACAATTAAAGGGTATTTGCTCACAAATTAAATCCTAAATGTAAACACCGACATCGTAAAATAAACAATTTTGGGGATTTATTAATTTTATTTCGTTTTTACTCGAATTTCATTGTGTCTGTGAAATAAAAAAATAATTAAAGGGTGGCCTTACCTCACGATTAGTGAAGAATAATGAAAAATAGATTTACTTAATAATTTTTTTTAAATTTTAATCAAAATGATTTTTAAATGAGTGTCCCAGAGGTAAAGGACATGTCTACGAAATAGTTAATATTTTAGGTAAATTGTTATAAATAAAAACTATCAATGTCTATAACAAGGTTAAAAATCTTCTTCAAGCTGTGCTTGTTACGAGTATAAGTAACGATGAAAGAAATTTTAATAGTTCAATTTAATAAGAAAATTGGCTCACCTGAACATATACATGGCGTCTTTTACCACCTAGGTACAGATATATTTTTTTAAATTAAAGAGTTCGAGATAATGAAAATATTATTTCACTCGTACAATGTAACACTGGTTAAATGCCTCCAAGCTGATTAAAGCTTACTAACTATGAAGAAGTGGGGACATAACTCACATTTGATTCTCATTGGGCAAGAGAGGTTGAAGTAGTAAATAATACTGATTGTAATATATGGAAAAGATTTATTTACAACGGGCGGGGGCATTGTAGTGTTTCCTGATCTCGAGGTCGATAAATTGGCCCCACGAATAAGAAAACAGGGACAATATTTATCGTTGTGAAATAGAGTGGAGATTTATCGCTGCGGGCAGAATTACAGAAGTTTGTTCATTCCAAGGGCTTTATGGAGCAGATCAACTTCAACTCGGATTTGAATAAGCCCATTAAGTTAGAATGCAACTACTAGTCAGCTGTTAATTACAATTTTATTATCTACCTTACTCATTTATCTATTATTATTATTATTAATATTAAAGACAATAAACGGAATGATAATAGTTGTATTATAGCACTTATAGAAGTTGAACTATGATGTTTAACATATATACCTAAAATTATTCTGAAATAGGGAAGAACCTTAATTATAAGTAAAAAAATACAGCTATTCAGAATATTATGAAAGAATTACAAATTAGATTGAAGAGCATGTGGTTCAAATCGAAGATTAAAAATTTTGAATTTATTTTATTTTATTTTTTTATTAATTGTTATAATTTTTAAATATTTTATTTTGAAGAGAAAAAAAGAGAAAATAAATAAACAGAAAAGACAGGCTCTGGACAAATCCTTTCTCTTCAAAATAAAATAATTAAAATTTTTGGTATTTCGTAACAAATAAGGAGAAAATTTGTGTCCACATAATTTAAGGGCATAGTTTTAATAAATAAATAGTAAAATTTAATTAGTTAATGGATAGTTTTGTTATTTATAGTTTAAAAGTATCGTTTCATATCATGTATATTTATATTTCAATATAACAATATATTTTCATAAATTTTTTAACCATACCGTGATTTAATGATCCCTTGATTTTAATATATATAGAAAAGTAGAAATTTTGAAAGCAATTAGCAATTTAATGTAAATAAATATAATAATGAGATCAATAAATACTGCAATAGATAAACGATTTAAAATTAAAATAATTATTTAAAAGTATAAGTATAATAAATAAATAATAAAATTTATTGCAACAAAATTAAAAAATTAATTGCATCTTCCTCGGTTCTTGGCAAATCCCAAATAAGCATTGTCGTATAACTATAAAACACCAAACAACAAAATATCGACATAATTTTGTATTAATAACAAACAACAACTGAGCAAGAAACACAACAACACTCGAACACAGTAGTAAACAAACAATGATGGCCGTCCAAAATGTAAGGTTATCCAAGGCAACTGGTAGAAATGTAACTGTTCTAAAATGTAACCGCTCGGGCATTGACCTACTTTGGCCGTGCGTTATGTACACAAGTACCCAACTATTTTCAATCTAATTTTGTGTTATTTAAAAAATACCCTGCTAGAAACGACCCCAGGTCTCTTCCTCAGAGAATATCAAAATCTATTAGCCGAGGTCTCAAACTTGATCCTGCATTATTAGTGTGGCAGCTATCGATTTACTACACTAATACATACTGATTTTATGGATTATAACCGTATAAGTAAATATCCCATGGCAAAATATAAACTATATTTATAACTGCTTCAATTACCACTCGAGTGTGATGAGAAGACAAAAAATAAGGCTGAGACCCATTGTCGGCGAGACAGCAAGGGGAAGAGATTACTCCGCATGAGGTGGCACTGGAAATCCTTCTTCTACCCTCGCAAAAAAGGCTTTTAATCTTGAATAGGCGGTGAGGAACCTCAGAAACCATATTTAGGGGTTGGGATATGGCGAAGCGCTCATTGAAGGCAACCCAAGCGTAATGGACCCAAGTAGGAGGGAACAGAGAGAGTGACTACCTGCGCATTCAGAGCTTAGTGATAACTGTCGGGGTCTCGTGCGCTTTTAGTAGCGCTTTTGCGACCTTATCTTTACAAATATAAAGATATAACACTAGATAAGCGTAGTAGCAAAGTAGATTGAGGCGCTAGATAACGTAGTCTTTGTGGTAGCAATTACAGTGAATCCGTAGCAGCATTTCATCTAAGTGTAAGGTACGAAAAAACCGTCTATCGACAATCCATAAAGGGGTATCCAGCTCAAAAATGGTAGAGAATATATTGTTTCTTAGACAACGGTTGTGTAGGCAGGTGATCTGTCACAGACTACGTTCAACAGACAACAACCCCCCCCCCCCCCTCAATTAAGGGTACCTACTTTGTGTATGCCGGGTGGGCCCCATGGCTCAACTATATCTGTTAACAGGTTAAATAATGTAACTTTTCTAATGTAATGTAAGTTTTTTTTTAGGTTAGTAATATTTTATTACGTACACTTTTAATAATATTGTTTTATTTTTTATGAGTTTGATATGTTATTTTCCTTATAATGTTCTTAGTTCTTATTTTGAACATATGTAATTTTCTAATATTGTACATATTAATTTATTATTCGACTTTTTGGCTATGAAAATAGTTTGTATGTTTAATTATGGAATAAAAAAGTATTTCCTGATCTACTTCCAAACATTGACTTGCAAATGGTTTCTATTTTCTTCAGTTATAATTTTTAAAAAACTGTTCCTCGTTAATACTAATAAAGAAAAAAGAAAAAAAAAGGAAGAAATATCTTATAAGCCAAGCAGATAATACGTGTTTCATTGTCAGGCCAATAATGATATAAAAAATATTGGGCACATTAGAGAAACTATTTTTCCAACTTTTTTATAAGCAAGGAAGCGTTTTTTTCTATTTAATTTTTGCCTCAGTTAATAACTCAATAATAACAAATAAAAACTTCCTTGTAACGGTTCACTTCATTTCAGTACCAAAGTTATTGAAGAAGTGGTTACGTGAAATAACGACGGTGACAAGTTTTATAAAATTAACTCAATTGGCCATTGTGGTAAATTACTCTTCATTGTTGTCGAAAAATTAGGAACTAGAATATAACCAGAATAACCAGAAGTTCAAAGAACCTGACAAGGTTTCGAATAAGAACTATTTTATACAACCAAGTTTTTATTCTTTAATAAGACGTTTGTATTTTTTTTATATATAAATTTCCCCGTGGATATAATCTTTTTTACATGGTCACTAAATACACACTACAACTCATGAAAGGTTTTGGGCTCAGTACATGATAGAGACTTGACTGTTTCTAGGACGACGGTTATTGAGGGTTTATTTTTATGGGTTTACTCTCAACCGTCAGGTTTTTCCACTAGCTAAGGTCTGCAGGGCTCATTCCTGGCTATTGACATATTAAATGATTTATACACCTAATTACTTGGGTTTGGATCCGGTGAAAATATTCACTTAGCAGTGGTACAAAGTAAAAACTGGAAAAATATGTCGACAGGAAAAGAAAGAAACTATAGAAGTAAGAAAGATACAGAGTTCCCGATAGTGACGACACGTAGGGGACGTCGCAGAGAAGAAAAGCCAGCTCCGTTCGAGACCAGTCACGGAGGGATTTTCATTTTTCTAAACGTCATCGGTTTTTCATTGAGGAAAACTGTTAGGCGTCCAACCCACATTTCATCTCCGAGCTTCTGTTTCTTTTCATATCCGACTTTTTCTCCAAGGCGACAGAAACATTCGCAGTGCTTGGCCAGTTACACACTTACCTCGTCCGCATGGCAGTTGTTGGAGGATCCAGAAACACGAAATAAGGAGAGTTGTGGAAGAAACGCAGGCTAAATTCCTCATTAGGAAGAATTGATTTTACATTCAGTCAGCTAATCAATTTATATAATAATTACTAATAACGAGGCCGAATTAAACCACTCCCAATCAATCCTTTCTACTAATAAAAAAAAAATGGTCTGAAAATGTTTTCATACAAACTGTAAGTTTCCTTCAGATAAACAAAAGATGCAATACAATCAATACATAACCCAATAATAGTATAAATATATATTTTTTCCACTTTTTTTTTTTTCTTGAGAAAATTATTCATTATTATATTTATATTTATATCATATATTATATTTATTACTTTTTTTTTATATTGAAAACATAATTTTGATTATATTTTTATTTTTAAATCCTTGAACTATGGGGCTCCACCAAACCATCAAACTCCTCTCGTATTCAATCCTTGCAATCCAAAATCCTTCGCAAAATCCTAAACGCTCCTTATTTTGTCACAAATAAAACCATCCGTAATGACCTGAACGTTCCATATGTTACCGATTTAGCCCATTCCAGATACCTATCATTCCATAATAAACTCCAGGCCCATCCAAACCCACTAGTTTCCATCCTTGGATCCAAATCCATCCCGAACAATCCTCCTAGGCGTCTGAAGAGACGATGGCCTCGGGACCTTCTATAATAGAAATGTAATTAGAGTGCTGCCAGTGGGTAGTGCCTCTACACGTCCTTTCATGTATTTATTTATTCATACAGCCCTTGTACTAGATGTATATATTACAGTTGCACAATTCAATAAAATAAAATAAAAAATAAAAAAATTAAATCCAAGAATAAAAACAAATCATATATGCAACTACTGAAATTAAGTGCATAAAATGATTGAATAATTTGTTTTATTTCATATTAGCCTCACCAACGAAATCTAATGAATATATTGACAGCCCGGGTGAATAAGTGGTTAAGTCGATTTTTCTCCAAAATGAGTTTTTCGTATTAATTTCATGGTTAATAGGGGGCTAAGTTAGACATTGGCTTAAAAAGGAGTTATTGCTTATATTACAGCTCCATTTTGAGCCAAAAACTACGAGAATGATCCTATCCCGCTTCCCACAATTCGCACAAAATTCGACTTAATCACTTATTCACAATGCTGCATTTATATTGAATAGAAATAAGGAAGGTTAATTTAGAATGATATTAATAAAAGATGATGAATGATAATTAATACAACAGCGATGATATAATATTTTCGTTATTCGATCTTCTCTTGTAAATAATTCGGTGATTAATATGTAATATCTTTCAATTTCGTGATATAAACAACGTAAACATCGGACATTTTCCTAAATTAAGCTGAGTATCGTTTAGCTGATAAACATGTATTTTTTCCGAGCTCTTTGAATATTATACATCTGGTTAATTATCATAGAATAGGAGACTCCGGACCCGCTGCTTACATGAGCTCTGTCTCATAAACATAAATTAACATATAATGTATTGTTTCGATAACATGCAAATCAGGTTCTCCTCTAATTGGGCATTTCGTGTAACCAAACGATTTTCTGCTATGGGACTTTTGACCGAGCATAAATTAAAGTAGGATGTTATTATTGAGATAAAACTGACAATGACGAAAAAATAGATTTTATTAAATAATTAAATTATATTTAATTATGTTTACGGTTTCACCCAGCCTTTATTAAGGAAAAAACCTGTTGGTTGAGTGTGATCTTGGTTAAATCATCTCTCTTCAGTTCGCTTAGAATTTTTTTTTTTATTGGCCTATGTAACTATATTAGATCTTATAAAACGTAATTCATACTTGGGAATTTCGTATTGTTATGGATTTTTATTAATTTCTTATTAGTGAGTATTAAGTAGTTTCTCTACTTGCCATTATTATAATACAGTCTTAAGTAGCAACAAATATATTATTCTTGTACTTAGTTTAAATTAGAATATTTTAATTTTAAATATTTTAGTATTTTACATCTCCTAACAGTTAAACTATTAAAGGATGGTGCTATAGTTATAATGCAAAATAATATAGAAATTATAATTATTTTTTATTTATTATTCTTTTGATGGTGATTATTTTTAAATATTTTTCATTTCGAAGAGAAAAGATTTGTCACCATCACCATCAAAAGAATAACAAATAAAAAATAATTATAAATTGACGTAAGTCAACGACATCCCAATTAAAGTAATGTTCGACGAACATTCTTTCCCGTGTATAGATCGCAACTATTGCGAGAACACGGGGATATAGGATCGGTGAAGAGAAGGGATTTGTCTGGCTTGGATACGAGCCTTGGTAGCTCAGTGGTTAGAGCACCGCACTAGAGATGCGGGCGACCCGGGATCGAATCCCGGCCAAGACAAATCTTTTCTCTTACAAATAAAAAAAAAAATTTAAATATAGAAATTAGTTTGGTACTGTTAGTATGTTTATGTATAAAAATATGGTATAGATATATAAAACTGTGTTTAATTTGTCTATGCATAAAAGGATTCAAAATAATCAACAAAATGTATACCAGTATAACCCATGAAGAGGATTGGGGACAGTACATGGAAGAGTTCGCATTATTTTAAAGCCAATGGTGCAGAAAGGAGTTTAATTTCGCGCTCGACAACCAGTTTTTCGTACAGTTTAAACGGCTGGGTGAGCCACAGGAAGTTCTGCAGATCCCACACAGGAATGATCTGCAGCTGTTAACAGATTAAATAATCCATCTGCTAAATAATTATTCCTAATTCGATCAACGCTGTGCTCTATACTCTGTGATACATCATTCATTATTTCATGCTTCTCTTTGAGTTTTTGCTCATATCAATAAATAATTAACTACTTTGTCAAGAAGACAAATTAATAAAAGGTGACAAAGCAAGGAATAACATATAAATAAATTACTCAATAAAGGAGTTTTCATCTCCCACTGGATGATTACATAAATGCCCAATAATATTCTCTTACTACCCCTCTCTTACAAAGTATCATAACTAATAATTGCTAAAGGCATCAAATACATAATGACTATAATAACCTTCCTAAAAACTCATAAGATGAGGGAGCTATAATCTGGATATGACACTGAGAGGCCGGAGTCAGGAGTAATCGCTCCCTTTCGTGCCTCTGATTACAACCCCCCCCCCCCTTATGATATTATTAGCACTTTGGAACGCGAAATTATTCACGAAAAATTCTCAGGCCATTTGCCTAATAATGGCCATTTGGGGAGAAGAAGTGTGAATAATTGTCGGTTATTAGTCTGTTTCGTAACTCGATTACAAAATTGTTGAGGAGAAGAATAACACGAGCGGAATGAGGCTGTTACGGTTGATGTTTTATATTTTTATTGTTAAACTATCACTTCTTGAATCAAATACATTTATCAGTATATTGTAATATTATTCGAATTGTATGATCTGCTATTTAATAAGGTAAACCAAAATAGAATACTTCCATTTCAATACGGACGAGTTGTTATCAGATCAGTTGGAGCTGGTATAACTTGCAATGCTGAAGGTCCCGGTTTAAAATCCAGCTGCGGAAGATAAATTATTTACTCTTCACAGCCATTGATATACTCAGAGGGATCTATAGAACCTCCTTGAGCTACCCCGCCTCTATTACGTGATACGGAAAAATTAAAAATTTAGTAGGAATCTACCAATAACTGTGTCAATAAGACAAGTCAAGCTTGAGCAATTTAAATTTTACCATCAACTTAACTAGGGTTAGCGTAATCATTAAAAATTGTACAGAAATATGAACGAGAAGTAGTTCTAAATCCAACGTGAAAACTATGAAGCCCAAATAAAAAATAATTCACAAATATTATGCCCCTGGAAAATTTATGAGATAACGAGAAATTGCGGTGCATTCACTGATTTAATATAACTGAAGTGAAAGCGTCACGAAGATTATGATAGGCTTGTAATGTAGTTGGGCTGATTATCAAAAGGATTTCCCAAAAGTTTTGTGCCCAGTGGTAAACGTCTGAGGGGAAGACCGAAAAGAAGATGAGAGGATTCAGTTTAGAGTGATCTGGAGGATTTGGATTTGGGTAGTGGTCCGTGGACTGAAGATTGTAAGCAAAGGTTGATGGTATCGAGCCTTTCGGGTTTTTATTAATAAAAGAATCTTGGGAGAAATACTTGATAATAACTGTACTGATGCAAAGCAATGGTTGTGTATGACGATGATTCAGCCAAGACCCGGTTCTTTCGATTTATTGCTATAACCAGGATAAATAATTGATCTCCCACAGCCGGACTTGAACAATTACCAACTGTTTTGGTTCATATAAAATCTAATTAGACATCAATAATTGTAAACTCGATAAATAATAAATAAATTCTGTGTTTTACTCGCGTATTATAAAATGAATCGGAGAAAAACCCGATGACGTTTGTTACTTGCTATCACATTAAATATCTGCTTGATCTGAAAGCCTATATACAAAGTTGCAAAGAATTATGTGCGAGCGTAGAAATTGAAAATATTTAACGTTGGCGTCGAGAAATATATGGAAGCTATTCAAGTTTCCAGTCCTGCCTAATCGACTCCGGTTGATGGGACGACTACTAGCGCTGCTGATGACGGGAGAAGACTCGTCCCACGTGGGAGTAATACATGCAAACAGGGACCGGCAACATATCTATATATACATATACATACAAGTATATATCTATACTGCTCTACAAACAGCTCGCCAGTAAAGCACGTCCTACACTCACGGAGGCTCTTCCTATGCAAACTGTCCCCCGACTCCTTGTAAGCCACTTCTTAAATATTTAAGGATATCGTCCTTCCTCTCGAGATCTATAACTACTCGCCACTCTTCGGCCGTTGACATCGGACATCGTCCCTCGTTTATGCTCCTTCCAGAAGGTGCAATCCCATTATCGGAGAGTGTGACTATTCGACCTGTTCGCTCGTTGAGCATTGCTTCGAACAGAACCAATAACTATTTGATCGTTCAACGAGGCATTAAATGTAATTACTTTAGCCAAATACCAAATCATTTCTGAATGCTCTTGGATACTACTTTATTTTAAATTATTACAAAAAAACAACATTTTCAAATTATTATAATAAATTATTGTTTAATATATTTTAACTATTCGACACGGAAGATACGTGAATACAAAAATTAATTAATATCCAAATTTAAAAAAAGTAAAAAAATAATGTTAATTATAATTTTATCCATTATTTACCTCCAGTATAGTAGGATATTTTGATATTAGAAACTCTTAACAAAACTTCACATTAAAAAAAAATATATGATTGTTTACTCACAAAATATTTACCTTTATATTATATAAGTTCTACTTTACTTACATACAAGCTTTATTACTAGAATTTTCCATATTTTGATGTAGTATTGACTCAGGGCCATATTTTTCATTTTATCTCCATTGCAAAAATTATCTACTTTCTTTTTCTGTAGGTTTACTATTCTGTTATTTTTATTTATTTTTTTTTTTTGCAAAACTTCTAACCAAAATCTCTCTGTATTTTACTAATGTATAAATCAGGAATAAATAAATACATATATAAATCAGAATAAAAGAATGTAGTAGGATTACAGTCACATGATTACCTCAAAAGAGCAAAAGAATTCTCTGTTTTTTTGTTTGTATTTTCTTTTTCTCTAAAATATTCCTTCGAAAAATATAATATAATATAATCTTTCAGCAAGATAAAGAAAAATATGAAGTAGGTCTTAAAAATGGCTTAGTTATTAAAGCATCACTTGGACTTCTCGGTTAATTTGCTTCAAGTAAGGCCAGTAAATTTCAAAAGGCTGTTCCTGAGGTTAGTAAAAACTTCAAACTGTCATCTTATAAGACCTAACCGCCCATTAATTGGTTTTTATATTACACTTAAGGTCATTTTCTTTTTCATTCTTAGCGCTAATAATAATAAATAATTTCCGAATGAGGTAGCTTTTATGCTTTTAATTACCTTCTTGTGAGCAGTTTATTCGATAGTAAATTAAACGGCGAAAGTACAAACGCTATAATAATTTATTACAGCATTGCTAATAACCATTGCTCATATAATTTAATGTTACATTATTACTATTGTAGAATTGAACACTAAAATGTTTAAATGTAAAACTTCTTAATAAAAGTGTTAGCGACATGTATTTTCGATATAGATAAATAGATAAATTTATGGAACGTTACCTGATAGAGTTACCTTACTCACTTCAAACTAAACATAAAACTACACTAATTTCATTTTATTTTATTGGTTTATTCTTCTATTATATTTATTTGGCAACATGAAGACAAGGCACACCTCGGAAGCAATGCATATAAGAAGATATCAAGTAAATAGATATAGAATAATAATACATCAACCAAATAGAATGAAAGATACATTTCGGCAGGAATAAGAAATTAGAAGGCTTCGAGGCTATCTTCTTCGAAGATGGGAATCGAAGAGGTTGCAAGGTTTGAGACTATAGATTAGAGAGGGAATAAAGTTTTTCATGAAAAGGTAGAAAAATATCGAATTCGGACCAAATTTGTAACAAATGGGGCAGTAAGGTCATTATGGATGAATTTGTTCGAAACAAACTAAAGAGCATTAAGGATTTTACGAATGATTTTGGATTGTAAGGATTGGATACGAGAGGAATACGATGGCTGGTGAGTGGAGCCTTAAGCTCTAATCCGCAAATCCAAATGGGTCTTACGATGTTAATAAATATATATTACACACATTATAACTCATAGATTGTTATATATAAAATAATCATAAATATCATATATATCTTTATATATACTTACACATTAAAGATATAGAATACATTATATTTATTCATATATATCTTTTTTTTAATGTACACGCTCAACTTGCAAAATGACCAATGAAATATAATTATCTGAGTCGTTAATTAAGTCATAAAAAATATATATTACCTAGAAATTTGGCATAGAGGACGCGATTGTGGCTAGACTTAGCAGATTAATTGCAACTGTTTCACTATTTGGCCAATTGGCCGGGGAGAGACAAGAAAGAAGGCTAATAAGAATTAAGCTGGTTCGGTAGCTCACGGAAATAATTATCTCTTAATGATCCTCTTCTCTCTAATTGTCCGCTATAAATACTTTTTCGCTAAACAACTCCATTAGGGGAATCCCAACCTGGGCCATGCTAGCCCTCAACGGTTTTAGATGTTTTCGTGCCTTTCATTCAGTCGGGTATGGATTTATCAGATGGATAAAGTAAAGTTATTTTCAAGGAATATTTCAATTACCAGATTCTATAATTAGTGATAGCTCTCAGATAATTAGTGATGGCTCTCAGATAATTAGTGATAGCTCTCAGATAACTAGATAAAAATAATATAAGTTACGATTTCATTTATTCTTGTTACAACTTGTTACAAGTTGTAACAAGAACTTGTTACTTTTGCTGCCCAATTACTTTAGTATTGGTTTCCCTGCCATAGCTATTATAGTATTAGTGCTAATTCTCTAAATATCATAATCGATTAATTTTCTTTAGGAACATAATTAAATAACCCTTAAAGAGTACCATTTTTTAGTACCAGCCCCCTTATATGACAATACAGTATTTAAAGACCACTACAGTAGTTGAGGTTCTTAAGACAACCACACTTGAGACATCAGCCATGCTCACTGTAACCATTGTCTTTCAATGATAATTTCACCTCCAGGAATATCTATGAATCTCTGAGTAGCTTACTACTTAGAGACCTTAATCTTCCACCCCTCTCTTATTTAAATTACTATATTACAAAGCTATACATACAACAAATGTATGGATACATACTATCCGAGTCATTTATAATATTTTATGTGCTTCTAGCAATTATAGGTAATAATATATATGATATATACCTAGTATATATAATGTATTTATATAATTAAAAATATACATGACGCCATTCGAAAAATTAGTTAAATTTCATTAATTTAAAATAACAAATGAAGACAATTAGCAAATATTGAGGACAGGAAATATTGTCAAAGAATTTGACAATACGGTCGAAACCACAAGAAATATTTGATGAACGAATACAAAAATTATATTGTTAGTCAATTATTGACGCTAATTATTATATATTATAACGTAAATATGCGTGAAAGAAATAAAGAATTTTAATATTTTTATCACAAAATTAAAGAGAAATAAATAAAATAGTTTTGCCATTCTATTATTAAGTTTAAAGAACAATTGATACCATTATCCATTTTGTTTAAATCATCCCTTTAGAAAAAATCAACGTACTATGATAACAATAAGTTAATAAATTGTAAATAACTAATGTTACAACAGAAAAACATTGTTTAAAGCATAATGTTTTATCGTATTAAATATGAGTGAAAATCACCACAAAAAGTTCAGGGACGTTTTAAGTTATGATCGTTTGAAACTTCTTTCTATTCCTAATGATAATCCAAATAAATTAAAATAATATTATGATAATAAAAACTATTAACACTAAGTCATTGGCTAACATTTTTTTATTATTCAATATGCTACAACAAAAAATAATAACACAATAAAGTCTAAAAAAGAAAGCAGGGTCTGTTCTTCATGTTATCTATTATGTTTCTCCAGTTCTTGAAATAAGATGTTTTGACATAAGAAACTATTATTTAATCAATCCTTGTTTAGTGAAGAACGAAATTGTTTGTTTTATGAAGTCATTAACTTAAAGCGATGTGGATTTAATCCATCTGTTGGGAAAGTAGACCAATGGACAGATGCTTAATAAGTAGAATACAAACTATAATTAAGGGTTTATAAGAAGGTGACCCAATGTTGTTCGAGTTTGGTTGATTATTATTAGGTTTAGCAAATGTGGATTCGACAAACAGTATCATACGAATAACTCGCTTCTATCCTGATTTCAGTAGATCTGTACTGATGCTTGGTGATTGGACTGATTGAAGTATTTTAAAGAACAGCGATTTACTAACATGCCTCAGCTGACGGAACCTTCGGGTGAAAGCTCGCCGTCATCCGCTATTAGATTCTTCTCGTTGTGATCCGAGGCCGGGCGTCCATTATATCTGCCCAGTGTAACGATAATTGTATGTTTGCACTAATCCCGTTCAGGATTCCGCCTTTCTAACGGCTCAATCCACGGCCCTCTGGCATCGGCCGGGGGAAATTTCGAGTTAAGACAAACGACTTGACATTTAAAAAAAAAAAGACGTGGATTATCCAAAAACATACTTCTCCGACATCCATGTTTGTGTGAAGGATTTTATTTATTAACTCTAGGATTAAAGAAACATAAACGCGATAAATCTAGCGAGAGGACAGATAGAGAAGACAGGACATGGTAGCCGGAGGATGATCAGTATTCCTCACCAGGACCTCGCCTCCGAGGAAGAAGAGACCAAGAGGAAGGAATTGTCCTGAAGAAAATGTTACAGGATCAGCTCGTCTCAATTGTCCAATCAGCTTCTCTTCTTGTACTTCTTTTGTCCCTTTTATTAAAAAGTAAACTTAGTCCAAGGAGAACAGACAGAATCGTAACAAGTTTTCTTACTTTTATTTTTGGAATAGTAGTTTTAAAAGTTGTAATAAGAAGCCAGTGTATTTCAAAGGTGTAATCTAAACGCCGTGTCAATAATACAACATCAAAATAATTAATTTCTTTCTTTTGCATAGTGGAAATAATAAAACAACCTTTGAAAAATTAGTTAGATAAAAAGACTATATTAATTAAAAAATGTATGCTATAAAAATATCAGCAAGCGATAATGAATAACTTATCTAAAATGAAATAAGATCTATTCTAAACTTTCCGTAATATAAGAACCCATGAAATATATTAATATAATAATTATAAATCAAAATATAAAATATAATAATTTTATTAATTTAATTAACTGTCCATTTATACTTAAGTTAAAAAAAATAACAATAGCAAGCTTTAGGGTTTTACACCTTAAAACCAAAACAAACATACTTAGCTTCTGAAGTATAAGTCGGATATATCAAGTTAAATTATTTCAGTTATACAAATTCTATTTTTTTCAAGATGTGGTAGATGATGCGAAAATCATGTGATACGCAACATGTAATTTCTTAAATACATATTTCTTGAGAAATAAAAAGAATAATTAATGAAGTAATAATTAGGTGAAAAATAGGTATAATGAAAAAAATAAGTGATGAATCTACAAGAAAGAAAAAAAATCTTTTGATTTACAGTAATTACATTTCGTATTTGATATATGAATTGTGAAATTAATTTTTGGATACACTTGGACATAACTTTGGACATTCGGATACACTAAAAAAAAAATTAAAAATGGAAAAATGATAACTAATCAAATAAGATTGTGGAGAGCAGATGAAATAAACATTATACGAGTACATAACTAATCTACATATTTAAAATTTTAGATACTATAAATACATAAAGTATGTAGTTTTAATTTCATTTATTCTCTATATACTTCGTTGGTCATTCAAAACCGTAGTTAAATAATTGTTTATATTTCTTTTTTAATTATTTTTACATTATTTAGACTTTTAAATTTATTATTTATTTACTATTATTTGTTCCCCAATAATTAAATAATCTGTTTTCAATTTTATAACTAATATACTATCCTTAGATATAAATATTTCTTTTTTGTGGCATTACCGACTGCATTTTAAATCGCCCCTACATCTCTAATTTATTTATTTACATTATTAAAACGAAAACCGATGGTATTGGTTTCAATTTTAATTTTTAAATCATCTCTCAAAATTACTTACTTCTACAAAAACATATTATTATATATCTGACTATAGATTATATATGTATACGCACATAATCTATTAGATTACCCTAATAACTTACACTACCTCTCCCCCTAACATATCTCATATTACATGCATAGAAGTAACGAGGGCCGGATCTAGTTATGTTAATGAGCTATAAATATGGATAATTCAATGTGCAATTTATTGGCATAATCAAGAAGACTGCCGATGTTTGCACTTATTTAACGATAACAGTTTAATGCTTCCACAAGATTTGGGCATACAGCCGAGAAGAAATGGCCTGAGTTAGAGGGCAACTGTATTTCCTATGTACCGCAATAAAGTATATTCAATAAACCATAATGGTTTTCCCCATGCCCTAAGAACATCATTGATTTTTAAATTTTTTTTGATGTTTGTGCTTTTAATTAAGCATGAAGACGAGTGAAAAACTAAAGCATTTGTATGATTATTGATTCTAGAAAAGGAAAGATAAGTCACAACTATTCCTTTGTAATGAATTTTAACCTAATATTAAAAGAAAATTACTAAGTCATTAGTAATGGGAAGTGGGTTTACAAAAATTAATACTAAATTAGGAAAACAATATAAAACGAGAAAAAAACATATAATTTAATTGAAAATTGTCCTATATTTAAATAAATTAAGGAAGAAGAAATCATTTGCGAAAAATAGGAAAACATTTAAGGTGAAGTTTGTGAATCCTCATAGACTAAATGCTAAAGGATTTTAAAATAACTTTTATGAAAAAAATCTCTTAAAATGCTCTTAAAATCTTTGAACATAGATTAAATATAGGACCATTATACATAATGTATATTGATAATGGTGCTTTTTGGCTGAAAAATTATCATTTCTATTTATCCAGAAAAAAATCTGTCCTCTTATTATTACAAATTATTGTACAAGTGCTTAAGAATTAAAAGCAGTAGAAAAAAGTACTATAATGAATTAATTATTTAATTATAGTGGTGTTAAAAATATATTAATTCGTCACAATGCATAATATATTAGAAATAGCTTTTTTATTTCAATATATTAAATGGAAGAACAAGTAAAAAAGTTTGAATGTAGATATTGAAACAAATTATAAAATAAATGTCATCAGGGCCATATACAAAGTATGGTGCAAGTAAATATTGGCTTATATCATCTAATGTATTTCTATACTAAAAGAAATATATAAATACCAAATACATTACATGTTTACTTTAATACTACAATGAAATGAATAGAATAATAAATTTAAAAAAAAGATAATTGAACCCCTCTAATCCTAACTCACTAAAGAGCAAATTATATGATTAACATTTTGTGAGATGTGATATACTTGTGATATAAAATGTGCAAAATTGGGATAGTTCTCTCTTAAGTTAGTTCTAATCAAACATTATCTAGGTTTTCTATTACGGTTTGAGTTTATATATTCTAAAAACATTATTTTTTGTTTTATAATATGTTTTATGTAAAATTCTACAAAATTTCCATGGTACAACTAGTATAGGTAATCCTTAATTTTTATATGGCATCAATGTATGGTAGTCGCTCCATAGATCGGGGGGATTTTATAAGATTCTTATGAATAGTGTTATTTTAAACGTGTTGTAAATAATTTTTAATTCTATATGCGTTTTAGATTTTTCTTATCCATTTACATGGCTGTGAATATTATAGGTGGAAAAATGGTAAACCTTAAGATGAAATTTCTAAGTAATTTTCACCCCATTTTTTTGGACAGGCGAAACTAAATGCTTGTCATACGATATCGCTCTGCAACAGGTTGTTCGTGTGAGAACGGCTTTGTCGGCCTTTCTTTATATTTCTCTATATTTCTCTATCAATTGAAAAATATTTTTATATTGTTAATTATATATTAATATTAATTAATTATATGTATGTAAAATATGAAAAAATCATTTACTCTACCGATCTCTGACAAACTTATTCTGATCTAAACAATAATATACTAATAAGCATGATTACAATTAGATATTGTCGTTCATCATAGACCAATTATTAAGAAATTAATGTCTAAGCCACACAGCTAACAGTAAAATATTTAATTGAAGTTATTTTTCTTGATAAATCGTTTTGAAAAAGGAATATCATACAGTCAATATTTATAAGTGGAAGATAGTGTGTAGCCTTTGAATTTTTTTTTAACTGATAGTTAAGTGTTAACTTATTTATAAATGAATTTATTAAAACGGAAGTTATAAAGCAAAACTATGAAAAAAATAACAATTCAATATCCTACTCAACAGTTCTTAAATATTCAGGAATCAAATTTTTTTTTAAAATTTAACAAATTTATATTATAATGTAATATTAATACTATATACAATTTTACCATTTCTTAATTTAAAATTGGTGATGAAGGAATGATACATAATTTGTTTAGAATAATTCGGATGAATTTCAGTATATGTTATTTAGTTCAAATAATCAATTTTATTTAAACAGATTTTTGAGCCGTTTTGATCAATTTATTAATATTTGTTTTGTTTTTTTAATTTGGGGGGATGCCTTACATCGCATCTTTGTTTTTAGTATAAAATAAAATATGGCTGTTAATAAATTAAAATGATATTTTCAGTGTTTCATTATTAAAATAAAACAAACTGTGTATAGAATAGCCTGAATGTCAATATTTATCCGTATCTTAAACAAAATGTTTATCTTGATAATAATTCGGATTAAATATCTATATTAATCTATATAATATAACAAATAAACAATAATATGAACACTTAATTCATTCAAATATAAAAGTTGTTCTTACTTATTTTAATTTTATTTTTAAATTAATAACTCTTTAGTTTATTTCTTTCTAAATCTTCTTACAGCAAATATTTGTTTATTATCGATATTGTCAACTAAAATTAAATCCGTGAGATGTCCTTTAATAGTTTAAATACGTTATAATGACAAACAACTTATTTATTTTTTTAAATGGGTTAAAAACAAATAATATTGTGCTTGAAAAATTATATTTACATAACAGATTATATTTTGAGATTGAAGATATTTTAATTATTCATATCGGATAAGTGTGATGTTTGTTTATTTAGATGAAATCCTTTAAATGCTTCCGGTTGGTTTAAAAACTTTATATATTTTTAATGATTACTATTATTTTATTTATTTTTAATATTATTTATTATATTCTCTTAAATTTGGATACATATTTCTTACAAATATCCTTAGATTATTCCTGGTGGTTTTCTTATTTTTTTTTATTATTTGTTTGTATTTTTACTACCATTTTTATATACTACTAGATACTAAGGCGGTTTTTATAATTTTATTATAATTTATTTGTTATTTTTATTAATATGTTGTTTTTTAGATATTAGAAACTTGAGAGTTTTCCTAAATTTAATTATAATTTATTGTATTTTTCTTTATTACTACTTTTACATATTTCTCGATTTTTTGGGATATTTTACAATATTTTGCTATTACCATTTTGACATACTCCTAAATTTTTTTGGGTAGTTCTTAATTCTAATATTATTTATTTGTATGTTTTGTCATAGTTTTTTTACACACTCCTCGAATTTTCTGAGTAGTTTTTTTTTTTAAATACTATCTAAATTATATAATAATAATTTCTTATTATTGTATTACTGGTTTTTACATACTCGTAAATTTTTTTGGGCGTGTTTCTTATTACTTATTTGTATTTTTGACATGCTCCTATATAGTTCGACGGGTTCCTTATGATACATATGAAATAATATAATTAATTACTATAGGTACTCACGGATGGGGGTGGTGGAAGGCGGTGGGGGACGGGGGGTGGATAATCCTGGGGGCCTCCCAGACATATCGGCCCTCGTGGGTCCTCCCGTCGACGGGGAGCGGCCCGGGGAAGAAGTGACCATGGTGGAACGGCAACCCCAGCGGGGACAAGCTTTCCTTCTCGGGCATCTATCCTATCACCATAGCAACACGGCACAACAACAGAGCGCACTCACAGGGGGCGTCCAGCGCCGGTACTTGCACTGACGTCTCACTCCGTCCCCTCCCCCCTGCCCTCCCCACCCCTCTGAAGGAGAGCCAATGGGGCGCCGAGGCCCCCTGACGGCCGACCAATGGGAGGCCGGGTCCTGACATGTAAACAGTTAATCTGCATGCCGGCCGCCAGGGCCCCACCTAATTGATCTGTTAAAGACCGCACCACCTCTTTAGCCTCGCCGCCCCTCGTGCTCTGTCGCACAACAGAAATCCTCCCCATCAATGGCTATCTTGTCACTGGTTAAGACAGACTTACCTGTTACAGGATCTAGTAACGCCTTTGCCTACTGTTGTTTGAGAACAGGTTACTTCTTGAAGTAAAGGAGTTAAATAACTTTCATACAATAAACAAAATTCTCTATTTTCCAATAACAAGATAAATATATTGAGACACTGCTGTCATCGGTTAATTTTATTTAACCAATTGTATTATTGATTATATAAAATTGTAAATAAAATAGTTTAAAAAAACAAAACAATCCTTAAACTTTTCATTCGATTTCCGTTTTCTTCTTAGTTAAAAAAAATAAACCAAGATTGGAAAATGGTTTAAACTCGTTCACAAAATGGCCTATTGGTAATATCAGTTTCACATAGTACGCACACTACGGAGTAAGTTGATACACAGTGATTTCGAATTGATATAAATGCTATAAAGCAAGCGCTCAGTCAAGTTATTCTTTCAATATCAAGTTATCCGTAAATGTTAACTATAACTCATAACTCAAAAAACCTAAGTTTTCAATAGAGGCATTTGAAATTTCCATGTGAGTTAAAAAATAACAATTTTGGTATTGGTAAAACAAAGCATTTCTATTGTAATGATAGTATTGAAATTCTTTTATTAACCATTAGAAAATTTTTAAAACCTTACATTTTTTTAATTTTAATTTATTAATTTTAATTATTATCATTATTATGACCGGAAAAAGTACTTAAAAATATGACTTTATTTAAAAAAAAAACATGGTGAAAATTGGAATATGAAATATTACATTCCTGAAGTAAAAAGCTTCAACCAATGCAATTGATGAACAAAAAAAACAATAATATAACCCATAAATTGGCATTTTTTAGTTAGGCCATTGTTCTTATGAAGGAGCGACATGCTGTTGATATATTTGATTCCATACTACAAATTATGTGATTCCATTTTAAATTTTTTTATGTCGTGTGTTCTTTAATTTCTTCTTGAAATAATTCTATAATTAATTTTTATTTCATAATAAAATATTATACTTTTCCACTTACATTTTCACTTAGAGCCTACTTTGAAATGATATCGAGATCATATCGATCATATGATAATAACATAGTTTTCTAGATTATTATCTTCCCCAAGTACTAATCTACCATCACCTGTGACTATTTGGTTCGGTCTTGAAATGTAGTTATAACAGATTAAGATTATTATATGAAATAGAAGAGCTGTAGACTTGTTTTCTAACCTGTTGCTTCCAGTCTGTTGTTCCGAATGTTTTCGCTTCTCCCAAGGATTTGGGGGCATTAGGTAGAATGTCTCTTAATGTTTTCGTTAGGGCCAGGAAACAGCTGTGAATGTTTTCAAAACATACAAACCATTATGTTCTTGTTAGAAGACATGTTTCCCCAAACATATGGTGTTTTAGAATTTTTCAGTAGTTAATATTTTTTTCACGACTTTATTTCTATTGCGGTTTTTTTTCTTTAAAAAGTTTCAAATGATATTCATAATTTATAATTGTTTATTTTTTTTTATTAGAAAATTAAATAAAGTTCTATTTTAGATATAAAATGAATTTATAACATTATTGGCGAGTTTCCAAATACATCAGCAATCCCATAGATGGATGCAACATTGAATTGATCCATGTTAGGTATCACGGATTAACAACTAGTCTGTTAAACAATATGGATTTTAAAGATATAATATTTGCTGTTAATAAACTTCGCTGTGAGCTTATCGATACCATAATAAACACATCAAATCATATCTAGCTCATACATGGAAACAATATGGACGCCTTTTCACCGATGAACTCACTGATGACCTATAGATTCTATTGACAGGGTGGGTGGGTGGACAGGTGGATATAGCCTCATCAAAACCTCCTCGTTGTTGTTTATGTTTTAAAATCTAAAACTAATGACAAGTAAATCATTGGTTTAATTAGCCAAGGGAATGTTCATAAAGTGATGTTATATTTATGCATAATATAAATAAATAATAATCAATGTTATTAGAAAATATATTATAAATGTTTCTCTGTAATTTCCGTTGAATGATAATTTTTCTCATGGATCCATTATATCGTTTCTAGTTTCAACGTATTACGTGTATGACCGTGGTCTGCGACATATCATCTACCTACCTGTACAACCGTTATACCTGAAACAGTACAGTCCCTGCAATGCCTTAGCCCAAGAACCTTCATGGGTTGTAGAGGTACAGGATTTTTTTCGACCATTTATTTTCAGAATCCTATTGCAATATATATCATGCCAGTCCTGGGAAAGGGTAGTTCGATAGCCAAGAAGAAGATTTCTCAACCATACCTTTATCAGCCTGACTCATCTTCATGAGCATATAACTTGTAGCCATATTAAGTTTGTATGTCCATTCAAGTTATTATGAAATAGCTGTTAAATTTCCTTCTGCATCGATCATATTTTTAGCTTGAGAGTGAGTATGTAGAGAATTATTTTAATATTGAAATTTGAGTTATTAACGGAATATACAGCATATCAGTATTTCTATATGGGCTCAAGTAAATATGGTGCATGTATTTATTTCAGTTTAAGGTTTGAAGATTATGGAGAATAGCCAGTCAAGTAGCTTCAGCCGTTTATAAAGGTTTTTCAATATTACTTAACTCTGTGAGCGAGTAACTTTAACGAAGAAAAAGTTGTGACTTAACTCGAAGCGACAGCCTGTATAACTGATGCTATTTTTTGTCAAAAGAATTCCGCTTCCACGGAATTAACAAATCTTCGTGCTCACCTAGATAATACGTAGCGGCAACGTTTACACAATGTACAAAGAATTTTTCCACATCTTTACAAGAAGAATGGTCGGTGCTGAAGACCCGTAGGAGTCCCTTCAGAGGAGTAATGACATCTATTTAAGGGCTCAAGGTTCTGAAGACGGGAGTACTTAGGCATTGGCACAAAAGGTGACATCTTGAGGAGCAGGTAGTTCTGGCAAGCCCTTTGCTTCTCCTTGTCCCACGCTACTCAGGCCTTACAAATAACTTGTTAAATAAAAAAATTCAGAAAGGAAAAAAAAAGATTTTTTATTATTAATAAGAAGAATATAATTAAGCTTTAATATATAATTTAAAATAATGGATTACAACAGGCTGTCAAAACAGATCTTTAAGTATCTGGGGAAAGATATTAACCACAGGTTCGATCCGAGAAATTAAAAAATATTTAAAAATTCACAGCTTAATAGCAGAAGCTGCAGCATAGAGAGATGCCTTCAGATTGATAGTGTTGGACTTGGGATTCCAGGGTACATGAAATAAGAGAACAGCCGCGAAGTGGTCGGAAAAAAGAATGAAGAGACCTGGTGAAAAGATGAAAGAATATTGGAGGAAAAGAAACAGCAACAAATGAGGAGGGATTTAAATTGGCAAGTGGTTCCTTGTTGGCCAAATCGAGGGGGGGGGGGAGAAGCATGTAATGAGAAAAGAATAATCAGGATGAAGCCAGTGTAATGTTATTTTTTAAATTTATTCATTTAACATTGCATTATGCACCTAGGTTAATAAGATGATGCTAGAGTGGAAGTCCTAAATATTGCCTATCCAGCTGTAATTAGGATAGGAGTCTTTAACGAGTACCTGCCAATGTACAGGCTCGGTACATCCTTTCCGAAGGGCGTGAAACTAAGGGACCTTGCCTCCCCTTTAAATAATCCTATGGTCACCTTCACGGCGATTATGGGTATATAGTAGGTTGTTATGCTAACCTCTAAACCATGAATGCATACCTCGTTAGCCATCAATATGGCTGAAAAAAACAGAGAGACAACAGATGCTGATGATTAAATGAGAGGTCGAGAAATGTTAAGATAAATAGCTAAAGCTAATATTAACATAAATTAGAACTAAATAGCAAACAAACAAAAAAAAATCTGTATCATTCCAAACCATGAAGCCTATTAGGAACATAATTCTAAGCGTTCTACTTTTTTGTATGCCAACGGTAGTGGAAGTGTTTTGAACAACATAACGGAATACAGCCAAGAATTTCCCTCCAATAAAGATTGCTTTATAGAGGCTTTCCAAGGAGGGTCTCAATATCTCATAGGAACGAGCAAAAATTCCTTGGTTTTACCGTCCTTCAAAAGGGACGAAAAATGGAGGTCCCTAACTTGTACGGTGACAGGTACTTCGGTAAAGATCCTAATTGTACCTGGAAACGCAAAATTTGGGCTCCTATACCAGGTTGGCTCCTATGTTACAATGACTATCCATTAAGTAAGTAATCAACTTGTCAAACTCGACATTATCCCTTTAATTTAACATATAACCAATAACATCTATGTTACTTGAGAAATATTCAATCAAATTTAATTAATATATGAAACTTATTACAAAAGAAACATTATCATATTAAGATTTTGCCAGAATAGAATGAATCAATAGAAGGAAGGTGGCTATGGTTTGTTGCCTTTAACGCAACTTTATGCTACAGTGGCAGTCCAGGTATAATTAGGAGGGGATTTTTTAACTAACACCACAAAGCTCGGGGCTACCATTTTATGATACTTCCGCAGGACAGAACTACTAAGTATATTTGCTACCTTTAAAAAGGATACCTGCTGGGCTTTGAATCCACGATCTTGGGTGAGCAGGTTATAATGCTGAACACTATAGCACAGGTGATCGGAAGGGATAATCTGTAACAAAAAGTGCACGTTTGTTACTGTATTGTATTTACCTGATGAGATTTAGAAAGTATAATAAATATAAAACATATTCATCATTTGTCCAGTTGGTCACTAAATTCAAGGTATCCATCGCCAGGATTGGGTAGTCATTGGATAAGTAGATTAGGATTGTGTTATGTATTGCTTTCATGCCTTTGAGAGCACAATTTTAATTCATTTTTATCAAGAAATCGGTCAAACATGATAATAATAATAATAATATGTTTTATTTTATTTTATTTGTTATTGATTTTATACATTTTTAAATATTTTTATTTGAAAAGAAAAGATATGTCCAGGACCGGGACTCGAACCCGGGTCGCCCAGGTCACTAGCCTGGAGCTCTGCCAATTGAGCTATCCTGGTTCGCCTCTCGGCCATAAACATATCCTTTCTTTTCACTGATCCAATGTCCCCGCGTTCTCGCAATCTGCGATCTACACTTTAAAATATTTATTTAACGAGGGGAAGAATCTTCTTTAAACATCATTTTAATTTGGATCTTGTTGACTTACGTCATATATATTATTATAATTTATTTTATTTCATTTGTTATTGATTGTGTTAATTTTTAAATATTTTTATTTGAAAAGATATAATAATATGCTTTAAAAAAGATAATAATAATATTCTTTGTGAGGAATATGTCGATGACATTTTGGAGAAGTTAGACAGT
The DNA here is from genome assembly GCA_964056705.1 of Troilus luridus. Classification (NCBI taxonomy): domain Eukaryota; kingdom Metazoa; phylum Arthropoda; class Insecta; order Hemiptera; family Pentatomidae; genus Troilus; species Troilus luridus. The sequence continues at coordinate 91,456,335 of OZ057415.1, read as the reverse complement.
GCCTGATTTGAAAAAAATGGCTTCCGCTAAACATGAAAAAAAAGTACTAAAGTACGTGAAAAAAATGCCGATGAAGGTTCAATGTACAATGAAAATACATAAATGAATATACAAAAAAATCCCTGCGTACATAATTAAATTTAACAAAAAAAAAATGTTAGAGATAGTGTTATAACCCATTTATAGAAATTAACTTTAACTTTAGTTGTTTTTTTTAATAAGCGACCACGGACTACCTTTTATCAATTCTTTGCTTCTTTCCTGTCTTTTCAGCTCCAAATCAGCTTCATTCTTACATTATGTTCCCCTTCCTCTCTTTGGTACTGAAAACTTATAAATTCATACAACTTTGCTTTCAGAGATGATTTCTCTGCAATCCGCTGTAGCATGCTGAATTAATCTTCAGCTACTCCACTTTAATCTTCGGTTTTTATTTCAAAAATTTGTTAGTTAAAACCAAGTTAAAGAAATCATAGGAAGAAAAATGTAAAGGGTTAAACGACATTCTCCTATTTTCTCGCTGAAAATTGTGTAATATTTTTATTGAAGATGAATAATTGATAGTCATCAATAATATTCAATAAAAATTCATTAAATCCTTTATTGAACTAATCTAAGTAAGAGAGATTTTTGTTTGAAGCTTGGACATCTGTTTCCTCGGGGAAGTGCCATGCGGGTATAAAGATCCTCTTCTAAACAATTTTTTTCAAGCACTTCCTCACACTCAACGAGCTTAGGATGTTGAACTCCTTTAAATAACATGAAGCTATAATATTAAGATTTTACAGATCTCTTAACGACAAACTCAAAAACTATTTATATTGTATTAGATGTACCTAAGGCCTATTTTTGTTGCTGCTTGATGTACTGTTTAAGACTACTGGATTGTTTTAAAAAGTCGATAAATAAGATATCTCTACCTACAGATTTCTCAACCTACAGAGGATCAAACCTAAATCTTTATGAGATAGATAAAATAATCTTGACTCGTCCAAGGACTCGTCATACGAATACAAAGGTATCGAATAGTTCATATATTCAACAGTTCAAATATCATATGAGATTTATGAATCTCAAAACGACAGAGCATGTTCTCAAATAACTTTAACATCAATAAAAATGCAATTATGTCATATTCCTGAACTATAATAATCCACACTGTATGTATACATGATAACCACTGAAAACAACTGGCCAGAAGTTTACCAGCAATTGTTAGGTTTTCTGCAGTCATTACTTATTCCATTAAAATTTTTTTTATTTTTTTTATTGTGATTATTTAATATTTTTTTATTTTGAAGAGAAAAGATTTGTTCTGGCCAGGTTCGAATCTCGGCTAGGACAAATCTTTTCCCTTCAAAATAAAAATAAACTTATTACTTTACGTTTTTGTTCAAATATTAAAGTCATTATCAATTTATTATAATGTTCAAAATACCTACCACTCTTTTTGTTTCATACTGTTTCATGGTATAAAACTTACTTCATGGAACTTTGGATTTTTATATTCAGAATTAAAAAAGCAAGCAGAAAGAATTAAAGAGCATTAAAAAAAACACAGATTGAGCATGGCCCCCTGGCTTGAGACTACTCCATACTCGACTCTTTCACATATTATTTAAAATTCCCCCAGTAAATATTTAAATATTTACTTAAATTTCGATATAGCAATCGTAATTATTACTCAGACACCTTGTAACATTGAAGAGTCAGTTTTTATTTATTGGCTGGCACTTAAGCCGGGATTTCATTTCAATTTTACTTGATAAACAACTTGAAGTTTTAAGGAGGAGTCAACCACCAAAACGGGCGATTTATTTATACATCATAAAATAATATTAATTTTCCATAATAATAGCAATACAGTTTCAGGAGAAGTTGAAGTCATCTACGCCAATTTCCTGTTCACTGTTGTTTTATTTTTAGGGCAACCAACTACAAATGGTTATTGCTCTCACCACTAGAGAATATACATATTTAAATTACCTACATAATTACATATATAAATTCTTGTTACATTAGTACAAAGTAAAAATATTGTTACTTATTAAAGTATTAACATACTATACTATATTAAACATATAATAGAAACATATTAACATTTTAACACATAAGAAAGATAAATACTTGAATAAAGTTTTTCATATTAAAATAAAACGTGATATATATTTATATAAACTTTAAAAAATATCATATATTATAAAAATCTATATTTTTTATATAAACGTTATGCATATTAATAGGTATTTTTCGTATACATATGCATGGCTTATACATTTATGCATGCTTGTGTCATTAATGAATGATTTAAATATTGTTGCAAAGTAAAGTATTACATACACACATACATATATTGGATATATGTGTATATTTTAAATACACACTGGTCGTTATCGCCCAACGCATCTGGCGAGGCCCGCCACAACTTTCCATCACTCTATTGTACCTAGGACAATCCTCGAAGATGGAGCACTGTTCATGGTTGGCGCAAAATTCTTCATCCAGGATGTTGACTGCACTTATATACTATCCACTTATATCAGAAAGTGTCAAAAATGGAAGAAGGCGTTCGACAGTTAAAATCTTCAAAGGAGTAAGTTTTGAATCCGAAATAAATTACAGTTAAGCTAAAACTAAAACTTAACAACTGATAGATATAAAAAAATGCAGGCTTGACAGACTTCCATACTTGTGAGTTATTTCTTTCACAACTCACTTCCATAATTGTGACCTAAATTACAAGCCCTGAAGAAGACCTCCAATGTGGGCCGAAACGTCGGTATCTAACAAATATTTTATCACTATTATTGATTATTTCTTTGACTTCTACCTGGATCATTTTCTTCCTAATAAAAAAATACCCTTTACCAATCATTTCTTGACTAGTAGCTGGTTCAGTAGCCACTCTTACATCACAATAAAAGACAACAACAAAACGGATGGGCAAAGTGCCATCTATCCCGCTGACAATGGCAGACACATCTCGTCATTTACATAAAGTCATTTTGTTTCAGTGTCTCCATTTCCATAATTGATAAATCACCCTTGGTTTTTCGTGGCAGGATAATTTTTCTGAGAGGACTCGGCTGTCGCGTCAATGAGAACAATCGAAGTGCCGGTAATGGCCTATAGAGCCGTCAGGGGCGGTCGACAAATGAACGGCTCATTAGAACTATCGCGCGTCCGATCGCCGGGTTGGTGTCCATCGGTTCATCACGGCCAGTCTCTTCGAAATACGTATTTGATTTATTAGTGATAATTCACCAATAACAGTGGTAGTAATAAATTATGATGTCTTATACAAAGACAAGCAAGATGGACCCTGCAGTGGGTTTGTAGGAGAACTAGGACGATCATTACCAATATTTTGTTCAACCTGCTCCACAAGCTCTTCTGAAATGACAGACGGCCTTCCACTCCCTTCTTCGCCATGAGTGTCACTTGAATAATCTCACCCACTTGGTAACATGCTGACGTGCCATTACCTAGGCTTCTTAGGTTTCAACAAGCTACAGGTAGTGAGGAACTGGACGACCAAGCGAATCTCACACCTGCTGCATGAGAATGTTGACGCGTTTGGCTACTCCAACGACATTTCGTAACAGACTGAGGCGTTCGATGATCAGTTTTGATCCTTCGGATAGCATCTACACGTCAGTTTTGCTAACTATGAAAAACCATTCCCCACGTTGCGCAAGGCCGTTGTAACCCTAAATTTTGGATTTTATAATGTACAGTGTTTCAGAATATTTGAAGAGAATAAAAGAAGGTCAACCATAAAAGAAAGTGTTCTCTTCTCAATGATCATCCCTTCAGAGAAGTACATGTCTTCCTAACTACAATGGATCAGACATCTGTAATATAGAGGTTGATGCGTACGAAAGAATCTCTTTACCCCGAAGTCGATCCATGACTGAGAGGACATAAAACTAATCAGGAGTCTAATATATTGAATATACAGTGCTCCCTGAAAACAAATAAAACAGAACAGAATAAACAGCATGAAATGGTGAATCACCTCTAAATTTGAAGTATTTGGGATATTTTTTCACCAATGTCCTGATACGCAACTAGTTTCTTGCTTAAGGTTGTAAAGTGACAACGATGTGCTTGCCCATTTCCATAAGTTAAACTTCCCTAGGCTAAGATTGATTATTTAGGCTCAAAAGTTATGCTGTACTTCCAAAAATCTGAGAAAACTTGATTACCAGCTACTCCATTTATAGAAGACAATGCCATATACACTCTTTTTTGCATTTACAAGGACATCCATGTAGCTGATTCTACATACTTTTCAAATGTGAGGGAAAAGCAAACATAAGCATGAGTAACTAACTAAGAAGTATGCAAATTAGTTTATTGAAAAAAAAGAAAAAGAAATTCCATGGTAAAATAATCACTTTTTTGTGAGCGAACGTAACCAGGCGGCGATGCTTGCCTTGGAAACATGATCCTCAAAGTTGCCACCCTAACCTGTTACTTCGGGAGTTATGTTGAAATTTTGGAAACTGACTTACATAGACCTGTTACCTCCGAGATTAGATCACGGACCATAAGGAGTAACGGTTAAGGCCGAGTATCGATTTTGGATTGCCCATTGGCTGAACGAGGACCGTAATGGTTTTACAAGAAGGATCAATTAGGCTATTTGTCGGAATAGTTTTACAGCTACTCGATTACTAGAACATGATTACTAATACTGCAGATTAAAACGAACATTTTTCTGCACAATACAGAAACTGTATCTGAAACACTGAATAATACTGCAATGGCTAATCGGATTATGTTACAGTGAGGGTCCTTAATTTTCCAATCCAACTTTAATTAGGATAGGGATTTTTAACGATTACAGGCTGGGGACCCCATTTTACGCCCCTTTAAAATATCTTAAGCCCAACTGCTGGGTTGCCAGCTCGCAATCTTTGGCATAATAGGTTGTTGTACTAACCTAGACTACAAGTGACCCCCACGGATCCGTTGTTAAATGTGAGCAATCAGAGTTTATTTCTTTCTCTGACATATTGATGACGAGAATTATTTCTGTATTTTAGAAGTTGAACATTTGGTGATGGGATTCGCAGTTCTTCCCAATTTAAACTTCGCTCTTGATTTTGGTTACTATGGTTACATTCTCATTGTGGTTTTCCTTCCGTAAGCAGCCGAGTGCATTTCCGTGAGTACATTTCGAGTGCTGCATTTTCATATGAGGTTTCTTATACCACCTTACTGTGTTCTTTTGTACTCCTAATAACAACCAGTTTAAATTTTTTGCCTAATTTTCATTAGAAATAATTTCAGTATTTTTTAAATATTATGATAAGTGATATAATATACGACGGAACGGATCAAAGAGGCCAAGGCTCATGGATGTGCTGTAGAGCTATGAATGAAGAAGAAAAAGTATATAACAAAATAAAAATGAATTCCAAGTGTTTAAACTAGAAGTTTTTTTTAGCAGCAGTAGCCGTCGGGGTGCTCCCGTGCTAAGAGATTCTTGGCCTCCTGCTGAGTACCAGAAAAGGCTCTCAAAGGGCCAAGGTTCCAGACTGGTCCTGTCGCCACACATGCTATGCTGCTCGCTCTGTACCGAAGGTACGATGCCGATATCACCAATCGCTGCTTATAAATAGCTGGCCAATGATTATTGCCAACCCCAAATCAGTAAGATTTTTGGAGTCGTTCGTCATTAAGCCCAAATACTATATATACAAGCCCATTTTCGCGATGTTAGGAATTCTTTATAAAATTCTTAATTTCAAAACCTTATGTTGTTATTACTATAAAGTTAGCCTTTCATTGATTGTAAGTTATCGCAGACCGAAAAATCCTAATTTTTTTTCTATAATACTTTAAGGTGTTATTATTAATATTGTAACCTTATAATAATAATGAGATAAGATATATATGTATCAAAACCAAATGTCCCATAACTGGGCGGATGCCAGGGCCATCTGCTGACCAGCTGTAGAAGTGCTTACCCGATGAGGAACAATAACTATTTATGGAGCCAACTGTGAATGGCCGGCGAGGAATAAATCAGGCCATTTATCAGAACGTCACTATCGTGGCAACAACTGGGCTGAGGAGGCTCAGCTTGTACTGTCGCTATATCCTTCCTCTTCCTACTGTCGTGACAGTGCGAGCTTTCGCGCCTGTACAGGATGTGAGGGCGCCGTTTGGAATACAAAGCATGAGCGTACCCGCAATTAAATCTTGAATATTCTATAAGAGAAGTTCCATTTCAATTACTCATTGGTGATTATGTTATGAAGTAAAATATTGTTCTTAGACGCAATCACTCAAAGTTAAACATTCACTAGAATATATTATATTGGATGAGAAGTTATTTGCCCGAAATATTACCAGTTCGGTCAATATCTGAATCATCTTTTGGCTCGAAAAACATTTTTACCAAACAGAAATTGGGAACAGAACTGCCTGCATATAACTAATATAAATAAATTCTCCTTTTATAGTCCCTCATGTTGCTCTGAATGTTGCCTTCTGCTTTCCTCCGCCCATCCCCCATGCCCATGCCTCGTTCTCTTCACCACAAGTGCTCTGATGTTTGTTATTAGGCTCCTAAATCCCTCTCTTTCCAGGCAGTCCTCATCAGTGAATCCAAGTATTTCAAGTTCTTCTTTCATTTTGCACAGTACTCAGAAACTCTGTTTATAAAATAAATAATTGAAAATAGTAGATTTTATTATAAACGGAGAAACATATACTTCTTGGTCGGCACAGCACTACACGGGTCTGAATCATGGATAATGACAAAACAATTAGCAAATAAAATACTGGCCATAGAAAAGAATTTCTGGAGAAGAACTTGTGCCATATCCAGGTTGCAGAAGGTCCAAAAATCAGATCATTAGAAATAGGGTAGGTGCTAAACTCAACATTCTCAATGTCATAAGTGAAAGAATATTGCTATGGTATGGACACGTCTTGAGAACGAATGGGACACGTTGCCCCCCCCCCCCCCCCGAGAACTTCAACACCGCCCTGAGAAGAGAAGAAGGCGTATGAGACCTCAAAAGCAGTGGATAGAAAAAGGTGCGAGAAATGGCAGCTAGAGGTCTGACAGAAGATGATTGAATGGACAGGTGCTATTGGAGAGAAAGGTGTAATGAGAATCGGGATGTGATATATGTTGGAAAACACCGCTGAAAAAAACTTTTTGTTATAAAATTAATAAAAATAAAACTGAATCGAAGAGAGATTCAAACAAATAAAAAATAAATTAGCTAGAATGTGGTTCTAAAATACTACAGGAAATTCGCTTAAACGTAGGAAAGTTACTTCTTGGGGTCATTCATTCTTTATTTTTTCTATTCTAGTTGCGTGCAACTATGAAGGCTGAGATGGTATCTGGCAACAGTACATTCGCAATACCTCACCCCACCCAAAGAAATGCCTGATAACATCTGCACACAACTTCTTTGTTGGATTTCCCTGTTAGATATTATTTTCAAGGATTTTTTAAAAATTTATTATAGCGGTAAATACCACCTTAACATTGTTACTATTTTTAGTTAACTTGAATATTGTTTAATTAAAGGCACTTCGATCAGGGCTTTAAAGACTTTGATGAGTTTATCAACGAACAACCGAAACCAATGTCACCGTTTCCAGTATTCAGGAACTACTATCATTCAAAATATTTCTTTTTTTTTTGCCGTTTTGAGATTCATAAAGTATTGTTAGGTTGTTGACAGAAGCATATTTTCCGGACAAATGAGCACGACTCACGACTGATTAACAGATTGCTTAATTAAATAGTCGAAAAAAATTAACCATAAATTACTTAAAATGATAATCGTAAAAGAAGATTCTTTAACTAGTCATTAAAGTCCCGAAATACTAACAAATGATTTAATATTTGAATAATAAAAACACCATTTTGTAAGTCTAAATGCCATTATTTCTTATTTATTAAATAATAATATTCATGAAAAACCGAAAATTATCTATATTTTTGGTTTTGTTATATAAAATTTTCCTTCTTCATTCATAGCTCTACAGCCCATCGATGAGCCTTGGCCTCTTTGACCCAGTCCTGTCTGTTTAGTGCTGCGGCTTTCCGGTACCGCGTATTTAATAGGTAGAATATTGTTGACAAAAAACACACTCTGGACTGAAGTCATTTAAAGATACATATTTTAGATGTTTTTTATAATGTTCATTAAACATTTATCCTTACTCAATATTCACTAAGTAAATTTTGTCTCTCTGATTTAACTTCACCCCTAAAGATAGCTCAAAAGTTTTAACTGAAACGTTGGATTTTACCGCCCTGCACAACCGTTTGCTTTGAAACAGTGCGGTATTTACTACTACTTTTTTTTTTTTTTTATCAACAATAATATTCTATAACACAGGAAAGGTGTCGTCAATGTGTTACCATATGAAGGTGTAACCCTAAGGATGACCGTGCAGTTCACTGTTCAACGTGTTATATAGTTAGGAAAGTACAATACAATTTTGATATACAATAATATAGAACAGTTTATCGGTCAAGTGACGAGTTACCCCAAAGACGACTTCGCAGTACACTGATGGGCTTGCTATATGATTAGAAAGCTACAGCTTTAGTTTGAAATACAATAATAAAGAACAAGAAAGATATCAATTATGATGAGTTAGCTTCTCAAGGTGTACCCTGGGAATATGCACTCTATTGTACGAGCTACACAGTAATTGATTTTGATAAACAATAATATAGAACAGTAAAGTTATCAGTCATGAAGTAATGAGTTACCATATCAATGTGTACCCCAGGGACGACATTGAGTACACTATTGAACGTGGTACATGGTTAGGAAAGGACTATACAATTTTGATTTACAAGATATAGAAGAGTATCGTTATCAGTCATGAAGAATATAATTTGATCAAAAAATTGATGATTTCTCAAGGGGTATCCCATCGACGACCTAGTATTATACTATTGGACTTGCTAAATGGTTAACAATGCACAACAATATTTTGGAATACAGTAATAAAGAATATTGAGGTTATCCGTCAGGAACTAAAGAATTAGCTTATCAAAGAGTACCCCAAGGACGACCGCGCAGTACACTGTTGTACGTGCTATACGGCAAGGAAAGTAAAATAATATTTTGGAACAATCATATAGAACAGTCATCAATCATTAAGTGTTGAGTTAGCATCTCAGGGGTTCCCGAAGGACAGCCGTTAAGTATACTGTTGTGCTATATGGCCAGATTTAGAGGGCTGCCGTATACGGTAATAATGAATTATAATAAAGCGGTCGGTTGGTGAAACCCGAGGAGGCTAGGAGCGGCACAAGCCAGACGCGGGTCTCGAGTTACCCCAAATAGGAACGTTTAATGCAGCTTACCCGCTTTCCCTTACACGTTTTATTAACCCTCAGCTTCTCCTGTCTCTTCCTTCTCATCCCGTCCCCATTTTTTTTCCTTTCATTTTTTTTTTATCTTAGTTTTTACGACGCTTAAGGATTGTCTTACCCTTTTTCTGTATAATTTTGGACGTCTTATTTCGTTCCACCGGCTAGTTTCTTCAACAAATTTAGTAGGCTGGAAGCTACCGTGACGATGATAAACTATTCTATTCAACGGAGAGAAAACATTCTTTTCCGTTAACTTTATCCAAATAAAAGATGAAATTTTATAATTAAATTAAATTATTTAAATTATAATATAATTCTGGGGCTCAACCAGACTTTATAAAGAACCCACATTTGATTAGAGAAAAACCTGGAGGCTTTAGCAGATACAAGCTGAAGGAGACCAACTTCGGAACATTGGTAAGAAAGTCCCAAGAACACCTGTTCGAGAAATGTAGGGATATTTCAGTGGGCAAATCTTAACGTCAGATCCAGCAAATCTTTTTTAGTGTCGCAGCGTCAGCGAAATGTATTAACTAGTGTCTAATGTTCTTTGGTAGATATATAATGTTTAGTTCTGCATTTTTATGTTGTAAAGATTATTACAAAAAGCTTGTTAATAAATATATTGAAATAACGAGTCTATCAAAGAGGAAAGAATCCGCTATTGACATGATTATAGGTGTTGGTTGCTCGAAAGGACTACAATCTTAAACATATACAGTGCATCAGATGAATGGATTATAAATAAAGGGGAAATAAATGTGTTTTGAAGAAAATAATGAATACGATGAAGTTGACCCTCAGGAGTAAGAAGCAATACTGAAATAAATGACGAATGAATAAAATAAAGAGATTTCAACCATAAGTGAGATCAATTACATTATAATTGTAACATTAATAGCTAACTGATAGCCTGGACCAAAGGAGGGCATCAGGTTTCGGCGGAGGAGAGCAGTGGACCTCAACCTCAGCGATATCCGAGCCGGGGCAATCAGCTACAGCTACCACATGGGATCCATTCCGACCCAATGCGCACCAGGACTTTCTAAATCCCTTCATGGGAAGAAGGTAGAGGATACTTAGTAAAAATATGCTAGGATTTAGCTGCTCTAAAAGTAAATTACAAAGGGGATATCAACTAATATCAAATCGGCCAGCCCATTTAATCCGAACTAAAAAAAAGTCCTGACAAGTGGCTGTAAAAGGACTTCATCGGGGATCTTGTGAAACCACAAACCAAAAAAAATCTGAGAGTTCAATCTGTCTGATACCGCAAATTGTTTTTATTATTTTTTTTTTTAACGCATGAACGTATAATCAAGACACTGGCATAATCCGAGAAATGAAATTATTGGATTGTTGAGTGAAAACCCATAAAACAAATTGATATTTTATAGTCGACTGTGATCTATTTGATGGAAGATAACTGGATTACAGCCAGTTTAATATGGTTTTTCTGAAAGCCGATGTTTCAGTCCCAGTCAGTTAGCAATCGTTAGAAATGCAATTAAATCAGAGGACAAGAAATATTCAGTGAAAATACAAAGAAATATTCAGTGAAAAAAATAATACTACTAGAGACGAAAACTAAATGAAATATAACCAAAAAAACTACCACTACACGAAGGTTCTGAGACTAGAATAGAAAAATAATTTTATTCCGTGACTAGATTCCTTTAGAATAGTAAACGTGTACAGAATACACAGAATATACATTTGGTCTAAAGACTACATAGTAGAAAATCAGCAGGTACACAACGAACACAACAACACAAAGTAACAGCAAATAAGTCATACGAAAAGATGCAAAAAAAAAAAAAAATCCATTATTAACTTCTGATCAGTTTTAAGCGGTTGATTATAATTGTTTAAAAAGCATCTGTTTGGAAATTGAGGAGACGTTGGAAAAGCATATCTTCGAATGATGATAGGGAAGAAGCATGGCGGATATTAGGTTAGTGGAGTGGACAAGAAAGAAATGCTAGAATATTTTAATATTAGGTAGGGATTGATATTGTATAGAGGCGTTTCATAAAGTGATTTGGGCAAGATCACTTTATGGGCCAGCCATTGACCGCTTTTATAGAAGCTGGGTGAGCCATAGGAAGATCTACAAATCTCACATGATCCATTCAATAACAATGTAATCAAGTTGTCTGTTACAGGCGTTTCGGCCTAGGGACCTAGAGCTCATTAACCACTCCTAAATTATAAAGGGAACCGAAAATACGCACATAAAGAATCTTAACTTACAAATAATAACAATAATACAAAATACTTCAGTGGTATCTTCTGGTTTAGACCGTGTCGCTAACTTTTTCGCCAACGTTTCGCCAGACATGTTGCTGACTTCTTCAGGGCAGAGAAGAGGATAAACTTCATTTCTGCTTCTGCCCTTTTTTTTTTCTTTTCATTTTTGCCCTTTCTGCCCTGAAGAAGTGAGCAGACTGAACCAGACTGGCGAAACGTTGGCGAAAAAGTTAACGTCACGGTCTAAACCAGAAGATACCACTGAAGTATTTTGTACAAAAAGTGGCCGTGGAAACCTAAAAGAATAACAATAGTATCCAAATAAGTAAAAAAAAATTTCGAACCCTATTTCTAATTGATAAGATTTTTATTTTTTCGATTTTATCATCATACATCAATCATTAATCGTTTAAGTCTAAATATTTCCTTCAATGCCACTTTCTAGATGGATACCACTTTCCAAATGGGAGTTACAGCATAAAGTATATATATACACAGCAAAATATATATTTTTTTAGCTCGTTTCTACCAAATTTCTTTCGACCATGAATCCCTCTTACCCATCCCTCTAACTGGAAACCAAATATAATAGAAGCGGAGAGAATCTTAATGATATCAAACGCCATTCGTGATATTTTTGTTATGAGTTTGAAGATAATCATGTATTAAAAAATTCCTAATCCTCAGACGGGCCTGTGGTTATAGCCGCAAAGTGAAGACCACAAAGCGTAGTGGCACGGGTTGAGGTTTTTTCCTAAATGGATTAGCTCCGGAACGGGATACCACGGGTTAGGATAATTGCCCTCAGGTCTGCTAATTACCTAAATGTAATTAATTATCTGTTATTTATATATTGGTGGTTTAGATTAAAAAATAAGGTGCTTTCTATTTTTTACGTCTCGAAACAATAAGTTAAACAATTTATAAATTATGTGAGAAAGAAATAGTTGACTGTGGGTACTATAATAGGATGTTGATAGTTGGGGGTGCAGTCAAGAAAACACGCAAAAATAGGTGAAACTATTTTATTTTAAGTGCCGACGTTTCGACCTACTATGTAGGTCATCTTCAGGGCTATGAGAAAACAGACAAAAAACAGAATAGACTGTAAAAATACATAAAATAGTAATAATTATAGTAATAGTAATAATAAAATAATTTATAAATTATTATTAATAGGTGAGTTGTTTATTCATTTAACGTCACTGTATGCTGCTAAGGCTAATTGAATGATGATACAGCGTGAGTATTAAATTTTGACTATAAAGGTGCAATTAGGATTGGGAACTTCAACGAGTACTTGACACCGCAGAAGTTCAGGATGTCCATTTTACGTCTATTCCAAAGGAGGGCATAACTAACGATTGTTACTACCTTTAAAAACTTCTATGGCCACCAGCCGTGCTACGAACTCGCATTCTAGCCCATAGTAGGTCGTTATGCTAACCACTAGACCACAGGTGACCCCTTAACAGATCAGTCATAAAATATTCCATTGTAATTTTATCCATTACAGTTCATATTATATTTACCATATGATATTATCATATTCTAGTTTGGCCTTATGTTATAATAATCCGTAGGTGTATTCTTTAAAATTATTTTAAAGAAATATAAAACAGCCCCTGACTGTTATGTCTGTTTGGAATGTAGATGTGAGGTGTACTGTATTTAATCTTCATATTTATATGAATAATGATGCCTCTTTGGCGAAACGTTAACTGATTAGTCATATTCCAGCAATTTAAAAGTTCAATCAATCAATATAAAACAATATTTTGTTGACGTTTACCGATTATAATGGTAAATTTCGATGGTGATAATGATGAAAAAACAACAGGTTTCCAGAAATTTGCAGTAAATAGTTATGGAAATTAAGATGAAATGCTAATTTTCCTCTCTAGGGGTTTCCTCGGATCAAGGGTTTCCTTCAACCAAAGATTTCCTTTAATTCATGCTTCCACTTGTTTCTGTCTTGTACATCTTCTTCCCTCAGACCATGTCCGTGCATATTTTTCTCAATGCCTTCTAACCATCTTTTTCGTGGTCTTCCTCGCCGTTTCCTCCCTTCGGTACTCCAATTAAGTTGGGCAATCTTTCTTCCTTTATTCTTCTGAGATCACCATTCCAATCTTTCATTCTCTATATTTTGGAGAACGTTTTGTTGAATTTGCGTCCGTTCTCTAATTTCGGCATTAGTCCTTCTTTCTAGTCTGGATACCCTGGCAGCTCTCCTCCAATAGTCCATCTCAGTAGCAAGTAGATTTTTTCCTAGAGCAGCGCTTATCGTCCATGTCTCTGCTCCTTATTCCAATATCCTTTCAATTACGGACTTGTATATGAGCTTCTTGGTATCTTTCGTCATATTATTGCTCCAAAGGACCGATGCTTTGTGTTATCCTTTGTTTTATCTCTTTTTCCGATGTTCCATTCTTTTCCATTACAGAGCCCAAATATTTAAAATTATCCACTCGTTTTATGACATTTCCTTCAATAACGAGGTCCTCCTGATCATATATGGTCATATATTCAGTTTTTCTGAAGTTTATTGTAAGACCCCAACCATCATATGTCTCCCAAAGTTTTCGTAGCCTGGTGTTCTGGTATGGTGTTCTGCATACTCATGGTATTGAGCGACAATCATAAAAAAATTACTAGATCATTCGCGAACAGTAGATTATGTAGATGGCTGTTACCTATCCTTACCCCCATTGGCTTACATTTTTTATCCCATTCTTTTAAAGCCGTTGAAATGTAGGTTTTTAATATGGAGGGTGACATACAGCTGCCTTGAAGTAAGCCTTTACTAGTCGAAATTTCTGGTGACAAATTCCTATCTATTTTTATTTGACACTGGTATGTGCTATATATTCTTTTGATAACTCCAATCAGCGGTCGGCTAGTAGAATTCTTTTCAAGTGCTTCCCATAATAATTTTCGGAGCACATTATCGTATGCTTTTTCCAGGTCTACGAGTACCAGACAAATTTCTTTGGATTTCATTTCAAATTTTTATAACTGTGAAACTGTGTGTTATAACTGTGAAAATATGATCGATAAATGGTCTCCCAGCCGTGAACCTACACTGCGCTTCTTCTAAGTTATTTCTAATCAGTCAGCCCAAACTTTTCATTATCGAATTTAACACGCAAATTCCTCTATAGTTTGAGCATTGAGTCACTTTTTTGAATTTAGAAGTTAAATATCCAAGTATCATTTCTTTTTGAATCGTGTTACCGCATGCAATAGAGTTAATCAGGCCCGTTATCAAATTATTCAATTTCTGGCCATCAAATGCTAATCTGAACATAAAATTAATACCTTACAACTAGGCAACCATTAAAAAGACATGATAAGATGCACTAGAGACACTTGTGTACTCGAATATGTATATGTACATACATGTAAATCCACACACAAATATCGCAGACTTGATCTGCATGTAGTTAAAAAAACAAAGTGATCCCTTGATCATTGAACAACTATGCTCCTCAGAAATAGAAGGAGTGATTTCCCCTAACTGGACTTTGAGCCCAGCTAATTTTAGATTTCTCATCCCAACACTCTAACATTACCATTTATCCTTTTTTTAATGTCAAATATAGACAAAATAATTTAAATCTATAAGTAATAATTAAATTATTTTACCAATATAATTGTATGAAGTGGTCCAAATATGTACATCTGAAAAAATTATTTTCCATAAATGGAAATCTATTGGATACGTTACACATAGCAATACTATCGTAGGGCACCTGCTATCAGCCTAGTCAAATATTTTTACCTCAAGAATTTGCTTTCGAATAAATATTTAGGCAAGAGATTTAGCGTACGGCTATGGAACAAATATGAAAAGGTAAATAATATCTTAATTTAAATAATTTTTAAGTAAGAAAACTAGTTATAAAGCATTTTTTTGGGGTATGTAAGAAAATTGTATCTTACTTTGATTGCGTGAAAAACATCACATTATATTTAATGAACCGTTTCTTTTTAATTTCTTTTCCGCTGAGTTTGCATTACCGTAATTTGTTTTATGTATCAAAAGCTTAAAAGAGACATGAAATGCTTGTTGAAACTAGAGTGAACAAAATCCAAAACACTAATCTTTAAGGCTCTTAAATAAAAACAGGCAACTTAAATATAAAGAAGCTTTCTTCAGGCACCATAAGAACATAAAGAGAATGATAGCGAAGAACAAAAAACACCAATAAAGCTCCAGTGCTATCTGAAAACCCAGCAAGACACCAAACCATAGAAAAACATCCCACCATCTCTAAGCCCGAAATGCACCTATTGAATCATAAGGAAGATTACAGGATAACAGATGGAAAAAGTTAGATAAACAAAAACAAATTAAGAATAAATACAAATAGATAGTACATTCACCAAACTTAACAAAAAGCACTAAGGAAGAAATATGTTTTCTCTGCTTGGTAACTGTACTGTTCTCTTGGAGCGTTTCAATGTAGAGATTTGTTTTATTTATTTTGCAATTACTCTTTTTTCATCCCGAGGATGCCAGAATTGGTAGATATGGATAGATATTTTGATTCCTGTTTTTTGCTTTGGAGACTTTGTGCTGTGGAATTTTTCCGTTCATGTCTTAATAAATTATTTTTTACTTCTTGTTGTGTGTAAAACATTCATTGTAACAAAAATAGATTCATACATTGTAGAATTTCGACATGCAAACCTTAAATATCTTCACTGTATTGTTTATTTGGCGTTAATTTAATAATTACGAAACTTACAACAACTTCACATCGATTTGTAATCCACAACTGTACACGTCGCGACTTGTCGGTGACCAGCGGACTCATCATCAGGTGAACGGTAATTTATTGGACGGAGTCTCCGTATTAAGCGATAAAGCTTTAGCACTCATCAAACCTTAACGAGCACATAACTCTCCCGACAATTGGCTACTTAGTTTCCCGAAGAACTGCTACTATCTAAAGCTACGACGATTTGTCATGGAAGCCCTTTGATCCTGCGACGGAAGGAGACTGGAAGATATCTCTTTGAGGAGCCCTGTCCGGAGATGGAGGAGCACAAGGGACCCATTGATGGCAGGATTCAGAGTCCACTTAGGACACCCCTCCGGTACCAATACTCGCTCTCCGCTAATGTCTTCACATTTCTAGTCATTAATTCTTCAAATAACCCTCATCAATTTTATCCTTCTTGTGTAACCATACGGACTCCGGGATATTTTCATCGTAATCATCAGTGATAAATCCTCCAAATACTTTCTTCTTTGGATGATTTTTTTATTTATCTCATAACCTCTTCAACTATGACCGTTTAATCCAACATCATTTCGACAACCTACACAGATATATATATATATATATTGAAAAAAGGAAGATGATTACCCGAGATTACGCACAACCCACCAATTAAGGGAACCCACTTTAAAGAGGCTGAGTGAACCCCAAGAGGGTTTCCAGATCTCCCATCTATAGCTCTTAACAGATAATTTACCTGCCACAGCCGGTTTTAATCCCGAACTGAGCTAACCCGCTTTTCTTATTTGTTCTTTTAATCTGTGATAATATTTTTGTTTTTACTGGTTGAATGTTTACTATGTTCAATATTTTGTAGTTTTACCGTTGTTTTATTTATAAATATAACGAAAAATGTAAAACACTAGGAAAAAAACATGAAAATACAATTGTATGTAATGTAATATAAATGTACGGAACATGCAGAACAATAAACGTAAAAATAAATGCAGTAGCCCTACGTGAAGGGGATATATATATATATATATATATATATATATATATATATATATATATATATATATATATATATATATATATATATGTATATATTATTAATCACATTAAGGAGTAAATACCTCCCCAATCGTATAACCTAAAATATGGTTAGCATTTTCAAGCTACAATTTGATTTATGCTACATGTAAAGTATTGGAACAGCCACTTCATATTTTTAGGCCCTTAGGTTTTAGAAACTATTTAACCCGTCCTTACAACAGCATTATAAGGAAAAATATACTATAACAAATGTCTTAATCCAAATAGAAAATGGTTAGGCGTTAAGACAAAAATACCTGAGGATGAGGGGATGAGCCGGAATAAATTAAGGGAATATTTGAATAAGTTGAGATTAGAGTGAACAGAGGAACCATCCCAATCATCAGGATTTAGTGAACATAAAGAATCTTGTTAAGGCCGAGCTAACAATATAATATAGCCGGATCTATGTCGACTCCACTAGGAATGCTGTTAGGAGGATCTTGTAGACAGCTCTATCAGTAGAAGAGATGCAAGATAATAAGATACGAGAACCAAGTTCAGCCCTCGTCCTATATGTTGATCCTTTTAAACAATAACAATCATTAATATTTATAAGTAAATAAATGGAGCGGAGTGGCACTGAGCCGCCAAGCCGAATACCCTGGTTCAAATCCCGGTGCAGGCAATAATTTTGTAAAGCCTGTTAGAAGCCGGAGATGGATTATATGGGATCTATTAAACCGACATAGATCCGGATATATAATATTGTTAGCTCGGCCTAAACAAGATAATGTATCAATCTCAAAAGTTTCAAAACTAATCAGAAGTTGCGGGGGTCAAGAAGACTCCGAGATACACAATGAAAACAAAGTAGATACTTTGTAAGCTTCACAAGTAAAGTTTTTATAAAGTTGGAAATAAAATACAGAATTGGATTTTAGTGAAGAAAGAGAGGAGGTACACCTGTTGCGGGACAATCGGTACAAAAACACTGGTACACGGGAACACGGGTACACATGTAGGGGCCGTCCGGCCATTGTCTGAGGGCGACTCTATATCACGTTCCAACTCCCCATCCCTTCCTATGTTAATCACCTCCTCCCTCCATGCTTCTTCTTCTTCCTATCTTATTACACCAATATCATACCTCTTCTGTTCCTCTTAATAAAGGCAACAGGGTTTAATTATTTTAAATTTATTACAGTCTTATTAAGTGACAATGACAGGATGAGATACTATAGCAACCTATCCACCGCCAATCAGTTTGGATTTCGCACACGTCACAATTGCAGGAAGCGATGCACTAGTTATACACAGCTGGAATATTTACTGAATTGTTTTTAACGCAAGGCGATAATTCCAGCTATACACTATTAGTCCAGGATCCATGGTCCATTTTTGCACTTGATTAGTATCAAGCTGAATCTTCGTGAATAGCTTCGTTTCGATAAGACGCCCAACAATTTCCTGAGCGAAAATTCTCGATTATGGTAGCTAACAAAGGTAGCAAGGATAAAATATGTCGTTTTGATGATTCTCAAAAATTTATTACTAACTGGGTTTTTTTTTGTTAAATCGCAAGATAATTATCTAAATTATTTGAAAAAAATATTTGTCCTACTAAATGTATGGTTTGATCAAAGAGTCCCCTCCTTCCAACATGTATCGATAACGAGCTCATCAATAATGATTACTAACCAGCTGTTTTTTATTTACTTCTTCTTTTTCGACTTCGTTATCGATACATATTGGAAGGAGGGACTCTTTGATTAAACCATACATTTTGTAGGACAAATGTTTTTTCAAATGGTTTAGATAATTATCTTGAGATTTAACCACGTGTAATCACGTGAAAAAATGGACCACAGATCCTGGACTATACCTTATTGTTCAATGCATTTTTAAAATAAATTTAATCCTTTCTCCATTGGGCAAAGATTTGATCAATTTAATACTAGGTTTATTGCAGCAGCAGAAGCCCCAAGGTTCACTGGTTGTTCCACTATTCTACAGTACATACGAAAAGGTCTTCCAGTTGATTTTATGTATGATCATTGAACTATCATCATCATAACAGTGACATTTTGACATAAGTAAGTGACAAAGCATTCTTATCAAAGATCCGATATCTGCCATACAATTCACAAATTATACCTACGATAGGAACAGAGCACTACTTTATTCTGATATTTCGCCGAAACATGACATGTGTTCCACAGTGTTAAGGAAACAATTAAAACCCTGTTTAAAAGATTAAGACTAAGACGTCATTATTCACTTCTCCCAAACCATTCTAAATAAAAATCATAGGGAAAGCAATTTGAATAAAGTAGTATAATAGCTAAAAAGGCACACATTTTGAAATATTTGGAGAAAAATCTTACAGAACAATAAAAGAAACAGTTTAATATATTTGGAACATAACGATTTGTTTTGAAATTCACAACAGTTAACGAACGAGTACGAACCCACTTCAAGCCATTCCATGAGCACTTACATACAAATCTTGACTCACTCATAAACAAGGTTGCAACATGAGCCTTCACAGATATTTTTCATTTTACCTTCTTGTTATTTATATGATGTTGAAACTGGTACAAAATGATGAAATGAAATTGAATGTGAAACCATATTATCATAGTTTAGTAATATAAGAATATAGAATTTTCTTATAATTTTAGTGATATGTTTAAAGGATTGGTTTTATGGACGTTTACAACTTCATTGATTTTACCCCTTCTAAATAAACTTTTTAGTAAAAACAGATATTCATGGTTCCAAACAGAGATATTTCAAGGGTAGTTGGAAATGCGTTTTTGAATAAGTATAATAACAATGATAAATGCTATGAAAATTATTAGATTTAAAGGGTGTTTTTGTTAGATTTGTTGGCCCTTCGTCGTCATGCCGAAGGTCCTGGTTTTCTAATCCCGGTGCTGAAAAGACTCTTATATAATCTGTTAATAATCGGGAATGGATCATATGGGATCTAGGGCCCTCCTGGGGCTCACCCTGCCTCTATTAAGAGGGTGCCCAAAATAAAGGGGAAACATCTGGCGGTTGTGCGTGATCTAGGACAAATCCCGTCCCTGCACAACTGTTGTCCAAGAAACAATACAGTCCCTAAAATCTACTGAACCAGACCCGTTCACAGGTTGTAGTGGTATAGGTTGTTTTTTGTATAAACTTAATGACGTACTGTTTACACGTCCAACTTTTCTGTCGAAGTAAGAAAACGAAGATTCCAGCAGTAAAACCTGCTCCTATAAATTAGAGTCGAGTTTGCCATTTTCTTCGGTCAAGACTGCTTCCACTTCCAAGTTATTGCAACGGTAAAGTGAGCTATCGCAGCTGTTTCGTCAGACTCCTTCTAGAGACTTTTCCTCTGCTTCTAGAGTCCTCCAACGGAGGAGGCGGGATAATAATGAAGAGGTGAAGAGGGAAGTGGATAAAAGAGAAGATACAAACCGCAAGCCGCCTTGATGTGTTCATCGGGTTAGCATAGCCCGGTGAGGGGGGAGGAGGAGGTTCCTTATCTGGCCTCCTGGTATGAATAATGCCGGATCACAAGAGCTCTCTCCTGTCGGCGATTTGCTCCTGTCACCCTCGGCTCGCCTCTAATAAGGCCTCCATTACAATTGGTAATGTCGCGGCCGCACACAATGGCGCTCGCATCTACCAACCTCGTCATGCCCCGCTCCGAGGTAAGGATGCTGCTTTGGCGAGCGATGTGTGCTAGGGGTGACGACCTGAGGACAGTCCACTGGGGCTTGTCATTTTAAAATAAATTGAAACGCTGAGGATAGCATGGATTACTATAGCATTGAATACTATTTAAATAAAAAAGGGGCATTCGTTTCACGTTTATAATCGTTAACCTTCAGAACTTAAAGATCAATATTTACCAAAGTTTTCTGAAGATGGAAAAAAAAAACTACCGCTACAACCAATGAAGGATCTTAGGTTTAGTACATGACAGAGACTGTTCTGTTTCGAGGATAACGGTTGATAGAGGCTGTGTGATTCCAGGAGGATCCATCCTTGGTTGTTAATAGATTAAATAATTGATCAGTCATAACCAGATTCGAAGCCGGGACCTATGGCCCAGGAACTCAGCACACCATCTCTGAGTTACCCATCTCTAACATGCAAATATTTTATTCGAGAAGCCATTAATACTGCAAATAAATGACCATCCTGTCTCCGGGATACTTTCATCGTAAAAAGTCCTCGAACCTTTTCTCCATTAGAAGATTTTTTGATACATCTCTTAATCTCTTGGACTATATAACATTCAACCCAATTGATAGCTATAAATGCTCTTTTATTAATAAATTTTATTTATTTTTATTTTATTTTATTTACAACTTTAGCAACCGCAGCATGGTACTTTATACCGTCTACCGGGAGTTTGATTGAACTAATAAATAATAACAAAAATAAAAATAAATTAAATTTCCTATTGACATTAATAATAAAATTCTGAAATTAAACCAGCATTTCCTACAAAATTATATAAACCTATTAAATTCTCCCCATTCAGAATATCTATTAGTTTATTTGTTTGTAGATCAGCTCATGTTTTAAGTATTTTTTTATCTGTACGATTTTCAGACGGGACATACTGCCAGGAAGTGAAAACTATTTTCAATTTCGTTCAAATTAGTGACCGAATCATATTTTGCGAATCAAATGGTTCAAACAATCCAATATACTCGACCATTTCGAGTGCAAAACACACGAGAGTTATTGTGTTCAGTAGGTGACATAGACTGTATTGTTTCAAGGAACGGTTGTGCAGAGATGTGCTTTGTCCTCGATCAAGCTCAAACGGCAGGTATTTTTCTCCAATTAACAGAAGCCACAATATAGACTCTGGGTGAGCTCCAGAAGATCTATCCCAGACACATTCCCAGCTTTTAACAGATTAAACAAGTTATCTCCCAACAGCCGGATTTAAACTTGGGAGTTTCGGCACGGACACTTAGCGCTCTACCACTGATTTACCCCGCTCCCTCTGGCGCTATGTCTGTATCTGATCTATATCCGGCGATATATAGCGCCAGTGAAATAGCCGCAAAACAGTTGTTCCCTAAAACAAAGTGCAAATATGTCTCAAATGATTTCAATAAAACTTCTTAAATATTACCCCTATAACAACCCATGTATTAACTATATCCCCGAAAAAATGTATGTTAAAAATAATATTTTATACCTACATAACTAGAAAAAATATATAGTATTTTATTCCTTATTTAATTGATTATACGAAATAAAAAGGTTATTAAATTATCATTAAAAAATGAGTGAAAAAATCATTGAAATGTAACTAAGCAAAGAAACAGCGCATAATTCACGATATTCTTATTCTTCTTCTTTGGCTGAAGATTTAATGAATTTCAGAACATAAGTAAGATCAAATTATAATTCTGTTAACAAGTCCATCTATAGCTTTGTGGAATCTGCAGAACATCCTGGAGCACAATCAGTCTCTATAAAGTGGATAAAAACCTAGCGTTTGAGTGTGATTTTGGGTAAATGACATACCTGCCTTAGAAACAGGAATTTTCCCATGTTCTTCTTACGAATTCCAAGACCCTTCATTGGTCGTAGCGGTACAAATTGTTGTTTTTTTATTTACTTTTATAACTGTATCTAGTGATTCGATCCAATAATAAAATCAAATAGATAGGAGGCGAAGACGACGGAGGCAATCAAAGAGAGATGGGAACGGTTGATGACACGGACGTGGGGGTCGGAGGAAGACAACGCCTCAATTAAGGTGGTCCTCGGAGGAGACAAAGGCGACCATCTTGCCTATTAGTCCACTTTTGTTTGCTCCCGAGCCACCAATTGCCCCCCTCCACAATTCAAATATCTTCTCACAAAGGCGTCTTCATCCCCGTTCCATCTCGTCAACCAATGACAACGCTCCTCACATATCATCACAAGATGGCAGTGAAAACAATTCCCATTGCCGGAGCAGGTTGTAATTGTTTTAGTCCTTTGTCGGCCTGGGGATTAATCAGCTCTTATATCGAGTTTAATTAGTAGGTCATCGACTCGTTTATTCAGTATCGATTATTAATAATAATAAAAAGAAGGAACGGATCGATAGTTGGACATTGAATTGTAATGAATGGCTGTACGAATGTAATTTAAAATACATCGATACCAACACATACTGGTCAGTGACCCTCCGAGGGCAATCAACTAATACATATACACATATTTTTTTTGCAGGAATTTGATAAGAAGAAGGCACGTGCAATATCTGATCAATGAAGGCCCAATTTCGGTACCTACCCCTAAGTATTGCTCCGTTATCAGCACACGTCATCGTTCTGGTCCTAAATAGCGGAATTAGTGGTTACTAAGTTTGGTTTCCATTAAAATTATCCAAGTCACTGCTTTGATTTTGTATCATTTTAAATTACGATTACTGATTATAACTCGACAGATCAAAGCTTAGGACAGGGCTTTAAATAAATTTATTATTTTAAGCTTTATTTAGTTTTTTTAAGTCCAACACTAACGTGCCTTTGTTTAACTCACCCATTATGCTAGTGTTTCAATTATAAAATTATAAAGTTCAATATATATAATCTCATTTTAACTCAAATTTTCGTATTTACAAAAAAAATAAAATACAAAAAATTGTAGAGAAGGTCTTAAAGACGTTGTAGCGGGTTTTTCTATTGGTAATTTCGTTCGTCAGGTTTCTATCGTCACATTCGGATGCATATCTTTGTTTTTATTTGGCCAAGCAATTGCCAACATTTTTAATTTCTTTAACTTTTCTTTCCGCCTCAGCGGTAAGCAGCCTATGATAATTTCTAAATACGTTGAATATAATCTTTGTTTTTTTAATAAATTAATTATTTATTTATTATTTTTAGTGGGGGTTACGATCTTATTTTATGGCTTTATTTTATGATTTTATGTTTCTCTGATAAATTGAAACAATCTAGTTTCTTTGGACTTCTTTTTATTTACTTAATTTGGATCTTGAACCGAAATTAAGTAATCCCACATTACAGCATAAATTATAATGGGGTTGGAGCAAGGTTGCATCTCAATTTTATGAGTCTGTTAGTATGAGATGTGTTCCACTAAGATAGTCTTCTCTAAGGTGATTTTCTTTTGGTGTTTGTTGTGATGATGACTGAATAGGCGAAACGTTGACTAGCCTGCTTTTTAAAAGTGATTTAGATACTTAAGGTTTTGTTGTTGGGATCATTCCTAATGCATCCTATTTTTTACATATTAATGACTAGCTTTTATTATATTAAATTTTTTTAATAATATGTACCACATCCCTTGCAAAACGAAATGGACAAAGAAGAAACAGATAATGAATGGTTGCTCGATTACTTGTAGCTATTAAATTACTTAAAAAAAAAACAACCTGTTACACTACAACCCATGAATGGAAGGGGCTGGTTTTTAACCAACGGTTGTGCAAATAGTTGGTTGGTCGTGATCAGGTTCGAATGCCAGGTTTTTTCCCTCTAATTGAGGATACACAATTACAGGATAGAGGGTGTGTCCCTAAGAACAGAGAAGATCTATCCACGGTTGATGGGAGAATAAATAATTTAAACGTCACAATTTAAATTTCACGTAATGGCCCTGTGGATTGGCCACTCAAAATAGTAAGATCTAATCCCACTATATTATTTTATTTGGGATTATGTCAAGTCAGTTGTCTACGCGGATATACCGTTGAGAATACTGTGTGAAAACTAGGCATCCAATTTCGTCGTCTATACATCTGCCTGTCTCTATAATAATAAGGTTTAGCGAACCTGAAGGCTCGATGTCGATACCACCAACGTCTGCTAACGAACTTCTGTCCATGGAGCATTACCCAAACCCAAACCAGCCAGATAACGCAATTCTCCCACCTACGCCTCGGTCTAACCCTCAGACGCTCCCCAGTCAACACAGCGCTTATTAATATCTAAGGGATTCGTTCGTTACTAAGCCCAGCAACTTTACAGACCAGTCGTAATCTACGTGACGCTATGACTTGAATAATATTTACCATACACATGCTCCCCAACTCCGCTTTGTGTAATCTCATATATTCCCTAGGGGAATCATCCTGATTTGGACCGAATATTCACGCAACACCTTATTTTCAGCGTTAGCGGACAAGTTTCACATCTGTAAAGAAGAGTTGGAAGGATGATGGTTTAATAAATTCTGATTTTTAGATTTCGGGACAA
The DNA here is from genome assembly GCA_964056705.1 of Troilus luridus. Classification (NCBI taxonomy): domain Eukaryota; kingdom Metazoa; phylum Arthropoda; class Insecta; order Hemiptera; family Pentatomidae; genus Troilus; species Troilus luridus. The sequence continues at coordinate 91,430,713 of OZ057415.1, read as the reverse complement.
AAGACGCGAACTTATTTGCAAACATCAATGGGATACAATTTTTAAACAATGTCAGTTTCATCTTAAAATGGTTTATCTTTAATTTATGTTAATTGAAAGTTTTGAATCACTAAAAAAAAGCAAATTTTATAAATTGAATATACATATTAATAAAATAGAGCCAAAATTCAAAAAGAAACACTTACATTTGTTATAATGGAAACGGAAAAAAACACAAGCAAAGCCTTATGTTTCAAAAATCTGGAGTAATACAAACACTTACCAGTCGACGTTTCACCTATTCAGGCATTATCAAGACACAAAAAAAGAGTTAGATCAATCACATCTCAAAGAAGAAAGTGCAATACATCCCAACAATGAACCGCCCGAACAGGCTCATAACCTGAGACAGTACCTCCACCCCATGACGTTCAACATACAACTTAAGAGTTGAAACGTGAACCGTCGACTGGTAAGCGTTTGTTTTACTCTAGATTTTTGAAACATGAGACTTTGCTTGTGTTTTTTTTCCATTTGGATTATAATAATTCAATATACATACTTATAACAGGTAGGTATAGTACTGAAAAGTTGAGTGACTTGATATACCTTTTAACAATTCATCCGGTGAGAGAGTGTGACAGTTCACTACGAAGAGAACTAATCTAATTGCGACAGTTATAATCATAGACTATCAAGAGCGGGATCGGATTGATGCCGGACACCTGCCAGGGGTGAATGGCTCGTCAGGTAAGAGGATAAACATATCTTTAGCAACAATGACAGATCTCTCTGTGCACAACTGTTACCTTTTGTAGCCGATTGGTCGGTTGAAGTATGGCATGCTGTGAATGGAATTCTGTTGCGTGAAAGAAAGAACTATCGTTTGCATATGTTTTTTGATAATAGAATATTAGATTCCAAGGAAAATAAACACGTTGAACTGAATTTTCATCTCCTAAGGTGAAGCGAGTAGATTTTAATGAGTGTATAAGGAAGTTGGGCTAGATTGCGTAAAACATAATTTGAAGAAATTATTTTTTTCAACTCTTCTGTTCCACTTTATTGAATTCATAATACCGTGAAAACGGAATTGTCACTGCACTATAATTAAAATATATTCCAAAGGATAGCAAAAAAAATCTTTATTGATTTTTTGTAGCTTTGTAGTTAATGTACTAATGGACCTAATAACACAAAATTAATACTATTCATAATCCATCTTTTCTATTGTTTTAATCACTTTATAATGGCATTGTTATATAATACTTATTTTAAGAAAAGATTATTGTTCATTCAAGTCAGGGAGCCTCCTTATTAAATCAGATGGCGCCTCCGTTATCCTTGCGAAAGCAACTTGGAAATCTTCCAACTCCATTCTTTTAAACTAATAACTCTCCTGGCAAATCGAACCGTTAGCCACACACACACTATATACATAAATACATACATAAATATATATATATATATATACATACATATATATATATATATATATATATATATATATATATATATATATATATATATATATATATATATATATATATGTTCAATTGAAGAACTGACTGAAATCTTTATATATTTATTTTATTAATTTACCAAACATACTACTTAAACAAATATTTCTTTTCTTTTTCCACTTCTTATATATCTTCCTTTCTTAGATCATGACTGTACATGCTTTCGGCAACTCCTTCTACCCAACTTTTCATAGGTCTTCTTCGCCGTTTTCTCCATTCAGCTTCCCAAAAGAACATTAAATTGGTCAACATTTATTTCACTATTCTTTAAATTTGGCGAATCTGTACCAATATATTTTTCTTAATATTTTATAGGACACTTCAGTAACCTTGCATTTTGTGTCCTCATTTTAACATCGGTTTTGCCTCCTTGCCTAGACATCCTGACAGCTCTCCTCGAATACTCCAGCATCATCTTTTTTCCTTAAGCAGCACTTATCGTCCATGTTTCTGGTCGATAGAACAACGCCCTTTCAATACCTATATACTCGTATCCGACATTTTAGAAATTCCTGATAGAAAAACTTATTCAAGTCGGTTTACAAGGCCAACTTTTTTTGATCGAAAAGACCAAGATTTCAGCTGTAAATCAAGAATTTACCCAGCTTCTTTAACTCAAGGATTTATTCTAGTAAAACATGAAGGTTTTTTGTGCTTGAAAAAATAAGTAATAAATGTAAAAATTTAAGAAATAATTTACATAAAAATTGTTGAAATGATAAATGGTGAATTTTTATAAATTATTTCATAATTTGTGGTAATTCGTTACCTGGAGACTTTTTCTAATGAGGAGAGCATAAGTAAGCAAGTTCTAAGATGCTCTTCTTTTTCACTCATATATAATAATAATAAATATTGATAAACTTGATCATTTATTTGTCAAAATAATCAAATAAAATAGTTGGATTTTTATATCAGAACTAAATGACCTTTCTCAAAGCCAAATACCTCAGGACTAATAAACTGGTTATGAACAAAGTGGCTGAGAGTTCACCAATGGTGTAGTGATAGATATAATAACCTACTATGGCAAAGATCGCGGATTCATTCTGAGGACGTTTGAAATGGCGGTCCCGAGCCTGCGTTAGGATTCGTTAAAGATCCTGTTTACACCTGGATAGGCAAAATTTAGGACTCCGACTGGAGAATCATCCGATAAGCTATAGCATCATAAAGTTACATCAATCATTAAACAAACAAAGTAGCTGATTTTCATTAGACATGACTCCTCATAACTTAACCCAGTGTCAAAACTTCATATATTAATCTTTGAGACGATGCGGATCTTGATTCACCTCGGTAAAGACATTTAATAAAAACTTAGATTCTATCAGGACCCACCCATAGCCCGGACTTCGAAGATAAGAAGCAGGGAGACATAAAAACATGCCATTCCCTAAATAAATACATTACCTTGACGTTAACCACAATTACTGCTTTACCAGAGGCTACGATTTCCGCCCTAAGTAGCAGGTGAACGAGTCTCAATTGGTGCTTTTTGCTGGCCGGTGCAGCTGCGGCAATCATCTGCATAAACAAGCCTTTCATTGCATCGGCAATTCTGGACAGCAATGATAGCATCGCTTTGCTCTGGGGCGACATATTAAACTGGAGGATTATTCCACTAATCATGGTAACGAGGGGGTTAATATTTTGTTTTTTTTGTCTTTGACTACAGGCTAAATAAATTAGTTGAGAATCACAATCTTCCATGACCGGATGTCTCAATACTAAACAACATATTTTGTTGTCACTGACTATTTCGTTAATATTTCATGGGCTATTAAATACCAAATGTTTATACCTCAGCATAGATGTTTGTATATGTATAGTTAAACCCTTAATGTATATGTACAGTTCAACCCTTAATCGTGCCTTCCTCTTCTTGAGATGCCGTCTCTGCCGAAGGTTGGCGATCTGCATGTTGTTTGGATCTTGTTGACTGCTGCTCTGAAGAGAATGTTTCATTCGTCTTCTTCCATCGCTGTGCGTTAATAAGAGTTTCCCCTGGCTGACCTGTAGCATTTGATAACTCATCCCTCTCCATAACATTTACTATATACTCCGTACCTCAATCCGAAACCAATTTATAAACAAGTTCGTTTAGAAGGAAACAGATATGCATTTTGTGTTTTAAGGCTCAGGAACAGCCGATAAAGTATATGACACGAAACTTGATTTTGATAAAATCGTTTACCTAGCCAGAATATTCTAGTTCAGTAGTTTCTATAATATTCTAGGTTAGTCAGAATATTCTATTACTTCTAACTTATTATTTCTAATGAAATAAGGTATTATTCACGGAATAATACATTATTCCGTAAATATTAATGCAAGAACATTCAATGCACTTACTCCCTCCCGTACAAAATAGTACTAAATTAAATTAGCAATCTCATGAAAACTTAGTCGATTGATTGAAGTGTGTACTTGAATATAATATTAAACCTGTTAAATGTTCGATGAATGATGTTTTTTATTGTACACTTGTGTGTGTGGGATATAAACCACGTACATATGTACTCGCTGTTCACTCATCTAGTTAATTTTTTTTTTTTAAATAACTGTAAATCACTGATGGTATTATTTGAACTTTTCTTCATTATTTTTTGTTTTTTGGCATAAATTTGATATATATGTAACTATAAATTGTTTCTCTTATATAATTATTGTTAACTTATTTTTCTCTCTCGTCTTCTAATCTGTTTTTAAAAATATTGTCATTGGAGGTAATTCGCATTTTTTTCATTATTTTTTTATTCTTTCTTACTTGTTAAATTATTTGTAATAATTAATTTAATGCGATTATTTTACTACACTCTAAGACACAATAGCTTACAATACCTATATTATTATTCTACAGGGATTTGTCCCAGAATAAATAAGGCTTTATTATTATTAAACAAAAAGGTCTAAAAAAAAAAATTAAAAAAAACTATACCTCTAAGACCTATGAAGGATCTTGAGTTCAGTATACGGTATAGATTGTACTGTTTCTATGTCATAGATTGTGCAAAGGGGTGATTGGGCCGAGATTACGCTCTGCTGCCAGTTTAAACTGCGAATCAAGAGTACCCCAGGTGGGTTTCCAAACCAGGGAGAATCTATGGTTGTCTATATGCCATAGCAGGATTTGAACCCGTATCCTTCATCGCAGGACGGTGAACTAGACGCTTTGCACTCTGAATCACCCCGTCCCCTCGAAATAAAAATCTATCTTCAAGAATAAAGTCCTGTAAAGTATAATGTAGTTTGAAAATCGAGTGCAAACTTACCCCACCTTACCTAAATCGGAACAGAACGACGATCCGAGCTAAACTGCAGAGTTGTTACCAGCGCTGATGTAATATTTTTTTTTCTCTTTATGTCCCGGAGCGAGTGCTATTTTGACAGGTATAAATCCGACTGGCGAGCGGCTGAGAGAAGACTCACGAGAGAGGGCTCACGAAGCCGAGCCAGCATTTATCAGAACCGCGAGCCAGGTTATTTACTCCTGGGTCGGTAATGAGCGAGGCTCGTGATCCCTCCCAGCGGCACACATGATCCCTCTATCGTTCCCTTATTGATTCCTCTCGTCTCTATCCTCTCCTCCGAGATAATTTACAGCCTGTGTTTTCACCGATAGGTTCGGCCTTGGTAAACACAAGGCTTCGAGGATGAATATTATCTGATCCTATCCTATAATGCGATTGATATATGAAAATCAATTTAGCATCACAGATGATCGAGAGAATTTCTTTTTTAAATCTACAACTCTCTCAGCTGCTGCATCGAATCGCTTTTGTCTACTTCAGATCATTGTATCATTTTTGTTCGAATGATATGGTAATCGTCATCATCATCATCATGCTTGACACTACAGACAGATGTGGTCTTTGGCCTCCTCAAGAAGCCTTCGCCAGGTGGTTCGATCCTGTGCGGCCGCTCAGTTAATAGTTGACGGGCATCCTTGGGAACAGTGTCACCCCGACGTCTTCCTCTTCCTCTCATCCAAGATCTTCTTGGTTATTTCCTCCTCCAGCATCCGTACAACGTGGCCAGCCCAGCGAAGTTTTCTCACCATCAGTATACCTCACCACATCAGCCTAACCATAAAGTTCATTCGCATATAAGATGACAAGCGCGAAGATGCAATGTAAACAATCATTGCACCAAGCATTCGCTACAGTTTGGTCGCAAGGCTACTAATGAAACGACAATGCAATTGAAGTAATTTCTACTTTGGATTGAAAGGGAAAAAAATATAATGCCAATGGCTATCATATATATTACTGAGTTTAATGAATAAATTCAAAGGATTTCATTGCCCGCAACTTCCAAAGAATTTATAATACAACATCTTGCGTAATAAAATATACCTAAAGGTACCTTACTGAAACTACTGTTAATTAGTGCTAAATATGATTATGGGGGCGACCTGTGGCATAGTGGTCAGCATAACAACCTACTAAGCCCCAGATCGCGGGTTCGTAGCCCGACAGTTGGCTCAAGGATTTTTATATAGAGTAAAATATCCTAGGTTACGTCGTCCTTCGGAAGGGACGTTAAATGGGAGTCCTGAGCCAATACGGTGTCAGGTACTCGTCAAATCCTAATTAAACCCGGATAGACAAAAATTAGAGCTCCCACTGTAGAGGTATCCGATTAGCTATTGCAGGATTAAGGGGCGTTAAATAAACAAACAAATATGATATGAGCAAATTGAACGCCGGATAATTTATTATTTTCTACAGGTAAAATACTGATAAAAAATATTATTAAAAAGCTCTTTAAAAATGAATTAGTGATTTAAAACAATGAACATTGTAAAGTTTTAAAAACCACTAGCCTCGCACAATGAACTGGAATATTATGGTTTATTACGGCTTATATTCAATATAAACCATTTTACGGTTCTTAATAGAGTATATAACCATTAAAATAATTAAAAAGCGGGATAATGAGGATGATAAAAATCATTACAAGAGTTTTATCCGGACTATTTTTTCATCTCCCTCTAAATGTCTTATTAAAGAGCTCTTAAAAAAATAATGGCCACAGACCAAGGCTGCATTAAAATGCCGAGTTACTCCAGATTATTAAGTATAAGCAAGAATTAATTATTGCTACATAAATTATTGCTAAATAAATCGGTATAATTATGCTGTCCTGGAGAGGATAGTTAGCATCATTAAATATAATTTATTGGAGGCTGAAGTATTATAAGATGATTATTATATCATCTACCGGTTATAAACAAATCTCGGTAGGAAACCATTTATCTTAGAGAGCATTCTTAATGGAACCATTTCCAAATAATGTCTCCTAACAAGAGAAGACTTTTTAGTCGCAGCTGGAGTAAATTACCTAGAAAGTAATTAAAAATAGTAATTATTGTTTTTGAATTTCTAAAAAATTACCTTTCATCTAAACTATTCATTCAGTTTTGGCTGGGCATTAAATTTTGAAAAACAAAATAAATATCTCATTTGTAAGGTAATCACGAACACTTTTTGTTACCAGACGTCAAAGGGAATATTAATAACGTCCCTGAATGTTATAGATCATTATGTTTTTAAATACATAATTTTGTTAGTTAGCATTCCGCATAACTCATAAACTGTAATCCGCAGGAAGTTTATATTTATAATTTTTCTTTCAAACATCTACTTGTACTTATTGTTACTTGAGTACTAAGTACTTGCCCTTATGTGGTAACTATAGACTTTAATTGAAAAAACAAAACAAAAACCGTATACCTCTACAACCCATGGAGAGGCTTGGATCCATGCTCTGAAGGGGCTGTTTCCAAGACAACACTTGGAGCTTCGAGGCCATAAGTCTCCTTGGAGATAGTTCTTAATTCCGTAATTAAAGAATAAAAAATGAAAACAAATAGTGCTTGGTGAATAATTAATACTGAATTGTAAAAATAATATGGATTTTGTTCAACATATTTTATCCTGCCCTCTAACCAAGCTGTAGTATCTTTAATTACTTCGGTTTATATTAATAAGTAATTATAAAAGGATTAATATTGTAATAATATGCTATTAGGAGAACTATTAAAATAGAGTAGTTAAGACAAAATCTGACAAACAAATAAAAAATTAAATAGTCTTTCATGAAAATCATGAAGATTAATTAATATACTGACAGTTTATTTGTAAACAAAGAAACACTTTAAAACCAGTGTACTAGAGTATTTTATTTTTTTAAGAGTGTTACCTTAATCATTCCTTTATCAATTAAATGTGATATAATATTCGCTCTTATTAATATCCTAATGCATGGTACTCGATAAGGACAATCTCGATTTTCATGCCTCGTGAGCTATTATTGTTTCAATGCAACAACAAATGTACAATCAGAAATTTGTCAGAAGCGTTAGTGTTATTTAAAGTGAAAAAAATGGTAAAAACTACAAACCGTTCTACCAACAAAATGGTCAGTTATAAAAAAAATAATGTTTTATTTATTAGGATAGCCTGCAGGTCGCTTTCTTCAGGGCGAGTTAATCGATAAGTTTTTAATATAATATGAATGCAACGTAAGTAAGATAGCTCAATTGAACAGAGCCCAGAAGATTAACTCGATAAATTATTTTCGTTCCCCTCACATTAAACTGAGCATTTATACCTGGATTTAAATTAAAAACTTCGGCTAAGTATAACCGAATTGGGAGCAGAGAGAATGGCAGTGCTGATGCAAACCTTAATACAAATGATGGATATTGCCTGAGTTTGGTGATAAATCATGGTGATTATTTAGTGAGTGATCACTAAAGGGAGTAGCTGCTTATTAAAAGAGCACAAATGGGCTTTAAAGAGGTTTTAGCTTCGAGGGATTTCAAATGGGAGCAGTTTGATTAGTCGCTACCTTCAGATGTAACTGCATGTTAGCGTTCCTCAGAATACGTCTTAATGTCGGATGGTGAGCCTGTTAGGCTAGCCTATGGAAGCAACGAACTTAACTGTGTGAAAGGTCAAGAACCAGATCTTTTTAATCAAACATGAAGATGTTTAAAATAGCCTTGGAGGTGTGAATAATGAAGTTATTGTTTTTGTAAGGGTTTAGTTCCGGCGGTGTGAGAAAAGCCCATCCTCTGGTAATCCTTCAGCCTGTGAAGAAGGACCGTGTCCAAAGAGGCCTTCCTCGGCCGCTTCCAGAGTATATCCTCTACGCTCCGTTGGTCCTCTTTTATCTTACTGGAGCCGCCGTATAAAAGGGCCGGAATATCTTAAGACCGTGAACTACGTCGCCTGAAGCGAATCCGTCTGAAGAGAATGGCTCAATTTAGATAATGGAGGAAATTGTGCTGTCATAGCGCACGTTACACGGATAATATGATTGGATAGCTGTATAACCAGTCCGATTGAGGGGCGATTGTCTTCAAGGAGGTCATTTCAATTATTGTCATTATGGTTAAAAGAGGAAAAAGCTGTTTTCTAGTACCTTTAGGGATATAGGCACCTTCAAGAATGGAGAAGCCATTAGAATGCTTAAGATGAACACTATCGTACAGTTAACAAGTAAGCAGAGGTGGGTACCTAACCAAAGGCATTAAGAATGTATAAATATTGTTATGGCATATCTTCCTTACAGTCAGAATTGTAAACTTCCTTAATATCCTCACCTCCTTGATAAGTAGATATACTATGTCTAAAACATTCTAACAAGGAAGAGAGAGTGTATAGTCAATGGTAGAGTAGATTAGTAAATAGTGTAAAATTTATGGTGTCAGTCCATAATAAATAGACATTCTAGTTTGTTTGACAGGATTTTTGTATAACCTATACATATTCATTTCATTCAACTATAAAAACATTATTAATCTTGCACTTCAAGTCTCTGTTAATCAAGTATGCGATTTAGCTATTCGTAAGTTATAAATCCACAAACCCTTTATTTCTGAAATACAGTATTATATAAGGTTTAATTATGTTTTTTTTTTTTTTCTCATGATAATTCCGGAGGAACCAGAAAGAAAACGTGATGTTTTCCATTTTGTATTCATTATGTTCATCTCTATTAATGGATCGTGCTAAAACAATTTTAAAAAAATGTTCTAATGGAACCATAATGGAAAAACACCTTTTGTTAGGACATCCATTGTGAAGACCATCAGCAACTCAACTGTAAGTAGTATTTTAGTGAAATCCTACATCATTTCTTATTACTATCAATTCAATTCAAAATAGTTAAGTTCAACAGCTAAGGGTTAAGATGGAAGAAAATATTGTGGTGTCAAGATTTAATTTACTATATTTGCTACCACATGACTAATATTAATGGATACTTTGTTAGTGAATTTTAAATTATTAGGACCTGGCTCAGATTTAAACTATTAGACTCAGGACATACATTTTTTGTCTGGCCAAGGATTTTTTGCTCTTTTTAAAATTTCAATGGCCAAATTGGCGGTAGCGAACCTTCAATCTTGGTCATGCAAAATACTTAGTAATGCTAAGTCGTCATCCTAACCATTAAACCACGACTGATTATGACCTGATTTCATAATTGTAATTTAAAGTTTAATTTGTAACTCAATTTTAACCTCACATATAGCACACCCATGATTCATTCAAGATATAAAAATCTACCATTACAACCCATGAATAGTATTAGGTGAAGTACGTGATTGAGACTGTACTCTACTCTACCCTGTATTCAAAAAAACTAGGGAGGTGATTTATTGTATGATTTATTCAATCCCAGGCTTAAATTTAAATTTATTTGGGTCTATGAGGGATTATTATCACTCACTCATGATCTAACCATGTCCATATCGTAAGTTATATAAGATCGTTTTGGACTCATTAGAAATTTTCTCATATTCCCTTTTCTCTTTCTTCTTGACAATTAGAAAGCTATTGAGGTAGATGATAATAAACTAAACCTGGAAATGAAAAGATTTAAGCAATCAACGGAAGCCTATAAAATATAAAGCATTCCTGAAAGCTAAATCATACATTTTTAAGTCGTCCATTACAGCGGATACCGGCACCTATCCATCAAATTCCACATTAAGGTAGATCGTAAGGCAAGGTCGTATTCATCACTCGGGTTTCACCGGATATGTTTAGTCACCGCCTTCTCGGAGCAGCTGACTAATAAATAGATACTGCATTTAATTTAGTTTTAAAATCTGTTACCCCCTATGTACTTTGAATATATAACGTTCACATGAGGAAAATCGTGAGTAGGAAACAGAGAAGATAAGACATATAGAGAGAGTTAGTATTGAATTGAGAATTTTCCATCATTCCCACGCATTCCTTATGAACGTGAACCCCCGGGGCGGCGTCTTCTGTACTGATGAATAGGAACAACTCAACCGGCTAGTTCCAATCCAATGTTTGCAGATGGTACTTAAAGTTGTTTTCATAGCTGTTTGCTAAATAAGATAAATCTTTGCTAAATTAATCTAAAGTGTGATGAATAACAAACTGTAAATAGTTACTTATATCCTGACATCAGACCTTCGGGTCTAATGTTGTAAAGTTTTATAAACTGGTGACGTACCTTCTCAAAAAATAATAACTGTACAACTTCTAAGCATATAAGTATAAGTGGGTTAAGTATATGGTAGAGACTATACTAAAAGCCTATGGCTGCATAGCGAAGGTCTCTCAGTTGAGTGTAACCATTTTACAGCGACTGGATGATCCCAAGGGTAACTTCAACAGGATTGATCCTAGGTTGTTAACAGAATAAATAATTTTTCGACCATAGTCGACCATAATAATTTATTCGAATCTTGGACCTTCAGCTCAAAAACATGGCACTCTACAAACAGATCCAAGTAATTAACCATTTTAATGCGTATATAAGTACTTTCTGAAAGTTATTTTGATTTAAATTTGACATGGCTCCAGATTATTCATACACGAGACTGTCGTTGATGGTTAAGTACCCCCTCGTGGCCAGGATTTTACTTGGTAAGGATTAACAATTTCACAACCCTACAAATTCTCGGTTAGATTTTGAGAAACCAACTCGATTATTATTTATTTATATAACATGGATAACAAATAATTAAAAAAAAAATACACTTTAGGTTTAGCTGTAGCTTCCCCCTCAATACTCCTCTCATGTATACTTCCCTGCTTGCGATACTTATAAACTGTTAGGGATTATTAATATTCTTGGTAAACACTGATGCGGAAAGGATTTGAGAAGCTGAAAAGTAAAATTTGATAATTGGGTCAATATTTGTTGATCTTACACATCACGCGTCGAAAGTTGGTGGCTAAGCAAAACATGAAGACCGTAGTTGGAGAATTGCTGACCATAGCTCAAAGAAATCTGAATTGCTGGTAATTTTGTTTATCTTCTTTTTATCACATTCAACGGAGCAAAACAGTAAAATCTTTTTGAGAGATAAATTGAATCGAAACAAAACCTACTTGAATACGCTCAAGGAGCACACAATTTTATTGTAAGTTTTGTCAGTTAGGGTATCTGCTTCAATGAACACCTCAGTTAACTATCGCTATCACTACTTACAACAGAATCCTGTTCCACCTCTCTCAATAACCCATGACTATTATGATAGATGATAGACGAAAATCCATATACAGATAGAAGTACTTGGGCAGGTTGTTGGATCCTCGAGGTGACGAGGTGATAATAAAATGGCCAAGACAAACACAGTGGCAGGCTAAGAATGGAAGCAGTACCAGGAGATGTTTGCTGAGCACACAGGAGAGGCTAAGGACTGTGTGCGCAGATTACGCTAGGTAAATATTGTACCAGTGCCTCCTGTTTTCAATGTACACAGGTCGGTTCTCCTGTGTTTATGTTACATCTCTGGTTATGTGTACAGGCTACAACATCGGACCTGTCGTTAGTTACTCATTGTTTGCCACACTTAAGGATACTTAAGTCCAATTAGTCTGGAATATATAAACACAAAGGCAGTACATCAGACGTGGAGTTGTGCATCCCCAAGGAGTACTAGCTTTATCCGGGAGTATTGATGAGGATATCCTAGATATTAGAAAATAGTCGGGGTACTGTTCAAAGAAGTGTACAATAAAAGAAACCACGATGCTAGTGAAACTTTTTTTCGGTTTGTTGGCATTTAATTAAAAATTTTGGGGGAATTATTCGATTTAGGGTTTTAAAATTGTGTTTTTAATCTTAACTTTTTATTCTTGACTTTATTGAAAAATGAGAAAGATAATGGGAAATCAATAGTAGACAAAATATTTAATTATAAAATTTAAATTCAATTTGCGTATTGTAATACGCAATAATGATAATAATTATAGCTCAAACCTTGGACATCGTTATATTAAAATACAATATAATATAATAATTATATACAAGTATTTGGTAAGATAGACAAAAAAAATTTAAGGAATTATAATAAGAGTCCAGAAAAAGCAAAACATTGTTACTGTTTACTGTTGAAGCTGTGAAGAATGCATTGGCTTTAACAGGAACAGTGTAAATAAGATAAAACACAATAATTAACTAAGAGTATCGTGAAATCCATACTATAGAATAAAATTGATTTGGGTACGCTAGAATCGTAATAGGGTCATTATTGTGCTTTAACCACCTGATTTATCACCCGACTTCAGCAGGTACAAATTTTAGGTGTACTGAATAGGTCCCGGAAACATCTGTCAAACCACAAACTTCACCTTTTGATCGGGAGGGAGCATTGTACGCCAGTCAGGAAATGAGCAGGCTAGAGCCGTTCTGTATAGAGAGACAACACTTACACCAGTAGGAGGTCCTCCCCTAGCGGGTAGGCTCGGCCTTCGCAAAGTGAAGACTGGCCCTTCAACAATTTGAAGAATCTGACCTAAATTATCCAGTGCTTAGTGACCAGCGAATAGCTACATAATAGTCGATCTCAAATTCATGGTTTTGTAACTGCATAACATACAGGATATTATCTTATTTTTGTGAATAATACAGCGAAATAAAGGTGTTATTACGTTTTTATTTTTTTATATAAATGAAAATAATTAAATAACTGTAAAAGTTATATGAAGGAGAAAATATGGTACAGGTGGAGACATTTTTTTAATAGCAATAAACTATTTAAGGCTGAATAAATAAGATACAAAATATTTATAAAATTAAATATATGGAATAAACAAGGCATAAAAAAATTAACTTTAAAATATTAATAACAATAATGTTTAGGTAAAAAGGTTAATATAATAATACAAATGGAGCAATAGAGTAATTAGAAGTAATTAGAACGGAGAATAGCATGCAGTATTTAATAAACTGGGAAAAAAAAAAAAAGACTCAGTACATCTTAAATTAATAGTCAATATACATGCAAGTAACTATAAAATATATATTAAAAATTAATATAATATATATATATATATATATATATATATATATATATATATATATATATATATATATATATATATATATATTAATAATAATAATAATAATAAAGATATACATTTATACGTCTTTTAAATCCTTATTCATCTCTGGTGAAGACCAGCAATGTAAATGGAACTTTTGTTTCTTATAAAAAGTTTATTATTATTTAACAATTTATTTTGATCTTCGCCCTTAATAAAATAAAATAGAAAAAAAAAACATATGGCCAAGGAAGAATCTATCATAATTCCTCTTATACATATATAATATGCAATACATAATGCATAGAACGAATCGGGCCACCTCAGAGATATGAAGGGATAAATATAGAGATGAAAAGGATATCCTTGGAGGACATAAGTAAGCGATCACTGTAATGAAGACATGAGCGCGGGCGGCGATTGAGCAATCAGGGATTGAAGGAGATATTATATATTATCAAAGTGGTCCCTGATTGGACCGGCTCCTCTTCAATTTGCCACTCTCCCCACCAATAGCAATCCTCCTGGGTGTTCCGCTCCGCTTCCACCTCTTCATTATATCTTGTACGCACTCAGCCTTTATTGTTAGCAATTTCTTTATGTGGCTTCTTTATGATTGGCGTAAATGTTATTGGCGTAATTACCTTATATTTTTCTTTATAGCCGTTTGTTTTTTTATCTTTAATATAATTGTTTAAAGTGTTATAATATTTTAGAAAAGGGGTCAACCAATAAGCATAGGTCCCACAACCCAGTACGTGTCTTGGCTGCATCAGGCTGTCACCTAATTTCTTCTTTGTCTTGTGCCAAGACCCACCAAGCTTAAACGTGGCTTCCAAGTTTCTTTTTTCCATCCAAGTATCCAAAAAGATTGACTAATCCCCACAATCATAATATGAGATGTTGCAAAGTTCACCATCCTGGTTAGACAAACTAAATGTATTGAATCTCATCCGACCTGTGCATTGAGATCTCCCAAGACTATTTTTTTGTCACCTCGATAGCAAATTCGAAGTTGCAATAGAAGGTTTACTTTATAGCTTCTGCAACCTCAAAAGCTGAGTGGCACGAAATTTTGGTAAAGTTTCGGAATCTACCTTCAATTCTTAGCTTACAGATCAGGTGGAACAGCTTTAAATTCAATTACCAATTATCTCATCCTGCCACCAACAGAAAAGCCTTCTCCAAAACTATGTTGATCTTGGTGACGACTAGAGTATATGGCTACATTTCATCATTATTAAGTATCATCCTGTCCATTCTCGAATTGCCGTTTAATTCATCTAAGACATGTACAGCTTATACCAATAATATCTTAAATAATCCTGGACTATATAACGAACGGGCTTATCATGCGCTTAATTTAAAATCCTTGAGATTCCCGGGCATCATTTATTAGTAGTGAAAATGTTCATATTCCAGCAAATCGAGTAAAAAAAAATCATACAAATTTCCTGGATGCTACGCAGGAGGAAATATAACATTAGAGAATACTAAATAATTTTTGAAGCAACTAAAATACCTCAAAATGTAATTTTCCCATTACTTAATAAAATATCCCAGAAAATGGTATTTGTTTTACCTACCTTACATGTTCCAATAAATCCAACATGTAAAGTAGGTAAAAAATTGGAATGGTGAAAGAAGAATTGAGGATAAAATTATTTGGGAGTTTTATAAACGGCTGTACAATCGATTCCTATAGTTAATCTGTTTATGTTTTCTACAATTCTCCATCTTCTTCACTTAAACGTAACTTCTTGGGATTTATTTTTAGTTTTATGTAAGCAAATGCTTAAAAGGTTTTGTTTTTAAATATTTTTTTAAATCATTTTGTTTCTTTCAATACTCAAATGGCAACAAAAAAGCATTAAATACCATTTTTTGTCTTCGTAGTAAAATAAGGAACTATTACACATTATTAAGCTCAAGAAAATGGTATTTTTCCCTTACAATTTTTGATTTTGGATGTTGGGATAGGCCTAAAAGAAGATTCCAGAAAGAAGGCTAAAATATTTTTTGAAGTTTTATTTCTGATGTGCAATCAATCCCAAAGAAACATTGTGGAAATAGTTTTTATTTCTAAGGTATTATACTTACTATTTTGTTTGCCTATCATCACTCAAATTAAAGCCACTAAAATGCCGCAAAAGAAGAAACTGTGACTAACTACTTAGCTCCAGAAAATGATGTGTTTTCTTCCTACTTCCTGTGGATTTTGGAAGTTGGCATAAAACAAGCAAGTTTCCAGAATAAAGGTTTTTCGATTATTACGATTGGAGTTTATTTGTTTATTCACACATAGGCTTGACATATGTACAGGATATGTGTATGTATGTGTGTATATAGCCGGGAAGGTGAGACGGCTGGCTGTGAGCCGAAGAAGAGAGCGCAGAACACCCCCGCTGGAGGGAACCGTTAGCATTAGGTTTTCGAGGCGGATAGTAGCCGAGAGCGGGCTGTGATATAGACATTAGAGAGCGATCCGGTTTGGGGCAATCTTCACCTCCGCCCGATGTCTTCTGTAAGACTAGTACATAATGAATATCTTAGCTCCGAGCGGGATATTAACCGAGCACGGTCCCTCCTAAAACCGACTCGGTCGCATTTACATACCCGCTCCGACCAGTCCTCGCATCTCCTCCACTTCCAGCCTCCGAGGAGATCCCCCTCGCTCTCCGTCCTACGTCTCCATCATTACCGCATCTCTTTAGCCCTAATCGCTCCACACACTGCCAGCTTACCGTTTCTCCGGGTAATGGCTATATAGGACTACATCATAATTCGGCCAGTTGGGGAAGATGAAAGGATTCGGACTGGTCGGATTAACGACGGTCCCGGGTCGTTTGTTCTCTTCATTCCGGCCAATTAGTGACTCCTCGGCTCAATGTCTCTCTCTCAGGCTTCTTTCTAAAATTATATCATGACCTTTCTGGTTTATTATACTTATCTCAATATATTTATAAAATCACGGCATTAGAAAAACAGGATTTCGTTGGATCAAATCGGGGTATCAGTTGCTCGGACTGTCTCATCGAGTCACATGAAGGTATAACTTATTATCCGTTTCCTCTATATATTCTCGAAAATCAAAATTATCACAAAATATTGTAATTATGGGAAATGTGAATATTTCGGTAATCATCTCATTAAGAAGTTAACATTTTAACAACATATATAATCTATACTTCAAAATGTTAGTTGATATCATAATTTGGTTTATATGTTTTCGAATTATTGGGTGCATGTAGCAAATGGAACAATTCCAATACCTCGCGTGATAGCGAAAAACCGTTTATTCTACGCAGTACTCGAAAATGACAGGAACGTTTTAGCTAATCCTGCCTACATAATACCCAGTTACACCATAGACACTCATACCAAAAGGATCAATGGATAATGACAGATTAAGCTAACAGTTTGCTAAACTAGTTCTCCATTAGATGTACCAACAATACGAATGATAAAATCGTTTTAACGTTTAGCGAGTCTTTGATTCTCAAGCCTTAAAAAATACTGAGTTCATGCATTACATAATCATGGAAGATGTTTGTTTTATTCCTGACAATTTTTTTATTTTTGCATATATATATTTCATACCAGTGAGAGCCGTTATATTGTATTGTCTTATCACGAAGGTGAAAATTTACAAAGCATTCATTACGCTGGCGAGATATGGGCATTTAACAAATAGGCTGCAGAAAAACATGGATAGATTTGAATACTCTGATGAATATTTGGGCCTGTGGGAAAAGCTTAAAATTGTAGAATAAGAACAAACAGACAAACTATATGAAGAAATAGCGTGTCCCTGTTCATAAACGTTCAGAGTCTGACATTCGTATCTGCACAGAAGGGATAATACAATAGCTGACTGAATATTGTATAAGCATAACCCAGATGGAGCACGCACAAGAGGTTGACCGAGGACTAGATGGTGGAACAATGTTTGTGGAGACCTCCGGAAGCTGGGAATCGACATGAACCTGGCCGAAGGGAGAAAACAGTGGGACTGACATGTTGAGCAGGCCAGGCGTTACTAAAGGCGTTTGTCGTGACAACAGAAGAAGAAGATTGTCTCTATGAAGACTCTCTATCTATGAAAATCATTTCCTCTACCACTCTGTAAACTGAATCTGTCAAAAAGGAGACATCAATACGGGTAGCATGAATTTTAGAATACTGACATTTTAAAGCAGTTACTCGTTGGTGAGCAGTACATGTATAAACATGTTAACTAAGCACATGGGGAGACTTAATACCTTTATTGGCTAAAGCAAACAAACAACTCCTTTCCTTCGAGTTGATCCGGATGGATACAAGCTTAAATATATACCCGACCCCGTTGTTTTCAATTACTATTCTACCTTTTAGTAGTCAAATCATCGAGGTCCAGGCTCCATTAAGGAATATTTATATTCAGTCTCTTCGTTTGTTTTTAATTATTTCCGGATGTATAGTATTATCCTCAACCGTACTGCATTCTCCTAACCTGATTCAGGAAGATGAATTGAGGTGGACACTCGACCACTCTACTAAAAGCCGTGATGTCTATCTTCCCAGGAAGGCAGCTTGCCGGACAGCAACAAGGGCTCGCCCATTACCTCTCCTCGGGGGGTATCCCTATTCCCTTCGCACCCCCCAATTCTGGCTACTTGGATCGAGGAAAAAATTCTTCAAGTTTAGAAAAGAAGTCATTAACAGGAGCTCTTTTGGCGCCGCAACTCTGCGGGAGAGTCTAGTTAATTGTCAGCAAAAATGTAGGCTTATTTATGCCTACATTTTACTGGGTTTCCTCAGCTTCCAAAAAAATAATTCACCACTTCTTACTCTACTAAACAACCATAACTTCCTACTTTGCTGAAGCGATTCCAACAATCGTGTGCAACATTTATAGCAATAGTAAATCGGTATGTTTTACAACAATTTCGCTACAGATATTATCTCAGGTCAGATGCCCAAAGGCGATGACCCCAATAGAATCCAATGGAACGATGGGTGGAGCAAATAGAGTCCTTGGAATGAAGACGGTTTCAAGTGGTCTACTGTTGGGTCACTCCAAGTTGACAACGGTGTTGTGAAAATACGTTAATCTCATAGTAAAACTTGCTTGGAATAAAGCCGATTTTAATAATCCCTCCGATTAATCAGTTTAGTGAATGGAGTTTTGGTTTTTGGTATAGATACTATTAATAAAAATGAGAAAAATTAAGAGACATAAAATAATTAATAGAATGCAATCGGAAAATACTCACATAAAAAGCCTGAAGTCTTTTAGTTTATAAAAAAAACAACTAACAAGTTAATATTTGGCCAATTAAAGTACCTTCAGGACATAGATCAAAATAAAATTCACGCCAAGCTACTTAACATAGTCTCCTTAACAATTAGATGTATTAATTTTACATCTTATGCGGTACCGAAGTAATAAAGTCACAAAAACAATATTACATTATTAATCAAAGATGCAAACAATTCAAATAAATAAGCACAAACAATATCTAACTGAGTTGAAATATTAGTGGTCATCAATAGTAGACATATTTAATAAGCTTGTTTAGTGATGCTCTACACGATATAACGCACAAAAACAAGAAATGCATGTACTGTGTATAAACTTTTCGGCCTAAGTTTTAGGTCGTCTTCGGGGCAGATTTTCATAGAATCCTCTCTCTGCCTAGATCTGTCCTGATGGTAGACAATAACAGACCGAAGTGACTCCATCCGCCCTCCCAACTCCATTTTCTTTTAACATGCATAATTGTTCTTCTTGTCTGTCTATTCTGTACTTCTACGCTAATGATGGATCGACAGTTCTATTAATAGTATTTATCCAGAGTCTTTATGTATCGAAAATCAATGGACCATAGTTGGGTAGAATGGTTAAGGAGCTGTATTAAACGGGGAATAAAACACGATCATCTCATTTCTAAAGCCTCCTCGATGTGAATGTGGCACAAAGAGAGGACAGAAGAGACAGAGGCGACTCGCCTTGAATAAAGCCCTAACTCTGAGCATTTAGCGGATTTCTCTTTTTCCCTTTGTGTGGGGAGAAGGAGGGAATTGCAGCCGACAAAGTATGACGTGATAGAAGGGACTTTTGGTTTTGTCCCCGCCGAGGTGAGATAGAAGGGACTTTTGGTTGTGTCCCCCCCCCCCCCCCCCTGAGGTGAGATACGGCAACAGGCCACAAAGCCGCCGTATAATCCTCCGCTAACTGTTCTCGCCATGAAAAAACTCGATCCACCTTCAGTCTCTCTCAATTCTTATTTCGAAAAAAAAATCTGCTTCCGACTGATTTATTCCCCTCTCCAAGCTGTCCTCGAGTTTTTTTCAATTTTTCTTTTTTTGGAACTTCTTAGAAAAACAAGAAATTCGACGGTGAAGATGAACATGACAGCTAACCAGTAAACAGATCTACTTTAACCAATTTTTTGAATTTGTAGACTGTAGAGTTAAAAAAACATAAATCAGAGCATAAAACGTGATGTAATTTTCTGATATGAAGAAAATTAAATATCGATATACCAAAATATGTTTGTGTGAGTGTGTAAAAGGCATGATTACTAATGAAATACTGAGCAAGTCTTGATAGGGTGAAATTACCTATTAGATTTTTATAACGATTCGCTCATGAAGGTGGTTTACCGAATGTATCTAACATTAATTTTGTTTTTCTTTTTCAGTTCAGATATAGCTTTTAAATACTTAATAAGGAACAGGGTAGTGAGTGGATGGCTGAGCTACTGACCTGTGGTAGATTTGTTATTTATTCGGTTTTGACTTGCGTATCGACTCTCTGGAATCTTAGAGACCTTCCCGGAGCACAACCACCTTTTATGAAGAAAAATTCTGAGGGTTTAGCGTGATCTCGGACAACTTACCTCCTTGTCTAGCAGTTGTCTAAGAAATGGCACAGTCCCTAATATTCCTAATGGTATATGTCATTCTGTTATATTTAAATGTAATTTTGTTCCACTATTTGTTTTATAAGGAAGAGGGATAGCTCAGTTTGTAGAGCGCTGAGTTGCTTAGCTGCGGGTCCTGGGCTCAAATCCAGCTGTGACAGATAATGTATTTAATCTGTTAACAGCGACAGAAGACAATATCGAATATATCTACTGAATGTATCAATAGCAAATATGGTTGGTATTGAAAGACAATACCAGTTGTCTCATATGTGCTGGAAGATGTCTGTCTCAAGAAGACTGCTATTAAAAGTGTTTAGGAGAAAGATTGTGAGAATAATTTACACCGCCGAATAAGTAAATGGTCAGTGGAGAATAAGGAACAATGCATATATAGAGAGATTTTAAAAGCAAGTAATCTTCTCCTATGGGCCGGGCAAGTTGCCAGAATGGGAAAACACAGGTGACAAAGAAGAAATTGGATATGAATTTTGGTACTAAAAAAAAAGAAAAGGAATATTAAGAAATATATGGCGAGATGAAATGGGGAATGATTACATAAACATGGGAGTTTGCATTTGGATAAATGAGGCGCAAGAAAATTGGAAAGACTTCTCTGTGCAGCTTGGGATTAGTAGTTTATTTGAAAACCATGTTTAAAAAGATTTAAAAAAATTCTAGTCCCTAAATAAATTAAAAAAGGTTGAGATATGACTATGGTACAAATATTGAATCATATTAATCAAATTTCGTTTATTAGTTATGCGGTGGCTATCAAGAACTTGGTTTACCTAGAACACCATATGTCAAGATATTTTCAATTACTAAAATATTTAAATTAAAACCTTACAACTAAAGCAAGACTTTGGCAGTTACTAAAGCCTTGAATCACCAGCATGTGCAGGTATTCACTCTGAAGTCAAATATTCTCTTTTTCCTAATTTATCTGGTCCAAGATTGCGAAGCTAACCTAAAGCGAGCTATTAGACTTCCTAATTTAAGGCTGTTGAGAAAGCAGCTGAAGTGTCTTTCACCAGAAGACTTTGGTTCTCTCCGGCATTCGCTTTAATAACACTTTGCATATGGTTAACTGAAGATCCCAGTGAAGGGTACGAGTTGCGAATTTTCCTTTCACTACCCAAAGTCAACAGGTCTCATAAAAAGAAAGAAAGCATTGATGGATTGCCTGCGAAGATATTTGCATCCAAGAAGAAAATGGATTTAAAGTTTGAAGTTTCGGCTATTGTACCACAGCTACAAATAAGGAATTGAGAATCCAAGGATACGTGGCTTTCCTCAGACATGGAAAAAAGCGTCGTTATGGACAGTTTTGTTTGTTTCATTTAATGTCACTTTATATTGCTATGGTTAATAGGACGATGCTACAGAGGGATTTATAGATTCTGACTATCTAGGTATAATTATGATAGGGGTCTTTAACGAGTCCCCGACACCTCACAGGTTCAGGACCGCCATTATGGACAGTCAATACATATAATATAGTCATCAAAATGTATTGTGGTCAATATTCAAAGGATAAAGAATATTTTTCTGGTTTAAATATAACTCAAGCATGATGTTTCCAATAAGAAAATTAAATTTCAAAAAGTTATTTGATTGTAATTTAAGCGCTATTGCCACTCGAATATTCCAATATTTAGGGATTAATTCGAGCTTAGAAAAAAACCTTAAGTTTCTCAAATGGCAGTAAATAACTACCAATAAACCGTAACTTAGTAAACCATTCAACATTTCATCGATTCCGGCGTCTACACATAAAAGTATTGTCTTGTAGCTATAAATTCTACAGATGGAAAAATGTGTAGATAAATCGTCTAGCAATGTGGCTTTCAGCGTATTGGAGCGTTTAGCAATGACTATAGGTAAATCAGTAATAATTATTTTTAAAAAAACCTAATCATATCGAATTAATTAATTTAATGTAATGCCTAAAGATTTAATTTCATTTATTCATCATCATCATCATCATTCATCATCTTATTAAGCTCGTTGCACGCAGAGGATTGCCTAAATACCATTGAGCCAAAATTGACAGTGAAAGTAATATTCAATTTAATTTTTATTTCATTAAGGGCACATTGGGACTAACGAAGGGATACTAATTTTACATAATTAGAATCACCAATGGAATGCAGAATCACCAAAAAGAAACTTGGTTATAATCAATGGATCCATTATATTTACCAAAACCTTTCAACAGTAAAGATAATAGCCAAAGCTTAAAGCCCACTAACCACCTACGAACAACATTTTGCCAACAAGAGTATGTCCTACCAAATTCGGAGATGTGGTTCTGTACAAATAGTACATGTGAACATGAGAGCACACAATGGCTGCGTAGTGGGTTGTCTTAGCAATCCAGCGGGACTAAACTCAATGGTAATGAGTCTATTGTCTTTTCAGGTAAAAATTGTTTTTACACAGATGGATTAAGGGCAATTTAATAACGAAATCATTTCGTAAGGAAATAAAATATGAATTTCATATTTTTATTTAATTTATTAAATAGTAATTTAATAAATATTAATTTCGCATACTTACTCTGTTAGGTAACTAAAAATGAAATATGGAAAATGCTAAATAATCCTATTTCGCTAAATTGTAAGGCCGAATTTGAAATTCAAATTATTAACCCTGATTTTCTATACATTTTTCTCTGTGTGTCATCAAATTTTCAGTTCCAGAAAAGAAAAATTCAGGGTTTTGTGATGAAATAAAATCTGAAAATGCGTTACAGACTTGAGGATCATTTTCGAAAATTTACCCTTAAGGAAGTTGTCCAAATTTCTGAAAAGAAGGAAATCAGTTGCAAATAAGAGTGGCGAATAAGGAGGGTGTTGGAGTACATCTTAATCAAGTTCATTTAGTTTCTTCACTGTCTGTCATGAAGCATAAGGTCTGGCGTTGCCGTGCAAGAATGTAGATCTTTAAGATTAATCAATGCAGGTTGTTTTTTTGATAAGTTTTTGATGTATTACGTATGTTTGATCAATATCTCTGCAGTAGCTCTGGGTAAAAAGGAAAAATTTATTATTAATATTAAAAAAAAATCGTAATTAATATAGTCACCAGCTGAAGATTTCTTAAACTAACAGCAAATTGTTACAGCAGCCCTCTCCAAACGCGGTGGTAAGGTTTCTTGCAACTAAGGTTGCCGTGTCCAAGTTTAAGTTTTAAAAAAATTACTCAAAAATCATGCATTTCCACGATCTTATTTGATGGCGATGCTCGTCGATTTTAGTAATAGTAAATATCACAAAAATAAGAAAGGATTAACAAACGCTCCTTACAATCTGGAAACATGTACATTGTAAAAGAGGAAGATAATGGTCCGGCTGGAGGTCAGGATAATTCGCTTAAATAAGAAGAACCTTTTTATTGGAAAGCCAACGATATGACCCATATTACAGGTCTTCTTCAGTGCTAAATGTTGAAAATACAGACAAATTAAAATGATACCTGAAGACCTGCGATGCTGGTGTAATGTTTTCTGACCTCCACACGGATCATATATCCCTCATAAATATATATATATATATATAAAACCTGTACGGTTTTACCTGTGCGTGAACGGGTCTAGGGTTCCGTATGTGGTAGAGGCAGTTCATGGACAACAGATGTGCAGGGAGGTGATTTGTCCTAGATCACTCTCAACGCCAGATTTTCGCTCTTATATTGGGTACCCTATTTTTATAGAGGGTGGGTGAGCCCCAGGAGGGTCCTAGATCCCATACGATCCATCTCCGACTGCAAAAAGACTAAATAAAAGTCTTGCCTGCAGCGGGATTTGAACCAGGATTTTCGGCATGGCATCTCAATCCTCTACCACTGAGCCACTCCGATCCTTTATATATATATGGTCAACAAATATTATTCAAGATAAACGTAGTAAGCAACAGAAGTCCACTAATTCCCTTCGAATTATGGACATATTAAAAACAGAAATTTCATATGAAACCATCCAATAATTCATTTATATATCGTTATTTTAATTTCTTTTAAATGTATAGTGATATATCATAAATTTTATGTTAATATGATAACTTAGAGCAATAATATAATAATCTCTTATGTCGTATTATAAATTACTTCAATTTATGAGATACATTTCTCTATAATTATACAATATTTATTTATAACAAACTATAACAATACATAGAGTTGTTGTAAAGGAAAAGATAGAGAAGCATTAATAGAGATATCAGGGTTATAGTAAATAGAGATGTGAAAGCTCTTTTGTAATGGCGTGTAATTACATTAGTGACGGGATGTTTTTACAAAGGCTAGTAGGTTCTGGCCGACATATTAACAGCACTCCCTCCAGATCATCTTCATTTAAAAGTGAAATGTCTTCCAGCAATTTACTATATTATACTAAATTCTCTCAAAATCATGTTTTATGTAATAGTTTTTTTCTTTGTTTACTTTGGTGCACTTTTGTATAATTCTATTATTTTCTTGTTTCTTCAGAAGTTCTATACAGAAAATCGGTATTGAGTCATTTTCTGAAGGTTTTAATAATTATTGCAATTATCTTTTATTTTATTCATAAGGTCTGAAGCAAACAGAAATTAACTGACAAATCTACCCTGATTAATTACTATCCATCGGTCGACATTAAATAGCAAATTTCTTTATTGTTACACTCTCATCTGCCCTCTTCTTTATCTTAAGCTCTTAAATGTCACATTTGAGCATTATTATTTTCCCTTAATACATGTCTATTACAACTATCCTTATTTTTTTAAATCTTTTTCTTTAAATAAGTAAATAATATATTGTGTTCCTGTGTACTCGAGAAGGTAAATACAGGAGTGGCGACAGACATTAAACGAAACAGAAATTTACAAACCTTAAGGATTAGGACGAAGAAGAACGGAGTGGAAGTAAGATTGCTTAGCGTTTGCTGATGATATAGCCCCGATGACGGAAAATTTCGAAAATGCAACAGAACAGATCAATATGTTGAAGGAAGTAGAAGAAAAAACCGGATTACGAATTTCTTTCCAAAAGACAGAAGTAATATCGAACATCAAAGATGGCGCGGCAAAACTAAATACCAAATATGGATTGATAAACCGGGTTAATAAATTTAAATACCTTGGGGAATGGATTCAGCAAAATGGGCTTGACAAACAGGCCATAGCAACAAGAGTCAGGAAAATGGAAGTTGCTTTCTAAACCATCCGTAACATTTACAACAAAAAGTGTTTTTCCATGAATACAAAAATCCGACACTACAATACTGTCATCAAATCCGTCATTGTATGCTTCTGAATGCCTTATTCTGTCTGAGAAATGTTTGCTCACAGATTTAGAGAGAAAAGTAAGAAAAATCTTACACACCATACCTGACCCGAACTACAAAAATGGCATCTACATCAATCCAATTTGAAAATATACTCCAAGCAAGAAATATACTCTAAGATAGCGAAGATCACGAGCACAATGCGTATACGCAGAGTTAGCTTCTACGGTCATATACGACGGATGATCGATTCTCGACGAATCGACGAATATACGTTGGACGAAACGTATCTTCAGTAAATTTGACTTGAAAACCCAAAACAACAATGCCGTGGTACATCAACGTCAAGAAAGATCTTAAACAAATGGGCATACGAGAGAAATATGTACATGACCGAAATCGTTTCAGAGCAGCCTTTTGGGACTTTCCGAGATAAGGAACGGGCACCTGGAGGTAAATGGACAGAAGAAAGTCGTGCTAAACACAGTGAGCTCACGAAGACGATGTGGAGCAAACGGAAATTGAAGAAATAGAAGAATGTATAGTGAGGCTTATCGTGGTCCCTAGTTGGCCGATCAGCGAAATTGTTGATGATGATGATTTCGTGTTCAGACGTGCATCCGCATGTGGATCCACAACGTTACCAATTATGTAGAAATAATACTATAAGTTAATAAAAGGGGGAAAATTTATCTTAAAGAAAATAATGATTTTATTCCACCAATCCAAAGTAGCTAAAAAATAAATGATCTAGCCTGGAAAACCCCATATCTTAAAAAAAAAAAGAATGGGACAGCAACCAGTGAAGAAGGAGTTTTCACAGTAACACTTAAAAAGCTAAATAATCGTTTAAAAAAATGATAGTGTAGGTTTAAAGCAGTTTTCTTTTAAATGTCCAGTGCACAACATGGAAGTTTGGGGCGGTTACATAACGTTCTCATTTATTAATCCTCGATCAGGTGGATTAACTTTATTCTTCTAGATGTTTTACAGATATCATAAATTGACAATGATAGACTATTTCTTTACCTTCAATCTCAAAAACATAGTTGGACAAAAACTGAATCTATCTATGTATGAAAATGTGCAAAGTACACTGGTAGGTTGGTGGAAGGTGAGAAAAACGTGATCCAAAATGTCCAATAGTATAGCATATAGCACCCTGTTTACTAGCGATTCCTGTATAACGAGGTTGATCAGGTTTATTCATATAAATATCCCATCGTCATGTGTGTTCCTTCTACAGAAACTGTTGAAAGGTATATGCTTATTATTAGATAACAATATCATCACTACGGTATCCTGACATACTTGTAAATAGATTTCAGGACGTAAATGAGTTCAGACTCTGTTCTCATCATTGTTAACGATCCTTTAACAAGTTGATACATGCCGGAGGAATGCTTGCTCACAGTTCTCCAGAAACCTCGATATCTGTGTTGATCTTGCCCAGAGGCAGTGCACAGCTAACAGTTCCAGATTTATCAGATCCTTCTCAGGCAATGAGATCACATTGTTTACTGAAGAGATACCGAGTTCCTTCTCGGTCTAATTAAGTCATCATAAATTCCGGGCCTAGGTGAGATAGGGGACTCCCTCGAGGCAGCGTGTAATTAGATTAGGGATGGATGTTTTCCTCGTAGCTAAGGGTTAGTCTTGGATTACCTGCCCAGGTATTCACGAGGGAATAACCAAACCTCGAGTTTCACGTTTAACAATGTACAATAGTAGTGAACATGTAAAGTGAAATTATTCGAAAAATAGCATTAACTTTTTTTCTTCTCTATATTACAGGCAATATAAATACTATATACCTAAAACCTAGGCTGCACTTTTAGCCAAGCTTACTTTAACCAATTAGAAAACCCTTTTTTTTTTCGTGATGACTTTGGGACTTTTAGGAGGTCAATTTTCTGAACAACGTGGATCAATGCAAATCATTTAACTAGTAAAAGGAAAGGAACTGTAGCAGTACAAAGGGTACCAGGTGCAGTAGATGGTAGGGATGGAAATGTTTGAATGCTACGTACCCATCTATCCAGCATGGCATTAATAGAATTTTACCGATAAAGATTTTCCATTCGCTTTGTCAATTCCTAACATTTGAAAATCTTGACTTGTTAAAGTTTGCTGATTTCTAATGTGTATTTCGTACCTACCCTTTTCCATTTACTTCTGTCTTGTACATGCTCCTCTCGGACCATTTATTCTTTCCTCAACTCCTTCTATTCCCCTTTACCATGGCTTTCCTTGCGTTTTCTCCCTTCAGAATTCCAACTGAAATTATTTTAGTCGAAAAAATAAGTTAGTATTACTTAGGATGGATGATAAAAGAATACCGAAAATGGCTCTGGACTAGTGCCCTGAAGGAGGAAGAAGTGACTAACAAGAATATCATGGATCAAACAAGTTAAGGAAGATATGGCAGGATATAGTCTCAATGAACAAAATCTAAAAAACCTGAGAAAACAAAATCGTAAAATGTGGTTGGAGAAAACCTTAACTTTGGGGAAACTATCAATAAAAAATGTAAGCTAAAAATGATAAACAGACACTAAGTTATTATTCTTTTAAAAGCACTTATCAACTTTTTGACTTAACAGAAAAACGGTTTAATAGAAGAATGTTTTTATGGGATCTCCACATCTTCTATGGCCATGATTAGAAAGCATAAAGTATACAAAATGGTAGACCGGCCTTTATCTTGTAGAAGGAATACAACGGCTGGATGGAACCTAAGGGGATTTAAAATTCTAATTGTAAGGGTCATGCATAAAAAAGCGGTTGTGAAAGTGAAGACAATTTTGGCCCTGTTTTGTTTGTGTTGCGACACAGCATGGGCGTGCCCGACCATTATGTTATTAATAAATCTTACCATGGCATCATTCGGGAAAGGCTTCGACAAGGTCTAGTTCTAACCCTGCGGCCTCCATCTTGTAGAACATTTTCATAAGACATCTGCTCCAAGAAGGGACTAAATTAAGCTATTTGAAATCAAGAGGACAACAGAACCGACGATTCGCGACGGCATGGAAACAGTAATAGCATAACACTGGTATCTTCCATGACTAAACCGAACAAATCTGTCATGAACATAATTTTATTATTAACATTACTCGGCTGACTCGGAAAACAATTTTCCCAAATTTCTAAATCTGCTTGGATACAAAAGCATCTAAGGTTCTGAATCTGCCTAGAAATTTAGACACTTTTACACTTTCAAAGTGTAAGTGCTATTGGATTTATTAGAAACAAATTAATGCATTGTACATTACATAAGATAAGTTAAAATAAAATTATTTCTAGTTACATATTATGAAACATCCCAGGGTCTGTTTCGGAAAACGCATGTATTCGGTAATTATGATTTCTTAAATGAAATAACTCCATATGTTTCAGAAATTTAACATGTAACCTAATTATAAATGCAGTTATAACCTTATAACAGTTATAACTTTTATTGATAACTGTAATAACCTAATAGAAATAAAAGGACATATGTTTGTATTTATGTATAATGTAAAACACAACAAATAACCAAGACAATTATAGATATACGTTTTCAATTTTGAGGACGAAAATCCACTGTATTCTTCAGGATCTGCTCAAATAAATTCCTGTTTTCGTATCTCCTTCTCTACATATATTCACATAAGTATGAATCTATCATCGTCCGGTAGGTATAGCATTCTCTCTTGTTCCTTCTCTTGAGAGATGACCATAGGGATTCGATTTTTTGAGTATGAGCTCCTGAGGTTAGTTCATTTGGTGTCCCTTGGAATAGAGTCTTTTTTTATGTATTATACCCATATCTTGAGCATATTTTATGATTGATTCTTGATTTTTAACTATTTTCGCCAATTCTAAGAAATTCATTTTAATGACTGAGTAAATCAGATGTACTATAAGTAAACTACATGATTTTCTTTTTCTTTACATTTTATAAGAGTTTTCTGGTAGTAACTCTAACCTTTATCAGTGATTGAACCAGCCATGTTCTAATATTACAATACTTTGCATAGCCTACTATGTACATACTATGTGGTTGCTGAACAGGAATTTTTAAGATATGAAGCATTTATTTTTTCGAAAACCTGGCACAATAAGGATAAACGGGTTTCAACATTTAAGTCGGCAACCAATATCGATGAGGCACTTTTTGAATTGTTAAAAAAAAAAAAATTTAGACTTTCTTTATTAGGGTAATGATTAATAACGAGATTCAGATTGCAAGAACCATATGCGCTATATGCTGTAACAGCCTCAACGTTTTGTTGACTTTACATTTTTATTTCTATTAGGTTATAACAGTTATCAATAAACTGTTTCTAAATCAAAGTATGTACAGGGGATGGAGATATTCAGTCACTGTCCCCCAATTATTGATAACTACTTTATAGAGGCTGGGTAAGCCCCATGAGGATCTTCTTCTGGTGATCTTTAATGATGATCATGCCCCACAATTCCCAGGAGCATCATATAATATATTAGAATTATATTTCGGTAGTTATTTGTTTGTTCATTTAACGCCACTTTTTGGTGCTATGGCTAATCGGACGATGCTACATTGGGAGCCTATCCAGGTTTAATTAGGATAGGGATTTTTAACGAGTATGACATCGTACAGGTTCGGGACCCTCGTTTAACGTCCCTTCTGAAGGACGGCATAACTAAACTATACTGTTTCCATGACAACGGTCGTGCAATGAGGTAATCTGTTCGAAATCAGGCTGAACTGCCAGATTTTTCTTTTCTTAATATGGATAATCCCTTTATAGAGACTGGGTATACCCTAGAATTCCGCAGAGGCCTATTAATCAATTAAAAAATCATCTACTACACTCGGATTTGAACCCGGTACATCAACTCAGTACTCTACTACTGAACTACTCCGCACACTAACATGTTAATTAATTACCAATATTCGTCCGGAAGGGCCTGATATTAGGAATTATAAGGGTGGTTTGTTGTCAAAGATGGGATAAGCGATAAGCACTTCGATACTAGCAATAGAATGAATTAATAGCTTGTATCGAAGCTATCGGAACCATCGATGTAGGCGACATATTTATCTTGAAATCATTTCCCACAGTCACAATGGACCTCCCCTCCACAGCTTTCCGAATTTACATATTAAGTGATTATACGAGAGGCGATAATAAACAAACTCCGAGCCTCGGGAGCGGGATCCTGTGATTAAGACACTATTTGTTAACCTTTTAGCCTTAAGGAGTAAGGAAGGAGGAAGAGATGGAGGGAGGGGAAAAGAGGGAGAGAGAGAGAGGGGGAAGAGGGAAGAGGGAAAAAGAATTATATGTTAATTCCGAGATATTATTCATGGACATTGGGTATTGAGCTGCCTTTGGGTGTGGCTTCATACATTTTCAATCGCTGATCCTTAAGAAAGCACCTATCTCAATTATATACAGCCCGCTGTCGAATTTATCGATATATTATACCTATCTGTGTAGGATAGATTATTTAAATTATGATCTCAGTTAGTCATATTACAGATGTAGCTGGACACGGATTGAAAATCGTTACACGGTGTCGTCGTAAAGAAGAAACTTGAATCATAATACGAAAAGAATATTAAATAAATAAGTTATCATGCCAATGCATGCGATACAACCGAATGGGATTTAATTTAAAGTATTATATTTTTGAAATATTTATTTGCTTAAAATATGAGAAGACACTATTAATAACTGATTTATTTTCAATATATAAATTTATTTGTTGTATTTTTAGTATACAGCTGTAAATTTCAATTCAGATTAAAATAAAATTATTAATTAACTAGGTAGGCACCCCCTCTCCACCTAATGGCGGACAGAACCTCATTTCACAAATCAGGCTTTCTTTATCTGTTAAACTCAATTTTTTACAAACCATTTTTATTATTCCACCTTGTAGCAGTATGAAATATTATATTTAAACATTAATCACTATAAACCTTTTTGTACGATAGAGGGATTTTTAAATTGGATGGTATCTTTATTTATATTTATTATGAAACAAATTTCATTGTTGGAACAGTGGTGACTGATGATCCGGAGTGAGCAGGCACTACCTGTTTTTACCAGGAGATAGTTCAGCCATTCCCTCATCTTGACTAATCTAAGTAAAACTTGTATACGTTGTTTTTAATACCTTTAAAATTAACTCTTAACTTACAAAACATTTTAAATTGAGACACTTGATATTGCAACCTTAAATATCAATAAATATGAAACACACAACATAAAATATATCTTACCCAACACGTAAAAAATTACTAACCCAATACGCTACAGATAATGTGACAAACCAACACAAGCAGCAAAATCAACTAATACTTCAATTGGCAAATATTGTTATTCAATTTTATTTTTTAAATATAATCGGTGGAAAATGCTAAATATTTATTTTTTCATATAAAAAAATTGATTGCTGATTTTAAATTGTTAATAGCTTCATTAGGTCTATTACACGAGTTCATGAGCTGGAACTAAAATTAATAAATGATTTTTAGAAAAAAGATTATTAATAGCGGTTTCACGAAGTATGAATATATGTGTGTGTATTTGTGTCTGTGTATTTATGAATATATTTATCATAAATGAGTGTACACACTCAAGTATTCACTCACACCTATACACACATTTATATACAGAGTGCCTGATGTAGTCTTGGACTTAAACGTGGAACCACATTAGAAAAACGAAGACAGATAGCTAATATCTAAAAGAGTGGGCTATATCTCTTGGAATCCTAGCTCGTGAACATTATTAGAATTGTTATCAGATCGCGCCTTCATGTTGCAACTTACAATCCGATGTACGAGCCTGTACTCCAGCGCTCCGAAGCAATGAATATCTATTCCTAGCGCTAAGAATATCTATTTTCTCGGCCATTAGTACGCTGAAGAGGGAACTTCTTCAACTGAGAAAGCTAAATGCTCGAGGCATAGATCTTTGTTATGTGACAAGTGCTTTTTGAAATCCGACAGGTGGTAGATGTTAACAAGCTCAGATATTTTTATAGTTTTTTTACTAATCGACTAATGTCGTGAATACTTATATACACACAAGTGAAGTATAACATATACATTCATACATAAGATGGATACAAATTATAGCCTATGAAAACAACATAAAATACATCTAAAATCTTAATGGATATTAGAATGAGGTGACTGAAGTTCTGTGGATTCGAGGAAGGTTATTTAAAAACAGATTAACTAAAACGTGTATTATACTATGTTTGTTCTCTTAATATATGATTTAAGAGAACAAGAAAGTTATTTCCAAATAATATAATTATTTATTTTCAGTTAACAGTCATGGATATATCCTGTTGTATCTACAGCAACTATAGACCACTCACCCAGTATCAATTGTACAATACAAAGTGGGTGCCTTGTATGTGAGCATGATCAGAGCTAACTCACACCCCCGTATAACTGTTGACCCATCAGGGGTTATAGCGGTATAGGTTATTTTTTCGTCTTATAATTTAACTTTAATTGTCTCTTGTAATATTTTAGAGTTATGAGAATATACAAAGGACTCAACATAAGGATGCTCATTGGATCTAGTGCTACAGGTATTTATGGTAAACTTTTGAAATGGATGGATCAGACTATGGAATCCATAACAAAGTCAATCAACATGACTTCACCCCTGCCAAGGAATCTTCCTATGACAATACTCTGTTAGCAATTCAAATTTAAAACAAACCAACTCTGAAAAGATTATATTATCAAAGGACCCACTTTTTCATTTTTTTCCGTAATTAGGGACTACTAGTTTACCCGCTAATCAAGATTACGGCCACTTGGCCAGAGTGGAAAAAACAATAACAAAAAAAAGAAGAAAACTCTCGGGTTTCAGCGGTGAGCGGTGCCTCTTTTGCGGCGCGTCTCATTTCGTAGCGGCAGGCCCCGGAGCTCATGAATTATGCCCGAGAACCCTTCATTTTCTCCGACCATCTTCTATCATTAGTGCCCTCACTTGATTTGTTAAACTTCATAAAATATATCTTCTCTTCTCTTCTCTTATTTAAGAGGCTGAATTGATTGAGTGCTTGCTTGCTTTATAACCGAAGAGGGGGAAAAATATATTATTTTTAATTATGAACAAGGCCTGTGTTTATACAAGCTCTATATTTATTCGTAGCAACTTCATTATCGAAACTTGATGAATACAAGGTACAGAAGACTCCACTCACTGAGCGATTTCTATCCGATAATTTCATGGGTTGGTTAATAACCGAAATTTTTTTCCTAACGGGAAAGTATATAATGATAATTTATGAGGAATTGAAGTCCTTAGCTTCCGATGTTAATTTCTGTAATATATTTCCTGTTATTTAAAAATTAGTGAGGTATTTAACTTAATGAGGTAAAAGGGAATATTTACTACTTAGAAAATTTAAGATTAATATTACTAATCATAAAAATAATATTATAAGATATCACAAAGCTATATATAGTTAGAGAATATTAGATGAGGAGTGTATATTTGTGGATAGTTTTGATATAATAAGATAAAGCACTTGATAACAGCACTAGTACACCAATATACAAAACGACTTTTTGCGAAATTAGAGGCGGGGCAGGAGAGGGTTGGTGAGGGAAAGAAACCTAGTAGTGGGGAGCAAGGGGGTGGCTTCTCTATGCGCGGCATGCCCGAGGCGACTTCTGCGCAGGCCGATTTGAAAATAGTCGGTAATAACAATTTTTAATTATTAACATAAAATTATTTAAATAATAGTGCTATGGATGAATGATTTTCAATGTATGAGTAAAATCATAAATGATAATGTTTAATTATTTAATATAACTATATCACAAATAGTATACTTGTGGAACTCAGGAGTTGTTTTTTTTTCTCGTCTAGAATGCAATTTTTTAATATTGGGTGCGGGGTAACTGGTATTGAATGCTGGCTTACTATTCTACTAGTAATCTAGTTTGAGGAATTTGGAGACCCACCGGTTGCTCAACCTACAACAATAAACTTGGAATCCTGAATCGGGGGTAAAACCGGGCGATTGAGAGTGATTAGCCAAATCAGCTCCTTACAGAACTGTTGACTTTGAAGCAGTACAGCTCCAAGATATACTGAACCTAATATCGTTCAAGAGTTGTAGTAGTACGGATTTTTATTTTATTTTTTTGATGGACTAAACCAAATTCTCAACTTCATCTTTCCAGCAATGTAATCAATGTGATCAAGCCAGTCAGTCTTTGTTTTTTGTTATGAGAATTTTCTTCATACTTTGGAAAAGGCCAGCCGGTTATCTTTCTTTAGAGAAAATTGTATCAGAGAAAAATTATATATATATCTCCAGAGACTAACTAAAAAACTACATATAAAGCTATAAAAAGACTACAAGGCCATTTATGGAGAAGGTCGGATTTTATCATGAAAACCCGTTTTTTTGGACAATTAGTCATAAAATTGAAATGAGATTTCACCGACATAATTGTTTTGAATTTTCCCAAATAAACTGTCATCAATGATATGAAATTATGAAGTTGGTAATGTGGGCATTATAGAGAAGAAAATATGTCATCTCTGGTAGAGAGAGGCCAAATATAAGGAAGAATGGAAGAAGATATGGATGGAATCCGAAATGAGGCCCATGGGATGAGCAGAGGATCCTCTACCTCAGGCACCACTTCACCGTGGGAATCAGAACATCCTACAATATTCATAGTTTTAAAAAATATTTAAGCTGTGTGTTAAGGAATATAAGACATTAGTCAGGTTTAGCATTTAGTTATTGGTAGTATAGCAAATAATTATTAGTTATAGATTAAAATATATATACGGAGGCAATAGTTTGGGCGGAGACCAAAATTAATTATAAATGTAGATGAGCAAAAGCTCAAAGTGACCTAAAATACTTGTTAAGACATGAGTGCAAAAACTTGAAACAAAAACCTTAAATCTCAAAAATAAAAATACCTGTCGATATTTCGTCAATTCAGGTATAAACAGGACTAACCAGAGAAAGCATCCCCTCCACCATCTAGGGCAATACGCAAATAATGAATAGTAACCCTAATTTCAAGTAGTCAGTAAGAAACTTTATTGCTAATTTGTAAACAATTTCTTTCTTACGGTTGGAGAATTCCCTTTCCTTGCATCTCCCTCTGTCTATCTTCTGCTCAATATATCAATGGATATCAATTATTTATAAACCAATTTATACGATAAACCAATAATTATTCAATACAAATATATGACCCTCCTTATATCATTATAAGCTGATACTTTCTTTATATTATTATATGATATTATCATCATCAGAGCTAATTGCCTTAGGACGCTAATGACTTCTGGTTCTTTGGTTTCCCACTCAACACATCTCAATGAACTTTTACAACCTTCACTCTACATGATAGTCATTATTCGAGAACTCCTATCACCCTCGTCTTAAAATTAGTGGTATTTCTTACGCATTCCTCCCACCTAGGCCTCGTTCTACCCCTCAGACGTTTCCCAGTCGGTACAGCGCCTATTAACATCGTGGGAATTCGTTTGTTACTAAGCCCAGCAACTTTACATGCACATCTTAATCTTCGCGACGATATCACCTAAATAATATTTACCGGATACATGCTTCGCAATTCCGCGTTATGTAATCTCCTATATTCCTCAGTGGTCTCATCGACGAGTAATTTCAGTGGCGAGCTTAGTAATTTCGAGACCGAATAGCGTCTTAAAATTAGTGAATGAATTTTCAATACTTACACAGGTACACAAGGCCACATAAAAGTTTAAAATTTCTTTTGGGTTAACAACCTAATGTTATTGGAACAATTACTTCAACAATCAGTTTAGATCAGCCGTGCCAAAAGAGACGCATTGAAGAGATTGCAAATCTTTGGAACGAAGATGGCACTTAAGAATAAAACTTTTTTAAAATAAGTGAATAAATAAGCTGGCGACGATGTAAATATTTCTGACGAATTATGGTTCATGTATTGGTAATATAATATATTTGTAATATATTATTTTTTTAATTATTGTTTTCAAGGAGAACAAGGATGCTCAGTGCGTATAATGCGCTGGGTTACTGGTTTCTATGCAAGTTAGGGAAAGGCAGTGGCAGATTTTAATTCTGTTAAAAATCAAGTGAGAACTTAATGGGATCTGGAGACCGTATTGGGGTCAATAAAAATTTATAGGTTTTCATAGTAAGCTTATTTAATATGGATGATTATAGGGTTACAGGTATTAGATAATCAGATACTTATTGAGATAAGTATTCGTTTTCTTATTATAATGAAGTACCTAACAATTTAAAAGATTAATCTTATATAATAAGATTTTAAGATGATTATATTGGAGTGCTATCGATGGGTAGTTTCTCCACATGTGTTTTTCATGTCATAATGTACATATCAGCAGATTTACTAGTTATAATCATATTATAGTTGTAAATATCATTGAATTCAATAAAAAAAAATAAAAGATGATTATTGGATAATAGGAGTAGAGAGAGGATTCCCTAAGCTGAGATGGAGCAGGGGCACTCAGAGCACTTACCAAAGGGAGCGAGGGAGGGCTATATCTCTATTAGGGCTGAGAGAGCCCACATAGCCAATTAGCCAGTTCCCTAACTATTTATATTTATTATCCCTTCCTTATATACCTAACCGTTTAGTCCATTCTCCTTTCCACCTTTCTAATTGGCCTCTGTCCTTGTCTCCTCCTTATCTAGTCCCTCTTCTGTCTTTTTCTCTCACTATTTTTTATTTCTTTTTTCTATTCAGGTCAGGCTATCCGGAGGTGAAAAAATAACTATTAAAATGAAATAATTAACGAGATCCAATTCCTTTTTGTAGCTCCTAATGACATGGGGACACTTAAAAGGACACCATATCTATATGAAACTCAAATGTTGAAGTAGTGTTTAGATTTTTCTCTAGTTGGACAGTTGTCTGAGTGAAAATATGTTGATTAGGGTAACGTGTTTTATTTATTTAATTTCTTTTTAAAATGTTCTCACTATAACACAAATTATAGTGCAATTGTATTAGTTAATTGTGAATGAGGACGCCCTGCTACCTTGACAGGGTTGATTGCAATCACAATCGATACAAATCAATTTTTTTGTATATTTCTTCTGTTCATTTATCTATTGTATTGCATTCTTATTTATTTTATAGAAACAGATTATTATATAACAGATTGTAATGTTGTATACAATCTAAAAGCTATACATCGATGTATATTTTTTTATTATTAAATATTTACAATACTTCAATACTTTTTTTTTATTACACATTTAAAATACAAATAATCATATATTTACTTTTATTTGCATGTATATTCAATTGCATTTTTATTTATTTCATATATCTCTCTTCCATTTAATCCCGCATACTTTTACATCCCAACAATTTATTTACTAAAATAAAAAATAAATAAAATAGTTGACAGCTAATAGTAATAATTATAAAATATTGAATTTGAACTATCCTCTACAGTCGGATTAAATGAAATTTTGGTTTACTACTTCACAATTTTAATAGTTAATACAATTTTAATAGTTTGTAACAATTATTTATGAGACTTTAAATATAATAAAATAAGGAGTGGGTTGAGCGTTAAGTTGCTGTGCCGAAGGCGCCGGGTTCAAATTCGGTTGTGGCAGATAATTTATTTAGTCTGTTAAAATCAGGGATGGATCCTGTGGGATCTGGAGATCCTCCTAGGACTCCCCCACAGTTTCAATAAAGCTTTGGAGGAAAAGTTGGCGGTTGAGCGTGATCTAGGACAAATCCCTTCCTTGGTACAGCCCTTGTACAGTCTGTTTTACGTACTGAACCCCAAACCCTTCATGGGTTGTAGTAGTGCTTATTTTATCATTATTTTTTTTAAACGATAAATCAACTTAAATTTGTCTGAGCCACATTACCCTATCCTATTCATAAGCAATTTTCGGGGATTATGATTGTTTCGGAGGGTGTAAAAATAACCTTTCTAGCGACCGAAATTATTCCCTCATTGTAAATACTGAGTAATAAATCACTGATTGAGAGAACCTAAAAACCTCAGTAATGTTAGAACCGACTGTATAACGCCCGCTAACCATAAGAACCTCCTTAACAAAGTTCATTCTGGCAGGGCATCCAATGACTATTGACGGTCGAATTTCATGGCCGGCCTTAGGAAGGAGGACTTAAAATAGAACGGAGGGAACAGTAATTTATTGTTTCTGGCAAAGGTAAATACTGAGGCCACGGCTGGGGAGGATTGGATCTTACCTGCCCGCATTGTGGGCCAGTTTTTTTTCGTAAGGGACAATGTGAGATACATGACTGTGTAACTTTCTACCAGCTCCAGCTGCCCTGGGCATTAACAGGAGCATCAAACGTTTCCAAAACCTCATTGTTGAATTTTCAAATCCATGTATATATATATATATATATATATATATATATATATATATATATATATATATATATATATATAAATATATAAATATATTATAAATATATATATATACATTATATAACTATATCCTGCAGTCCCAATGATAATAAAGTGGTTAAGTCTAATTTTTCCAAAATGAGGTTCTTGTATTTCGAATAGCGTAATCGTGTTATCATCGAAGTGAATCTAAGTGAGGCCTTGGTTTGAAATTGAAGTCTTTTTTATATTATAACTTCATTGTAAGCCAAAAACTAGGAGACTGATATGATTCCGTACAAGAAACCAATTTTGGAGAAAATTCTACTTAAACACTTATTCGTCGGGGCCGCAGATATAAACAAATGTAGCTTTAAATTAAGTAAATGAAAAAGGTGGTCATTTTTTCATTTAGAAAGAAGAATACATCATCACATAAGTTTCTTGACTTTAGAAATTGTAAGGATTATTCCGTATTGAAGCCAACTGTTGTGTAGGAAAGTGAGTAATCCAATATTTCGCTCAACCGCCATATACCCACTTTTTATAGGCTGTGGGAGCCACAGGATGATCGTCGACTATCTCAATCATGGGTCTACATATTAGCAGCTCAGTCAATTGAACTGGATAAAAATCAGCAATGCTTTCTAAAATCATAGAAAACAAACATTCTTTCTCGTACCTTCTCTATATCAATTCGCATAAATATGAATCCAATATATTTCTACTCGTTCCAGATTCTTTTTTGTTTCTTCGTTTGACTGAAGCCCCATCCTCTGGGTATGAGCTCCTGTGTTAAGTCAACATTTTTTGAATGGTTAACAACGTAATGTTTATACCTCATGCCTTCAATTTGCTTTATTCCCTAATATGCCTTCCACCAATCAGAATATATTGTTGTCCCAGGTCGAATTGCAGCTTTAATACCAGAAGTTCTACATGGGACAGACTACATTTATATTTTACTTCTACATTGTTAATAAAATTAAAGAATATGTAAAATCATTAAAATAATGATAACTTTTAAAGAGTATTTAAAACGAATAACATCAAAAAATTAAACGTTTATCAGTTTTACTACCGTAAAATTGAACTAAATCAGAAAAAATGAAATTAGTTCCTGAAGGAGAGAATGGTTATATTTTTCTGGGCACTTTTCTCCCTCTTCGGGTTCGGACCGAGGATAATCCAATCCTATTGGGTCGGGAAAAAAACGGAATGGTCCAAGGCAAGAGCTCCTCCGGTTTTATTGCCCTGTTAACAGAGCACTCAATGGAAAACATTCTAAATGCGTCTAACAAGGCGTCTAATTAAAGAAACATTTAACAAGTCCGGGAATTAAATCACCTACGGGTAGGCGGGACTGCCAGCCACCGAGGGATAGGCGGGGAATTTAATATGGTAACACGGTGGAAGTGTGGGCCCGACAACTGCTATACAATGGTGAAAAGGATACGGTTGAGAGATCTCAGTTGTTTAAATTTAGACTAGCAAGGAAGATCTGCGGTATCCTGTCTTGTTATATTTGGCAATAGGCCTTCTGTATTTATTAATATTATTATTATATTTTATATTATCATATGGGAGAGGGATAGCTTAACTTGCCATGCCGAAGGTCCCGGAATCAAATCTCATTGCGGCAGATAATTTATGTAATCCGTTAACAGATGGAGATGGGCTCTGCGTAATCTGGATACCAGCCTAGGGCTCACCCAGCGTCTATATAGGAGCTACCCTACATACCAGGAAGTTGAAAGAACGTTATCACTTTGAAAAAATGGTTGGTCAAATAATTTCACACTGAAAGGCACAAAAGATTGAACAGAAGACCTTGGCTTCGATTTGGAAAAAATAAATTGAGAAAAAGGCAGTTCTGTAGGACACCTGTAGAATTGTTAGAACTTAGATATTCTCTTGAATTTTGAATTCCGAGATGAGGAGTTGATTTTAGAGGAATCAGAGAGAAAAATAATAATAACAAAAGAATTAGCGACACCGAAGGCTCGATGCCGATACCAATAAAATCTCCCTTAACGGAATCCTTCGACACCTGGGATTACCTCTTGGATATTTAACTATCGGTTCAGTGATCGTTATATTTTTTAGAGTTCGTTAGTCAGTCCACCTAAATCTTAGCGATGTTATCACTTCTATTATAATAACCGGGTACAAACTCTGCACTTACGCATTGTGTGACCTTTATTAAAGTGAAACTTTTTTTCTATCGCACCAAAATTGTTCGTTCATCTATCTCATGTCACATTACATTACCTTCACGCATTACTTATTTCATATGAATATTTGATGAAGTATTTTAATTTTTATCCGTTTCATTCATTTTTTAAATTTCCTGATCCCTCTAAACGGTCCCTCCCCGTTATGTATTGTATAAAGTCAGCGATCTCGTGCCGGTTCGAGTAAAAATCGCCTTCAGCGGACTCAGCCCATTGTAACGCCTTAAAATACCGAAAGGTAACAGAAGGCGTTTGTTTATATAGAAGCATTTGCAGGTATTTATTTGTAAATTGTATATAAAATCTTAGAGGATGAGAAAAAAAAAATCCGGTTCATTCAATATATTTAATTTTATTTAGGCCTTCAGTCATCGTCACGAGCTGAAGTAAACTCTGAGCCGCCGGAAAAAAATATTAGACTGCCGACAGACGTCATGCCGAGTACTAGTAGGGGTCCAGCGTCGAGTGTTGGATTTAATACGTTTATCGTTCAAAGTAGCGAACCTGCATCCAAAAATATTGTTACAGAAAAAATTGTGCATCGAAAGCGACTAAATGCGGAAAGATGTCGCAGAGAGAAAATGCCGCAGATATCGTCCGAAATGCAAGTGGCTAAAGTCAGCAATTAAGGCACGAGTGGCAGTGATACGAGTACGAGTCGAGATACAAGCATTTACTTATTTTAGTTACCATAAAATGTTAATTACATTTATAAACAGTAAGACTCGAGGCGAAGATGAAGTTATTGATAGAATAATTGAAGTTGACGACGAATCAATGATTAAAATAAATATTGTTCTTACTTTTTAATATGCGTTTACCATCTAAATGATTCTATTAATTATGTATTCCGTAACTATGTCTACTATTGATTTCCCATTATCATTCCCATTTTCAATAATTAAGTTAAGATTAAAAACACAATTTTAGTACCCTGAATCGAATCATTTTCCAAAAATATTTAGCAAATCCCTACAAACCGAAAAAAAGTTTCACTTGCATCGTGGTTTCATAAAACCACACAACTTTTTCTCTCTCATGGCTCATCCTTTTTCGGAATGACTTCAACGCAGCACCTTATTTTCGAATACCTTAAGAAGTTGTCCACCCTTCCATAAAGCATATCTCGAAGGATTATGGTTATATAAATTCTAATTTTCATTTTTCGAGACAAAAGGAGCTAGCAAAATAAGGAAGAGACCAAATAATAAGAAATATTACCTACATTTATCCGCACTATTACCTTTTTTTATCTATAAGTAAATAATTGCTTGCATTAGAACGCCATTAAGCAGGTTAGCTATGTAATTACAGGGTTCACACGGTTTAGTCATACCTTAAATTTAAATTAGAAGTCACCCTGCTTAAGCATGTCAACTCGGAATTTCTTCGCCTCTGTAGTTTCAATGAAAGGCAGACAGGGCGAGGAGATGTGGTGTAGAAAGCATTAGGAATTCTTTTGACGCGGATATTCTTCTCGGTCTATTGAAAGCATGAGAGGAGAGCATTGAATCGTTCAGGCCACCGTAACCAGGGCTTATAGTTTGCCGGTGGTGGACCCTGTTGTCAATGGGGAGGTGTAAAATTGGAAACGGAAACCACAGGTAGTCGGGAGCACCTGCCGAACCTTAGGGGTCAGCAAAACCAACCCCAGAGACCTCGTGTTCCGGGGGAATGTATTTTCAAGGCGGTCATTGTCCCACTTTTTACCCCTGTTATCGAGTTTAGTTACGGAATATCTTCATTGAGGATGCTTCCTCAACATTAGGCTTGGTACTTCAGATCCGCCTTCTACACATCATAAAATTTTAGCACGGTTTCCTACTAAGTAAATGTGTATACTGAACAGTTCATCGTACACAGTTAATTTTAAGAAATTACCGAGTAATAAATGTAAAGAAAATTGAATATTTTGACAATTATTGAAAAAAAATTAATTATGACAGATGCTCCTGTTCTTACACAGAGCAATATCTAATCATGTATGTCTAAAACAATTTTTAATGGATTACTTATAAATAAGTTTATTAAACGAACAATATCCATTAGTAAAACATGAGAGTAAATACCAGATTCAATTATTGGATACGAAGCCTGTAAACAGTAAAATTCTAAGCGTTAATGGCTAAAAATGAAAATTGAAGTACGTCGGGATTGAGACGAATATGATTAGTTATAATGGTCGTATTTCTTTTTTCAATACTGAATAAAATACAGCATAATAACAACAGATTAAAGAGTAAATAAGAATAATAACCATAAAAATTTACCAGTTTCAACAAATCTACGAATACCACGGAGAGCTGGGTTCTAAGCCCGGCAGGTGGCCCTGGGATTTTTTAAGAGAAAATAAAACATCCTTGGTCATGCTCTATTTCGGAAGGTACGTAAAATGGAGGTCCCGTATCTTTGCAGCGTCAGGTACTCGGTAAGAATCCCCATCCTAATTATTGAGGGGTAGGCAAAATTTAGGAATCCCACCTTAGAATTGTCCGATTAGCCGTTGAATTGAAGTTGAATAAAATGGATTAGAAAAAATGGTTCCAGATCATATTTAGTCAGTTAGAACAATGGTTCTACAAACTAATTGCCAGTAATATTGAAAAAATAAAAACAAATTGGCTAAAATTAGCAAATTTCTGATCAATCATTATTTTTCTAACCCAATCTTGATTTTTTTCGCGACGGAAAAATCAAACGAAATTTCCGATTTTCAAGGAATTCAAGATAATTTTTAAAGAAACCTTAAATACATCTGATTACACAACAAACGATGCGAATGTAAACCGCACAAGCTAAGATTGGTAAATTACACATCCACAAAAATGTAATCAGTACTATAGACGGACAGTAATTCGATGATTTCATTCTAACGAACACCTGAACGGTTTTCTCGCACAACCAAAGGAACGCTAAGAGATGAAAAGAAGATTGATCGATCGAAGATGATTCGACATTCTGTCCTAATGAGGAACGTTAACCGAGACCATCTCATTATTAGCTGAACAAGAGATCAACCTCAACTGGTGTAAGAGCGCTGTCATAGCCAGGAGTAAAGTAAGGTGTAACATGAGTTGACAAATGTGAACTCAGGTACACAATAATTGTCGCTCTAAAACAAAATGACGTTGGTTTAGAAAGATTGAAGAAAGACAGGTAATAATACCTCTCTAAGAAAGGTAACTTGTTCCTTAATTGAATTGATCTTAATTAGGATCCTTATTTAGGTATTTAGTAATTGCAAGGGGATTAGACAAGCTGTTTTTTATCCGTTTCATTAAGTATTTTTATT
Source organism: Troilus luridus (assembly GCA_964056705.1). Lineage (NCBI taxonomy): Eukaryota > Metazoa > Arthropoda > Insecta > Hemiptera > Pentatomidae > Troilus > Troilus luridus. The sequence continues at coordinate 91,385,770 of OZ057415.1, read as the reverse complement.
AATTTATTATTACACATTTCTAATGCCAATCAGAATACATCAGCCAGTAACTATCGCATCTCTACATTTATAGAAGAAGTTACAAGATGACAGTTTCTGCAATAGAAGTTTCTGTGAACTCTGTTGCTGCAACAACCCTTACGGAGTAGACCTTATGGAATAGAGTAAGTAATAATATAATGAAATAAGTTAAAAAATGAGAAAACAGCTGAGTACTACGGAACGCTAACAAACGGATTAGCGAAAACAAATGGTTGCTACACTAGCTCCAACTCATTAAACGAAAGTAATTCACAGTTTTGCTCAGTACTGATCAGCCTATTTTCTGTTTTTTTTCTTCACTTATTTTCTGCCCTGATGACGCCTGGATTGGAGTAATATTGATAGCTTTCTTGTTCCCGTTTTTATCTGAGGCTCTGGATATGCGATTTGCATCTTAACTTCGTCTTCTTACACCTTTGGAGTCTTCTCGTGAGTGTTTAGTCCTTTGCTGTTCCTTCTTCTTCCTCCAGTACTCCAGTACTCATCTTCGCACTAAGTGTATTCTTGCTATCTTCAGACCATTTTGAGCCTGTTTTCTAATCGTTTATACTTTGGAATCCTTCCATTCAAAATCTTTCTTGACTTCTAGAATTCTAGAATTGGTCTCTTATCATTCAATCTACATTAATTACCAAAAAAAGATCAATCGCCTATTTTTCGAGATATATATCACTATTAATTCTCGATTTACAAAATTTTGTTGTTGGACATTGAGTATGGTATATAACTCTTCATGGTAATACTACATCCTTAATATCATATTTATAAGTATTATTAGTATCTACAGCCCTAGTGAATAACCGGTTAAGTCGAATTTTATCCAGAGAGAGTTAACTTTATTTAGGAAAGCGAAATCGTGCAATCTCGTAATTTTTGGCTTGGAATCGAATAGTTGTATTAGCAATATCTCTTTTTTAAGCTTATGCCTACGAAAAACACGCGATTCCGTTTCCTTAAGTACAAGAAACTTGTTCTGATGAAAATTTGACTTATATATATTTTCATAAATTAAATTTGTCACTATTTTTTTTAAAGAAATACATATTTTCATTCAGAAATTATTGTTACTGATCGATTGTTCAAACTTAATTAATACTACAATTTAATACAGTTACATAATGATTTATGTGGTGTTTACTACTTCACTACTTAGCGGAAGAACAACCGTGATCCGACATACCTCCCCCTTTGTTCCCCTCCTCCTACTGACAGACCTGCCCAAATTGAGACATAGAGAGTATAAGAAGACGTTAGAGAAGAAGCGGGCAGGGGATGATACAAAGAGAGAAGCATGGATAGGCTATTGGGTGAGCGAGAGGGAATGGTCCGGTACCTGGGGCGCGCCAGCTGGATAGAGCCGTTCCGGGAAGGTCTCTCTAGACTACCTGCTCTCTTCTCGCCGCTTCTCTCTAATTTATCTACCACCATCCACCGCAGCATCTCTCATCTCTGCCGAGCCATCGCCTTTCAGGTTAGCAACATTTCACTTTCCAAGGAACTGTCCCATCGGCGGCTCTTGATATGGTCCTGCATTCTACCTAGCGCCCTACAGGCTGCTAAAAACAGTTTCATATCGTTAACACTTTCGAAAACAGACCCTCTTAAAAAGATTTATGATAGTAAACTAGCCTTTTTAGACAATTACTTAAGCGGTATGCTCTTGAAATGGTTCTGATGATATTATCTGCTTGAATTTAATTAAAAAACCTGTACCCCTGCAATCCATGAAAGGTATTGCTTTCCAGTACAAAGAAGGAAGGACTCAATGGTTTCAAACTAATGTTGAAAAGGTTATATCAGGAGGTGATTTGGTCGAGTTCATGCTGTTGGTTTAGTTGGTTTTCCTCCGAATTAAGGGAACCCACTTTCTACTGGGACGTTCTCCAGAAGTCACTGGGTTGATCCACAGTCTTATAAAAGAATAAATGAAGCTTTCAATATTAAAAGCGGATAACTACTAACTTTCTTATTTTTCGCTTTATGCTCCTGAAACTTCAGGTTCCAAACCGGACTGAAACATTATAAGGCAGCAAAGTGCCATATTAGACAAAATTGCTTGAATAAACCAGCAAAAAATGTGAATAAATCTAGATCTGCTTTTGATCTCGAACGCCTGAATCTCAGCACTAACACCAGTTGAAATTCTTAAAGTTCAGACTCACTTTTGCTTATTTTTTGTAATCATTGACGGCACCCCCTGACCAATGCGATCTATTATTAATTTTATTTATAGTTCATAAATAATGTTATCCGTAAACACTTTAATATTCAATAGCATACAGATTATAAATATATTTATCTCCATTAATTTCATTTGCTATGCCTACCGAAAACACAGTATTTCGATACATTTTATCTAGTCGTATTTCCAATATTTCTGTGAGCAATTTTGAAAGGTCCTAGATGTACCATTCATTACATGATGATATCTCGTGATGACATTTACGGCAGTAGGTAATTCTTTCATATGATCCTGTACTGCGTTCAGTACATGGTAGAGACTGTACTGTTGTCATTGGACAACAGTAGTGCATAGAGGTGATTTGTCCTAAATCACGCCCAATCTGCAGATTCCCCCCCCCTTATTTTGGGTACCAATTTATAGAGGCTGGGTGACCCCCGGGAGTGTCCTAGTCCCGTAGGTTCCATCTCCGGGTGCTAACAGATTAAATAAAAGTTTTGCCAGCAGCGGGATTTGAGAGCGCTCTACCACTGAGCCGCTCCCCCTTTCATATGATGCTATTATGTTTTATTAATCAAATAAGGAATTTACAAATATTTTAATATTTAAAATTTTAGTATTTTAATCAAATTAATTAAATTTTAGACAAGTAGATACATTTATCAACAAATCTTTTCTACCAGGGTAAAATTATTTGGAGAATGTCTAGTATTAAGCTAAACTTTACTGATTATTGCACTTCCTCAAATATTCAGATACTCCACTATAGGATTTGGAAAGTTATTATTATTAATAAGATTGTTGTTGGTATTACCATCATTAACAGATAATGGATTTAATGACACCTGATTTTTTTGTCTACTTCGACAACACTTGTTAGTTTAGCCCCGCAGGGAGCAGCTGAGGTGTTCCAGCCCTTGAAAAAATAAACACCCTCGGTCGGATTTAAGGGCCTCCGGAGCTGGAGAGGCTAAGGGAAAAAATCCAAAGTCTTGCAAGTCACTCCAATGAGTGGTAATAACTGTCGAGGAGGCAGACATGCGAAAATAACAGGGTTCTAGCTTCTAGCATACCTTCCTTCCTTTCGTGTATTCCTCCGCCCGCCGTAGAGCGGGGCCCAGCGGTTTTAGTCTATTTATTCTCTCGATAGTTCTTGTATAAAGATATGTTACGGTCTTTGATATCTCGGTAAAGAACAATCAACATAAGAACTTTCATGATAATTTTTTTTGAAAATTTAATTAACATGAGAAGCTGTACCACTACAGCTCATAAACGGTCCTGTATACAGTACGTGGTGGACATTGTACGGTTTCCAAGTCAAGGACGTGATTTGTTCGCGGGATCACATCCAGGTTTTCCCCTATTATGGGTACACACTTTATAGAGGATGGATTATCCCGGCAACTTCAGCACAGCAGCTCAGCGATCCACCACTGATGGTGAAATTACTGAACCAACTGACTTGCAAAAATGCCACAAAGATACATATTACAGAAAGAAAGTATTTGGTCTAGTTAAAAACCTGTATTACAAAAATGTTTGAATGTCAAAAAAACTAAAATCAGATACTATAATACAGTAATTAAATCAATGTTAACATACGAAAGTGAACCAAGTAATTTGAATCGAAAACTAGAGCTGCGAGAAATTACGAAAACAAAGAAAGATTATTAAAACGATTTTAGGACCTCTACATATATGCAGTCAAGATGGTATAGGTTAAAAAAACAACATCGAAACAATAGTAAACACATCATACTCGAAATGGATATTTGAAAGAGGCGACTGAAGTTCTAGGGTCAACTAGATAAGTTACCTAAAAAGAGATACGGTTAACGTCTAGTGGAGTATGTGATTTCTCTTGACCCTGAGAAACAGGAGATTTGAGAGATTTCAAAAATAAAATTTATAATTGGAAATTTACTCCAGAGAAAGAGGAATTAAAACAAAACCGATCAAAGTGAACGGAAGAGAGAAGGAAGGACTTCGGGAAGGATCCAAAACGCAAAGATAAATAAACAATAGTATTAAATTATAATTAAATAGGATTTCCTTATTTGAATTTAATAGTTCTTTCTTACCTTTGCATGGACAGTCAAAGATACAACATATTGGTCCAGGATCCATGGTCCATTTTTGCACTTGATTAGTATCAAACTTAATCTTCGTGAATAGCTTCGTTTCGAAGAGACTCCCAACAATTTCCTGTGGGAAAATTCTCGATTGTGGTAGCTAACAGAGATAGCAAGGATAACATATGTCGATTTGATGATTCTCAAAAAATTATTACTAACTGGGTTTTGTTTTTGTTAAATCTCAAGATATATTATATCAAGATACATTATAACGAAGTCAAAAAAGAAGAAGTAAAAAAAAATCAGCTGGTAAGTAATCATTTTTGATGACCTTGTTATCGATCCATGTTGGAAGGAAGGGACTCTTTGATCAAACCATACATTCTATAGGACACATATTTTTTCAAATAATTTAGATAATTATCTTGAGATTTAACAAAAAAAATCCAGTTAGTCAAAAATTATTGAGAATCATCAAATCTACATATGTTATCCTTGCTACCTCTGTTAGCTACCACAATCGAGAATTTTCGCACAGGAAATTGTTGGGCGTCTCATAGCTTCAGGAAGATTCAGCTTGATACTAATCAAGTGCAAAAATGGACCATGGATCCTGGACTATATGATTAATTTTTATTAAGAAATTATCTACACGTTTTCTCAAACAAGCGTTCTATGTTCCTTAACTTTTTCAAGTTTATCAATTTTTCTTTGGATCAATAGATGTAATTCCACGCCTTTAAAATCCCGGGGGGGGGGTGTCCTGGACACATTCTTCTTTTTTTTTTATATAGTTAGCTCATCTTTCTGTGACACCATTCCTACTAAATCATAGAATGGGTACTCCATTTCGCTATAGACTAGAAGACACAATGATTTCTCCTGCGTCAGCCTAAATTGTAAAAAACGTGGAAGAAGAGGATCCTGAACAAAAGATGATGTAGAGATTTAGAGAGAGATATAGCATCAAGAGAATTTAATAGTGAAATATGAGGGTGTAGGGCGTTGACTTTTTGCCTGCCAGGACTCGCTCGCTGACAGATTTCCAACTTCACTAACAGAGTCCCGACTTTTTATATTTTGTCCCCTCTCACCGGTCCCTTATCTTAATTCCGTTTCCGTGTAGCTCAGATCTCTCTTAATATCACCATCTGGTCGAGTCATTAGTAATAAAAACAGAATTATAAAAAACACTAAAATATCATGGTGAAAATGTAAGGTAGGTACTGAATGAGAAGCCAAATAATATTCTATGAGGTGTCTAATAGATAATATACTATATATAATATTCTATGAGGTGAATGTAAGCTTTTTACCTTACGTTTAAGGCTCATCTTTGAGGTCATTATCAGATATGAGATAACTCAAACTTTACAGTGTAGAAATAAAACATATCTATGAAAACAAATGACGAACTTGCTCATTGCCATGAATACATCAGAAATTTTAAATGATCACCGTAAATGCTTCAGATAAACAACAGAAATAAATTATACTTTTTATGTTAGGGAATTTATCTGAAAAATGAATATAATAATTACCGATTGATTGTAAAAACCAACAGTTCGATTAATAATAATATGGCTAGAGAACCCGAATACTGTGATGCTAATACCACAAATCGCTTTTAACAAATCTATTATATATGCCTGAATCTTTACAAAACTATAAAAAAAAATATATAAAAAAAATAGGACCAATACGTTCCGTGAAATCTAGGGTTCAGTAAATGGTAGAGACTATATTTTTATTTTGAAGAGAAAAGATTTCCCCTTGCAGGGATTTGAACCCGGGTCGTCCGAGTCTCCGTGACAGCACTCTAACATTTGAGCTACCAGGGGAAATTGTACTATTTCTACGCCTACAGTTGTGCAGGGAAGTGATTAGGCCGAGAAAACTTTCAGCCATCAGATTTTTCCCAAAATTAAGGTTACAAATTTTATAGAGACTGGGTTATTAGGGAAGGCCTGCAGATTACTTAGGCCCTATCTAGGATTGATAATAATAATAATAATGATTTATTAATTACAGCTATATCACTATTTATCGCATTTATAGCAGGACAATTCAGTCATCTACGAACTTAGCTACCACGCTCTCGTGTTTTTTAATTAAAAAAAATATTTTAAAACAATATAACATTGTAAAAAAGGCACCTAACTCCAAACAGAAAGAGCTAGTGAGCCCCATCACTAGACCCCCCACTCCTACCATCTAATTAATCTCAAAAAATTCAATGCACAATCCTCTCTTAAAATGCACCTGGTGCAGTAAAAGAGATGCCATGTATCATATTAATATGTTATTGTCAAAAATTAATAAAAGCCAAGGGGCTAAGGGGGGGGGGATGCACCAATGTTTCATTTGATATTCTTTCGTTCGTTTTATAATTTTTTTGGAAAAGGTTGTATATAATTATGTATCGGAAAATATCGTGCTTGGGACCCTTCATTTAGTTCATTGTCATAACCGATAATGTAAAGAATGCAATAGTTTTAATGAAAAATTATTGTAAAGTAAGTATTAGTAAACAAGTATTATTAGTTTTAATCATAAAAAAATTAAATCATTTTCGTAACAGAAAGAACATTATCTTTACTTATTTTTCACATTTTATTTAATATTATAATTTAAATGTTTATTTCATAGTTCTTTAGAATAATTTAATTTAAAAGGTAATTTTATTTGTTTAGTGATTAGTGTAATGTATTGTAGTAAGTTTGAAAACATACGTTATAAAAGTGAAGAGAGAAAAACAAAAGAGAGTCGACCGGCTTTTGTTCGCTCCGGCGAGCCCGAGCTGACTTTGTTGGCACTTGCCTCTTGCTTGACATGCACATCGGATGCTCTATAGGATCCCAAAGTTGCATTTTGAAATTGAAGAGGATTTGTTATTAATTAGTTGTTTATAATTTAGTTAATATTTGTAACTTCATTTTCTAATTATAAAAACGTTTAAATTGTTCTTTTAATTTAATTAATTGGGGTTTTCATTATCAAAAGTATTAGTTGTTTAGTTGATTAAAGTGATTTATGTTATTAGTTCAATAAAAGGTTACAATCAAAATGACATACGAACTGGTATAATTTAATCAGAAATTTATTTTCCTTATCCCTTTCGGAGCTCTCATCGAAAGGTCCAATAACTATTTCGAGGTTGCTCAAACACTACTGCAGATAGAACTAGGTCCATAATAATAAAAATAACAGACCAACCCCTATTGTAATATTATATAACTGTTCATTTAATTGTAATACTCGTTGTGAAATTGCGTAACTGAAATTTACATGTACTCTCAACTTCAGTTTGATTATTTTTTTTCAATACACTGTAAGCAGGAAAACATCTAAAGAAAATGTGAAGTAAACATTTTTTTGTTTCGTTACCATTCAGCACAAAATTCGTATACCTCTCTGTATATCTGAGCTCCAAATCACTGACTCAACCACAAACAAATGTGGTCGGCAAAAAGAGCACACTACAGCATGTTTGAGCCACGTGCTCACAAATAGTCTTTTTCTTGCCATCGTACAACCACTAAGACAAGCCTGATAGATATGCCTCATTCATTCTCATTCTTATTTTTTTTAAATGGATAAAGAACTGATAGCATATATTGTTTTTCTTTACTTTACATGTACACATATATCGTAGATATAGAACCTACTAAAGTTGTAAAACATATTGTGATGTATCCTATGTAGATGAAGGATTCTTTAAACTCCTTTCTAATGAGATTAAATTTGTATAAATAATAGTCAATAAAAGTGCAAATAATAAGAATAACTCGTTTCGACGTTTAGTTTAATTCAATGAAGGCCTGATTTCATATATACTATTTTAATCGAAATATTACAAGTACAATGTATAGATTATCATGAACATCAGAGTTAATGTTATTTGTGACTACAAATGGAGTATTAAGAATTATTAAGAAATTTTGGATATTATATAGATTGGAATACGAAAAAAGTCATTAATTTTTTGTAAAACAAAACTCTATACCTTAAATGACCAGTTAATGTTGATTATTTTAATAGAATGTTGCATTTGGAGTGATTGCAAAGGTAAAAACCGTTGGAATTTACAAGTAGTCCATTTTTGTTTCAGTTTTTTTTTAAAGATTTCGTATAAATCATTGTAAAGGATCTATGTCGGTAGGAATAAGTTTGTCATTGCTAAAGGGATTGCAGACGCATACAGGGGTATTGAATACAGAGGTGATTTGTTGCTATTGATCACGTTTTAGATGAGTTTTTCAAAATTTCTCGGTATGCGCTTGCTGATAATGGGAGATCACAAGAAGACGGTTTTACCATCCTTGATCCAATAAATCCATCGATATAAAGGCCTTTTTAAAAATATTTATTTGCTGAAATTTACAACTGTATTATAATAGTACAAGTAAATTGAATGAAATTGAGTATAAAACGAAACTTATGGTGCTTAGGAAGACAACGCCTATAAACCCGCCGAAGCAATATGTTGTGGGACAGTATGCATTCCAATGCGTTTCTAGTTTTAAATATCTCGGCTCCATAGTAAATAATCGGGCAGACGAAGAAGAAGAAATTCAAAACCGCATAATGGGGGCTAACAAAGCATTTTTTGCCCTAAGAAGTTTACTCTGTAGTAAACTACTAAGTCGGGGCACCAAAATGTAGCTCTATAAAGCAATCATCCGAGCTGTACTGACCTATCTCTGTGCAATCTGGACCCTACGAAAGGTCCTGGCTGAAAAGATTGACAGGTTTGAAAGGAAAGTGTTGAGGCGCATCATGGGGCCTGTTAGGGAAAATGGTATATACCGTTTAAGAATGAACAAACAGATCTACGACTTATACGACGATCTCCGAGTTTCCCATTTCGTGCGAATTCAGTACTTCAAATGGCTGGGACACCTTGTCAGAATGGATGATGGGAGAGCAGCAAAGGAATTATATTATGGAACCCTGGACGGAGCCAGGTCACGTGGAAGACCGAAAGGAAGATGGAACGACGCAGTGGCTGAGGACTTGAGGATGATTGGAGTGTCCAGAGGACATGCTGCTGACCGAAATGAGTGGGAGAAGGCAGTGTAGAGGGCCAAGGGCAGCTTCAGGCGCCTGTTGAGCCGATAAATAATAAATTGAATGAAACGTAATAACATGAGATAAAGGCATATAGTGAAACTATCTTGTAGGTTCTACTCAAATAACAAATTGCACTCAAATTTCATACGCTTCTGAGGATTATCGGGAATTGAAGATAAGTTAGAAACTAGTGGGTTTGAGACGGGATAAAGTTTGTCATGAAAGGATTGATATTCGGTCCCAAATCAGCAACAAATGGTACACTAAGATGATTAAGAATGACTTTATTCGTAACACAGTAAGGAGCATTTAGGATTCTAGGAGGATTATATTCGAGAGGAATTCGATGAACTAATGGAGCTCAGAAGCTCTACACCGTCTTAGAGCGTTTGTCTAAGGGTTGAAGTAGCCAGAAATGGCAAGCAGTTTCGGACTAAAGGGCATAAGTAAAAACGAAATAAATAATGACTAAGAGCAACCGTTGGGAAATTTTCAAGATACTCAACTATTTCACAATTAGACTCTTCTTCTATAAAAGTGTTCTAAACGCCTTTATCTAATTGCATTCCTGGCAGGTTCTTCATACAGATGGGGAGGATTTAGGTGGCGGCAAAGAGATGATATTGGTCATTGGTCGCTCCGAGTCTTCTCCTTATAGGGACCTCTGCCACCTCACGAGAGACAATAAACCTCACCGATTGCTCTCAACCTTCATTTTATTACCCATAATGGGCAGGGAGCATTCTCTATTTTTAACTATATCACACTTCTTATGTTTCAGACTCATTTCATTCATTTTTTTTTTTTTTAATCGACAACTCTCCGCACTAATTAATACAAAGGCCGCAAGGTGTGAAAGAAGGAATATAAGGTCCTTGATCTTCTGGAGGAATAAAAAATATGAGAATATCTCACTTTCTTAAAGGTATGAGAATGGAAGAGTAATACATCAAGTCTGCAAGTATTACAGATTTATGTTGAATCTGATGAATTTCTAATAAATATTCTCCTTTATTTGTTTAAAACTTTAATCCCATTGATTAACTGTCCAGTTATTTTAAAATTAGATTGGATTTTTATTTAACTAAATTTTGGGAGTTGAAGATTTTTGTTTACATTATGCCAGAATAATATATTCCATGATCATTAAGTCGAATTTATTTTTATAAATGTTACGTTTAATCATGTTTCAAATTAATTTTGAATATATTGATTATCGATTAAACATAGAAACGTTTTTGAGCAGACCTAATAAAATTGGAGACAAACAAATTTATTAGATGATCATAATAAAAATATAAATATAAAGGAATTAGAAAATATATTTAAAGTCAACATTACAGGAGTTGTAGGTACAACATTGCAAGAATAGTAAAGGGACCATTGAAAAACATTTATAAAATATTTACACAAAACAGATTTGAACAATTAATTAGTTCAATAGAGCCTAAATGTTTCAAAAGAGGTTTTTTAACAATATTTATTTTGTTTTCTACTGAAAACCCTACGGGTCTTGAAAAGCTCTGCTTGTCTTGCCTCTATAGAATTTTACAGGGAACCTGACAGTTGAGATTAATCAAGGCCCAAATAATTAAATTACGAACTTTTCTGTTCTGATGGTCAATTTGAAATTCTCCTAAATTTGGAATGGGTGATCCCCTTGTTTTCGTTAACGTGGTAATTTTATTAAAGCTGCCGATTTCAGAATCAGATTTCAATGTTTATATATTTCTATTAGACTCTCGCCATTTCTAATGGTTTTTTTTGTGCCCCGGAAAGTTCCCCACCGTTTTTAAACTTTGTTACTTCACCAATTCGAGTATTGAAATCTCCTACTACAATATATTGTAATTTGCCGATATTTGTGCTATATGAATAATAAACAATTTATACATTTTTCCCCACCTAAATAAAACATGACTTGTCTTATCAACCAAGCTATTGCCGTTACCCTATCATCTATTATCCGAAATAGAACATGGTCTCCAGAGATTAAATAAAGCAATGCTAGTTTATCTGTAAGTAATTCTCACCTCATTTTATTAATTACTTAACATTTTTTTTTCCGGTGTAAATAAAAGTTGAATATATGGGAGAATGATGGATGTTGAGAAACCTAAAAAGCCTTCGGAAGGCAGGAATCCAAGTGTACGTTGAGTAATGAAGACATTTGGGAGCGGGTATCTTAAGAGCGATCAGCTAGCGGAGAAAGCCAACCACGCCTCCCGATTGTCTTAATCAATCGCTTCCTCTCATGAGAAAATTGTAAAACCATTCTCATTAGATATCCCTCTATACCATCTCAAGCTCAATATTTCCACACATTTTTTTAATTATTTACCACTTTCCATAACATTACATATGCTGAATATACCGTAAAAGGAAGGAGGAAAATAAACTTTATATCCACTGATAAGTTAATAACGAAATAAATATTATAATCTGGCTTAGGAAGGCTGACATACTGGTAGACAAGTCTCGATTCTTTTTTGTATTGGCCGGGTTCCAGTTTTTCGGGATGAATTCTTTATGACTTCATCCTTTCCGGGAGAGCGATAAACGGATAGAGCCATTCATTTTCGTACCAGTTGTTATCATTTAAAAATTATACTCAAAAGAAATCAGGACCCGATATTTTTTACAGCCCCCAATTCGGTTATATTTCTGTAACTTAGTATAGGTTCGTTAAAAAATCTACCTCTTTGACAGATTGGTAATCAGACTAAGTCACCTTGTAAGAAAAAAAACAGTACAACCCATGTCGAGGGTCTTAGGTTCAGTATGTGCTAGAAACTATACGGTTTCTATGACATAGAGACTGGGTGAGTCCCAGGAGAATCTCTAGATCCCATTGGGTCTTTCTGCAGCTGATATCAGATTGTATAAAATAATATTATTAAGTAAATATAAAGAAAACACAGGTTATTGATCAATCTAAATAAAAATCAACTGTAGAAAAATCACATGTAAGTTACATATACATTATTCAGGATATCAACTTTTACATGATGAATGAAGCTGAACCAGCCGATTAAAAAATGCCTCCTTTGTTTTCATGCTGAAATCTCTCATTAATTTTTCCTAAATATTGCACGATGAATTCATATCAACTTGGCCGATATATTCATGTCATAAAAAAAATTGTGTCATTTGTGAGTTGTCATAAGGTTACTTGAAATCGTTGAAAGTATAATTTTTTTAAGAAATTATATTAAAGTTTTTTTCCAGTATAATATAAGCCTTAGCGCCCAACACAGATTACAAACTTCCGTTCACGTTTTTTTTTTCAGTATACATGACATAAAAAAAAAATGGTCTATCGTACCATGCCTACTAAAACCATTAATCGAGAATTTCCTTCAATAATCATGTGTCTTTAGGCGCGGTTTTTCAATTGTATGGAATCCAAGGTTTCGAATTAATTCGGTTGTAGCGCATCCTATTTTTATCTCGAAATTATTAACTGTATGTTCTCAAAATATTTCATATAATGCTTTGAACATTACCTGGAGTACCTTCTTTTTGACACAAACTTATCTAGCACAAAAAGCTTTATTGCTTGTATCATCCTTAAGGTAAACAGCTTGTTGTAAGCCCTCAACAAACTATTTACGCAAGTGGAAAGACTTTGTTAACTACTTAATAGCGTAGAACATCCGCCTTTATAATGTAACAATTTAACGTCATATCAACCTTACGCAAACTATACTCAGATGGCGGTACGAATCGAGTAGATCCACGCAATTGGTTATGCTACTGGCACACTTGTTACTAATAAAATCGGCCTTATCCTTATTGTTTAATTAACATTCTGACCGACAGATCAGATCCATGATCCTTAAGGCATTCTCCAATGAGGAAAAAACGTGCAGGCAACCACCAATGAAAATCAAACTTTTGGAAGACATTTTCCTTAAAGGGATTTTTGTGGAGCCTGTATTTCCCAATACCCCCTAAGGAAAATAAGTATGTTTTTCCACCGATTAATATTTTGTATAGTGCCAACATTTATTTTTCCATATAACCGAGAAATCAGCCCAATATAGTTTCGTGCTGTTCTCAAAATGAGTCCTTACCTTCTTAATCATCTTTAATTGGATTCCAATTATAATTGTAAAGAAAATTTCTGGGCTTACGCTTTGAAGCCTTTAACACCCTGAAACATTAAATTTCATTTAATTCGATTGCTCGGGTTGTATCAGACTGTATGTATGACTCATCTTATCCGATCTTTTCAGTATTTTATTTAAGTGGATAATAGTTGACTGCATTATTCTAATAAAGGTATGTCATGGTCAGGGGATGCAGTCAATGATTACAAAATAAAAAAAATTGGCTTATTTTTTGTTCCAACGTTTCGGCCTAAGATGTAGGCCATCTTCAGGGGAGCGAGATGCAGAGGTGAAGAGTCAAACTTGTTCAGTTGAAGTTTGCCTCTTCACCTCTCCGCCTCGCAGTACTGAAGATGTTCTAATTCTTAGGCCGAAACGTTGGTACAATAAAAAAAGTCATTCTTATTTTGTGTAATCTTTGACTGCACCCTCTGACCATTTCATACCATTATTGCAGGATTTTAAAGCGTGTGCCATGTTTCACATTAATATCTATTTTTTCCCCTTCGTGTTGGCAAACTAGGGACCACGTATAATTTCAATTCCTCCACATCTGTTGTTTTCTTTTCCTTCAATATTCTCTCATATTTTTACCATGTCTCTTCTTTCATTCTTCCGACTATTTCTCACCTGTTCTTTTATAGCTTGCACCCTTGAATTCCAAGTCCAACACCATCCTTCTGAAGGCATCTCTCTGTGCAGCAGCGAGGCTTTCGTGTTGTGCAAGCCTAAATCTTTTTTAATTTCTCGGACCACCCTGTAGTTAATTTATTTTCCAAGAGGTACTTAAAGATCTGTTTTGAAAGCCTATTGTCATCCATTCTGTACAAATGTTAAACAAATTAGTCTTATTTTCCTTATCGTTTCTGTTAGTCTTTCTATTCTCACCATTGCTTCGTAATTTTCAGGTTTCTGTGCTTCTTTTAGGACCCAAAATCTTCCACATAATTCTTCTCTCCAATAACCCTAGTCTGTCCAACCTATAATTGAGTGCTAGGCAATATCTATTTTATTGGTTCTTACTACAGTATGAATATTCCGAGTTGACCAAGTGATAACCAGTTTTGAAACTGAGAGGTTTACTTGATCTTTGTTGATGATTGTACTCACCCGATACTATTTTACGAGCTTATTTCTTAAGAGACAGCCAAATCAGTTCAGCCCAATGCCCCCAAGTAAGTTGGTATCAACTGCTTCCTCAGGGTATCATCTTGATGGCATGGAATGGCAACCTTAGTTTTACTATACCATCACCTATTCTGTACGAATGAGTTTCATTAACACAGTTTACAAAGGGTCTATATTAATTAAGGCTGACAGCTGTTAAATTATTGGGGTGATGGTGCCACTACTTCTCTATGCCGAAATGATGTACCTATAAAGTATGTGTATATAAAGTCCAAAATATGTAAGTCTCTTTCTCTTTCTCTCCATATGAATGCTAAAGCTCACTATAAATCAAAGTGATCGTGAGTTTCAGCAGTTATTTGTCAAGAATTAGTCAACATTAATAGCCGGGATATGAACAAGAATATGACACCGAATACAAAGCTCATGAATCATAAGCGAACGAACTGCATTACTTCATTTATCCTACCCCGAGAAGACAAACCCTCCTTGTACAACTGCAAAGGATGTCTTGGACGGAGCTACGGCTATCCCTCATCGTAGCGGAGTACTAACGATTCCATGACCGCTATAACTTTCTCCAGCCAGCCCCTAACTAACTTGAATAATGAAGCAATTAAACAGAAAGACCAGCAATTATTTCTGGATTTACGACCCCCCCTAACGACAGCAATAATCTGACGTCTATGGACCTCTATATTTAAAAAGCGGACACTTTTGCAATCAGGGGTCCAGGCCATTGGCGAACTATTATTCCTAATTGCTGAGAAAATTAATTAGTTCTATCAGCATATGTTGTGATAAAATCAGTGAATGTTGGTTTTTGATGGTGTTCTTATTCCTGGCAACACAGGTTACCAAAAAAAAAATCAAACATTGTCCCCACTAGGTATCTTGTGATGGCTGCAAACATTTTTTTCCCGAATACATATGAATTTCCTCCAGTGTGTGGAGAAAACACTTGAAATTGTTCACTTTTATGTATACAGCAGGGGTTTTATTAGTAAAGTATTCGGAATTATTTTGATTCATATGGATTATCTTATAAATAATAAGATGTGATCTGATAAATCTTGATTAAATAATTCAATATTCCAATATTTTTAGTGAGGGAGGTTTGTAGAAGGATCTGATACAAAGGCTGTTCCCATCAGAAAATTACTGTATTCGTCAAAGCCTGTAATAATGGCTATAAATTCAAATAGCCTGAAAAAGTGCAAATGATAATATTAATGTTTTTGTTTGTATTTTATAAACGTTATTGATTTATTATTGTGGTTTTGGCAAAAAAGGACCTAGATCGTATGTAGGAAAAATATTATTTATAAAAAATTGTTTTAGATAAAAATATTTTTTTTCTAATTCAGAAAATTATTAAAAATTATTTAAACAATGCCCCCAAAATTGTAAATAAATGTGAAGAAGTAATAAATGCTTGCATCCGTAACTTCACAGAGAGACTGACTGATATTGTAATGCACTGAATTTAAATAAAAGTCTACATTTCTATTTCTATGAGGATCGGCTTCCAACGTCCAAACTGCAATCACAAAAAAATTGACCTATTTCATCTAAAACCTATTTCAGAAGTTTTATTATTTCCAAAAACTTATATTTAAAAAAAAATGGGTCTATTTAAATGTGGATCTAGAATTTTTTTTTTTTGCTTTTTTTTCCAGAACCACCTTTATTTTATGAAATTACAATTAGATTGTAGTAAGGCTTCTATATAAAGAAAAGCCTTCTGTTACCTTTCGGTATTTTAAGGCGTTACTCTAGAATGTTTAAGAAGATATGTTGTTTTAACCTTACGAAATAACTATATAAAAATGAATCTGTTTCCATAGCAACTTATCTACCAAATTAAGTATAGAAATTGACATCAGAATAACAGATAGATTAGTATGCAAGGTACATTCGCCTCATAGTAACTCCACCAATCTATTTTTCGTCTAAAGAAAATAAATAAAAAATGGCGAATATCAGAGATACGACTAATAGTCACGCATGGGGCTAAAACCTGTAACTTGCCTAAAGATAATAGTCGTAATGAAAGACTTTTTCAAATAAGCTATACCAAGGCTAAGATGGACAGAAATTTCGACAAGAATGGGGCTTAAAATGGTAGAGATTTTCCTTTCAGAGACTCAATTCAGAGAAAGGGAAAACCAAGAAGTAGGTGGGAGTGGAGGATGGACCGAATGACATGAAGGGTAAAGCGTAACAGAGAATCCACAATCCACGCTCACCACTAATTTTCATCATTCAGGATAATTACCGTCATAAATAGTATTTGTTAGTGAATATCATTTTGATTGACGCATTTATTAGCGTGTAATTAACAAAGGTTTGAATTTTAAGATGATTCTATAGCAATATAATCAAAAGGCTGACCCTGCGATGAAAATTCAAATGGGAATCTCAAAATAAATAAACTATATATTTATATTGGGAAAGAGAAAACCATTTTCCAGTCATTAAGTTTGATTAATCCTTATTGATCATTTGAGACGTTTCGACAACACTCTGTCATTTTTAATATTTTACATTTAGATTTCTGCATCAGTACCAATCATTTATATAACATTATAACAGTTATAAGTCTAAAAATCTGTGGAAAAATAATAACTATACTAAATTACGTAATTTAATAAATATAATAAAGTGTCCAAAATAACTAGTACTAACTTAAGTATAGATACCTCAAAGTCACATTAATTTAAAAAAAAGTTTTAATAATAAAATACAAGGGGATCATCTATCCTCCATGGTCAAAATAATATTACATTAAAACCAAACTTTGATCCTTAAAATACTATATCTCTTTTATGTGGTTTTGAATATTAATCAAAAAAATATATATATTAAATCATACTTCAGATTAAACATCTACAAAAAGAACACAAAAACTCTTTTTTTAAATTTATTTTTAATATTTCATTATATCCTTTAATTAAATTATTCCATGGAAATCTTTTTTTTATAAGATCTATTAGTAGGTAATAAGGTCAGGTTATTTTTCTCTATCTGATTTGTTTATAGAGCATTAGGTATCTTATGTTCTAATGGTTATTTAAATTTAAAATAATGGAAGAATATAATTTACTAATTTCTCCTTCCTCTTTTCTATCATTTACTGTATTCTGTAATTTATCATTTATGAACAAAGCTTCTAAAAATTTTCTTTTAATAGTGCTCTTCTCCCTATCTAAGATTTTTGGTTTATTAAAATTGAATGTGTGTAGTTCATTTTTACAATGTGCTGATGATGCTGTGGTCGTTTTAGCTTTAGGTTTGAGATTATTTTGGTGATGATAAATTCGGTTTTTTAAATGTGTAATTGTTTGTCCAATGTAAATCCTTTCACAGTTATCACAAGTAACTTCATATATTAAATATTTTTTTTCTAAAATTGGTGTCTTGTCTTTTTGGCTGTTTATTATGTTTTTGATTGAATTTCTTGTTTTAAGTGCTATCCCTATTTCTGGTATGTCGTAATTTTAGAAGCTTTGTTCATAAATGACAAATTAGAGAATACAGTAAATGATAGAAAAGAGGCAGGAGAAATTAGTAAATTATATTCTTCCATTATTTTAAATTTAAAAACCATTAGAATATAAGATGCCTCATGCTCTAGATAGAGTAAAATAACCTGACCCTATTGCCTACTAATAGATCTTATAAAATAAATTTTCCATGAAATAATTTAATTAAAGGATATAATGAAATATTTAAAATAAATTTAAAAAAAGAGTTTTTGCGTTCTTTTTGTAGATGTTTAATTTGAAGTATGATTTAATATATATATTTTTTTTAAATATTCAAAAGCACTTAAAAGAGATATAGTCTTTTAAGGATCAAAGTTTGGTTTTAATGTAATATTATTTTGACCATGGAGGATAGATGATTCCCTTATGTTCTATTATTAAATTTTTTAAAAAAATGAATGTGACTTTGAGGTATCTATACTTAAGTTATTACTAGTTATTTTGGACACTTTATTATATTTATTAAATTACGTAATTTAGAATAGTTATGATTAATTTTCCACACATTTTTAGACTTATAACTGTTATAAAGTTATATAAATGATTTGTACTGATGCAGAAAACTAAATGTAAAAGTTTGAAAATGACAGTGTTGTCGAAACGTCCCAAATGATCAATAAGGATTAAGGATATATAATGACTGGAAAATGGTTTTCTCTTTCCCAATATAAATTCCTAAAGAAATGAGTCCAGTATATAAGAAAATTTTTTATAAAAATAAACTATCTAGTGTTAGAGCGATGAGTTGCCTTGTTGAAAATCCCAGGTTAAAATCCTGCTATGTTAATCTGTTAACAACTGGAGATGGATCTTTTGGGTTCTGGAGACCTTAATGAGGTACACCCAGCCTATATAAAGAGAATACCCAAAATTGGGTGGAAACCTGGCACTTGAGTGTGATTTCGGACCTCAAATACCAAATAAATCACCTCCCTGCACAGCCGTTGTCCTAGAAACAGTACACTCTACCAGAAATGTTTTTTTTACTCGATCATTGCTACAAATCCAGAAATATAAACAAGCGTAAACAAAATATGAAGATTTTATTGCAAGAACAAATCACTTCTCCCAGGTCATGATGATTCAGGCGGTGGAATCCTCTTGCAAGTTCCTGCTTTGCACTCACACACTATTCCCGGTTCCGGATCTTCGTAGACGGGATTCATAGGATAGAGGAGAGCGGGCTCCAAGAAGGACCAGAGGGTCTTCGCCTCTCTCAGCTCCTTAGCGAAGCGCTCCTGGTCCGGAGTCATCTTCCTCGGCTTCACTTCGTAGCAGACCTGCTGGAGCCTGTAGTCCCTGCACTCCTTCTCCCATCCCGGAAGGTACATCAGGTTCCCAGTCAGCGCCCATGGAAGTGGCCGTGGCCTGCACAATCCGGGCTCAATACCAGCCTTCTTCAGTACCTCGCCGAGGCAGTACGCATGTTGGCACGGAGGCAATCGGATCAATTCCTTATCAACATCAGCTTTCTTTCCATTCGTTTTCTTGCTCTTTTTCTTAGTTTTTGGGCGTTTCTTACCTGATCCATTTTGACTTTCTCTTTTCTTCCCTTCCGATTTTCTTTTTGCTTCAGATTGTTCATCAGTCATCGCATCGGATTCGTTCTCTTTTTCTTCTTCCATGATTTTGGTATTGTGTGTTTTTATGAATCTTGAGACTTGTTAAAAATGCCACTAGAGATCTACATTCCTTTTGCGAGTACTGTCATATGGAAGCACAAAACACATGTTAAGCAATTTAATTCAAATAATAATAAATTAAAAAGTATAGAAGATTAAGAATTAATATCCGCGTAGAATTATACATCTTTACCAAAGAAACTTTTATCAAAACACATTCAAACTTCCACAGTATATCGATTGAAAATTTAAGGGCATGTTACTAGACCCTCACCACAAGACATACCACATAGAATTCTTGCTTACATACGGAAAGTCAAGTTAACAATGGATTAGCCAATTTAAAATAAATATACAAAACATGAAAATAGAACGAAGATGTGCCTAGACCAACATTTTTAGGGAACAAGGTATAGAAGTGGTTAGTAATGTTAGAGATGGTATCATTAAGGAAACCAGGAACAAAATAGATAGGGGAGAGAAAAATAATACATAGAGGAAATATGAAGGAAGTGTGGAAGAAGCAACGTCAGCATACTTTGTTTGCGCTATCCTCCTGGGTCCATTCACAATAAATACATAATTTATATATTAAACTATATAATGCGGCTACCGATTATTAACTAAAAGCATTTAATTATCTTAAGTGTTTATATTAATATAAGTGTTTGTAGCTAATGTAATGATATTGAATAGTTATTAGTTGCCTATATAAATAAGAGAACAGAATAATCGCTTAATCAGTGAAACTATTTATTGGAAATCGAAGTTTCGACCCACGTAGCAGATCTTCTTCAGGGCTTAGTAGTAACACGTATGGGAGGCAAATTAAGTATCTCACTGCTAACTGTCCATTATTTCTAAATCGATTCTAATATAAGAATTATTTGTTCTGACACGCAAGACCATAAAAAAAACAACAGCTTGTCCCTCAAAGTATAATATTATTGATAACTATCACTGTATCTAGAAAAACTTCATCAGATTTTGATTGTATTGTATAGGTAATAAATATAAATTATGTTAAGTCCTAAAACCGTACAGTAAAAAATATTCGATTAATGAGTAATTGATATATAAACTGCAGAGTATCCAGAAATTTTCAATGAAAATTTCTGAATTAAGACTACTAATAAGCATTAGTTGCCTGTAAATTCTGAAAATTATCAATAAATCTTTCGCGAGGGGCCTGAATTTTATTGTAGACGTGATGCCTACTGGAGCACTGCCCATTATTGCCATATCGATTCTAACATCGCAATGATTCAGAGGAGTGTAGGATAAAAAAGGAACTAGACAAGTGACAGGTCAAGTACAGAATAAAATGTGGCGCCGTTGACAAGGAAGTGAAGGGTGATAAATCAGACTTTGCATCGAGATCTGGTCCGAGATAGGCCCTCGGGTGAGGAGGCTGGCCCCAACCGTTTGCGGCTAGGTGTCAACAACTAAATTGCAACTCTAATATTATTCTTCACTTTTCTCATTTTATTTAATTCATACCTTGAAGGTGTGCTACAATCGCGCAATATCTTGTTTCAATTAATACTGAAACTCGCCTTGAGGCAGAACTATGCTTATCTAAATTAATTAAAACTTCAGAAAGGATATGGAAGTTGAAAGAATGGACATGAAAGGAAATGGAAGTTTGCTTGTTCAATGTATTATTAGGATTCTTTCAACAGCAAGTATCTCCAGCAAAGTCCTATCAGTCAATGGATGCTATATATATCTATCCTATTCTGGTCTGTTATCCTATCGTCCACTGATTTCTATAGTTTATTTTGTTATGATTTCATATACCTATTTATTTTTAATATTGATGAAAATATATTGTATTATGTCCCTTCTATCTCGATCTGTTTCTAACGGCTGTATGGTCCATTGCCTTCTCAACAATTCTCCAAACAGAGCCATATTCGCCAACCCTTCTCCACCTCTCTCCATCGTTTCGCTAAGTCCCAGCCATGTGACAGGATGAGTAACAAAATAATCTATTGGTTCAGGATTCCGTATTTCGTTTTAAATATTACTTGAATCATCTGATTAAATTTAAGATGAGAATAATTGTAAACAGATGACTGAGGTCAAGTCAACTGAGGTACATAAATCCTCGACTCTCTAGAGTAGATGTGCCAATTGAATCATTAATTCGCATACCCACCAAGTTAGAAAGAGGAGAATTGTTTGCATCAATTGATTGAATGACGGCACGTGATTTAAAAACTGTTAAAAACGTTAGGACTCAGAAGAGCTACGTTCAGAAGAGACGGGAAGGAGGAAGAAGGACAGAACCCGAGGAGCCAGGATGCTGGGCCTAATAAAACAGTCGTTAGGGCCGAAAGCCATAAAAGTAATGAAGGCCCAATGAAGCCCTTATTGCAGGCAGCGGCATTACCTAACTTTTTCTTCTTCTCCATTCATCCAGAATGTCGGTACCTGAGCTGTAAGGTAGCCGGCTAGGTATGAGTGGACTGAAACAGGCATCAGATGTAGTTGAGGGAACTCATCGATCAGTCACTTAACTCGATCCTACGCCCAAGGACGCGAGTTCGCAGCCCGGTAAGTTTCCCTAGGATTTTTCAAAGGGAGTAGTATAAGACTATACCGTCCTTTGGAATGGACGTAAAATAGGAATCCCGAGCCTGCACCATGTCTGGTAGTAATGATACTTATCCTAAATAAACAAGGGTAGGCAAAATTTAGGATGACTACTGTAGTTTCGTCCGATTAACCATAGCGGCATTATGTGAGGTTAACTAAACAAACATAAACAGTTCACTCGTTGGCTTTGAATGAAATTGAGATGGCAAGTTGATGTATCCTTAATGGCCAATGAGCAAAGCGAAAGGTAACAGTGAAGGTTGCAAGATAATTTCGAACACACATCCTCACCTTCTTTATTTTTTTTTTATCCAATTAGCTTTCTCTCAAAAGTCTTGACATTTTCTGAAGTGGCAGTGACACGTCTCATATTTCGTAGAATCGAATTGTGGTTGCATAAAAGATCGTTCGAATATTAATTAAATTCGTCATATTTTAGAGATTCTTATACGTAATAAATGAGGTGTTCAGAATCAAGTGGAGATTTCAAATCTTCAAAAATTTCAAATCATGACTTTTTAAATAGTCCGCAGGGACTAGTCTATGTGCCAGGCTTGAGGAGATTAACGAACCCCCGGACTCCCGAATTCAGTACACGGCTACACACACTACACTCGAGAATTATTCTGACATAAGGTCACGTACAGTACAGACCTTAGGGCCACCTTCCGTGGGAAGACCTAAGTTTGGAGGGTACAATCAAACAACTAGTTGTCCCGAGGATACGGGGCCTTTCTTGCTGGGCCAATCATCTGTAAGAAAATACATTTGATTCAGAGAAACTCAGCGAATAGCCTACGGTCACCTGTGGTCTAGTGGTTAGTGTAACAAACTACTAAGCCCAAGATCGCGGGTTCGTAGCCCGGCAGGTGACCCTAGGATTTTTTTATGGGAGAAAAAAATCCTTAGTTACGCCGTCCTTCGGAAGGGACGTTAAACGGGGGTCCCGAACCTGTACGATGTCAGGTACTCGTTAAAAATCCCTATCCTGATAAAACTTGGATAGGCAAAATTTAGAGCTCCCACTGTAGCATCGTCCGATTAGCCACAGCAGCATAAAGTGACGTTAAATGAACGAACAAACAAACAGCGAATAGCCTCCAAATGGCTAAACGCTCCCCTGCGCTGAGGCACTGAAGAGTGTTGCGAAAGAAGAAGAAGAAGAAGACTTTTTAGATATTCCGCGTCTGTTTAAGGACACCAACAATCCCGCCGTATTTCTCATGGTTGTCGTCCGGTTATGTACCTGATTTGTCGTGAGCATAAACCACTGCTTGAGTAAATGAGTGAAAAAGGCAAGTAATATAATAATCAATGTTTTTGGAAAGTTGGCTCTTTAAATGCTCGTTTCATACGGCATGTTTGAGAAATGAATAAGGAACCTCTGCCGCTGCTCAGCTTCAGGAGAAGGCGTAGCTTTCACCGATGCTTCTCCCTCATTCGTTTTGAAATATTCACATAACACGACCATCAAACTTCTGGGAGTATTAAAGGCTTTAACCATTATTACATTTTTCTAAACAGTAGATGTTGAACTAAATAGAAGTTAAGTACTGCTATTAGGACGTACTCGTGGTAACATACTAACCGTCCTCACTGTTACTTAGCAAGTCAGGACCACTCTCCTACCCAATTAACTGAGAGCAATCTGCTCGTAGCAATTTCATGGAACCCAGTGGTGGAAGGTCCGGGCTACCTGAAGTGTTGCCCGAATCGGTGGAAAGGGAAGGCATCAACTAGCCACAACAAAAGACAAATCACCTGGGCTGGGGCCGAATACGCTCGCCTCATCCATCAGCCGCCTCCGTTCCGGCTAAATTAATACTGTTTTTCTTCTAAGATGATTTATGCTCCTTAATTAAGGGAGCCCCTTTGAAACAACACTATTAGCCAGCCCTCGCTACAATCAATATCACACCAACATTTATCCTCCGAGGAAAAGATCAATAAGATATACGGGTCTTATCGCATTAATTGAATCCTTCTCTCGGACCATCGTTATTAATAAACCGACAATTTAGCATCGAATATTATCGTAAGCTTTATCAACGTCTTAAAAAACAACAACAACAAACGAATCATTATATTGACAATGCCTATAAATCGATATAAATTGAAATCGCAAAAGAATGTCTGTAACCAAATCCGAAAATGCGATCTACCTCACCAAAATGTGTGGTCATAATTTATGGAATTGGTCTTACAAGGTAATTAATAAATGGATATCTGCACACAACAAAGGAACTTTCGACAAAGCAACTCAGCGTTCTACCACTGAACCCCCCCCCCCCCCCATCTCCCCATTAAAATCTCGGATGATACCAAAACAGAAGAGGGAAAAAATGTTTCCAGTTTTTTAAACTATGATTCTTGAATGTTGTATTCTATTTAAAAAAAATTAGAATAATAATGATAATGTTTTGCGAAAGCAAAGGCCCGATGGAAGTACCACTTACTTAGAATCCTCCATCCACCACTTAAACCCAAATCCATTACCTCACTCGCAACGTAATCCTGCCTCCTTACGCCATTGTTCACTCGTCGTTCGTTCACTAATCTTCTAACGGCTTACTTAGTTCTTAGGAATTAGTTTGTTACAAAACCTAAAAGCTTTACAAGCCTACTTCAACCTATCTGGCGCTATAGCTTTACCAGATGCATGCTCGGCATTTCGCCAGATGCATTTAATAAAAGAATTTCAATTGAAGATAAAAGAAAGAAAGATCTTGAGGAAAATTGTTCGCACAATCAAAGACCGTTTGAAAAAAGAAGACGGCATTACCAGTGAACTGTATGCTCATGTTAAAAAAAACTGCATGTTATGAGGAAAAGGAAAATTTCATTTTCCTATTAATTCTTGCCTATTAAAAAGGAAAGAAGTTGAATCTGTTTCGAAGATATGCAAGAGATGGAGATTACAGGTAAAGATATTCAAGAATACAACCGTCTCAGGAAGGAAATAATCACCACCAGGGTTAATAGGAAAATCCTAAGCTGGTGATGGGAAAGAAATGGATGAAGGAAAAAACTAGAAACACTTGGCAACGTATGAAGGGACACAATGGGCAGAGATCAAGGCTAAGAAAGGAAGGTTGAAATGGCGTGGTCCTTAGCAAGCCAATATTGAAAAAAAATTCAAACGGTGAGCCTAATGATTATCACCACATATTTGTTGTAAGTAGTCCCTTATATTTTGGCAATGATTTTGTCAAAAACAGAGACGCAGTACTGTAAGTATTGGTAATGGTAATCCAAATATATCTACGGAATAAAAGTTTTGGAGTATCTAATTCTATTTCCATTGAGCACAAAAATGTTTTGGTACTTATAAAAACAAATAATCTCTCGAACTACAGCAACATTTAATGATAGCTAACATTGATATAACGGTTTAAGTTTGCAAAAAATACGTTCATTTATCAATTATCACCGGGCTACACGTGATTTACGAAACAAACGTCTAACCTACAACCCGATACTAAGACCTATTTGGACATACGGAGCAGAAGTTTGGGGTTTAGCAAAACACTTTCATATACACAAGATACAAATAACCCAATCTAATAATAAATTCTAAGAAAAATTGTTAATTCTCCTTGGTTTGTTTCGAATTACAAAAAACACAACGACATTCCTCTATGTAAAATCATATATTCACAGCAAAAACGCAACATTCCAATTGTCGACACGGCACCGAAATCCTCTTACACCTTCCTATTCCTTCTTCCTGTTACCTGGACTTCTTATGAAAATATTAAAAAGACATTGCCCTAGAGGCCTGCTCAGAGACCATTAATTAGTTCGAAAATTCCATATTCCTGTAAATCGAGGAGGAAAAAATGTAGCATTGACATCATCTTTGCTGGATGCGATAAAACACAGATGCCAATGTAACATGGAAAATCCATGTTTTCGACATCATTCTGCTTATGGGTTGTTCATCTTTAAAAAGGCTGTAAAACTGAAATACAGGGTAGTGAAATTTCTGGAAAAACAGGTTAAAAAATGTGTAAAATAATAAAGAAAAACATATGAAAAGTTTTGCTCCAAGACAATCACTTTATAATAATAGTACAATTTAAAGGAAATAATACCGATTATCACACTCAAGGGCAATAGCTATTACAGATATAAATATCGAGGCAAATGATTTTAATACTCATTGTATCAACAAATCAAGACAATGCTCTCATTCGTGTCATGTATTACTAATGGTGACAACTATAGAGCGATAAAGCGATAACGTGAGGTTTCTAATGTGAAAGGGAAACTACAACGCCTTACAGTAGACTAGTACATTAAGTAATCGGATAACCAATGTACGTATAACTGCCTTTCACAAATAAACAAATATGTAATTTGAGAAATTATCAATAAATATACCTCAATATTTATTGAAAAGACAAGAAGATTACAACACATTAATTTATTTATATATATTTACAACTGTATTACAATAATACATCAAGTAAATAGGCTATGTGATACATAATGACATGAGTTAATGGCAAGTAGAGAAACTACCCACTGGTAGTGCTCAAATCACTAGTTCAACTAAGAATGTCACGTGGCCATCTTCTTTTCAGACGCCTCGGAGGATTATCGGGAATTGAAGAGGAAGCTAGGTTTGAAACTAGAGGGTTTGAGTGGAAATAAGGTTTTTTATGAAAGGATAGATAGCGGGTTCGGGCCAAATCAGCAACAAATGGGACATTAAGGAGATTATGGATGACTTTATTCTTAACAAAATAAGGAGCGTTGAGGATTTTACGAAGGATTTTGGATTATAGGGATTGGAGAGGAATTCGATGGCTTAGTGGAGCCCCAAAGCTCTACTCCGCAAGTTCAAATAGGTCGTATGATGGTCATGTAGATGAGTCTTTTGTAGTTAATTGGGAGGTTAAGGCGCTTGTCTAGTAAGTGTTGAAGTAGCCTGAAACTTCGAGCGGTTTCTTGTCTTTTCAGTCTCGTATGAGGATTCCAGGTTAATTGTTTGTCGAGATGCTACCCTAAGTATCGGATCTGTTCTACAGGCACCCAGTGGGATATTATTAAAGGATACTGAAGGGCAGGAAGTCATTGGTTTACGACGTAAGGTCAAAGTGATTTGATGCGATTTTTGAGAATTTATTTTAATTCTCCAGTTTTGACACCATTCTTCAAGATCAGTGATATGGGATTGGAGGCTTTGGGATGCAATAACTGGATTGGTGTTGAATGATAATACACATGTATCATCAGCATACGTGGTAAGTATAGTATTAGGATGAGTTATTGGGATGTCAACTGTATAAACTGTATAAAGGATTGGGCCAAGGATACTACCTTGAGGAATACAACAAATTTATGTCTTAAGAGTTCGGGTATTAAAAGTGATTGAAAGAACGGAACTCATATGAGCCCAAAATAATTTTTAATGAATTTAGAAAAAGGCCAGTAACATGCGTGTTATACAGCTAGATCTTCTTTTTAATTAATTTTGTCTGTTTAAAATATTATTAATTTTTTAAAAATAAATTTGTAGCGATGTTAATAAGGATAACAGATTAAATAACAGCAATTACGTACCCGACATTATTTTACCCGACGAGGTAACATATATTTATACCAAAAATATAATGGAAGAAAAAAAAATTGAATTCCCATTATCACAAGAGTTCAATTAACACTTTTCCCTACAACATAATTCCAAATCATGCTAAACATTTAAATTTTTTTAATTTATTGAATATGAATTAAGAAAATTTTGTAGAATTAAATCGGATGTGTGATACGATCCTATTTATATATTTTGTATAAAATATATTAAAAAACCGACTCGTCTTAGCTAGAGGCGTCTGTGATTTGAAATCTATCGTAGCATCTTCCGAATAGAAATAATATAATCAAGCAGCTCTTCTGCCACACAGTGGAACGAATCAACGCATTTGTTGGACATTGGACCAATTCTTAAATAACTAAATTTGTCCTTCATTTTGATCTTAAATTATACTTTATACTTCTTCTCAACAAAATCCATAGATAAATTAATTGTGAAATTAAATCTTATATGAAAAATTCTGAATTGAAATATAAATTTTTCTAAAAACTCATTTTTTTAAAGCAATCCACTGTTTGAGGTAATGCACTAAATTAATCGTGCACCTACAGGAAAAAAACTCATCCATAATAAAATATTTTAGGCAAATAAAACTTGGGATTATTTCAAACGTCTGGGATTTTTCGGTGAAAATTGGGGGTAAAACTAAAATAATCAATTGCGAAAATCGCTCAAAATCGCCCAAAAAACTACCTTCACAGTAAATAACTAGAATGTTTGAAGTTTTTTTTGCATTAGTCGGATTCTACTACTAGGTGCTATTTTCCGAGAAAATGATTTTTTTCTTTTTTTTCTTTTCCGGGCCTTGAGTATTAATTTAAAATAATTTCTGTTGATATTGGCGTCTACTTTTCTTTTGTTTACCAATGTTTGTTTACATTCATTTATCCGAATCCTTATCTAGCATAATAGTATTAACAATGAAACTTAGTTTGTGTGTGGTATTTGAAAGACATATGTGTAATGGCGCACATAGGTGCAATAGTCCCTACAACAAATCGTCAAGTTTTTAAATTTTTATTTATTTATTTTTTAAATTTTTATTTCGTTATTTAAATAAAACAATTTTATATAGGCACCTACATTTATTATAATTTTGATGTATCAATTATACCTAGTGTATTAACTAACAAAAGTAATTATCAATTATTATATTCATTTTGTTTAATAATTAAATTATTTGGTTTGTTACTTTTTCCTTTGTATAACTTTATTTAATACCTATGTATCTGTCTTACCATAGAATACTGTATTGTACCTATTCTAGTAGTATATAGGTACAATGTTAGATAATAAATTATCGAACATCGAAATATCAAATCTAGAATTTTTACACGTTTCCACTAAAATGTTTGATCCTGTTTATCATATAATTAAATAGTCCATTCAAAAAGCTTTAAACCCGTAGCAATAGCCTTATTCTAGGAGAACCAGAAGCGGAGATATTAATGAATGTCCAGTCCTCCCTAACGCTCGTTCCACTGTGTGCCATAGTAATGCAAAATTACAAATTCATCTGTCCAATAAAACCGTACATTGCATTTTTCCATATCACTTATAGCTTATTGTTTATGGTCTAAAAAAAAAATTATTTTACATCATCGTTACTATTTTCTAGTTATCTCAATCGTTCGTGGGAAGAGCCTTGCGGTTTCCATCAGTAAGATACTTCAGGCCTCCTCCGAGATCGGTGGAACTTGTTCTAGACGAGATGGATATCTGTGAGGGCCGTAAAAGTGAGGATTACCTGAGGAATTTCCCGGTATCTAGAGAGTATCTTGGAAGGTGGCATGAGGCCGGCCTCCTCAATCCACCTGCTAACATATTCTAGCAGCTAGAGCCGAGGTATTTTTATAGCAGTCCTCAACAGCAGTGAAATACCGCCTCTAACTCAGTTCCTCAATTATCTCTCCAGTAATTTACAGATATACCAGCATTATATTTTTTTTTCATTTTTTCTGAATCAGTGTAGGTTTTAAGTAATTAACACTTCAATCAATTAAGACTTTATTTTATTCTATTTAATTATTGGAATTTATATCTGTATTATGATAATAAAACAAGTAAATACAACGAATGGTACGGCATGAGATTAAAGCAAGTAGAGAAACTATCCACTGCCAGTACTCAAATAACAAATTCAACTTAAAAGGTCATCAGGTCATTTTCTTTTAAGATTATCGGGTGGATTATTGGGAATTGGAGAGGCAGCTAGGTTTGAAACTAGTGGTTTTTAATATCAATGAAGTTTGACACGAACGGATCAGATCCGAGCCAAATTAGCAACAAATTGGACATTGAGGTCATAATGAATAAAATTGTTCGTAACAAAGTAAGGACTCAAAGCTCCTTTATAAGAAGGATTTTTTATTGTAAGAATTGGATATGTGAGAAATCCCATGACTTGGTGTAGCCCCAAAGCCCTACCCCTAAGTACAAATAGGTCTTATAATTGTCATGTATATGAGTATTTTATAGTCAATTGGGATCTTAGAGCCCTAGTAATGTTCAAATTAAAATGGAGTATTGAAAATTAGTACGTGAATTTCGATGTTAAGGAAGTACTACTCGCATATGCCCCTCACGAGAATTTAATGTTTTACAAAAATAACCATATCTATGAAAAAAAATGACGACTTTGCGAATAAATGCGTAGAAAAATAGTCCTGAATACATACCATTAATTTTAATTTATCCCCGTCAATGGTTCAAATTAACAATAGAAAGGCATTCGATTCTTGTGTTAGAAAATCTATCTTAAAAATAAATACCAAATAAATATAAAAACGAACAGTTCAAGTTCTACCATTTGAACTTGAACTCATCGACTCAGCACTTAATAAAGCTCGAAGATTAATCCACTGCAAAGCACCACAACATTGCATGCTGTTCATAAACGATTATCATTTTTCCGAAAATATTAAGATGTTCCTCCTTCTAAGCTAGCTTCGGCGTTCGACAGGAATACAGAGATGTAAGAATAATAGTTTTGAGAATTCTATTTTTTAAGTTTCAGGACATAAGACGCGAGGTGAAAAATATCATGATAGTTAAGTGCCAAGGATGGATGTACATGTTCAACACCGGATATTAAAAAATACTCAAGTGGTCCATTTTGTACTTAAGCATTCCTGGTGAAAGGCTGACAGCTTTCCAGGAATTGTGTATGTTCCATTATCCATTTACTGAAATGCTTTTTGTGTTAACTTTTATAATCATTATTCTATTTAAAACTGATAAAGATATGGACCATAAAGGAAGGCTTACGGGGTATCAAACTAATGACTTGATCGGGTTTCAGGCGATAACTAAATGGAAGAAGATGGTTGGTCTTTAGAGGAGTATTTATTTTTTATTTTTATAACTCTTTTAGAATTATGGCGGGTCAGAATCCTGCCCAATTAGGCCCGTTTTACGGCCTCGCCGCAGCTCACCACATCCACCTTTTTATGCCTATCAATCCAACACATTCGGAAATAATTCAAAATTCCCCCAAGCAATTTGTGTAGCGCTCCTTTAGACCTTTTCTCTTCGCCGCTCGAGATAATCTAACAGCCTCATTAGCATCCAACTTCTTTTCACTTAATGTTTTATTTATACTCGTACCCTTTCGAAAAATTTAAAAACACTTCCCTCGTCCAAATTAAAGCTGTTTGTTTAAATTAAACTGATGACATATACCTTTTTTTTATTATTATTTAAAATTTAATTGGGAAGTCATAAAAGTTGAGCTCACGATTTTCAGAAAGTAATCGACGAGAAAAAACGTCACAGAAATAAACAGACACCTTTTTAGTATGGATAATCTTACTCTATCGAAAAATTTAATTTAAAAATTATAAATGTATTATGCATGTAATATTTTTTAAAATGTAATACAGAAAAAACTAAAAAAAAAACTGTATCTACCACTATAACACAGGAAAGGTCTTGGGTTCGGTGCATAGTAGATAGTTTTCTACTATTCTACAATCACACTGAACCGCAAGGTTGTTATAACAGTAACAATAGAGACTGAGTTGGCCCTAGAAGGGTCTGAAAATACTACGGGGTCAATCCGTAATTGAACAATTCATCAGCCACAACCGGATTAACTCAATCCACTGAGCTATACCGCCATGTGTATTTCAAATTATATTTTATTCTAATTAATGCAATTAAAAATTATTATCATGAAATCATTGTCAAGAAATCTTAAATAAATTAATAATAATAAAAATGAAAGTGATGTGGAATACGAGGAAATACAGAAATAACAGTTGAAACAACGGCTCAGTCGTAAAAAATAATAAATAAATACAAAATGAAATGCACTTCATTGTTTGAAATTTAATCATGATGAAAATAAGAAATAAAACCCTGAACAAAACAGCCCATAAAGGGCCTTAGGTTCAATTTGTTTCTAGGGGGTCGATTCATGGTCGACAGCAAAATAAATAGTTTATCTCTAATATAAAGTCTCGAAATTCTGATGAACTTCTAATTTAGTTACTCACTAAGAAACTTTTCTCAACAATAAAGCAAGAAAACAAGAATATTTTCAT
Organism: Troilus luridus; assembly: GCA_964056705.1. Taxonomy (NCBI): domain Eukaryota; kingdom Metazoa; phylum Arthropoda; class Insecta; order Hemiptera; family Pentatomidae; genus Troilus; species Troilus luridus. The sequence goes on along the minus strand of OZ057415.1, from coordinate 91,353,241 downwards.
TAATTATAGCAAATATTTTAATCTTAATGAATGAATACAATTATTGCAACAATTAGTTTGTTACTGTATATCGAATCATTATACGATATAATCAACGGATGAAAAGAAAATCGACGGACATTAGTAGAACAGTTAGGCGGAGCAACGAAATTAAGGGAATTAAGAGATACAGTTACCTTAAAAAGCAATGTCATCAAGATCTGATAAGTTATGTGTGAAAGTTGACACCGCAGACCATCAGGGGAATCGCATTAAATGTGAGTCGGCAGAACCAAATGTCAATAGGGGCATTAATGCTCCCTCCCAATTCCCAGTTCCTGATCGTAACATCAGCCGCGACTGATGACCTGTCAGGTACCTAGGGTGGTTCCCATTCCTCCCAGAGCGGATGTATCAGTCCGCGGTCCCTTATTTCGGGTCGTTAGATTGTTGGAAAGGATGGAGTGTTATGGATGGGTGCCTGGGCAGAGGATATCTGCACGCGCAAGAAGTATACTGGAAGAACTCTCGTACTGTTTGATCTCAAAGCCTGCAGTAACTTGATACCTATACTAACGATGTAGAAAAGTTCATACAAATATATATCTTTAAAATATAGGGCTTTTATTTAATACATCGCTTTTGTCATTGCTAAATTTAAGGTGGATGATGTTAAAAGAGTGTGAGCCGGAACTAGGACAAAAAATATGCTTTAGAAAAGACGTAACTAATTTCAGCTGCATGCACAATATTAATTTTTTTTTGGGGGGGGCGGCCTTAATATACAAAAAAAAAACAAGTAATCGCTATTTGGTACAATAGTTCTGATTCTTTTGTTTTTGTTTTCTTGTAATTTTACTAATAATATTAAAAGAAATAGCGACTCCAACTGCCAGGTAGCAGTCGCTGTTGACATACTTCCGATCCAACAGAAAATCGTAAGATCATTCTTAACAAAATGCTCCCATCGATGACTTCCTCTAACCCTTGGAAGTTTAAAAGACGAATCAGTACTTACTAAATTTTTAGGAATTCGTTACTAAGCTAAACACTTTTACATGCCCTAGTAAAAACTAATATGAATTGTGAAAATTAATCTAATCCTGAGCTTCCCAAGATATAAAAATGAATCCATACGCAAGGCGCAAGGTTGATGTGCAATAAGTAGACCTTCAGGAGATAAAAGTTATTTATTCTTTTAACAGCCGTGAATAGGCCCTCTGATATCTGGAGACCCCTACCCTGGCTGATCAAGCTTTTACAAAATGGATACTATTAGTTGGGGGAAACTCCTGACACATGAATGCGACCAAAGCCAAATTAATTAATGCATACCAATTATACTTTTTTTTTGTTTTGTTTTTTTGTAAGGTCGTATAACGTCACTTTATACCGTAATGGCTAATTGGACAATGTTACAGTGGGAGTCCAAAATTGTTCCTTACTTCCATTTTACGTCCCACCCGAAGGAATAATTATTTTTTAACGGTGCCTTTGCATCTATGACATGCTATGTACATATGCCTGTGCAAGCAGACGCATATTTTGTAGGCCTTACGTTATTATATATTGCGAATCTCTTGTTTTAATTCAGTATTCAGTCATATCTTCAATCATCAATTCATCACAAGCTTGGCAGACACAATATATTCCAACTGAGTTGAGAGTATTGTAGAAGACAAGAAAAACATAGTAGCTACAGCTATCTTAATGAACATGCACTACGAAAAAAAAAGAAAGGAACACATTATATTTCATCAATCAAAGTTGTGATATCTACTAATTTCCGTCAATAAGGTTAATGCGACGACCGAAGACATAACCAGCCATTACTGGAGAGCGCTGATGATGGGAGCGTATTGCAGGGGCAGGCTCCCGGAAGTGGAGGGTTATCGGGTCCTCCGCGAGCGATGATGGGATGATGAAGGCATGTTTTCGGGACGGCCGGTAGAGGCGTGGTAATCGCCTGATGGTCGGACACCTGGTACCGCTCTTCCCCCACCGCCCAGGCTATTAAGTCATTAACTATGGGCGGGCCGGCCATAACCTCATCACTGCCAATTATATCAGGGACCGTCTCATTTCAATATCTTCATCGGGCAGGGATGATGTGTAATCGTTACCTCCGGGAGACAGCTCAATGGATCCATGAATATATGAATACTGCCTCTCTCGTGTTGACCTAACAGCGGAGCGATTCAATGAAACACCTGTCGACGTTAACTAATCTTTACAGAAAGATATTTCTATTCGTGTTATCCTTTAGTTAACAAACTATGGACAACATGTAAGAAAGATATACATTTACTATGACGTTGAACGACATAGTATATACATATATAAACTATTGAATCACATAAAAACTTAGCGACTACTCTAGAAATAGTATTACGACTACTCTTTACATACAAGTCTAACCATACCATCTCACCTCAATTTACTCTCACATGGAAGATCACAACATAAGGGTTAGGAGCCCATAAGTATGGACAATAACATAGGTCATCAACCCAATATTATAATCTTATCAATTACAATTTATAATCCATTAACTCTTTTTAACAATCTTAGTCCCGATTAAAGTATGTTAAGAACTCCTGACAACGCAAATATTTCTTTCTGTCAATCCAGTTGAACTCTATTGAAAGCGAATCAATAATATAGGCACGATAGAGAAAGGTGTAATAACTAATTTGTCAAAGAAAGAGAAAATCAATGCCATCCCAACCTTAAACAAAGAACGCAAATTTTAAAGAAATTTCTTGGGCGATTAATATACAATATTTAATATTTGAAGGGTTTAGGATCAAATCCAAATAAATCCAAACTTAAAAAATTGGCTTTCTAACACGTTTTTGGCTAGTTTAATCAAACAATGATTTTGCAGAATAAGATAAAACAGACTTGCAGAACATATTAATATAAATGAAATGGTAGAATCGCGAAGATAGAGATGAGCTTGTAAAGTTGTTGGGTTTACTAATGAAAGAATTGAAAGGTAACATGTAAACTTCTCTGGAATAGACCGAGGCGTAGGTGAGAATACTGCGTTAAGGGTATTCTTACGGATATGGAATTTTGTTAGTAATCCGTGGACGAAAGTTTGTAAAAAGCGACTGGTTGGATCTGCATCAAGTTCGCTAAGCCTGTTAGTATTATGTATTGAGCCGCCATTCCGTCGTTCCGGCAGAGATCCCCATCGTCTTGTGAGTTCCTCTCCTAACTTAAAACCCTTGTAACTTTTCACCATTTGTCGAAATTCATCCCTGTTCATATTGTCCTTCCGAATTCCAATTTAATTAAGATCCCTTGAATCATCAACAATTTGTTGCCTTTGGTTTCATAAAAACACACATTTTCTCTCTCAGTCGGTGATCGATCATTCTGAAGATGTGCACACAGAACAACAACCTTGTCTTTTTAAATTATGTCGATATTGCTTCTATCTTTCGGGATATTTTTTCGTTTGATCTCAAATATGTACATTACCCACAACCTATTTTCTTTTGACTCTTGATCAACAAGTCCTCATCAATTCATACTCAGTGCCTCCGAAGCCGATTATCCTTCAGGCTTTACTACTTAAGTTATTATTATTATATATATAAGAGAATTATTATGAGGACATAAGTTTTGTTTTTAGTTAAATCTAATGATGATAAATCTTTCGACTATATGAATGATCCAGAAAAGGTTCAACCACCGGCTCTCGCTCCTCGAACGACTACTTTACAATAAAAAAAAAACTATTACTAACTAACGACATTATTATATACAACATGCTACTTAAACCATATGGCCCAATGCCAAGCAAGTCCGCATGCTCATGCGAAAAATCTCACTTACTGACAATTAAAATCTTTCAGTCAAAATTCCTTCCTGTTATTACACATTGTTCCTTTTATATTACTAATAAAGCATTACACAAAGACTTTAACATACCACTCGTGACTGACATGATCAAGAAAATCTACGAAAAAATTCATGACTCACATGCTGGACAGCCAAACTTACTGGAACGCAGACACTTCACCACAGAATCCGACTGAAACGTCCCTGGAGCAGGGATCTAATACAGTGAGATGAACCCTGATGAGGCTAGGGGTACCTTCAATGGGAGGTTTCTCCACCCACTCTTCCACGTGAATTATTGGAGGTTTTCGAAAGAAGATCCGAAATATAATATGTACAAAATGTTTATATTTTACTGTTTTTATTTGATTAATTTTATATGAGTGATTCAATTTAAAATGTTGATGAATGAACACAAATATTTACAGAAGATATAATGACCTGGTGCCATGATATCACACTGCCATGATCATAGACATAGCTATGGAGGCTGAGCGTGGAGCAGAAGACCGTGTATTAAGATATATGTTTTGTAGCCAGTCCCGAGGTGACTCTCATCACCATAAATTATTGCCTTCTCCCTTCCACTAATGCCCTCTCTCACTACCCCTATACCTGCCTCTTCTCTCCTAGTCAAGATGAATATTATTAAGGCTTTGAAAAAATTAAAAAAAAAAAAGATTATAAAAGGTATTCTTGTTTTGGAGATAACTTTTACTTACCTACTGCTACTATTGATTCAGAAACATTTTACTCATAACTACCAATTATCATATTCAGAAGTAGATGTTAGCAGTGGGGTAGGTTGCGTAGCTCCACAGCACAAAAAATATACAGTTATCTCTGTTTCGAGCTATTTACATACCAATGAATTCTAACCACACAGTTTTCCGAAAACAAGTCACTTATCAAAATATTTTTTATGTTTCTGTTTAACTTAAAGTAGCTGACATGTAATTAGGCGGATCTGAATAATCCAATACCAAACCCTTCCTAACGACAAAACTTATTCACTAAACTACTAGTTAGTAAGGTATGATCAATTTTCCCTTAATGGCTGAACTTAGCTGAAGCAACCATCGATATACACGAATAAATTAAGCGATAAAAAATTTCTATTCATTGCAGCTGTAATTGTTACGGTAAATAGAAAATGTATAATTTATATCTCAAAAAACGACATTTATTTTTAAAACTACCGCGTCAATTTTAATTTTAGATAAAGCACAAAAGTAAAATATCGCGTTATGATTAAGGCTTACACTGAGATAAATCAAAGAAGAAGAAAGCATGAATACAAATAATTACGGGAACTCACTTCGGGCCTCCCCTCGGCAGCCCTGGAGATGGCCTACATCTTAGCCCGAGAACGATGGCACAATAAGTTGTTCTTATTCTGTGTAAAAAGAAATTAAAGTGAAAAATTCATTTTATGAATATCTCACTGGGAATATGGAACAAATGGTGAGTGGCTACAATTGACATGACGAATACTTTAAATAAATATATTAATAATTTTAAGAATGAAATTTAATACACTAATCGACATTGTGAGCGATCAGATAAAGCCCTTCGAACCATATTTGTTTAAATTATTAATTTTATCGCTATCGGGTATATTTTAAAACAAACATTCACTGAGAAAGATTAAAATTTAAAAATGTTTTTATATAAAAATACCATATGTAGAAAACACATCAAAAAGATCTTGTACAGATATTAAACAAGAAATCAGTGACTTTAAATCGAATTAAAATCTGCTTTTACAGTATCAAGTTCCTTAAAATTATTTTTTTTAAACTGCCGCTTATAAATTATGAAATTGTATTACAAAATCTATTTAAAAAAAGAAAACTTAGATTACTAAAACAAAAAGTAGTCAAAATTGTTCCAGGAATAATAAAAATAGACGTTTATGCTAAAAGCTGAAGATCGAAAATTTTCTTGATTTTACTAATCCACTTACTATTTACTAGGGAGTAAAAAAAGGGGGGGGTTCTAGATAAGACAGGGTAGATCCTAAGATGTAAGCAGATTAAATTATTTACCTCCCAAAGCTGGATTTGAACCCAGGGCCTCCTGCATAGCGGCTCAGCTCCCTACACACTGTGCTAATATTTTTTCATAAAATATTAAAGTAGAATGATATCCATATTATAATCTAAATACTTATTCATTCAATACAATAGGAAAAAAAAAAGAGCATTGCACATGATCGCTGAGAATACTAATCAGGAAAAAACATAACATCAAGAAAAGTAGAGATAATAGGCAAATATAAGGGAAATAAATTAATGTAAGGAATTCAGAAAAAAAACACCTACGAAGGTATCATTATTCCTTTTTTATTATTTTTGGAAGATCAAGGATGCCTAAGAATTTAAAATTTTTGTCAAAACTTCTCTTATAGTTTTGGAAATCTTCTAATTTGGTAATAACTATAATCACTAACACTGCACTTATCGTAGGCTATAATTTGAAATTATATAAGTCTTCTAAAGAAATATGAGATTAAAGATTTATAATACTAACTTAATAAATCATGATAATATTATTTTAATTTTAACATTATCATAATTTGTGTGGCTACACAAGTTCCCAATGCCAGCCGAAAGGCATTTTTGTAAACGCCATATTTTATCCTATTGAATTTATGAGTTTACAGTCCAGTATGTTAAATATGTGTACATATGTAAACGACTTATAAAGTACTTTGAAGAACAGAATCTTAAATACATGCATACGCCTACTAATAGAGTATCGATTAGCGCCCTGTAACAACGATTGTATACTATTTAAATCGGACTTCTGATAACGGATATTAACGCTTAATAAGCTGCCATGCTAATGAATACCATGAGATTTAAAAGGGACTGGATGAGAGATTCCCAACTTTGATCATGTAAAGAAGCTGAAATAGAATAGGTTTTGCTTGATTTTCCATGCCTGAAATGTCAGATAGGTTTCCTATAGTATCCACAATATCTTCACTTTGCAAGACCATGTTTACAATATTTTTCGAAGGATGTTAGCATTCAGGAGTCTCTATACTAGTATTACAATTTTTGCATAAGTTATCCTAAGCCTTAGAGAAAGTCATGGGAACGAAGAATCATAAAGTATAAAGTTTTGAGAATACCGTAGCTTACTACTTATTATTAAAAAAAAAAGAAGGACCTTTTGCGAAATAAGAGGCGTACCGGAAGCTGCCATTGGTTACCAATACTATAATGTATTATCGGTTATCCGGGGTATATCCCAGTGTGAAGAACAAGGGTGACAATGCCCTAATCACCGGCACCGAATAAGAATAGATTTTATGGTTATATTGCAGCCTAATTTATTATAATTATATCCACGAGGAGGACAAGAAAAGAGTGAGGCGAACTAGGTAGTGGGGGAAGGGCGTGGCTTCCATATGCGCAGACGGCCTTTAGCGACTTCTACGCAGGTTGCTTTATAAATTGTCAGACTATATGTTCCGTAAAATTAAATACTATGAATATGAATTCATAACTATTATGAAGTATTCATGGCATAGTTCTAAAAATAAAAACATGTAGAAGAAGACGGTGGTTTAGGTAGGTTGTTTGCCCGAAATCACGCTCCACCACCATGTTTTCCACCAATTAAGAGTACACTATAAGTAGAGACCTGGTGTGCCGTAGGAGGACCTGCAGATGCTATAGGGTTTATATATGGTTAATAGATCAATTGGTTAATCGGCACACAACCAGATTAGAACATTCAGCGTACCAACTCAGCATTCTACACTAAGGTACACCGCTCACTAATAAATAATTAGCACACATCAAAAATTTTCGTTTAACTACAATATTCTTCAATTCTTGTAAGAACAAATTCGGAAAATGACCCAGGTGTGGTTTGGTTTATTTGTATCAATGCTGCTACGGATTTAGTCTGAATATCCTTCCTTAAACTGTTTTTAGAGTGGGGTCAAATGGCCAGGGAGTGCAATCTCTGATCACATACATTAGGAATGACTCTTTTTAAAGTATCTACGTTTAGGCATACGATTTAGGAAAACTTCAGAGCAGTGAGGTGATGGTGATGGCACTCTAAAATTCGACCTGACCATTTCACACCACTCTTAGAATTATCCAGTCAACTGTTTTCCACTTAAAACTATTCTTGGTTCTTACTAGTTTAAACCTTCAGGATTTTAAAAAGAATGATATTGTTGAAAATGAAACGATAGAGAATGAACTTGGTCAGAATATATTAACCATATAACAACTGCCCAGGGATGTTATATGAAGTTGTAATATTTGATCAAGTTATCAGAGTCCAGTTCTGATGAGGTTATATTTCTGTCTCCCTAAAACAATAAATGATACCCAGCCCTTGGGTTATTTGATAAGTGGAATTTATAAACTGGTCTCGGATATTAAAATAAGAGATAGGCTAGAGGGCATGTTAACATTTAAAGACGGAGGAAGGGAGGATATAGCGGCTTTATTAAGATGGATACCGGAGCCTGGGCCTGTTGGTGTAGCTGCCTCGATAGCTCCATCCATTATATATGATTAACGTCCTCCTGTCGTCAATAAATCAAAATACCCAAACACTGCCCTCTTCGGCTACCTTCACGTACTACTCTACTTAGTTCCTCTCTCTTGCTTCAACAACACCACTTTTTCATTGGGATTCCATTAATTTTTTATTTTTTACTGTATATATTAAATTTTATAATATTTTGAAATTATGAACATTTATATTTATATATATAATTGTTCTGTTCGTGTTTATGTAACAGAACTCCTTAATGGTTGGACCTATTTACATGAATATTTTTGCGTGTGTTTAAGCGGGCTCGAGAATGCTTTAGATTCGAACTTCGATGGGCTGAAAAGTTCGTAGGTTAACATATAATTGGTATTACTAAAATTAAATCTCTATGATTTTTAATTAGTACTAACCTTCAGAAGATTCACACATAAATTTGAAAGTTGTGGAGCAGTTGGTTCATGAGATATAGCTTTGTGTATGAAGCTACATTTGTTAAATGTAAAAAAAAAAAATGAATTTCACGTACATATGAAGCTTTGCTTTACATGAAAAACATACTGTTGAAGCCAATTTTTTGGTTTGGTAATCATTACTCGGAGTCTCCACCAAGAAAATCAATCGTTAAAAATTGGTTCATTAAATTTCAACTGGGTAAAATGAGTACCCAAGACGACATGCGCAGTTGATGTCTGAAAGAGGCTGTATCTGACAAAAACATAAAAAAGTTTGCAAAATAATTATGGATGACCGTAAATTCAAGTTCATCGAGATAGCTGAGACTCTGAAGATATCAAAAGAGCGTTTCTAACATATCATGCATGAATATTTCGAGATGCTAAAGTTGTGTGCAAAATGGCTGCCGCACGAGCTCAAAATCGACCAAAAGTTTCAACCTGCCGTTGGCTCGGAGTGATGTTCAGCGATATTCAACCGTAATAACAAAAAAAAAAATTTCCGTCGATATGTGACAACGGATTCATCACTACACTCCAGAGTTCAATCGACAGTCACCCGAGTGAACTGCTCGTGATAAACCGAATCCAAAGTGAGGAAAGATACAACGATTGGCCTGCAAGGTTATGGCATCAGCATTTTGGGATAAGCAAGGCATAACATTGATTGATTATCTTGAAAAGGGCCAGAGCATCAACAGCGATTATTGCTAGCGTTGTTGGAGCGCTAGAGGGATCAAATCACGAAAAAAGGACCCCTTTTGAAGAAGAGAAAAGTGCTGTCACATTAAGACAGTGCACCATATCGCATGCCAATGAAAACGACAGAAAAGTTGCATACTACGGCTTGTTTTCCCTTTCACCATATTTTCCAAATCTGGCCTCCAATGACTTTTTCCTGTCTGTAGATTTCAAAAGAATGCTCACTGGAAAGAATGAAGAAGCAATCGCTGTGAGTAGGGCCTATTTCGAGGCTAAACAGAAATTGAGCTGTAAAAGTGGTATCGAAAAATCACATTATCACTATAATCCTTGGGTCGCTCTCAAAGGGAATGATGTAGAATACAAAATCGAATTATGATATAAAAGCCTGTCGGGTCAGCAATATTCCTATACATAAATTTGCTCTATCCGTTGGGATGTTACTGAACTGCTTCAACCCCAAAAAATCATGTTTAAAATTCTAAAATATTGTGTTGGAATAATGTAAGGGGTTCTAAAGTGATCTAACATTTGTTTACTTCTGACGCCCTCCACTGCTTGAGTAATAGGATCCAATGTTATGTATCTATTGCAATACCATAAATCTGTCGTATTCTAAGCATCATTTCAACCACGCAAACTTAAAGTGTTACTAATTTTATATATCAATATTATTTGTACTGGTAAGTGCTAATATTTTCTAATCAAGCTGTATTAAAAAAATAGTTTATTTTTGAAACTTTCAAGTGATGATAATGATTTGTACCCATTTGTGTCCGGGCTAATTTTTCTATATTTAATGCTGAATCTCTCTCATTAAAAATAAGACGCTTTATAGCTAGCGCACTCGAGTAATTAAAATGTATAGAGATCCCAGAGGGTCCAAATGTGGCTGTTAACAGAGTACTATCTATTACAGCCGGTGGAAAAACTGTTAAAAGGTATCAGCAAACCATAATCGAAGAATAAATTTAAAAAAAACCTCTCCAACTGTATTATAAGGAGGTGATCCAGAGAACACTCAACCGCCAGTTTTTTCCCAGATTAGGGGTATCTCTTTATAGATACTAGGTGAGCTGTTGGGTAACATTAAGAACTTTGAAAAACTAACTAACATTTACAAAATCGGTGAAATCCAAATCATCTTCTGAGAAAACACAAAAAAACATCAACAAAGTGTCACCTCTGGAGTAAGTGGTTAGCATAACAACATATAATACCCAACATCGTGGGTTCGCAGCCCGAAAGTTGGCTCTAGATTTGTTCAAAGGGAGTAAGAGAACTACAGGTCCCGTCCTCCAGAGGGGACGTAAAACCTAATGGTCCCAAGTTACGCGTTAAAAATACCTATCCTAATTATGCCTCGATAAGCAAAATTTAGGGCTCACTGTAATATCGTCCGATTGATTATAGTCAATATAAAGTGACGTAAAAAGACTAAAAAAACAAATTGGTTATAGATTAAAGTAAATTTAAAACTATATACAACACCAGAACATGCGTGGAAAATATATTAATTCTTAAAATAACAGATTCGCCCCAGCAAGAGAGGGTAGATTTAATTAGCGACTTGGTAATGAAGACGATGGAAATATTTCTCGACGTCCTTGACAGATAAGCACCGGACGGGGACGGGATCGGGGTAGAAATGGCTTCATAAGTAACAGAGACAAGAGACGGTCGGGAAAGGAGAAGTAGGAGGAAAAAGGGACAGAAGAAGAAGTGAACTGTTGCCAGTTGACAAGAGGACTCCTGGACGTGACCAAAATATAGCTCTGCCTCAACCTCGTCGCTTCAAAGGATTCTCCGCCCGGCCCGTCCCATTTCCCATTGCTCAACCTTAATCCCTTACTCCCTTTATACCTTCTTCTCTCTCTGTCGCAGATCATCGGCCAGGTCATACAATAATAATATCGTTTATAACACAACTACATGCTCCTTCACCTAAATTCGATATTGGAATCATTAAGATATTTTCCAAACCCGTTGATAAAGATTCGTCAACAAGAAATCCTATGAAATGAAATTTTGAGTTATTGTCTTAAATAAACTATCACTATTACTATTATTTCGGAAATAGTAGGCTCAGTTTAGAATTAAAATTCTCTCATTCGATGAATATATGTTTTTTTAATGTACACTTCTGTGAGTGATTATATATACATATATATGAGTGTGTGGGATATAAACCACGTACATGATATGTAGGGAGAGGAGTGGCTCAGTGGTAGAGTACTGAGCTGCCATGCCGGAAATCCTGGTTCAAATCCCACTGCAGGCCATGATTTTTATTTAGTCTGTTTGCGGCGGGAGGTGGATCATATAGGATCTAGGACCCTCCAGGGGCACTCCCAGCCTCTATAAAATATTATAAAAATAGGGTACCCAAAATAAGGGAGGGAAATCTGGCGGTTGAGCGTGACCTAGGACAAGTCACCTCCTTGCAGAACCGTTGTCCATGAAACAGTCTCTACCATGTACTGATCCCCAGACCCTTCATGAGTTGTAGTGGTACAGGTTTTTTTTTTTTTTTTTTTTACATGATATGTATTAATATCATCCAGATAAATATTTAAAAAAAAAAGAAGGACAAGTAAAGAAAATAAGTGTAAATCACTTGTAGTATTTTACAATGAAGAAAAATTGTTTGAATTTTTCTTCATTATTTTTTGTTTTTTTGGCATAAATTTGATATATATGTAAGTATAAATTGTTACTCTTATATAATTATTATTAACTTATTTTAATTTTTTCTTCTTCTCTTCTTCTAATCTGTTTTTAAAATATTCTTATTGGAGGTAATTCACATTTCTTTTCATTATTTTTTTATTATTCTTTCTCACTTACTAAATTTTTTGTAATAATAAATTAAATGTAATTATTTTACACTCTAAGGCATAACAGGTTACAATACCTGTATTGTTATTCTAAAGGGACTTGTCCCAGAATAAATAAAGACATTATTATTATTATTTTACATTAAATTATTTTTTATATACACTACATATTGTATTGTTAAATATTGGTTCTGATTTATAAAACATGTCATTAGTTTTATCTCCCTCTTTGCTTCAGATCCGATATAATAATCACTATTATGATGAATTATATAAACTAAAAGAGATATTTTTTAAAGCTGTTGATAAAAATACGTCTACAAGAAACACTCCGAAAATGACGTTTCTTTCTTAAATAAAATATTTATTTCTACTTGATATTGCTAAATATGAAATATGATAAATAAGACATGCCAATAGTTTTTTATCTCTCTCTCTCTCTCTCTCTCTCTCTCTCTCTCTCTTTGCCTCAGACCAGGGGCCTGTATCCACTATAATAATAACTTTTATAACATTACTACAAGTCTCTTTATCTAAACTCAAAATACTAATCATAGGAATACTTTTTGAAAACCTATTGATGAAGATTCGCCAACAATAAATGCTATGTAAACGGAATTTAATATATATATATATATATATATATATATATATATATATATATATATATATATATATATACATACATATATATGTTGTTTTTTAAAATAAATTATTTATCTCTGATTGATGTTCTACTTTATAGTATTAAATGTAATATAAGATTAATTAACATAAATTAATTTAGAACTTAACTACAATAATTCTAATCAAACACCTAAGTGACTACTACAATTATATATCTCCTAAACTTAATTCGATAAACTAAATATAGAAACCCATTCTTGAATCGGTAGATCAAGGTTTGTCTACAAGAAACGCTACGGAATTTAATTGTTTAAATTAAATTATTTATCACTACTTCATTTTACTTCCTTTGGTAACTATAATACAAGATTATCAAGACATGACCGTTATTTAAAGTCGAACTATTCCACTACCTATAATAATAAAGCATCTTAAAACAGCTACAAAGGTTGATCAAAACAAATCATGGATCTAATTTTGTTACGATAAAATTAATATTTTTGTCCATCAATCTATTCTTAAGTAAAAAAAAAAACCCCGTACCACTACAACCCGTGAACAGGTCTGGGGTTCAGTACATGCTAGAGACTGTACTGTTTCATGGACAAGGAGGTGACTTGTCCTAGGTCACGCTCAACCGACAGTTTTACCCCCTTATTTTGGGTACCCTATAAGCTATTATTTTTATAATATTTTATAGAGACTGGATGAGCCCCAGGAGGGTCCTAGATCCTATATGATCCATCTCCGACTGCAAACAGACTAAATAAAAGTCTTGCCCGTAGCGGGATTTGAACCAGGATTTCCGGCATGGCACCTCAGTGTATTCTGAAGTTAAGCTTATTGAAAATTATTTTCTGCTTTTTAATTTTGTTTCCTATTAAAGGTATATTTAGTTATTTAAACTAATCTTTATTTTCTCCTATTTCATTATTGGGCTAGGTACAAACGGTTGTTTTTCGAGGGTTTTTAAATTTTTTTTGTTGCAAAATATTTTAAAATTCCCAATCATATGCATGTCTCAAGGATTAAGTCATGTAAGCCTTAATACTTGGCACAAGACACTACCTTGTCGGATATGAAAAATCGCTAATCCTAAAGATCCTGGTAATGATAATGAGACAAACTTATTGCATTGTCATAGGTCCTGTACAATGTTTTCACATAAGAAAACATTATATGAAAAAAAACTAATGTGAAAACGACACCTTTCATCAGGGGCTAACTTAGTTGGTTTTCATGCTTCATCAGCATTTTTACGAAGGCTCGGGGAAGGTGAACGGACGATACTTCTTCAAGCTTAATCAATCTTCTTCTAGCCCGCCATAAAGTTCTGGCTCTTCGCTTTAATCTCGCGCAGTCGTAAACTCGGACACGTTACGGCCTCCTCGCAACTAGCCTCTCATTTAAGGATGTCTCGAGCCGCGGCTTAAGAGCTTGTAATTTCAGTTTATCAAGTTATAGCTTAATGAGATTATTAATAAATTAATGTTCTCAGAATTAATTAAGGAAAGGACGTGAAGGACGATGGTCATAATTATTCTCCTGTTTCGACTGATTGATCTTAACTGAACCCTGCTTCTTCCATATATGTAATAATATATTTGACATTTATATAACATTCAAAAGTATATTATCTCATATCTAGAACAGTCATATTCAAATGCCTAAGGGAAATCCTCGAGCAAAATATTTCTGAGAAAGAAGCAATGAAATCTAGAATCAACGTACTAAAGTTAGCAGCTAATATAACTCAAAATATATAGAATACACATGTATAACTCAATAAAGAAGAGTACAGATGGGGGATCAGAAGCAACACTGAACTAATGGAACTGTACAGGGTGATTGGTATCCTCTGCACTGTAAGGAAGAGCAGAAGGAGATGGGTGGGTCATGTAGAAAGAATGGAGCTCTACAGACTCTGTTGAATGGTGCACTAGGTGGAAAACGGAAAAAGGGCAGACCCAGACTCGGTGGATGGATGACTGGAAGGATGATTTAAGAAAGATTGGGGTAGGGAATTGGAAGAGGATCGTAGGAACCGCGAGGAATGGGGAAGAATGGTAGCAGAGGGCCATGTTCTGTAACGACTGCCCAGTAGTGAGTGAGTGAGAGAATGTAATAAAAATTCGATCGCACTCCACACCAAAAGGTTAACGGCGCCTGCACAATTCCAATACCTATCTTATTTTGGTAATGGAACAGAATGGTAACTACCTCAGCATTGTACTGCAAAACTGTTTCAAAATCTTTAATAGTTTTATCATTAATCTTATTGGTAATATTCCTCAATACCTATTTCAATTTTGGTATGTGATATAATAATCACCTCTCAGAAAGTAATAACTGCATAAGCATTTTCATCAATTAATTTAAATAGTTCCTTAAAACAGTATCCTCGGCCCAATCCTGGATGTTTATACTCGGCTTCTGAAAATAAAATGGCCTCGTGACCTTCTAAGTTGAGTATGTTATTAAAGTACTATCACTAGGTAGTTTCTCTACTTGACTTTATTCATACTATTATGTATCGGGCATTCTATTTGCTTGTATTATTGTTTGCAGCGCAGTTGTAAATTTCAATAAATAAGCTTAAAAAATTAATTTATTCAAAAGATAAAATATAATTAAAACGATATTAACGCCATTATATTACAAATCTAGATATACTAGAGAAGCCTGCATACCCCACCTCGGGCACCATGAAGAAGAGGCGGAGGTGGAGGGAGCGGGAGAGGTGATTACTAGAGAGATAGGATCTAAAATGGCCACGGGTTGGTTGTAGGGACGAGGCCGGGGCCTAAAGAAACATGACAATTACAGTCAAAGGAAATCCCTGGCGGGGCTGCAATTACAGCCCGAGGTGGGTAAGCTTTACGATGAGCGGGGTAATGACAATGTGTTAATTGAACTCGTCGGCCACGGCCAGGACAGCTTCGGGTCGTACGATAGTAAAGGGATCAGTCCGCACCGTCCCAATGAGTTAGAAAATTAAAGTCTCCTACAACTAGAGTATCAAAAACAAGTACATAACGTTTTCAAAATTATACATACAATTAATTACATACAATTTCCTATCCCCATCCTATATCCTATAAATTCCCTTCAGCCATCCATCCACCGAGCCTGTGTCTGCCCTTTTTTCCGTTTTCCTCCTAGTGCACCATTCAACAGAGTCTGCAGAGCTCCGTTCTTTCTACATGACCCACCCATCTCCTTCTGCTCTTCCTTACAGCGCAGAGGATATCAATCACCCCGTACAGTTCCATTAGTTCAGTGTTGCTTCTGATCCTCCATCTGTGCTCTTCTTTATTATATCCCTCTTGACTTATACATCTGTATTCTATATACTTTGAGTTATATTAGCTGTTTTGAGTATTTCACTCGAGGATTTCCCTTAGGCCTTTTTTTTTTTTAATTTATTTATTGAAATTTACAACTGTATACAAAATACATCTAGTAAATATAATGAGTGAATACATTGACATGAGAAGACAAGTAGAGAAACTACCCAGTGGTAGTACTCAAATTAAAAAGTTCAGTTTGGAAGGTCACTAGGCCATCTTCTTTTCAGACGCCTCGAAGGATTATCAGGAATTGAAGAGGTTGCAAGGTTTGAAACTAGTGGGTTTGAGTGGAAATGAAGTTTGTCATGAAAAGATTGATATCGGATTCGGGCCAAATCAGCAATAAACGGGACGTTAAGGTCATTATGGATTACTTTGTTCGTAACAAAGTAAGGAGCATTAAGGATTTTCCGAAGGATTTGGATTGTAAGGATTGAATACGAGAGGAATTCGATGGCTTAGTGGAGCCCCAAAGCTCTATTCCGTAAGTCCAGATGGGTCTAATGATTGTCATGTAAATGAGTCTCTTGTAGTTAATTGGGAGCTTAGAACGTTTATCTAGTAAATGCTGAAGTAGCCTGAAGCGGCGAGCTGTTTCTTGTCGTTTCAGTCTAGTATGAGGATTCCAAGTTAAGCGTTTGTCAAGGTGTAGTCCTAAGTACCGGATCTCCCTTAGGCATTTGAATGTGACTGTTATAGATATGAGATAATACATAGTTTTGAATGTTATATAAATGTCAAATATATTAACATACTTATGGAAGTAGCAGGGTCCAATTAAGATCATTTTTGCTAAATTTTGAACGAAACGAAATTAATAACAAAAATAAATTAATAATAAACTGGTTATAAAAATATATTCACACATCTTAACAAATTACACTGTTCTGCAAAAAAAAACTTTTCTCCCCTCCCTTGAACAATTTTGCCTGTTTCTCATGTTTTCAGGTGTGCTGAGTCCGAATCCGAACTCAGAAAAATTCTATCACCCTCTGATTTTGAGAGAAAAGAGGTGAAACTTGGAAAAAATGAAAAATTGTATTTGAAAATTATTGTCTTTATTATAACAGATTTTTTTTATTTTTCAACGATAAAATATAATTAATTGAATCCTGCATGCTATCAGGTATAATACTAGATATGACACAACTCAAAAAATATACAAACATCGTCAATGAGTAGTTTTTTTTCTTTTGTACTCTTCCTCCTCTGTCTCCCGCTGCAGTGCCCAGCAGTAATACGCCAGCATCTTCTAATTCCATTTGCCAGAATATCTTTTTTCCATTCTGGATATGTCTTGGTGGAATCGTTCTCCATGTTCGTCCGAAACTGCACCCAAATTTGGGGCGAAAAAGTCTAGGTGACTATGCAGGAAATGTATTTTTAAGGACATATTGCATCCCAATGTTTTATATGAAGTAAGCAGTTCTTGGACTATTTTTCGGTAGTCTCTAGATTTTTTGTTTCCCCAAAACTTAGCACATACCTCTCGAAAAGAAATCCAAGCCTTTTTCTCAGTAGTATTTAACTTTGCTTCAAAAGTGAGGTCCTTGAGTAGATGTCGAATTTGGGGTACTACGAAATTTCCCTCCATTATCTTAGCATCGCTGAGATGCGGAAATTTTTGTTTTAAGTACATGAAACCTACTCCTTCCTTGTCCATTGCTTTTACGAAGTTTTTCATTAGCCAAAATTTTATGTGGAGTGGGGGTAAAATTATTTGGTTTTTGTCCACTTATGGAGGATTGGCAATGTTTTTTTCACCTACTTTTTCCTTACGCTCTGGCCATTTTTTTACGGCATAATGGTCTCCTCTTTTTCTGCTGTCCCACTCGCACAAAAAACAACAAAATTTAGTGTAACCTCCTTGGAGTCCTGTAAGCATGGCTACCACTTTAAGATCTGCACAAATACGCCATTTGTACTCATGGTACTTGATTTTTTGTAGAAGTATCTTCATGTTGTCATAGGTTTCTTTCATGTGGACCCAATGAGCTACTGGGATAGATGGGTGTTTGTTTCCATTATGAAGGAGTACTCCTTTTAAACTAAACTTGGAGCTGTCAATAAATAGTCTCCATTCCTCTGGATTGGTTGGCAGATCAAGTTTCTGGAGCAAATGAAATACATCATTGTAAAATACAAGATTTTCTTCCATCGAGAAAAAACATAGAACTCCTGATTCCCGTTTTCTGAAGAAAGATATATTCACGCCTCCTTCCAAGAGATTCCATTGTTGCAACCTTGACCCAAGCAGCTGAGCTTTTGATTTTGGGAGATCTAAATCACGAACAAGATCATTCAATCGGCTCTGATTTATGAGCTGTGGCTGAGTTTCAGAGGGGCTGGACGAACTTGAAATTTCTTCTTGTTGACTGCTTCCAGGTTGAGGTGAAACGCTTTCAGAATCGCTGCACTCCTCAGAACTAAGACGGAACTTACTCGGATTTAGTGGGATGGGCATGGAGGCATCATGTGGAGCTGGTCTCATGGCAGAGGGGATGTTGGGATAAACAATTTTCTTTTTGCTCTTGAACGAGAAACCTTCGATTGTGGTCATGCAAAAATAGCAATCGGTCACGTGATTTGTAGGTTCTCGCCATATCATGGGAACTGAAAATGGCATTGACTTATGTGACCCATTTAGCCAACCACTCAGAGAACGTGAGCATGAACTACAGCACATTTTAGGAGCCCATGATTTGTCCTGATCACTTACTTTACATCCAAAGTATAACTCCTATGCCTTCTTCATCAGCGGAGTCAGAGGTTTCTGAGTGGACTTGAATGTGAATCTGTTGAAGTCCCGATAAAACTAGAAGGTGTAGTTGCATTTGCTAAAATCAATGCAGCAACAAGTGACTCCGTAGTTGAACTGGACTTGGCTGCTATGGTATTAACTTTTGATTTTGTTTTCGTAATGTCGGTAATTATTTTAGTCAAATTCTTTTTGAGCTCGCTAAGTTTCGTTGACTAAAACAAAAACAGTTTAATCTATCCGAGTCATAATAAATTATGGTGCATAAGATACGAAAGGAAAACAGATACTTAATTTTCCGTGAATCACTGAAAAAGTAGCGAAAATGAATGAGTATATATTTAGTAAGTTGAATACCATAATTATGTAACAAATTAAAAAACTGATAAAACATTTTCTCCTTATGACTCAAAATTTTAGTATGGCAACAAACTTATATGGAAAAATTATAAACATATTCCAAATTCAAGAAGTTGCGATTACACCACATGTTTACTCTTGGTATTTTGAACCGTTGAGCCTTACTTTACTTATCTCGCAAGCTGGAGTCTGAGTGCTTTTCTGGGATGCTACTTTTCAAGATAACTAATTCCATCGAAAATGATTGGGTAAACAGTTCCAATGAGTGTTACCACTACAGTCACTTCGTTTTGTTACCACCATTTCTTTGCCTCTTTTTGACTGCCTTCTTCAGACCGTCTAACAACTTTAATCACTGCGTACACGAAAGATGCTAGGAGCCATATTACGTTGAAATGTGTAAATATCCTTATAGATAGTAATTTCCAACTGAAAATCTCCCATTAAAATGTTCTTATTAAATATTACAATTAAGATAAGTTTAAAATTATGGAAGCGGGATGAAGCTTACCCACAATTGAGACAGGAAAAATAATTTGATTATATTTTGGTGTTTTTATGGATAGGAAACTGTTAATTGAAATGTTTCGATAAATTTTAATGGGATGGTACCGTAATATTAAGAAACTATATTAATTTTAAAACTATTTGCTTTCTCCCTATGGTGAGCAAGATCTGGGAGTTTCTGATTTTTTCACTAGCTGTTTCATCTTATCTTATAAAAAAACCTGTACCACTACACCCCATGAAGGGTCTGCGGCTCATTACATGGTAGAGGCTGTACTGTTTCTTGGGAAACGGTTGTGCAAGGGACACAACCGTTCAATCGTCCAACAAATCACCATTCGTCCTAGATCACGCTCAACCACCAGATTTCCCCCCTTAATTTGGGTACTCACTTTATAATAGCTGGGTGAGCCCAGTAGGTCCTAGATCCTACTGCTTATATCATAAATTCTGACAGCGAGCGGAATATATGCAATCGGAAAAACTTCAATTGGGAAAACGTAAAAATTCCGAAGTGACTAAATAATGAATGCTATGAAGTGGTTCATCACGTTCTGTTATGTTACTCATTAATCGCAATTGGTAAGTTACTCATCATAGAGGAGATTCGGAGGTATTTCTTATCAGACAAATATCTCACAAGATACCACATCGCTCTAAATTATGATTAACAATTAAATATGCATGACATTACAAACTTTCTTCTTCTCACGTGTATTCTCAGCTTCTTCTAAAAGGGCTTCCTTGAAACCTAAAATTATGGAACAAGTCCTGTTATGTGCCGTTTCTGGATTCCCAATCATAAAAAGCTAGTAAATATTTTCAATGTGAATATGCAATCATCATCTTTTTCTGATAGTTTGCTCTACTTGGAATTCACTGCCATCCTAAAAGTCAATTGAAAATTATTTATTGTATTTATTTATTGAAGACATAATTAAGATGTGGCAGTATACTTGCGCAGTATGGCTACAAAACTGTAACCATAAACGCCGAGGGGCACCATGAAGTATATCAAAGGTAGCTTTTTATAAAAGCCATTGTTTTCATTTTCATTGTTGCAATAACCGTAAAACAATGGCGAATATTTTAAAAATCCTTCGAAGTTCCAAAGTGTCAAAAAATTCATCACTTTCGGTCGCTCTGCTTTAGGTATTATTTTCCTTTCTCCGCTAGATTCTTTGTGACCGAAGAATATCTAGGATAAAAATACAACATGTACATGAGTTGGCATCATTGTAAAAATATAGCATAAGTAACATATTATACAGCCTCACCTCTGGACCTTCTGAAAAAACTACCAAGTCTACTGCCATAATAACATTTACGGAAAACAACCACCTCAAGAAGGTGAAGAAGATGCAACTACAGTCCCGAAGTGGGACTATCCGTTTGATTCTCGGTTCCCAGGGCATCAATTCCTGTTGTTCGCTAAGTTGATAAATTCTCTTGTTGAATTAAATTCTAAATCAACAGTTGAGGGGCCAACAAAGGGAGCTTATACATATACTACACTTAGACAAAGTGCCCTTATCTTTTGTAATCAAAAAACTTATTAAACAAGTCCATTGATTAATAGATGTATGGTTTAATTGTCTATTATATTAATATGATATTTTTTCCTCTCAACGGTGTCGGATATATAGGATTGGCTTGAAGGTAGAAGTGATAAAATATATTTTTTTATAAATGAAGAGTTGTTGCATTTAGAATTTTGTACATAAAAATAGGCTTAAATTCGGTTCAGCTATAGCCAACCAATATCAACAAAAATTTCAAGGTACTCGCTTTACAAACGATGTAAGTCCCATAAAAACTTTCATCCCTCATTGCGCACCTCTGGAGCTTGATTTTGCAAAATCTTCAAAACAATTATTATTATGTGAAAGAAAATGGTCCGGGTGGAAAAAACGAAAAAAATATTATTATACAAAAAACTTCAGTTGTTTCTTCTGGTTTAGACCGTGTCGGTGAATTTTCTGCCAACGTTTCGCCAGACACGCTGCTGACTTCCTCAAGGCTTAATTGAGACTGAAGATGGTCAGCTAACCCGCGGCGTTATATAGTAGCCACTAGGGTCCACTCGTGATTCATCGGTTCCTTCTGTTAGTCGATCGGGTTTTTTCTAATATTTACATTATAGTAGAGATTAAATACTTAAATTTAAATACATACTTTTTTTGATAACTTCATCTGTTCCCAAAACTAATTCGAAAATTATGCATAAGTATATTTGAATTTTCATACAACCCCAACCACAAAAAGGTAATTGATTTTATTATACATAATTTATATTTCATAATAAAACTCAATCACAAAATATTAAAACAATACAACAAATTCAGCAGTTGCTAGGAAATCATACCAAGATTTATAGGAAATAGATACAAGATTTTAAAAAATTTCGTTACCTCAATAAATGTCCAAACCTCTAAAATATAACAAACAATTTTTCAAGAACAACAAAGAATTTCGAGAAGAACAAAGAAGAAAGAAGAACAAAGAACAAAAGAACCAAGAAAATACGAAAGAATTTCGAGAAATGGCGGAACTACCATATGTTCAGGTAATTCTTTTAATTAAATTAATTTTAAGGTGTTTTTTTTATTCAACAATTGCTGATTTTTAATATTCAACACTTACTAGGAAATAATACGAAATAAGATTTTTAAAAATTGCATTGCCTCAGTAAATGTCCAAACCTCTATAATATAAGAAGCAATTTTTCAAGAAAATTCAAGAAGAACCAAGAATTTCGAAGAAGAAAAGAATGAAGAAAGAAGAATAAAGAACAAAAGAACAAATAAGAAAAGAAGAATTTCGAGATATGGCGGAACTACCATATGTTCAGGTAATTCTTTTAATTAAATTAATTTTAAGGTGTAGGAAAGAAATACATTGACTGGCAGGTACTAATATAGGAAGGAAATAGTTGGGGGTGCAGTCAAAAAAACACAGCAAATAAGTTGAAACCTATTATGTTATATGTGTGCCGACGTTTCGACCTACTGTGTAGGTCATCTTCAGGGCCAATAGGAGTGGCTACCTTACCAGTTACATTCTGCACCGAGCAGCCACTAGACAAACGTCGGCATACATATAATATAATAGGTTTCAACTTATTTGCTGTGTTGTTTTTTTTACTGCACCCCCAACTATTTCCTTCCTATAATTTTAAGGTGATTTTTTTTTTAATGAATAATTCTTTCTATCAAAAGAATTTCAACGCATAAAAAGATCATTTAGTCTAATGTATGTTAACATAAATACTTTTGGAATGTTCTTTTTGTTATTTTCTTCGCCCGTTTATTTTTAAATGATTTTTCTCTCTCTATAAGAACCTTCTGTGCCCTTAAAAAAAAGGGAAACAAAATTAGCCGGATAGGTCGAGCCGTTCTCTTAGCCAAAATTTGGTGATTCATTTTTATTTATATATATTATTTATTAGTGGTTTGTATGGGAAAAGAAAAGTGTTGATTTATTATTCCCCTCGTCATTTTTAAATGATTTTTCTCAACATTAAACCATGTAGGCGATACTTGCAGGTGCCTTCGCAACGAAGGACCACAAGAATAAGATAATTAATTTTAGAATAGAATAGAATAGAAAAGTAACTTTATTCTGGGACTAAGGGCCTTTAGAATAACAGATATGAGCTGGAAAAAAACCCATAATATTTATCTGGCCAAAAGGCTAAATGTTACAAATCATAAAGCGTGTAAAACATGACCGAAAACAATTTAAAAAGAAATATATAAACAAAATTAATAGTAAGTAAATAAACAGTACAGATTTTGACAGGATATTAAGAAGTTACAGAAAATAGATAAATCCATAGCTTTTATTAGATGCATGAGCTAGCATGCAATAATTTCTTTACATGATGTACAGCTTTTCAAAAAGCAAAATTCAAAGAACTAAATAACTCAATGAGTTCTTCTATACATTACATTCTAAGCAAATGACTAACCTGCTTAGAGACTATCCTTTAGGGAAGCTAAGAGGTGTTGAAACAGCAAGGATTTGAATAATGATAGAAAGGGAGTATGACAGATATTAGGAGGGATTGAGTTCCACACTGTGGTGGAGCGGGCGAGAAAGGAACGTTCGAATGCTTTAGTTCTGTGTGAGCGTATACAGAGATCAGAAAGGCGGAATCTTGTTTTATGGTGTTGAACTGAGGATTTGAATTGGAGGAGACTGTAGATATATGAAGGGTGTTGAGAGTGAAAGGATTGGTATAAGAATGAACAGAGGAAATATTGTCTTCGGAAGGGAGGGAAGAGCCACTTTAACTCATCATAGAGGTGGGAGACGCGCGATCGCTTCGGAGTACCAAGCACAAATCTTAGAGAGCAGTTCATTATTCTCTTTAATCTGTCTTCAAGCATTTTAGAGAGGCCTCCATATACCACGCTGCAATAGTCAAAGTGGGGAAAGATGAGAGAAGATACGAGTAGCTTACGGGAAGATTGTGTAAGGAGATGACGAGAACGATGGAACAACTTCAGGGAACTACTTGACCGTCGGGATATCTGGGCGATGTGGGATTTCCAAGAAAGGTTTTGGTCGATGGTGATGCCTAGGTTTTTCACAGAGGAGGTAATCGTGATAGGATGATCGTTTAGGAGTAATGTTGGGAGGGTGTGGATGGATGTAAGGTGGGTATTGGAACCTAAACAAATGGCCTGAGTTTTCATTGCGTTCAATTCCAGTTTGTTCAGCTTTGCCCAGGCACAGATCCTATCTAGGTCTTCCTGAATTCTAGCGAACGCAATAAATAGCTCGGAATAAGGAAAGGACAAATATATTTGGAAGTCGTCAGCATATTGATGATGGGAACAGTGGTGAACAGATTTAGGAAGATCATTGATATAGCAGTTGAACAGAAGAGGAAAGGTACTTGAGCCCTGTGCCACGCCTGAGGAAAGAGGAAAGGGGATGATTAGGTATGGAAACTGCTTGAGAGGAAGGATTGGAACCAACGGATAGAACTGTTAGAAAAGGACATTGATTTGAGTTTGCTAAAAAGGATAGAATGGTCCAAGGAATCAAAAGCTTTAGTAAAATCAAGAAGGATAACCACTGTTAGTTTTTGTCGTCCATAGCGGTATGTATGTCATTGCTGATTTCGGTAAGTGCCGATTGTGTGGAAAAACCGAGACGGAAACCTCATTGAAGTGGGTCAAGGAGGTTGGACTGTTCGAGGAAATTTGACATTTGTGACTGGACTATTCTTTCTAGAGGCTTGGAAAGGTTGGAGAGGATTGAGATTGGGCGCTAGTCTTTGAGTGAGACAGGGTTAGAGGACTTATTGATAGGGCGGACTATGGCTTTTTTCCAGGTTGTTGGGAATACTCCGTTTTGCAGTGAAAAATTTTATATAAAGAGTAGGGCAGGTATAATATCGATAAGCCAGGATTTTAGCAGTTTGACAGGAATCCCATCGAAGCCTGTGGAGTTGGAGTGGGATTTCAGAACAGAGGAAATAATGTCGTTGGGTGAAATGTCAGCGAAGTAAAAGTTGTCAGGGTTGAAAGATGGTGCTAGGGAAAATACGGGAGAGGATGATTTTGAAGTATTAACTGAGGTGGGCAAAAAATATGCGTTTATTTCATTGGGAGAGGCTGGAAAGGGTCTAGAAGAAGATGAATTAAGAAGAGAAAGCTTTCGAAGGAGATGCCATTTGGATATAGAATCGGGAGCAGATGAAAGGGCTTCGTGGAAGTATTTGGTTTTTGCCTGCCTGATTGTCGATTGTGTCAGATTGCGGAGAGCCCTAAACGCTTGATAGTCATCAGTTAACCTTGTCCGTCAAAAGCGTCTTCGGAAAGGTGTAGAGAGTAAAAGAGATTTTCCAGGTATAGTCGATCGTTGGATTGGACAAGGAGATTGGTATTAAAATCACCGGAGATAATGATATGGTTATAGAGAGGAATGCAGTCGTAAAGGGTATATTCAAAAATTGAATCAAGAGGGACCAAAGGAGGACGATATACTACGACATACAGGAGAGGGTTTGGGTTAAAAGAAATTTCAACAAGAAGGAATTCTGTGTGAGGATAACCGGTTTTCTTCCTGGCAGTCAGGCAATGCATTACAAAATGCAGTAACAAAACTCAGACTAGTCGAGGAATGCTGTATGAATTAGCTGTACAAAACAGAGATAACATATTTTGGATACTTGGATACAGTAATATACCAGCTAATGAAAGGGCCGACTAATTGGCAAAGAAAGGAGCAGGAATTGTTCCAATAGGACCACAACCGTGGTGCGGGGTTCCCCTCTCCCTGGCTAAGGATATAATCAACAAACTAGCCAAGAGGAAGATAAAATCGCGTTGGGATAGAGCCAAGATAAGGCATACTAAACTTTTTATATAGGAACCCAATGACAAACTTTCTGAGAAAATCAAGAAAGAGGCTGCTCATATGTCGAGAACCGACCTCAAAAGTATGGTTGAAGCCATCACTGGGCACTGCAAACTCAGGAAACATATGTATCGCTTAGGCATTGAACAAGAACCTCGGTGCAGATAGTGCACAGTTAGCTTTGTAATAGGTCGCAACCAGAGGCGTAGCCAGTCGCGTCCTTTGGATCGT
This sequence comes from Troilus luridus, assembly GCA_964056705.1. Lineage (NCBI taxonomy): Eukaryota > Metazoa > Arthropoda > Insecta > Hemiptera > Pentatomidae > Troilus > Troilus luridus. Next base: position 91,326,684 of record OZ057415.1, on the reverse strand, counting down.
GTGGTGTGGATATGATTTTTACAATCACGAGTTTTCCTCAGATTGAATTTGTTTCTCGTAAAAGTAAGTATTTTTTTATCCCCATTCGTTTGTATTCAGCGTTAATTTATTGTAATTTTACTAAATAACTTCGAGAATGTTTTAAAATCTCAAAATAGTAGTTAGATTTTTAGTTATTGTTTTCTAATGCTGGAGGTTATGAAGTGGACAAAATGACATACACCTTGTTGGGTAAAATAGGACACTATGTCGTTTGACTCAAGTGTTTAATATTATTAATAATAAATAAAGATTTTGTGACTGATTTTATAATTAGTATGTCATTTTGCCCCTCTCCCCTATCCTTCTGATTCTCTTTTAATTACGTACATTTTGGGAGGAAAAATAAATTTAATAATTCTTATAATTCAGTGGCTTGGTTCTAACAGGGCCAATGTCAATTTTTTCAAAGTTTGTGTTATTTATACCAAATGAGTGGTAAAGTCTTTTCTTACTTCATATAGATTTCATATATTATTTAGTTACCCCGAGGGGTAACTATTCAAAAAAAATCTCTTTGTTACGTCAACTTACAACGTTGATATTGGAGAATAAGCAATATCAACGTTGTAGGCTAACTTAAGTATAAATTATCTTTAATTTATCATCTGAAAGTTTATAGAGTAAACGGGTATAAGAACATATTTATGAACAAGTAGTAAGTAAAATCAAATTATAAATATTTTTTTTTTATTCATTGTTTTAATTTTTATTTTGAAGAGATTAATGTTAACACAATAAAAAAAGACCTTCTGTAACCTCCCTTGTGTCATTAGATGAAATAACCAATTATTTATTATGATTATAATAATTTGTGTAAAGGACTATAGGTAAGTTTCCATGTCAGCGAATCGCGTAAAGTATTTGTGCCGATCGCGAGAGTGAAATGCCCAGACGACGAGTTTGACATCGCACCCGGAACTGAATGGATCAAATTTGTCCATATGGAAATTGAGACTGAATATTTTAGTGGAGGAGTAAAGGTACGTCCACACTATATGTGACGTTTGCTAGGCAATAGACAAGCTCAACCGCCAGATGAAAATTAGAAGTAAAATACAAACTAAAATCTTTAATTATTACATAAGTTCTTAATGAAACAACAATATTTAGGTATATATATATATATATATATATATATATATATATATATATATATATTTATATATATATATATATATATATATATAATATTTTAAACAAATTTTGGTTCAATTGAAGTACAATTTAGTCACTATAGAATTTTCTTTTTCTTGACCTTCTGGATGTTTTTTCACCTTCACTTGGAGGTGAGAGACACAGCTTCTGCAATACCCACGACACCCACATGATCTAAATTTATACTACAAGATATGAATATCAATCTTCCAGCCAGCGTGCTATCTCCAGTGCCGAAAGGAATATATGTGGCTTGACAAGGTAAAAGAAAACCACGCAAGGAACCAACAGTATTGTTGTTAACTTCAACGCCAAATATATAGCAAAATCCGCTCCTCCACCTGTTCCAAATAAAAACAAGTTGGTAGTGATGGCCCATGTTTCTGAACCGTATAATGCCACACTTTTGACAAAGGAGTGGTAAAGTCTTTTCTTTGTAGATAATTTAACTTCCTTACTCCCTTTGTTAGGTTCCAACAGTAATCTGCCATCATGGTGGTATTCCACTTCTCTTGGTATCGTTGCTCGATCACTTTTATATCCTGGTGGAACCTTCTTGTTCTTCAATGTAATCCCCTAAATTTTGGGGGAAATAGTCAATGTGAGAATGAAGAAAATGAAACATTACGCTAATGAGGCAGCCGAGGTTCTGGATAGTTTTCAGCAAGCGTTCCACCAGATTTCGGTAATTGGGCTCCTAGTTTATGCCTAGAAATCCTTCCACCACAGCCTTGAGGCTTAGCTAGGCTTCCTTTTCCAAAGAATTCATGGTGTTCTCGACGGATTGATGACGTGGGAGCAGGGGACTGAATGTCTTAAATAAGTGGTTTAATAGGGCAAAACTGATTTCATTACAAGCAGCCATTCCTGCTACTGGATTCAGTGATGCGAACCATCCACTATAAAAAATGGGTAACGAAACCACAGGCAGAACCTCATGGGTGGTTTGGAATCCTGCCTATCTCCTAGGTAAGATTTTCTCCTTCTTTTACCTCCTCCAAGTTCCATTCTGCTTCGAGTTGTTCTACCTCAGGATCTGCATTTTTCTCTGTCCCTCCCCATCTTTGTCGTCCCCTGGAGTCTTTCCAATAACCAATCGATACACTTGCTGTTCTTTGTTCTTCATATTTATTTTTTATATTCATGAATATGATGAAGAGCAGAGGGCTCAGACTGTCTCATTTGCCCATCGAGAAGTACGCTGTCACTTTTAAAATTATCTTACTTAAATGAGCTATTTTATACTTGTTTTTAATTTATAATTTATAAATAAATATATTTTTTATCATTTTAATTAGCATGTTTATAATTTAATATTATTCAACATTCGAGCCATTCATTCTTAATTATTCGTCCGAATATGTATGTGTTATTTGCCAATTTCGTTTTATTTTTAACCTTCATCATTTTATTTATAAACTTCTTCATCTTCCTCCTTGTGCCTTTCAGCGTGGAGGTGCCTCCGTCCATGTCAGCGACGCATCCCGGTTCCTGGCCAGCGCCTTCATGGCATTCAGGCCTTGTCCCAGCTTGGAGATGTGGTCAGTCCGTTTTCGCCTAGGTCTGCCCTAGGGACGTCTTCAAAGAACTTTCTCGGGTACCGATGTTCCTGCATTCGGCAAAGGTAGCCAAACCATTTCAGCTGCCTAATTTCAACCGCTACTCTTCTGGTTCGGCCAGCCACTCTCCTCAGGTATCTCACTTCTGCGGTTGTTAATTGCTCCAGTGCTTTTCCAACCAACAAATATGTCAGCTTTAATTTTTCTGATGTGACTTTTGGAAACTTCTTTCCTAAATACTGAAAACAAGGATTCAGGTCAGGATTCGAACCCTCTCTAACCAACTGAGCTAACCTGGCTCGTAACACGGCCAGACAAATCCATTCTCTTCACCGATCCTATATTCCCATGTTCTCGCAATTTTGCAGTTTTTGAAGTTAAAGAGGTTAAAAAGAATATTTTCTGACCTCCACCCAGACCATTTCCATAATACTTAAATAAAATCAACTATTATTATTAAATTAATTTTTAATGATAGTTTATTCTGTATATAAATATTGCACCCAAAGGAAGAAAGAAACTCTTATCTCTTTGAGTTTCTTTCGACCAAAATTAATTATGAAAACATTAGAGAGGACACTATAATATTTGGTATAATATATAATATATATATAGTAGTATATATGTATACACACACACACACTTATTTTTCCCCACGAAGTAATGCTTGACGGCTGTTCCGTGGGATGGGTAAAAGGAGAATTGGGAGGTGGTTGTTTAGTGAGTAGGAAACTCACACTGTTGTGTTATTACACTTCGTCTTATGAAAGATTTTTCCCCTACCCAGAAAAAAAACAAAAAAAAAAAACACACTTATTTTTAAAATAATTATAGTTTTATGTTTTACGTTCTTAAATGATTTTGTTTTCCATAAAATTTGTATATCTGTAAATATTAATAGTTTTCTTTCTTTATAATTATTGTTATGGTATTTATATTTTTTCTTTCATTTAATTCGTTATTGCGAGGTAATTCCTAATTTATATTCATTATTTTTTTATTTTCATGTACTAATTAAATTGTAATTGTATTCTACTCTAAGACATGATAGTTTAAATTTTTTGTCCCGCATCAATATTCTAAAGAAACTTCCCAGAATAAATATGGATTTTTATCAGTTTTATTATTTTATATGGTCTTAAGTATTAAGTGTGTGAGCTTCTTGACCCACCAGATGATGAGGAAATCGAGGATGCGATTCGGAAGCTTAGGAACAATCGAGCGCCAGGATGTGATGTCATACCAGCTGAACTTCTGAAGGCTGGTGGAAACGAAGTGATAAAGGTGATCCGAGATCTTCTTCATAGTATTTGGTTAAACAAAGCTCTTCCGCGTGACTGGTGCATTGGCCTTATCCTCCCTCTTCACAAGAAAGGAGACCAGATGCATTGTGATAACTATCGTGGCACAACACTCCTTAGCTCTGCCTACAAAGTCCTCTCCAATGTGGCGTACCAAAGACTACTCCCCCATGCCCAAAGAGAGATAGGAATGTACCAATGCGGCTTTACAAATGGTAGATCTTGTATTGATCAAATATTTGCCCTGAGAATTCTTACGGAAAGGACCAGAGAGTACAATATAACGACCCACCACCTTTTTGTGGATTTCAGCAATGCCTATAACAGAATCTTCAGGGGGAAACTATATCAAGGCATGGAAGAAATGAATGTCCCCAGAGAATTGATAAGCCTTGTGGAATTGCTGATGAGGGATTCGAGAAGCCAGGTCAAGATCCAAAATGACATCTCTGAAGTATTCAGCACAACTAGGGGTCTGAGACAAGGGGATCGACTCTCGTGCTTGTTATTCAATTTTGCACTTGAAAAGGTCATAAGAGACTCAGGCTTACAAGTCACTGGTACGATTCTGACTAAGTCCATCCAATTAATGGCCTACGCAGATGACATAGATATAGTCGGAAGAACACATAGGGATTTACAGCAAGCGTTTCTTGCTTTGGAGAAAGCTGGACGGCGAATGGGTCTTCAAGTGAATCAGGCAAAGACCAAATATATGCTTGCTAGCCCTTCAAGGCAACCAACACCCTCTATCACGTTTGCCACCTACACATTTGAAAGTGTCGACAGTTTTGTCTACCTTGGCTCTTTGGTTAAAGCGGATAACTCAACTGGAGCAGAAGTTCAAAGAAGAATTTTGACCGCTAATAAATGTTATTTTGGGATGGAAAAAATTTTTAGAAGCCATCTGATATCAAGAAGAGCCAAGGTGATACTTTACAAGACAATGATGAGGCCTGTTTTAACTTACGGATCGGAAACCTGGCCTGTGTCCAGGGAAAATGCCAATAGTTTACTGCTCTTCGAAAGAAAAATATTAAGAAGGATCTATGGAGCAGATAGACTTGGCGATCAATTTAGACTCAGGCAGAATGCAGAGAAATATCGGATGTATCAGGAGCTAGACGTGGTTCAGTATATAAGAATAGCTAGGCTTAGATGGGCTGGACATGTGGCCAGAATGGAGGACAATGTTACTCATAAGAGACTGCTATTTGGGTACGTTGACGGAAAAAGGAAACGTGGACGGCCACTATTAAGATGGGTAGACGAGGTCGAGAAGGATGCGTGTAGCATTGTTGGATCCAGAGCTTGGAGGACCTTGGCACAGGACAGAGAAGAGTGGAGGCGACGCCTTGATGCGGCCTAGACCCGTACTGGGTTGTAGAGCCAGTGTTGATTGTTGATGGTCTTAAGTATGCATATATTTTTTTTAATTTTCTAATTATTATCCTAGGAATCCTCTTAAATTCACTTGATAATTAATTAAAAACAATTTTTTATAATTACAATACTTAATTAGTCGAAAGAAATGCAAAAATGCGGAAAAATAATTTTGTGGAGATAATTCTTACTAATCCAAACACTGTTCGGGGAGAGGGAAAGTTCCGGTAGCGAAATGTAGACGGCGCTGGTTATCACCTACTGCACTCCCCCCCTGTATCAAAGGGAGACCTTTTGTAAACTACTAGCCTTATAATACTTAAGATATTGATTGATGAACGAAATTCGAGAGCTAATGTAGTATTTTAAATTGACCAAATTATTTCCATATCTAGGTACTGCTACTTTACAATCCGAAAGATATAAAGAGGATGATGTGTGTTCCTTGTCGAGCCAAGGTGGGAAACCACTTAGGCAGACAAATAGTTTACAGGGATCTTGGCGTTGGGTGAATAGGGTGGCTTCAAGAAAGGGAGTGTCCTTCTCACAAGATGAAATGGTGGTCCGAGATAGGCCCTTGGTCGAGTCTATCTTAGTCTGTCTTGGTAGCCAAATAATCTTATCCAGTTTCCAGAGATTTTAACACAATCAAGGTTGATTTGAGGAATTAGAGCAATATTAAGAAACAAACTGTGCTTCTACATCCCATAAAGGGGGTTAAGTACATGGTAAGGACTGTATAGTACAAGTCAAAGGTTGTCCTTAAAAGAGATTTTGACGAAATCACGCGCTACCAAAAGATTCCCCTTAATAACACTGCTCGACAAGGTTTTCTTCACAAGAAATCTGATTAGTGAATCTAGTGCAGTTGTTCATACTAAAATTGAGATATGTAGTCAGAATTTTTCCATCAGGCAGAGTTTTTTTGTGACAGCTACTTTTTAAAATCTTATTTTAGCGTTCTTTTTTTTACCTGCCATAGGAACCTTTACCTCATATGTAGCGATTTTATCCAAGCTGTATTTAAGGAAATTTTATTTGTAATATTATGCTGAAGCATCATAAAACATGGCTGTGCAGGTTTATTCATGTTTGGACATGGTCAGACCTGCCCATCTGGCATTGTGATGTGTCAGTATTGAGCTAACTGTGAGTTTGTTCAGTAGTGAAATATTTCCTTGCTATCTATTCAGAAGTGTATTGTGCATGTAGTGTTTTAGTGCTTTGTTTTTTCATCAGTCCAAGAAAGTGTGTAAATCATGTAGACAGTTTCTGTTATATTTGTGGTGAGCTGACCTTCTGGTCTCAGAGGCGAAAGTTGGCACCAATCGTAAAGAAGTGTTATCAACTTTATTTTGGATGTCAGGCTGGTGATTTTGATAAGAGCTGGGCCCCAAATACATGCTGTGTTTCGTGTGCTAGATTGCTGATCGGGTAAAAAAATGGTCATCGTATGCCCTTTGGAATGCCCATGATTTGGAGGGAACCGAAAGATTACTTAAGTGATTGTTATTTCTGTTTGACAAATATTAAAGGAATCACATCTAAAACAAAACTTACAGCTAAGTATGCGAATTTGCAATAAGACCTGTCTTACACAATGAACAGTTCCCTGTACCAGTATATGCAGATAGGACCTTAGGTGATAACTCTGAATCTGACCTAACTGAAGCTGAAAATGCTTCAGATGGCAATAAAAATGATCCTACATATAAAGCCTATTCTAATTCATCAGAACCATACTTTAACAATCAGAAAGACCTTAATGACCTGATTCGGGATTTAAATCTGTCTTAACAGGAAGCTGGAGGTTTAATTTCCAGACTCAAAGGGTGGAATCTACTCCAAAAAGAAGTAAGAATATGTAGTCATCGTGGCTCCCATAGTGATTTCAAGGACTGCTTCTCTGAAGAAAATGGTATTGTGTTTTGTAGAGATATTTTTCAGTTATGGAAACTCTTGGGCTTCATCATCGGCAGTGGCGAGTATTTATAGATTCGTCTAAACTTAGTTTGAAGACTGTGCTGCCACATTTAGGCAATGAACTTCAATCAATATCTGTAGCGCATGTAGCTGATATGAAAGAGACATATCAAAACATGAAACTAATTTCAGAGGAAATACAATATGGAAAATATGAATGGAATATCTGTGGTCAGTAATAAAGGTCATTGCTTTATTGCTTGGTTTGCTACATGGCTTCATCAAATTTTGCTGTTTTTTCTGCCTCTGGGACAGCAGAGATAGGCCTCACTATGTTACAAAATCATGACCTAAACGTGAATCTATCCCTGGTCAGAAAAATGTGTCATGTGTTCCATTAGTGAGTCATGAAACTCCTCCTCCTGAGTCCTGAAGTATTATTACCTCCATTGCATATTAAGTTAGGAGTAATGAAAAATTTCGTCAAAGGTTTCGATATACAGTCTGATGGATTCTTGTACTTGAAATCGAAATTCCCCAAAGTCAGTGATACTAAACTAAAAGAAGGAATTTTTATAGGACCACAAATCCGGTCATTAATGGGTGATGAGAATTTCGAAGGACTGTTTAAATCCACTGAACAAAACAGCCTGGCAGTCTTTCAAAAGTTAATCTTTCAATTTTCTTGGAAACCATAAAGAAGAAAACTATCGTAACATAGTGACTGATCTTCTGTATTCTTATAAAGCTATGGGATCCAACATGTCGTTAAAAATTCACTTCTTGGGATCTCACTTAGACTTCTTCCCCAAAAATCTTGGGGCTGTCAGCGATGAGTACGGTGAGCGGTTTCATCAGCAAATTTCTACAATGGAAAAGAGGTACCAAGGCAAGTGGAGTTCCAGTATGCTGGCTGACTACTCTTGGACCAAGAAGAGAGACGTTCCAGGTGCAAAATATTCCCGAAAATCACTATCTACCACTTTCTAGGTAAGTCAGAATGAGTAGTTATAATTTTGAGTTAGATCGATTTTTTTCGAATATCATAAAAATTCAAATGAATATCAAACAAACTCCTCCCCACTGGAGAAAAACTAAAGTTATATTTGAATTCAGTACGAAGAATACTTCTAGAAAAGGTTATTTTAGTTCTTGTGAGAGAAAAAAAGTTCATTTTTGTCGAGCATTGTAATCTTTTACAGAGGCCGGATGAGGCATTAGATCCAACAGAGTCGATTTACGGCTTTTAACATAATTAATATGATATCAGTAACCCACCAAACTATAGACTGAGATATCTGCTTAACAACATTTATTAAAACTGCAAATTATACGATTATTATTTGTCAATAATAATAATTATACATGATAGTATTACATTCTTACGTGTACTAATAATCTTCAGTGGATTGCCTCCCAAATTATACCTCGGGCTACCTTGCGAACGTTACCTATTACTAACTTTTGGGTGTGATTCGTTATGAAGCCAAATATGTTTTCAAACCCATTTCAATTGTCGTGATGATTTCTCATCAATTCATTATCTCGCTACAATTTCGTGATTTGAAAAATACAAATTGTCCCATGAGCTCGCTATTCTTCGGAGCGAATATTCTACGCAACAACATCGCTGCACTCCTCAGAACTAAGACGGAACTTACTCGGATTTGGTGGGATGGTCACGGAGGCATCATGTGGAGCTGGTCTTACGGCAGAGGGGATGTTGGGATAAACAATTTTCTTTTTGCTCTTGAACGAGAAACTTTTGATTGTGGTCATGCAAAAATAGCAATCGGTCACGTGATTTGTAGGTTCTCGCCATATCATGGGAACTGCAAATGGCATTGACTTATGTGTCCCATTTAGCCAACCACTCAGAGAACGTGAGCATGAACTACAGCATATTTTAGGAGCCCATGATTTGTCCTGATCACTTACTTTACATCCAAAGTGTAACTCGTATGCCTTCTTCACCAGCGGAGTCAGTGGTTTCTGAGTGGACTTAAATGTGACTTCACCACAAACATAGCAAAAGGAATAAGGAATTTATACACTGTCGTGACATTACAGAGAAAAAGTGAACTGTTCCAAAAACAATGATAGCACAACTGAATATCCAACTTATTGAGTTTAGCGAAAGCCTCGAGAGTACTGATCAAATCCTAGAAGAAAATAGTGACAAGATAGGAAAATAGTGAGTGGGAGGGGGAGGGGGGAGTTGGGGTATTGAGGGTGAAAGGGGGCAGGTAAGGATTTGAATGAAAAGGGTACCACCATAAAAGGAGGGTCATTCCCCTAAAGATCCAGGTAGAGACCAAATCCCTGCCTCAAGCTCAAAAACTGAAAAAAAACACTTTTAGCCATATTTCTTTAACCACTTGTAATATTCCCATCAAATTTTTTTTCTTTTAAATATACTTCATTGCGCTCAAAATCATCGGGTTTTTGAATTTTTTTACTATGTTTTGATGCCGAAAAAAAATTCGTCAAATCCACAAAAAACTCACCTTTTTGGATAAAAAACTAGAATTTCTCAGGAAACTGTGCGTGATAGACAAAATCTGACTTCAAATTCGTGTTCAGCACATCTGATAACAGTAAGAAAGCATGTTTTGGTTTGAAGGAGGATTTTCGTGCAGAACAGTGTTATTGGATGATTGAGATTACGATTTAAGAAGCATCAATTTGAGACGAGAAGAATGTTAAATATAGCAATTTTAAATCCGTTGTAAAATATTATTGCAAAGTATAAGAAAAATTAAAGGGAAACAAAATATATTTGAACCTGTTCCTTCCAGAAAAAAATTGGGTAATACTTTTAACTAGTAATTCTAGGCTAATACTAGAAAACGCGAAATTCCGGATGAGGGATTGCATATTGAGTAAATAGAAAGTTCTTGATATTAATAAAATGTATATATAACTACTTAACATGTTATAATTATAGACTAATTATAATATTCATATGAGAGTCGTTTTTTATACAAAACTAAATGCAGGTTTTTTTTATAAAACTTTACAAACGAATTTTTAATGATTCCCTGGTTTCGAAAGTATTTAATTCAAAAAATTTCTTTAGAAGATAGAGAAAATTAAAAAAAAGTCAGGCATTGAAGAATTTCTCAGCCTTGTAACATAGACGCCACAGCGTTGGTTGCGTAACGTGTAGTCGGATATTATCGTGAGGAAGAGTACATTCCATGCCATACATCCCTGCTCAGTTGAGAAATCACATGTGTGCGATCAATTTCACTACATTATTTGTCAGCATTTACAATCTTCTCTGTATTGAGAAAGATGGTTTGGATAGTACCGACAGTAATGGTTACATGAGTCCACACAGCAAGTTCTATTAATAAATCTATTGATAGTAATAGTGGGATCTACAGATCCCCATAGGGCTAACTCAGCCTAGGAGGGTACCCTTGGTAGGGTAAAATGGTACCCTTAATTGACGGAAAAACCTGGCGGTTGATAATGATCTTAGGTAAATCATCAGCTCAATAGTTGGCTTAGAAATACTACCTCTCCCATCTACTGAACCCACTTTTAACTGTAATGTAATTTTCTTTTTAATTATACATATATCCAATCTGACCTGGATCACGTTTAACTACCAGATCCCCCTTATTTTGGGTAGCCACTGTATGAACCCCAGGAGGGTTCCATATGGGTTCCATATGGGTATCCATAGTATCCATCCCCGGGCGCTAGCGGACTTAATAAAAGTGTTCAAATAATTAATAATAAGCGAGATTTGAACCCAGAACCTTTGGCATGGCAGCTCAGTTCTCTACCACTATCCACCCCCCCCCTTAAAAATAAAAAAAGTATAACCTACTTTGTATAATTTATTGTCTGCACCCCCTGACCATTTTACATTCTTCTAAGATACGTACCGTCAACCATTTCCATTTTTCTATTTGTTGCAAGAATGTCCGGTACCTCATTAAAGGAAATATAATAGGGCTGAAAGAGCTGACAAATATATTATTAAATTTACTTCATTCGAATTTTAAATCCGGCCTGTCGTAATCGCCCTATTAACCACTCTCTTTTGAAAAATCTAGAAACGATAGGAGCTGAAAGCATTGACACTCGAGTTGAGAACTCTTTCCTGATGTTCTAATTAGAGCAGAATTGTTATCATTATCCTGCTCAGGAGTGGAAACATCATCCGAAAAGATATTATTATCTTTAAAACATTATTCAAAAAGTGGCCGGATCACGGAGGGATCGTTACCCGGAGGCACGAATAGGGCAATCATCTTCGGCCGCGTGCTCTTTCATCAGCGGCTCCCCGGACCTGACATCTTAATGCTGTCGAATAGCTGTCTCTTTCCCGGAATATCTTCGGTCCTTCAGTTCTAGAGTTGGGATAACGATGTCGGCAGGGTTGGGCGAGAGGTGAGGGTGAGTAAGCTGTATTAGAATGTATTTGTACTGGAGGCTACAGGGTATTGGCAATATCCTGTAGAGCAAAATAGTTTTAGTATCAATAGGCTTGAGTCACGCACTGAAATGAAAACCTTGATTGAATAACTTATTTCTCATGTTCGGATTAGGTAAGGTTAGAGATACAGCGCCATTTATGAAAGCCTTAGATACGTCAGCACTCAATTCCTTTACCCTACTATAAAAAAAATACGAGAAAACAGAGGTTTCTTACCAATACCTTCCACGACATCAATTTAATTGTTGTTATTTCAATTGATGAGACCGTTAATATGAAAAGAGATAAAGTGATTTTCAAGGGAAAGACTTTTTCTATTTTTTTTCTTTTTACTAATTCGTACTAATTTTTACATCCTAAGGATTATAATAGGGCGTGTACAAACAAATGACCGTTTTCTCAAATTCCAGAGTTCAAAAGTCTGTAAATACTTTAATGCTATTCATTATTTACCAACACTTAATAATTGCTTTAGAGCATTCTCTAAGCTTGTTAACTAACACTGGACTCTTAAAAAAAACCTCAGTTTAGTTATTAATACCGAAGAAGAAACATGACAGTGTTCAACGAAATTCTCGTAATTTTAAGACATTACTGGAAAAAAAATTTCACAGCCGCTGAAGCAACTAGTGAAAGTATTAAATATGAAGGGGAAGGTGTACTTGACCAGCGCACTGCGTGGCGTTGGTTTGAAATATTTAGCAGTTGAGATACGACGTTGGGAAGAGAGATGGATCCGGGCGACCATTCATTGGTATTGATGAGGTTCTGAAGGAAGCTGTTGAGTAAAATTCGTCCACAAGCAATCGCGAAGTTGCCAGGGAGTGTGGTGTGTCGAAAGATAATGTTAGTCGCCACCTTTTCTCCACGAGGAACGTTAAAAAGGCCAGTAGACTGGTCCCAAGCGGTCATTTTTTTTTATACACCCCATTATTTATAATTAAAGGTTTATGAACCAGGAAATCGGGACATTACTTCCTTATGTAAACTTCCTTAAACGCCCCTCCTCTTTTATATGTGTACGTACATATTGTAAGATATATATGAGAAGAAGGTAGAGTGTGATTATGTTAGTCATGTTAGTTCGTATCAAGAAATTCTTTTTAGTTAATTTGGATATTTCTTATTTAATCTTATTTTGCACTGAAACGACAAGAAACTACACGGCATTCCAGGCTACTACAACACTTACTAAACAAACGCTCTATGTTACCAATTAATTACAAAAGACTCATATACGTGACTATTATAATACCTATTCGAACTTGCGGAGCTTTGGTGTTTCACTAAGCCATCGAATTTCTTTCTTATCCAAACCATACAATTCAAAATCCTTCGTAAAATCATTGATGCTCCTTATTTTGTTACGAATAAAGTCATTAATAATGAACCAAATGACCAATTTGGTGCTGATTTAGGCCGGACCCGTTATCAATCCTTTCATGACAAACTTTATTCCCACTCAAACCCACTAGTTTCAAACCAGGATACCACTTCCATTCCCGATAATCCTCTGTGTGAAAAAAATGCCCTCGTGACCTTTGTTATTTGCCTAAGTTGAATTTGTTATTTGAGTACTACCACTGGGTAGTTTCTCTAATTGTTTTAATCACCATACATTAAGTATTATTCATTATGAGAAGAGAGGGGATAGTTGACTGGAAGATAGAGTAAGGAAGAAAATAGTTGGGGGTGCAGTCAAATAAAACGCTAAATAAGTGGGTACTTAATTAATTATGTACCGACGCTTCGACCCATTTTGTGGGCCATCTTCAGGGCTATTGGAAGCTGAAGCTAGACTGCTGGCCCCGGTTTTTTTGGTTCATATGATTCATGAGAAACGAGGGGATGGTTGACTGGAAGATAGAGTAAGGAAGAAAATAGTTGGGGGTGCAGTCAAATAAAACACTAAATAAGTACCCACTTATTTAATGTTTTATTTTACTGCACTCCCAACTATTTTCTTCCTTATTATTCATTATATTTACTTGCTCTGTTATAATACGGTTCCAATTTTCAATATACACATTTTTTAAAACTTCATGTAAGATTTCATATATCTTGTAAAAATGGACGGAATAATGACTCAGGCATATGATTATCTGGTGGGAACAAAATTGTTGTGATATTTCTTTGAATTTTTCACCGCTCATTTACAATATAATATTTTTGGAGCTTCCAATGTTCTTTAATAAGAGTGGGTTATAATACAACAACAATTTCATTTAGGCAGGAATAAGAATATTGTCCACCTTCTGTCTAAAAATACTATAGTCATTTAATTAATTGTTACTTCAGATATTACGATCCTGAACGTCGCTGTAATGAAGACGTTCTGAGAGAGGCGTAGAAGTAGCCTGAAGGTATACAGAAGGAAGACGCCGAGAAGAGCGGATGGAGGTCGGGCGAAGATTCGTGTTAAAGCTTAAGAAAGCTATGATTTAGCTCAGGAATCGTGCCCCTTGCCCGTGTTACATAAATCTCCGAGCCGTGATTCTTCCCGAAAACCGCTACGAAATTTAGCCTTCGCTTCGTTGTGGCTTAATCTGAGAGGGAAGAGGATCTTCCGCTTGATAAAGCTGTTTACAAACAACCACCAAGATATTTTCTCCTTTAAAAACCCTCTGAAGAAAAAACTAGTAAGAAAAATATATTTGTTGATTTAAATGATATTTCATCAAAAAATAAACCTACAGCCCGGAGAATTGCCTCAATCCCACAGGCAGATTCAAATTGCCTCAAAAAATGCGTCTTGTACTTTGGGAAGCCGAATCATGTTACTTTCGAATGAGTAGTTAAGTCAGACATTGGCTTGAAATAGAGTTATTGTTGGAAATCAGTTATAAATAGAGTTATTGTTGGAAATCCATTCCAAGCCAAAAACTACGAGAATGGCACGAAGCGTAATCGAATAGAATTAACTCACTCTGGACAAAATTTGACTAAACCACTTATTCACCGGGGATGCAGTTAGAAGATGACAAATTACATAATTCTGTCCATTCCTGGAGAAAAGATTACTTACATTTTTTTTAAAAGATTGATGATTTTTAAATGCAAATCCTTAAATAACTCGATATATGAAAAAGTGGGACCATTTTAAAAAATAACAGCTCATATATCAACAGCACCGGTGAATAAGTGATTAAGTCAAATTTTCTTCAAAATGAGCTTCCAATAAGTTGGGAATAGGAAACATGTTACTTTCGAAATTAAAGAGCTAAGTCAAGCATTGGCTAGAAATGGTGTTGTTGCTTATAATACAACTCCATTTAAAACCAAAAAATACGACAATGACACGATTCCGCTTCCCTCACTTCAATTAACTCTGGACAAAATTCGAATTAACCATTTATTCACCGGGGTTGGAGAATTAAAGGCCGATATATATATCACAGTTACATATTGTATCTCTATACCAAATGTTCATTTTATCCAAGTTTTCGGTAAAATATAAGATCTTTTCTTTATTTAGGAGTATTTATATACTTTGTTATTATTACTATGTTAATTTTACAGAAGTTCATAGCTTGCGGAACCACGAACAGTGAAGTAGTTACCCAACCTTACGTTACAAAGAACCATAGTTTCTTTTTATATGATTACTTTCTACTGACGATCACTTGGATTCAAGAACAGAGACAACCTACTCTAGACCCGAGGTTCTTGGCTGTTCGGGGTCAGCAAGCTAAGAAAGATCTGTACTTATTTTCCCAAAGCAGTCTGTTTCTCGACCAACCATCTGCTAGCCGTCCTGGAAAACCACAACGCGTTTCCCGATACAGTACATAAGGTAGGATTATCATTCCTACGCCTGATCATTGCAAGTAACCTCCAGTTGGCTGACGGATCTCTCATGGCCTAGAGTATGTGAGTTCCTGTTGGAATTCCGAGGACGTGGTTCAATCTCATAACCTTTAACTTTGTAATCAGGTGAATCAAGACTGTTTATTCCTCTTAATAATTCCCCTTTTACATTTTGTACTTCCGAGTACAGTTTACATAAGGAAGTAATTTTCTAACGTATAGACTTGTACAATATAATGAACTACAGGCGGTTAATGGTAAATAATACAATATTATTGTTATATAAAAGCCATTGAATAATAATATTAATGATATTAGTGACAACATTAATATATAAAATAATTTATGAGGTCCCATAGTCCAAAAAATCTTCTTATAAATCAATTTAATTTGGCCGGGCAAGCTCTCTGGTATTTAATGCATTCAGGAGGAGACAAGAGTTTTAAAATATTTAACTGAATATAAAAAGAATAGAAGTATTGGAAAGGAATGCCAACCTATCCCCAGATGCATAGCCATTTCGGGGAATGAAATGTCTTCCATCGGAATGAATCTGGTTTTCCACACTTAATAAGAAGCATAATCATTGAATCATTGAAAGAAGCATGAAGAAGGTTTTATATTACCAATGATAATATATTTTTGACGTGGTAAATATTTATATTTTAAATAATTTTATTGGTCAAAGAAAAGACCCTGAAAAAACAAATATTTCGCAACAATATTAAGTAACGATTGTGTACATCACTTATATCTTTTCAGGATATCAACATGGAACTGAAATTTATAGCCACGCAAAAACAAGATTTCATAATGTATATCTATATGTAGTAATTTGAGTATTGGTAAAGCAAAGGATTTCTATTGTAAAGATGGTATTGAAATTCTTTTATTAACCATTTGAAAATTTTTAAAAGCTTTAAGCTTTTTTTTTTGTCATCATTATTCCCATAAAAATTCAAGATTCTAACATGATACCACTCTAAATATGACTTTATTAAAAAAAAAACATATTGGAAGCTTCAAGCCTTCAGGAACTAAAAAGTTTCAACCGATACAATTGTTACTGAAGGCTTAACACAAAAATGCTGTTTTTTGAGTTATGTCGTTCTTTTGAAGGAACGCTACAACTAAAAAAACAGCTACATCACTAAAAGACTAACTCAGCTCAACCAAAGATAAACTCAGTTTTTCCCCAGGATTTTAGTGACTTAAGGCTTTTTTCAATTGCATTCTAACGTTATGGATAAATAATTAATTTATTTTGTTCTATTATATATTAATTTTTATATTTTTTGTTTGTAAGTTCATTTAACGTCACTTTATGCTGCTATGGCTAATCGGACGATGCTACAGTGTGAGCTCTAAATTTTGCCTATCCAGGTTTAATTAGGGTAGGGATTTTTAATGAGTACCTGACATCGTACAGGCTCGGGACCCCCTTTTTAACGTCCCTTCCGAAAGACGGCGTAACTAAGGATTTTTTACTTCCTATGGCATTAGAGGATAATAGGGTATCCTATTATTTACTTCCTAAAAAAATCCTAGGGTATGAATATAAACAAAAAATTATTGTTTACAAACGAATTATTGAAGAATAAAACGAGTTCCAATTCTGCCGGGGTATGAACCCGCGATCTTGGGTTTAGTAGTTTGTTACTACTTCATTATTTTTCTTCTACTGGCAACATTGATTAGATTTATAATTGTGATAAGCATTGGCTGTTAAAGATTAGATTTGTTTTTTAATCTGCAAAACGTTCGGAATTAAAAAACACATATAAAATGTTAAATAATACTATTCCTTTATATCAAATATCCCTTATTATTTGTATGTATTAAATTTATCAAATTTCTTTCTCATAAAACTAAAGCTTTAGTTTAGCTTAGTTACTTTTCATACCAAATCAAATCTAAAAAACTTTATGATACAAATTATTTATAAGTTTATTTTATTTTAAATATCGTTGGGAAAGTCAGATGAGTATCTTCAAAGAGAAGGTCAAATTTCTTTAAAAGAAAAAAAGACTTAATATGCTCATTCCTGAAATGCTACTCCTTAACTTGATTTCCTTAACCGTTTCTTAAAGAAATGATTTAAGAAGTTTTAGAATGTTCAGTGTAACTGATAAAAACAAAATAAATTATAAATGGAAAAACTAATGACACCAACTAATCTAATCCAGTTCATAATTTTAATTGGTATAATAATCTTGAAAATATTTATCATTGATTTAGTAACCCTTTTAGATTCTCGTGTTTAAAACTTGAGGTTTTTTAATTGATATCATTGATATATTCCATGAAATAATCAGTAATAATTCTAATCAATTATTTTTTTTGAAAACCATTTTCTAAATTATTTTTGATAAATTTCATCTGATAGAAAGTGGTGCGTTTAATGATGTACTTTGATTTAATAGTGTATTCTAAATATCATTATTATTTTAAATAACATTATTTTCGTTGTGAATAAATGACAAAGTCAGACATTGACTTCAAAGGGATTATTGTGTGTGTAGCAACTCCAATTCCAGCCAAAAACTACGAATAGGGCACGATTCCACTTCAATACAGTTAACTCTCTCTGGATAAAAACACTTATTCACTGGGGCTCCGGAAATATTGTCATATATTGTATTTTTATATTAAATATTCATTACATGTAAATGTTTGTTTAGATGTATATAAATACATACATTCTACATCTTTTGCTCCTCGATGTGGTCATGCTCTAGACATTTGATGCTAAACAGTTTAGAAGTAATTATTGTAAACTTTTGTTATTATACTTTTAGTCTATGTTCTAGAACTAAGACAAATTACTCTGGATCGTCGGACCAATGAGAGGACCTTTATTTAATTTTTCCCGAAGGAAACTGTTGCTTGAACAAAGCTCCGTGGTTACTGGAAATCCACGACGCGAAAGCATATATATTAAATTAATTATATTAAATACAATTGAAGCAGAAATTTTACTTAAATTTATTACATTTCTCCAGTATTTTAAATATTTTTATCTTTCTTATTATGATCTTTATTTCCTTTTTTAATAAATATTTATAATTATAATTATGGTATTTTATTTTTTATAGTTTGTACAGGTATTGGTGTCTATGGAATTAATTATATTATCAGGTTGGTCTTCTAATTCTAATTATGCTCTGTTAGGGAGTCTTCGTTCTGTTGCTCAGGTTATTTTTTATGAAGTAAGAAAAATTATAATTATATTATGTGTTGTTGTTTTTACTTTTAGATATAATTTATTAGATTTTATATATTATCAAAATTTAATTTGGTTTATATTTATAAGATTATCTTTATTTTTTTGTTGGTTATCTTCTTGTTTAGCTGAAACTAATCGTTCTCCGTTTGATTTTGCTGAGGGTGAGAGAGAGAGTTGGTTAGAGGGTTTAATTTTTTGTATAGAAGTGGGGGATTTGCTTTTATTTTTTTATCTGAATACATAAATATTATTTTTATGGCTTTAATGAATAGTATTATTTTTTTAGGTTGTGATTTAAGATCTCTCTTTTTTTATATTAAGGTTATATTGGTGGTATTTTGATTTATTTGAATTCGTGGTGTTTTACCTCGATTTCGTTATGATAAATTAATATATTTGACTTGAAAATTATTTTTACCTTTATCTTTAAATATATTTATTTTTTATCTAGGATTATTAGTACTAATGCTATATTAACGTTTTATTCATTAATTTAAGTATGATAAATAAGTTAATGAAAGAATTTAACTTTCTTTCCATACTTTCAAAGTATATGTTTATCTAAAACTTATTAACTATTTATTCCTCTAGTAATCTATCTCAAATTTTCATTATTAAAGGATTAATTATAAATTATATAAAATATAATACTGTTAATAGTTGACCTGTAAAAAAAAATTGTCTGATAGACAACTAGAATTGCAAATAATGAATTACTTTAAAACGTCCTAATTGAAAGGTCTCCATCAATAAAATAGATCATTAAGTAACATGGTGTTATCAAGAAGACCGGGACTATGGGACGAGGCAACTCCGCCCTTCCCGGTTTTACCCCGTTCCCAAATGGAGCAAAACCTCGACATTTTTTAGCGCTCACCAGCTGTTCCGGACGGACCTTCTTCAGCCACGATCTGACGAAGACAATGGAAACGTTGCTGGAGAGCTAGCTGACCTGGCCACCTGGATGACGGCTATATTAGCGCCCCTTTAATGAGATGTTTGTTTTAACAAGATCGTGAGGCGTTAATGACAGAGCGGCCTGCGGGCCCCCCATCCCCAGGTCTCCATTCGCTACTATCTCAATACTCCAATCCTCTTTATGGAATTTTAATTCTCTTCCGTTCAATTAATTAATTATTGCATCATAATATACTAATATTATTAAATTTATATGGCTATTACATTAAATCATCGATATCCACTATAATTGATATTTTCTATACAATAAAATCAGTAAACATGGACAAAATGAAGGAAGTATGGAAAAAAAAACGACATTCGAATGCTTTGCGTTATCCTCCGGGGTCCATTCGCAATTAATAAATAAAAATAAAATCAGTAATAATATAATAAAACTTTAAAATACAGTAGTTATATATAGAATAAAAATCTAATATAAAAATAGAATAATCGTAAGTAAATATGTTGTACTATAATAAAAATTAACAAAAACTTTATCACAAGGTACACTTTCATAGTATTTCACTAATAACGACATACGATCATCAATCAATTTTGTATTAACTGATAATGAATTTACAGGCCCGGAAATTTATAATTTTATTTATCATAAACATTAAATTAAAATAGTTGTTCTCTGTTTGTTCGTTTTTAAAGGGTTCATCAACGCCAATGGTTCGCTTTATAAAATGTTTGTATATATATCAGTAATAGAAATAAGCGAAACCATTCACAAACACACAGTCAAACTGGACGTAAGAAAATTCAGATTGAGATAGTAGGTGATGTGATTTCGAAAACTGAAAGACCAACGCGATGATTCGTTGTCATAAATAAATAATACCTTCAATAAATTTGGTGCTTGTTTTATTTTATTTATTTTTGATAGGTAATAGTTTCATTCTTAAAAATGTATTTAATGGTTAGAATGGTGTGGCATTAAGTTGTTAGTTAATAATTAGTTGATTCAGTTTTATTCAATAAGAAACTTTTTCCAATAAAAATGAGTCATAATTTGTATTATTTTATACTATATATCTGTGAATCTATATATATATATATATATATATATATGTGCTTTTTGTCTTTCTTTATTTAAAATTCTTCAGGCGACGTTTCGAGACCAGGTTTGTCTCTTATCCATGCAAATTTCCAAAAAATAGACAACCCCATCACGACATTTTTTTATGATGTAGTATGAGGTGGTTAGGGGTGGTCTATTTTTTGGAAATTGCCATGAATAAGAGACTAACCTGGTCGCGAAACGTCGCCTGAAGAATTTTAAATAAAGAAAGACTGAAACTCCAGAAATAAAAGCATATAATTTGTAACAGTCAAGATAACTAGAAACCAATATATATATATTATTATTTATTTAACAGGCTAGGACTAACTAGAAAGTAGTTAGCTCCAGTATCATTTCGCCCACCCACATTCCGAAAGAATTCCTGCCACTTCCTCCGCCATTCGCTTATAATAATTTAAACGTGTTCTTCGGAGGCCTGACCTTTCAGTCCAGTAAGGTGTTCCCATAATCCTCCACTAAATCATTGTCCGGACAAATCGTTAACAGGAGAAATATCACCATTCCGATGCAGGCAGATAATACTGACAAGGGTGTGACAGGAGGTTTCAAATCATAAATAAAGATTTTTACAAGTTACCACTCCGCCGCCCCCCCCCTCCCCGACTGCGGAAAATCTTATGATCTATCCGTTCCATCTACTTTGATCCTTTGATGCATATTCTGGATTAGTTTAAACATAATTCCGGTGTAACATAATGTTGTGGAGTCTCTCAGGGCACCGTTATAGATTGCTACAGAGCATTGTTATTTATCTTTATGTCCTCTTGTAATTAAACGAACTTTCTTAAGAGATTTATTTGAATGTCACATAATAATATAATAATTAAAAGGGCATAGCATTGTCCAACCGTTGTCCAAGAAACAGTACTGCCTTAACCATGTACAGACCCCAGACACTTCACGGGTTGTAGTGTTAGAGGTTTTTTTAGATTTCATAGCATAGTGACAAGCTAATGACATAAAAGTAACTACGATAACCTTTCAGAGGCTCTGTACATACTAGAGAATAGAGAATTAAATCGTAGTCATTAACAATACAGAGTGTGTTTGATAAAGTTTGATAAAGCTATAACACTGGATACCTAATCCTGTATGCCATCCTGTAACTCACATTTGTCGAAGATTTTATTCAAGCTGTATTTATTCAAAGTATAGTAGTACCAAATAGAGCAAGGAATAAATTACAAATAAAAAAATGTTAATTCCCGGTGTCGGCATACTTTCACCAAAAGTAAATACATGTCATTTAATGTTGCCAAATTGCCTGAAGAAAAACAGTTGGGTGAGTAACACCACCATATGGTTAATCAATTATTCTAATGGCTATAATGGTACTTGAAAATTATTGTTAAATAATAAATAATAGTATAAAATTATTATGAAATAATAATAAGTTTTCAATATTTTAAATACTTATAATTAGCTTCGTTGTTAATTATAGGTTTGGATGAATTAAGGACCCCTCTTTCTGCGTTCATCAGAAATATTCCCGTCTGATACAACATTATAAATATAAATAAAGATGTTTATTTCTATGTTAATTTTTACCACAATTTCATAAAAAGTGTATATTTTCGGATCAACCATAAACCTTCCTGGTATCATTCAGAATAATATAGCAATATATCTTAAAGTTTTAAATACACGGAATACTTCTTTCCTACGACATTAGATGACTAAAGAAATAGGTCATGATGACTTGACATGACTAAAGCATTCCAACCTTTTCTTAACAATCATGACAGGTAGCCCAGTCAGGTGGCACTTGATGTGACGTATTCGAACTTCATTCAAAACCACATTCAATCTTCGAATCACAGCTAGAAGACAAAATATTAACAGAGTTCATACATTATATGGAACTCATCTTTCACACAATCTTAGGAATATGCCAATTTCATATTTTGCTAGATTTTTACATTAAAGATTATGTATAACGTATCTAACTAATACGTCTGATTTATATTTTGAAGAGAAAATATTTTCTCTTCAAAATAAAAATATTTAAAATTAAAACAACTAACTAATAAATAATATGTCTGATGTTTTCCCACACGATGGATGATGTTTTTGGATTTTACACTACCGATTAATACAGGCGTGTAAGTTGGTTATTAAATACTCAAACTGAAAATACATTAGGTTTTTCAAAATTATTGATAAAGGTAATCAACGTCTGATCTAATATTTGCCGACGTATAGAGCTTTTTTATTTTTAAAATATAGTTAATAATAGTTCAAGGTTTATTATTAAAATATAAGTTAATGTTAAAAACATTTTTTCTTTTTATATTTCTATCCAATCAGTGTATTGGTTGTAAGTGTTAAAGTCATGTAATAGTCAACAAAGTATAAGGTAAACACCAAGAAAACATAGTAAGGGAAGAAAATAGTACAAGATCATCTGGTAGGACTATCAAACCCCCTAAAAGATTCAGTCACTCCGACTACACTTAAGAAAGTCATAAGAAATTTATATGTTGTAAGAATTTATCTTATAAGAAATGTCATGTCAAAAAATAAAAAAAATAATAATAATAAAAACATAAAATAAAATAAAATGATGTTAAAGTCATGTAATAGTCAACGCTGTATAAGGTAAACAATGTAACCAGTAAGGGAGTTTATAAAAAAATATATTCTTGTTTCCAGTTAACATGTGTTGTTTTGTATTCCTGATTTGTGATATGTTTAACAGTAAGTACAATAAAACACGATGAGATGAGAGGGATGAAGAAGAACAGTACCCCGTGCCCCGTGGTAAGCTTGAAACCTTTTTTTTTATTTTAAATTATGCCGTTATTCCGATAAAACTTCAGATTCGAACAAGATATAACTATAAATATGACTTCATGAAAAAAAAAAAATTAAGGAGGTGGAATATCACATATTTTCCTGAATTAAAAAGCTTCAACCAATCCAATTGGTACTGAAGGCTGGACTAAAAAATGGAAATTTTCGAGTTATGTCGTTCTTTTGGAGAAGTTTGTACTGTGGCATTATGTTGTAATATTTTGGTAACCATTTTATTTCTCGTTTCTATTTGTTATTTATTTCATTTTAACTCAAATTTTGGAATGCCTATGTATAATTTTTGAATATTGTGTTCAATTATACTAACAATTAAGCTCTAGTATTTGTAAAGTTTTTTAAATCTATAAAAGACCTTGCTTACCCCGAAGAATCTATGCTTGGTTTCATTCTTAACTAAAAATTTAGGAATAAAAAATCTTAAAAAAAAAAACAAAAAAAAAATGCAAGTTGAAAATTGAATATCAGATATGTCGTTCCTAAATTATATATGTATATTTTTTATATATAAACACATAGTGACAGAAGAAAACATCTCTCTCTCTCTCTCTTTCTCTCTCTGAACGTTTCTAAAGATATTCATTTAATAATAGCTACAGTCCGCTAAACTCAATCAAGGAGAGACGAAGAGTTAATGGACACCAGCTGGAGCCATTCATAAAGACAAACCAGAGCACCGCGAAAATAGTGATCCAAGCAAGAAGACGAAGAAGGCAGGCCCTAAAGCCAATCCACCGGAACGACCTGTTAAATCTCCAACCATCTCTCATTCTTCTATTTATACCTAACCATTTTTATTATAGCTCTCGGCCTCACCTGGGGGAACCTGGCCCCCTTCGTCTGATATATATATATATATATATATATATATATATATATAGCTCTCTCTTATAATGTGTTTATTATCATATGGTATTATTAATACTCCCGTAAGGAAATTTAATAAGTTCCTTAATAATTGTAAATGATTCTTGTCCCCACTTAAACATTAATGACGTTATAAACATTTTTTTGTTATTTTATTTTTTATGATTCCAGTATTTTAGTTGTTGTTATTGTAATTTTTTTTTTTTTTTTACACTTTGCCTGTAACGTATATATCTTTTTTTCCCTAAGGGTTTCCTCAGATTCAGGTTTCCTTCAACCAAAAATTTCCTTTCATTCATGTATCCACTTTTTCCTGCCTTGTATATCTTCCTCTCTCAGACCATGGCCGTGCATACTTTCCTCAATGCCTTCTAACCATCTTTTTTCGAGGTCTTCCTCGCCGTTTCCTCCCTACGGCACTCCAATAGAGAATTAAGTTGGGAAATCTTTCTTCCTTCATTCTTATAAGTTGACCATTCCAATCTTTTTTCGTCTATATTTTGAAGGACGTATTGTTGAATTTGCATCCGTTTTCTAATTTCGGCATTAGTCCTTCTTTCTAGTCTGGATACCTTGGCAGCTCTCCTCCAATAGTCCATCTCAGAATCAAGTAGCTTTTTTCCTAGAGCAGCGCTTATCGTCCATGTCTCTGTTCCATATAGCAATATGCTTTCAATTACGGACTTGTATTCGAGCTTGGTATCTTTCGTCATATTGTTGCTCCAAAGGACCGAGTTAAGCATACCAATAGCTTTGCGGATTGAAATCATCGTTTGTTTTATCTCTTTTTCCGATGTTCCATTCTTTTCCATTATAGAGCCCAAATATTTAAAATTATCCATTCAGTTTATGACATTTCCTTCAACGACAAGGTCCTCCTGATCATATATATTCGGTTTTTCTGAAGTTTATTTTAAGGCCCCAACTATCATATGTCCCCCACAGTTTTTGGTAGCATATAACCTAGCCAAGCATCCTAACGTATATCTGTTAGGACATAAATATGAGAATAATCTTAAAAAAAATATTTTATTGCTATGTGTGACATTATTTAGATGGACAATTGCCAGTGATGAATTAGAAAAAAGAAAGTTCTTTTTTCATTGGTTAAGGGAGCAAAGGCTTTTTTCAAATTAGAAATTACTTTTTCTAATAATTATAATAACACACAATACACTATACAATTATAATAATATAAAGAAAATACACAGCAACGCAATATTATTATTATATCTTTGTTCATACTAAAGTATAAAAGGAGATTTGGTTATTCACTCCTTCGTTTTATCAAGTACTGCTCGATTATAATAAGGGTGATTGGTCCACACCTTTCAGAAATAATCACTCCAATTGGGAAAAGCCCCAAGAATGTTTTAATGATACAGTTTTTTTATAAATTATTAGAACGCTCATGGAAAGCTTCCTAAGACAATGATCATGTCTCTATGATACTGGAAGATAACAGACCAGTAAACGTTTTGATAATTCAGTTGTCTTCAGAATATAAATAAAAATTCGTACTATATCATATAGTATTGAAAATCAAATAGAGTACATCCCACATGTGGAGTCCCAACAGACTCATCAGTCAGATAATGCAACCCCACTTCAAGACGTTTGAGGGTCATCTGGGCTGCAGTGATAAGCGTAACAACCTTTTTTTTCCAATATCACTAGTTAGCAGCCCGGCAGGTGACCTTAGGATGTTGCAAATGTGAATAAACAATCATTGGCTACGCCGTCCCTCAGAGGGACGTAAAATGCTGGTAATGCTGTTTATACCTGGGTAAGAAAAATTTAGGACTTTTTCAAATTATCATTTAGCCGTAGCACCATAAAGTGATCTTGAATGAATAAACAAATAATCTAAGATGTTTTTTTGTTGGTATTTGTAATATGCATTCGAATAATTATTTTATATCTATTTTTATAATTTTTGCTTATTTATATTTATAAATTAGATAATATTTACAGCTGAGATAATAGACAGTGCTGGCAGTTTAAATACCACGAGGAAAGAGCCGAGGCTGGAGACGCTGATATAGCCGAGTAAACCTGTTGAGCGAGATGGGGCGGGTGCCGCCCCGCTCTATCTGATCCCGGTCGCGTATAAACTTGGAGGGGACATAAACAGGAACTAGTTTATGTCCTTGGGTTCCATACCGACAAAATAACACAGTTATCATCCATGTCTTCAAACGAGCATCTCATCTAGCTTGATATTTCAAAATATTTTATAATGCTACATTAAAATACTTTCGAAAGGTGAGAAATTTTAAATACAGACATGAGTCAACAACTAAAAGATAAAACCTTTTTATTTGGAAAGAAAATTATTGAAAAGATAAAATCATATCTCTACAGCGATAGTATTGAAAATATATATACTAATTTGCAACTTGATATAAATTTGTTTACGTTTTATTTTTAATTTTAGTAACATAAAGCATTGCTTGAATAAACTAGCGAAAAATGTAAATAAGTCGATTTTTGAAATTTGGAGTTATCCGCTTGTGGCCCTAAACGCCTAAAAAATAGTATCATAATTAGTATGATCAATTGGGGTATAAAAACTTAAATTTAAAAAAGTAATAAAAGTATAGTTTATATAAAAAGCCTGAACCACTTATAAACCTTGAAGTGTCATAGGTTCTGTACGTGGTAGAGACTTTACTGTTTCTAGGACAACGGTTTTGAAGGGTGATTTGTCCACGATCAAGACCGACCGCCAGGCTTTTTCCCATAATTTTTGGTAAACACTTTTTACTTAGTGAGCCCCAGGAGGGTCTTCAGATACCTCAGAGTCTATCCCCGGGCTATTAACACATTAAATAATTAACTGCCACAGCCTGATTTGATCCTGAGAACTTTGGCACAGCAGCTCAGTGCTCTATTACTGAGGTAAGCCGTTCCAAACATTTTATTGATTTAAATAAAATGTATATATAGCATAATTATAAAGGCGTAGTCGCATTAAATATTTAGAGTTGTTTTTTTGTCTATTAATTACAATAATAATTAGTAATTTTTTTGAATTACTTGCTCATGGTAGCAAATATTCTTTGAATAAATAAAAAGCGTAAAGTGAGTGATTTTTTTATACTTAAAACCAACGTTTCAACCAAACCTTCTAAGTATTTTTTTAAGTGAAAAAAAGAGTCTACAATTTATAATTTGAGTTTTATTTCCGAATAGTACGATTTTGCCCTGATGAAGACTCAGAAATTCGTCCTGGAACATAGGCTTTCAGAACAAAAAATAATATTACTAACCTTATACTAAAAACTAACCAACCTTATACTATAAAATAACCAATACCTAAAAAATTAACACCGAATAGGTCAAAGCAGACCTTCCAACACCAAGAAATCTCCGCATTACGCACTAAAAATTATATCATAATTTTTTTATCATTGCTTTAATCTTTAAATATTTTTATTTTTAAGTGAAAAAAATAAATTAGAGTGCTGCCAATGGGTAGTGCCTCTACACGTCCTTTCATGTATTTATTTATTCAGCCCTTGTACTAGATGTATATATTGCAGTTGTAGAATTCAATAAAATAATTAAAAAAAAAAAAAAAAAGTGAAAAGATT
This sequence comes from Troilus luridus, assembly GCA_964056705.1. Lineage (NCBI taxonomy): Eukaryota > Metazoa > Arthropoda > Insecta > Hemiptera > Pentatomidae > Troilus > Troilus luridus. Next base: position 91,298,514 of record OZ057415.1, on the reverse strand, counting down.
TGCCCCCAGCCGGGATACGAACTCGGATCTCAGCCTCACCATGGCAACGCTCTCTTCAACGGGATCGGTGAAGAGAACAGATTTGTTCTAGGTAGGGAGCGACCCCAGTGGCTGAAATGGTTAGAGCGATGCCACGGTGAGGCGGAGATCCGGGATCGAATCCCGGCTGGGGGCAAAGTTTTTCTCTTCAAAATAAAAATATTAAAAATTATAGATAAGTAGCAATTCTACTTTAGTTGCTCCAATACGGAGTACAATACAATTGGATCTAGATCAAGATCAACAACCTAAACAAAAATTTATAGTAATACAAAGCACTATCTTAAAATTTAAGTTTGACTTTCATCTTCTAATGTACAAGGATTTTTAAATGAAAAAACTTTCTTTTATTTCTAAGAATTGTTATATGGTAACGCCTGTAGGTCTTACCCTTATCATTAGAACATTCATTTTTTCATCACTTCTGCTTGTCACAAAGATAAGGTTTTATACCCCAATTAATCATACTAATTATTATACTATTGTTTAGGCGTTTAGGGTCATAAGCGGATAACTCCAAATTTCAAAAATCGACTTATTTACATTTTTCGCTAGTTTATTCAAGCAATGCTTTATGTTACCAATACTTCAGGTTCAAAACCACGAGAGACATATATAACAGAGTTACCATCTTACAGCTTTGACAACTCAAGATACTTCGAAGATGTAAAATTACTGCAATAAAACCATATAAATGGGAATTGGTAACTTTATTAATAATTGACTAGGTAGTTTAAGCTGAAATTGCGAGTAATCAAACTTGCTTTCCAGTGTAATCCCACTGCCGAGCCATAATATGACAAGTACTTACGTTTATTCCATCCAACATATTATATTGTATGCAATAAACGGAAATAAATGAACTAATTTATAATGCCCTGGTAGTGCTGCATGGAATTTGCAATTAAAATTAACGCTATGAAACTGATTGTGAAGTAGGGTCCCTATAACCAACATTTTGTCACGGTGAAGCTATAACTACCCACAAACATGGCAGCAAATTGATTTTGTGTAGTGTGATCATATACGCTATAATTGGTCTTTATGCACATATACTTGGCTAAGAATATTACCAAGGAACAGATTTTATGGATGGGCTACCTCCTGGTAGGTTAGAACCTGCCTTACAAAGCCTGCAATGCTTGTTCATTACTAATATAGAGGAAATACGGGTCACAGTGGAAATATTATAGAATGCCTTCAGTAAAAATATCTTTTTAGTTTCTCAACTCCTGCTAGTCTCGTCTTCGGTCCGAACCATCAAGGCTAATTAAATTTTGAATACGATAGATTAATTATTCCCTGCATTCTCAGCTTTACATTCTGTACTCCAGGCATTTATCGCTGTTTCCGTTTCTTCAATCATCACTTCTATTTCCATTCCTCATCCTCTGTATAACAGTCTCATTTGCAACTCTGTTGATCCAACTTATATTGCGAATCCTTAGGTATAACATCTTAAACGCATTTAGTCTCTTTTATTTTGAATGAAAATAGTTGACTTTGATGAAATATGTAGAAGAAAATGGTCCGGATAGAGGTCAATAAATTTCTCTGAATATCTGAATATCAGGCTACTGAATAAATATTTCTTGATATTCAGAGAAATTTATTGACCTCTACCAGGACCATTTTCTTCCACTTAGGCTCTTTTAAGTTTGGTAAAGTGTTGTTACCATTCAAATATTTTTTCTGAGACCTGATAAAAAAGTTATTAACAGTAAAAAAATATATTTTCTAAGGCTCTTGTCCATTATTTCTTCTAAAAATAATAAACTGAATTAGATGGAGCGAATGTAATTCGTCGATACATAAAGTACTAATTATTAATAAATACATAAAGTTAAAAAAATGTATTTAATTAAAAAATTTCCTTGATGGTTTGTGAATAAGAGGGAACTAATAACATCACAACCCTGGCGATATTTGCTCTTGGTTTTGAGATGGAGTCAAATCGATAATTATAAATAAATTTACTAAAAAAAAATTATTTTAAAGAATCATTACGCCTTCAATGAGCTTGAACAGCGAATGGCTTTAGATTGAATAGTAAAGAAATTGGTACAAATAATGCCAGTGGGCTGTGAAAATTATAAAAATATGTAACTTTTACGTTGTTTAGACCAGTGTTAAGGTTTTATATGATACTCGAATCGTTGTTGAATATTTTAAATAGAATAAGATGATATTTTGAAACTTTACTTTTTTACAAACTCTCTTCAGAATTTTGAAAATAATATTTGACTAATGCATATGCTTCTAGTTGAAATCAAACCTAAAAAAGAAAAATAGGTAAGGACCTATATGCTTCATTGGTTCCGCACCAGATTCAACAGCAACAGATGGAACCCCTGGGTTCAACCGACCCTCCTAGAGCTAACGCAGCTATAACCCACCATCTATAAAGTGGTTAATCTTGATAAGGGGAAAACCTGGAGGTTGAGCGTGATGTCGGACAAATCATGTCCATCCAGGATAGTTGTCCAAGAAACAGCACTGTATCTACCGGATATTGAGGCCAAGTCCTTCATAGGTTTTTTATTTTTTATTAATTGTCATTATTTTTAAATATGTTTGTTTCGGAGAGAAAAGATTTGCCCTGGCCGGGATTCGAACTCGGGTTGTCCGATTCACCGTAGCAGTGCTCTAACCAACTGATAATAACAATTAATAAAAAATAAAAATTATAAATAATATATTGACGCAAGTCAACAAGATCCTAATTAAAGTAAAGTTCAATGAACATTCTTCTCCTTGTATACATCCCAAAAATTGCGAGAACACGGTGATATAAGATCGGTGAAGAGAACGGATTTGCCTGACTGGGATGCGACCTCTGGTAGCTCAGTTGGTTAGAACACTGCTACGGTGAAGCGGACGATCCGGGTTTGAATCCCGGCCAGGTAAAATCTTTTCTCTTCAAAACAAAAATATTTAAAAACTATTTATATTTATGGTCAACCATTTCCGCATCAACGGCATTTTCAATTTGGATTATGTCAAAACAATTATTTCCGCTATCTTTTCGGAAAAGGCATCAATTGACGGACGCAGGAGGACATAAATATGGCCGGACTATCTATCAGTCTATTTGGCCGTTGGAGTTATCTAGGAAGCTTCCGAAGGAGGAACAATAAATATCAAAGAGTCGTTAGCATCTGTTTGTAGCTATATTTACTGAAGAGGATGGGAAACAATGTGTGACACTTCAAAGTAGTCAGAACAGAAATACCTTCCTCTGAGGAATCACACATGTTCCTTCCTGAAGCCTCTACACCATCTTCACTCTAGAGGGTAGTCTGAATCACTGCAGAAGATTTCATGTTACAAGTCCCTAACAAGTGTATCGAGGACTATCAATTGTAAATATATTAAAAAAGCTTTTTTAAATTTTGAAGTGACAGGAGCTTAATGAAGGCGGCAATAACATTAGATTATAAGTACTCATTAAGAAAAGGAGCAAAATGTCATTTTTTTTTTTTTAAATACCAATTATTACTGTTGTAATTTTTTTGAACAAAATTATAAGCGGGTAAGCGAGTAATGGATCGGAACTAATATACAAAAATAATAACAGCAATAATATAAGACTATTTTGGGATCAGGAATATAGGAAAGTATTTGAATATATTTACACAAAATAATTTTGAAACTGTAACAGCTGTTTGTGTGGTAAAGGTATTTAAAAGTTAATATTTTGAATTTTTAGATAAAATTGTTTACTGTATTAAATATATAATTTTAGACATTTACCCTTCGCTATATTAAGAATAATTCAATGTTCTTTTATTCTTTAAAAAAAAATGTAAAAAAGTACTTTTTAATATGTATCTTGATGGGGAAATCGGTGCAATACTCGTTGTTTGTAAATAAATTGTAATACAGCGAATCGAACTTAAAGAATTTCATATGCAAACTTATCAGTTCTTTATTACCAAGAAGCTAAGTATTAGCATAATCCTAAATATATAATGCATACACCTATAATAGAAAACAAGTTTTTATTCTACATTAAATTAAAATAAAGGATAGAAAATGAGATTTATTATTGAATAATTCAAAATCAGCTTCTTATTTCAAATTATTTCCTAAATAATAATTGTATCATAATTTTTCAGAAAAAAATTTCTTTTTCTTAGCGGGCACCAGAGCTCCTTATATGCAATTGTTATTATTGTTCCAGTCTAATGTGTTAATAACTGTTGATAGCACAACAGATCCTTCCGTCATTCGAAATCTGCACATTGCGTACTAGTTCAGTACATTTTGAGTTTTAGAATATAATTAGAGCCTTACAATTTAATGTAATGAAAATTACAGTCTGGTCTAAATTAATTTGATAAAATTGTTTTGTCCTTATTTGACTAACAGATGACTCTTTAATATTTTAAAAGATTCAAGGCTTTGTATTCGCATAATTCGATATTAACAAATTTTTTAAAAATTACGCTATCCTATTTATTTTTATACGAATATAATTAAAAAAGTCTATATTAATTAGTTTGTAATAAAAAAATGCATTAAAATTTAAAAGAAATCAGATGTAAAACATTATTAATATAAAAGTGAAACATAATCACTTGTTAGTCAAGTAGTTTTGACAGCTGGATGGTGTTGAGGGTGGCAGGTTCATATTACACTGAAAGCCATTTCAATGGGTTAGTTATAGTTACATGTATATAAATAGTTACATATAGTCATTTGTAGTAACTACCGTTGTAGAGATGTACAAGTGGATATGGAATGAGTAGAGTGAATAGCGTCAGTTTTAATTTTTTAAATGCAATTAAACGTACGTTGCATACTTATAGGACAACCAAGTTTGATTTTGACTCAATTAACATTGATTTTAAATTTAAATTTTATAAGAAAGATAATATTATGAGGTAGGTACTCAACGCTAACACAAAAAATGTGAAGTCATGTTTTTGTTTTAAATCTGCATTGTAAATAATGCGATATTACAAATATGAAGCATATAAAATAAATGAACATACATTTATTTTAAATACTTCTAGGATTATATCTTTTTAAACATTTAATTTATCTATTCGTAAACCTTTAATGCAGGCCAAAACTTCCTATCACAATGGCCTCCTATGATATTGAACAGTTTTTCCTTCAAATGATTTATATAAGAACAATTTATATAAATCTCAACCGTAAGTAAATAATTTGGCCCCCGGTATATATTTCTTAAGGCTATTCGAATATCGAAAATAATTAACGATAATCTGTGATAATGATTTTTATATAATATTCCGCAAGTGATTAAAAATAATATTAAGTTTCAGCATTTGTAGAAAAAAAAATACTAGAAGAGGTTAACGTATATCTACACCCCCAGTTGAATCAGTGGTTAAGTCAAATTTTGCTCAAAATGAGTCTTGTAATTAGAATAAGTGATATCGTGTTAATCTTGAAGTGAATGAGTGATTAAGTCAGGTATTGGCTTGGAATGGAGTTACTGCTTATATTACAACTCCATTTCAAGCCAAAAACAATGAGAATGACACGATCCCTGACTACAGTTAACTATCTCTGGACAAAATTCGACTGCTGGTATAACATATATCTTCATATATTATATGTACAAAAACATTTAATGGATTATTCCAAAACAAAGCCCTGTACTGTTCAAATAGCTTTAAATTATTTTTCAGACAATAATTATACAAAATTTAAATTGTACAATATTTTTGGAAACAGAAAAGGGTTATACGTTGGGAATATGAATGTAAAATGACGATAAACATCTAACAAAAACACAGACCTATTCGGACTCGGATAACTGACCGTAGAGGGAGATTGATCTACCCAGAACGACCCAAGTACCCTCAACTATCGGCAAAGATAATTGTGTTTGCTCACCTGAAGAGACAACGAGAGAGCACGATGTTACGAGGAACCTAGGAGCAATTTTTCAAGTTTGTTCCCTGTAATCTGACCCCATCCATCTTGCTAAATCCACCGGCATCGGCTCATCATCCCCGCTCCAACAACTTTCTAACATTCTCATCCCGAAAAAAAATATCTTAGGGACACTGACCTCCTTCCAGAAGGAGATTCTCGACCGCTTAGGAGTCTAGAATCCTCTTCAGATTGTTACCTTTCTTAAGAAGAACGCTAGGAATATAACGAAATATACATATAAATATTATAATCAATAGGCGGAGTCAATAGAATGTAAATGAAGCCACCTGAGCGACCACAATGTTAACAACTTGACTTATAAGAAAAAAAATTAGATATTGCCGAATGGAATGATATTACATACAAAGAGACCTCCTGATACAAATTAGATTTACTATTAACTCTAGACTAACATTACAAATTATGAACTGACATGGTGGGCACTCTCTTATCCATACTCTTAACTATCCAAACAATACTCTATCATACCATTTTCTCTTTCTTTTCTTGTCCTAACATTATAGAGGCGGTATTCTCGAATGCGACTTACACATATAAATGAGGAAGGGAGGTAAAGGCTGACAACAAGGAAGCAATTACAACTTCCTAAGTTAATTATCCATACTATAAACAAACAGAGCATTGGTTTGATATGCTGAAGATCCTGGGTTCAAATCTTATAAATTATTTAATCTCTTAACAGCCATATCTGAACCTTGTTGGATCTGGAGGATCTGTAGGATGACCCTCTTGCAGATCATATCCTGCTGTAAAGTGGGTAATCTTAAATGTGGGACAAACCCGGGGGTTGAACGTAATCTTAGACAAGTCACCTCTCTGCACAACTGTTGTCTTAGAAACAGAACATTTATTGAACCTACGACCCTTCTTGACTTATAATGGTATCGTTTTTTTTTTTACAAGTCCATTATGAAAACATAATTTAGTTCTTCAGTTCAGACAGCATCAGTTTGCTACAAATTATGTGTTGCCATGGCAGGTTTCCTAACAAATGTAGTTCAAAAACTGAAGAATCCAGTTCAAGGGTTCTGTCTGATCAATTTATTTTTTCACTTAAGCAGAATGTCCACATAAAAACTGGTTGATATTATATACCTATTATTTGTTTAGTCATTGTTGATCTATTGGTTAGCATAACAACCAACTATAACGAAAATTGCGGGTTCGTTGCCGGAAAGATGACCTTAGAATTTTTTAAAGGCAATAAAAAATCTTTAGTTATGCCGTCCTTCAGAAGGGACGTTAAACGGTTGTCTCTAGCCTTTCAGGTACCTTTTAAAAATCCTTACCCTAATTAAACCTCAACAGCCATAATTTAGGACTTCAACTGTAATCCATATCGCCTGATTAGACATAGCAGCTTAAAGTGAAGTTAAATGTATTAACAAACATATTATTTTTTTCTTTATATCTCACTAATTAATTTGATTTTTGTTGAATTACATCTTAAGCTGGCTATAGCAAGATATGATGTTTTAATTATGGATTCCGTTCCAAAACAACTTTGCGCTGTAGACTAACCAAACAGAGTCACCTGAATGACAAGAAGATTGACGAAAGGACTGAAAGAAGAGCCGGGAGTTGGTAAAGAGATATTAAGAGCCGCAGCGGACAGTTGTGCTGTCTCTTTATAGCCTCTCAATCATCTGGGACCGGTTCTCCTCCAGCGGGACTTTTTACAAGATAAATCAAAGAGGGCAGTTGTCTTCATCCTCGCGGACAGCAGATATCCAGTCTTCAACCTCTACTAAATGGTTCAGCGGTATCCTCCAAGAAACCTACCAATCCAGCTCCGATGATATCTCCCATGCATTTGTGTCTACTTTACAGCATCATCCTACCAGAAGATCGGATAGATTGGGGTTCAATATTATTTCTTTATGTAAAGTGACTGGATACCTTCTTGACCTCCATGCTGACATACATCATATAGTCCTCATGCATACAGACAATATGATCTTGATATTATTAAGAGGTTTAAAAGGGATAAAATATCTGAAAAAATTGGTAAACGGCAGCGTAAAATGATTTATTCACAACGTTTCATAAAACGCCAACATGGTGAATTATGGATAGCCTCGAAAATGATATTAGAGATAGGAGGGAGTTAATGTATGCAAGACGCCAAAGTAAGTTATAAATAATAGGAAAAAAATCAAGCCCTGGCATATATCGAATCGGAAATGTCGTAGGGTGGAGGCTGTACTGAATCGCTTGAGAATTACTTTAACGTAAGTGCATGCTCGTACCTCATCACGAAACAAGACCCACTAACATGCCAATATTGTAACAACACTATTGGCAAAATCCCGATTTTAAAGATTATCCATAACATTACTTACAATTTAATGGATTTGACGGATTCAGCTATGTTTATGCTATGGCACAACCACTCTTAGGGATGATAATAGAACAATAGAATCTGTCTTAAAACCAAACCATCTATTATATATATATATATAATCTGTAACCACTACGACCCGCGAGCGAGTCTGGGGTTCATGATTTGAACCAGGATTTCCGGCATGGCTACTCAGTGCTCTACCACTGAGCCACTCCACTTCCTCTATATATATATATATTATTATACACGTTGAAATCAACAGTTTTAACAGAAACATTGATTAAAAAAAATAATTTGAAAAAACATATAATTCGAGAAAAAATAATTAATTAAATGGTCAATACAGTTTTTAAGCTGTTAAACGCTAAAAAAACAAACACTTTCATCGTTTATAAAATAGGATATTAGGGAAAAGTCACTTGTGAGCTGGAATGAATTAATAGTGGACTCAATGAGATAAATCGGCTAGTTTACAGAGTTTGCTGACAAGACTGACAACCAATATTTATAAATTAGTAAAATGCAGAAATTTCAAACTAACACCAGTTTGAGCAGGGGCCATCAATATTTAGATTGTTGTCGCATTGAAAACACTGTTTACCGTCGATACAAACGCCATTTATCGAAAGTGAATAACAAACTTTTCTGGGGAGTGAAAAAACTGTTACTAAGTTCATTAAAAATCTTTGAATTTCGTCAAACGTATTTTACTAATGTCGTTAGCCGTGGTTTTATGTCATATAGATGACTCTCTATAAATTTTATATCAAGTATCAATCCTAAAGCAATCCCCATAGATAGTTTACCTTATTCTTTACTTTGTCACACTAGTTATTTCACGATTTATCTTAATCTCTGTATTTCTTGACACTGTTTTCTATTCTGTACATAAATTTTGTAATTCTTCCCTGTTACTCCCATGTTTTATTTAGTTATTGTCTGTTTCTTTCCTAGCCGTGAATATGGCCTACATCATAGGCCGAAACGTCGGCACAATAAAATAAGTCATACTTAGTTTGTGTTATCAATCCTGACTAATTTAATCCGTCATTAAAAAAATCTACTTTTACATAACTAGGGAAAAAATACCTCAAACAACAAAATGGTGTTTTTGTTGTTCGATCATTATCGCCGTCAGATATGATAATAAAGTTGACGAAATCTTAGATAAACTAAAATAATAAGGCATCCTAATCAGTTTGGATCTGAACAATGGCTGGCGGCAACACGTACTTGTGAGGCGGCTGGGGAAAAGATGAGTTGTAAAAAAGCACCTCCATACCTGCCTTCTGGATTTTATTCCTCGGGTCAGTTTTTATCTTTCAATGGATTTTGACGTGACTCGGAACACCTGCTGGGAAAGCTACACGCCATTGAAATTTCTAACCTTTTTTGTCAACCTAGGGAAGGATTTTTATCTCCTTCGCGGCGGAGTCTCTTAATAAAGAACACGCTCGGGCTAGGAGATAAAACTAAAAGGCAGAGTGTGTTATAAGAAAAATTAATGACTTATTCTGATTATAATTTTTTTTTTTTATTTCAATAATTCTCATTGATAACTATTAAAGGAAAACATTTAAAAAAGGACAATTAAAATGAGAAACACAATGTCGAATAAAACAACTAGGATACTGATACGATAATGATGTGAAGTTATAACATAATTTGTTATTATTGTTATTTGTTATATAGGTTGGCATAATTTAATATTATTTACCTCAAAAACATTTATTTTTAGATATTTTTATTTTGAAGAGAAAAGATTAGCCCCGGCCTGTGAGGCGGCCCCTGGTAGCTCAAATGGTAGAGTGCTGTCACGGAAGACGGACGATCCGGGTTCGAATCCCGGCCGGGGCAAATCTTTTCTCTTCAAAATAAAAATATTTAAAAAATTAAAAAATTATTTTTATAGTTTGAAAAAGAGCATAGGTCCAAAACGTAATAGGTATGTAGCGGTATTTGTAAGGTTGCTACTTCTGTCAATTTCAGAATTATCCGCTTTTGATCCTGAACGCCTCATAAACAGTCCTTCCTATATAAGAGAATTTTTTTTAGCCCCATCGGGACCATTTTCTTCCTCGTATGTATAAGGTCAACTAATATTATTGAACTAATTATTTAACTATACGGATATAAGTCTCTAAAAAAAATCATTATAACTCTTACTCATACCGATTTATAATTTTTGCTAAGCATTGATTGAACCAATCAAGAAAGTTTTAAATTAATGTTCTTCGGTGTATTAAAGTAATAAATAATTAGAGTGTATTGTGTTTTTGTGATTCGGAAAGCCAACGTAAAATTATCAAATAATTTCAGCACTGATGAGAATACACAATTATAGACCGAAACGTTACCTGTACTAAATGCACTGTATAGACAATGTGCTCCCTCCAAAAAAATATGGCAAATTTTGTTACCGTTCAACTTTGTTATGTTTCTAAATCACGGTTATGATTTCTTCCTTCAGTTTTTATTTTTATTAAAAAAATATGAACAATTCCTGATAAAATTTCTGTTTACCTACCCCATCACTACTACTTTAGGGATTCAGTATATCAGTATCATGCCTTCTTCAAAACTGAAACTGAGCGAAACATTGAGTTCAGCCCAACAAATCTATTGCTGAGTAGAAAAAAAATATTTGGTTTAATATAAATATATAAATGCAAACAAAATACTTGAAATGCATATGTAAAAATGAATAGTGTTGCAATCATCACGAACTATATCACCATGTATTGTTTCCCCCAGAGAAACAGATCGGACAGAAACAAGTGGCTGCCGCCTCACGGACGGTCCCAAACAGGTACCCCTGACGTGTGAGCTTGTGAAAAAGGTAGGCCTAGTCATTGATGCTATCTCAACTGACGAAAATGTCGGTCCCAGGTGAGTCCTCGATGTAAATCATCGCTTCGTCCCAATTCCACGGCTATCTACGTTCTCCCTCAACAGCTTTCCTATCTTTATTACCAAACTCCCGCCAATTTCAGATTTATAAAAGCCCTTAGTTTCAGTTTTTAACGTTTTCAGTTCTAATTTTGTTAAAAACTAAAAACTGTAGCCGATAACGAAACTGAAAAAAATTTTTACCAATTTAATTTCCTACTTTTGAATACACAAGTTATGTTTTCCTACTTCCATTTCCTAAACCCTTCCAGCTCAAGATCGCAAAATTTATTTGTCTGTTTCTTAGTAGGGATGGGTAAGGCTGTATCAATCTGATACTTTGTATCTGATACTAAAAAGTAGTTGATCAACAGATCAATTGATATCCCTCCATTAAGTTTCGAACACGGGAACTTCAGCGCAGAAACTCAGAGCTCTATGCCCTAGCCTGTACCTGCTCCCTTAACCAGCCCTATTCGAAAGGAAACAAACGATTCCACTTACGCCGGATTTCCTATCTGAAGTCTAGATTAAAAACTAGTATAATAGTATTACGTTCCAAATATAAATATAAATTCTTATCAGCAATTGTACGAAATAATTAGTGAGCATGATTCTCCGGAAAGGTGGGAATTAAGACTTTTGCTAACGATAATGACCCTGAGGAGAGGATAGAGATATCCTGCCGTGAAATTACAAGGTGTCCCTCAGGGGTATAAATTGGAGCCCAATGAGTGAAGTTACCTGCGCAGCGCTCCTACCTGGCCCCAATCAGCGCCCCAAGCCATAATATCCACATTTTTTTGGAACATTTTTTCTCTCCTTTTGGCCACAAAGATAGTTCCTAACTATTCATTTTACCTGCCCGGAGCGAAGCTGTATATTTACACTTGTTCCCGCCTTTTATAATGTCTTCATAAGGCTAACCACCGAAGCTAAAGGGGATAGATCCTCTGACATTCTTCCAATAAACAAGAGAAAAATACTATGGATCTAATTCGTTAAGGAATACCAACAAAAGATCATGCCATATCTTAACCATTTTTAGTTTGAAATAATTTAAACTTTTTTTTAAGAAAGGTTAGAGAATTAATTCCTGAAATAGTGGTAATAATAATAATTGTATTGAATATAAAAAAAAAATAAATGACAGAAAATATGTTAGGCCTAAAAGAGAACATTTCCAGCTGTGTACATTATTATTTAATCGGATCCAGAATATTGAAAGTATATATAATATAATTTATAAAAATTAGTGAGTGGGTAGCTCAGATAGGGTAGAACACAGAAATGCTGGGCTGAAGGTTCAAATCCAGATGTAGCAGGTAAATTATTTTATCTGTTAAAAGCCTGTGATTAAACCTGTAGGATTTGCTGGCCCCGGGGCTTTATAGTGCAGGTATTCTTAATCAGGGAAAACGCCTGAAAATTTGAGCGAGATATCGGACAAATCACCAGCATAACCGTTGTCACAGTACAATCTCAACCATGTGCTGAACCCAAGTCCTATCATGGATTGTAGTGGTAATATGAATTTATATTCAAAACCAGTAGCTAAAGTGAAACAAAGACATAAATGAACTTAAAAGACACTGCAACTACTGAGAAGGAGAAATAACTCTATAAGAAGATAATAATTACAAAGAATGGAGATGAAACCTCCCTTCTGTTGAGCAATCGACTTTTCTTTCGACAGCGAATGCCGGCTTCCATTACCACTTCCAAAGGAAGGCAACCATTATATTCTTTATTTCCACGGCAATAAAATCCTTTAAACCTAGATATTTTATTTCTCCACTTATTATGGTTTTTTATTATTATTCTTGAATTGTCATTATGTGTTGGCATTAATGGTATATACAACTGGCGCTATTTGGCCATGATTCTTGAGAATTTTTTTTTCTGTTGTACTTTTATGTGAGCAGACTAATTAACTTTTGCAGGTTTACGCCGAGAAATGAAAAGGGTATACAGGCAACGCTATAATCCATTCCTTTTAGTGGAAATGAAGAAATCATTTGTTCTTTAGTAACAAGTTAATAATCATTTTTATTACTAAAAATTTATATTGTATGGTACTAAATTGAGTAAATCTTGGGTATATGAATACTTTCTTCATCTTATTCTTTTGTGGCACTGCTCCTCTTGGATGGTCAGGGCTCAAGCAATTTAGCTCGCCAGTAATATCTGTTCAATACCTAGGATCGACCTTGCATCAGTCACCACACCATCTATCAATAGCAATCTGATCAACCGATTGTTATGATGACATGATATATTTTTTTATCCATAACCTTTCGAGGTATCTCTTATGGTGTCATCGTTTCAATATGACCAAAGTGGAACTCCGGAGCCCGACCAACTTTGATAACTTTAAAATAAAGTTTCTTGATCTAGCTCGGATTCTCCATACATACTTATATATAATAAAAAGAGAAATGTAGTTAAATTTTTTACGAAAAATGAAAAATAATATATTACTAATTACAGCTACCGGTTTTGGATGGCTCTGTAATTATTATTTTGCGTCCTACAAAGCGGTGACGAGTCCCCGCTTCTTCCATCTAGCCATTCGTCATCCAGCTTCTGACTCTCAGGATATCCCTCGCGTATGACTCCACATCATCCGACCACCTCAGCTTCGGTCTCCCCCTTAAGCTCGTTTCGTATAGAGGTTCTGTTAAAGCCTTTTTAGGAATAGCCTCGTCCTCCTTTCTAGCCACATGAGCAGCTCATCGCAGTCTTCTAATTTTTAAGGAGTAAACAACATCTGCTTTGTTGTAAATTGAGTAATTTTTGTTTGTTCTCCTTCGCTAGTTTCCATCTCAGTAATAGAGCTCAATAAAAATATACCAACGCAACAATCGCGATAACACATAGAGTACATCTTACTTCAACGGCCAAAAAAGAGTATATTCCTTATGAAAATCAACACAGACTAAAAAGAAAGTGAGTTAAACCTATACCAAAATAATTCATAAAGCAATCGATAAAAGTAGTAAATATCAATTAATCTTTCTCACAAAATGTATAGTATTTTATATTCTCGACAAAAATATTTTCATTACACATAATAAACAGCACATATAATTTTATTAATTTGATTTAACGAATTAACTAGTTGTACTTATTTTTTTGGAGGTAATTTTAAAACTCAAAATCCATAAATTTAGAAAACAATCTCTTGCGGAAGCGAGGCTGGAGAGTTGTGGTAGGGAGTTGCCATTGGTTACCAAGGCTATAATGTATTATCGGTTATCCAAGTTACATTTCTGTATCAAAAACTGGGGTTCCAATGCCATCCTCACAGATGCCGGATTATTTCATGTATATTTATAACCTTATCATTGTTAGCCGCATAATATTATACCTATTACGATTACGGCCACAATGAGGACAACGGGCCAGTGCATCTTCATTGTTATTAAATAATTTGTGATTTTATTTTCTTATTTTAAGGTAAATAGTTCTGGTTAAATAAGCTTATTTTTTCTTTTTGCTTGGTTCTTTATAATATAACTTTTTAATTCTTACGGTACATTGCCTAAGAATAAAGATTTTTTCATTAGGCTTTTCTTTTAATTTTAGCATAACAAACGCGGATAGTAGAAACACCAATTAGAAAATTATAATGATACAAGATATTTAAAATTTCCTCAAAACAGACTAATATAGATAAAATTAAATGTGTTGGGGGGGGGGGGGGGACAAGCCACTATTCCTGCATGGCCCAATCAGAAACCAGCTGCGGCTAAAGAAGTAGGAACAGCATCTGGAATGGTGTCAGCTATCTTCTGCTTTATTCAATTCATCCATAAGCCCTCGTTCTTTTTTAATTTAATGTATCCTTCTCATTTAGACTTTTCAAAAGAATCCCTCAAAGAAATCCTTCAACGGGTTACAATTTTTAAGGAAAGGTTCCAAGCCTTTCTTCCTTCGGCTGAGAAAACAGCTTGCTCTCTTGTCCAACTCTAATTGTTTTTGATGTACGTGATCCGGGTTAGAATTTCGCCCTATGTGTCCACATGTGTAATCCTGATGGATTTTTTCTCCAGTTCTCAATATCCTTTAATGAAATTGCCTTAATTTAGCGACTCTAGTTAGACGAGGTTTTCTATCTACGGAACACATACCAACGCTACATCAGGATCATTCCCAGCACAACTTCTTTTCACTCAAAGAAGTCCAATACCTTTTAACATATATTAAAAGGACATGGTCAATCAAGATGTAGAAAAATCAATCCTGAGGAAAAAAAGTTACTTTTTATTCGTAATAATAGGCACTCCCATTTTGTGTTTCTTTTTTTTTATTTCAGTAATTGGATCACTTTTATATGTGGTTCGCTCTTATGGTATGTTAGGCGCATAACATCTTAATGACATAAAAACAACCCCTAATAATTTCCAGAAATCATAGAGCATTTAAAGTATTTCAATTAAAAATTAGAAAAAATGTTTAACAGTGAAAAATTTACTGTAGATACAATTATATAGATTTAAGCCAATATTTTAAATGTTAAAGGCGAAAAAGAAACGTCTAAAAGCTTCACCGTCAACAATAACGCTGTACTGTATACAAAATATACAATAAAAGGTAATGTAGTAATGAATATATATATATATATATATATATATTATTATTTAAAATTGTATTCCACTTCAATTTTTATTTTCTAAAAATTGTATAATAGTCATTACGCCTATTAATACGGATTGAATTTATACGGATTAATTTGATAATAACTATATCCCTTACATGCAGCCAGCCAAGAATAACTATTTTAAAATTGAAACAGTTAATTAATAACAAAATTAATAAATATTTAAGGTTTAAAACAATTAGACTGATCAATCAGCCAAAATTTGTTGATTACCAATACGTTACTATTACTAATGTTATTAATTTGTAAGAAAAAATGCAATAGTGCAATAAAATGAGGGACTTACTGCCATAAAACAGGCAATCAAATATATAAAAAACAGAGAATTATTATATTTATCTAAAAGGTTTTATTTTTATCACTCATATCCCTTGGTGCCTACATGTATCAGTATTCTTTACTATGTATAATTTTAATTTGTAAATATCTTGTATATTTAGCCCTGAAATGTGGGTTGAAACGTTGGCTTTAAAATAAATAGTTTTTTTTTAATTAAGATAATATTTTATCTCCACTGATATTTTATCTATACTGATCTCCACCCGGACCATTTTCTTCCTCAAAGAAATAAAACATTTAATCTTAAGGAAACACGTATGTTTCTGAAATTACAATGAAAAACGTAACACTAAAAATTTGATATGTATATAACCAGGAAGATAGTGGGTATATACAGTGGTTTGTGATATGTTAATGCTAAGTATACTGATTCAAATGATTCCTTGATGATACCCACTTGTTCTGCGGCCGAATCCCACACGCTCTTTTTATTTCATATCTCCCATCCGGACATCTCTATGGGAGTTGTCAGGGAACAGAAGATCCCATTTGAGTATCAAGCCATGTTGCTTCATCAATCCAACACTTGTCCAAACAAACACCTAATTAGAATTCTATTATCATTCCCACAATAATAGGCAACTCATGAGGAGTTTTCAGTGTAAAAAAATAAGTATCTAGGCGTTATAAACAATCAAATAGGAATGATAGGCACCATTTGGTCGATCCACCTTTGGCCATCGCATCATTTAGTGGATATTCAAAGTTTAATTAATTAAGGAAATTAATAATAATTATATCCATGAAGTTCAGAGCATAAATTCGTTTTTGTAGTAAATAAAAACCCGAATTTGCGTGTCATCCCGTTGGCGATCATGCGTGTCATCAGGCGTTGGGCGATAACGAACAATGTATAAATAATACCTTAGAATTTATTAAAAACATCATTATATTTCAGTCAATTTGACATATACGTATATGTGTATGTGTGTATATGAGTTTATGTATATATCCAATATATGTATGTGTGTATGTATTACTTTGCTTTGCAACAATACTTCGGTTGTATGTTGGTGAGCATGCATGTGTGCGTGGGCTATGTATATGTATAAGAGGAATGCCTATTAATATGTATAATGTTTTAAACTATATTTAAATTATTAATATGTATAACGTTTATATAAATAATAAACATTTTATATTATATTATATTTTAAAGTTTTTATAAATATGTTTTGTTTTAATATGAATAACTTTATATAAGTATTTATCTTTCTATTGTATGTTTAATGTGTTAATATGCTTCTATTATACGTTTGACATTGCATGGTATGTGTATGTTTTAATATGTAACAATATTTTTATTAAGTACTAATGTAACAAGAATATGTATATACGTAATTATGTAGGTAATGTAAATATGTGTGTATGTAATATGTAAAAATGTAAATATGTATATTCTATAGTGATGAGGGCAATAATAACCATTTGTAGTTGTTTGCCCTTAAAAAAAACACAACAAAAACCGAATTTCAGAGACGGCTCCTGCATTAAGGAGGAGGTAGATCAAAAATAGTGAATCCAATGAAGTATCGATGCTTATAGTTTCTTCTTTATTAAAGACTCCCACCACGATATAGTAAATACTTTAACATTTATTATTCTATATGTGTTACAAAAACCAGGATAAATCAACTTTGCCGTTTTAACTATATGAGATCAGTATGTTGGGGGAAATAATAAGAGAACTGATAAAATTATATTTCAAGAACAAAAAAAAAATATTATAGAGTCTTTTTCGGAATCTCCGAAAAGAGAAATCAGAAACTTTATTTAAGCAATAGGAAATCGTTTTCGCTGAATAGGTAAGTACAAATAAAAGTAAAGAAATGTTTTCCTAAAGTTAGGTATCTGTATATAAAAGGAGGTGGCTGAGAAAAACATTCGCAAGTAATGTTTTTTTGGTTTAAAAAAAAATCGATGACGAAAATGGTCAATGGGTGCATTTAATGAATTTTACACAAATAGGTAAAACTCATTTATTTTTGCCAACGTTTGGTCTAATTATGTTTAGGTCATCATCAGGGCCGATAATAAACAAAAGAGAATAATAATATCAACAGAACAGTAATATGGAAAATATAATATTTTTATAGCCTGAAAAGATAGGAATGATAGCAATGAACATTTCATTTCACTCTTTCATTTCATTTTAATTTCTCACCATGCACTGCAACCCACCACCCACCATTTTCAACATGGTTTCAAGATTCATACAGTCAACCATTCTTTCATCAATAAAAAAATCAGTATGGCGGTGTGATAGGGGCAGTATTACTGTAAATAGATTTTATATATTGGGAAAGAGAAAACCATTTTCTAGTCATTATATATTCTTAATCCTAAAAAATCATTTAAGACGTTTCGACAGCAAATGTCTCAAAATAATTATCTCCAAAACAAAACAACTTTTCTTTCAAATTTTATTTTTAAATATTTCATTATATCCTTTAATTATCATCATCAAAATAATCTTAATCCTAAAGCTAAAACAAGCACTGCATTATCAGCACATTGTAAAAAAGAATTACACACATTTAATTTTAACAAACCCAAAATTTTATAGAGAGAGAATAGCATAATTAAAAGAAAATATTTAGAGGCTTTGTTCAGAAATGATAAATTGAAGAATACAGTAAATTATAGAAAAGAGGCTGGAGAAATTAATAAATTGTATTGTTCCATTATTTAAAAAAACAAAACAATAGAATATAAGATGCCTCATGCTCTATAAACAAATCAGATAGAGTAAAATAACCAGACCCTATTACTTACTATTAGATCTTATAAAACAAATTTTCCATGTAATAATTTATAAATTTTCATAATTTAATTAAAGGATATAATGAAATATTTAAAAATAAAATTTTAAAGAAAAGTTGTGTTGTTTTGTAGATATTTATTTTGAGACATAATTTAATATATTTATTTTTTTTAAATATTCAAAAGTACTTAAAAGTAATCTAGTCTTTCAAGGATCAAAGTTTGATTTTTAATGTAATATTATCTTGATCATGGAGGATAGATGATCCTCTAGAGTATTTTAGTATAATTATTATTGTTTTTCCACAGAATTTTAGGCTTATAACTGTTATGAAGTTATATAAAGGAAATGTACTGATGCAGAGAACTAAATTTAAAGTGATTTATAAGGATTAAGAATATATAATGACTGGAAAATGGTTTTCTCTTTCCCAATATATAAATTCTAAAGAATTGAGTCCACTTTATAATAAATTTTTATAAAAATGTAAATAGATACCGATTTAGCAACTTTTAACTATTAAAAAAAAAAGTGGGTTACTTAAAAAGATTACAAAAAATAAAATAAAGTTTTTTTTCAGGTAAAACAGTAAAAACTTCAGAATTTCAATAATTTTTGAAAAATTGTATACCATTTTTCATACTCAATTTTTTTTAAAATTCCTTCATACAGATGCTCACAGGGAAGGTTGCCACCCCGTAGAATAATCCATTGATTTCTATTGCCAAAGTTTTATGAATAGGCCAATTTAGTAGTTTAATTTTTTTTCCAGTGATACAAAAAACAAAATGGGATATGAAATTTATATCATAAAAATAAAAATTAACAGAGTGGTGCAATTAGATGGTTTTCAACTTTTGGCAAGCAGTGTGTATATTTATATTAGTGATAAGAAGATCCTTTTTAGATCTCAATCTGGTGCATCAGCTCCAGACGGCTTTATATGGGCGATAAATGGTGTCGTTTTGAATAAGAACGGCTCATTTACCGAGGACGAAATTAGGACTAAGTCTGCCTTTTAAATATTCCATCATTTCCATATGTTTTACGATGGGAATTAAATTTTAACACAAGTCTCAACCCGGAAAGTGAGTGTGTGTGAGAGAGAGAGGGTGGGATGGTCCGAAGTATAAAACATTTAATGGCGGGGAGAGCGAGGGCAAGCCGTAAACATGTGACGTGTCAAATATGGTCGTATACTTTATTAGGATCCTCTACGGCTTTTTCGGGTTCTCTTTAGTATGGTATAAAATCTAGTCGAAGTGCCCTCTAAATAGTTACAACTTAATAGATCCAGTCACATCGCGTATTAGAGGAGCGAACACAACCCGTTAATATAACACATAGTATGAAAGAATTTTAATGGCGTAACTGAAATGAGGGTATGTGAGCAATAGAAACCGGAATAATTAGGGCTATTCTTGATCATACTACCTTCATTTGATTTGAGTATAATTGAGAATGGATATACTATTTAGAAACTGATCTGGGGTGCAGTCAATGCAGAACGAAAATATTTTTTAATTTGCGCCTACGTTTCGGACTAAGTTTTAAGCCACCATCTAAGTAGAGAAAGGCAAAGTCAGATAGCCAAGGTTTCGTTTGTTTTTTATTCATTTAATGTCACTTAATGCTGCTACGGCTAATCGAACGATGCTACAGCGGGAGTCCTAAATTTTGCCGAACCAGCCGCAATCTAATTAAACACGCCAAACAGTTAGCAAGAATCCTTCGCGACTCCATCCCTCCATCGCAGTTTTGGTCTCCCGATGCTCTTCGATCAATATAATTGTTCGGTCATCATCTTTTCGGAAAGCTTTTATGGTGCATCCTGACGATATTTCTAGCCCATCTAAGCCCCCCTAGGCCCAGTTCTCATTTCGGTGTATAGAGCTCCAGGTTACTCCTCGCTTTCCAGTTCTCGCCAAGTTTCACTGGACCGTAGGCGTAGAATTTCTGTTAAACACAAGAAGCCTTTTCTCGTCCAATTTTGAGACGGTCCTGGTCTCAGATCCATATAACAAGACTGTGTGGATCAGTGGCTTATACAATCTTATCTTTGTACTCCATGCGAAAAAATGACCTCTGAAAATGTGCCTTAACCCGAAGAAACTTCTGTTTGTTATTAATATTCTCCTTCTTACGAAGATAGTGCCAGTCGTGAGTATAGAAACATTTAGTATGCTTGTAAATAAGCGCAAACAATATTTATTACTCAATATTTTCCAGTATGTTTTTTTTCCATTCCTTTTGCAATGCTTTATTCATTTTGGATAATTGTGCCTCTTGACAACAGTAGACCATTTCAATGATCAGAAGCTTCTTCCTTGATTGTTCTTCAAGGTCCATATTATAATTTTACAAATATTTCTTCTAGTCTTAGAAATGGTATGTCTACTTCATATTATGCAGTTGATCTTCACCTTTTCTTATTCTACAATCTGTTTTATTTTCATTTATCCATAACTAATTTAACTATGGATACTCGTACTTAGTTGTTTAAACACTTGAAATGACACAAATTCCGTCTTTATAGACCCAATAACCCCATTACTATATAGATATTTTACCCTTATCAAAGCGTGATGAAAATAATAAACCTTATTATATAAATACATACATACACAAACACTCACACACAAACATATATACATATATATATAAATTAAGTTACAATTAGACTGATTAAACTTAAAAAAAAAAGGGGTTTAGGGGCAGAACCACGACACGCATATATATAACAACTGACTTTATTTCTCTTACACAGCTCTATATATAGCCTTTTAGACGTGTTATAAACTAAGAATAACAAAACTTAATCCTAAACTTCTATTGATATTTCCTAAGTCTAAGTGTCTATTTACAGCGGATAACTTTATATATATATGTGTGTGTGTGTGTGTGTGTGTGTGTGTGTGTGTGTGTGTGTGTGTGTGTGTGTGTGTGTGAGTGAGTGTGTGTGTGTGCGCGTGTAAGTAAGTATGTAAGAGATCTGAATGAATATGAAATGGTAATCAGATGTTTGCATGAGAATTGCTTATACTAAAAGGAATCACTTTGCCACCTTTTATTAAATATGTTTACAGACTGGTTCTTACTGCAAATTTCGCCGAGCAAATTATTATGTAAATTTATTTAAAACTGGAGTACTATATGTTGCATTTTGTATATTTAAAAAATCCAGTTTGATTAGCGAACGATTTTGCGACTCAAAATCAGATTTTACATAAGTAAACTGATTAATTAAGTGGTTAATGTGGGTATATTGCATTAATATTCTATTTTTTTAATTTAAAGTCGTTATGGATCCAATATAAAAATAAATGACTGGGACATATGAATTCGTAGTGTTGTATATCGTAACTTTATATTGTCGTATATTGTAATATTCCTATTCCTTTATGTTATTTTTTTAAATCTTTATAGTTAAAAAATATTTATGTAAACTTTATATATAGTTTCGGGACAAAATAGTGGGCTCAGAATGTCCTGATGAAGAAGAAAAAGCATATCTGTCTTTAACCGCACTTTTGTTTAAATTGAATTTAGTTTTTTCTAATGGTTTGTTTGTTCATTTAACGTCACTTGAATGCTGCTATGGCTAATCGGACGATGCTACAGTGGGAATCCTAAATTTTGCCTGTCCAGATATAATTAGGTTAGTGATCATTAACGAGTACCACACGAACAAGCTCGGCATCCTCATTTTACATGCCTTCTGCAGGATAACATAATAAAGGATTTTTCACTCCCATTAAAATCCTAAAGCTGAGAATCGGCAATCTTGGGCATAATTAAGTTGTTATGATAGCCATTACGTCACAAATGATATTTTTTTTCTAGTTATCATGGACCCTTAGTACATAATCTTCGCAACATGTTCCAATATTTTCTCTCCTATATCAATATCAACAAAATCTACCATTTCACATATAATATTGTTTATCTAAATTTCCTTAGATCATTACGGGAGTTATTTAAATTTTTTTTTTTTAATGGCATTGGATACTTCCATACAGCCAGATATATTTATTTGATTAATTGGTATTTTCTTTGATGCCAACAGCACGCGGTTTTCCCAGGCGGCCACCCATCCAAGTACTAACCACGCCCGACGTTGCTTAACTTCGGTGATCGGACGAGAACCGGCGTGTTCAACGTGGTATGGCCGTTGGCGTCGGGAGTTATTATAATTAGTTTTAAAGTACCACCTTTTCACTCAGAATCAATTCATCCGCAAACCTAACCACGAATGATTTTATTTTTCCAACCCAGTAAGAAAAATAATAACGAAAATTGAAAACTGAAAACAAACAGAAAGGAAACGTTATTGTAGTCATTAAATAGTTGAGGAAAAAGCACCACAGCGACTTAAGTTTTTTCCTGATCTTCAACAAGCGTGACATCCGCGAAGGTCATTAGTAGTTCATTTTCAAGCATAGCCTGTCTAGAAATATTTCACGTACAAATAATTCGAGTACCTTGAAGCAAATCCATAACTGCAGTGAAAACAAAGAAATTTTTAAAGGTCTGGGAGAAAAAAATGCATCCTGCTCATGATCCTTCTCATAATTAGAGGTTGAGGAAGACGAAAGAACAGTACTTGAAGAGCTAATTGTCGGGTTTCGGTATTTCTATTACCCTCGAGAGAGAAGCGTCGGACCGTGTGCCGTTGTCCTTGGAAGAGATTGAGGACCATTTGGCCCGCTGGAGTACGCTGCCTAGGAACCTCCACTAAGTGCCTTGCCGTGTAACGATCGCCCACCCTACTCAATCCTCCAAGAGACGATGGTGATCGCTTCTTTTAGTCCCACACTCCTTAGCATATCTCTTCCCGGAGGACAGGGATCGGGGACAACTTAATTATTTAGCGGTCTCTTTTCATCTTGCTTTCCCTTTACAATCTGGGATTACTTGATTACATTAAGAAGTATAAACAACCATGATGATTTTCTTCATTAATAATTAAATCACAACAGACGCGAACACGATTATATTTTTTAATAATTATGCATATAATAAAATTATTGTTGGAACTACCTGTATAGTTGTATATATGTATGTGTGTGTACAACGGCTAGGGCGTCACTTCTTGGTCCTATGGCTAATCGGAAAGTGCCATAATGGGATTCCAAAAGTTTGCTTTTCCAGATATAATTAGGATGAAGTCTTTAACGGGTATATGCCAACCCACAGGCTTGGAAGTGTCATTTTACGTCCCCTTCAAGGACGACAGACTATGAATTTATTTTGCTTTAAAAAAGCCTATTGCCAATAGCTGGGCTGCGAACCCGAAATCTTGTGCGTAGCAGGTTGTCATGATAACAACTACATCACTAGTGACCCTCAGAAAGAGAGTTATTGGCCCTTAAAAAACGTGTCATTCTAAAACATAATATCTATTGATCCTTTATCTAGGTCTAGATAAAAATGTTTTTTCTCAAATTATTATATTTAAGTCCTATATCTCCTTTGAGGAGGAACTAAGTTTGAGTAATAAGTATGACCTATTGGATATTCTTCTTATATTAATTAAAATTCGTCATAGAAAATTATGTTCTAAACAATAATGCTTATGGAGCATTCATCTAAAAACAAGATTTTTCAAAACAAAAATGTATTTTTCCTTAAAATAGTAGGTATATTTAAGTTCAAAATCTTCCTTGATTGAGCTATCTATTGCACTTCTTGAAGCAAGGACACCTGTGGTGTAGTGATTAGCAAAACAGCCTTCTATTTTCCAAAGTAATGGGTTCGCAGCCCGATAGTTGGCTAATGGTTGGTTATACGTATACCGTCCTTCGGAAGGGACGTGAATTGGGGGTCCCTAGCCCTTGAGGTTTAAGATACTCAATAAATATTCCTATCCAAATTATACCTGGATACTCAACCTTTACGACTCCTGCTATGGCATCGCATGATTAGCTGAATCAGTATATAGTGACGTTAAATGATTAATTGAACAAACAAACAAACTTTTTGAAGCAAATTCGTGATCAATGATGGTCCTGTAAGTTATGAAAGACAGTTGATAACTTGATTCTAGTATTTATATCTCCATCTGAATATCTTCCGCAGAACTTACAAGCTCAAGTTCAAGTACACATGCCCATCCAAACTTGATACACCCTGAAGTAGAGACATACGTACTATTCCTGCTAGAGGTGGAAGAGAGGAGGAACGGGAGAAGACCATTAGAGACCTCGGTCACGACAAGGACGGATCGGGAAGCTGTTAATAAAGTCATTTATCTGTAAACAGTGGCTTCCATCTCCTGGCGGTAATAGCCTGCGGACCGTGCACCTACCCTCTACCTTCCCAACCTAAATGAACCAGCACCATATGTTCCTCTCTAATGGCTATCCCCATCGGGTTTATTTACCAACAGCCATTATAAGCTTAGTGATCTCTCTTGTCCTCCGAGGATAGAGAATTCCTTCAGGTGATCCGGCGATTGTTCGACATGTAACTCAATGAAGTTATATTATATCCCCAAGTCCCTTGATCTGTTCAATACAATTATTAGAAAATAGTAATATAGGAGTGATCTGAAGTGCAGAAGTTAGGATAATAACTTTCAATGCCCAAGTTCGCGCGTTCGCTACCCGGCAGGTGGCCTTTGGGTTTTTAAAGTAGCCTTAAAAATCCTTAGTTATGCCGTTGTTTGGAGGGGTTGTAATATGGGGACTTGGAGCCTCTACGAAGGCAAGCACACTTTAAAGATCTCTATTCTAATTATACTTGGATCGGCAAAATTTAGGACTCACAGCTTAGCATCATCTGATAAGCCATATAAGTATAAAAATAAAGATAAACGAACAGTATTCATATAATTTAAATATTTTAATATTTATATTTCGTTAATTGCTTTTTTAAAATTTGTAAATAAAACTCGCTTTATTGTTATTAAATTAGCCAAAAATAAGACGAAATAATAAAAGTAATTAATATTTATTTATATTTTATCCTCATTTCGCTTGTTTAGATATTTATGTTTATAACTATTTGTTGATATTTCAAATTTAGTAACTTAAACCCGCATTTTATTTTATTATGTTTTGCGATGTCTTCAATAAATAATATTATAAATAAATTTTATTATTTTATTATCTCGTCCCTGATTTGCTGAATATATTTAAAATAATTTGTCTACAGTTTTTTTTTCAAATTTTATAAAACCCTCATTTTCTTATATTATTTATTTCAATTCGTCTCCACCCCCCTTCATCAGTTTAATATATTTACAATTTGATACTTGCTTTCTGAAATTTGTTTAAAGATTCGGGTTTATTTATTCATTTTTATTTTTTATATTTCATCCGCTGTTGTTATTTCATTAATTATACCTTATGCCTTCGCCCATGTCATATCTACAAAAATGTATAACTGACTTTTAAAATTTGTTAATAAAGCTCCCATTTATTGTTTTTGTATTTTACAAAAATAGCAAAGTATAATAACAATAAATTTTGTTCGTTAATCCCCAAGTCCCTTGAAATTTGTTTACGAAACCCACATGCCCTATTACATTATTTAGCTTAAATAGGAATTAATAATAACAATAAACGTAAATGTATAAATATTGTATCCCCTCATTATACTTTGTCCCATCGCCCCTTCATCTATTATCCATATCTTTATCTATAAAGATTTACGGTTGCTTTTTAAATCTTGATAATAACATCACTATTCATCATTATTTTTCAGAAACCGATGAAGAAATTAATGATTTTACTTTGAGGAACCTATCGAAAAATCTCTAATTCTTCCTTGTCTTGTTTAAATAACCCTTAACACATTTCTACATTTTGAGGTTTTGCTCCATCTTGTGGATAAAAACATTCAAATAGTTTCCTCAAATAAATTAATGAAATAGAATATAGTTAAGAGATATAGTGAAAACAGAAACGATGATGCACAAGGTTGGGACCAAGCAGCTCCAGTGGTAAGGTCATCTGAGAAGAATGGACCCCGAGAGATTGCCGAAAATGATATTGGACTATATCCCGGAGGAGAAAAGAAAAAGAGGCCGCCCAAGGAAAACTTGGAAAGAAAGCTGCAAGGAGTTGAAGATGTGATGGCAGCAAGAGGATTGGCGGAGGGAGATTGGGAAGATCGAGAGTATTGGCGACAAATAGTTCTGGGTTTCGGCATATGACCAAAGGTTGTAAAACCCCCCAAAAGTTTAATAAAATAAACAAAATAGAAAAAATATAATTTAGTCGTGGGAACCACAAATTAAGAATTTCATATTAGTTTTTGAAGTAATAACAGTCAAGATACACTAAAATACTTCATTGTTATAAGACATTAATGTATACATTTCAACACTAATATTAAATATAGTTATACATTTTTTGTATAGATTGGTGAATTTTATAATTCCCCTAATAAGTATAATCAATTATATGGTAAACACGATGGGGGTTGCTTAATGTAAAAATTATATCTGTAGATGGAAGAAATCGCTCGTGATAAGAGTCCTATTAGGCCAATTATCAAAAAATAAAACAAAATTAAAAACATCTTAATTTAAAATGCGTTTCATTTTCTCCATAACATCGTTCTGATTATAATTGCCAATTAAAGAGATGATGTTTTTATGAATAAATAAGACTGCATAATTTATGAAATGAACAAGATGATTTTGATGGCATAATTTTCTCCACGATTATGTCCGATTAATGCAATCAATGCAGATTTCTAAAGTTATTAAGGAACTTAAAAAAAAATAAAAATTGTGGTCTCACAGATGCTTTTAGGAACGTAGTACATCATTTTTTTGTTGTTGCTGTTAATTTATTAGTAGTATTACTTATAAGATTAAAACTCAATTAGGAAAACCGGCATTAAATTTGGATTAACCCCCAAAATACAAAATAACATTTAAAATTCTAAAATCCAGTTAGTAGAGTACCATTTGTTGTACTCTTTGATCTCTTCAAAGAACAGGGTAAAATTTATAATAAATTTTTATAAACGATAAAAAAATTTTTATTTTTATTTTCTATTACCTCTTTATTACATTAAAAAATTTAATAGTGATGTAATATTTTATGACTACTGTCAAGTAACAGTAAGTAGTTAATTTATGTTTACCCTTTTGTCGTGCTCGATCAGTTAAATTATAACATAGTTAAATGGCAAATCACAAAGGTACTTATTTATGCTAACACAAATTACAACGCTATTTTTGAATTTAAATGGTAAAAATTAAAATAATCGATTTAAAACATAAAACAAGGTACATTTTATTCCAATATTTCGATAATATTTTTCTTTTTCTGTTGATGTTCGTTGTTCTAAAGGGACTTAGTGCCTGAATAAAGTTACTTTTCTATCCTATTCTATTCTATTAGGACTGACTCAATACAGAGAATGGAGTAAAATACGGCTAAGACATGTTTTTTGTATACTATATTTTTTTATGTAATACAAATCTAAAAAAAAATTTAAAAAGCATTTAATTATTTTATTTTATATCTCAAAACGATACTAACTGGGTATTTATATTTTAAAAGACCCACAAGGAGGGTACAAAATACGAACTTAACTGAACTAAAATAATATCGTGACATGCCTACTAAAACGTTAGGTAGATACTGTTGTAGAATTTAATTAACAGTTCTGTAATTGGAAAAACGGAGGTTGGTCCGTCGTTAGGCAGACAGTGGGTCATTTCTAGTAACTAAATAGTTAAAAAGTGAAAACGTTTCTTATTGGAAGCTGAAAAATACTTTTGATGTTAACATCGCCATTAATTTTGTTGTTGTTAAGAAAAGCAATCAACAGCCATATGGATATTACTGTTATATTGTGAGCTGGTCATTATTTCGACTATTAAATACTCCAAAAGCTGGTACCCTCATACATTTTATAGTCACTGAATGTTGTTGCTTCAATTAGGTTTTTTTTGTCTTAAAACAGTAAAGATTTGTGACAGAAAACCTTCCACATTAAACAGTAAGCTGAATTATTTTAGAGGAGGGGGCTAGAAAATAAATATTCAACTGAACATCAAGTTACAGAATTCCGATATTATTCTGTAACTCTACTAAAACTTTAAGTTTCTACGATAGTTCAATAAAATGAACAGTTGTATAATTAAGGCTGGTCTGGCCTTAACAGGACAATGCCACTCCCCACCACACGACCCGAACTCCCCAACCGATTTCCCAAAATTCGTATTCTAAATTGTGACTTATCATTTGGTGAGCTATAAAATTGTTATGTTAGGACCAAACCAAAATGATTATGATGTTACAACAACCCAATTATGAAATTTTAACTTGTTTTGAGTTATGCGAGAGATGTATCCTATGAACGTGTGACCAGGTTGTGGGATTTTCGGTTCAAGGTACAAATTAAGTCCGAAGAAATTACATTTATCAGAGAGACATAACATCTTAACATAAAGCCGTAAAATAAGATCGTAAAATAACCATAACACCAACTAAAAATCATAGATAAATAATTCATTTAAAAAAAACAACAAAGATTATATACAATACTATTTACAAATTATCATAGGATGCTTAACGCTGAGCCGCAAAGAAAAGTAAATGAAATTAATAAAAAAACACATCAATTACTTGGCCTAATAAGAGTAAATATATGCATTCTTATGTGACGACATATCACCGTAGAATGAGGTCACAGATTAAGTAGTGACAGACTTCTGACGGACGAAATTATTGATAAAACAAAAACTCGTTACAAACGGAAAGAAAGACGTCACATCGAAACTAGCCAAATGGATTAATGGCGAAATTTGAAAATATGGTCAATAGGATGTATCTATTGAAATCTGCAGAATGAAAATTTCACGATTACAGTATTTTCTTTCCTGCACACTAGGAAGTAAAATTACATAACCCCGATTGCTGAGTTCTTACCGATCTATTTCGTTTTCTCCTTAGCAGTATAACATAATTACAGTTTTGAATGAAAGGATAGGGAAAATCTTGCATGATACCACTCACTACACTAGCAGTGCTTCTAAACCCTAGGGTAAAAAAAGGTTATAATTGTAAGTTTATATAAGTTAGATTGTGGTATACGTTGTACTTGGTTGTTGTTAAATAAATTTTAAAGGGCAAGAAAAAAACTATAAAAAGATAGGGGATTCCAAATGAATTGATTACATTTTCTTGTTTTAGGCCGTTTCCGATGCCGGATTAGTCTGATACAATGTCATTCCGTGACAGATGTGTACCGCTCCTTTTGCCGTGTCACTTCGATAACCATGTCTGCCCATCTATTTATTCATCATATAAATAGACTGAGATTAAGACGATAACAGAGCCATTTATATTGCTCATTAAGGAATGGGGCATAGCAGTCCCACCTGCTCCGGAGGACCTAGCTAAGTTATTTATAAGATTAATCTCGCCGACATGTGAGTATTTGTCCCGCGAGCGGGAACTAGAGCCAAGAGATTTGTCAACTCCTGAGCCAATGAGCCACCGGCAGATGCGGACTCTCCTCACGTCATTAATATGAAAGAAGAGCGGAAGAGCATGAGGACTAGTTGGGACCTAATGGTCGGATCTGTCCCATAAATTAACAGCAATGAGGTGTGAAAGCCAACTTAACGAAGGCCGTCCTAACAACCCCCGTCTGCGTCTTCATTAACCTTCCTCGCTGATATTCCAGACTTACCAGCTGTCGGCGGTCGGGGAGGAAATAATTATTCATTTACGAGCCTAATGAACGTAAAATAGTGGGATGAACATTAAAATAAAACCATAAAAGTCTTATGAAAAAGGGCTATAAAGAAGGATAGATTAAAAGACAAGAAAAAATGCGAATTTCAGCGGGTTGTTACATAAAACAGCAAAATCTTTGATGACATTGATATTATTCCAGAAATGTAATAAGCTTGAAGGTTTTTAACCTCGTAAAGTATATTGTCAGTAATTTTATACATGTATAATTATAAAAACCTGTAATACTATAACCCATGAATGGTTTCAGGTTAAGTATATAGTAGAGACTGTTCTGTATTTTGGACATGGGTTGCTGGGTGAAGCCCAAATGTGTCTCCAGGAAGACGATTCACGGCAGGTAATAGAATAAATTATTTATCTGCTATAGAAATATGGATCAGCTCTCTCTAACTCCCTCCATACCGATCCAACCCACTCAAAATAACTGAAACAGTAATTACTGTATTACTGAAATAATAAATAATTACTGAAATTGGATTATTATATATTAGATCACTCGATCCAAATGATAATTTGAGCTATAGAGATTGAAAATGAGTGATGAAAGAGTTTTTAGCGATTGGAATTTGATATCTAAGATCGAATAAATTAATAATAATTATACTAGAAGCCAGACATTAACTGAAAAAATCCGTTGGGTTATATTTTTCCGTTGAAAAAATATCCCAGTATAACTGTTGGCCAAGACACAGTGCAGTTTCGTCAATGTAGTGGCTGAACACAAGTTATTGTTATACAGTTTTAATGATAGAGTTTTTAAATTGAAGAATGAATTTGCAGTCAGTACTCCACAGTTCTCTCATAAGTTGAAATTTCGCCGACTTTGGGTTTTCGAAGAATAAAATAGAGCTTCATACTGCAATGACCGTAATGAATAGAATACCTTGATCGTTATTTGCTTGATGAAAGTATTTGGTAATGTCCTCGACAGAATTAATAAACCCTCAAGGCTCCTCTGGTAAAGATTAACGTTATCCTGAGATCAAAACGGCATCGGACAATATGTTTAATGCAGAGAAGATGAACTAAGAGATAGGGAAGCAACATTACAAAGTAGCGCGTGTAACAATGCTCAAGAACAAAGGAACCAGGGACCTGCCGCCTCAGATGACAGCAGATTATGGCGCTAGTCTCTCTCTTCCCACTGCCTCGGCTTGGCAATTCCACTCGCGTTCTTCTCTATGTTCTCTTTATGTTATCTCCCCGATGACTTTTTGCTTAGCGCCCTCGCTCCAGGCTCCTTACATCTCTCGAATTCCCAACAGCATAACTCAAATACCGTATGTTCGAAAATATTTATATATTTTTCCTCCCTCCGGAGGATCCAATTAAAGAATGTTTCTTCCCTAATTTTGTACCACAAACAAATCATCAGCGCAAAGGAGATGTTTTGCTAGGGAATACCGAAATTTGGTATGTGGAGACTTTTTCTCCTGATTGCATAATGTGATCACAATCAAAATTAACAAAACCAATGTTAGTAAATGACCAAGGAGTATAAGCCCCTCAAATCCAAGATCTTCACAGTTAGTCAAAATCACATCTTGCTACTTCACTTACAAATATTGCTGTGCCTTACTTATAGTATGCCAATTAACCCAAAGTGCTGCAATATGAATTTTCCCTCATACGTTTGGATAAAACGATATAGCATAGGATCGACTGGGAAATCGAATCGTTTTATAGCTGCCAGTAAGGATTACCTCGTAGTAACGAACTTAATTTAAGAGTGCTGAATTTACCGTTTTCTTACTCTTATAACCGTCAATGGTATTATATAACATCATGTCGCTATAGTCATAAGCCAAAGTCAGATTATGTTTTAAGTTAGCTATTTTGTGAAATGGTGCTTAGAGACATTGGGGAAAGGAGATTTCGAATATAATTAAAGTTCTCCTTATCAGCTACCAGCCAGTATGCATATGTCTTCTATCGATATTTACTTTGTCACGAATGTAAAATTATGTGGTTATGATATTGTGTAAATTTATGAATCATGGTTTATTTACAATTTATCAAATAGTTTTTTGTAAAAAAATAACACAATTTTTTCTTAACTTGTGTTAGTGGATGTGATTTGCTGAATATGGACTGATACTCGTTTGTATTATATGAGGAAGTTGTTTGTATTGACTTATCAGTTTTGCATTTTTAATTTCATATTTATATTTCTAACCTTGGATAATAAATATGGCTTTTGGGAGGTACAGATGCGTTATCGATTATTATAGCTTTGCATGAAGCTTTCAAAAGTGAAAAGCTGCCGAGGCTCAGTTTGATGACATTTATTTTTTTATTTGTGAGACCACATTTCAGAATCAAATAAATCAAAAAAGATTATAGTTGGATTGCAGTGGGAAGAAAGTATTGTTGAGTTGTCAGCGAAGCTATAGATGGCGAATCAAGTGGTATCAGAAGGATAAAGAGGAGAGGGCTTAGAACGCTCCATTGTGGTACGCCTACGGATTGAAAACAGAAGGAGAAAATAGAAGAGTAAAAAGGATATGCAGAAAAACATTCAATGTATTTTCAATGTCAATTGATCCGACAGAGCAAAACTGTTTAGTATCAACTGGGCAAAGTCAGCATCTCAGAGACCACTATTAACGCAATCCTCCCGTCTACGCCTCCATCTACCTAATTCTAACTTAGCAAGCCCGTCTTAATCGTCACGACGCTATTACTACAATAATATCAAATGGGTGCATGCTCCGTGTTGTATAATCTCCTAAATTCTTCAATAGTCTATTTCCCTAATTCGGAAAGGAATCTTAAACAAGTACCTGCCACTTCCGAAAAACGCCAACTCAGGTTTTATTAATCTCTTTAAAAATCCAAAAGACACCTGTCACGTTGCTAACCCGTGACCTTGGGCTTAGTAGGTTGCTATGCTAATCACTACATCACTCGGTGAACATAGAGAGAAATACTTTTCTGGTTGCGAATAAACAGGTGAGGCTATATCTAGGTTATCTAGACTTTTCTATTTGCCCCAGTTAAGATAAATATTTCACTGAGCCGAGAGCCAACAGCTGCCCCAAAGAAGCAGAACATATGGCCCCATTGACCAGTTTTAACCTGTAATTTAGATTTATTCGGAACCACCTGGTCCACTGACGTCGGGTAGTAATTAACACTTCGCTGGTAGATAACGTTCGGAGCTGGCTAACAGATGAGCCAGTTCTGCCCCATTCAATTACAGTCAGTCAACCGAGCTCTTTACAGTACGCTTTTGTCCTGTGGATTTCTGTCTCGCTTACGAATAAACACGTCGTAGGGGCTTATTTATAGTCGTGGTCTAACGTAGGGGATATTTGTCAAAGCGTCATTTGACAAAAAAAAAATTGAAATTTCGGCGATTTAAAAAACATAAATCCAGAAACACTAATAGTGAAGTATTTCAAAACAATTTATGGTATTTCCGATGAAGGACTTTAGCTTGATTTGAATTTGACCCCGGTAAATTTAAAACTAATGAAATTAAACAGCTCATAATGTTCTACACACCAGTTTATTGTCTTAGGCTTAAAGCTATTTAACTATATCTTCTTCTAAACTGTTTGGGCACCTAAAATGACATTAGTCGTCCCACTCTCCCTAAATTTCTCAATGGACTCCTGAATATATTTATCTTGTTTTTTCACCGTTCAGAAATAATGAACATATAAAATTCTCATGACAGTGGCATTGGTTGGATCGCCCAAGATGTTTTTTCTATAGCTAATGTTTTCTAGATTTATCATATTTCGTGTAGAGGAGTGTTGTGTAGAGTTCTGAATTGGAATGATGAAGGTCCCGGTTCAAATCCGGCCGTGGCAGATAAATTATATAAATTGTTAACAGCCATAATTGGCTTTGTGGGATCTGCAGAACCACCTGGGGCTCACCGAGCCTCTATAAACTGGATACCCTATGTTGGGTAAAAAACATGAGATAAACCGTTAAGCGTGATTTGAGACTAATCACCTCCATGAGAAACCGTTGTCCAAAAAACACTACAGTACCCTGTGCCCTGTAGTGGTGCAGGTATCTTAGTTTATTTTACATTCCATATCTTATCATTTTTTATATAATATTAAGTTCTTATTGTTTGGATGTTTTTAATTAAGTAGGTATATTTCTGTAATATTTATTTAAAAATTTAAATTGTAAAGGAGCATATTAGGCTCTACAACCGCTTATGAAAATTATAAGAAATTTTTATATTTGTAATAGTTTACTATTGCTTGCAATTCCCTTCATTTTAGACAGCTGATATCATGGCTACTGTAACAGTGAAACCAAAAAACAGCAGACCATTCTTGAACAACTGTTTATTCAGATATATTCGAGTATTTCGAAAACAAAGTGTGCAGAAGTCGCCTTTCTCCTTTGCACACGCTTTATTCGTTATTTGTCCTCATAGTGAATTTGCTGTTACTGTAATATCTTTGCATTCTCTCTCAGTTATTATTGTTTTTTTGCGTATCCTTTCTCTTCACTTTGCTCACCTTTTATTGTTATTGTGTTTAATAATTGGCATTATTTAGACTCTAGCACGGATTTTTAGTCTCCCCGCACCACACCTTCCCAATCCCGTCTCCGATTTCGCAATTGGTCATTTTCTAAATTGTCGTCCGATAATCGAGTTCATTCTGTATATTTCTGTGACAATTCTGCGAATCGATAGCACAAAACGAATCCAGATAGAAGTACATGGTCAACACCCCTTTCCCCAGTCACTGTAAATTACTTCCGGTAGGATGACGGATCTTCCCAGAGGAAGGAGGGAATCTCTAAGAGTATAGAGATACCCTTGTGTAATCTTGCACCTTAAATACCAAAGAGATAACACCAAGTCTTATAAACAAAGTTACATCCAAGCAACATACATCAATTCATTAATAAATCTAATATACTTTATTGCTTGCTTTAACACCTATTGATATGGAATATCCCTTCATTATCCGTTGTTGCGTAAAACTGTTGTTGCGTGAACTGTGAGGTTTACTTAAAATTGTTGAAATCCGGCCATGATTATAGAGTTGATAAGATTCCTGTGGAACTAATAAAAACATTCCTTCCGGCACATATTCCTCTTATCTTCCATATTTATATCTTTGCCTACACAAATTTCCGATTCCAGTTCTTCCCAGGATTCAGACAGCATATCTTATGACATCTTAAAGAACTCTTCACCTATTAACATTCAATATAATCTCTTCGAGAATTCCGAAAATACTAGAACTCCTACTCATCTTAAGGTCACAAAGTCGAAGAACGTTGCTTTTCAACTCTTTCCGATCCGATTGCTAAGCAGGGATTTCTATGCGTTCTGAATACAAAGTGGTCTTAAATTTGTCATCAGAAATTGTTATTTACCTATATTGTTTTAAACTATTCGAGTTAATTTTATTCTGTCAATCACAGCGACAGAACATTAAAATCATATATGAGGAAGAAAACTGTTCCGGGTGGAGGTCGATAAATTATTTTGAACAGGGAAAATGTTTATTTGGAAGTATAATAGCCTACTATAATAGCCCTGAAGAAGACCTGCAATGTGGGTCGAAACGCCGGCTTCCAAATAAAAAGTTCTCCCTATATAACAGAACTTTTTTGACCTCCATCCGGACCAGTTTCTTCCTCATATATATATATATATATATAACTATATATGGCGGATTATAGCCGCTAATTGCTGCTATTTTGGTCTGCAGAAGCAGCTGCGTGGTAGTCTCCTGTCTAAATCTTCTAAGACCAGTCTGTATAAAACTCTCATCCGACCAGTTCTGACATATGCCTCTGAAAACTGGACCCTGACCCAAGCACACGAACTCTCACTTCTGAGATTTGAAAGGAGAGTTCTTAGGAGAATATACGGCCCAGTTTTGGTGGATGGAGAGTGGAGGCGCCAGTCCAACAACGAACTGAGACTACTTTATAAGGTGCTGGATGTAGTACATTTTTATAAAGTTAGCAAGACTGAGGTGGGCCGGACATGTGATTAGGATGGGGCAGGATGAAATCCCAGCCAAAGTCGTCAGGGAGCGAATGTATGGTGTAAGAAGAGCAGGCCGATCACGATTTCGGTTGGAGGACTGCGTGGCTTCGGACGCCCGGACCATATTGGATATCTATTGGAGGGTAGCAGCACCTGATAGAGAAAACTGGCGGTCGATGCTGGAGCAGGCCAAGACTCGAATAGAAGGGTCATAAAGCCAAGTAATAATAATACTACATATAACTAATACGATTCAACATGTTATAACCATGGAGCTTAAACTGCATTTCTTTGACTTATTTACTTTTAATCATTGACAGTAAGCAAACTACTTCACGACCTACGGATTCCTCTTTATCTTTTGTATTCTAAATCCTTCTATTAACAAAAAAGTTTGAGTAATGTAATATTTTATCGCCATTGCCTAGCAACGGGTCGAGAAACTACTTTTTTTTTGTCTTTAGTCGTGCACGATCAGTTAAACTATTAAAAAAAATTAAAAATTATCAAATCATAAAGCCATTGCTCCTGACTTCATTCAGCCGTTACAAAAAATATAGCACTATAAATTTCAATGGAAAAAAATGGAATGGATCGATGTATAAGACAAAACAAAAAGCAGGCTACATCGTATTCCAACGAATTCCAATTTATTTATTTCCAACATTAAACACTTTTCGTTAAATAAAGGTTTGTAACCATTTGATTTTATTTATTTTATTCTATTCTTGATCGTTAATAATGTTAAAAGCATCTTTTTTATTATAATTCTGTTTAATTTATTTCTATAATATGACATGTTTAATTTTAATTTTAATCAATACCATCTTTTTTATATCATAATAGTTTTTATTTCCTCATTTTACTCGATTAGTATTTATTTTATTCTATTTATATTTATTTTATTTATTTATAGCGTACATTTTATTCTAACTTTATTTTATTAAAATTTTATACTTTTTATTTTATTTTAACGGTCTTGTTTTATTCTAGACCGTTACGTCATTTCCCTACGTTTTTCTTTTCCAGTTGAATTCGACAGTTACATAGTTTTTTTTTACATATCAAAAAAGAGTTCTTTAATAGGACTTTTATAATCATATGTGTTTATATTTATATACTATGAGTCGATGAGTTTATAATTATACATGAATTTGTATATAAAGTAATTAGGCCACACCTTAAAAAAAAAAATACACCAGAGGAAACTGATAACTCTCTTGAGTACAAAACAAAAAAAAATTAAATTTAAAGAAAAGATCACGCAATACCTCCCAGCCAGAAACAATGAAATCATATGTTTCATTATGTTAGCGAGATAAAATTTACACGGCCCAAGCAAATAAGATATTAGCTAATACAGAAATATTTATGTCATTGCGAAAAAAAAAGTATAGCGTTTGAGAAAGGAGTGGGAAGTGGTAACTGAGACAAAGAGAAAATTTATTTAGGTATAAAAATTAAAGTAATAAAAACCAGGGGTCCGTGTGGGTGCCTCTTGACTTGTGGTTCTTTTAGTGGCTTCTTTCGCATTAGCATAACGTCCGCTGCTCCTGACCGATTTATGCGAATACCTGAACACTCCTTTGGGGTCTGTAGCTGGTCTAAGTAGCCGGGCAGGTATTATCCGATGAATAAGTCACCAATAAACTGGATTTTTAAATATATCCACGCCGACATCTATATTCATCGCTGATTACGGAGGAAAAATACAAAGACAGTTATTGTGGAAGGAGGGTTCCAGCAAATTGATCTGCTACTTTTCTTTAAGGTGTTATTTTTATTCTATATTTTTTTCCCCATTTTAAGTTGCAGGATTCTCGGCTCACTCCGTGTAAGGGTTATTTCTTCGAATACATATTACAAAATTTTCTAGAGGATGACAAATTGATACTGGAGTAATTTAGAATTTTAAATTTAAGATTAGAGAAGAATCTTTAGAGAAGACCGC
The DNA here is from genome assembly GCA_964056705.1 of Troilus luridus. NCBI lineage: Eukaryota > Metazoa > Arthropoda > Insecta > Hemiptera > Pentatomidae > Troilus > Troilus luridus. The sequence goes on along the minus strand of OZ057415.1, from coordinate 91,259,879 downwards.
TTGCACGGATCCTGTTATGCAAGAATAAATTTAAAACGTGTACGTTTTAAGTCTACATTAAAAAATATATATTTATTGAAATTTTCAGCTGTATAATGAAATAAATAAAATGAATGATATGTAATGGCGATAATTAGGCCAGTATAGAAACTACCAACTGGTATATATGGGGAATATTGATTAAAGTACCTGGTATAACTTTAATAACGAATACACAATTACAACTACAACAAGGTTAACTAGTAAACGGAAACAAAATTAAGAGGGGCCTAATTAAAAGAACTAAACAATTTTTCACAGGCATTATAACACCTAGTAGGCAATTTGTGAGGAATGGAGATAGGAAGTGAGATATGATAAGGCAGTAAGCGGGAGTTACAGAAGGGCATAATATCAATTAAACAATTAGATTCGCCAATTTACCACCGCAAGAATGGTTTGTAACGAGTATGTTTATCTGATATTACAGTTAGTTAGTAGCTAATGGCTTCATTCCTCAATTATAACAAGAAGCTTAATGATTTAATACTAATATATCATCTCACAAGCTTATACAACATCGGTAATTTTGTATTCTGGTAAATTTTATGGCTGCAGAAAAATATGATAATAACAAAAGAAAAAGAAAAAAGTTAGTGATTTGGCTGGGATCACGCATAAGAACCAGGTTCTCCCTTCCTCCTAATAAACTGGTTAAATAATTTATCTCTCGCAGCCGGGTTCGAACCTGGGAATTTCAACCCAGTTACTCAGAACTCTACACCCTCAGCTAACTCGCTCCCTTCGACATTTGAAAAACATTTCAAAACATAATCACATCAAGCTCGTCCTCAAAAATATAATCGAAAGGTACAATTTTTAAATTTATATAACAAATTTTCCATGATTATTATTAATAAAATAATATATTAAGTTATAACTATTTGGGCTATTCATTTGGATTGTTATCTAATACACTGGACTCCAATACTATGTAATTATTATCTTTGAAAAAACCAGCTTCCACTCAATTCATTTATTCTTTCCTAACAATGACGATTCGACACATAAATGTCATTTTAAAAACATCAACATCCTAGTATAACTCTAAAAAAGTTACAAGTCAAAAATCTGCAAAAAAAAAACAACAATCACTAATCAGTCATCAAATCTTAAAAACAAAAACAAAAAAACTTGTCCCAAACAGTTAGTAAAAACCAAGCATAGATACCTCATAAAAATGTATATTAATAATTTTTAAAAAAAAATTATTTTCTTGGGGATCGACTATCTATCCTCCATGGTCAATAGTCTACAAATGGCTTAAACTTTGATCTATAAAGTAAAGCGAGTTTTATATGGTTATGTTATTTATACTTTACTGTTATTTAAAATCTTTTTGTATTAAATTATTTTCAAAAAATATAAAACAAATAAAAATAAATAATTCTTAAATTATTTTATTTTAATCAGTCTAATCACAATATGCTATTTAAAAAAATTATATGGAAACAGTGAAGATATGAGTAACCTATTGGTAGGTTATTGGGTGAGGTTATAAATATTCGCTACTGGCCTTGCTTTCAAGTTCTCCTTAAAACTCTTTTATCTATTATTGCTTTTTAATTTTAAATCGACGGATGACTACAGCTTGCTTATTTCTCCTCCTTCTTTTCTGTCATTTACTATGTTATTTATGTTATCATTTATGTACAGTGCCTCTAAATATTTTCTCTGAACTGCGTTTTTTCCCTATGCAAAATTTTTGGTTTATTAAAATTGAAGGTATGTAATTCCTTTTTACAGTGGGTTGACAGTGCCGTATTCGTTTTAGATGTGGGCTTTAAATTATTTTTGTGGTGATAAAATCTGTTTTTTAGATGAGTACTAGCGTGCCCAATATAATTATTGCTGCAGTTATTACAGCTGATGTCAAATACTAGGTTTTTCTTATCCAATAGGGGTATTTTATCTTTTTGACTATTAATTATATTTTTGATTGGATTTCTAGTTTTATAAGGTAATTTTATTTCCGAAATATCATAATTTTTAATAGATGGACCAATCCTATCTGATAAGTTTTTTATATAGGTTAGGCTTTTATAATTTATTTTATTCCGTTATAAATATGAAATACATAAAGATTTTAAATAACAGTAAAGTTTAATAACATAATCAAATAAAACTCACTTTACTTTATAGATCAAAGTTTAAGCCATTTGTAGACTATTGACCATGGAGGATAGTTGATCCCCAAGAAAATAATTTTTTTTTTTAATTATTACTATAAATTTTTATGAGGTATCTATGCTTGGTTTTTGCAAACTGTTTAGGACAATTTTTTTTTGTTTTTGTTTTTAGATTTGTTGACTGCTTTGTGATAGTTGTTTTTTTTTGCAGATTTTTGACTTGTAACTTTTTTAGAGTTATTATATTAGGATGTTGATGTTTTTTAAAATATTGAAAATGACATTTAAGTGTCGAAACGTCATTGTTTGGAAAGAATAAATGAATTGACTGGAAGCTGTTTTTTTCAAAGATAAAAACTATTTGGGCTATTAAATAAAACTAAGATAATTTAGTTTTTTTCATAACAAGAAATTTAAAATATTAAATTTAAAATTTTGAATAAACAATCTTGAAAAATCAGCGGATAACAAAATCCAAGAAATAACAGCAAATTACAAGTATTCTTTTATATCCCTATTATATAGTAATTTTATTTTTATTTTATTTAATCTACTCCTCTTCTACCGCCAACGGTGTGAGGATCTCTCCTGTAGAGCCTAACCCATGAATGTCTCTCCTGTACCAATCTTCTTCTCCTTCCCCATTCCAAACCTCTTCTGTCAAAGGCCTCCTGGATTGCGCCTTCCCAAGTCTTCCTTGGTCTTCCTTCGGTCTTGTACCTTCCACCTTCGTCTCATATACGGCCTTTGCCACTCTGTTTTCTGCCATTCTGGAAACGTGGCCGAACCATCTCAGCTGATGCTCCTCGATGATATCCCCCGCTGGCCGAAGCCCCACATTGGACCGTATTGTTATGTTTCGCACTCGGTCTCTTCTGCTCTTCCCTTCCATTCTTCTTATAAATCGCATCTCCATGGCTTGAATTTGGCTCTTGTGCTTTTTAGCCAGTGTCCAAGATTCACTTGAATATGTGAGAATCGGTAAGAAGGTGTTTTTATAAACTACTTTTTTTGTGTTTTTTGACACTTCTGTTTTCCCGTTAATCCTTTTTTGAGGGAATTAAAACACCTGCTGGCAGCTTTTATTCGTTCTTTTATTTCGCCATCTAACCAGCCGTGTTCGTTAAGGTGTGCACCGAGATATTTAAAATCCCTTACCTGCTCTAACCTCGTGTTGTTTAGTCTTACAACTCGGTCCCCATGCTCGCTTTTTCTTCCTATTCTCATGATTTTGGTTTTCCCTGTATTAATTGTCATTATTATTACTTCCAACTCTTCTTGTAAGATGCGTAAATTGAATTGGAGGTTCCTGCAGTTGTTTCCAAAAACAATTATGTCATCGGTAAATGCGAGGATACTGAGGTGGGTTGGCCTAAGGTTTCTATACCCTAGTTGGTACGGTCTCATTTTTGACTTAGCTCTTTTCAGGGCCGTGTCCAGCGTCAAAATAAAAAGTAATGGGCTTAGGCTACATCCTTGCCTGATCCCCTTGGTTGTTACAAATTCCTGTGATGTCTCATTGCATGTCCTCACCACATTTCTCTGTATTTTGAAAAGACTTAGGATCCCTTTCTGGAGACCCAGATTGACCTTTTTCTCCTTGAGAGCCTTAATGATATCTTCCTTTCTGATCCTGTCGTGTTCAAGGCCTTTGTGAGGTCGACAAAACCGGTGAAGACTTCCTTGTTCTTTTCTATGATCTTTTCAGATATTTGTCTCAGTGTGAAGATAAGGTCTTGGGTGCTTCTGTTCCCTCTGAATCCTTATTGGTCTTCCCCCAGCATTGGTTCTACTGCATTCCTAAGACGTCTTTCTAGTATTCTGGAGTATATTTTACTAGGTACACTAAGAAGGGAGATTCCTCTATGGTTGTGGCAATCTCTTTTGTCTCCTTTCTTAAATATTGGTATTATGACAGAGATTTCCCAGTCTTTTGGCACTACTTTATTCTTCCACACCAAGTTTAGAAGATGCTGAAACATCTTTTCTCCAGTGGTCCCCAGGTATTTCATCATCTCTGGCGTGATCCCATCCATTCCTGCAGCTTTTCCTAGTTTTAGTGACGCTAATTCCTCTGATATTTCATCCTCATTAATGAAATCGTCTTCTTCCCAACATGATTGTAGAAGATGGTTCAGTTCTGTTGCTTCCTGCTGGCTCCTATCCATCTCTAGTAGCTCTCTGAAGTATTCGGCCCATCTGTTCATTATGTCTTTTGGGCAATTTATATAGTAATTAAATAGTTAAAACATTTCTTATTGGTAGCTCCAGTAAACTTTTAATGTTAACATCACCATTAACTTTTTTGTCCTTCTTTAAAAAGCTGATGATGATATTTGATGTTCTTTAAAATGATATTTTTAACTTTTCATTAGTTTTATTCATTAAGCGATAAGCGTAATTATTTTAAACTTTTAAAGAAAGATCATTTGTCAATTATTAGAATAGATAAATTTAAGCACAGTAGAATATAAATTAAAGTACTTGTAGTAATAGCTTTAGTAGTAATATAGCTGTAAACTGTAGTAGTTAATCAATCTTAAGTTGATTTAATCAATCTAAAACCTATAGTTTTATGAAATATACGATATAAGGATATAACGGAGGTATATTTCGCGCTTTTTAACATAGAAACAACTTCATGTAAAACGAAATGATATTGGATGTGATACCTGAGAACTTACCCTCAGCAGCCTGGGCCTTTCCCCCAATAAAGGGTACCATCTTTATGGGGGCTGGGTGAGCACCAGGAGGTACTGCAAAACTGTCATCAAATTCAATAACTTATAAACCACAACTGAATTTGAAACCAGAACATTCAGCACAGCAAATTTGCACTCTATCACTGACCCACTCCACCCCATTTATTTATCGAAGTACGTCATTTTTACACGAGGCAGAAACCATCGACACACAATATCCCCTAACTGGACTAAGCTGATTTTGTTGGAACGCGGACGATATGATTGTAGATGTCAACAACTGTGTCGCTATTAGTGATAACAAGTATTATTGTAATATCTTTTGTGGAGCTGCTGGTGAGAATCGGAGGGAGCATTCCAAACATCGGTTGACAAGAAGGGAGCACAGCTATTGTAGTCGTGAGGTGACACGTGTTGGCAAGGGTCAGCCACAATGCTACCGATGTCAGTTGACAATCTGCCGCGGGGGGAAGATCTAATCTGCAACAGGCTATTATAACTGTCAGTCCTATTTGACTTCATGGGTCGGTTGTCCCATTATAACAGCTGATGGAGGTAGCAAATTGGCAGGTTAGGGTTCACAAGTTTGGGAGGAGGGTGAAACGTCGATTTGAGACCGAGTAAAGCCCTATTGGTTTTGATAGTAGTAAGGGCATGGGGGAGTTAGTCTAACTACTGGGATGTTTGTCCTTCTCGAAGTGTAAGTGGGTGCCTAAGGAAAATGGAACAAATGTCGTTACGCCTCACAAAGGCGTTGGGTTATTTGTACAGTCTACAACCTATGGGTGATTCTCAAACTATGGGCAACTTCTTGTCACTGACTATTCATAATGAAATAAAATTTGTATAATAGTTTTGTGATTTTGTGATCGAATCTGATTGATTTTTACCTTATTCGTCATTGTCATTGGCTGGTCACAATTGGCGATTTTCTTCGTAGCTAGAAGTTTTGGTTTATAGTATTTATTTATTTGACAATTTTTTTTCTTTATTGTAAAATTAAAGAAGAAGAAAGAAAATAATGCTCTGTTTAATCATTTTGGTCCAAATATTATAAAACTAAAACATTTTTTTTAAATTGTCACACGGAAACGACGTCATTAGCGTAGGCGATTGAATATTCGAATATCACATCCACCTAGTGGGAATTCAGTGATCCAAAGAGGGAATTTCAATAATGGCAACACTGTCGAGTGAAGTGTTACCTCCCTTACTACCTTCCTTCAGTAATTCATTCCACGGCGACGCATTCTTTCATCGTGCATGTAAGTTTATGTTTATTACCATCATTGTCATGTTCTCAGTTTTAACACTTTTCTGTTTGAATATAAAACTTTTTCTTGTTTTTACCCTAGTCTGCCTGTTAAAAAAGATGACATTCGTTCTTTGGAACGAAATATTTTTAATAAGGAAATTTGTGGATGACGTTTCGTCATTGCCGTGGATATTTCCCGTAACAACCCCGTAAAATTATTTCCCGTAAAAAAGTGTATTTGTCTTATCCTATGAATAAATCAATGATAATAAAACAATACTTGATGTCATTTAGGCAGATTGAAAATTTAAACCCCAATCGTCATTGACATGGTCCATGAAATCATTGCCGTGTCCATAAAATTTTATAAATTTCAAGCACGTGGTCATGAACTGCTATAATGCTAGATTAGCTGTGGGTGGGTCCATATACAAGTAGATTTTTTTTTAATCCACATTGAAATATTTCAAAAGTAACATGGGAAACTTGTCCGTAGAATGAGAATCACCCCTATAAAGGTGAACATTTATCTTGTGGTGTACATAAACTACGACTAAATAATATTACATTGCTTGATAGTATGGTTTACTAGTACACTTGTACGACAACCGACCCTTTCGCACTTATTTGACTCACATTTCACCGATGATTATTTACATTTTCTAGTTTTAGTTTATGATCGAAGATGCAGCATCAGGTTCAATCCGCATTATTCAATTCGCAAAAATGGATCATTCATAGAAATCTTCTCACCAGCCTATATGAAGTGGGTACTCAAAACAGAAGGAAAACCTGGTGGTTAAGCGTGATCTAGGACAAACCACCTCCCTGCATAAGAAACAGTACAGTCAACCCAAATCCCTTCGTGTGTTGTAGTGGTATAGGTTTTATTCTTTGTTATTCTTAAGGGACCAGGTACCAGTATAAAATTATTTTTCTATTCTATTTCATATTTTCTATAACAGAAATTTCAGTTTTGCTTTAAACAAGGTAATTCAATAAGCGGTTATAATATCATTATATTTATTAATTATTTATATTATATTTAAATATGTAACCTTTACAGATTAATATTTTTGAAAAATTTCTACTTAGAGCATTAACCTTTCCACCTAATTTGATAAGGGCTTGTATTACAATATTACCATTTTTATTTTACAGTTTTCATGTGTCTCCCTGATTTAAAGGTGATTTATACTAATTATTAGGATGATTTTATGATGCGTTTCTTCGCTTATAATGTTATCTGATGACTGTAACAGGTATGACAGAACCATTGATTAGAGTTTATTACTGTCGAAGGGAGGAGTTGAAAAGAAAAGAGGGGTTATTTTTATTGAGAAGACGTTGCAAGCCGAGCTAGAAGATGAAGAAGACCCATAATAGGCCTTGCTAATTACCCTGCGAAGGCTCGATCCCCGACAGTTAAGTCAGATAATTTGTCCCTATACCTGGAATTACTTTGATTGCTTCCGTTTGGTAGTGCAGTTTTTTCTTCTCCTCGGCACTGTCTTGCGGTAAGGGGATAAAAATCCTCTACCTGATGTCGGGAAAGGAAAGGAGGAGATGTCTCTAAATGCCAGCCGTCTGGGTATTCAGAGCAGCAGACGATCTACTTGGAAGGCCGCTGGAAGTAGGAGCAAGGAAAAAAACCAATGCGGAAGGTCTCCTGTAATCGCCGGAATCTTGTTTTAGTCCGCTCAAAAAGATCAACCTCGCCTTAATCTCAGGATAATTGTTTAGAAACATTTATTCTCTTTCTCTTCTTTTAAAAGTTCCTCATTCACACATATTTTCGCTTAACAATACACAGCCACTTAGCTTAATTATAGGTTCTCTATTGTTGGAAGACATGTGTGCAATGATTTGACTAATACTAATATTTTCATACCCCTCAGTCAGCAGCTAATTCAAAATATCAAGAGTGCACATTTCGGAACGCTGTCCCGTCCTCAGGGTTATGAAGTTAATAGATAGTCTATAATATCATCGTCATAATCTTTTATCCTCGCCTACCGCCTAAGCAGTGTGAGTGCTATAGTATCATATTGTATTATAAATAGTTGTCTCATCATAACGGAAGCGTTGACTCAATCCAACCAGCTTGAGAAATTATTGAATACTTGGGAGAGAAAGATTCTTAGAACAGGATATGGCCCAAACAAGGAAGTGAATCGTTTCTTTATAAAAAAGAACTTATGAATTTTATAAGTCAAGAACTTAAGGACCTTATATAGTTTCTTGAATTAAAAAAGCATAGTTAACATGGTTGGGGCACATTCACGGAATGGATAAAAAAAGACTCCTAAAGCTGATCATGGAAGGACGTTCAGATGGAGAAAGAGGAAAAGGAAGAGGCTCCTTCAGGTAAGATCATGGAGAAGAGCAGCGGAAGATCGCTCAAAGTGGAGAGAAATTGAGGAGCAGGCCGATGTTCTCCAAGGACCTGATGGTGATGATGAAAATCCTTATTGCGTCGCTAAAACCTGCTAACCACAAACATCGACGGTACCACGAGCCTATCAGACACTTATTGATGTCTCTCGAGCCAGCCACAATTCCGTTAATCCACCTCAGTTGTGGCCTGCCTCTTTTCTTTGTCCCATGAAGCGGCTCCTTAAGCATACTTTTCAATATTTCATTTGTTCCAACCTTTCCATTTGTCAAGCACATCTCTATCTGCCTAATTTTAATCTGTCAAATATATACTTCCTGGTTAGCCTGTGTTTACCACGGACACTCCTTTCGTTTCAAGATAAGATCTTGCTCATTGGGCTTTGTTTGTTGGGGTCAAAATGTATCTAGTCCATCTCCATATAACAGACATTTTTACACTATTAAATTTCATTCTCATATTTTTGTATGTTTTTCACCAGGAGGGATTTTGAATTTTAAATGCTGAAAGTTTCTTTACATTAAAAAGCTTATGCTGAAGTAATTTTGATTAAAAGCGATATTAGCTAATCTAAAATTATGACCTCGATAGAGCATTACGTCATTTTAAAATACGCGTTCAACTGTGTTAAGCACAACATCCTATTATGCCAAATGCGGGTTCGCAGCATTGCAAGCGGCTTCAGGATTTTTTAAAAGGAGTAACTAATCCTTGGTAAGGCCTTCTTTCGGAATGGACGTAAAATTGAGTTCCCGAGCAGTGTTGGGTGCTCGTTAAAGATTCCTTTAAATATCCTAATTATATCCGGTTAGGCAAAATTTGGGACTTTTACTCCAGAATCTTCCGAATAGTCATAATTGCATAAAGTGACGTTAAATCAACAAACATACCAACAATTTTAAATTAAATGTTTACGGAGAGTAATAAGAGTGAGCAAAATAGGATTCACTTTATTAATTGAATTATTATATAATATATAGTACAATTTATAAAGGTAAATGATAGTTTTGTTGAGCCTGGATGAGATCAAGAACAAACGGAAACGCCCGTTGAATCAATATGCGCAGTCAATTATTTTATAAGTCAATCAATGCTGGGACCATTTAGGCCGAATTCTAATTTTAATGAGCCAGACTAAGACGCTCAATATACAGGAGATGAAGCGACGAGGCAGGAGAGGGCATACGAACGCATTCATTAGCGAGGAGTCCTCATCCTTCGGGGAACAATAGCTTCGGGTGAAGGACATTCCTGACGCAGGATCTAAATCACCCATCAGGACAACACGTGTGATTCATGCATCCGGAAACCCAATGACTTAACTAAGGGATCGGGCCACCTCGTGCATATCTTCACAGCTTTATAGCGCACATATATGTATATGTATATTGAAGTGAGAAAAAACAATAAGAAGCATTGAACATCCTCTGGGTGCTAATGCTATTAAATTAAATAATGCAATTTCATCACGTTATTTTTTTTTTTTAATATACAATATTTCCTCTTTGATTTCGTATTCAATGTATTTGTTCCACGTTTCTTCTTATTCCCACCATCCTGTTTTTGTTATTTTAACTTGTAATTTATTTTAAAGCACACATGGCGCCTGAATCAATATACAATATCTGTTATATAATTCGCGACACAGTACATAACTCCCACGTCGCCTCCTTTGGAAACATATGACATTGAACAATTATTTGTCGAATTACATTTACCAAATAATCCCAAATTATTGGGGAAATAATTCTTCTTAATTAAAAAAAAACAAAAACTGTACCACTACAACCTGTAGTAGTATCTAGTACACTGTAGTAACATCGGCAAGATTGCGCCAGCCATTGGTATTGGTTTCAACCTTATAGAGGTAGGTTGAGCCCCAGGAGATCCTCCAGAACCCACATAGTCCATTCACAGCAGTTAAAAAAATAACTAATTCATCTGTCATAAACCATTTAATAAGTAATTTATCTGGTATTGAACTCTGATCCATGTGATCAGTAATCCAGTAAACCTATGTACTGAGGTAATTTAATTTTGAGGTATAGTTAAATACATAATTTCTTATATAATAAAATAGACATTTCGATGGCACTATTCATTATGTAAAAAAATTACTTTTTTCAATTGGAAAACATCAAGTAGTTAAAAAAAGTAATCAATGTCGCATAGATCATTAGCATTAAAACTTGGTTATTAAAACTATGTCAACAAAGCGCCTCAGGTAATGTAAATAATTAATTCGAAATTAAATTTTAAATTATCTGAAATTTTGGTTAATGTGAAAGAGCCTATCACATATTAAGAGCCATACATAGTTGCTGTTAAGTAAATTTTATTGAAGAGTTAGTTAAATATATATTTTTCAAACCATTTATTTTATTTTATTTTTTTACATCTATTTAGGCAGTAAAGGAATTATTAACATTTGCCAAGATTTTCAGTTTTCAGAACTATACGTCTTGATCAACCCATAATTTATTTCGAAAAATTTCGCCAATATTATACGTACATACGAATCGTATGCGAAATAATTATAATAGTTAATGCCCTGCAAAAATTACTAAACCGTAGAAAGTTGAAACAAATAATTATAAAAGATATAATATCACGTATTCAATAAATGCATTAAGAACTATTCATAAGTACAATATTTTCTTCTATTTATTTTTCAAAATATTCAAGTTAAAAATAAAATTACAGTCATAATGACATAAAAAGTAAATCGATATGCAATGTTGAATTTTGCATGAACACTCGATTCAAGTGAAGGGTAGCTGAAGAACCTAATAGGAATTTTAATGACAATTGATCATTTGAATATTCTAAAGAAGTTACGTGCTTAATTAATCCAAATCAAATTTACAGCTCAGATTCCCATCCGTTCTCCGAAATTCACAATATGTTGTTTATAATACAAACAAAACATTATTTAAATAATAAATACCTCTACACGTCCTTTCATGCATTTATTTATTCATACAGCCCTTGTACTAGATGTATATATTACAGTTGTACAATTCAATAAAATAATTTAAAAAAAATAATAATAAATGAAGTTATCCATAATCACTTTATTGTCACAAATTTTGACCATATAATTCCTTTAATTACAATTTTTATTCCCATTCAAATTTACTAGTTTCAAACCTCTTCAATTCCCGATGACCCTCTTAGGAGTCTGAAAAGAAGATGGATTCGTGACCATTTATTTGAATTTGTTTTAGAGTACTACCTCTCGGCAGTTCCCCTACTTATCTTTATCTCATGTATCACTGATTCTATGTAATTGTTATTATACAGTTGTAAATTTCAATAAACAAATTAAAAATTTATAATAAATGAAACAATACTGGAATCGCCGAGGAAAATCCAAGATCCTCTCATGGACATCTTGGTCACGCTCTCTGTTCTATTTGCTGCGACACACTCGGGCCCTGAATCACGATACAGACCCGCATTGGGTATTGAGCTGTTGGGTCGCAACACATTCCATGCTAAATCTATAATCCGGTTAAAATCGTGAGCGGATTTCGAAGCTTATAATAAGCTTACAACAGATGTGCCATTCTCGTATTAGCTGGACCTCAAAGTCCCAAACTGCCGCGGTTGTAAGGTTGCCAACAAAGGTTCCAAATCCTCCATTGTAGGGGAGCCATTGGCTGACCTCTATTTATCAATATAATGCAATGACAGTTATGTTCTACTATGGTTTTTATAAAATTCCTCCAATTCTAATGATGAGTTTTCACATTACTGTTACCTGTAGCGCAAAACTAATGCTGAAGTTCATAAAACAGGTTTAGAAATAGTAATACTGCTATACTGCTAAAATCATTTAAAGTTTTAATTCTTTTTAGGCTGAAAAATAATTATTGTAATAGCTAAAATGTTTGATTCGCTGATAACAATAGCTATCCCCACTAGGTCATTGCTGAATCAATTTTGAATAGCTTTTTATAATTGTCCTGACTGTATGTTCCTCCAGCATCCATAAAGTGAGTACCATTAACTGAGGAAAAAATGGCGGTTGAACGTGATACAAACCTAAAACCCGCACAACTGTTAGCATAGAATACAATCTTACCATGCACTGAAATCAACATATATCCTTCATGGATTAGTACAAGTTTAAGAATGTGTTTAAAATTAAATGATGGTTTAGTAAGAGCTGTTTTGAATAGTTTAAACTTATTATCGGGTTGTTTCCTATTAAATTTATTATTTCTAAAATCTAAAGTGGACTTCTGTTGTTTGCTATGTTGATGTTAACAAATTATTGAGCTATAATTAACCCTCTCTGTTTGATAATATTTACTTTCACTGCTGGTATCAAATATGACCATGGAAAGAATTACTGACAAAAAAAAGAAGTAAATTATATTACATTACAATAATAATCCTAGAGAACCCGAAGACTCGATGCCGATACTACCAATCTCTGCTTACAAACTTCCGTCCACGGACCACTACCCAAACCCAAATCCGTCTCTTAATCCTATCCTCCCACCTACGCCTCGGTCTACCCCTCAAACGCTTCCCAGTCGGCACAGCGCTTATTAATAACTTTGGAATTCGTTTGTCACTAGGCACAGCAACTTTACAGAACCATATTAATCTTCGCGACGCTATCTCTTGAATAATATTTACCGGATGTATACTTCGTAATTCTGCATTACATAATCTCCTGTATTCCCAAGTTTTCTTCGAGAAAGGGAAACAGATGAAAAAACAGGAATAGATTTCAAAAGATCATTTAAAATTTTCAGATTTAACATGTTAGATAGAAACAAAAATATTATAGAAGGAAAACAAGCCAAATATATACAACAGCTGAGTTGATTACACGCGGTTCTTATGTTTAGATCATCGTGAGGATAGAGAAGACGAGATGACCAAAGAAAGAATTTAGGTGTTAATCAGATAACAGATCAAAGACAGAATGATAGAATGAATTAGGAAAAACATGATAGATGGAGCCATCGAATAGAATGATTGAGTATATAAAAATAAATGAGAATAGAAATATCATGAAATTATAAATGTTATATCATTCGTTATAGAAACCATAAATCCATCACACCCTCCTACATAGATGTGAATTTGGTAACAAAACTTGAGGACGTTGGTTCGATAACAACTTGTAAAGTACAGTAAAAATAAATAAAAATATATAACTTTTCTGGTTCTAGAAAACAAGATCTGCCAAATCTAACCAAATTTCAGGGGTAAATCCTTCCTAGGGGATATCCAATCTATACCGTTCATATCGCGCATAAAGTAAATGCGAAGAATCCACGATATTGAAGTCTAGAAAATGTGTAATATTACGCTAATTGGACTTATGTCCAAACGTGATGTTTTATAAGATTAATCTAGAAGAAATTTTGAAAAAGAAAATAAGTTGCTTATTGAAAGGTTGAAAGGAATCATATAACTGCCATATGATTTATGATAACTTTAACTAAAGTATCGAATTTATAAGTAAAATCCAAAGAACTAACCGAAATTTTAGAAGATGCCTATAATTCAACGCTACCCGAGTATGCAACAAAGAAATTTCAGCTAATAAACATACTAAAAATCCATGCTATAGAACGAACTTTGAAACCATTTGAGTTTATCGTATTTATTATCAGTAAAGGCATAGATTATTCAGTTCCATCAATTCAGGAATGTCTGTAAATGTTGGGATCAATGCTTTGATGAACGAGAACCAGCAAGTTTCTCTGTATGCGGCTTTAGTGAGAATAACTATGCACTTCTTGAATTCATTTTCAAGTTCGACATCCAACTTGACGCAGAACTTGAGGCAGACACTGAGCGCTGAGTACAAGTACTGAAAGACATCGGTTGATGCCAACATGCAACCCATAAGGGTTTGGTACATGTAGTTATTGTGGAGCTGAACCAGTTCAATCACGCTATCCACGCATCTATATTCCGTCTCGAATTTGTCCCAAAGCGTCTGTATCGTGCCCACAGTCATGTAGGATAAACAAGTTTGGACGAAGACGGTCATGGAATACTTAAGGAGGTGGACAGTCTTGGGCTCATCAGCCAGGCGGGTGGAAGTCAGTTTCATATAGACCTGTTTCATGTAAAATATATGCCTGAAAAGCATTTGGTATCCTGTCAGTGTTTTGGTGTTGAATACTATGCATACCGGCCAGGGAGGGCTTGTGGTGAAGGTTAGAGCCTCCGAACCGTTCAGTTCATCGCTGCCCACTTTCGCTCCCTGCGTGTTGAAGCTCTTCATCTGACACATAAGGGAGCACTTCTCCAATTTAACATCGTATTCAGTAGCGTATGGCAGCACGCCCAAAGAACAGCTTCGAACACAGTTCTTCACTAGTTCCTGAAGATAGGAAATCGAAATGGTGGATGAGGGTTTCTTCAGTTCGACACAACAGTTGAACATGATATTGTAAAATACGTCGTCATATTCCAAACTGAAAAATGACTTAGCGGTCCTTAACCAAGAAATCATGCAGTCGTTTCCAAGCAAGGCGAGTAGTGTGTCGTTGGCAAAATCGTAACCCCTTCTGATCATGTTGAGGTAGACCAATTCGATGCTCTCGTACTGAATATGTTCCATTTCGGCGCATGGAGGCTGTTCGAAAACTGACAAACTCTTATGGATGGCATACATGTATCGCCCAGCGTTTAATATCAGTTTGTCATCGTGTTTTAGAAAAGAGGGCACATATTTGGATCTCAGTTCGAACTTATTTTCCCAATCCAAATTAATTTTGCCTTTTTCTATTTTCTCGACAATCATAAATTCGTCGAACGGATCGTCTACCTGCCCTTTGTATATCCATTTCTCAACCATCTCGAAATACGGAACACAGGCAGCCTTTGTGAGCCTGAGACAGATCTGTTCTGCCTCAGGGTCGGCCAAAGCGTTGGAAGTACAACGATGCAGAATATTGAGAATGGTGGCACCTTTCCCGTTTTCTCTGTTTATATAATCGACAATTTTCGCCATGATCCTCATTTTGTTACTGATTTCCTGTAGAGCACACCAAGTCATGTGCAGGTTCAACCCTTGCCTATCTTTCAAGAACTCCAAATTAAGTACACTATTCATATATCCTACGACTTCGTCGGATAGTGATGCTGCTAACGCCTGATTTACCTTACCGACAGAGAAGGATGTGTTATCATTAATGAATCTCACTACTGTAGAATAGGCCGATGCAGCAGGAAGTATCTTTTCTACAAGCCCCCTAAACGAAGACTTAATGTGAGAACTAACCCTGAATGTTCTTTTTTCTTTTATGTCTTTGACATTATTTGCTTTGATATACTTTCCATCATATCCTAATAGTATGTTCAAGAGATCATCTATAAGAACCATTTCTTGTTCTTCGTCTAGCTCTGAGATCACAGGCTCCATTGAAAGACTGTCGAACGATTCGCGGAAATCCCAGTCGAAGTACTTCGGCAAAGAAATATCTTGAGGTATCGACGGTGCCACTGATTCTTTGCTTACTGTAGGCGTTTTTTCCACTGTTTCTTCGATTACATCTCTGGCGGTAGAAGGCTCTCTACCATTCGGTTTTATAAATAAATGTAACAGTTTCAAATATGGAAACAAAATGTCTAACTTGTTGTCTTTTAAGGAGTAAAGCACTGATAAGAACCGTTCTTTGTCAGAACAACACATTAGCAAAGTTTCTTCTAGCTCTATTTGTTCTGCATCACCGGAAGCCTCACTGACAGTGGTCGGCGTTGTAAAAACATTTTCTATTTCCGTATAGAAATGAGATGAGGGCTTAAATGTTATGTTAGGATCTTGCAAAGCAGGTTTCTTGTTCATTGTTTTGCTTTGAATTGTACAACTTTCGATTGATTCTGAAATTGGTGATTATAGTATAATATGTGTTGATTTGTTGCTTTAAGTAATTAAGTTATTGTTTAAAATAAAACTATGTATCTACTAAAAATACCAAAAGTCTCCTAGTAAGAAATGCTGGCTATGCCCTCTTGGCTACTCAAATAAAAACTACTGGATCCTTTAACTTAGAAAGAAGTCATATACACCGAAGCGCTCTGACTAGGATGTAAGGAGTTCTCCTTTACCATTCAGTATGGCTTAAAATCATGAACTAGTAAGAATTTTTTATAAAAAAGACAATAAATTATCGCCGAAGAGGTCCCTATTTATTTTGTAATGATGCTCACAACAAAACAAAAAATAGCATACAAGCTAGAATTTACAGATGTAAACAATTTTGGAATAAATTTTAAAAAATAATAATTTTCTCGATAATTTTAATAGCGATTGATATTTTTTAAAAATGGAAAAAATATTGGTTATAAAATACCGACTTTTGGAGTACAAAAGTAACTTCCCATCAAACATAATTACAAAAGCATTACCTTCGTAGTTCCGAAAACCAGGTTGACTATATTCGCGAATGGATTCCAAACAGCAAACAAGAAATGATTAAAAAAATTAAGGTAAAAACAAAATTGAGGAAAATGATTTCTTTCCTAAGCTAGAAACTCGAAACAGCAGGACGAATCATAATAAAAATCATATATTATAAAACAGCAACCAATTTGCACGGTAAAAAAATTAACAAAATTACATAGTAAATTCAACTATATTGTATATTTCTATAACAAATAATAGATAATGAAAATTTAAAAAACGATTAATAGAAACAATTTATACAGATTTAACAATACACCAAAAACATCTGAATAACTACGATCATACACGTCATAAAAATTTCAGTTCTAAAATTGATATGAGGAAAATGGTATTGTATTACTTGAGGTATAATTATTGATATAATATAAACAAGCCTAATAAAATTAATATGTTCATACCTCAGATGTCTACAGGTTAAAATTATTAAAAATAAAATAAAGAAAGTATTCTATACTTCTTTAGAGTAAGGACCTCCCTGAAGTGAAAAGTAAGTTTATGAAAGAAGTAGTGGATTACAGATGTGATTAACAGATTTTAAATGTTTGTGAATTTATAAAAAAATGAGGTTATGATGCGAGTAACAACACATGGAATACAAAATATGCGTAAGAATATTCTTTCCTATTCAAGATCGAAGAACAACATGAGAAAGAAAAACTATTATACGGTTGTTTCTAAAATTATGTCTAAACACAGTCTTGATTTTGTTAATGTGAATTATTTCCAACTAAAAGCTTCGGTACGCTTGCCAAACTTAAGAATTCCAAAGTATATATTTATATACCTACAAGGGAGGGAGTAACTCAATGTGTAAAGCACTGAGATTGCTAAGTTGAAGTTCCCAGGTTTGCGTACGGCTGTAGCAGACAAATTATTTAATGTGTAATTATCCATAGATCGACCTTCCAGGGGTCACCCAGCTATTATAAAATGGGTAGCCTTAACTACAAAAAATACCTGTCGACTGAGAATGATCTAGGTCAAATTACCTTCTTTCACAACCTTTGGCTTAGGAACAGTACCAATTCTACCATGTATTGAACCTAACACTCTTCGAGAGATGTAATAGTGAAGTTTTGTATGTAATATAGATAAATGAGCAGGGTAGGCTTATATTTATGTACAAATTTATTATTTGTATACTGCTAAAGCTTAAAAAGAAATCTGAAATACTTCAATATTTTTGGATTATAACAAACTTTGATTGATGCCAAACCCTAACCATGCCTCTACTATCCTTTACATATTTGCCTATACTTTCAGAACAACATTCCTAAATACCATTAATAGAACTGCTAACTCCCATCTTAAAGAAGATTAGAAGGGATAGTTTTCGAAAATCTTAACTACGTACCTAAGAAGGTTCGTTAAAATAACTAAAACGAGCAATGTAACATGTTTCAAAATAACATGAGCAAAATGGATGAAGACTTGCGCTCGGATCGGGGAATATTAATAGGCTGGCAAATGGAGAGGAACACGGAGGAGTGTATTACAACCTCGGAGATATAATTACCGGAACGGTGGGGACTAATGAACTGAGCTGCCTTCTATGTGAGATGAGTAATTGGCTCCGAGTGATGTAGGGCTCTTGGTGGGTCTTGGCCAAAGTATCAACCGAGCGAGCTTCCTACCCAATCTCAGTCCTCTTCCGGTCGAACTGATCGTTTGAAAAAGGAGGACAACACTCTCTGATGGGAAAGAGTGAAAGAAACATGGACCACTACAACCCAGAGAGGGTCTTGGGTTCAATAAACGGTAAAGACTGTACTGTTGCTAAACCAGGGTCACGCTCAACAACCAGGTTTTTCCGCCAATTAAGGGTCCCCATTTTGTAGAGGATGAGTGAGCTCAAGGAAGGTCTGTTAACAGATTAAATTATTTATCTGCCACATCCATATTATTATTATATATATTATATGGATATTATATATATTTTATATTATCTATATATATTATTATTATCTGCACCAGCCAGATTAGAACCTCGTGCCTACTCTATGCCATACAAACCGAGCTACTTCACTCCCCGAACTTCGTCGGAATACACAGAAAAAGAATCAGATGTGGAGGACTTCCTTGTATATGTACCTCTATTAAGTTTTCAATGACTCGAACAAAGTGATCCTAAATCAAATACTACTTCTTGAAATGTTTGAAAAGCATTTTATATTTAATCATAATCGTATTGTTAAAAAAAAACTGAATCTCTACAACCCTGTAAGGTATTATGTTCAACTCAGAGAGACAGTATTGTTCTTAAGCTTGGAGTCAAAGTGGTGATGACAGAACCGCCATATTTTCTCACTATTAAAGGGTACCCATTTCATAGATGCTGACTAAGCGAAAGTCCTAATTCTTCAACAAATCTGCTAATTTTATTAAATATTGAATAAGTCCCATACTCGTTACCATTAACCCCTGATCAAGGTCTATAATGTTGGACAAAAAGTTGTAATCTAATAAATAGTTGTACACAATTTAAGAATCTTTTTTATTCCACGCGGCCACTTTATCATCCATAATACATGCATGATTAAGTAATAAATTAGGCGTTCAGGATTAAAAGAGGGTAACTGTATTTTTTAAAAATTAAATTTAACTTAACCTTTCCATATGACCGTCTCAAGTATTCGAAATTAAAATTGTAATCTAATAAAATGCTACTTCAGTTTTGTTGTTTCCTTTTTATTAATTCGATGCAATAAATTTATGGTTTAAACGTTTAACTAGTGGAATGTTTAATTATCTTTGTTAGCCCAAATCCAACTTTGAATCAGCGCCAAAATATTGAAAAGTCCATATGAATAATCGCACCGCGAGAGGCGAACACCAGCCATTGTTAAATAGAATAGTATGGAAAACATAACGGGCGAAGCGGGCCAGAAGGAAACCGTTTATTGGCCATCTGGATGATCCGCGGTCCATGCGGAACAGCAGGAGTCGTCAGGACCAAGATGAATATACAATGACCGGAGGACCTCTTCCCGGTCGCCGCCATTATACCATTTGACAATTGACCCCTGACAATGAGAGCATTGTCGTCGAGAGTCCGCGGCTGGAGAGGACCCGACTGAAAACAAATCCATCAGTAGCAGCGGGAGGGCTTCAATTGATTTCATGCCTCGGCGATCAGCTGATTACTGTTGTGGGAACAAGAATCGGTGCGGCACAATGATCGCGGCACGCTCTGCCCAGCGAGTGGTAAGCAGCGCGCTAAAGGGTACGCCACAAAGCCATCAATTATCTAATGTCAACACCGCACTTGGGTCACCCTTATCCTACACGGTCGACCATATGCGTGTAAACAGTCGTAGGGACCGTGTAAACAGGGTGTAATTAGTGCCATGATATACAACCGGCAATTACCATCTATATCCCCATATACATATCAATATAGTATTTTTTTAATAACTCCTACGACTGAAATACAAAGCAAATCCAAGTGGGGAATAATAAAATATTAGGTATTGGGAATGCGATTTTCGTAATTATCTGTAATAATTTTGGAAGGAGGAAGAGATCATACTCAACTGTCAGTTTTTCCCCCTAGTTAAAGGAGCACTCACTATATGGGGCTGGGTAAGCCTCAGGAGGGTCTCGAGATACCATAGAATCGACCAACGACGGTTAGAAGAATAAATAATTTATCTAATACATCCGGTATGGAATACATATTTATCTACACAGGACAACTGAATTTAGAATAAAGAATAATGATTTCTACGAATGATCCATTCATAATCCCGAATGGGATTATAGCTAAAGATCGCATATAAAGAGGATTGTGAATACCCCAATATAGGCTGCTATATCACATTTAATATTTGGACGCTTACAGAACTCTCAGAAAGAAATCAGAAATACTTATATATTATTTATATAAAAAAATGTAATAATTATTATTTAAGGTCGTAGGTTTATCTGATGTATGTATATCCGACGCAGGTACTGTTAATAACTAGAGACTGCATTTCATATCTAAGTTTAATTTAAAATACTTGTTTTCTGTATTTATTAATTTATTGCATAGATTATCACATGATTTATTTTTTAAATGGTTTTCATATAAAAAGGACTTTTTAATATATATTCATATATCTAACTTGACGAAAGAAATGAAATATCAATTACTCTTAATCTTGTCTTTCTCAAACAATTATGATAAAAATGAAACAATTTAATGTTATTTAAAATGACCCGACAATTATTGTTTAAAACTTATTTTTAACTCTCTGTTATATAAAAAAGTGTTTGACAATCTTTTGTAATACTTTACATTACATGTAAAGTGGGAAAAAATAGGTCGTAAAAAAGGTGTATGAACGACAGCCAGAAGGGAATGGTTGAAAACTGACATCCTGAATAGTTTAAAAAAAAGCGAAGTAGGGATAGATTTGAAAACTCAAAGCCACGACAGTAAAAAAACTTGATTGTATTGAGTTAAGCCTTCAGTAGCAATCGTATTGGGTGAAGCTTTTTATCTCAGGAACTACATATCTGATATTCCATTTCCAATTTTTTTTTTAATAGTTATTTATTGAGTTGTATCATGTTGTAAATTGAATTTTTATGGGAATAAGATATATGTTAAAATTAAAAAAAGTTCAAGCTTTTAAAAATTTCCATAGGGTTAATAAACTTATTTCAACGCTGTGTCATTACAATAGAAATTGTTAAACTCACATTAAAATTATGCAATTTTAGCCACGAGTAATACAATCAAATGAACAAACAGTTGTATGATTTGAAAAATGGGAGTTGACAGGGTTTAATAAAAAATAAAAAGTTAAATAATCGAAATGTATATCTCAGCAATTTAATTAGCACATATCAAATTAAAAATAAACGGAACAAAATAATAATGACAGAGATCTTCATTAAGACACATATCCTCATTAGCGACGAATCTCTAATGAACATCCGTGTTATATGCAAATTATTTACACCTCCGAATCCTCCGAAAAAAATAAATTAAGATCACTTAAGACAAAATGACAATATTGATGACCCTACAAGCGCTCTTTATAACAACTCGCGAGCGTGGGCGGGGCGAAATGCATTCATCAAGAAAGAGATTTATTTGTGTCTTTGTGGAATCGAACAAAGGAAACCCATTAACTTAATTAATTATTTTCGGGTTTCCACGAAGAGTTATTTCTGTTGTAGACACATGCTCCGTCCTAAATAAAACATAGGTGAAGCTTAAGTCTAACGTAATTGCTCAGAAATGGTGAGGCGTCACATAGAATAGAATAAAAAAACAATTTTATTCTGGGACCAGGTCCCTTAATAATTACAAATGTATACAGTGTTATCTGAGGCTTCTCTCTTAGACCTCATGAACATCTTGGAATGGCTAGTTGAGAAACAAGGTTAAGTCAAGAGCCCATATCAAAACCTTGGAAAAGAAATAAACCCAAAACATCGTCATATGAAAGTACAAATGATCCAAGTATTGTTGAACTTAACGATGATAAAAATGAAAATAAAATCTATGTATCTATAACTATATACTAATTATAATTTCAAAGTAATTATTAATATTTGGTATTGAGCTTGTGTAGACCGTCATATGTTTTAAACAATAAACAAACTTGAAAATTTAAATAATTATTTTTTGGAATGTCAATATCTGTGAAAACCAGACATGTTAATAATTTATTTTTTCAAATTGATTCAGAAATTCAAAAAAATAAGTCATTCCAAAAACATGACTCAAGACTGCCTATTTAATTATTTTTATTGTTATTAAATCTTTGTTTATTTTTATTGTTTATATAATTTGAACTATTTATTTTTTCAAAGAATCTTATCAATATCCATATGTATCGTTTTGACTGTGAGCTAGTGTATTTGTTTAAGTTTGATTACTTCATTTCGGATTTTTAGACGATGTTGTCTCATCGTTACTTGAAAGAGTCAGAATGCAAAGTGCCCACTTGTCCATTATAAAGTAATACGTTTAGCTCGCAAGTATTTGAAAGGAAAAAAAGAAGAAGGCATAAAGAAAAACATTCGAGAGCCGCTAATCGATTGGCATTTTTGAATACTGCTTAGAGCCGGCCGATAAAGGGTCGTAAAAGGGAGGAGATAGGGATAGGGACACATTAGGGGAAAGAGGGAACAACTGTGGGAAGAGGAACGGGATAATAGCCCCGTAATGGAGACATAATGCCCTCTCTCCTTTTTTTCACCTTTCGTCTTTTCTCTTTCTTAGCTCCTTCGTGACTCGAGCGGGGACAAAGCCAGCTCGCCCTCGGCATCGTAATGAGACCTTCTCTCTCTATCCCGTCTCCTCTACTCTCCTTTTACATATCACTATATACACTCTCTAAATATTATAGTTTGTTTATGTACTATACTTTTGGGATGATGCGGTAGTTACTCCCTTATATGAGGTGTGAAACCTAAATGGGTATACGTTCCATTAAATTTTAAAAAATGGATTGTGGCTGTGTCATGGACACGACCGTGTGTTGTACGTGAATAAAATTACGTAACGGATAATATTTTTTATATAAAATATTATTATAGGTAATCAGGAAAAGATTAAGTAAGCAAATGTTGCAATATAACTTTATTAATTATAGGTCTATTTGAACCAGTCATCGATCGCTCTTGAGAAGCCCTTTCCAACCATCAATGAAATCTGTATTTGGATTTGGCTTTTCGACGAGTATAGGCCGACATTGTATACTTTTGATAATATTTTCTTTTATTATATTCACTGTCACTATATTATATACACTAATGTTTTATATTAAATTGATAGATTACGTTGTCAGCTGATGATTGAAACTTAAACAAACGTCATAGCTTCTCCAAGTCAAAAGTTATACTGATTAGAAATCTCGGCAAAATTAACACGAATTGGCGACACTTTCCCCTCCACCGTGCCCGATGCGTCACAGTCTTCACTTATCCTAATAAATTCTTTGATCCTTTAGCTATCCAGTGGTCTGATTGATTTTTAGATGGTGGTGCGTAGCTGCAACACCAAACTGTATCCCCCGATTTTGCTATCATTCGTTTTTTTTAATTTTCTCCCAATATTGAAGACTTTTTAAAGACGTATTCAGGTCAAAAAACTACAATATTACAAGTAGTAGAGAAATACTTCAATCAGGACGAAAAAGAGACATTAAAAAGCATTATACAGCTTGATAATAAAAAATTATTGAGGACATTCTTCAATTTATCTTACATACTAATCATTGACACAATTATAGCTTTAACATATCAAGGTAATACCTAAAGGTAATAATTGGTAATGGTAATAATTTAGGGAAGAAAATGTTCTGGGTAGATGTAAAAAGAATAAATTCCTTAAATAGTGATAAGCTATCAGAAACTTACGTTTCGTACCGCTTTGTAGATCTCCTTCAGGGATGGATAAACAAGATACAAAAATAATTAAAAATTAAATAATTGGAATAGAGAAAAATATAATAAAAATAAAATAAGGTATAAAAATGAAACTATTGGAGTAAAGCTGATACATAAGTAGTATTTCTACTTATGTATCTGGTTTACTCCAATACTTTCATTGTTATTAATTATTTTATTTTTCTCTATTCCAATTATTTAATTTTTAAATATGTATGTATCTTGCTTATCCCTCCCTGAAGAAGATCTGCTATGTGGTACAAAATGTCTGTTTCTAATAACTTATCACTATTTCAGGAATTAATTATTTTGCCTCCACCCAGACCATTTTCTTCCCCATAGATTGAAGTTCAACTAATATTATTCAAGATAACTTAATTATGTTTAGATAATTTAATTGTGCTTCTACATGTATATTCATTTATTATTATTAAGTTATTACCATATATGTTTTTTAAATTAAAAATAGCTAACTTTTAATGATGAATAACTTTTTATAAATCATAAGGCACACAACAGAATATTCTGCTCTTTATTCCGGACATCTGGAATAAAATCTCGAGAACAAGTGAAGCAATATTTAAATTTTTAAAAGAAATAAAAGGACTTGAAGAAATTTTAATAATTATAATTAAGTTGATGGAACTTAGATTTAACTTTTAAAAGAAACCATTATAAAATTGATGAATTCATAGAAAAATAACTGGGCTCATAATTACATTGAGTTATTCTAAAAAGGTTAATTTAAAATCTAATTTTGTAAAATCGATAAATAGAATTCTTTCAAAAGTAGAACTTATATCTATGGTATTACAAAAATAATTAATCAATTTTAGGAAATAAATAGTATGAATGCAGCAATTAGTTTAAAAAACTGCCTCAATCCACTTCCATCACAAAATAAATTTTATTTTTCACATATTCTCAATTTATTAAAAAATCTAGAAAAGTAATATTGGCTAAAAGTATCTCAAACAGTATAAAAAAAAGTTTCCAATCAAGCAAAACAGAATGTTTAGGTTAAAAGTGGCTTCATCCAATATTTTTAAGGCAGGTGCTTGGACTGGTTTTGTTGCTGGTCGTTATAGGAAACAAAAAATGATTACCTCAAAGGAAAGATGACTTAAACCATTGAGAAAAATGAGAAAAACAACATTACATCAAATGTCTTAAATGAGGTATTTGACAAACAAATAAAAATAAAATCTATTGAAATTAATAAAGATTTAAAAAAATATTGAAGAGTAGAATATAGTCCTGAACTAACATCGTTATTAGAGAGTGACAAAATAAAATAATGATAAAAAAAAATCTGCAGAAAATAAAACGATCTTTGAAAACAATGATCCACAGAAAATAT
This sequence comes from Troilus luridus, assembly GCA_964056705.1. Classification (NCBI taxonomy): domain Eukaryota; kingdom Metazoa; phylum Arthropoda; class Insecta; order Hemiptera; family Pentatomidae; genus Troilus; species Troilus luridus. The sequence goes on along the minus strand of OZ057415.1, from coordinate 91,234,164 downwards.
TTATTCTCATCATTATTTTTACATATTTTGTTTTACACTAGTACTCACAATTAAAGACCATTGATCATTTTAATATTATTTAAAAAACTTCATACAGCTTCTTTTTTATTCTAGGAATCAGAATTTTTTTTCTGAAGAAAATATGTTTGAAGACATAAAAAATAATAAATAATAAATCATACTTGAATAAATACAGCTCAGTTTTGATGTTAAGGAAAGACTGACTAAAATCTAAAACCCCCGAGAGATTGAATTTATATATAGTAAAAGGACGACGTAAAAAAATAATTTAATTTATTTTTTCTTATACTGATGCTACAAATAAATAGAATGAATGTACAGATTGACATAAAAAGTCAAGTAGAGAAACTACCCAAAGGTAGTACTCAAATAAATTTAATTTATAAAATACAATATACAGAATTTATTTTAATGAACTCGTAATACTGGATACTCCAGATATAGAAAGAAAATTTAGGCTTAGGAAGGATTTAGGTTTCCATCTATTCAACCTGGATGGAAACCTAAAAAAAAAAACATTGATTAAATAAAAATCTAGCAGAAATAAAAACAATTTTAGCGCTTCTCTCTATTTTTCTTTAAATATCTAATCCCTTCAATTACATTCAAAAACGTTTCATAGATTATAACGAGGCTTTTGAAGTAGAGCAAAGTCATATGCATTTGCAGAAAGAAAAATTTGAAATGCTGAGAAACCAGAATCATTTCAAAGCTTTATTTCAATCATAAAAAGTTCTCAAAGTAAAAAATCAACAATCATCCAAAATTCAAATAAAACGTATTTGCGCAAATGCTATTCAAGATTTACTAAGAAGAGATAATAAAAAATGCATTAGAGAACAAAAGCAGAAGAATAAAGGGAGATGGAAAAGTGATTAATATCAGATATGCTTATGATATAATTATGATAGCAGCTTCTTTAGAAGATAGAATGTTATAAAGAAATAGGAGGTTCTCTTGGAGAAAATTACCAGAACTAGCAAACAACACAGAATGATTTCAAATGCCAACCAATTGATGAAATGATCATATTGAAGAAGCCTACAGCCAATATAATCCTTGTTCTAGGAAATCAAGCAATTGAGAGAGAAGAGAAATATAAATACTTGATAAATCAAGAGCACAGTGATAAATCAAGAGACTGACTACTCGGAAGAAACCAGAATAAGTATAGAACAAGCAAGACCTACCTTTATGAAAATAAAGAGAGAATTCTTCATGTTATACTTGAAAGTAAGATTATTAAGATGTTATTAGTGCTTTCTAATGAGGGAGAATGGTGGACGCTACTGAAAACAATACAAATGCTACTTTCCTTTGAGATGTGGTTGTACTGAAAGATTAAATAAATAAGTTGGGTGGAGAGAAATACAATACCTACTGTGGACTCATAATGCGTGCAGACAAATGCTTACTGCAGCTGATAATGCAGAGAAAAATTGAGAGAAGACGACACTCCTGGCTGCAAAACCTAAGAGAATGGTTCAATTGCTCTACAAAACAGCTTTCAGATCTCTCGTATCCAAAACTCGAAATGCTTTGATGATTGCAGACCTTTGGATTGAAGATGACACTTAAAGAATAAAAATATGGGGAATATTAGTACTTAGCAACAACATCAGTAGCAACAATATCAGTACTTAGCAACAACATCAGTAGCAACAACACTTTCCAACCAATAGTTATATTTTAAATTGTACTCATGTGATTAGTGATGTTGGTTGGTCTGTCAGGCTTGTTGAGGTATGTTTGTCTATCTCAAATTATTATATTTTAACTAAATAATTGATTGAAAAAGATTTTTAGTCTAAATATAAAAACATTAAAGTATGTTAATATGTTTTTAAATATATGAGCTGTTAAGAGCAAAAGTGGTATCTAGCAAGTAACCTTAATTTTAATAATAAAATATGGTTTTACTAGGCATAAAAGTCCTAAAATTTGTGAGGAACCAATTTAATACTGATATGAGGGTTGATTAATGGTAATTCTAAAAATAAAATTCTTCACAGTGCATTTTTAATTTTAAACATTTGAAAAGGACATATAGCATTGAGCAATTCTATTGACAACCAATAAATCAGCAAACTATTGGCTATAAAGTTAGTTCTATTACATTTTAATAGTTTCACTCTTCTAGATTTTTTTTCTTAATTAAAATCAACATTATTGAAACTGTAACTAACCACATTTGGTCTCAATGGCTAACAGTAACTTGTTCCAAAAAAAAAGAAAAGTTAAATTTTATAGGTTAAATAAAAGTTAAATAGGGCCACACTAGACTGACTCTCCTGGCCCCCCTCCCCATCAACTACCCCTGAAGAAGACCTGAAATGTGGGTCGAAACGTTGGCTAACCAATAAAAAGTTCTCCCTACATAAGAGAATTTTCTTGACCTCTACCCGGATCAATTTCTTTTTCATATCATAATACTTAGTGTTATAGTTTTCTTGTTTTTACTCAACAGAACTAAATCATACTCAAACCCAAAATTTTACTACCCAGACTCAAACCTTTTTTTGATGTGTACTACGTTCCTAATAACATACTCTAGTATTGAAATTAAATAGTAAAGGTGAACTACTTTTAAAACCCCAACAAACCTCAACCTTTTCTGAAAAATAATTACAGATTTTAATTTTATCGAGTGTTTCAGTCACGCATATCATTACTGAATTATTAACTTAAAATAAACAAAAAAAATTGTCCATTTATTAACTTTTGAATGAATTGAGAATAGAAAATTTGAAAACTAAGTTGTAAAAGGTTGTTCATGTAAAGAATCGGTTATAATAGTTCCTACCACCTCTAAATCGAACAAGACCACTCACTTGAATATAATATAGATATTCAATAGTTTAATTTTATTAATAATTCTTGATAAAAATACTAAAAATCACATTTCCAGGCTGAACTGTATCGAATGGAGCTAAAGTATATGATATTTACATTTATTAAATTGATTAACCATTATGTGTACACAAAATTGTAATCATAAATAATAACTTCAATAGTATGGTTTATCAAAATTAATTAATTAAATAGTGAAATAATGGTGAAATAGAACCAAGCCTACAAAATTCAACCTCTAAAAAATTGTCAAAACACAACAGGAGCCTTGCAGAATTTGCTGGTTGACGATCAGTTCATCCCAATCTTGATAAAACTTAATCTAGGACAACGCAACATTTGATCCATGCAAGAACAAGTTATTCATGATATAAATTGAGAATGCTACTGTTAGAGTTAATGCTTTTGTTATTGTAACTATATTTAAGGAAAAATAAATTAGATGGATTTTTTCAAACAAGTTCTTAATTATTTGAAATGTGAATTTTGTTTTCATCATTTTTGCTAAATAAATAAATGAAAACCTTATATGTAAGCAAATTCCAACAGTTGTTGCTATTTCTCTTTATTTGCCCACTTAATTAATAAGTATTAAGTAGTTAATAAATAATAGTTAATCTATTGCATTCATCTTATTTTAAAGTATAGTTCTTATAACATTTTTGTCATAAGAAAATCTATTGGTGAAAAATTACTGAATACAATATTCGTATTATTCAGTAAAAAACTTAAAAGATAAAACTTGCCGAAAGTTAAACATTTGGCTAAATAAGCTGAAACTAAAACATTGAAGATCTAGTTTTTAAGGAAAGAAAACAATGTCTAGATATTCATTTTAAAAACCTCAACATTCTCACTCTACTTTGGCTGATGTGGTTCTTTTAGCATCTAATGTGTTGGTAAAATAGCGCAGTAGTCTTCTCTATCCCATCAATATTAGCATACACCTACACAAACCTAAATCCATTTGGCTCATTCAATTATTGTCTCACCTTTCTTTAAAAGAAAATAGTATGTAAATACTCAATATAATACTCATGTAATATATCCACCAAAAGAAGAATAATATACCAATTAAACTACCAAATAAATATGTATCACGAATTAAAGAGAAATATGTTTATGACCTGTAAAGAAAAATTTCTTTCTACAAAAAAAAAACTGCAAGAAATGAATAAAATCTATCTTTATAAAAGAAAATATGTTTGTGATCTGTAAAGAAAAATGTCTTTCTATAAAAAAACCAAAAAAAAAAAAAACCCTCTGCAAGAAGTGAATAAAATCTATCTCTATTAAAGAAACTATGTGTTGTGACCTGTAATGAAAAACGTCTTTCTACAAAAAAGAAAAATTGTCTGCAAGAAGTGAATATAATCTATGAGGAAGAAAATCTAAGTGTATTAAAGCAAAATTTGCTTTTCAACATTAAAGAAAAATGTATTTCTACAAAAAAAAACTGCAGGAAGTGAATAAAATCTATGAGTATTAAAGATAAGATGTTTGTGACCTGTAAAGAAAAATGTCTTTCTACAACAATAAAAAAACCCCTGCAAGAAGTGAATAAGATCTATTAAATGTATTAAAGCAAAATGTGCTTATAACCTGTAATGAAAAATGTCTTTCTACAAAAAAACACCTATCTAAGAAGTGAATAAACCCTATGTGTATTAAAGAAGATATGTTTGTGACCTGTAAAGAAAAATGTGTTTCTACAAAAAAATAAAATAAAATAAAAACTCCTTGCATAAATATAAATACGTTTGTGACCTGGAAAGAAAAATGTCTATTTGCAAAAAATCTCCTTTGCAGGATGAGGAAAATCTATTTTGTGAGCTCAATTCTGACACAGGTTTTAATAAGAACCATCTACGTTTGCTGTTTTTGAAGATAGCTGCTACAAGATTGATTAAAATTTTTAAAAATGAAATTTTTGAAGTAAGGCATTAAATACCACTGAAGTGAACATCAAAACATTCACATGCGATCAAGAAATTAGTAACTTACAGCCACTGAAATTCATTCAATCACCATCCTCACAGCTGCAGCTTGCAATCCATTATAAAATAAAAGACACCTGCAAAAAAGATATATATTAAATAAAATAATGGAAACAATATTTAATTGAAAAAAATCATTGAAGATATTTCTTGCCATTTATATTATATGATAAAATGTAATTTTACTAAACAAAAAATGAAAATATTGTAGCCATCCCACTAATATTGATGCATCCATCAAATAACTTTCATTACCTGTCTTAATTAAAATTAAGTTTTAAAGATTATTTTTAGATTCCATGGGAATTCCATTAAATTTCCTCAGAAATATTTCATATTTCATTTCTGCTAAAAAATATAAAAGTAAGAATTATTAAATACCACAAGCAGTTAAGTTTATATGTTCAGATGTGATCTATGAAGAAATAAATGTGTGTCGATGGTTCGGCCTGAGTTTAAGACCATCATCAGAGTTAAGAAAAAAAAGCGACTTTAATAAAAACCGAAATAAAATATGATAACAAAAAGCATTAAATTTTATATTACTATGGACAATATAATAAGACTATATTACTTTAGTTTTCATTATGCTCACAATAAATTAACGTTTTTTCTTTACACTTTTTTTAAAATATTAAATTAGTACTATGTATTGGCACTACTAAAACAAAATATTTTCACTTATGTCGTTATTTGTACCTTATTTGTTAACATTTAACACAGCAGAATATAACGATACACAATTACTATGTTTTCTTATTGGCAATTTCATTGATCCATCTCCCAAACAAGCTTCACTTTTATGTAGTTTTGACTTTCTATCAATATTTGTCAAAAAAATCATTAGAAGGGTCTCCATAGATAGTAGAGGTTGTACTGTTCCTAGGATGGTTGTGCAGGAAAAGAATTTGCTCATCTGCCAGGTTTTCCCTCCAATTAAAAGGATGGGTGAGCCCTAGGAGGCTCTCTGTATTGCACAAGGTCCACCCATGGCTGTTAACAGATAAAATAATTTATCTGTCATAGCTAGATATGATCCCAGGGCCTTCACCATAGCGACACAGAGCACAACACACTCCCCAAAAAATCAAAATAAGAATACCCTATTAAATTACAGTTTCCTCCAATTCAATTCCTCAGTCCAGCACCAGAAAACAAGATCTCGCCTTTCCCATCTCTATACTCGTCCCCACAGAACCACAGCATTCGAGGGTTCCTTTCTCGCCCGTTCCACCACAGTGTGGAACTCAATTCCTTCTACATCCGCCATGCTTCTCCACTGACTTTATCAAAATCCTTGCTTTTCCAAGATCTCCTGGCATCCCAAAAAGATGCTCTCTAAGCAGGTCAGTCATTTGCTTAAATGAATCAGTATTGAATAATCGATTTAATTGCTTACTTGTTTTTATTTATTTTTCCTAAAGAACATATACATCATGTAAAGAAATTATAGCATGCTAGAGCATTCATTCAATTTATTTGTCAACTGTTGTTATTAATATGTTTATTCTCTATGATTGGTTAACATCCTGCCATGATTCGAACTTTTTAGATATTTCATTTTTATTTTACTTATAGTTGGAGTGCTACCGATGAGTAGTTTCTCCACAAGTGTTTTTCGTGTCATATTATACATATTAGCAGATTTACTTGTTATGATAATATTACAGTTGTAAATATCAATAAATTAAATTAAAATTAAAAAAAATTTACTTATTTTTTTGGCCCTTTTTATATACTTTATGAATATTATATATCCTTCTGGCCAGATACATATTAAGTTTATTTTTGTGTCTTTGTTTTTTATTCTAAAGGGACTTGATCCCAAATAAAGTTTCTTTTCTATTCTATTCTAAATGTCAAAAATAGTTTCACTAAGTACACAGTGTCCTGATTTTAAAGGAGGTAAGTTGATTATTCTTAAGTTTATAATTTTACTCAATTACTTTAGCAATGTCCATTTTTAGTGTTGGGTAATACAATTTATGTACACACTGTGAATGACATACATCATTAATGCATTTAATATCTAATATAATATTGGATATTTTTTTCTAATCAGGAAAATTCGTATGATCTCACGATGAAGTAGTTACAATGATTAAATCAAAATCTACAACTTAAACTACAACTGGTTACTACATACTTATTGATTTATTAAAACTGTGTCAATAATTTTATGAATGTATAAAGCATTGAACCCATTGTTCAGATACCTTGCACTTAATAACACAATACTCACCAGGCTTCATTAAAATTCATCATAAAGATATTTTAAATTTAGAACTCTTGTAACTAGAACTCTTGTATGAGATGCTAGAGGCGATCCGAAGGTTGCAAGAAGATATTGATAGTATTAACGCCTGGGCTGAGAACAATGATCTGAGATTGAACGTCGAGAAGACGAAAGCCATTCTAATCGGTTCCAAGCATCTTATTAATTCCATTCCTTATTATCCCCTACTCTATCTCAATGGGCTACCTATTCGTTTCCACACTTCCGTTAGAATCCTTGGGGTAATCTTTGATCAATACCTGTCCTGGAATAATCATATTTCCCAAATTATCCGAAAATCCATTGCTACCCTCAAACAGTTCCTGAGATTCCGCGATTCTATGCCCCTTTCCTAGGTGTACACCTTTTCCGAACTTTTACAACCAAAAAACCTTCTTACCTTCTTGATTTGTTTACTCCTTGTTCCTCGGTCCATTCGTTTAATACGAGATCCCAGCCCATAAACCTATTCATCCCTTCTCACAGAACTGCCTCCTTTAAAAAATCCTTTGTCATGCGTGCTACCTTGTTTTGGAATTCCCTACCTATTTCCATACGCAAATCCTCATCCTTAACCTCATTTAAACACCATTTATTTTTCCATCTCCTCAGCAATCAATCTCCCGAATATATGTAAGATTAAGATTTTCGCAACTCAGAGCTTTGAGCTTCATTCAACTATTTTTTCATTTATTCTTCTTTTTTATACAGATTTTTGTATATTATATATTTTAGCACACTCATATATACATATTTTAAATGTTCACCAGTTGTATTAATTTTAGGATTAATAACCATGTTACATAATTAATTCCTGACTGTCTTTAAATGCCAGACAAATGTCTCTTTATTGTACATTGTAATTATTCTTAGGGGACTAAATGTCCCAGAATAAAATTTATTTTCTTTCTTTCTTTCTTTAACTACTCAGCTCTTAAATTAATAGAATAGCATAGAAAAGTAACTTTATTCTGGGACTAAGTCCCTTTAGAATAACAGACATGAACAGAAAAAGAAATATAACATAAATCTGCCCAGAAGGCTACATGATACAAATCATTAAGCGTATAAAAAGTGACAGAAAACAATTTAAAAAAAAATACTAAGTAAATAAACAGTACGAATACTGACAATATTTTAAGCAATTACAGAGAATAGATAAATCAATAACATCTGTTAGAAGCATGAGTTAGCATGCAATAATTTCTTTACATGATGTAAATCTTATTTATGTGTACTTGGTAATCATTTCATCTAGAAAAGCACATTTCAACAAACACATATCATCTATAGTTCAAAATGTCAGTTGTAACTTTTATTTCTTAATGAAATGGTTACTGAAATCTACTCCTTACCAATAATTACATCCTCTTTCCCGTACCGAACTTCACAATCACTTGTATTTTTAGAATAAATGAAACGAATAAACAGTTAAAACTAGTTGTAACTCAACTCGAAGCGGCAACCTGCGTAACAGATACCAAATTAATAAAAATGGAAATAAGATCATAAATACCCTTGCAAGAAACAATTTTAGAGTCCTATTTCTTACAGTATTACTCAGCTCAAATAACAGTTAATCTTAGCTAAAAGTAGAAAAAAAAACAAACAAAAAAAAAACCTGTACCACTACAACCCATGAAGGGTCTGGGGTTCAGTACATGGTAGAGACTGTACTGTTTCATGGACAACGGTTCTGCAAGGAGGTGACTTATCCTAGGTCACGCTCGACCGCCAGATTTTCCCCCCTTATTTTGGGTACCCTATTTTTATAATATTTTATAGAGGCTGGGTGGGCCCCAGGAGGGTCCTAGATCCTATATGATCCATCTCCCGCTGCAAACAGACTAAATAAAAATCATGGCCTGCAGGGAATTGAACCAGGATTTCCGGCATGGTAACTCAGTACTCTACCACTGAGCCACTCCTCTCCCAGCTAAAAGTAGAAACCATAGACAAATTCAATATGGCAGCTCAAATAGTAGAATTATATTAATGTGTGTATCATTATGAAATTAAATATTGAAAAGATATGTGATTAGAAAACTGCTGCTTAACAAGAAATGCAGCAACTGCTACCTCCATACAGTTTAATATAAAAAAATTAACTGATTTCCAAGACAAATACCCTGTTGAATACTTTTAAGTGCTCATAAAATCTCAATCTCATTTGAGAAATAAGTAAAATATTATACATTGATATAAACTAATATGATATTAGTATGATTCCATTACTTTTTAAATAATTAAATGCTGACCCCATTGTTTCAGAAATATAACTTCTGATATCTTGAATACTTTAGGTAATTTCTGTTAATAGCAACTTAGACTGCAGAACTAGAGAAGAGATCTTTTGCAAAGATATTGCTGACTATATTAAATCTGACTGTATATAAAGTCATAAATTTAAATTCTTACTGAGTAAGAACTTAGTTTCCTTCATAAATCGACGTAAATTTAATCAGTTTTAATAATTTATTATATTTTCACTGCATTATAATATAAAACTATATATATTATGTATCCTATTAATATGTATGTACAATATTTTTAAGTATACATTTTATTAGTTAGGTTATAATAAATTTTCGTATTTTCTTTCGTTTAAAAAAAAAAATTCAATTAGTTTTTAAAGATACTTAAATAAAATAAAATAAAGTATTAAAAGACTATTCGTTTCTGAAAAGACTATACTTTTGTGTTAGGTTGGCGCCAACGTAATGCAATCTAGCTGAAAGGGCAATGGACTAGGATTAAGAAGTTGTCGATTCTTCTTCAGTTTTATGCTTTTGGTGCAAAGTAATTATCAAATCATTCTTTAATCCAATCTTGAATAATATTGAAAACTAGAACTTTTGAGCATTGGAGTTTAAAGACTGCATTATTGTTAATGTGTTAACTATCATTGTTAATTAACACACTTATAATTAGGACATAGAGTATTAGCTCAGTTAGATATTGTTGTTTTAAATCATTAATTTGTAATAGTTTAATTCAATAGAGTAAAATAAAATTATATTTGCAATATTTTTACGAACTTAAATGTTACAAATGGAGGACCCGATAATTTTTTATGATGATGAAAATCTAATATGGCGGATTTACCAAGGAATTCATGAATCTAAATTAATTAAAATAATATGTCTTCTTGATTAATTCAATCCACTTTAATTTAACACATTTGATGGTCTGGCCAAAGTCTCAATCATATGTATGTTTCTTGTATCTATTGGTAAAATGCCATTAAAGTAAGATTTTAGTTCCTTTGAATTGTATTTTTATAGCTTAATGTAATTCTTATAATTGGATGGAATATTTTCTTTCTATTTGATATGTTTATTATTTATTATCTTATAAAGTTCTTGGTATCTGTTGTACAGGTTGTCACTTCGAGTTGAGTTACATGTTTTAACTATTTATTCATTTCATTTTTTATATTTTCCAAAAATACAAGTTATCATGAGGTTTAGTATGAAAAAGAGAATGTAATTATGGGAAATATGTATACTTCGGTAATCATTTCATCTAGAAATAAATGTTTCAACAAACATATATTATCTATACTTCGAAATGTTAGTTCATGCTATGTTCATTTCTAGATGAATTGATTACTGAAGTATACACATTTCCTTAAGATAATACATAATTATATTCTCTTTTCCATACTGAAGCTCATGATAACTGGTATTTTTGGAAAATATTAAAAGGGAAACGTATGAACTCAACTCGATGCTACAACCTGCAAAATAATTACCAAATTCTTAATACTGTAGATTTAAATACATTATTTTCATTAATATATTACATAAGCATTTAGAAATAATATGTAAATCCCTATTTTTAGTATGTATTTAGCCAGTACCTTTACAACCCATGAAAGGTATTGGGTTTAGTACATGGTACAGTGTATATTGATTCAAAGGTAATAGTTGCGGCAGGAGAAGATGTGGCAGAGATCATGGTCAGGAGCCAAACTTTCCCCCAATCAAGAGTACTAACATTATAGAGGCTAGGTAAGCCCCAGGAGGGTCCCCAGATCCCAAAGGGTGGATCACACACGCTAACATAATAAATAACTTCATAATTATTCCCCAGGTTGTCACTTCAAGTTGAGTTACAACAAGTTTTAACTGTTTATTCATTTCATTTTTAATATTCTCCAAAAATACAAGTTATCATGAGCTTTAGTATGGAAAAGAGAACTTTATTAAGGGTAATGAGAAAATTTTGGTAATCATTTCATCAAAAAATTAAAGTTTCAACTATATTTTAAAGTTTAGGTACTTAACATATGATTGTTGAAACGTTAATTTCTAGATGAAATGATTACCGAAGTATATCCATTTCCCATAATTACTCTCTATTTCCATACTAAACTCATAACTTGTAGTTTTGGAAAATATTAAAAAGGAAACGAATCAATTTGGTTGTAACTCAACTTAAGCGACTACTGCAGAATGACTACAGACGGTCTCGAACTTGGGATCTTGATCACAGTAACTCAGAACCTTATTTATTGAATAAAAATTACATACTAGGAAGAAGACAATTAAAAAAATATATTGATCCATCACTCAAAAGAAATCAGGAAGCCCTCTGTAATTTATTTGGTACCGTTTCAATCACAAACATGATCAACTTCAGAAGGTCAAGTGACCAAAAAGGAAATTCAAAAAAGAAACTTTTATAAATCACTTTATTATGATTCAGATAATAAACATTAACTGTATTGACCGAATATCTGCCAATAATTTGAGCTCTTTCTCAATTTTAAAATAATTTAACTATGTTACAAACAAAGGTATCAGTTCCACAGGTTGTCACTTCGAGTTGAGTTACAAGTTTTAACTGTTTATTCGTTTCCTTTTTAAAATTCTCCAAAAATAAAATTAATCATGAGCTATAATATGTAAGTAGGAAATATACACATTTCTTATAATTTCATTCTCTTTTCCAAATTATTCCTCATGAGTAATTTTTTTTTGAGAGTATTAAAAATGAAAAATTAATACTCATTGTGACTCAACTCAAAGCGACAACCTGTGGAACTGATAATGAAATATATGGAGGGAGGGCCTGAGAATTCAAAGTGGCCTAAGTCAGAATCTTTAATTATGGATGAATGCTTTAATGGTATATCAAGAAATTGAAAATGATATGTATAAATTTTAGTATAGTTAAAAATGCAATACTTGAATTAAATGAAAACGTAAATGTTATTTCCCTCCCAATTTTGACTAAATACATGTTTTGGTGGAGAATAGTGTTTTAATCTCTGTTTGGCCATGCTAATATAGGTTAGATTCCCATTGATTAATGTTATCAGTTGTTCCACTTCTAAAACTGTCACCTATTGGGAAATCTTTGGTCTTGAGGACTCAAAATATTTATATTTATTTATTACATACATTTTTACAAAACGAGTGTGTTGCTCAATTCAACCAATGTTTGAATATTTCAAAATGTACATTTCTTATTATTTGTTAAAAGTTTATCATTTAAGTTAATCTTTTTTAGCTAAAAAAGTTCTTAATTTATTGTTTTGCCTGATAAAACGGCTTCCCATTGCATGTTTATTTTACTTTAAGGACAATCATTTTGAACCAATGTTTCTCTCCAAATTGATGAGGAATTGATATTATAAAATAATGTAACTCCTTTTACTGTTTATCTATGATGCATTAATTTACATCTTAGTGAAATAAAAATTAATATATAAACATTAGTAATAAAAAAAATGCTAAGTTTTAAAGAAATTTCGATAGTCATCGTTAATACTCCATTGTCACCCACATACAATCTGTTGAGAGAACCCAACAGCTTTGACATTCTTCCACTAATGCTTTGACATTCTGTCTCCCCTTAAAATATTCACCCATCAGTTTAGTACTGATTGATATTATATTTTAGCTTCTAGTCAGACTTTCTATTCTCTCATAACCTCTTTGATACTACTACTTTCATTATATCAACAGACTATTAAGTCTTGAGTATCATAAATTCCTCAGGGGACTTGTTCTTCTTTAGGTCAAATATTCTAAATGCTAATTAAGTTTCTAAGAGCTTAATGTGTTATTGATCTTATAAATCTGTTACACTAGAATAAGAACTTTGTTACAACTTCCTCATGCACCTTAGGAGTTAGCTGTTGCCACACTGTCGCTCTCTAGGGCCATTTTTCCTAACTGATTACTTTTTATCCGATTGTATAATTGGTATAGGTCGAAATTATAAAAAATGTTGCTGCTTTAATTTGAGTGATAAATAAAACTTCAGTGGATCCAAATTTGAACTCTTTTCTTTAAATTTGTTTATTAATTTACTTTTATATTGTTCTATTGGAGGTTTAATGTCCTTATCTTCTACTGTTAACAGGAGAATTGTTACTGCAGGTTAACAATCATAGTGCAGTGGCCAAGATTCATTCCAAATATCTGCCACAAAATAAATTTTAAGAGATCTGGCAGAATTCAACCTATGCTTCATCAGTTACGAGGTTGTTAAGGCACCTTAACATGTTTGGATACAGCATCCTCTTCACATGAGGTTTGGGTGAGACTTTAGTTATGGTTGTTACTGCTTCAATAAGTTTACAATTGCCAATTTTTGTATTCTCCTTGAGGGAAGAAGAAATGAATTTATATAAATCATTGTATACCTAATGATTTATATAAATTCATACTTCCTTACCACTATTCAGCTAATAATTTTAAATCATAAATAATTTAAGCAGAATTACTTCTGATGTATAAGAGTTTAATCAAAAATTAGCATCATTGGTGCTCAATATTACAAGCACTATCACTATTGTAAAGTAGGGTGTTAGTTGTAGTATGTCGAACCTGAACTTTTTACATATAATAGTGATAATTATTTTGAGCTTTGTTCAAAATTAGGGTGAAAACATAGTAAAGCAGCGAGGCTAGAGGGTAAGTAATAAACAGCGCACGTACTGGCGACTCTCTCCTCTCCACTATGTTTTGGCGTGGCTGCCTACATGTATTATTTCTTACTCTTTCAGCTACGCTCTCCACTACACTCTAGCCTCGCCGCTCCACTATGTTTTCACCCTTAGAAGTGATAGTTTTATTGTTTAATTTAAATAAATGATTATATATCCCTACTTCATAATTGTTAGAGAAAGCTGGAGATGATTTTTAAATATTTTTATTTTTAAGAGAAAAGATTGGCCCTGGCCGGGCAGCTACTCAGTTGGTTAGAGCACTGCTACGGTGAATCGGAGGACCCGGGTTTCGAATCCCAGCCAGGGCAACTCTTTTCTCTTCAAAACAAAAATATTTAAAAATGATAACAATTAATACAAAATAAAGATTTTTAAGTATGTGCGAAGATGTTTCTAAAGTGGGCTTATTTCACTTTCTATGGGAAATTATAATTGTTCTGGAGGAATTTAAAAATTGAAAATTCCAGATGAAGGTAAGTTATGTTTTTGAATAATTAAAAAAAAAAATGATCAAAGGTATCTGCAAAATAATTTATTTTAAAGACTACCTCTCATTAGGTATGAATGAATTAAAATTAAATTGAAAATCTTTTGTTTTTCTTTTAACCCTTAACCACTGAAGTGGGGCCCGGGTGGACCTGTAGGTGGTACACTTGTCTTCCTTCTTCCCGTGCAAGTAATATCATAGTGACTCCTTTTTTTTCATATAAATTTATATATACTTATATTAATATAATAGAACAAATTATTTTTTATTCCAAATATTCTTAATATAGAAAAAGACCTATTCAACTTTGTTGAAGCTCCACATGGCATTTAACTCTTAACTACTGAGGTGAAATTTTTACCCACTCTTACTGATGTGAGGTCCATGTGGACTTGATAGTTGAATAGGTCTTTTTACTATTCATGAAGACGTCTTATTACTTTAGAAAGGCATGAAATAGTAATTTTCTTTTCTAATTAATGTGGTGATAAACTTATTGATTTATTGGTATTTTATCTAATGTTGTATAAAAACTATAACCTTAACATTAGTGGTGGATATTATAATTGATATGAAATGTTGAAGGGAGTAAAATCATTAGAAGTGTTGTTTTTGTTTACTTAAATGATTACTTCATAAACAAGTTATTAACAGGCAGTCTTTAACCAGTTAGTATATTAAATTATTTTATCTATTTAGACAGTTTTGAGCTGTGAAAAATAGTTAATCAAAATGTATATCACTCCTTCAGAAGAACAACTACATGACTCAATAATATATAAAATAAAAATAGTTTCAAGCTTTCTAGAAAATTTAGAAAAAATTCTAGTGATAAAAGAATTTCATTAGATCTGTACCATTCTTACAATTGGAATGCTTTGCTTTACCAATACCCAAACTTTCATTTTTTAAACTTATCTGGTTTAATTTTGGCAAGATATGGAACTTTCAAATGTTTTGCTTGATTCTATACCATGTGTCACAGGATATGTATTTAAAGTTGGGTTAACGTATATTATAGACAGAAAATAAGACATTACATCAAAAATACATTATAAAAATTTCATTTTTAACCGTTTCAGACTTCATAGTTGTAAAATCCAAGTTGTTACATTATATAATAATTTTAAAAGATGAAATATAGTCCAAAGGCTTAAAATATAGTGACTGTATTCAAAAGGTTCTGTGAAAGTGGTCTGGACAAGGGGTTTATGCAAATGTTTCTGCTGTATAGGGTGGGCCAAGAGAATGTATAAATATAAATATATAAGGCACAAATACAATAAAACTAGAACTAAACACATATTTAAAACTAGAAATGTTGTAGAGAAAAGTAAGTTTTCTTGATGGATAAAATTTACATTTCTTTCATTCACAGAATTGAGTAATTCATCAGTCAAGAATCTTAAAGATTTTATGGCTTTGTTATTAACTATGTAAGGTACCTTCTTTTTTTTTTAATGATGTATATGCCATTTATACATACAGGTATAGTTGGCAACAGTCTCAGTGTCAACATAATTTTGTGAAAACACCAACTATCTGAAGACTTAAGTCTTCTCAAAGATTAATAAGAAAATAATTCCTTGCTTTATTTAAGAATAAATACACTGATTGAAAGTGAGAAGTCTACTGAAACCAACTGTCACTACCTGAAACAAAGAATCCAGCATGGCCAATAGGATAGAACGGAGCATGAAGACTGATTTCACCTCTTGGTGAAAAGTTGATAGTCTCAACGTTGATGGTTACCTGAAGTTCTTCGCACCAAGAGTTTTATGCCATTCTTGATAGCAACTCATTAATAAACTGAAATATTTTGTTTCTATACTTGCCTATAGTTTTGCCTGATCCCTGGTTTGCTTTTTCAGAAAATGTTTTTCAAACCACATAAAATTAATTATAAGACAAGAGAATGTACCAAAATTATTTATTAGAGTTCTAGTATCATTTCATTGCAAAGAGAGATAAATTGCAAAGAAGATTTTTTGGAAATCATTAAAAAAGTGATTAAAATTTGCTTTAATTATATGGACCAAGAAACAAAAAAGTCTTTGTAGAGTCTTGTTAGCTCAGCGTTCCTCCAGATCCCATTGGTGCAAACTGGGACATAAATTCTCGTCAAAATTTTCCTGGGGAACCTTAGGAGGGCTTCCTGTGAACTGGGTAATGTCCAGCATTGTGGGCATAAGTAAGAACTGGTCTTACCAGGGTCTTATACAAATGCACCTTCGTGTTTTGAGAAATAGCCCTGCTTCTAAAATGCTTCAGTAGCCCGAAATAACATTTATTTGAGGACATAATTCTGCGATGGATTTCTGCTTTTATGTCATTATCCGCGTACACATGCCATCCAAGATACACAAATTCCTTCACCCTTTCAAATTTAAAGCCTCCAGCCATAAAATGGGATGGTTCATGCACATTCAGTTGTGGGCCTGGATGCATATATTCTATAGACTCTACAAGAGCCCAGATATTTTAAGGGTAATAAAAGTAGGCTGGCTTCGATGGGCAGGTCATATAATTAGAATGACCCAGGATCAGATTCCTAATATGGTCCTAGACAAAAGGATTTATGGGACAAGATGAGTGGGAAGACCTCGGCTCCAATAGATCGATGGAGTGGCGGCGGATGCCAGATCCATCTTGGGAATCTGCAATTGGAGAGCAGTTGCAACCAATAGAGAAGACTGGCGAATCAAGCTGTAGGAGGCCTTGACTCTACAGGAGTTGTAGCGGCACAAATGATGATGACCAAGAAACAAAAAGGAGGATTGTAGCGGCTAATATGTGTCTTTTTTGTCTGTACTAATACATGAGAAGCAAGCTCAATTTGTGTGCATCCGAACCCTCATACCTCTGACATACACCTAGGAGTGCTCGCAAAAAACGATGAACTAAGTTTACTCAGATTTGAAAGAAAAGTCCTCAGAAAGATCTTTGGACCTCTTTCCGTGAAAGAGAGAACTGGAGAAAATGGACAAATCAAGAGCTAGACCAGCTATACAAAGAAATCGATATAGTCTGGATGATAAAGATTAGTAAATTTATATGCTCTGCCCATGTTGCAAGAATGGGTGAAGTAGGTATTCCAAATAAAGTGCTGGATGAGCAGAGCTACGATAAAATCTGAGTTGGCAGGCCTAATATGAGGCGTATAGGTGGAGCATACGATGATTCACTCCTGGGTGTCAGGAATTGAGTATTGGTTGCTGAAACAAGAGAAGGCTGGCGTACTATATTGGAGGAGGCAAGGACCCACTTAAAATATTTAACAACATGTAGATAGGTAGAAAGATACTTTGTGGTTCATGCGGATTTTCCCTGATATATTTGACTTCATTTTTGTACACTAAAGGCAAATTTTCCACAGTGTAGAATTTTTTCTTGTCTCACTCTTTTAACAGATACAGGTAGAGAAATCTTATGTAGAATACACTCCTATGGAAGATAGATGCACAAATGCTAGCAGATTATAGAGAATATGATAGAACAAAGAACTGTTAAAGATCTGTAACAGAACAACTGTTTTTTAAGGTAGGAAGGTTCGGACCTTTAGGCAGTTAGCCCATCTACGTAATGAAAATGGTAAATTAAAGAAAAAAGAAATTGAATGTGGAAAGGTTAAAAGTACTTTCTGACCTAAATTCCTTTATTAAAGTTCATTTAAACATTTGTGATATGTGCTCAACATTACTAAATTGTCAATGTAAAATATTAATTTTATAAAAAAAAATTAATAGAGCTAGAAAATTTAATAAATTAAATAACTATTTATAAATTCTTCTTATTTAAGACTACTATTACTGATAGTCAGTTATGAAAACTCGAGAAGTTCAATGCTTCCCTTCTGATAGTCACAATTTAAATATAGAAAACCATTTTATTTCATTATGACTAGTTTTGTTCACAATTCTGAATAATTAGTCCTTTATAAAAATTACCATTTACATAAACTCAAATACAATCTAAATAATATAAGCATAAACATCTAATGAATACATTACATAGTTAAATGTTACAATAATTATATTTACAAATATTTATACAATATGGTGAGATAAAAAGGTATTCATTTAAGCATTGTTTATAATTATTTTCTAAAGAAATCATGATGCAACATATTTTCTTAGAAATATTTGATTAAATTTAATATTCACTCACAAACACAATATGTATATGAATAATTATATGAATTATAGTAAATGACAACAACCAAATTGTGAATAATACATTTTATGATTCTTATATATCAATAACATTATTATTGATATTTTCATATTTCCTAGCATTACCTTATTATATATAATATATAACTATTACAGTCAATAACAAGTTTTTAAATTTAAGTTTTCTTACATATTAATAAGGTGGAACCAATTTTTAAATAGAATCATAAAAATGCCTAATATGTTTTGTTTTCCGTTGACTTTTGTAATTATATTATTCTTATTTTTAACAGAGTGCAGTTAGAGCTGTTATCTTTATTGTTCCTGTACCAGACAAGAACATGAAACAAAACACAAGAGGATGAAGCAGAACACAATAAATTGAAACTAACTCGAGGGGGAGGAAAGAATTGATAATAAGGTTAGAGTAACAGTGTATTTTAAATTAAAGTAATAAGAAATGGTGTTTCCAAATTACAGTTGAAGCAATTTATGCGGTTTCTAATTGGTCAAAATTTTTTGTAATGATACTCATTGAAAACAAACCAATCGGTTATTATATTTGTTACTATTGCTAAAGGTTTTGATTAATAGAACCAACTACTCATCACATAGAATATCTTATTGTATATTAATTATAAATAGTCTTAAACTGATTTAATGAGTAAAACAGGTTTTTCAGAAATATAATTTTACTGTTTTTTATAATCCAAACATTAAAACATGCACATCTAACATTTAATATTTTGTTATTAACAAGATAGTATTTATTTTCAGATTTTTGTTGTAACATTGCTACTTTTTTTTCAGTTTACATATTAAAACCTGTTAGTATTGTTTTTAAAAGTTAAAATTTAATAAAAAATAAACATGATACTCTCAACCAATAACATTGCACACAAATCTTTCCATTTATTATAATTCAATATATTATTATAATTTAATTTATTGATTTAATGTATTTACACTGAATGGATCAATACTTATTTAAATATATCTCAAAAATGAATGGATGGGTATAGGTTCCAAAGATACTTAATTCCTTCAAAATGAACTTATCCTGTTAGTACGAAATTATTCCTGTGTTTGTGAGAGATATTGTCATATAAATTAACTAGTTATTTTTGGTCCATAATTGTAGCAAATGTTTTGTCCTTACGAAATACCTTTATACTCTCACGTTACAAGATTGCACTTATTATGGCCTCTTCTATACCAAACCTCATCAAATATATGTTTTATAATTTTGACAAGAATTTGGATTTTATAAGTAGTATTTACTTTCCTTTTCTTTGAAATTAAAATGAAAAATATTTTCGAATTTGTAACCTAACAGAGTTCCTTAATATAGTTTTAAAATTTCTTTATCGTTACTTTTTCAAGAAAGACTTTTGGCCGAAGTAGCCGAATCATTAGATGAAAAAAGTAGTGAAGTCGAGATCACAATTAGTACCCATGTCCCTTCTTCCCAGTATGATTGTTAATTGTTGTAATTTGATTCTGAAATACTCTGAATCATTTTTAGAAAAACAGGCAATTGTTAATTATTTTCGGTGCTATTAGTAAGCTAAAAACGTGAAAGTAAAATTGAAATTGGACTTGTTAATGAATTTGTTCTGTTAGAGATTAATAAAACCTGACAAAGAATGAGTGAAGGAATGTTCTAGGAGACACTTATATGCAACTCCAACTCAAAGATCAAACAATATTTAAACTTCATATTCAGAAAATTGGAAAAATATTAAAGTCTCTTAATTCTTTGATCTTTAATTAAATAAATAATTCAAACTTAAGCTATTACAATACTGAAAAAATAATAATTTTTTTGAAATTCGCTACATATTATTAAAGAAAGTTCGAAAAAATTATACATTATTTATATCTATTGATTTTGTCAGTCTATTTACCAGATTTGTCTATAATTTAAAAAAAAGGTTTATTTGTTATTTTTAAATGTTCATAAAGTACACAAAAGTTCAACTTCCTGTGACAATAATCTGTTATTTTCTTTATATTGCAATTATCCGTTATTTACACTATATTGCAATTAAGACTCTTGTCAAAACACATTAAACTAACAAATATAACATATTTTTCCATATAGGAACATTAATCTAATTTTCATAGAATATCTATGTTCATAATTGCAAATATGACAACATTTAAAGAAATATTAAATTATTTATTTCTATATATATAGTTACAATTTGAACTATCATTACATATAAATTACACACATCATTTAGTACATAAATCATTACTTATCCATATAGATCGATACCGTAATCGTAAATATTATGATATAAGAGATTGTTCATCACTCTTTAGTGCTTCAAAAAACACATAAAAAACAAACTAAGCACTGCACATAAAAATTAGTTTTATATCACATTTTATTTGGCTTTGTCTATACTGAAGATATATTAACACTATGTTGAAGCCATTATTTTGTTTCCCAAATAATCGGTGTGTTGCATGTTATACATTTGTTGGTTGTGGTAATAGTGCTCTGTGAGGTGATCACCATAATGTGTTGGACCAGGTTCAGATTTGATGCTACTTCCTCCAACCAATAGTGATGTATGTCCGAGATATGGCCTTTCATTTGTTCCACTGCTTAATAGCTTACTTGAATCTAAACGAAAACAAAAATAAAAATAAAAATTATAAAAAACATAATCGTAATTCATGTTTTCAATAATATGTTTCGACCTATTTAATACTACCCTAGGAAAATTACTAGAGTTAGATATTTTTCCTAAAGTTTTTTCCAGCTGGGATGCTAGTGGATAAACTGAATGTCGGAAAAAATTTTCACACATGGAATCAAACTAACTGATAAAAGTGGGGAAAAATCAGAAGTGTTTAGCATCAGAATTCATTTAAACTGAGTAATTTCAAATGGATTGACCCATGATAGAATCGAAAATTTCCTTGGCTATAAATGATGGAAAAAGTTACCTGTATGAGGGGTAGCTTGACTGTTTGAAGAAGTACTCTCTTGTGCTGATTTCTTAGGTTTACGCTTTCTCGTCTGAATCCCGTCTTTTCTCATATTCTGAGGCCTGTTAACGCCATGCAGTTTGAAATAGAGACCGCAGGCATTGCACACTGGCTCTCCTTCATTGTTTCGCCGCCATAGTGTGGTAGTACCAGTACCGCAGTTTGTGCAGCATAAGCCAAGTCTCCGAGTAGCTGTCTGCAAAACGAGAAATAATATCTTGTCAGTTCCTACAAATTTAAAATTAATTACAAACTTTAATAAACTTTTTTTTTTTAGATAGAAAGCAAATCAAGTCAATACATTAGAAATGAAAAATAAAAACATATTTACTAGTAAAATGTGTGTCTCTATATGTGTGCTATTGGATTGTTTGAAAGTTTCCATTAAAAAACAGTACTCAGATCTTAAGTTATCGTTCTTTTTAATTTCATAAATATTTAGCTCATTAACACGCTTAATGGGCCCAAATTGTTAGCTTATTTCATTAATTTTACTAGGAATGGAGTAGGTTATTATGAAGCTACTGAGTAGTGAGTTATTTAGGGTGCAGTTAGTTCAAGTAGTAGTAAAGCCCTGAGTTACTGAATTCAGGGTTTCGAGTTAGAGACCGACTGTAGAAGATAAATTATTGATTCTGATAATAGCTGTTAAATGAACCAGTGGTATCTAGAGACCTTCTCCTGGCTTACCCAACCTATATAAAATGTGTAAGGTAAAACCTTATGGTGGTTGAGCATTATCTCGACCAACTATCTCCCTGCACAACTGTTGGCTTAGAAACAGTGATGAATTCATTACCGTTCAAGGGTCATAGTGGTCAGGGTTTTTAAAAATAATATTACATATTTCTGTAATATTATGAGAATTGCTTTGGAATCATTTAAGTTTATACTTTTCAAATAATTGTTTATTCATATTACTTATAAATTATGCCAAATGCTTCCTTGGGTCCAAATGCACAAATCACTGCATTATATTGATGAGCATTGTCTAAATGTTCTACCTGTATAACTACCAAAATATCTGTTGCTAAGTTTTGTTTCATGCTGCTGTACACGATTCTAGAAGATTGTAGAGATTATTATTTATTTGTTTGCAGGATTTTTGTAGTTTATATTTACAAGCAGGCTACCCTAATGTAACATTTTCCAAGGAAATTAAATTTTCTTAACTACAATGGCAATTTTGTTGAAGATACAAATTTTTGGTTTTAATTTGCTCATTCTAATATATTGTGCAATAGGTATATATTTAAATGAACTATTACGTCTTTCCATTTTTTTAAATGACTATTCTGATGAGTTTTACCTCTCATTTAGAATAAATATCGTTATTTTTAAATATAATGTAAATGAACATTATGAATCCTATCTATGCTAAAATTCTCTGGTGATAAATTATTCAAATCTGAAACTATGATTAGGAAAAACAAAGTGAAAATAGGTAATATTATAATTTTATTTTCCTGTTCGCTCTTTAGACTTTTGCCTGTAGAGACTATTTAATATAAGTCGAAACAACATTGATGCAAACCATTGCTACTTTAGCATGATATTTTTTAATTAATTAAAATCAATTAATGTTATCCTTGCTTCAGCTCCTTCTATGTTGTAACAAATTTTTTCAATGGATTTGGGTACACATTAATTTTCCTATAGAATCCTAAATATAGTAATATTTAATTGTCATAAAACCCTCAGATGATTAATGCCTTATTTTGATCTTGTTCTTCACTAATTTGAAAGTAAATATGTTATGTTTTAATGTAGGATGGAAATAGTTGGGGATGCAGTAAAAAATTACTCAACAAATAAGTATAAACCTATTATATTTTATGTGTGCCGACGTTTCGACCTACTTTGTAGGTCATCTTCAGGGCCAATAGGAGTGGCTACTCGTTGCAGAGGGTAACTGGCCCTGAAGATGACCTACACAGTAGGTCGAAACGTTGGCACACATAAAATATAATAGGTTTATACTTATTTGTTGTGTAATTTCTGACTGCACCCCCAACTATTTCCATCCTACATTAGTACCTACCAGTCAACGAATTTCTTTCCTACATGTTATGTTTGGGTCTCAGATAAGCTAGAAACTCGAAAAATTCATTTACACATTCATATCATAAAACCGGAAGAAAAAAAAAGCTGAAAAATCCTGTTGTTTACTTCTCTGAGTACAATTTCTGCTCTAAAACAGGTTTAAGTATTTTATTCTTAAAAACATCTGAATAATGGCTCAAGGCGCTTTTATGTACTATGTCCCAATATTGCTATGATTAAAATTTTGGACAGAAAAAACAAATAAAAGTTGGGTAGAAACATGATAAATGGACAAAATGTAGAAAAACCCTATTTGGAAAATAAACACAATGATTATTGTAACTGTACAAATTTTTAAAACAGCTGATATTACCAATCAAAAATTTTTTATATCACTATTTTTCATAGAAATATTAATACAAATATGATATAAATATTTTAAGAAATATATGCAAACATATATGATTTAAGACATAAAAAACATTTTATGTATACTGAAAATACATTATAAGATGTTAGTTTAAAAAAAATTCAGGATACACTAATGGTTCAAACAAAGCCTAAAATGGATATCAGAATAATTAGATGTAACAAAAAAAAAAAAATAGAACGAAATTAAAAGAAATCTGTGATTCCATTAAAAAAAAGTAACACTAAAACATAACATGTAGGAAAGAAATTCGTTGACTGGTAGGTACTAATGTAGGATGGAAATAGTTGGGGGTGCAGTCAGAAATTACACAACAAATAAGTATAAACCTATTATATTTTATGTGTGCCAACGTTTCGACCTACTGTGTAGGTCATCTTCAGGGCCAATAGGAGTGGCTACTCGTTGCAGAAGGTAACTGGCCCTGAAGATGACCTACACAGTAGGTCGAAACGTTGGCACACATAAAATATAATAGGTTTATGTACTATGTCCCAATATTGCTATGATTAAAATTTTGGACAGAAAAAACAAATAAAAGTTGGGTAGAAACATGATAAATGGACAAAATGTAGAAAAACCCTATTTGGAAAATAAACACTTTCCAAATAGGGTTTTTCTACATTTTGTCCATTTATCATGTTTCTACCCAACTTTTGTTTGTTTTTTCTGTCCAAAATTTTAATCATAGCAATATTGGGACATAGTACATAAAAGCTCCTTGAGCCATTATTCAGATGTTTTTTAAGAATAAAATACTTAAACCTTCCGATTAGCCTTAGCAGCATAAAGTGACGTTAAATAAACAAACAATAAATACTTAAACCTGTTTTAGAGCAGAAATTGTACTCAGAGAAGTAAACCACAGGATTTTTCAGCTTTTTTTTTCTTGCGGTTTTATGACATGAATGTGTAAATGAATTTTTTGAGTTTCTAGCTTATCTGAGACCCAAGTTTTTTGCTGAAAAAATAATATTCGGAACAAGGGATTATATATTCTATAATAATATAAAATGGTAAAAATAAATATAAAGATAATTCTAGTTGAGCCTATGTCTGAGCTAGTTGTGCAGAACTGTTCTCTGGATTTAGGAAATAGATAGAAAACTGACAGTGGTACAATTTATATAATTTTGTTCTAAGTACAATCTTTGTGTCTTCCACACAGCTGTTTAATTTTTAGGGGTTACTCCATAATTTTGATTTGTTAAGATTATTTGTAATTTGTTTAAAGACATTTCAATACATTTTTGAATATTCTTAAACTTGGAAAAAAATTGAATATTATAATTACATCATGAAAAAGGGAACGGCCAACAGAGACATCAAATAAATGTTAATACATTAGTGGAAAAATTCCAACTAAAAACCTTAAGTGTCTAAACTAAAACAGGAAATTAAAAATACCTGTCCTAGTTTAGAGACAAAATTTCCTGTTTTAGTTTAGAGACTTAAGGTTTTTAGTTGGAATTTTTCCACTAATGTATTATAATTACATCATAATAATAAGTGATTAGGGGCAGGGGTTTTCAGAAAAGGGGGCTTCAAAGATCTTAGTGAGACGCATTTTTAGAGAGCCTTATTTACACTGCGATGGTAAGTGCTTAGTTCGCCCGAGATTTTCCCGGAGTTTAAGGGTTAAAAATATAATATAATAATATATAATCAAAATATTAATTTAAGAAATTGTACAAATGCCATTCGGCATATCTTATATCTGCTATCTTCTTCTGAAAACCTTCACTAAAGGATTCACATGGAAGCGTAAATGGTGAAACCTCCCATTGAGGTGTTTCATCTCGCTATTGTAGATCGCTGCTTCGAGAAGTTTCAGTCTTCTTGTCGGATTCTGTGGTAATTTTTGTACCAGTTTGGATGTTCAGCAAGCGAATCATGAAAATTTTTGTAGTTATTCTTGAAGGGTTAAAAATATACGTCTCTAAATTTGGACTAGTTCCCTGTCTACAGTCAGCGATTCAATTTTGATTAAACTTTAATTAGACAATCGCTTTGCGTACTTCGTGTATATATACTTTACACAACTGAAGACGTTTATTTTCTTCCTAGGGATTTCCAAGTATACGTACTAATGGATTAATGGCTAAATACGACTCGTATTTCATTAGGCTGAGCGCGCACGGGTTAAATTTACATTGAGCTGAATAAGAGAAAATGTAAAATAAGAAAATGAAGAATGGCTGACCATGCTTACAGTGTGAGTGCTGACTAGCCTCTTCACCGGTTTTACAAGGGGCCTGTTCATGCCGTTCATCTTGTGGTAGAGACCGCAGGCGTTGCAGAGGTAGTGCCCCGTCCCGTCGCGTCTCCACAGCGGCGTGCTGATCGCCCCGCAGTTGACGCACTCTCTACCCTCTCCCATCTCCATTCCGCTGGAGTCTGAAAAAAAAGAGTTAAAGAGTAACAAAGGTTGTCATAGCAACAGCACTAGAAGAAAGCTTTGAAAGGCTTCAGTACCTTATAAGTATATATATAAAATATAATGGTTAAGTATTGGATTCTGATTTAAACATACGAACGTACTTTAAATGATTTAAAGAAAAGCTACATTTACACCCAGATTCATTGATAGAACAAATTACCACTACTCTCATGCCCGAGAACGCTAGAAGGAGACTAATAACAAGATGGATGAGGGATCTGTTAGCTTAGGAAATTAAATCAAGCCATGGGAGAGCTACCGCTGACTACTGGTCTTCCACAAGCCTCTCATGTCATTTTGTTTTATTTTACTGTCAGCCAATATGCTTATTGTTAATTATTTGTGCATGGCAGGAATATATACAAATATATAGAGAGGAAAAAATATGGGATTAGGAAGCAGGATAGCTCATTGTGTAGAGAACCGAGTTGCTGAACAGGAGATTGTTCTTGGTTTGAATCCGGCTGTAATAGATAAATTATTTAATCTGTTAACAGCAGCAGATTAAATCATGAATCTGTTAACAGATTGATCCTATGGGATCCCCAGAATTTAATTAGGTTTCAATTATTAGTTTTACTGTTAGATATTAATTGGGGAACAGGTTAGTTCTGTGTATAGAGGGCTGAGCAGCTGAGCTACAGGTCACAAGTTCGCGACAGGCTGTCAGATAAATGATTTATTCTGTTAACACCCGTGAATCGACCCTGGCTAATCTAGAGACACTTATGGAGTACGTACAGCCTCTGTATAGTGGGTACCCCAATATTGGGGAAAACCTGGCGGTTGAGAGTGATTAAGGACAATCAACTCATTATAGTCGAATACTCTTCGTGGGTTGTTGCGTTTTATGTATATATATATAAATATACACAGATGTATTGGACAAGGGAGTATGCACTGACATTCCCCATTTTACAAATTATACAACTGTTTGTACACATTAAATTATATAAAAACCTGTACCACTAAAACCCGTGAACAAGTCTGGGGTTCATTGCTTGGTAGGGACTGTACTGTTTCATAGACAACGGTTCAGCAAAGGTGACTTGTCCTAGGTCACGCTCAACCGCCAGATTTTTCCCCCTTATTTTGGGTACCCTATTTTTATAATATTTTATAGGGGCTGGGTGAGCCACAGGAGGGTCCTAGATCCTATATGATCCATCTCCCGCTGCAAACAGACTAAATAAAAGGTTTGCCCGCAGCGGGATTTGAACCAGGAATTCCGGCATGGCAACTCTGTGCTCTACCACTGAGCCAATCCGCTCCCTCATTAATTTATATAGTGCTACGATATTATTTTAGAAATGGAAGCTCAGTTTAGTACTTACCTTGTACTCCCCTGACAAGCCTATTAAAATATGAGTACCCATTTAGAATTGTTTTGAGGTGTTGAACATTTCGCGTTAAATAAATAGAGACAAGGTGAACTCCAAGGATAGAGAAGCACTCCCCGTATTGAGCTACCTCGCTCCTGTTTGATCGGACAATTTCTTTGACTGTTGTGTGTGTCCCGTTCACATAGTTTTGACCACAGATACACATGGGGCCAATTTTTTTTGCATTCTTCAAATGTAAAACACGTGTGGAAATTTTCGAAAACCAGGAAACAAAATAACCATTGCAGTTGGATTCACGAAATTTCCTTACGTTTATTCTTTGTTATTTTGATTAATTTGGCTGTTTCTTTTTTTGAAAGTTAGTTGTTTTAAAGGCAAAAGTATTACTTCAAATACAAATCTACTAGAGATGAGAAGTTCGTGAACGAACTAGTTCATTGAACTAGATCCGGAAAATGAACTATAAAGAGAGCTCTCTGTTTTCGTGAACTATAGTTCTTTTTAGTTCACACCGCTCACCAGCTACCACACTCGGACAGGGACCGTCGGCGTCTGACCTACGATCCAAAGAGGAACTACTGAACTAAGTGAACTAGTTCGTCGTTACGTCGTTCCTCATTTTTGGGTTTAATCATGTTGTGTACGAGTTGTTATATGTGTAGTCTGTAATAGTTTAGGTGAAGTGGAAATTCAATTTATTTGCTTGTTTAAATTACCAATAAATTACAAATTTTACAATAATAAGTGCAAATAATGTAAAATAAATGTCGAATAAGATACAGAAAATAAACGTAATCAATGTTAATATATCATAAATATTAAAAAATGAAAATAATATAAAATAAATATAGAAATAAGATAGAAATGTTTTTTATTTTTCTAGAACCTTTCTAGTTCATTTGACCTCTCAGGTTGATGATCTCAGGAACTATGTAGTTCATTTGAACTAGTTCATTGAAATAGTTCATTAAAATGAACTATCTCAAAAGGAGCGATTCAGTATAAGGAACTACTTTGCCCACCTCTAAAATCTACTATTGATAGGCTCAAAATAATTTTTCTTACAGATTTACCTGTGGTGCAGTGGTTAGTACAGCACCCTACTATGCCCAAGGTCGTGAGTTCGCAACGCGACAGTTGACCTAAAAAATCCTTGGTTATCCCGTCCTTCGGAACGGACGTAATTGGGTGTACCGGGCCTGTATGGTGTCAAGAATCGTTAAAGATTCCTATCCTAATTATACCTAAACAGGCAAAATTTAGGAGTCACCTTGTAACAAAGTCCGATTAGCCATATCAGCAAGTGATGTTAAATGAATAATCAACAACAGATTCTTTTATTTCATGTATTCGGGGGAGAATGGGGAATCTATTTACACGATTTCCTACTTTGTGTAGCATTGTGTTGCTTCCAGAAATAATTGACATGTTATTTATGCTGTCGTTTTGTAATTAGTATATAACTAATTATATATAATACATTCCTATCAGACATAATATTATATGATATATTATGACCTGAAATAGTTATTAGGGCGGAGTAGCCTCTTCCTAAGAGCACCCACACAGATTTGCTTCCTCTACCACTTAGGCCTCTAATCACTATTCATGGAACGAAGAGTTGTTAAGATATATAGTTCAATTATTAATGAATGCCTTGTTGTGAATAGATTAGGCCAGAGGTGTCTTCTAATTCATTATTTAAATTAATGTTCCTCAAATGCCGACAACTTCTTCCTCCAGGCTAATTTAGGTTCTGGTAGGTATCGCGTCATCCGAAGATTGAGAGAAAAAAACAATTATTTGAAACTAATGGCTGTATTTGTTTAAATATATTAACTATTCAGAAAGCTTAAGATATTTCAAAATAAATCCCTACTAATACTCAATAATTATTCTTGCTATGTGATATATGTACATATCGCCTTCAAAAGAACAACGTCATATCTCAATACACATAATTTTTCAATAGAGGTATTTGAAAGTAAAAAAAAATAAATATTTGGCTACTGGAAAAGCAAAGAATTTCTATTGTAATAATAGTATTGAAATTCTTTTATTAAGCATTAAACAATTTTGAAAAGCTTGAAAATTTTAACATGTCATTTTTTCGATATAACTTCAAGTTCATACATGATACAAAATACGACTTTATTAAAAAAAATGTTGGAAATGGTATATCAGATATGTCCTTCCAGAATTAAAAAGTTTTAACCAATACAAAATTGTTTCTGAAGGGTTAACTCCTGAATGCCATTTTTTTGTTATGCCTTTGTTCTTTTGAAGGAGCAATATGGTATATCTGCTGTCCCGGTGAATTAGTAGTTAAGTATAATTTTACCCAGTGAGAGTCAACTGTATTGAGGGAAGCGAAATCGTGTCATTCTCCTAGTGTTTGGCTTGAAATGGAGTTGTAATATTAGCAGTAACTCCTTTTCAAGCCAATTCCTGACATAGCCACTGATGCACTACGAGAGTAACACGATTCCCTTCCATCAATATAGTTAACTCTCGGTAGACAATATTCTACTTAACCACTTATTCACCGTGAATGCAATATATGCTTTAACTCAATCTAGCAGTGGTGGTTAGAAGTAAAATAAGAGAATTGCCTATTACAAACTTAAAATAAAATAGAATTTAATACAAGGACAAAATCTAACATTTTCACTCTCTTGTAAGGAGTAAAAGAAGTAAAACCGAAAATTTTTGATTTTCAGAACGCTGCAGATTTTTCCATTTCGAACATCCCTGAATCCGTATTGACTATATTCTTTTTTAATAATAACTATTATTTTTTATTGCAGTTTGCACTAATCTATAATAAGTGGTAATTTATTAATACTTCATGCTTTATATTGAGATTTTTTTGGTTTGATCTTTCTTTTTTGAGCGACCAATTTATAACTTTTAATAAGTGTAGAAGAAAGTCATTTGTTGCCATCAGATATTGTTGTTATATAGAATAAATTATTACCGTTCAAACTTTATTTATTTAATTGTTTCATTTAATTTATTAAAAATGAAATTTATTTGCCTTGATTTGATTATAGCGAAAATACACTAATTTCAGACCATCGTTAAAGCTTTGAATTGAATGTTTGGCATTTTGCAAAACAAACCAATTCTTACTTTACATGATTTAAATTAATTATTTTATAGCTTAATTGCCATCGAACATTTTTTTAAATAAGTTCATTGTCTCATAAAATGACTTACTCTGTTATCAGTTAATATACTGATAAGTTTATTGTCTTTCTTTTACAAAACTAACTTTATCTTAGTTTAAGAAAACATGCGTGATTTGTTCCGATGATATGTGGTTTTATTTATTTTCATGAAACGATTGCATGGAAATAAATCGAACGGTTTCATGAAATAGAAACGTTGTTTACTATTTTTTTGTTCTTCTCTAAGAAACTCTATTATCTGCACCTCTATTGTCATAATAAACACTTGAAACATTTGAAGCACATAGTTCCATTTAAAGATTTTTGTATCATTTTTATATTCCTCTGTATGACTATTGACACTGTAGATAAGGATTAAAAATAATATGTTAGGAAAAAATAAAGAATGAAGTACTTATTATTATTATTAATATTCAATTTTATTGATAATATTTGAAATATGATTACTGCTGTTCCACGATTCCTATAAGCGAGCCTCTACTGCTTACAAGAAAATTATATCTAATAAATAAAAATATTGTTTATGTTGTTGGTAATTATTCATAGCCAAACTTCAAGAACTGTCACGGGACTGACTTTGTGAAACTTTGGTGAAAATATACCATTTGCATTTTATTTATATTTCTGAAGGCACCAAGCTAATCAAATATTATAAACTAACATAATATTATTGTTAAATATACGACGAGTTTCTTGATTTGATTCGAGGAAGTGAATCTATGGGCTGTTGAAATATAGAAATCCGTTTGGCGTTATATAGAAAAAAAATATCGCCTTTGCCTAAGTGGGGATTAGAGAATTAGCATAAGGTATCGAAGCGATTATTCCATTATCTGGCCTGGAAGAAACGTCAAAACACGTCAAGAAACGGCCACCATCAAAACAATATAGAAAGGCGAACGGGATCTTTAAAATAAACTATAATAGGCGAACATAACTTCGATAGTATTTCTTTTTATAAACAATACAGGAAAGGTTCAGTTTTTTATTTTACTTAAAAAGAACTATTTTAATTGCTAATTTAATGAATTTATATTTATACTAATTATGGTACCAAGTCAATTATGAAAATATTTACATTAGTTCAAAACCTCTTAGTTAACAGCTATTTGGTCAGCTTTAATTAATTATTAATTTAACCTTTTGAAGTTGAACTTTTATTTATTTAATTAAATAAATATTCCATTATTCTAGTTTAGAAAAAAAATCTGTACCACAACAGGTTTTTTTTTTAAATGCACCTAAAAAAAGTTAATAGTTAAAGTTAAAAAATATTTTATTACGTTTATATAGTCACCTTAGATATATTTTTATAACAAATAAAGATTGATGAGAAAAAAAAGTAGTGACATTCGCGTGGCCGTTTCATGAAAAAAAAAATAGAATTTTTAACAAATATTTTATGTTGTAAATTTTGACTTTTTATTTAAAATAAATATGTTATATAAAGTTAATCATCAAAATATTAGCGTACGGCTCAATACCTATGAAAGGAAAAATATTTTCAAGTAGATTACTTCTTTGTTGTTTGGGACGGTTTGATTGATTTTTAATTTAACTTTTTGAAGTTGAATTTTTCTTTCTTTAAATAAATAAATACTCCATTATTCCTACGAAGTTCATAGATCTTATCTTAGCAAATGACAAATCATTTTCCTATAATGTTTTTTAAAACATATCTAATATAAATAGAATGCTTTATGACGTTTATAGTCTGCCTTGAATCTATTTTTATAACAAATATAAAATATTTAAAAGATCGAATTTTTTATGTTCGAACTTAAAAACCATTATTTTATGTTTATTGAATTTTTATTTAAACTAAATAAAAGTTAATCATCAAAATATTTTCGTAAGGTTCAATAACCATAAAAAAGAAAATCATTTTCTAATATATAAGCTTTAATTAAAAATGAATTTAACTTTTTGAAGTTTCTTTGTATAATTAAATACATACTATATTACCCCCAAGAGGTTAAATATATCTTAGAAATGTCTTATAACTTTCCAATACATTTTTTTATTTTAACTTAAAAGTTTAATGTTTTAGGACGTTTATATACTACATATACTTTATAATAAAATTTTAAAGGAATATTAAAAAGATAGAATTTTTTAATTAAATCCAAAACACGCAGTTTCCTGTTCCAGTCTCGGTCTTGACTTCCTCTTAATGGCGGCTAAATCCCTTTTTTTTTTATTCTAGTAGTAAGTACTAAATAATAGCTCTAGAAAATTAAACTTTAGTCAAAATGATCTTCAAATTTTTTTTCTAGACCTTGTAGGCCCTTTCTTGTATCTTTTCCCAAAGGAAGCTAGTTCTGATGATTGCACGTTCGTATAATCTATACACTACTATTAAAAAAAATAT
This sequence comes from Troilus luridus, assembly GCA_964056705.1. Lineage (NCBI taxonomy): Eukaryota > Metazoa > Arthropoda > Insecta > Hemiptera > Pentatomidae > Troilus > Troilus luridus. The sequence continues at coordinate 91,200,577 of OZ057415.1, read as the reverse complement.
ATAAAAAACTCTTAAATTATCAGTCTTCGTGTTAAAATATTAGGTTTTATTTAAAAAAAAAACATTTTAATGAATTTTTGTACCATAAATAAAAGGCTATGGTCTCTCGATGTTCTCTCAAGTGTTACTATTCCTTTTTGTAATGATATCATGATCAAATATATCAACTGTTACATTAACTAAAAAAAAATTGATTTGTTTGAGTGGGTAATATTACATTCATAAATAGTTGTTCTTTTTCTTTTTTTCACTATGACTAATGAAGGGCAGTATGTTAAGTATAAATGTAGGTCTTTTTTCTCTAGACAAGTAGGTCTCAAATTTTTTCATCAGCAGTTGTTTGCAATTGAGTCTCTGCCTTCTGTCACTTAATATGAACAGGACGTGAGAAACGAAGAAGTCATCAGAGAAACGAAGAAGTTAGCATAATAGCTGGTAAAAAGAAAATTTTTTAATATAGAAATGTTTAAAATATAGTTACAATGATTTTTCTTTAACTAACAGTCGCTTTCAGGAAGGCATAAAACTAGCTCTGATGTCAATGGTAACAGACATCTATGGCTATCATCTACAGATATCGAATAGTTTCCGAAATAGAATTTTCTAAAAACGCATTGTGAACGGTTTTTAAAATTAGCTACGACGTAATGTTATATGAAAAGTCATTATTGTGGAAGAAAATGGTCCGGGAAGAGGTCAATAAATTTCTCTGAATATCAAGAATATTTATTCAGTAGCCAACGTTTCGACCCACTCTGCAGGTCTTCTCAGAAATTATTGGAGATTTCGGTTAAATGTTGCTTGAATTAATTCATTCTTTTCTTTCTTCGTAGTAAGAACTTTTTCATGGTATTTGTCAAAATTAATTCAATATATTGTAATTTCCTATTTTTGAGGGAGAAATTAGTGTATTTTTTTAAATTTACCACTTTACCTTGGGAACGACTTAATCTATTTTGGTTCAAATTTTATTAAATATTTTTTACATTAAAAAATGCATTCAAAATTTGGAACTGTTGATAGTTTTTGGATTGTTGAGTTCTGCATAAAACGTTATCGAAAATATGTTCCTTCTTGAGTAAAGTAACTTTTTGATTACTGAAATAGTTTAGTATTTATTTTTCAATAAATTTAGTGTGCTTTTCATGCAATAAAAGTAAAAATTGAATTTGATAAGCTTGAAAATAAATAATGACAATAAAGAAAAGACGTGAAAAATTTCATGGGTTTTCTTTTTTTCTTCTTCACTTTTTCTTGATGTGAGAAACTCAATAAAACAATGGAAAATGGAATGCCATCAACTAATAACCCATCTTCTTCCTTTCTTTTCCTGGGTCTACGAGGGTGGTCTGAAAAGTTTCCGACCGCAACATGAAGATGGCAGCACTCGTAAATAAAAGCTAATGAATTTCGTTGTTCATCTGTTGACAGTTACTCACCAAAGTTTCAGCCATTTTGGACGCGCATTTTTTATGTAACAGTCGTTTGAGTGAGCTGATGTGAGTGTTTTTGTGAAAATGGATAAAATCGAGTATCAAGCTGTCATTAAACACTTGTTTTTGAAAGGCAATACGCCTACGCAAATCAAAGATGAGTTGGATTCTGTGTATGGGGACTCTGCCTCATCATTTACCACAGTAAAAGTTTGGGCAGCTGAATTTAAACGTGGCCGTAAGAGCTTGGGAGACGATGAACGTTCGGGACGTCCAAAAACTGCAAGTACCGACGGAAACATCGCCAAACTTCTCCCAATGGTGCTAGAGGACCGCCGTATTAAAGTGAGAGAGATGGCAGAGGTTATGAACATGTCAAAAGAACGTGTTCCTAACCTCCGATTACATATTAAATCAACATTTAGATATGAGAAAGCTGTCCGCACGTCGGGTGCCGCGTTTAGACTAAAGATGTGTCCGAATGAACATTTCCAACGCTCTGTTGGCGCAATAAATCCGAGTTTTGGCGCCGATTAATTACTGTAGATGAAACTTGGATATACCATTATACGCCCGAAACAAAAATACAGTCCAAACAGTGGACTGCAAAGGGGAACCGGCTCCAAAAAAAAGCAAAAACTGTTTTCTCGGGTGGGAAAGTGATGGCGACTGTTTTTTGGGATAGTCATGGAGTTAATTTAATCGATTATCTTCAAAAAAGAAAAACCATTACATGAGCATACTACGCATCCGTACTTGACAAGCTGAAGGCAGAACTTGTGGAAAAACGCCCAAATTTGCAGAAAAAGAAAATCCTATTTCACCAAGACAACCCACCGTCTCACACCTCAGCGGTTGCCATGGCGAAAATCCACGAATTACGGTTTGAACTGCTTGACCATCCCCCTTACTCACTACATCTAGCCCCAAGCGACTTCTTTTTGTCCCCTCATCTAAAAATTGCGCTCGGAGGACAGAGATTTTCGTCAGATGAAGTGGCCTTCACCTTCATGAACAATTATTTTGCAGAGAAAAACGCCGAGTACTTTGTGGACGGGTTACAGAGATAGAAGGATCGCTGGGAGAAGTGTGTAAAGTTACAAGGAGACTATGTTGAAAAATTAAAAAAAAAAATCAGAAAAAATGTTTTGTATTTTTATTAGGTCGGAAAGTTTTCAGACCACCCTCGTATTCTATTGCTTCGGTTTAGATACAACGTTAAGAAGTATTTGAATATCGGGATACAATATATTTTATTTATTTTTTTCAATTGAGTCTGCTTTGGAACATGAAAACATTTCAACCTAATCAACCCATTATTTACATTTTCCGTTCCATTTTCTTCATATATTCCTTAATCTTTCTCTATTCCATTTCCCTCAGACTATTATTATTACCAAATTTCCTCCTTTTTCTCCTTTAGATTCTCCCCATCCTCGAAACTTTTTTCATAAATTTTTCTTTCGATAGTTATTTCTTACCTTATCTTATTTCTCTCCTTATCTATCTTGCCCTTGTGAAAACACCTTGTTGCCGAAAGATTCCCACAAAGAAACTGGAATCTGTTTTTTTATATTTTATCATAACTCTTGTTTTCACTGAATCTATGATCTTCCTTTCGACGTTTCCTTCAGTTCTTGTCATGGACGATTAAGTTTCCCAGCCAGTACTGCCTTATTTTACGATATATTTTTTCTAGATGAATCACTTGACTAACCATTTTTCCCCAGAATATTGTGTTATTAATTAAAATAGAATATGTACCTATATCTAACTCGATAAATTTGATAGGATTATAAAGATGTGAAATGTATGATAAGTATAAAATAAAAAGAAATATTTAGATGGGAAAAAGATTGATAGACACAAAGTTCTTTTCTTTTTTATTTGAGTCTCTCGATTTGACGAATACCATAAACAGTCTCCTGCTCTGATATGGTAGTCATCATTGCCATCTTTGGGAGCTTCTACCTCCTAAAATCTATTTACTGAGCTGCTTAAAATGGTTTAAACGTCAAAAATAGAAACTATTACCATATAAGCCGCTCAAATTTATTGAGATAGATATTCCCTCTTTGATCTACATTGTGTGTCAAAAAAGGTTGAGAAATGATAATGCATTGTGTTGTATTTATGTACGATGCCGGTTTTATAGCCCAAGCTCAGCCGAGCTAAAAGCACTCACCTGGTTTTGAGTGCCGGTCTTATTGAATATTGATGACGAAAAAAGGGTTGAGAGTTTTAACATCAAGAACTAGGTCCAAATCCAAAAATTTCACTGAGAGATCGTTTTTTTTCTGGCGATGGTTCTGGCGACCAATCATATCATTGGTCCTACTATCGAATGTGCATTAATTACTTCAAAAACTCTATTTATGGAGCACTTATTGTGGCAAAATCTAGAATTCTCAAGAGTTGACTCATTGTAACTTGGGTTAGGTATTTGATACTTTGCCACCATTTCTGTACCTGTACCAGCCCAGGAAGAGTATTGAGTACGGAATATAGTTTCAGAGCCAACAGGGCAATCCTTTCGGTGGAAGAAGTTGATTTGGATAAAATTGCCAGGTGCCCCCGAAATTATGAGTATCCATTTCACTGAGGCTGTGCGTATTCAAGCAATTCTTTATGCTCCCGAAAATACAGGATCAGAACTTGACTAAAACCATAAGAATGAAGGCAGAAAAGTGTCGTGTTAGACAAAATTGCTTGACTAAACTAGCGAAAAATGTATTTTTTTAATCTTAAATACCTCAAATAGTGTAACTGTGCTCTTGTTCTTATAGAAATATCCCATTGAAGTCATTCATGGCTTGATTTATCTCTGTATAGAAGATTGTTGTCCCAGAAACGATTCAGCGTCCCTGTAGGTAGAATTCTGTTGTAAAGTGTAGATCAGTAACGTTTCAGCAAGTGTCATGAAATTGTTTCTCAAACGTGCCAGTCACAAGTGGTATGTCCAGTTTTTGTAATGAATATTGGTTATATAAAAGGGTCAAAAGGTACTATAACGCACCCCCACACCTTTGTGGCTCAAGTCCATACCGGTTTATGTAGCACGTTGTATAGAATGATTTTGTTAGTAAATGATAGTTTATTTTTATATTGAAGTAGCCATATTCAAATTATTCACATGTGATTTCCATGCCAATCTTCTGTCCATTGTAAGGCCCAAGTTTTTGTCCGTAGTGTTTATAATACGCCAAGTATTTCGTGAGTAATGGAGTTGCAAATGTTACTTGGTTTGTTTGTTTACCCATGTAACGTCACTTTATGCAGCCTATGACTCATCGGACGATGCTATACTGGTAGTTCTAAATTTTGCCTATTTAAGTATATTTAGAATAGGGATCTTTAGCGAGTATTTGACATCGTACAGGCACCGGACCATCTAGTCCAGGATCCATGGTCCATTTTTGCACTTGATTAGTATCAAGCTGAATCTTCGTGAATAGCTTCGTTTCGATGAGACGCCCAACAATTTCCTGTGCGAAAATTCTCGATTGTGCTAGCTAACAGATGATTCTCAAAAATTTATTACTACTGGTTTTTTTTTTTTTTTGTTAAATCTCAAGATAATTATCTAAATTATTTGAAAAAATGTTTGTCCTACAAAATGTATGGTTTGATCAAAGAGCCCTCTCCTTCCAACATGTATCGATAACGAGGTCATCAAAAATAAAACAGCTGGTTAGTAATCATTTTTGATGACCTCGTTATCGATACATATTGGAAGGAGAGGACTCTTTGATCAAACCATACATTTTGTAGGACAAATATTTTTTCAAATAATTTAGATAATTGTCTTGAGATTTAACAAAAAAAAAAACAGTTAGTAATACATTTTTGAGAATCATCAAATCGACATATTTTATCCTTGCTACCTCTTTTAGCTACCATGATCGAGAATTTTCGCACAGGAACTTGTTGGGCGAATCATCGAAACGAAGGTATTCATGAAGATTCAGCTTGATACTCATGAAGTGCAAAAATGGATCATGGGTCCTGGACTAATCCCATTTTACGTCTGTTCCGAATTACGGTATAAATAAGGACTTTTTAATCCTTTTAAAAAATCCTAGAGACACCTGCCGGGCTGCAATCTATGGCATAGTAGGTTGTTATACTAACCACTATGTCATTACTTATTACTTAGTTTGACCTTTTTTTGTTTTATTTGTTTGTTGTTTTGTTGGCAACTAGCTGGAAGAGCGGGTCTAACCAATACTTGGTATGGATAAACCGTGGATACGGATATTAAAATAATGACTTTTAGTGGTTTTATTGCTATTTTTATGATATAGTTTATACTCTTTTTTGGTACTTACCGTAGTGGGAGCGGTAGTGGTGGTCGTAGGACCTCCACATGACGGCGGGGTAGAAGCTATTGGCCGGGGCGGAGAGCTGGTGCTGGTGCTGGTGGCCTTGGTAGTCCTGCCACCCGCGGGGCGGCACGTACACTGGACCGCCGCCTCCGCCTCCTCCGTACATGTCTGCAAGCCAAGGGTCATTGTTCTTTAGTATATATATAATATGCAATGATTATAATATTAATTGGTATGGTTATAGGAGCAACATTTATCATAATCTATCAATATATTACATACAAGAATTTGAGATAAAAACATCTATTAGAATTAGAGATACTGTAAAAAAAAACAACTTCGAAGCTTGAGGGCTTATGTAAAAACTTAAATAACGAACATATTGAACATATGATTGCCTCCGAATTTAAGCTGATTTAGTTCTCATTTGAAATCATATATCAATTACTATCAATCTAGGTATATTTATCTTTTAATATTTGATTGAAGGAAAACAAAATTAAATACAAATGTGAACAGTCCAGTACATCAAGTGTTCAATTTCAAGTTCAAGAGGCATTCAAGTTCAAAAACAGATAACTCCAATGGCCTAAAAAATTTACTTTTTCACATTATGGCTAGTTAAGTCATCCGCTAGTTAAGCTTCCGAATTTCAGATACAGAAGCAGAGTAAAAGTCAATTTACGAAACTTAAGAGTTATCCGCTTATGATCCTATACCTAGGCGCTCATATGCAACCCTTCTAGTTATAATGCTTTACATAACTTCTTCAGCATTTGCTATCGATATATATCGCCCACATATCAGTTATTTACTATTGTTTGTGAGACTATAGAATGCCTAACTACTATGCCTTTGTGAGACTATAACAATGCGTTTTGGAACAAACCAACAAAAAACTATGTAGTCTTGTTTTATATATTTTATTCATATTGTGACCAAACTAATCTATAAACGAACTAAATACTAGCAATAAGTATGTTTAATAACCTCTTATTTCATATTATCTTGTTTCAATATTATCTTATAAACCTATAGCCATATCTATATTGTCCATGTTAAGATTTAGCTAGCTATCGCAATGCTAAATATTTTTTATTTTAACTTAACCTTATTTATGGAATATATAGTAATGGAAAGTATTCCGTTATGAAAAAACTAGAATCCTAAATAAAAATAAATTAAGAAAACATTTGATCAACAAAAAAAAAGAATGAGAAAGAGTTCTGCAGGTTAAAACCAAATTGGTGAAAAATAATTGTAATACAATTGGAAATTCCCTCTTCAGTTATCAACCTGTTGGAGATACTTGAGGATTACAACAAAATCATGAACTTAAATTATTGCGATCATCATAATTGTTAATAACTTTTACTTTTCTGATGTTTCGTGGAAACCGAATGGAATTTATCAATTTATAACTTCAATTAGTAGTATTATAAATCAAAGTGTGTGCGCGATGCGTATGAGATTTGTTTTAAATTTATTTTAATTTCATTTATAACTAATAATTGCTCAGCCGATTGATGAATGAATAAGAGAAAATGTTCTTATTTTCCTACCATTTTTGTATTAAATATTTTCCTGCTATGATTCAATTACACACAGATAATCTGTAAGATGAAATCGTAAATATTTAAATCGTTTTTAGATTCACACATTAAAGAAACAAATTTTGGAACTGAACATAAAAAAATTAAAATCACTTATTCCATATTTACACTTTTTAATATTTACACTTTTGCACTTATACATTTCTATAAAAATAAAATGTAAAAATATTTTTATTTTTGCTAAATCTATCTATAAATTCTTGCTCGTTCTTAGACTTTATTATTTATAATAAAATAACGTATTGAATTATTATATATCGTCAATTCAAATTCAAATTTTTTAAAGGATTTCATTATGTTTCTACTGTTTCATGGGTTATTTTTAATTATTTTTTTTTTGTAACTATGAGTCTGTTTCCGGTGGATAGTATTCAACTGTCGTGACAGTAGTTAGTTTCCCCTCCATCTGTCAGAAGGCCCCATATTATTGTTATCCCCCCCCCCCCCCCCGCTTATAGTGTTGTATAAGAGAAGCCAAGGGGAGCAGAACAAAATGGTGGCCGAGCATGAAATATGCCCGAGGGAGGAAAGATGGCGCCGGAGCGAGAGAGCAGATGCCCTAATTGATGATAAGATAGCACTCTGCTTTTATGTTAATAGTCTTCCGAGTTGCCTCTATTTATAATCAGATCCTATAGCCCTTCTTCTTCTCCTATCTCTCTCTACTCTCTTCAGGATGTACCTTATCCAGGGGAGACTCCTGTTCTGGATAGAAAATATGTATTATAAAGTAAGGAAGAAAATGGGTATTTTCTGGAGTGTAAAAGTCTCAGTCAAAGAGCTATTATTCAGAACGTTAATGGTTAACCCACACAAACAACGAATGATCTATCATAATGCTTAAAATAAATAAAACTACACGTTACAAAGTTAACACTTATTAAATAATATTACTTGACTTTAAATTCCTTTGGAAAGAAATAATCCGCAAATCTGATAATAATTTATATATAATAGCTATATAAATAATAACATAATAAATACAAATAAATAATTTCAATTGGTTTCTAATTAATATTTAGCACTTCTGTTACGTTATTTTTGAAAATTAAAATAAAAACAAATACTTAAAGTTTCTCAAGGTGACATTTTATTTCTTATTAATAGTGTTGACAGAGAATAAACAAAACTAAAAAATGAATTCGTGTCACTAAAGTCACTAAGCCAATGATGAAGCGAGTGCAGTACAGTGCATTCTATCACACTCCACATAAGCAAAGTAACAATGTACAGTAAAATGTACCTATTTTTTATCATTATCTATATTAAATAAATACTATATTAAACAATGTTTGAATAAGTACGTTTTGTAAATATGCCATTAGTGTTTCTATTTAGTAGTAACATTTAGTGTGTTTATTTAATCAATATAATATATGTATATTATGCATTTAATAGGTGGCGTTCAGGATCACTCCCAACCCACAAACTCCAAAATTTCATAAAATTTCTCACTATAATTCCGGAACCATAAAATTGCTCGATTAAACTTGCGGAAAAGTCAATTTTTTTTTAATTTGGAATAATCCGCTTTTGATCCTGAACGCCTCATATAAACATACAGGGAGTATTGTTATTTATTTGTAACGTATATTTTTTGAAACTCGACTTGCATGATTGTGCCTAGACCTTATCAGTGTTGATAGAAAAAAAAAAAAATATTCAAAGCACATTTTCATCTGTAATATTTATTTATTTTCTTCATTCTGTACTCAAGGCCTCGAGAAATTCGCTTTTTATTTTTTTACAACTAGAAACTGACTTTGACGATTTTTTATTAGGTTTAAATATAATAAGAATGTCAATTATTAACTTTTTTTAGAAAAATAAATATGTAGATAAAAAATATTGATGTTGAATAAATTATAACTTTTTACGATTAAACTTCTTAAAAGTGAAATTTTTTTTCCAATGATATAATAAAAACTAATTATATTTGATTTAGAAAGCGTTGTCGTGGTGCTTATTATCATTTTAATGTATTTATAATTTATGAAATTTATTTAAATTATCTTATATTTAATATAAATAATTACTAAATGATTAACATACTATGACCAGTGGTGTCCATGTAGCTCGAGGAAGCCATTGTGTTCGTTCCAGGAAACATTTTACTTCTTCAAAAAATCTTCTAATTCAGCTCATCTCTTCTGTCTGGTCAAACAAAAAACTTTTATTAGAGTTTAGATTTTATCAGAATATTTTACCCAATTTCATTTAATTAATAAATATTCAATGTACATTTGGTAATATTAATGATGTAATTGTTATAGTTTGTTAAGTAATGATGAATTATTTGGCACCTTTATGTTATTCTGTACAGAAAATATAGTAAATTGTTAAGGAATTCAAAATACATACTGACTGATTCACAATTGAATTTTGATTTGCAGATTTTCTTTTTTGGTATCCAGTTTCACATTCTAGCTTAATATTTTATTCATAATAGATGAATAAAACAAATCAATTTAAAAAAAAAAAGAATAGTAGATAACTTTTTCTGTATTCCAGAAACTACACATGTCCTAGAATTCTATATTTTCAATATTGTTAAGAGCTTCTCACGGTTTTAAAAAGTTCCTATTTTGATTTATATCTAACAATATTATATTTTTTATTCTGTTTAGTTTATTTCATATTTAAGGTATTTAATGGGGGGTTACGAATAATAAATTAGTAAATTGCCATTTTAAAAAAAAATAGTTTATTACTCAATATCGCTTTGATGTGATAATATATTCATTTATTCCTTACAATATATTGGCGATTTTTCTTTTCTTTATCTCTTGAAAATGAAATGACCAATTAATACTTGGACAATATTAACATTTTATTTTATAATCATGTGCCAAGATAGGATATAAAGTTAAATCATTACTATCTCATAATATATTAAATTTTAAAAAAGCCCAAATGTTACCGTAAGATGGCAGTAAAAAAAACATGAACAATATTGCTGCATTGTAACATTCTTTTAATTATGTTAATAAAATTAATTTTTATCTTTTACCATAAATATGCAATTGAATGGAATGATGTTTTTATGTTCAAAGTAAAATTAATACGTTATTACCTTAACCAAGAATACTTATTTGTATTTACATGAAATTATTTGGTAAAAACCAATTTGGAATTTTCGAAAACACATTTCAATCTACATTACATTCAAAGGGGAAATAAAAAAAAGTATTCTATTTTTAGTCCTTATAAATCATTTTAACACTTTTACAAATGTGAAAATAGATTATTAAAAATACATATCCATCTATTTTATTAATTGTAAAATACTCAACTAGTTAAACATGAACCTTTTCAAATTTCAATAATTTAAAATGGTCATAATCCGGTAATTATTGATTATTATGCCGGGTCTTTTGGTCAAAGAGTTATTATGACTGAAAAAATATATTTATTCGTGATAGGTTAAACTAAAGGTTAAAAAAATACAGTTTGTGAATCGATATTGGGTCGATATATGTAGATTTAATCAAGGAACTTAAGTATCTGTGGAATAATGCGACATTTTAAAAGTAGATAATAAAAAATGACTTATATTATTTTGTACACTTCTTTATCAGTTTTCAAAGGAAACTTAACTCTTTTCTTCATAATGTATCTGAGGTGATACATCAGAATTTTGCGTATTGTATTTATTAATACTCTTGGCAATGTATCCCACAAGATACACGTGGTTTTTATTAACAAGTTTTTCTAGACATTCTTGGGTTACAAGGGTTAAGTGGTATGAATATTATTTTGATATTAAAAAAATAAAATTCTGCCAAGTTAAGGGTTAATGTAAATATTGTCGATTTAATATCCAATTTAAATTTATAAAAATGTACTTTTTATTTTATTTCAATGTTTCCAGTGCTTAGATTTTTATATAATTTCCTTTTATAGCGCGATATATCAGCTTCGTATAGTAACAAGTTTATTACAGGAGATAAATTTAAAAAATAACGTCGTATAGAATGTTAAAACACGAGGACTGATAAAGGAACTAAACGACACTAAAAGCTGATATAGTGTGTAGATAGAAAAAAAATGACTGTGATAGCACTTTGAAACCAGCTGATAAGAGAGTGATAACGTGTATGAGGGTGTTCCTACCTGCATGGTTTGTCCTCACTGTATATTCCTTTTGAAAGAATTACAAAACTTCCAACAAAGCTATCGTCTGTCAATTGCCAATATTTGTCGTATATATAATTGTTTAACTGGATATAATTATATGTAAAGTTATGTTGTCTGTACATTCTTTAAAGTTTTTACAACGATTAGATCTTTTATTTATATATTTATTTAGTCTCTTGTAACAGTAAACAGTTACAGTTACTCCAGATCCTCCAAAGAGGATAACTAGGAATCGATCCCCCAGTCTGTCTTTTTCTCGATTCCAACTTTTGTGTGAAAGACGATTACTTTTACTGCAAATGTCTCTTTATTATTAAGGCTTGACATTGCCTTATTCTTTTGTTGTGAGAGTCCAAGATTCACTGGAAAAGTTGAAAATCTGTTGAAAGTGTTTTTATTTATTTCATTCATTGGTTTTTTTACACATCTATTTCACCAGCTATACTCGGCTATGGTGACAATGAATATCCCCCGTGAACTGATCCATCTTACAGATGGATGTTGCTGATGATAGGATCAACATGTCAAGTCAGAATACCGGGAGACCTGTCAGAAACTTTCACGACCACAAGGAGCCTGAGACAGGGAGATGGCCTATCATGCTTGTTGTTTAACGTAGCACTAGAAAAGGTGGATAAGGGACTCCGAAGTGCAAAGAAACGGTACGATTCTCACCAAGTCAGTCTGAATTCTAGCCTACGCAGATGGTATAGACGTCATAGCAAGATCACAGAGGGACTTCTTGGCTACAGAGGCAGCAGGGCGGAAAATGGGTCTTCAAGTAAACCAAGCAAAGGTTGCTAACCCTCTAAGGCCACCACCACCTACTCTTAGATTGGAAGGATACACCTTTGAAAGCGTAAATAGTTTTGTGTATCTAGGTTCCCTAGTGTGTGCAGACAATATGCCCTGTCAGGAGGTTCAGAGACGAATAACGACAGCAAACAGGTGCTATTTTGGCCTAGCCAAAATACTAAGAAGTCATTTGCTGGCAAGAAAGTCTAAGATCGCTCTGTCAAAATCTTTAATTAGACCTGTACTGTCATACGCCTCAGAGACATGGCCTTCACGTACAGATGACATCAGCTTGCACTTTTTTGAGCGAAAAATTCTGAGAAGAACGTTTTGGACCTGTAAGGGATGGCGCCCAGTACAGGCAGACACAATGCAGAGTTGTACCAGATTTACTGGGAGCCAGAGTAGGTACAATTTATAAGGATCTCAAGGCTACGATGGGCGGGACATGTTGCAAGAATGGAAGGGGACACAGCTATTAAGAGGCTGCTCTTTGGGTATGTGGATAGAAGGAGAAGGAGAGGACGGCCACGACTGAGATGGGCAGATGAGGTCGAAGCCGACGCAAAGAAGCTCCTCAACACCAGAGCTTGGCGCAAGACAGAGATGAGTGGAGGCGTCGTCTTGATGCGGCGAAGACCCGTAACGGGTTGTAGTGCCAGTGATGATGATGATTTTACCAGTAAAAACTTTCTTGAGGGAATTAAGTGAAAATATTCGTTAAACGCCCAGACAATTCAAATTATTTGCTTGGTTTAACTTAGTGTTGTTTAATCTTTCAGCTTGATCTTCTTGCCCAGTTTAAGCTGTATTTTTAATGTTTTCTATTCTTATTGCCAGATCTGCTTGTAGAATGCGCTATTTGAATTAGAGGTTCATTCAGTTTTTTTCAAATAGGATTATTTCTTATATAATCTAGTGTCTTGATTTTTATTTAGCAATATCCAGAGTTATAATAAAAAGTAGTGGACTCGAGCTGCATCTTTACTTGATTATAAGGTAGTTTCGAAATCATTTGGCGTGTGGTTACTTGACTCAATGAATCAACGCATCGCATGCATTATTACTATTTTAAACAAAACTTAATTGTCAAGGGATGTGTAGTTTGTTTTAGCGTGCTCGTCATCCGGTTGTAGGAATAGTCCTTTGTATCGTACTTTATTAACCAACTATATTCCTTGATTATTTTCTTTGTTACTTTTTTTTTACATGAACAATTTTTAAAGATAAGATTATCTTTTCTTCAGCTTCTCAATCTCATTCACTATCTTTCTTCATCTGGAGGTTCATTAGCCTTCGTTACGGTTGATTGTTGATTTATTGTATGAACTTCATGGGTTGTAAGTTGTGTTCAGCATTATTTGAATAGTTCAGCAGATTGTGAAACAATTCCAGTTTTTTTTTTTTCAATGAAGATTCGATCTTATTTAGCTTTAATTTATTGCTCGGTACTTTTCACATATCTACTGTTTTTCTAATACTTACTATTATCAATGTTCTGTAAGTATTACTTTTATTTTTGTATTAGAACCTTGAAATATTAAAAAGGAAAGCACATTACAACTGGTAAAACAAGTCGAATAACTAACTCTTAGAGGTTTAATAATATAGCAAAGGATATATTTTTTTTTTTTATATATATATTGTGAATATTTTAGTAAAAAAATTCTTTTTAATGATGGATTGAATTATTATCCAGTCAACTATTTTCCACTAAGACTTCCTTTTAAGCTTATTAAACTATAAATCGGTGAATCAAAAATTAATTGTGGATCTTATTAAAATTGTAAAATATGCTTGTGACGCATTATAATTAAATTATGTGTTTTTGGTTAATAAAAAGGAACCAAAATCAACCAATTTATTATTTGAATATTTGACAGATAGAAATTAGTCATAAAATTTTGTAAAAGTTTAAAAAAAACATTTTAAGCTGAACTTGAACTCTTATATTTTTAAAAGCATTTCATGTTTTTTTAAAGGGAGCTAAAAATTCTTCGTTATGCCGTCCTTTGGAAAGGATGTAAAATGTGCGGTGTCTGGTACTCGTTAAAGATCCCTATCATTATTATAGCCGAATTAGCAAAATTTAGGGCTTCCACTATGGCATCTTCCGATTAGCTATATCAGTGTAAAGTGGTGGAAAAAAACAAGTTTAAGTCAATTTTTTTTCTTTAACGAGAGAATTCCTACCTTTTGTCAGTTATATTTTTTTTAAATCTCTGAAACATCAAATGCAGAAAATATTTCGGTCTAGAAGAAATTTCAAGTTCTTATCGCCAAAAAGCCGTCAAATATATCGAGTTGGAAAGTAATACATAGTATATTTGAAGCAGATCTGCTAGCTTCCATTTGGCCGTATGAGCTCTCCAGGTAGGCATGGCAAATAATGCAAGTGTTAGCTTCGATAAGCCCCCTCCGGTCTGACTTTTCCTTTTTGGCTAAAATAAGGCGTTAAGAGTTTGGAAGCGATTTGGAGGCGATGAAGGGGAAAGAGAAACACCGGTAGCCTCTTAGTTGAGCTCCATTAGCATCCGAATAACTGCCGCTGCGTCGGCTTCTGCTTTAGGATTCGGCGACTGCCGCCGCGAAATTGAATAAATTTAGTCCTGGGCTCTTTCGGAAGCTGCACTAAGTGGAGAGGACTTCACCTTTATCCATTACCTCTAGCCTCCTAGTGTCCTCCCAGCAAGGAGGAGGTTAAGTGACCGCGGTGAGTGGGTAGTAGCTATCTCTTCGGGGGTACTTGCCTGATCAATCCTCAAATTCCTCATAACTGTTTATTAATTGTTACACATATATAAAGTGAAGTATAAAAGAAAGTTAAATATTTTTTGTAATAGCTCATTTTTCTCGTACAAATCTCTGGTCTTTAATATATGCTACCTTATACTTAATATTATGTAGCTTGAGTAACATTGAAAATGGTTGGGGATTCAGTAAAAATATCGTACTCAAATAAATCAAACTTATTTTATAATTCTCCAACTTCCCGGTCTATCATTTAGGTAGTGATTGTAATGATGTACAATTGGAACTAAGCCTACGGTTTTCAAAGAGGTGATTTGACCGATATCTCGCCCACCCGCGAGACTTTTATGCAATTAAGAATACTCATTCTGTTAGAGGCTGGGTGAGGTCCAAGAGGGTCTGTATATCCCGGTGACTTTTAATTACTCGAGAAAAATTAAGTGTATTTTAGGAAATGTTTTAGAAATGGCTTCTAGATATTTAAAAAAAAATGTATTATGCTTGTAGTTAGTTATTTTTTACGCAGTGATGTATTCAGGTGTTTCTTCCAATTACGGATACCTGATCACGAGGACATGGCCGTTAACAGAATAAAATATTCATCACTAGCTGTCTGCTATGTCTTCCATTTCATTGTTGATCAATGAATGATCTGATCCGACAAGATGTGGTGGTGTTCCGACATCAAACACCATTTTTACTAGTCCTAACGTGTTATTTCTTACAGTACATCGTCAGGAACAGTTATGTTCAAACAATACATGATGTGAGATGTGCTGCATTTGATTTCCATTGATTTAAGTTTTTTTTTTTTACCTGTTGATGCCTCAAGTGTCGAAACGTTGACTGATTTGCAATGTTCCAGTATTTTAGAGACTTAAGGCTTTATTTTCTTAGAGCCATTCAATTGGTTTATTTCTATTTTTGAATTGTTGCTCATTTTTATTTGAAATAATGTAATCAGATTTTTTTTTAGCCATAGAAAATCAGCTAGGTGTCCATAAAAGGGAGCTATTTTAATTTTAAAACACTACCTTAACGTGTTTTAGAGTGAATTTCATCACCTCATAAAATTAACTCATTTCATTTAATAATTAATGATTAAACCAATAAAAAGACCGATGCGAATATGTTTCAATTTGCTTAAAATAAGCTTTGTTTAAAATTTCGTTTCAAGTATCTGTTTGAATCCCTTCCCTTATCTTCCTCCTAGTTCCGGTTTTGAAATGAAGAACTTCATTCGATACTTTTCATAGGTATCGATACCTTGTTTTTTTATTATACAACTTAAAAATCGAGGTTATTACTTACATCCTCAGCGATCGAATTACCATTCTTATGAAATATACCAAACGCCAGACTCGCTAGGGGCACTAAATCTGGCGATCTGCTTACTAACCAGCTGGAGACAGAAATAGAAATATTTACGACTCGCCATCCATCTTGATCGGGAGGCTAAGGGGCAACCGCGGCTAGGTGTGAACATAATTGCGCCATGTTGACTACACCGCTCCCGGTGTCAATTAGGCTAACTACCTCCTTCGGCTTCCCAAACCCAACTATTTTCGGGAATCTCCAATAAATCTCTAGCAACCTAAGAACAACCTAATTACTACTAAGCAGCTGTGTTTTGGGGGCAATGAAATCATGTTTCGAATGTTCAATATGTTCTAGTCCTAAAATTAAATTAAACTGTTGTACAAAAGTTTGCACATTAAAGAAAAAAGAATTGCTTCCAGGTTCAAATCCCCTGTTGAGATCTGGATACCCACCTAGGGCTCACCCAGCCTCTATAAAATAATTGGGGGAAAATCTGGCGGTTTATCGGAAATTTAACATGTAACCTAATTATAGATCCTAATACGACCTGGGACAACAATTTATTCTGATTGCTGGAAGGCCTATAAGGGAATAAAGCAAATTGTTGAAATCGATAAGTCCCGCTTCTCCAAAATAAAATATAATGTGGGGAGAATTTACCCGCAGCATTGGGTGTTCGAAGGCGTATAATGGGAAACTAAAGACTGTTTCCTATATTCTGTTCCATTTAGAACAGCTGAAATCCTGACTTCTTGTATCAATTCTGCAATACAACCTAGGACAACAATGTATTCTGATTGCTGGAAGGCCTATGAGGGAATAAAGCAAATTGAAGGCATGAGGTATAAACATTACGTTGTTAACAATTCAAAAATTTTCGTTTACTTAAACACAGGTGCTCATACCCAAAGGGTTACCCGAAATTTATAAAACTCATCAGTTCTAAGTTTATTTGACCCCCCCCTTTAATAAACGAATTTCTGCTATTTTATTTTTTGGCGGTTTAAACGTTAAAGAGTGATCTCGGCCAGATCACCTCTTTGCATAACAATTGGCTTGGAAACAGTTCCATCCCATGCACCGAACTCAATATCCTTTAAGGATTGTAGTGAGAAATCATACGCACATAAAGTAGATGCACACATAGGCCAGGAATATATCTACATCCCCCCGGCGAATAAGTGTTATTTTCGGAGGTAATAATGGGCTTAGTCAGACATTGGCTTTAAATGAAGTAAATGCTTATATTGACAATATGAACCTCCCCACTTGATCTTGACAGTAGCCAGATGCTTATCACAATAATTAAGTATGTAACTACAGTGTCTTCGAATATGGATGGTTTATTTGGATATCAGAAACTTATTAAATTATTGTGTTGTGATCTGTCCCTGAAATGTGTGCTTTGTTTTGAATCAATTAGATGTTTTGAATTGGACGAAAATCGTGTTCAAAGATACCATTATATACGTACATATAGGCGAGGTTAATAATATCGTAAAAAAAAAAGGCTCCAATATCCTTTCCATGATCAAACCCCATCTATTCAATCATTTCTTGGACATCCATTTCCAAAATAATTAAAAATAAACATTCGTTATTTTAATAAAGTTTATAAATTTCTATCAATTCTTCTTTACTCCACATACTCACAGGCTAAGCTTAAGTCTTTTGAAAATCACTACCGACTGTTTGCTCCAGATATAGGAAATAATTCCTGGCTAGAACTAATTGAGATAAGCTCAGGTCAGAAGTAGCGTAAGGAGGAAGAAGTGACATGTGTTGCTCGACAAGTGGCCTGGTGCACTCCAAGCACTCCAAGCACTTAGCTACCGGGATTCGCCTTCAAGTAGCCTGTCTCTTCAAGTGCCATGTGTCCCAACAAACACAAACAGATCTCCCTTTACCGCAAAGGCTTCTGCTTCTTCACGCTTTGTTGAATCTGTGTAACTACTTAGTTTTCCTGGTCCTGATTAAGGGTACAGATGTGATAACACCAGTTTCCTCCAAAATGCATTGGTTGGTAAAAAACAAAACTCTAAAAATTGCTTCATTTATTATTTTATACTGTTTTTTTTTTTACCCTAATGTGTCATCAGGATCATAGGTGACAAAGAAAAGTAGCAATTCTTGCCTAAGTAAAATAAACGAATATTTACACAGCCTAGGGAACATCATACCAAGATTGTTCCTACGATAGGATTCCAGACCATCTATTTCATTCAGTCGGAAAGCTTGTGGATGCTAAATTAGGTTGATCGGCATTATTATTTTTTTTATAAAATAGTTTGATTTTTATAATAAGCTATCTTTTACTTCCTGTAAGGCCTCTTGTTCACACACGTTTTTGGCCGTAAAAATCGACGGTTCATTCGCCGTTTGTAGGCACGGTTGTCAGTGTTGTATGGATCGCTGTAAGACGTTGTTGACATACAAGGCGGCGCTGCTGGCGTTTTCGCTGTTCGTCCCCCTTGGCGCGCCCCGTATTTTCATCAGTGTTGTATCGCAAGTATACGCGAGCGGGTCGACGGCACCCCGGACGTTTGCACGTTTTCGATACTGATTACATACACGTTTTACGAGTACAATGAATATAAATCAAGAACTATTAATTACATTAATTCGTGAAAGACCTGTAATATGGGATAAGACTATCGAAGATTATAATAATAAACGTTTTCCAAACCCTTCCAAATCCAAATACAATACCTTCTTTTTCTTTGCTCTTCTTTTTTGAGTTTTCTATATTCATAGTAAGCAAGGATAATATTTTTCTTATAAGGATTCATGGTGAGGACGTCGTAGCTTGGCGGCAGAAAAATCTCTACTGAGCGGCACCTGGCCGTTGTCTCGACCGATAGCTTTGCCATGCCATGTACGTGTTTGCACGTTTTGTTAACCGTACGGTTAAAAAAAACGTGGCGTGAACAAGAGGCCTAATAAATATCTATTTTAAAATAATTTCCCTTAAATTAAAAAATAAATATTTTAAGGTTCCTTTTCGGACTGGTTTGAACTGTATTTCCGGACCAGAAGTTAAATCAAAATACGAAAAGTGTTTAAAAATAGTTTAGTAAAAGAGTCATTGCAGTTTAAGCAATGTATTCATTTTTTCAGTTTTGCTTGTCGTTGGATAAGGCTTTCCCTATACTAGGTTTCGAAGCTGTCATATTAAGTCTCAAAGCTTAAGTAAAGCTGTAATATATAATAATAATATATAAGTGCGTTCTGTTTTCTGTTTTTTTTTTAGTGTGTCATTGTTCAAAACTTTGTCATTTTTTTAGTTGAACAAAAAAATCTTCATTGTAATCACCAAAAATCTAACTAATCGATTAACGAAGAACTAATAAGCAGAATTCAAAGAAATAATTATTTGTTTTTTTCACTTCTACAATAAAAAAGGATGACAACTACTTTGACTTAATAAAAATCCTATTCTAATTTGAACATGATGAGTACTTCTTTTGAGTAATTTAAACATTTTTACAATTTATTATATTGTAATAATCTTGTTTGATAAAATTGGGAAGTGAGATGCTCAGTGTGCATGCTGCTGAAGTGCTATTCTGAAGGTTTTGCGTTCAAATCCGGCTGTTGCAGATAAATTATTTAATCTGTTAACTACTACAAATGGACACTAGGGGATCTAGAGAACCCGCCCTCTTAAGTGGGTTCTCTGATTTGAGGGAAAACCTGGTGGTTGAGCCATTCTCCTAGAAACAGTACAGTCTCTAAAATGTACCCGAAATCCTTCGTAGGTTGTAGTTGTACAGGTTTTTGGCCTGGACTTAGTAGAACTGTTTCAAATAAGTTAAAATTCTATACGACTATAAATATGCAGAAAAGAAAATAAATTGATAAACATTGACAATAGTAAAGAAACATCTGATTAAAACAGATGAACCGTATTGTTGCATTGGATTTGAATCGAACAATAGTTATTGTGGAAGACAGAATATCTCTAGAATAAGAAATATTTTCGAGAAAGTCTCACAAAAATTTAGCTTCTTCTGTATTTTTTCACATTTCATTGACCAGTCCGATATTTACTACACGATTCGAGATTTTTGTTTAACTTATATACCTAATGAAGATTCGGTTCTGAAATAAGTATATTATTAGGAATCGCATGTTCTTAAAGTTCATCGATGACAGAGTGAAAGAAAGTAATTTATTTTCTTTCTTTTTTTGCCGGCTAACCTTGGAGGCTGCGCGAAGAAGACAGGGAGTGGGGATGTGATAAAGTAGAGAAGGCTCGCGGATGGGTCGTTAATCAGAAGTAATCCCCCGGTTTACAATAACTTGCCCTAAATCACGCTGATGAATTGAGGATTATATTGGAGCCAATGTGATCTATCTTAGCTCTAATCACCTTCTCTGTTGAGAGTAAACATATTCTCGAAGTTCCCTTCCGATTAGAATATTTTAAAATTTGCAGTGCTTTGACTCCTCTTTCACACTATATGATCGCTCATTGGTGTAACATTTGCTAACAAAAAAAAGAAATCATGGTTTAACATCGTTATTTATATTTCAATTTTTAAACATAATCTGTATTTTGAAAATCCCCTATCAGCAGGGCTCCCCCAAGGATCCTGTCTTTCCCCAACGCTCTTTAACCTATACATATCCGACCTACCTACACTCCCTTCAGTCGAAAGATCTTTATATAAAGATGACACCGCCATTTACACTAGTTCCTACAGGATAGATACAATAGAAAATATATTAAAATCTGTATACTCCAGATTAAACAAATATTATAAAAAATGGAAAATAAAAATAAACGAACACAAAACTTCAGCCATAATATTTACAAAAAGAAGGCCTACCGTACCGGGAAATATTATCCCATATAATACTCGAATACCCTGGGCACAAATTGTCACCTACCTAGGTCTGGAGTTAGATAAAAGATTATAATTTACTCCCTATATAAATAACAAATGTTATAAAGCCAAAAAACTTACAAGTACTACGGCTATATTTCCGTAGATAATCTTCGCTCTCTAGTAAAAATAAAATTATATTATATAAATCAGCCACACGACCTTTACTGACATACGCCTTTCCTGTATGGAGCTTGTGACTCCAACTATACAAAAATAGAAAGAATGCAGAACTTATGTATGAGAATCATAAATGACTACCCCAGGTACACAAAAATAACCGACATGATACTTGATTTAGACTTAAAAGCAATTAAACAATTTATTCACTCCCAGACTTGGAACTTTTTCAAATCAACAAATAACTCAGGAAATCCCTTAATGCAATCAATAGGCAGTTATAACAATCAAACCTTAAGACGATGCATACATAGACGAACTAGAAATATGCTATTAGAATAAATATAATTAATTTATTACATTATAATAATTTATTAATTATAAGTTAATTTATTCCTATCCAAAATTATACTTATTTTAATTTATTATTTTATTTTATTTGTCTATCTTGTGTAGGCATTTCTTTCCCTTTTCCTACTGTTATAAATGTAAAAAGCTGCTTTTTATTTATTATGTTAATTCAACTTGCAGTGTAAATTGTTTTATTCAAAACATTTATTAAGTAATATTTACAAAAAGTAAATTGTTAAATTCATTGGAATAAAACTCTTTATTATTATTATTATTATTATATTTTGTCTCGATTTTATATATATTTTTACCGCAATGCACTTTTCCTATGAGATTTGCTGATTGACAAGAAATTCTATTCTTATAGGAAAGAGAGGACAAAGTTTCTAATTTTTTTTTTTACCTAAGAAGCAACCTTCAGTGGCAGATAAATAATTTACTTTGTTAACAGCATTGAAAACACTGTAGGATCGGAGGACCCTTACTGAGGCCTCACTCAGTCTCTGTAAAGTAGATACCCAAAATTGGGAGAAAAATATAGCATTATGATCTCGGCATTATGTTCTAAAATTATACTTCATGGGTTATATTTGAATAGGCCTATTTATTAATGAAATGTGTTAATTTTGTTTTTTTAATGCTTCAGTTTCATTGTTTATTATTTTCAATTTATTTTTTTAAGTTGTATATGGTTGGTCTATATTATATCTAGGGGTTCTGCTGCACATGAAGTGGGTTCTCCTGATGGTTATCCAGACTCTGTAAAGTGGAACCTTGCAGTTCAGTGTGATCTCGACCAAATCTCCTGCTAGCACAAATGGCGTATAAACAGTACAGTCCCTTCTTTGTACAGAATCCAAAATCATTCATGGGTTGTAGTGATACTGGCTATTTTTTTAATATAAGGAATCTTTGGTCTGAAAAAATTATGTTTAATTGTTTTATACGTCATTTAATAGAGGCAGGGTGGGATGTTGTAATTGAAATTTTTATTTTTTATTATTATTTATTTATTGATATTTACAACTTTATTACAATAATATAACAAGTAAATAGGCTAAGTGATACATAATGACATGATATAATGACAAGTAGAGAAACTACCCACTGGTATTACTCAAATCGCATGTTCAACTAAGAAGGTCACGTGGCCATCTTCTTTTCAGACGCCTCGGAGGATTATCGGGGATTGAAGAGGAAGCTAGGTTTGAAACTAGAGGGTTTGAGTGGAAATGAAGTTTGTTATGAATGGATAGATAGCGGGTTCGGGACAAATCAGCAACAAATGGGACATTAAGGTCGTTATGGATGACTTTATTCTACTTTATCAGTGATATGGGATGGGAGGCATTGGGATACTATAACTGGATTGGTGTTGACTGATAATACACATGAATCATCAGCATACGTGGTAAGGATAGTATTAGGATGGGTTGGGATGTCAGCTGTATAAACTATGTACAGAATTGAGCCAATGATACTACCTTGAGGAATAATTGAAAATAAATAGGTTGATTCTATTTATTTATGTTATTGGGTGAAAGCACATGTTTTAAAGCTATTAACTAAGCATTATTTTTTGTTGGGCGGTGCTTTCTGTTTAGCTATCTTTTAGACCTTAAAGATGGAAAGGCAAAATCATGATATATGAATGTATAGACAGCTGAGTTGCTCTTTTGAAGATTCCTGTTTCAAATCCAGCTTTGGTAGTTAAATTATTTAATCTATTAACAGGCATAGATGGGCCCTATGTGATCTGCATACCCTCCTGGGCATCACCCTGTCTCTATAAAGTGATAGAGACTGTACGGTTTCTAGGACAGCGGTTGTCCAGGGAGGTGATTTGTCCTAGATTACGCTCATCTGGCAGGTTTTTTCCCTAAGTAAGGTTACCATCTTTGAAAAGGCTGGGTGTCTGCAGGAATGTCTGCAGATCCAGCACTGCCCTTAACAGATTAAATAATTTATCTGCCAGCTCCGTCTTTGAACCTGGGACCAACACAGAAAATCAACGCAGAGATTTATCGTTTTCCTAATATCCAAAAAGGTTGGAAGGAAGACTTAGGCTGGAACAGTTTTGACAAAGCCGGGAACATGTTGTCGGAGTGGAGGAAGTTACACGAAGAAACCATTGAATGAGTGATTTTAAAATGAAAATAAAAACAAGAGGAACAAAGGATTGAAAGAATGGGTGCGTTGCTATGCCTCCTCCTGGTACCGGTTCAGGGCCATTACCTCGCTCCTCGAAGGAGCAAACCTTTTAGCCTTATTTATGCATCTCTCTTCCAGCCCATATTTCACTTTAGGGTCCCTTCCTCTTCTCATCGTATTATTTCCCTTCCTTTATCCATATATTCTCTCATCTTTAATGAGGGATTCTTCTCTTTTGATTGCGCGGGTTTCTTGAAGGAGTGCCTTCTTTTCTTTCTTTTGTTCCATCTTGCGATTTTTTTATTATTTCAATTGGGCATATGGGGAAGGTGTAACGATATTTCTTTATTCTTTATTGTTTAATGTTTCATGACTTTCATTTTCGAGTTCTTAAAGTCATAATAGTAATTCTGCATCCTCGGTGAATAAGGTTTAGTCGAATTTTTTTTTTTTTTAGTATGAGATGGTGGGGGCGGGGTTGCTCGAGGTATAGTGCTCTGAATTACTGATCCGTAGCTCCTCAGTTATAAACTTAATGTGATAGACAAATTATTTATTCAGTCAATATCCGTTCATCAACCGATGGTGTCTGTAGACCCTCCTTATTCTTAACCAGTCTCTTTAAAGTGGATAACCTTAATTAAGGGGAAAAGCCTGATCATAATCGCAACCAATTCAACACCCTGCGCAACTATTGGCTTAAAAAGAGAACAGTTTCTATTATGTGCTGAACCCAAGATCCTTCAAGGGTTGTTGTGAGGCAGTTTTTTTTTATATGAATGAGGTGTTTTACAGTGTAAGTACTATACTCAGGAGACCGGATTCAAATGTCAATACGACAGAAAAAAATCCCCGGAAAATAAGTTATTAAGTCGAACTCTAGAGAGAGTTAATTGTATTGAGGGAAGCGTGTCATTCTCTCAGTTTTTGGCTTGAAATGGAGTTGTAATATAAGCAATAACTCCTCTTTAATGCCTTGCCTAATCACTTATTCACTACGAAAATAACATTATTCTTCCTCAAGTAAAAAAAAAAATCATTTTGGACAATATTCCACTTTATCACTAATTCGACGGGGCTGGAGTATTAAACAATGCTGTCCTGTCTTCTCAAGTTTTTTAAGATGAAGTTTTTGCGATATCACTTAATTATATCTGCCTTACGGCTGTTGGTCATACAGATATAATATGTCTTATAACCGTTAGCTTAGTTTTATTATTTTTTGGGTATAATTTTTTTTATGTCAGACAAATCCTACTTAAATATTGGGCAATTAAATTTAATATGCCTTCTGTTTTCTCTGAATAAACTTCAATTTCAATTTATGATTGAACCAAATCAAATTTATTATTCCTCATATATACTCACTCATACATAAGCAGAAATCATAAGAAAAAAGAATTTGAAAGAAACTGCTTCGTCCATTCTATTGTAATGAAATTATATAGCCCGAAGTCAAAATTTTAATTTTGCCTTCTTTCTGCCTGTTCTGTAAATGATATGATTTATCTAATAAATAATGTTATTAGTTACATACTTTAATATACAATCAACGGAATGTGACAGTTTTGTTTAAAGTCAAACCAGATGAAGAGAAATAGTCAATCATTTGAGGTCCACTAAGAGAAGGCCACTTAGATATACGAGTTCTTTGAACTGAGTTTATATTCATTCAGCTGATTTCTATTTTATTGTTAGGCCATATGAAATAAAACGGCAGTATATCTCACAATGCTCTAGCCTACTCAGTGTTATTTGTTATTCAGATCTACTTTTTTCTTTCTTTATTTTTTATTTATTTCTTTCGCTCTCAGACAGAATGCTTTCTTACTGGAAAGATTCGTGTATATATATATTCTTCCAATTTTCGATATTCTCCAAAAAAAATATATGCAATTTGATAACGTTTTTGGATTGATTTTGTTGTTGTTTTGTTTTAAAGTTAAATAAATGCTGATGGTTATTATTGCTCTCATAACTAGACACCAAGTGATTAATGATTTTATTCTATTTTCAGATTGTAGTGTATATTATAATGCACTAAAGATTTATATTATATTTTATTTACTTATTATTTTATTTTTATATAAGTTTAATTTATTATTATACTTTTGCACCTACGCGGTTTTTCATCTAGTAAATTTTATCTTAGTATTTGTATTTTTTCCCGTGATTTGCAGTACACAAATCAATTATAAAACAACACATGTTTTATTGTATGAGATAGGATAAAACCCCCACCGTTTTGTATTGTATAATGTCAGCGGCCTCGTGCCGGTTCCAGTAAAAACCGCCTTCGGCGGACTCAGCCCGATGTAACGCCTTAAAATACCGAAAAGTAACACAAGGCTTTTGTTTATATAGACGCATTTGCAGGCATATAAATTGTAAATTGTACATATATTTTAAATAAAATCTTAGAGGATGTGAAAAAAAAAAAATGTATGAGATAAGTACAATTAACTGGCCTATATGTCATTGTCATGAAATTTAAAACTCAAATGAATCCAAGATTATTAAGAAGAATTATTTTTTACTTATTAACAAACGAAATTGTATATCAAAAATAAATATTAAAGTAACCAAGTGATTTTGCAATTAAAAATCTGAAAGAAACTGTATTGACGAAGTATGTACTATGTAGTTATTGATAGATTCAATCGATTGTTGAAATCGTAGTTTTCCTCAATACTGTCTTTGATGCAATCATTCCGACTACTACCATATGATCCGGGGCTAACGAACTTAATAAGGCGATTAAGGTAAAAGAGAAAAGAGAAAATTTATAATGAGTGCATTGCCTTCCTTAAAGGAAAATTATGTTTGGAATTGAATCGTAAAACGTTACATTTGCTTTGGAAAGGGTTTCAACTAATTTGGAAAGGGTTACATTTGAATTGGAAAGGGTTGCTTGTGACTTGGAAAGGGTAGCATTTGATTTGTAAAAGGTTAAAGTTGTCTTGGAAAAGGTTCAAATAGACTTGGAAAGGCTATATATTGATTGCAGGAGCATTGACTTAAAAACATTTAGAATTTAGGATACGTTCCTTTTTTTTTTTTAAATTATTTATCGATATTTACAAGTTAATAGGCTAAGTGATACACAATGACATGAGATAATGACAAGTAGAGAAAGTACCCACTGGTAGTACTCAAATCACAAGTTCAACTAAGAAGGTCACGTGGCCATCTTCTTTTCAGACGCCTCGGAGGATGATCGGGAACTGAAGGAAGGAAGAAAAGAGAAACTAGAGGGTTTAGTGGAAACGAAGTTTGTTATGAAAGGATAGATAGTGGGTTCGGGCAAATCAGCAACAAATGGGACATTAAGGTCATTATGGATGACTTTATTCTTAACAATATAAGGACCATTGAGGATTTTACGTAGAATTTTGTATTCTACGGATTTGATACGAGAGGAATTCGATGGCTTAGTGGAGCCCCAAAGCTCTAACCCATAAGTCCAAATAGGTCTCATGATGGTCATGTAGATGAGTCTTTTGTAATTAATTGGGAGCTTAGAGCGTTTGTCTAGTAAGTGTTGAAGTAGTCTGAAACTTGGAGCGGTTTCTTGTCTTTTCATTCTTTTATGAGGATTCCAAGTTAATCGTTTGTCGAGATGCAACCCTAAGTATCGGATCTGTTCTACAGGCACAAGTGGGATATTATTAAAGGATACTGAAGGGCAGGAAGTCATTGGTTTACGACGTAAGGTAAAAGTGATTTGATGGGATTTTTTAGAATTGATATTAATTCTCCAGTTTTGACACCATTCTTCAAGATTAGTGATATGGGATTGGAGGATTTGGGATGCAATAACTGGATTGGTGTTGACTGATAATACACATGTATCATCAGCATACGTGGTAAGGATAGTATTAGGATGAGTCTGGATGCCAGCTGTATAAACTGTATAAAGGATTGGGCCAAGGATACCTAGAGGAAGGATAAGTTTCTAAACTCATTACTACCACCCATTGGTGGATTGAATTAAGGTACTGATGGACAGTGATGTGTCATCAGAATCGGTTCATAAAAATACAGCCAGATAAATTAATGATACGTTTTTTATTTCACTTTGAATTAAATAAATCTCGGGTTAACCGCCCAAAACTGGAATTACGTACTTGTATCTGTATATATCAGCTAAAAGGTTAATAATTAGACATGTTTTTATTTATATTTAGTTACAATACTAAGAATTTATTTAATTGACAAAGATTTAAAAAAAAAACTGTTTTAAAAAACACACACATATACGTGATACACGTACATGACGTGGGCTCTGTCGTTATATGTTATAATTATTTTCTTATTTAGCCATAAGGAAAATTGTTGATATTGGCCCTGTTCATCGATGCAGAACAGTTAGAGAGATTACTCTTATCATTAGAGTCCTGTCCAGATAGTCTAAAAAATATGTACGTAATTTCTGTTGCATACCCTTATCACACCAAGGGTCTTTTTTATCAGCTAGTGATAACATATCGTCAAGGACGGTGTCTCTACAGGCTACCTACATAGTAGTTGGGAAATTGAATAAAGCGAAATTCAGCTAATACAAGGAAAACAAAAAAAAATTAATAAAAAATAAATAAATAAAAAGGAGGACATTTTCTAAAATACTAAACACCTAACGTACCTAAATATAATAACATAATAAAAAATTATATATGACGCCATTGTATTCAATAGTCGCCGAATGAAAGGGGCTCTTGGCAAATATTTATATTATTTTCATTATAGTATAAAATTCCGATTTTTCAACTTACTAAGTTTCGGAATCGATCATATATTTAATGTTTGAGTAAAATGTTTTACCACAATATTTAAATACATTATTTTCAAACATTTTAGATTTTTAAATCATCCCCTTCCCTTAACATACAAAATATGTATGTTAAGGGATACAAATACAATGTCTCTGTTTAGGATTTGCATTTCATCCCATAGTTTTAAAAGTAACTGAAGTTTTGTTTTCTATAATGTGGTAGTCAGCTACAAATATCTCATTTGACATTTTGATTTTCATCTTTCAAATTTGAATAATGGATTAAAACAATGTAATGCACAAGTTCTTGTTAAGTCTTACATCATGACTTTATAATTTTGGGCTTCATTTATTACTATCTCTTAATAGTAATGTCAGTGAATTCATACAGGTATATATATATATATTTTTATATATATATTTATATATATATGTGTATATATTCTTCTTCTTTGTGTTATTTTTCTTGTAACTTCATTTATGAGTACTATGCCTTTTAGCTTATAATTTTTAGAAATACTATTATCATAACAATTACAATTTAATATATCTAATTTTCTAAACAATTTCCTAGTTACCAAAATAATTTTTAAAAATCTTATAGGTATTTAAGGTTTGAGCTATTAAGTTTTATTAATGATACTAACCCTATTATGATATGTAACCATAATTAGGAGAAATAGAGATATGAAAAGATGATAAAATACTTAATTAAAAAGACGTTCACTTAAAAATATCCAGTAACGAAATTGTTTTCAAAATTCGTTTCGTTATCCATTCCCATAAAGAAGTAGAACAAAATGAAATTTGCTATATTAATTTAAAAAGAATTGTAAAAAAAAGAAACTAGTATTTGATGTGATTTTTTCTCTCCAGTATCAGCCTTCACCTCTTCATTTGTAGACTTGCGGCATTCTTCATAAATTTCCAGCTTAAGGATATTAAAGCTGAACCCAGTGGCATCCGATTAAAGCAGATCTATACTCATCTACATAAATCTGCAAATTTTCAACACTAATGAGTCACAGCTCGTCCGCAGATATTACCAATAAAAATGCTTATAAGCTAAAAAGCTCAACATGGTAGGACCCAATATAATGCAGCATAATTATATTATATAATATTATAATATAATATAATAGAGGATATATATTGATGATGATTATGAGCTGATGAGATGATTCAATCTTACGCTGTTCAGAACCATTACCTTGTTTCGTTTTGATCAATTCAGCAACGCCCTTCCCACCGATCTTTGCTCGTGTGACAAATCGTTCTTGAGCCAAGGATTAAAAAGGCTGTTTAGTAGGCACTTCGTGATCTTTCTTTCCCCGAAGCTGTTACTGAACTAAACCTCTGTGCTGCTATTCGCCATGCTGGAAAGCCGCAATAAGTTATCCGATAGAAGTACTGTGTCATCAATCCTGGTGCCGTTGATCCTCCAGAACACTGAAGTTTCACATACCCGAGGAGTGAAGGGATGCTTGAGGAATCTCGAGGCCGGGTATCAAACTCACAACCTTTGAGTTTATAAGTTGATGCACGGCCTCCATGACCCCACCTTACATATTTTTATTTATTCTTTAGCGAATGGGTGCTAGTGGATCTCACAAAGAATTCTTGTCATTTTTTCTATACTTCCTTCATCTTTTCTCCATGCATTCTTTTTCTCTCCTCTGTCTATTTTGATCCTGGCTTCTTCTATGCTTCCTTCTCTAATATCCTTCTTCTATCAGTGTCTGATGACAATTATAACGGCTATGTATAGAGACACTCACACAATATAAAAGGTTTGCACTACTCTCTACATTTCTGTCTTGTTTCCAAGTATTTCTTTGTCTATAACATCACTTGATTCTATTTTCTCTTTTTCTAAATATATTTTTACCTTACTAATCCTTGATGTGGTTGACCCGACTATTTGTGACTATTCAATTGGTGGGTCTTTCTCGGGGAAGTCTATAAGTCCATAAACCTCAATTGTCGTTTGTTTGTTTGTTTAACGTGCTGCTACGGCTTATCGAACTATGCGTCAGCGGGAATCCTAAATTATTCCTATCCAGATATAAATAGGCTAGCGATCTTTAACAAGTACCTGAGTCCATACAGGATCGGGACCAACATTTAAGGATAATTTTTCGTTCTTATTTTTTTTTTTTCCACGTCACATTTCGTGTAGAGTTTGAGGGTTTTACTTGCATACAGTCCAATTCGTAATAAACTAGCTTACAGCTTTAATTAGCTTCAATATGTAGAGTAATAAAATATTTTATGAATAAACAAATTTTGTTTTGTACTGTAAACGTCTTTATCTTGTTATATATATTCATACTCACTCACAAACCTTTATATGTGTTACACATACGCACAGGCATATATTATAAGTTTATTTATTGCATCGATTGTATGTTTTATTATAAAACCTCAGGAACAGTGCCCTGATAAACGAAAGGAAATTCCGAAGGGATCGAGAAAGCCACCGTTAACGCTAAGAATGGGATTCGATCGTAAATTAAAGTTTTATTGCCGAGGAGGTCTGCCTGGTCAAATAACTTAGCCTTCGATTGATATCAATTAAATTTATGATTATTTACCTTTGCCTCGACTCTCTTGTATTAATAATTAATTTGCTATGTTCCGATTGGTTGCTATTTATAAACCTATGGAAACAAAAATAAAGAAACTATTCACCTTTATTAGTGTTCCCATCTTCACTGGGTGATATTTTCTTAGCTTATTTGTTTTGTTATTCATATCATTAATCTTGTTAATTTTTTAATAGTTCTATTAGAGCATACTTTGTTAGTAGTTTCATAGTTGTTAATTCTGTTTAGCTTTAGAATTTTCAAAATTTCAAATTTTGTGTACTTTCGAGTTACATTCTTCCTCTTTCTTTGTGGCTAGGAGACAAACGGGCTATCATTAATGATTACAATTATTATTACTTTTTGTTGAAATATTAGACTGAAGAAAAAGAAAAAAAAAATTTGAAACACCTAACCCAGTACAAAAAAATATGCTTAATCCCCTGACCACTCAATTTCATTGATCGTTTTTAGGTAACGTTTAGGCAAGATCAAAAACCAAAGAATTACATGATTAATTCAATGCATTAGATAATTTATAAATTTAACATGTTTAAACATTTTTAAAAATAATTAAACTATAGCTAAATACAGCTAGGCTTAAACAAAATCAAAGATTTATTTTAGAATTTTTATTTTTTTTAATTCTTTCTTCCTTGGTTCACCGTCTATGTGAAATCTTATTAATTATAAAATACTCTTATGTGGCTTTTTTCACTTTTACAACCATATACTGTAAATATGATCAAATATTTTCTAAGGAATCCCTCCCAATGAGAATATCAAATATGGTATGATACTTTAGACTGGTGCATTAAATGACATAAGTTAATTAATTAATTATATTAAATCTATCATTTTTTTTATTAGTATTGTGTTTTTTTTTCTTTTTTATTACATGTTTTGTAGATATGTTATAATGATTTAGAAAAAAAACAATAATAAAGACAACCAGTACAAATATAATTAAAATGTAACATATGATCTGTTTGTACCCATGTATAAAATATCTAATAAAATATATAGTTATAATATGACTATAATTTTTTTTTCTAAATTTTTATTATTTTATTAAATTAAAATACTAGGCTTTATTTCGTTATTATGTAGGCATTTATTTTATACAGCTCATAGGAATCTAATTCATAATTATTTTTTTAAACTGTTTAATTTATTTTCCTTCTCTTACTTTTAATGACTTCCTATTACTTTCTACTGATAATTCTTATTTTGTATAACAAAATCCTATTTATTTATGTTTAATTAAATTTATATGCATCAAGTTAACATTCTTTGTAAGAATTAAAAGTACATTTAAATCTTTTTGTTATAAAAAACAAAAATGTTAATTCAGTTACAATTTTCTTATTATTAATATAGAGAAGATCCTCATTACGGACTGTTTTATTGCTCAATAACATTAAGCCTTTAGCCTGTAAATTATCCCCTTTTCCCCTACCTGAAGGAGCAGAAAAAACTCTAACAGGAGTGTTTAAGAAGTGAATGAAGAGGCCAGGTAGAGGCGTCTAAGGTGAATGGAAACCGTAGCGTATTAATGTCAATGGAGATTTTAACGTTAGATAAGAACGGGAGGTTTGGTCCCTCCGTCTGCCGGCGATTCTCCCCTTAGATCCCGCCACTTCGTCCCGACAATCTTCCCACCTTTATTTGTCAATTTATCAATTAGATTCTCGTACATTATTAATTAATATTAATTTTAATGAATAAGATAAATGATATAGACAATAATAAGTCAATTATTGGAACATTACAAATATTTTATCCTTTATTCTTGTGTCTGGAAGGTACTAAAGCAATATTAATTGTAATATTTACTGTCTAAAAATATCGCTTTACCGTTTATTATAAATTCCATCTCAACTTTAGAGATATAAGAACGAAACAAGAGATGAAAATAATTCATTAATTTGAATAAATGAATTAATTCGGAATTCAATAATTTGAATAAAATGAAATTAAAAATAAAATAATTATAAAAAATAATTTTAAGTCTATTACTGTAACTGCTAACTAATCATCATAGTCATTTATTCTAATTGATTAAGTTTGATTAATATTTTCCATCTGTAGCAATCTGTTCATTAATATTTAGAGTGTTATAATTAATAAATAAATGTGATATTATTTTTTAATTACTGACAGAAGTAGACATGGTTAGAAAATTAAAATGATAATAAGTGGATAAAATTATACAAATAAATTAAAGCTAATACAATGTTTTTTTGTGGAAATAGCTGAGTGATAAACAACTGTTGAGTGTAATTTTTTCAAATAAAATACATTGATACGTAAGGTTTTACAAAGTTAAAAGTAACCTAATTTAATAATGTGTTGTTTATTATATTTGCTAAATAATTAATAATTCAAGCAAACTGCTTTTAAATATAGTTCGACATTATTATTTTATTTTAATCTATTAATAATTATATTGGGAGTATTTAATAATAACATATCTATTAATAATTATATCACAGTGTGTTGTGTGTTGAGTAGCTGTGCTGAAGATCGGTACGCCACTATGGGATATGTAGATCCTCCTGAGGCTCACACTGCTTCTGTAAACTTGGTTACCTTATTTAGAGGATAACCTGGTGGTTGACCATGATCTCGGAAAAGTCACTTCCTTGCACAATCGTTGTGTTATAAACAGACCATTCTCTAACATGTACAGAAATCTAGATCCTTCTTGGAATCCGGTGTTGTTTTTTTTAGTTTTTTAATGATTAATTTATATAAGGATTAAAAAAAGTAACTTAGAAAAAAACTTGGTTAAAAAATTATTTCATATACAGTTTGCTTTAGTTTTCATTTTTTTACTAACTGTGCTTATCTTTTTATCTTCGTATTTATTTCTAATAATTTCATTATATGAGCTGTCATTTTTGAAAGTGGTGTAAGCCCATTTGGATCTAAAGAAACAGTTCCTTCTTTTAAATGATTTTAATCATTATTATTTCGTAATAAAATTTAAAAGGTATATAAGGTTTAGAACATCACTTTTAGCAAAGTGATAAAAACATTTACCCGTTTGTTAGTATTTTAAGAGTAATTCAAATGGAACCTTAAGATATCGCGAATATAAAACAGTGGACTTATACCACTTTCAAAAATTACAGCTTATATTATTCACACAGTATGCTATCTCATATGAACTGTGTATTCCTTGTAAATATTTCTCCTGTACAGAGTACTTAAGACAAAGAAAAGAGAAACGAAGTAATAAAAAATAAATTAGACTATAAATAAATAATATGGCCAGAACAATAGCTAATAGGTAAATAAAGTTTTATTACAGTGCACTGGGGAGCTTATCAACAGATATATCTGGGCGGCCATTGAGAGGAGGTACTCGGAAATGGCGTTAATAACCGATGGTTATGATATCGGCCGTGAGGTGGGAAGGGATGTCTCACTTAGTCGCTTTTTTCGTTTGTTTTTTCCCATTTTTTCTCTCTACCTACCCTCATTTTTTCCCCACTTTGTTTATTTTTTCCCTCATCCCCCGGCTGATAATTACCACGAGAGGAGATAGGGACTGGCGCCAATTAGTCCTGCCGACAGCACTCGCAGACAAATCGTTCGTTCTCCAATCTTCTTCTCAAGTAGCCGACGTTGCTGACTATTTACCTTCTACAATCTCCTTCGTCAGGTCCTTTTGTGTAGTAATTAGATGTAAATCCGTCCCTTTTTATGTATATCGTCTTGATGAAAATTCCAAGGCGGATGATTCACAATTGAAACCCGGTTTACCATCGAGGTATTCTTATAATTATGTCGGTCCCTTTTAATTGCTGCAATAATTTTTTCAATTAGTTTTATGATCTTAGCAATTAATTGATATACATTATAATGTTGTTTTTTTTGTCTAAATCCGATTATAAAAAAACTTGTTCTCAGAGCCTTCTACAATTGGTGTGATGAGGACTGCCGCCAGAAGTGGAATCTCAAAACTTTGGAATAGGTTTAATTTCCAAATCAATTTTATTATTTAAATTTCAATTTTTTAAATTTAAATTATGAACATCAGTTCGGTACTCTCATATATTGGCACATAATTATATATATTTTATTAATCAAAACATAATAATTAGCTGATCTAGCTCAATACAAACTATCAATAATTTAATTGAAATAATAACTAATATACAGTTGTTTTATTAATACTTTGTATTTGTATTGACATAGATATTAATGAATTTTATTTTCATTTTAAGCATTGTTAAGTTAAAAAATACTTCGACCATTTGTACTTTCAATCATTTCATAAAACAAGACACATTACACAAAAAATGTTTTAAGGGAAAGGAAATGTTCAACTAGTTATTTGTATTATTTTTTATAATTTATTAGTTAGTTGTTTTAATTTTAAATATTTTTATTGATTGATTTTTTAGATTATTATTAGTAAATGACTTTGTATAACAATTAAATGACAATTATTCTAATATCAATTTAATCCTAACTTTTAAACTAAAGTTGATTAAATAAAATTGTATAACTCATAATCTGGCCGCTAGGAGTCGGGAGTCTCGTAAGATGCGTCACGAGCATGGAGGCTGACGCGAACCTACAAGTTTTTCCTCTACCAAAAGTCGCTTAACGTGGCTAAAGAAGTTTTCACTTCAAAAGCCTGTATTACTTAAACGATTTTGAGTTCAGTCCAAGATAGAAACTGTACTATTTCTAAGACAACGGTTACGAAGAAAAGTGAATTGTCCGAGATTTCGCTCAACTGTTATTTTTTTCTCCCTTTTCACATTAAGTCTACTCCCTTCATAGAGGCTGGGTGAACCCCTGAAGGATCTTTGGATCACATAAAGTCCATCCGTAGCCGTTCACAGATTAAATATGTATCTGTCACAACCGGATTGAGACCCGTGGCTTTCAGCATAGCAATTCAGCGCTCAAAACACCTACTTCCCAAAATCCCTTTGATTAAGATCAGACCAATAAAAATATTCTTGGACTGAATAACGAATGTTGTTAAACCGAACCATCTGTTGTCTTAAATAAAAAAGAAATCTGCGTTGATTATTTTATTTCTATCGACTCTTCATTTTGACTAAAAGAAATGTTTAAAATATGAGCTAATATTCTTAACACTTAAGAAGAAAATAAAGTATTAAGTTTCCTGTTTTGAACTTTAACTGGTATTTTATTTTTGTATCCTTATTTTTTTTAAATAATATTTTCTATTTAATACTTTATTGAATTATTACAATCTGCCACTTTTGGGCAATACGTAATAGTTCTAAGTAGATTTTTAATAATATAGTTAAATAATTATAATCTACAAGACTCAAATAAAACATTTGTGTGTTTTTTCTGCCTTAATTAGTCAAATTTAAACCAATTTAACAAAATCATTTTAGACTATTGCTGGCTCTTAAAAGTTAAAAGCTTTCAGTTACTTTAGAATTAAAAAAATTATAATAGTGAAAATGTTTTAATATAAACCAAGATTAATTGTAAAATTGATTAATACATTTCTAATTAGTATTACAAAAGAAAAGAATTATTTCTAATTGGATATGTAGAAAAAAATGAATAATTTTAATAACAAAAATTGATGCTATAAATATAAGAAAAATTGAGTTTTAAATAAAACATTTACTAAAGGAACAAAATATGGTGATATTATTATTATTAATGTATTGATTAAGATAAATAAAAGGAAATATATACCTACTGACACGGCATTGCAATATATTCATCATATATTCAATATATTCATCTTGGGATCTTTTTTAATATTCTACTGATACATTATGTACATTGTATTTTAGAAATTAAAATTAAAAATCAACAAATAAAACACCTATTTGTACATACGTGGAGAAATCTGAAGATTCACAGGCACTCAAATGGATTCTATATAAAGAAAAAAGAATAAAAATATCATTATATATTTATATTCACGAAATAGGTTTAAGTTAATACATATTAATTGTAAAATTTACTGTACACCACAGCAATATATACATGTATATATATTAGAAACAGTTTATGTATGAAAACTGTATATGGATAAAATGTTTGTGCATTCAATATTTTATCTTATAATTTAAAGTTACACTATATACCCACTGCTAAGGAGCTATATATAAGGAGCGATATAAGGATATATCAAGCAGTGGCTATATAGTGTAATATATTATAGTAATTTTCTCATTTCTTCTTTTTTTAAATTTACTTAAATCTTTATAGAAAGGACACTTGAACTTAAAATGGAAGTTATAAAAAAGAAGAAAACATCCAGACTTTATGAATAATAAGATCTGAGATTCTGACATCACTTCTTTATCCTGATTTTTACCGCCTGGAAGATGTAAGTTAAATATTTCAAATCTATTTCCATCCTCCATTAGATCTTCCAGTCAACTATTTTCCTCTCTATTTTAATTATCCTTCTTTTTTGTCTTTTATTTACTTTCAATTTTGATGATAAATATACTCTTTTATAACTATATTATTACGTACTTATTGCAATATTTGCTATTACTAATAATGTAATTTATTTGAATTTAAAATTATAAATAACTTCTTTAATTATTACATTCCTTTTGATTAGACATTTAGAACAACGGCTCGTTCTATCCATTGTCCCTGGGCGAATGATTTGTGTTTTTCCCGAATTCTCATGAAACAGCTTTCTAAATCGGAGGTGTGCCCGTCACACATATCTTTGTGTAGGACGTGTTTTCTAAGACATGGCTTCGTTCCTTACCCATCTTCAGCATCTCTCTTTTTTTCATTTATGGTAAGGAATCTTCCTAATGCTTTTAACGGTAAACTACATTAACTTTTTGGAATCCTTTACTAATATTATTACTTACATATCAGTAAGAAAAACCATTAATCGTCTTGTCTTTTTTTTTAAATAAGTAAAATTATTCATAAGCACTTCAACTTTATTTAAGATGCTTTAGGGTATTTTTATAGTCTATTGGAACAACTCTTTCATTATAGGAGAAATTACTAAATAATGTATATATAATTGTTTTTAAAATAATATTTTAAAGTTTTATAACATTTCTCAAACTGTTCCTTTGCCCAGTTATGGCAAACGATTTTTAGAAGGCCACAGTTGAAGGATGCTATTTCAACAGAAAATGCAACTCTAACTAGAATAAACTTAACTTACGATTGCAGTATCTTTTTAGAAAAAGATTTAAATATTTTTAATAAACTAGCCTAACGGCGGACTGACCTCTATTCCGGTTAATTTAATTGTACTACAGTAGGCACTTTAGAAATTGTTACAGGCACCTCGATATTATTCTGGAAATTAAAGTTCAGTTTAGTCCTTATTTTGTACATCCCTAATGAGCCTGTAACAATATGAGTAGCAACTTAGTATTTTTTTGAAATATTGAGCATTTTGCACTATGTACAATAATACTACTATGTTTATATTATGTTTAATATTAAAAATCGAAATATTGAACTTAGGTGCAGCAATTTTTTATTTATCGATTTTAGCATTTACATTTTTTTT
The DNA here is from genome assembly GCA_964056705.1 of Troilus luridus. Lineage (NCBI taxonomy): Eukaryota > Metazoa > Arthropoda > Insecta > Hemiptera > Pentatomidae > Troilus > Troilus luridus. Next base: position 91,161,817 of record OZ057415.1, on the reverse strand, counting down.
TTAAACAGTGATAAACGGCTTAAATAATCAGGAACAATGGTTTTTTGACTTATCAATTTTTTTTTATTAATAATTTAACTGATCGATCATGACAAATGAGTAAAAAAAAAGTAGCTGCTAGGCAACGAGGATAAAATATTACATGACTAAAAACTTTTATATATGTAGGGGGGAGGCGTACAAAATTAAGTAAAGTTATAAAATCAGTCATAAAATCTTTATTTATTAATAATATTGAACACTTTAAGTAACCATGTATTCTTTGGTTTATTACCTAGGTAGAATTATAGAGGTCAATAAATTCTATACAAAAACAATAGAATTATTAAAGATTTCTAAAAACTTTTTGTCTTTCTTAAAAACCCGTTTTGTACGCCCTAGGAAGGTAAAATGACACACCTGGGGTGCACAAAATGGCATACCGATTTAGTGACGAAGTCGGTCTTTTGCGCTATTGATTTTTAATTTATTATCACAGTTTAACAATTATATAGCAAATGTGATGTTCAAATGAGTTTTTAATTAATATTTATAACTATTAATTATTAATGTATATGGTACAAAATATTATTTACAAGTAGCATTATAACCTTTATATATCACTTAACCTATTACGATTTCCAGTTCGTCTTTATCTAATCTCATATTTATATATTTTATAATGATTATATTAAATACCTTACGGGTAGGTCAAATGGCATATCATTTTACCCGAACAAGGCTTATGTAATTTTGTACATCTCATATCCTCGAACATTAGAAAACAATAACTAAAAATTATATTAGAATTTTGAGATTCCAAAACATTCTCGAAGTTATTTAGTGCAATTAAATATAATTAATGCTTAATACAAACGAAAGAAAATAAAAATACTTACTTTTACGAGAAACGAATTCTGTCTGAGTAAAACTCGTGACTGCAAAAATCAAACAAACACGCATCCGCATCACAGGATCCAATGGACGCAATTGGCTCCGCTACAGACCTGTTACAAAGCGGTTCTCTACAGGTTATTATGAGAATTAGTATGTCTATGGTTTCGGAGAAAAGTAGGTTTGTCATTTTGTACGCCTCTCCCCGACTAGATATATTTGAAATCATTAGGGCTGATTTCATTTTTATCAATTTGTTGAATGGATTAAAAAATTGTTTTGAGAAAAATGATCGGGTTTTACAACCAAACGATTTGTTGGTTGAGCGTGAATCGAAGTTCACCATATGACGAACTTCAACGGTTTCAACCGTTCTTATAGCAGTTAAAGTTTTTAAGTAAAGGCTATACTTTTTAATTGGTCTCAATTCCTTTCGTTAATTTTTAATAGTAAACTCCTACTGCTGTTATATATAATTTATGATTTTATTTTATAAATATTATTGTTCATTAATGTAAGAATACGGTTTACCATCTCAAAGACCCCAATGTGATTGCTTGAGGAAGAACATATATGCAGCCCCTTTGAATAAGTAGAATTTTGTGCAAAATTAGTTTCTTGTACTTATGGAACCGTATCGTGTTATCTCCGAAGTGAATGAAGGCCTAAGTCTGACATTGAAAAGGAATATTTGCTTATATAACAACTCCATTTCGAGACTAAAACTACTATCAAGTTAAATCATTTTGGACATAATTCGACACAATTGTAGATATAAACAGATCTGTCATATGCTTCGTGCCAGAGTGTAGTGTCCCGAAGGTCGTGTTTTCTTTTCCTTATGAATATACTATCTCTCCTTTAGAGAAACGTGAAATGACAACTGATATATTGGTGACCAAGCGTTGCCCTGACCTGAAACCGTTAGCTCTGCCAAGTTTTCCAAGTGGAACTAGAGGACAGGTGAGGGAGAGGATTAGGAAGCGAAGCCGCGCTCACCTGGCACCTGCTCTCTCCAGAAGTCGGTTCTTCCATCTGGACAACCGTAGCCAGTTCCTGGGCTAATTAACGAAATTTATAAAAACAAACAACAATTTTGAGAAATGTAATTAATTTTCATTTAGCGGGTTTCATGTCCAACTATTATCCTTGATTTGTAACTGAATAATTATTAGTTGACCGTAATGAAGTCTCGTGGAAAAGAAAATGGTCCGGGTGAAGGTCAAAAATAAATCCTTAAATAGTGATCAACTAGTTATCAGACACTAACACATCGACTCACATCCCAGGTCTTGTTTGTTTCATCTAACCGGACGATGCTGCAGATGGAGCCACAAATAATACATATCCTGGTTTAATTAGAGCAGGGATTTTTAACGGATACCTGACACCGCACAGGCTCATCTTACGCCTCCTCCGATTAGCACCATCTTTTACTCCTTTTCAAAAATCTAAAGACCCCCTGCTTGACTGTGAACCCGCGTTCTTAACCGTAGTAGCTTATTATGCACACCATAAATGAAAACAATGAATACCGGTATAAATAAAAAGTAAGATATTGATTGGCAACCATTGAAATAACTTTTGCACAGGTTATATCCAATAAAAAGCATTTAACAGTTCCAACACGTCTTGGACAGGGAGTTGAGACCAAAAAAAGTTTCTGTTTTTAAGGAAACAACTGATCGTGTGAGTAAGAAAGTAAAGTACTGTTCCGAAAGACGTGAATACGTTAATACTAGCGAAAATATTAATGTTTCGCAAGGTAATATAAAATTTTGTAAGACAATGAACTCTAAGTCTGTCATAATTTGGTTCATTTATTCGCTTCCAATATATTTTAGAAATATTCAAAATTAATTTTTAAAAGAATTAAATTATGATGTATAAGTATTTTTTAAAATTTGATATGAGTTACTGTTAAAGTGCCAGAAAAACACCAATAGTAAAAATGAGTGGTTTTTGCCCTCACCAAAGCCAAATTCACTCATTTGATTAGATTTCTATGTAGAGGATAGATTTCTTAAGTGATTCAAAGAAGAAAATATTTATTTTACGTACACATTGTTAACGAATTAAAAACATTTTATATACATCTTGTAAGAATTTATAATTATATTATTATTATTTTAATCATAATTAAACTACATTATTTATTATACCGAATTTTGCACTAAAAAATAGCCATTTAGCAAAAACTTTAGTAAATGTATCTAATACTTTATTTTTGTTATTGATTTGTCCCTGTTTCCTAAATAGCAGCGTTTACTATATGTTTTTTTCTTCTTTGAGCACAATATGGTCGAAATTAACTAACTACGATAATACTAACGATGAGAAATGTAGATAATTTTGTCACGCTAAAGCTTCCGTATCATGCAGCTTTTTTTATTTAAAAATTCCATTCATTCTTCCTAAGCATGATAAATAGAGTAGTTATCGAATATGTTGAAGTATTTTTAATATAGTATAATTATATCTTCTAGTTATAAATGGAAATGTGTATATGTGTGTGTGTGTGTGTGTGTGTGTATAATTTCATCATAAAACTTACCTGGTCATTAAAAAGTATTTATGTTATATGTACTTATTTGAAGTGTAGCAATGTTTCTAATTGGAGATATATTCATAAAAATTTCTAAAATTTCATTTAGAATAGAATAGAAAAGTAACTTTATTCTGGTACTAAGTCCCTTTAGAATAACAAACATGAACAGAAAAAGAAACTATGATACAAATCATAAAGCTTATAAAAAGTGATAGAAAACAATAAAAATAGTAATAAGTAAATAAAAAATACGAATCCTGACAAGATATTAAGAAATTAAAGAGAAACATAAATCAATAACAACTGTTAAATACACGAGATAGCATGCAATCATTTCTTTCTTATTATGTATTTGTTTGATATTAATATTATGTATTTTTTTGATAAAACTGTAATTGAATTAATTATATTAAACACACTAATGTCTATAGGGAATAACATTCGGACATTTCGTCTTAGTAGAAAATTATCAATGTGAAAGTCATTTTTTTCTAATATAACCTTCTTTTAAAAAAAATTATTTATTGATATTTACAACTGTATTACAATAATACAACAAGTAAATAGGCTAAGTGATACATAATGACAAGTAGAGAAACTACCCACTGGTAGTACTCAAATCACAAGTTAATATAACCTTAAACATATTTTTTTCAATAGATAAATAATCGTTTATTAGTTTTTTTTAGGTAATTACAACCTACCGAAATTCAACCGGCGTTTGTTGGTATTATTGATGCCTTAGGTAATGGATTAGAAGGGTCCGTGATCCGTTTGATCATTTTTTCTAATACTTTTTTTTGTGACTTGTTATTTACATAATACATGTTAAGTAATTTCGACTTATAGGTAGTATTTAATTTTAAATCTTTTTGTTATATTTAGTATAACAAAGCATCGTTATTTTTTATAACGAAGCATCGTTATCTTTTCTTCTTTTTATTTATTTATTTAGTGTAGATACATTGTTTTGTTTTTATACATTCAACCAATTATGGATTTATTCAATAGTTGCAACTAAAGACTACCAATTTGAGTATGTAGCTTCTGAAATACCTATAATAAATGTAATTCAAGAGGAAATAAAAAACAGAAAATTCTCGTTATGTGGATATTATGGTTGAAGTGTTGGTGACACTTTCCAAATGATACAATTCCTTCAATTCTGCAGCCAGCTCCTTTTTTTTCTACCAATGTTGACTTTATATTGTTACCGTTGGGGATCTCGACATCAAGTCTTTTTAGTTGTCTTTTTTTAATCTTAATTGTTATTATTATAATCATTTATTTTTTCACGCATTTGGGGGTTCAAAACAAAGATAGGGTACAAGTCCAACCACCTGCAGTTAGTTTTTATTTCTATCTTCATACCTTCAGGTTTGTTCTTACTACCATGTCTGTGTCATAGAGAACTGCTTGTTAATTCTCCCTAAAGACATAAACCGGAAATTCCAGACTCAACGCTGTCCAATGTGGATTTAGGGATCAGTCCATTTGTGGAAATTATAATAGGTGTGACCATCACGCTTTCCATTCGGTAGAGCTCTTTTAGTTCAGCCGCTTGTTCCTGGTTGTCTTTAGGGCTGCAATGCAATATCAATAATATTTTCTTTCCTCTTACTCGACTTAATAAGGAAGATGTCTGGTCTATTATGACCTTCAGTGTGGTCTGTTATAATGGATTCGTCCCACTAGAGCTTGAGGTGACCTTTTTGGAGAAATCTATTGGGGCGGTACTTATAAAATGGCGCCTTCTCATCGATTAAGCTGTATTTCACTGCCAGGGCTTGATGCGAAATTGCTGACACATTGTAATGCCTCTGAAGATACTCGGTACCAGCCAATACTCCACTTCTTCTATATTTTGGACTGATTCAACCATTATATTAAGTTAACTATTCGACCATATTCGACATTTATCCGGTGTTGTTGCATCGTTTCGAATATGCCTTTTAATTGATTATTATCAAATTATTATTATATTACCATTTGTATGTTTTTGTTCTGGTAATAATCCAAATTCGTTCAGAAAATAAATTCCTCAACATTGAGGGACTCCATAGGTCCAAGAAGGCCTTGTCTTACTATGAAAATAAAGTGGTTTATAGACCCCGCTCTCTCGTGGACAACTCCTGCCGGTGACTTATAGGTACAATATTGCTAAGAGTCAGGTACAAATCCCCGATCCTTGAATGAAGCCGAACCCAGAGGAAGAGGACCCTGGATTTATGATAGGGACAGAAGACTACAGGATCCCGGGCCGAGGAGGATATAATTGGAAGCGATCTCATTAGTGAGGCAGGCGCCGGAGCTGCTTCATATGCCTCTCTTCTTCCCGACAAGGAATATCACTTTAGCTACCGTCCTCCTCCTCTCTGTCTCTACCTGCCCTATTGTAGTGCCGGCTATCTCTATGGGATAGCTTCCATCCGGGTTGGTCGTGTCTCCGGGTGAGGGATCTGTGAATATGGGTCGATATGGGACACCACAACGGTAATAATACTAATAACTCCATGTATCCATCATCAGCCAGTGTTAACCCAAAATAAGTCCAAAGACTCTTAGCAGTGTGATGATTGCTGATTTTTTTTAATATGTCATGAATCATTTTAATGTACAATAGAAGCAAAATATTAAAAAATATATATTTATAGAAGCAAACAAAAACATAAAAGTCATTTATGTCTTTGTAAGAATTTGACGATGTACCAATGAGATTAAGTGGGGATTTCAATATCAACTTTGATTATCAAAAAAATCTACCAAATGAACTGTTATTTAAAAAAAGTCAGACTATTATTAATTTAAAAATCCAAAAAAGAAGTTATTTAAATGGTTTTAGTTTTCACTTCTGTCGGCAGTCCTCATGAGTGCTTATTTTAATTTTTTTTTTTGATAAATAATTTTAGATTTATATGGAAATGGTTGACTGGAAATGCCTTTATAAAAGTTTAAAATGGTCTGGGGGTGCTGTCATAAATTTGATACAAATGGAAGTATACATTATTTTATTTGTTGCAACGTTTCAGCCAATTTTTTAGGCCATCATCAGGGCTGAGAATAATGCAAAACAAAAACAATATATACAACAGTGCAGTACCAAAGAAAATATAACGGGTTATATAAACAGAAATGATAGGGATACGCAAGAATTAGTAATAAGTAAGAAATACAAAGAACAAAGTTAATAAAAATATTTTAATAACCTATTTAAACCTCATTTTGTCTGTCACCAATAACATGACATGCGTCATGCTATAAAATCATTTCTCATGCAATAGCACTATGTTTTATTATTTTCTAGATTTCTTTTCGCAATTATAATTTCTCATAAATTATTTTGTAATTTAACTTTTGTTCATTTTATTTCATTCATGTCTGTTAGTACCATTTTTAGAGTTTTCATTTTACTAATGGTCATCAAATATAAATAATGTTTTGGCCTTTTTTTTAAATGTTATCGTTTTTCAACATTTTAGCCAAGTTACAGTTTTTTTTTTTTTACATTGGATTAATAAAATAAAAAAAGTCTACTTTTTTCTAAAACAAAGCTTGCCGACAATATGATGTTGAAGTTATTTGTTATATTTTTCAGTATAGGTCATAGGCTAAATGTTGTAACTCTAAAACATTAAAATAGCTAGTTAAAATTTGTTTAATATAATTCTCATTTATTAATAATAATTCGCTATGGATTATGTTTCTTTTAAAGAGAAATGGTCTTCTCTTCCATATCACTTTCATTTTAAAATTTAATTTACGATGATGAAATATTAACTGAACTGGATTAGGGTACTGTATCCTGTATCAGTTGTGCCCCTATTAAAAATTAATGCAATATAATAAAGTGAACTGAAAAAAATGGTTCAGGGGCCATCTCGATTTATTCGGTCCTTAGTATGGATTTCTTTTTTTTAAATAATTTTGATATTAATTTTTTAATAATTATTATAGACAGAGTTAATATAATATAGTATAATATGGATATAACAAACTGTTGGTGAACGGTTTAAGAGGTTAGAAGAGAGCCGCATTAGGTTATTCCCCGCCCAGTCATGTTAGGGCTGTATTGGCGCCAGTTGTCATCGATCTGATACGATCTGAGGCGGAAATGGCCGAACGGTGAGCTGCTCACTAAAACCTTTTCCTTGTCCTAACTTTAAAGAACCAACGGACCTCTTATTGTCTTTTAATTTCAGGTGTCTTAGAAAAACATAATATAATTCACTATTTATATACTTTTTATACTTGGAAATGTTAGTTGAAACTTTTATTTCTTGATGAAATGATTACCAAAATCTACACATTACCCATAATTACATTATCTTTTCAATACTAAAGCTCACGATAACTTGTATACAGCCTGCGCTGCGGAGCAGGTACTACTAAATAATGTATTAGAAACCAACAAGTTAATCCAAGTTTTGTAGTTTACTATAAAATATATAAATCTTTTTTTTAATCACCTTCCTGCACAACCGTTGTCCTAGAAACAGTATAGTCTCTACCGTGTACTGAATCCAAAACCCTTCATACTATATATATCTTTAGTAATACATCGTGATATTTTTATTTATTCTACAAAATTGCTTTTACTTTAAATATCAGGTATTTTAAATAAAATTACTTTTTCATTCTTTTTTTTAATGTAAGATACAATGTAAAGAAATAACGAAGGCCCTAAAAGGTAGCAGACTGAGTAGTTCCTTGAGGTTATAAAAACTTGTATTACCAAATAAATACCCGCACGAGTTGTCGCACCAAGTTTTGACTCTTCAGTGCCTCATTCAGCCAGCTTTCATCTACATTCAATATCCGTTTTAATTGTTTAAAGAAAAAAAAACAAACTAAAAATCCGATTTGGTAAAATATCTTATCGTTAATTAGACATTCCATTTATATAACTAAAGCTTATAAATTTCTATGTCCAGGTTTCTATTTATAATTTATCTTCGACTTTTTTGGCTGAATCTATTTTTATTAATGAAACATACATGATTTGAGTAATCACAAGATAAGATTTTTATAGTTCTCCAATTAGTTATCCACTTATTTATTATTATTATTACCTGTCTCGCGATTTTTTATTAGTTAAAAAAACTACAAAAAATGTTTTCTCCCTTTTGTAAAACAAGATGACAAATTCTCATAGAAAGTAGTCACATTCATATATATTTTTTCTACTTCATAACACTAAAAAGTGATTCTTTGTACAGTTCATTCATATTTATAATGTCACAACTCATTACAAATTTAAAAATCTTAGTTTTTATGTAATAGGTAGTAGAACAGCGGATTCAAGAATAACTATTATTTGTTTCAATTTTCTCGACTACGAAAAAAAAAAAAAAAAACTATCTTTGTTTACAGACCTATCAATACCACAAATTTGTTTAGCTCATTAATTTTTTTTACATTGAAGATGTTTTGCAAGAGTATTACTCTGCACTGTAATGCTTAATCCGTACTATGTAAATGATTTTTAGTAATACATAACAGATAATAAAATAACAACAAATTAAAACATAAAACTACAGAATCTATTGAAAATATTTAATGAGAAAAATTGTTTTAAAATAATTATTGGTCGATCGTATGTAGGTTATGAAACAGAAAGTTAATATTATAATTTATTAATTATATGCTATCCAGTAAGTAGACAAAAAAAAAAATATCAGATGCTAATTTAACATCTACTTCAACCATTTTCATTTGGAAAACAATTAGCAACCAAAATCTAGATATTGGTAACCCGATGCCAAATACCTCCAAAATAATTGTTTAAAAAGATTTCTTGGTAAATGAAAAAGTTTGAACAAAATAGGTTTTCTCAGTTGAAATTTAAACTTACTTTCAACGTTAGTAGTCCTTGAAGTTTCACCGAAATTCTTAGGCATTGACTCTTGACGACTTGATTCCACGGATGCAACCCAACTCTAAAGGCCTTGAGGACTGATCACCGATGAATGGTGTTAAAAATCAAACCCAGAATAGTGCTATTAAATATTTTTAGAATTAGAAAAATCATTTTATATTAAATGATCCTCAAGGTAGTAGTATCCTTGGCCCAATCCTTTATACAGTTTATACAGCTGACATCCCAACTCATCCTAATACTATCCTTACCACGTATGCTGATGATACATGTGTATTATCAGTCAACACCAATCCAGTTATTGTATCCCAAAGGCTCCAATCCCATATCACTGATCTTGAAGAATGGTGTCAAAACTGGAGAATTAAAATAAATTCTCAAAAATCCCATCAAATCACTTTTACCTTACGTCGTAAACCAATGACTTCCTGCCCTTCAGTATCCTTTAATAATACCCCACTGGTGCAGGTAGAACAGATCCGATATTTAGGGTTGCACCTCGACAAACGATTAACCTGGAATCCTCATACTAGACTGAAAAGACAAGAAACTGCTCGACGTTTCAGGCTACTTCAACACTTACTAGACAAACGCTCTAACCTCCCGATTAACTACAAAAGACTCATCTACATGACCATCATAAGACCTATTTGGACTTACGGAGTAGAGCTTTGGGGCTCCACTAAGCCATCGAATTCCTGTCGTATCCAATCCCTACAGTCCAAAATCCTTCGTAAAATCCTCAACGCTCCTTATTTTGTTAAAAATACCGTCATCCATAACGACCTTAATGTCCCATTTGTTGCTGATTTGGCCCGAACCCGGTATCTTTCCTTTCATAACAAACTTCATTCCCACTCAAACCCTCTAGCTTCCTCTTCGATTCTCGATAATCCCCCGAGGCGTCTGAAAAGAAGATGGCCACGTGACCTTCTTAGTTGAACTAGTGATTTGAGTACTACCAGTGGGTAGTTTCTCAACTTGCCATTACTCATGTCATTTTGTATCACATAGCCTATTTACTGGATGTATTTTTTTTTTTTTATTATACAGTTGTAAATATCAATAAATTAAATTAAAAAAAAAAAAAAAAAAAAAAAAATATATTAAATGATGTCGCTATTAACTTTTTTCATAAGGTTGACTTGAATGATTATTAGCTGAATTTACAAGGAATGGGTCCATTCAAACAATTTTTTTGTAGAATAACACGTTTTCTTGAAATGTTCTATTGAAGCTATAACTATTATGACGGTTTTCAAAAATGTTTACTATAAAAATTAGTCCACATGTACACACTAAAAATGCAATTTAATTATATTTTAAAAATATTAGACTATAAAGAAAATGGATTATGTACAGTTATAGCAAGAGAAATAATAAAAAGAAATATGTCGTGGTTTAAAGTGTGTGGGAAAATTGCAAACAAAATAAATTATAAATTAAATTTAACATTAAACTCAGTAGGTACTTTGGAGGCGGAAATATCCACAATGTTAGAACTGAAGAATGATTATTTTATTCAAGTTTGCGATGCAAAAGCATCAGAGGGCACACACCACGGCCTCTATAGCTCTTTAGATAAAACAATAGATTACCTTAGCCATCTCAAAGTAACAAACAAAATTAGCTTAGTTATGAAATGCAGAGGGGGACATCTGAATCTAAATTGCAAACCATTTGAAATTGATTCGCAAAATATACAGCTGTGCTCACTGTGTTATTTGAACGAAATTGAAAATAGTTTTCACTTCCTGGCAGTATGTCCCGTCTTAAAATCATATAGAAAAAAATACTTAAAACATGAGCTGATCTCACACAAAAACTAATAGATATTCTGGATGGGGAGAATTTAATAGGTTTATATAATTTTGTTGAAATGCAGGTCGATATAGAATTTTTAAAATTTCTATATCTATCTAAATCTATCTATCTGTCTATCAAAATCTACATGTATCTAGCTGTCTACTAAAACTATTGCGGCCCATATATTGCATCCCAATCCCTTCAATCACATTTATTAAGCCTCGAAGAATGGTGTCGGAATTGGAGAATTAAAATCAATATTGGTCAATCAATAATAAAATTTAAAAAAATTAATCAATTCCAACAAGTCCCATCAAACTACCTTTACCCTTCGGTAACCGGAAACCCATGACTTCCTGTCCTACTGTATCCTTTAATAGTACTCCACTTATCCCTGTTGAACAGATCCGCTACCTAGGACTCAACTTAGACAAACGTCTTACTTGGAACCCTCACATAAGACTGAAAAGACAAGAAACAGCTAGTCGCTTCCGACTACTTCAACACATACTAGACAAACGCTCAAAGCTTCAGATCAATTACAAAAGACTTATTGATGTGACTGTTATAAGACCTATATGGACTTACGGAATTGAACTATGGGGCTCCGCCAAACCATCGAATTCCTCTCGTATTCAATCCTTGCAATCCAAAATCCTTCGCAAAATCCTAAACGCTCCTTATTTTGACACAAATAAAACCATCCATAAAGACCTTAACGTTCCATATGTTACCGATTTAGCCCATTCCAGATACCTATCATTCCATAATAAACTCCAGGCCCATCCAAACCCACTAGTTTCCATCCTTGCATCCAATTCCATCCCAGACAATACTCCTAGGCGTCTTAAGAGAAGATGGCCTCGGGACCTTCTATAATAGAAATGTAATTAGAGTGCTGCCAATGGGTAGTGCCTCTACACGTCCTTTCATGTATTTATTTATTCATACAGCCCTTGTACTAGATGTATATATTACAGTTGTACAATTCAATAAAATAAATTAATTAAAAATTAATTTGTATTTTTTTTTTTTATTACCGGGTTTAGCAAATATTCATTCACATCCCGGTCCCCTCAGCACTTTCACTCCAATGTCTTCTGTCCATGCAGATCTCCTCTGTCTGACTCTCTCAAGTTGTAATTTCTTCCCTGACTTCTTCTATCTATTGCTTCAGAGGACTTCCACGTTTTCTTCTCTTCATTGTACATTATTCTAGTCCTCGAAGGGGCCTTCGCGCTTCATCCATTTTCATGACGTGTCCATACCATAGCAATCCTTTTCCACTTCTGTACTTGAGAATGAAGAGTCAAACATGTATTTAGTTTGTTATATTAATTATGGAGGTCTGATTTTAAAAATTTTTATTTAAAAACAACTGTCAAACAGTAAGTCCGATTCTGAAGATGTGAAAATTCTTTTTAAAAAAATACTTAATTTTAATATTAATATCAGTATAATATAAGAAATATTAATTTACCACCTAGAAAAGTTTGCCAAACTTATGAAGTTATGAGAGTTTCTGTTATTAACCGTACGATAATTTATCTTCACTTTATTCTTTATTAATCGTTAATTGTGAGATATCTCGTTAGTTTTCTTTTCTAATTCGATCCCGAAGAGTGAATGGAGGCACAAAAAGCAGAAGGTGTGACTTGTTTGGAGAGTAAACGTTTCCGCTATAAATCTCCAGTGGCTGAGCAGAGCGGCGTGTAATGCGGTGAGTCTGTGGGAGTTCATCTCCACACCTACGGCACCTCCCTCCAGTCTAGCTATCTACCATCACCACTAGGGCTGTTGTTCTGTCTTTGATCTTGGCATTACTTTATTTTAAAAGTAAATTAAATTAATAAAAAAATAAATAAAGTATATTAATAACAAAAAAAAAAAGTGTCCATGCTAATAGAAACGACGAAATTCAAGAGGAAATACATGTATGTTTAAAGGCTGGGAATTTTCGTTATTTTTTCCAATTTATTTTTTTGTCCAGTCTCTTACAAATAATTTTTAAATATAAAGTTAATAAGACTACCATAATTCCAACTGTTCTTTACGGATGTGAAACGTGGCTATTAATGTTGAAGGATAAACAACTTCTGAGGTATTCGAATTAGTAAATTAATAAATAAATAAAATAAAAATTAAATTAAACTTTTCAATTAAAAAACATTTTTTTCCCGGTTATTTTAACAAAGTTTCATATCCAGTATACAATTTTAATTATTCACATTGATACATATATGAATATAACATCCCCATCATAGCCCATCCCCTTTATCGCTCATGCAGTGTGAGGTTTACGTATATAACAACAATGTGAAATTACATCTAATCAATATTACTTATAAAATATAAAAATAAATCTCCATACTAATTAAACAAAGACATGACCCCATCCGATAAAAACAAAGACGGTTTCATAGCAATCTACGAGGGAATTCAAAGCGACATATAAATGCACTTTCTTCCACAAGACTCCTGTCAAACGATTAAAAGAAGCTGACATTGAAAATCACTCGGAAACAAGCGGACATAGACCTTGGTACTTGTACCTCAGAACGGCGTCCGAGAAAATGACTACGTCCTCTCTCGGTATTCACTCATAGTTAGTATTGTAATTATTTATAATAAAACTTCATCCAATTTTATTATTTAAATTACATCTACCTCTTTGGGGAAAACCTGTACCATACTACTCATGATGTGCATTTACAACAATCCAGAGATCAAATGAATTTTTACGGTGTTGTTACTAAGTCAACGGATTTGCAAGGAGGTGATTAGGGGGATATAACGTTCCTCAACTTCCAGTAGGTTCCCAATTAAAGGTACTTATTTTATTGTAGCTGAGTGAGGGTAGGGAGTGTCTCCAGATCACCGCTGTTAAATGGACAAATAATTAATCTATGACAACTGGTTTCGAACTTGAGACTTTGCGTTGTTCTGTTCAGTCTTATACCTACTCAACTACCTAGCTCATTGATTAGGCATATGTTTTAAAACTTTATACCAAACGTTATAATTATTTTACGGTTACAAACGTAAAGAAGTGTATTAGATGTAGAATTTAGTAATTTTCTTATTATTTTTTTTTTTTATAATAGTGAATATTAGAGTAAATTTCGTGTTTTGCAATCAAAAATATTTGTCTTCACTTATGCGTTTACTCTCAACCTTAGTACATGGTATACCTGAATTGTTTTTACATAATGCTTAGGATGCTACCAATATAATAAAATTATTATTTTAAATGTTCGAACTAAAACAATCAGATATACTCCTAAGTTAATGCCAATAAGGATGAAAAATGATTATATAAGTCAAAGTGACCCAGATGAATGATAAGTAAATAATTGCATAAGAGTCATCTAATAAGTTAACTACCACTTCTACTTATTAGATTGTTTTAATTTCTTTACTTAATTATTGTTGTTTTGGCTTATTTCTACTTTCATAATCTTTCCTTCATCATTATTGGCATTAACTTGTATCTAATTGTTTTAGTTCAAAATTTTAAATAATATTAATATTTTATTTTATATTTTAAATTCTTGTGCCAAATGACATTTGTATAATTTATGAAATAAATATTTTTATTATTATTACATTTTAAATTATTTCTACTTTTTTATCTGGTCTACTCTGGTAGTTTCATTTTTATTTAAGCTACTAAAATTTTCTTACATACCATAAGATAACGCTTAGCTAAATGTACCTACAGTTTTTATAAGATAGAAGCTTTTCGTATTTGGGGTATATAGGTTATTTGATCTGCAGAATATAATCGAATAGAAAAATAATTTTATTCTGGGACTAGGTCCTTAAGAATAATAGAAGTGAACAAAATTAATAAAAATATATCTGGGCAAAGGGTTGTTAAGTTGAACAAGTTGTGCCGAATACGTTTTAATGCTTGCCAAAAATTGTGGGTACAGATTAAGGTGGGTACAGATCGGTCGAAAACACGTGCAAATATTATTAATAATTTTACCCCCAAAAAGAGGACACTTGATAAATTTGCTGTAAATTTCGCTGATGTATAATGTATAATATGTATATGCATTTTTGTATAAATTTCTCCGGCGGATACATAAAAGATATATCATGGACGTGAAGGTAATAAGCTAGTTATTTTATTACTGTATGATATCTATGAGAGACGCATGTATCCTACTTACCACTTAATTAGAAAGGTCTTAGCAGTTATCTTAAAACTCATTCCATTAGAGTAGGCCATTACGTATCATCTATCGGTCTAGGACACAATATGTCATACCTCGCATTACCTTTCACCCTCAGAGTAATTAGTCTTCATAATGATAACTATAAAAGCTTCGCTAAGAATAACAGTCCGTATTACTATAATTATTTGAGAAATTAATTACCTTTAATGGGCTATGATGTCGGAAAACAATAATTAATTCAAATAATTCAAGTTGTAACATTTAATAAACTATCATTAATACTGCTATATACTATATACTATATACCACTATAATTTAACATTAAAAATATAATACAATATTTACTTACCCCCAAATTGCTAAAATATTGCACGGTTGTTCCTTAGTTGCTAAATAGAGAACGACAGGATTAAATCCTAAGCTTTTTTTTAGTTGTGAAAATAAAGCTGATTGTAACGACCATATTATTCACTAAATACGTTTTCGGCAATTTACAGGTCGTTGGTTGTTCTGTCAGATATATATATGTATATATCTATTTTGTATCTTTCATTTAAATATATTTGTTATAAATACTAAAAACTATTAAATTAAAAGATTAAGTGTTTAGTAACTACACGGATTTTTAAAAAGTAAAATATGCAAATAAATAAAAATTGAATATGAGGGAAAATGTTAGAAAACCACAATAAGAGAGGTAAATATATTTCAAAAAGAAAGAAATGAAATAAAGAAAACCAATCCTTGTATTGTATCGAGACTGTGTTGTTTTTATGCCAATGGTTGTACAGAGAAGTGATTGGGCTGTGATCATACCAACCACCAGGTTTTTCCTTCAATTGTGGATATTTGTAGAAGCTGGGTGTGCCCCAGGAGTGTCTGCAAGTCCCACAGGAACTATCTGTATAGTTAACAGCATAAATAATTTATCTACCACAGCCGGATTTGAACCCTGGTACTTTGATCACAACGACTCGGCGCTCTACATATTGATCCACCCATGCACCCTAATTATATTTAATATTTTTTATAATTTATTAATTGATTCTTCTTGAACTTAGTTTCACTATGCTTTCGGATAAATAGAGCGAGTAGTTTTCCGCCGTGTAGGTAATTAATCTTGGGTTTCACAATGCTTTCGAATTAATATATCAATTAACTTTACCCTATTAGATGTTTCAAAGGAGTTAAAAAATAAATATATCGACAATCGATTAATATATGTCATAATATCAAAGTCAATGTGGTACTTCAAAATTGAGTAATATTAAGAGTATAATTTTAAAGATATATCATATGGTATGTATTTTGACTGTAATTATTACAAAATTTCCGGTTTAATATCTATATCTAGAAAGATTTTCCAATCATATAATATAAAATAAAATATAAAAAATAATTGTATACTTTATGATATTATATTATATACGATTTATGGTGTATATTATATTATATATGACTTATGATAATATATTATATATGATTTTATATTGTATAATAATATAAAATAAAATATAAAAAATGTTTGTATGATAATATAAAATAAAATATAAATAATTTTATGATAATATAAAATTATCATAAATTTTAAATCATATATAAGAAAAAATATGTCAGCTTTTCATGTTATGAATTTACTTCTTAATCTGGACCTAAAGTTGCTTAGTTGTATCTATGAATAGAAAAAACAATCTTTCATAAATACGATTACAATAAAATTCATAAAAATTATTAAATAGTTGGTAAATTAATTAATTTTAATTTTAAGAACTTATGCTTTATAATAATATATTTGATATAAATATCCAATATGTTTAGTAAATAAATCACCAAAGAATTATGGAGATTATAAAACAATCAACCTGGTGCTAAGTATGTATTAGATAGGATTAATTATCGATAGTTTGCTTTGGAGTGCTCACTATTAAATATTAAAATTACTATTAAATATTAAAACTATTCAGCTGAATTACTATTAAATATTTAAATTGCTAAGTAATATTAAATATTACTGGTACAATAACTATACACTATTAAAGTAGTTGTTATTCCCGAATTGAAAAATAATAACTATTAGATAATGATAATAATAATATGATAATAGTGGAAAATACCATCTTTGTGATAAAAGTAGCAGTAAAGAGAACACCGTTGTTCTATTTTTTACCAACGGGTCGAGATTACAATGGATCATTATAATATTATAGAAATGTTATCAGGTATTAAATATATTATTGTTTTTAGTGATCGTATTACAGTTAAAATTAGGAACACAAAAAAGAAGCCTTGTCTGTAACCATATGCCTTCTTATCTCTGTTGAAATCTACTTTTAAAAAGACGCACAAAGTAATCTAGTGTTTATTAAAATTTTTGTCTGCTAATGATCCGGATGACACTAAGCTTCGGGTTTATCGTCCAAAACAAATCATAGAATAATAATAATTAATTACAATAGATTTCATAAAAGAATATTAGTATTAATAAAAAATAAAAAAGTTGAAATATTTCTTTACACTAAATTTTCGACACGTGCTATACATGTAATGGTACAATCAAATGGATCTTATATATTACGGTATGAAGGTATTAATAAATAAAATGACGAACAATTATTAATGGGGATTATTACATCATTAAACTGGTATGGGCCAATTCCCACAGAAAAGACGTGCCTTCGTAGACATCAAATATGTTACAGATTTTATAGGTTCTATAAACATGTTATAGATTTTTTTGCGAATTATGAGAGGCTAATAAGTTAATATAAATGTGTTCGATCCACATGTTATTTTAATTTTCTTTATTTTAAACTAATTTAGATTACTGAAAGTAGCTGATGAATATAGAACTCAGTACCAAACGCAGTAATTGAATGTTATTTTCCTTATAATTTATTAATCATTACTTTAATTTTTAAATATTTTTATTTTTGAAGAGAATAGATTTGCCCCCGGCCGGGATTATTTTCCTTATATTGCACGAAAGAAGAAGAAGCAGAGAAACATAAACCTAATATTAAAAAAATAATTAAAACCTCAATTAATTAGTAATTTAGCACTCTCTTTGTTCAGGAGTTACTTCAGATTATTTTATTTTAATACATTCAATTGATTACAACTTCTTAATAATCCTTGAATTATTTGAGATAACATCATAAAGCCTATCTGTCATTTTAATATTCTGTTGCTTTGCATCTAATTATTCGTAAATGAGTAGCTTCTGTAAAATCTTTTGTATCTCTTTTGACTTTATTAACATTCATAATTGCCTACTCTTATTGATCCACTTTCTTTATTCGTTAATTAAATTATAACTCAATTAATAGTTGTTATTTAAAATGTTTTGGGAGCGGGATTGCTATATGTGTAGAGTGCTGAGTTGATGTGTCGAATGACTGGGGTTCAAATCCGATTATGAGTGATAAATTGTGTAATATTTTAACAACCTCGAATGTTACCAATGGAAACTGGAGATTCTATTAGCAGTATGTACTGTCTTTACCATCTTCTAAACCAAAGATCCTTTATAAGTTGTAGTGGTACACGAAAAAATGTTAATGGTAACTTATGGCTCTGTAAAGAGGGACTTTTTTTATAAAGATTAATTTTTCACCTTTCTTAGGATTGCTTATGTTTTATTTATAGAGATAAGAATCAAAAGAATTCCTAGTTTCCGAGGATGGAACATATCTATGAAATAAACTTCCGAATTTCCACTGATTTCACTATGAGATATTCTCTGGATGTGCTTACTTGTGTTTCAACAGTTTAACTCATTTTAAGGTGATCTGCTGATATTTATATATTTTATAAGCCGAAAAATCTAGCGAATTTCAAGTAAATCTTAAGAAAATTAAGACTCCCATTTTGCCATATATATATATATATATATATATCGCGAGGGCTGTAGTCTATTGTTTTTGTTCGAGAAATAAATAAATGGTCTTATAACTATCTCAAGGTACTCTATGTTAAATTAGATTCATAAATATATCTCAACATGTTCACATTAAAAAAAAAAAGAACTAATTATAATTATAATCTGTCCTTTACAAATGATATATCAATTAACAAAATATCTTCTTTCGTATTATCGCCCATTTTTGAGCTTTGTTAGTTACCGCTAAATCTATTTACTCTGCCTAACCGTTGGAAAACCTGAATGGAAATTAAAACGAGACCTATATTACTATTTCGGAGGATGCCAGATGGCTCCCATGCTGGACATATTTCACAGGAAGACTAAGAGGAATGAGTCCGCCAGAGCTTGGCCTTCTACTTCGCCCGATAACCGACTATTTATACTCGACTTCAAGAGAGCCCATAGCTATTCTCATTTACTTCAATTTTTTTTAAAGAAGAATATAGGACTTTTACCCACATGATTTATTTTTATTTGGAACAATCACTTTTAACAATTAAACCATTTCAGTTTTAATGTAGCTAATCCAAAAAACAAAGACTTAAATCTCTAGTTAACATACTGGGAGAAAACCTAAGTAGTCAACGTTTAGTCAATTCCGGCACCAAAATAAAATTCAGCTTAATGAAGATGAAATGTACTACATGAGGAGTCCAAACAGAGATTTTGATAGGCATCATGGTGTTAGGTTTTTATCTCTGATTGATGAGTCAGTTTGGACTGTTAATGTGAAATGGGCTCACCCGGCTTCTATGAAGGGGGGAAGCCTATCGTTTGAGCATGATAACTCCTGCTCAATTTGGAATCCGTACAGCCCCTATCATGTAATGAGTGTATGAACCTTTTTGGGTTATGGTTGTCATAGCTTCTCAGCTTAGTTATGGAAATGCAGGACTCCAAGATATCTTGCTCTTCTAACTGTATACATTCTGTTTATAATTTTTTTTGTATTCTAATCGAAAGACAATGGAGGATGATAAACACCATAGCTGCAGACTTGCAGAGTTTGAGTAAAGAATTCCAATATAAAATATTTACAATAGGTCTCGAGGCCAATACTGTTTCGTTTGGAAGAGGGTTATATGGATTAATAATGCTTGTTATGAACAAGACAATGGAGGATGATAAACACCATAGTTGCAGACTTGCAGAGTTTGAGTAAAGAATTCCAATATTAAATATTTACAATAGGTCTCGAGGCCAATACTGTTTCGTTTGGAAGAGGGTTGTATGGATTAATAATGCTTGTTATGAACAAGACGAGACTGCATACTGAGAAGAGTTAGACATCGAGGAATTGGGACAAATATTCGGAAAAACAGACAGCTTCAGTGGTATGACCATGTCTCCAGATTGGGAGTATATAGATAATCCAGAAACTTCTATGAAGCCTGACCATAGACCAAAAGGCCAAAGGGAAGACCTCGATTGTCGTACGAAGGCCTCATATCCAAGCCAAGAACTGTGGGAAGGAGATAGGAGAGGAACTCGCGAGAGACAAGGGTGCCTGGTTGCGATGGCTGGATGAACTATGTACACAATTAGAGGCATATGGAAGAGAGGAAAAGAAAATTATAACTGGTAAGATATTGTGCCAAATATTATGTTGCCAAAATAATAATATTCAGCGAGTAAAATATATACACTCAACAGCAAAAAAAACCGGACACTTCATATTTTATGTATTAAAAGCTTATTTTCAGCAATGTGTTTGTTTTTGTGGGTATTCTAGTTATTACAGAGAATGTAGGGTCTAAGTCCATTGAACTAATCCCTTCAGGATTAGTAAACAATTAGATAAAACTCAGATTTGATTTATTTGTCTTGAAGTTGATTTACCTGTCTGACCTATTCTAAACTGTAAGTAGTTTTTAGCACATTTAAACATCTTTAATGTATTTACCAAGCCTTTTCTGTGATTAATAGACATGTTTTTTTTTATTTTGATCCAGAATAATGGTTCTTTCAAATGTTGACACAGCCCGAGCTGATGCCTTGGCCAGAGAAGGCCGGTGCTTGGGGTAGCGAAGTCTACCATTCACGATGCACTCCGGGGTTTATTTCATTCTTACCATGAATTAAAAAGATTAATATACATATGTATTTAACGAAATTATAAGAACAAATCTAAGTGTCCGGTTTTTTTTGCTGTTGAGTGTATATAGTTTACTCGCTATATGTTTATATGTTTCAGCACAATGTAATTGATTTTACTTTCTTCAAAAGAAATTTCTTTTTGCCCATCAAATACAGTTTTTGTAGTTCTTTTGACGCCTGCGTCAAAGCTACACCAACATTGGAACCTACAGGCTACACCTACATTGGATCCGATTCGGTGCGACGTGATTCTATCACATACGATGCTGGGGTGTATACATTATATTTTACTATACATTATAGTAAAATATAAATGTATTAAAAATAATTAATAAATAATCTTAATTTTATAAATTTAAAGAACCAAATGTTATAATAGTTATAACTCTCGATATATTTCAGTCATTTGGTTTGCTAGCGACGTCTCATCGTATCACACCAGATCAAATGTAGGTGTAGCCTTATCCAAATGTAGACCGATTACCTATTAAATGATTTGAAAAGCTAAATTCTCCTTCATTTGTAAAATTAGAATACTGTTGGAGTTTTATGTAGTTTTGATTTAGTTATAACAGTCAAAATTCTACTTAATATTGAAAACTGCCTACAAGTTTAGGAAGTAATTTAGAGTTTTAAGCTTCTATAATAAATAACGGAATTATTTCCGCTCTTCCGCTATCAGTGCTCCTGAAAGAGAGCCCGATATGACCCTATAAATAAAAAAGAGGGACGACATAATTTTCCCGGTGACGTTGGGGACTAGAGTTCTCATTAATTAGGTGACCGGGATCATTCGGAAAGCAGTAAAATCCTGATGGGACAGTAAATATTACTGTTAACGTCCAGCCACTTAGACCAATGCCTCGCAGCTCCCGGCTTCCGACTCGATGTTGTCTCTTCTGCATAAATATCCTCACGTTTAATACTCGGGATCTGCAACTATGAAATCCCGAGGCTAACATGAGAATCGATAAAAACCTTTTTCCACGTTTACGATACATGGATATATTGCGAGTAATAACCATTTATTAGCTCTCTATATTAGCCTGTTACATGAGTTCGAATCCCGATCTTAATTACTTTTATATATCCTTTATCTGAGTTTCCTCGATTACTCTTGTGCTGATGGTCTTTCCAGAAACCCGTAGTTAGTCTGAGGCAGCAAAAGGACTCCATCTTAGTGGATGTTACTTGTTTCTAAGTGTCTTTATAATCACTATACGAAGTATGTCCGGGGAGGAAAACAGAGAGAGATTCTTGGATTCAGTACGGGGTAGAGAATGTACTTTATGAGCAACGGTTGTGAGGTGATTTGCCTCACGCTCACCCGCTAGATTTTCCCCCTATTTTGGGTACACATTTTATAGATATTATTTAACCCCCAGGAAGATCCAATATCCCATAGGATCTATCTCTGACTGCTAAAAGATTAAATGAAATCTGCCAGCATCGGAATTTGAACCGTGGACCGCTAGCTAATCATCTTCTGTCCAGTCTACATGGGTTGTATTGTGTTATGTACGTATATCATTAATAAACAAATGAAACAAAATGTTTTGACATTATTACAAAAATTTCCATTTTTTATTGTATGACCTGATGTAGGCATTACTTGATTAGTTGCGGAATTTCTAGAAACAAATTGGAGACCGGTTGTGGTATATAAATTATTTATTTTACATGTGGGTGCTGTTTACACAACCTTCTTCAAAGTTTCTTATAAGCGGTATCCTCAATTTGTGGAAAAACTAAAATTTGGTTGTGCTGGTTTTCGACCACGGTGTGCCCGTAACCGAACCCTCTTAAATGGTTAAGGTAGAACAGGTTTTTTTACCCTACTTATGTCAGTAAAATAACATAATAGGAGATGATTATATTTATTTTAAAATGTATTTCAAATACACAGAATATAGTTATTGACTTATGTATGTATGCATAGGGGGATTGAAACAAGAGAGGAGGGAAAATTAAGGGGGTTTCGCTTCCATAAAAAAAAAAAATTAAATTAGGAGGTGTTTGCAGGATAGAAAAACTTTTAGCCTATATAATTAATCTAATTATAAATGATTTCATTAAATTTAAAGATAATAAGAGACATAGATAATATGACGTATTATAGATGTATTTTTGTTTAAATAAGTTGTTTAATTTTCTTACC
Source organism: Troilus luridus (assembly GCA_964056705.1). NCBI lineage: Eukaryota > Metazoa > Arthropoda > Insecta > Hemiptera > Pentatomidae > Troilus > Troilus luridus. The sequence goes on along the minus strand of OZ057415.1, from coordinate 91,138,354 downwards.
AGATTTGTAGTTTGCTGAGAAATGAGCTCCTCGATATGTTAGGAGTATCTAAAATAATAGAAAATAAATTAGGTTTTCCTTATAGTATATTTATAAGTTATGATAATTATCATAACAATACATAATAAAATTTGTAGTTAAAAAAAAAATGTCCTTCCTAACCTCATGAAAGTAACTAGGTGGACAATATGATGAGCATCGAAATCGATTTATTTAATTTACTTTAAATTAAATTAATATTTGTGCATTAAATGTGAATAAATGGCTCTTTTCGGAATGAGGAATGAGGAAAACTATCATTAATGTTTCGACTGCTCTGCGAGAATGTCAGAATGAGATTATTAAACACAATCTACTATTTGTTTTCTATCTTACTAGTTTTTTTATCATAAATTTGAATGGTTTGGACATTATTAATACAATATTCTTTGTTTTAGCATTATATTTTTATTTTTGGCATTTTACATTTTTTGTTTGTACTTGTTACAACTTTAAACAAATTACAACTCTTTCAATTCAGCGTAAAATTAGCACTTCTTTTTACCCATTGTTCATTTATTTATTGAAGCATTAAATAGCCCACCTCCGATTTATCAAAGTAAATATATTTATTTTTGTAAATAAAATATTTTCATCCCTAATAGTTTCTTAAATATGTAAAGGAAATAATTTGGAAGAGCAGCACAGTCCTAATAAATTCGCCCCCTCCATACCGTTTAGCGTTTGTCTAAAAATAATACTTCATAATTTAGTTTTTAATTCTGGTAAAAATGAGCTCCCTCCTCGCAGATATATGACAAAGGATTGTTAAGGAAGTGGTTTCCGTTCAGGAATGACCCGTGACAAGAGGATTCGCTTCGATCGCGCAGCAGCTGATGACCGAAGAACGCACGGACGCCGAAGGAGACGGCCCGTGTAATGTCCTGATGGCTCTTCGATGTCCTATTAGTGGAAACTTATTACAACCTCTTATCCTTCCGCCCATCTAAGTACTATTCGTGTCCTTTGTCCTTCGAGATGTTTATGTTTGAGTGGTTGGCGGTAACCTAGTGAATAATAAACAGTTGGTGTATTCCCCATACGAGAGGCCCTCAACTCTGGAAATCATTCTTCGTTTTTGAATTTTCTTTGATTTTTTATTATTTTCATCCAGACTCTATTACCTTGAGTACTTTTCGCGGTTATGATTATACAAACATTAAGCTATGATAATTTATGCAAATTCTTGCCTCTTGCAGAATTTTAAGTGCAGTTATCGTATCTTCTTTTTCATTTTCGTGAAGCTTTTTGTTCGATACCGCACAACAGAGTTTTCCTAATGACATTGTTTACATTATTTTAATTAGTATTTATATAACGCATTAATTTCTATTGTATAAATACAAATTTAATGTGTTAATTATCCTTTTGATTCTTTTTCAAATTGTTTTTATCAAGATTTGGTGTAATCATCTTCTTTTATAAACATTACAATGCTTACTCTTGTATCTTAGATCGCAATTAACTGTTATAATTTTTCTGTTTCATCTTAGATCAAAATTAACTGGCATACTTTTTTAAAAGCCAGTTTTTTAAATATACCAATTTCATTTGCCTTTCCTGATATGTTTTGTTTATTTTGTTTTTAAATTGACTACTGTATTATAACAATACAACAAGTAAATATAATATCATGAGTGATACATAATTGCATGGATAAAGGCAAGTAGAAAACAACCCCAACTCAACTAAAAGATTACAAGTTTTTTTCAAACTCTTCAGAGGATTATCCAGAATTTAAGAAGTAGCTAGGTTTGAAACACATTGGACAAGCGGAAATAAAGTTTTTCATGAAAAGATTGATATCGGTTTCGGGCCAAATCACTAACAAAAGGAACAATAAGGTCATTGTGCATGACTTAATTCGTAACCAAGTAAGGAGGATTGAGGATTTTTTTTTGGATTGAAGGATTGGATGCGAGAGGTATTCGATTGTTTATTGGAGCCCCAAAGCTCTACTCTGTAAGTCCAAAAAGTTAGCATAATAGTCATGTAAATGAGTCATTTATAATTAATTGGGAGCTTGGAGCATTTGTCTAGTAAGTGTTGCAGTATCGTGAAACAGCGAGCAGTTTTTTGTCTTTTCAGTTAATATGAGGATTCTTAGTTAAAATTTTGTCAAGATATAACCATAAGTATTTTGTTTGTTCTACAGGATTCAGTGGGATATTATTAAAGGGTACTGGAGGACAGGAAGCCATTGGCTTCCGACGGATGGTCTAGTTGATTTGATAGGGTTTGTTTTTATCCTCAACTTTTGACACCATTCATCAAGGTCTTTATTATGGGATTGAAGAGTATGTGATGATATAAATGGATTAGTGTTGACTGGTAATACACATGTACGTATCATCAGCATATGCGGCAAGGATACTAATAGGATGGGGTCGGATGTCAGCTGTACAAACTGTGTAGAAGATTGAACCTATGACAATCCATAGAAGAAAGTGGGATTGGGAACACATTGGGAACCTTTACGAATCGAAAGAAACCAATATGTTTTTAAAAATTATTTACATCATAATTATAATTATTAAAAAGTATATGTAGTCAATAATATAAAACATACAATAAAGCCACATTATTATTAATACAAGGTATTAAAAAACAAAATAATTATTTGAAGATCTGTTAATACTTGGATTCAGATATTATATGCAGACACACTTCAGACAGACACACATCACTCCATTCACCATTACCGAACTTCGGAGCTCATGTTTCTCCTTAAAAGGCTAGATAAGAGCATTTTCACTCGTGGGAGGCGATAGGAACAGTTAAGTACGAGATGAGTCATCCCTTCGGGCCTTTCAGGAAAAGTCCCGTATTCACCTAGAAGCCTTGGAAAGTTTCGATCAGGGGGAAAAAACTCATTTCGGAAGAATATTCAATTTATTCGGTGATGACTAGGATCGCCTCGGAAGCTGTTAGCTGCTGGTTTTAAATAATTCATGACAAACCTACTCGGAGGAGAAATGCACGCCTCTGTAGATCCTAGGTTCATTAATGCAAATACCTTGAAGAACTTAGCGGCCGTCAACCGGCAATGAAGTTTTCAGGTCAACAGTCCCAATTACTAGCCTTTTATACTTCCATTATTCCCCCTCACTTCAATAGGCACGCCTTGTTATATGGCTATCTGCTATGTTGTAGGTAGTGCATTATTCTGGCCTGAGAAAATTTCCTTCTTACGTCTTGGAACATCGAAAATTAAGGGTAATTCCCAACTTTGCTCAATCTTTGGACCATGTGGTTTTTGACACGTCTCATATAACCAAAAGTAGTAAAATTACGAAAATTAAATTTTATAGGAAAATATATATTTTTTAATGTTCATTAGCCTTAATGTTGGTAGGACAATTTTGTAATTAAAAAAAAAGTGAATAAATATTTTAAAAAACAAATATGCACTTAAGCTACAACGTTGTGTAAAATAAGGAAATCTTAAGGGTATATTAAGTCCATGGTTACGTATTAGCCATAACTTGGCATTTTTGAGTTAAGGCTTAAATATCAGTAGCAATTGTATTAGTTGAAGGTTTTTAATTCAGGAGCAACATATCTTATATTCCATTTCCAAAAATTGTTTTTGGTATTTTTTTTATAAAGTCATATTTTTAATTGTACCATGTTTGAATTTGAAATTTGATGGGAATAATTACATAAATTCAAATCAAAAAAGTTCCAAGCTTTTACAAATTTTCTAATGGTTAATAAAATAATTTAAATACCATCTCAACAATAGGAATGCTATGCTTTATCAACACCAAAATTTTCATTTTTTCAACTCACTCGGTACTCTCAAATACCTCTATTGAAAGATTAGGTTTTTTGAGTTATGGTATTGTTCTTTTGAAGAAGCGATTTGTCAGGGAAAGCAGTGCCACAATTCGGATAAAGGTGGTATGGTACCACCTAATTAGCAATCTAAAACCAAATTTGACAACACAAGGACTGATATTGAACAAAATTAGTTCCTTGAATTCTAAAATATTAAACAAGTGTGAAACCATTTTTGATTTGAGGAAAAGCAATTATATTCTGTGGTACTGTTGATCACTCCAAATACAACATTGAACAAAAAACTGAAACACTACGATCACTACACTCCATTGTTACATTTTTGTAACATAACTGCAGATAACATGAAGGGTTTTATGTTTACGCTTAATATATCGCACTTAGATATTATAAATATGTACGAACCTTTTTTTTTTTTAAATTATTTTATTGAATTATACAACTGTAATATATACATCTAGTACAAGGGATGTATGAATAAATAAATACATGAAAGGACGTGTAGAGGCACTACCCATTGGCAGCACTCTAATTACATTTCTATTATAGAAGGTCCCGAGGCCATCTTCTCTTCAGACGCCTAGGAGGATTGTCCGGGATGGAATTGGGTCCAAGGATGGAAACTAGTGGGTTTCGATGGGCCTGGAGTTTATTATGGAATGATAGGTATCTGGAATGGGCTAAATCGGTAACATATGGTACGTTCAGGTCATTATGGATGGTTTTATTTGTGACAAAATAAGGAGCGTTTAGGATTTTGCGAAGGATTTTGGATTGCAAGGATTGAATACGAGAGAAATTTGATGGTTTGGTGGAGCCTCATAGTTCAATTCCGTAAGCCCATATAGGTCTTATAACAGTAACATAAATAAGTCTTTTGTAATTGATCTGAAGCTTTGAGCGTTTGTCTAGTATATGTTGAAGTAGTCGGAAGCGTCTAGCTGTTTCTTGTCTTTTCAGTCTTGTGTGAGGGTTCCAAGTAAGACGTTTGTCTAAGTTGAGTCCTAGGTAGCGGATCTGTTTAACAGGGATAAGTGGAGTACTATTAAAGGATACAGTAGGACAGGAAGTCATGGGTTTTCGGCGAAGGGTAAAGATAATTTGATGGGACTTTTTGGAATTGATTTTAATTCTCCAATTCCGACACATGTATGAACCTAAAAAGTTTGGATAATCTGAAGGGATTGAGTGGTTGATGCTTATGTATAGCTTTTTTTTTTATCTTACTCTCCAAGCTCTCTTTTTTCTCTTCCAAGATTCGAAATAAATCTTCTCTTCCAAGTCCGTGTTATGCTGCTTAAATTCAGTGAAGATTTTCTTTCTATTACCCCCAATCATCAGGATATGTTCCTGGTACGATATCCTTGGTTTTATATTGTCGTTCTTGGTTCTATCTATTAATGCATTAGACAAACATACAATGTTATTTGTCATGATTTTCTTCTATGAATGAATACATTTTATAAGAAGTGGATAGCGGATGTATGCAGTGTTCATACTTCGCATAAAGTACTTTTTGTTATACAGAGGTATCATTGTGTTGTTACACTAGTAAACTTATTGGTATTTTGTCATAGAGTCGATGAACTTAACTTAAAACACTTCTATCAGACTCAACTTTTTCGTAATGTACCACTTCCTAAAAAACTTTGCTATCTATCTCTCCAGCGTATTTTCCGACAGATGTGTGAAAGGCGATGATATCAAGTCCCGGTAGGGACGGAAATATTAACGCCACTTCCAACTTAATTAGCATTAACTAAGAAGGAAATGCATACTAATTGATATGTATAGATTAACAATTTCACGATATTAGATAAGGAAGGTGACAATGAACATGGTCTTATATAACAAACTGGAATAAGAAATTAAGATATATGGAATGACCTAATTATTTAAAAGTGTGTTGATTTCGGTATTAAAACTAGTCTGCAATAACCTGTTATCTTTTTAACATAAATCCTTAAAAAAAAAAACAATGACATGATTCAAAAAAACGTAATTCTTCAATAGAGGTAATTTGAATGTTCCATGAGAGTTAAAAAAGAAAGACAATTTTTTTTTTAAAGGTAAAACAGAGCTTTCCTATTCCAATGATAGAGATTGAAATTCTATGATTTTAACTTATATGATTACTTCCATAAAATCTCTAGTTCAAACGTGATACACCTCAAAATATGACTTCATTGAGAGAGAGAGAGAGAGAGAGAGAGAGAGAGAGAGAGAGAGAGAGAGAGAGAGAGAGAGAGAGAGAGTGAGAGAGAGAGAGAGAGAGAGGGGAGAGAGAGACAGACAGACAGACAGAGAGAGTGAGAGAAACACACATTTTATTGAAATATTACAATCTGCCACTTGTGGGCAGTAAGTATTGGTGCTAAATAGCTTACAATCATTCCATAAAAAAAAAAAAAAAAAACGTCTTACAATTTGCCTTTATTTAAAAAAAAATTACTTTATTAAAAAAAAACAACATAAAAATCTAATATCAGATATGTCGTTCATAAAATTAATAAGCTTGAAGCAATAAAAATGCTATTGGAGGCTTGTCACAAAAACGCTATTTTTTAGTTATGTTATTCTTTTGAAGGAGGGATATCTTTCTAAATTCTATAAAAATCCGTTAAATACAATCCAAAAAGGATATTAGGTTCAATATGTACTCAATAGAATGTACTCTTTCTAAGCCAACGGTTGTTCAGGGAGGTGATTTGGCTTATATCACGTACAACTGTCCCAGTTTTCCCCTCGGTTGAGGGTACCGACTTTAGATAGAATGTGAATAGTACAATTAAATGAAATTTTTTAAATTATGGTTGTCTAACAGGCGGATGTGGGGTACTTATAAGTATTCATTAATATTTTAAAAAATCCTGATTGATATATATGATTATTCGTTGCTAATTTAATTTGAATTATTTACTTGATTGAAATTGATTTATTTACATAACCAAATTATGTCAATTTAAATCTATTTTATATAATTATTTAATTAATAAATTCAAAATAATTTTCTATTTTCCGCTTCTTAGTTTATTGGTTTCATTATTGTTTCCCCGATTTTGTCTTCATAAAATTTTCTAGAATACTTTTGAAAAATCAATTCATAGTTATGTGTGTGATAGGATTTTCGATATTCAAATAAAATTATATATTTAAATTAAAGATTGCCTTTAATTAACCGCTATAGCGCAGAATTTTGTTGTATATTCGAATTGTAGAAGGCGAAAAAGCACAACAACTATTGCGAATTCTTTAAGAAAAAAACTGTAACCTTTGGAGGCATATTTAAATGCAAATATAGCCTTTGAGTCCTGCTACACTCTTTCGAAATGGAAGAACGTTGCTATTGCTTGAGACAATGACAGTACTGGGAACTCGTTGCTTAAACCTTTCATAAAAACTTCTATAACTCTTTTGTATAATACAAAATCGCTTTGTACTTCTCAAAGCCTCGAGAGGTACATGATGACTTAAATTTATGCCGTCGTTAATGATTAATAGAGCAATTGTAAAACTTCAATATATATTTTATGATTGTATATTTTATGATAATTGTGTTTGTAACCCAAAATAATTTTGAAGAGTATTTTCTCTAAAATTGTATCTTCTTCTTTTAGAAATAGTCGAATATTTTTTGGTTAATTGTCCTTGGAAGGCCCAACTCTCTGCTATGTTTGACTTTATTAATTTTAGTTTTGAGTTGTATTATTAACATAAGAAAAGCCATGTTGGAGATCGAATTTTAAAAATGGAAAGACACTATTGATTAACAAAAATATCTTCTTCAAGAAGTGCATTTCCTACAATTCTAAAATAATAAATTATAAAACTGTCGTAAAAACGGAATATCTCTTTGCCAGTAGAAGCTTGTCGATGAACTAAAAAAAATTGGAAGTTCAGGAAAGAAGATTTCTAAGAAAAATCACGGGTTCGGTCCATTTTGAGGACGGATGGAGACTGCGAACTAACAGGGAAATCTACTAGAAATTGGAAATATATTGTACTGAAGAAGAACCTGGCATTCATCGGATATCTATGAAGAATGAACAAGAGATTGAGATTGAATAATATTCGAGTATTTCTGGAAGAAGAAGAGCATTACAACGTAGACTTAAGAAGTTAGAAAAGATTTAGAAACTTTGAAAATCACAGAATCTCATATAGTAGAAAGAAATGAATTTGAGAGTAAAGTGAAAAAATCTAGAAGAGGATTAATAGGAACATGCCGGAGAATAGAAACTCGTTAGGTAACAAAAATACAGTCGATTAAAAAAATAAACGAATAAATCAATACAAATAAATTAATGATAACAGTTAGGTCCAATTTTACCTTCTTCAAGGCTTTTAAGTTTCTATTTTTTTAAAGTACTATAGTCAGCATTAAGTTATAGGTAAATAAATCAAACTTTAGAGAATATATTCTACAAAATTATTTCATAAGAATGGATTGTATTTTTTTTCCGCGAAGGCAGTTCAGATAATTGACGCTTTTATTTACGATAAAAAATATTTAACTCTTTCAATGGCTATCATAAATAAAGTATTTAGAGGAACTAGCCTCAATATATGTTCCTGGTGGATAAATTTTATACGATTCGATATTTGAGGGTTTGTTCCAAGATTATGTTATCCTTAGGAAGACCGTAGTCTTTTAAATATTTTAAGTTAGCTGCAGTTGCATATGCATATTTTTTTTTTATCATTATAAAGAAGTCACGTTATTAACAGTTATCTTAAATTTATGTAATCGCCAAAGACATTTGAACGCTTTATTATTTCGTTACTTCATTGCAAGTGTGTTACTTAAAATACAAGCTTTTTATCAGTGGGTATGAATATAATATTTTATTTTCATAATTTTTGGTGGGAGATATGTTTCTCTAAATCCACCCTCATCGTAGATCACTGATGGCTTAGTTGCGACAGGGTTTCATGTTTAAACTTTAGCCTTTAAAAAACAACTCAAACATGATCAAAACATGTATCCATCCTTTATATAATTTGTTGCTTTGAATATCAAGTGTTTTCTCGTTAATATTGTTTTACAATATTAATAGTTATATTAATAATTTATGCAATATAGTAATCATCATTCTCTGCACTGGATTTACTATGATGGTAATATATATTTGGTGAATATTTTTGGTTATAGAAAATGTATATTTTAGAAAATAAACGTGCAAATTTAAACACAAAAAAATCAAATAACTTTGAGAAAGTTTTGTATAAACAATAAATCTGTAATATCTTGTTTTTGATAAATACTGTCTTTTGCAGATGTTTCAATACTTATTTGTTATCATATTCATATCCGTAAAAAACACTCTTTTAGTGTATCAGGCACAAGTCTGATCATATATGCATTTATATTAATCAGAGCTAAAATCAAATATAAAATATAAAATTTAGTATGAAGAAAACTGAGGTAAATCCTTTAAAACATCAACAATACCTAAAACGTTGACTGCAAAAATAGAGAAAGCAATTCGATAACGAAAAATTCAAATAAACCGGATCAAACACCTCTCATTACCCATTTCAGAAAAAAAAAATATACAATCGAATTTTACACACCTAAAATAATATTTCACGAAATAAATAGGTTCAAACGATTAATAAAATAAATGATAAAAATATGAGAAAGACTGAATTCGTGGCTATTCAATTGTAACATAGTCTTATCAGAAATACACCAATAATAATAAACACAAATAAATTGATAATAATGAACAAACAATAAAAAAATATCTTTTGATCTTAACTCACATCATCTGAAATACAACATAAGTCAGATCCACACTTTACAGATTTCAACACTCGCCAAATTGTCTACAGTAGGATATTTGTTAATATTGTACAGGTATAATGATTGAATGATATAGTTAAAAATTTATTGTCATCAATTAATAAGGGAAATTTACATACGTTCAGAAAAATTCAAATAATATTTTGTTTTTTCCGTACAAATGTCAATTTCATATTTATTCCTGTGCTATTTATACAATTTTATAATTCTCTAAAAACTTGATTTTTTACTGTTAGAGCATGAATATGAGAAAAATTATGTTTCGAAACGTCGGCAAAATAAAGTCCAACAAGTATTTATTGTATCTGAAGGACAGAAGGAAAAACTTATATACACGAAATAGGAATGTTGCAAGTTATTTTAAAAGTAACTGTACTGAACTGCTATAACCATTTCAACTATGTGGTAGAATTAACTATAATATTAACTGCGGAGTTTTCTGACATATATATTTATGTACTTATATCTGATTTATAATATTTATCAGGAAACTTAGTAAGGTTTATAGTTTATATAAGGGAACTATCACATAGTTGAAATGGTTGGAACGATTTAATAATGTTACTCTTAAAATAACAACTTGCAACTATTTCTATTTCGTATTAGTCGTTTTATGTTATCAACTTAGAACTCATAAATTGCACTAAGTTTCTAACATTTATCATTTGCGATTAGGAAATTTAAGAAAAAAATGCTATCTAGGGATTTCGTTTTAAGTCTCGCATTTTATAAATTAATTCCACTTAACCTACAACACAATATAAACTGCTATAAACTAACCAAAGAAAGTGTCAACAAATTTTATTTACTTAGCGTATCTCGTTGGATAATTTCTTAGTAATTCTTTAAAAGTGCCGTTTATTTGTTGGCAGATTCTATACATTAGTATACTGTATGTCTTATAATTAATTATTTGCAGTATAAAATATTAATTTAAGAAATAATCAGTCATCAGATCTATTTGGGCATACGGAGTTGAGCTTTGGGGCTCTACTAAACCATCCAATTCATCTCGTATCCAATCCTTACAATCCAAAATCCTTCGTAAAATCCTCAATGCTCCTTATTATGTCACAAACAAACTCATCCATCATGATCTTAATATCCCATATGTTACTGATTTGGCCCAAACTAGATACCTATCCTTCCATAACAAGCTCCATACGCACTTGAATCCGCTAGTCTCTCAGCTTGCTTCCCATACTATTCCTGATAACCCTCCGAGGCGTCTGAAAAGAAGATGGCCTCGAGATCATCTACTATAGAACTTTATTGGAGTGCTATCGATGGGTAGTTTCTCCACAAGTGTTTTCATGTCATATTCTACATTTTTGCACATTTACTTGATACCATTATAGTTGTAAATATCATTGAATTAAATAAAAATAAAAAAATAAAAAAAAGAAATAATCATTTAGAAGAAGTTTGATTAAATTCACTCCGTAAATTCGCCAATGACCAAACTCATATTAGATTAAATTCAAATTTTTTACCTCAAACCTGGCATCGTGCATAAGAATACGACGATTAAAAAATAAAGAAATACAAAATATTGACTTCCTTCAACAAGACATGAATCGCTTACATACAAAAAGTCAAGTCAACCACACTATGGATCTTCCAAGTTAAAAATTGATGTTTACAAAAAGTAAAAATATATTCAAGAGGCGTTTTAAACAAAGTTTTTTGAAAACAAATTAGAAAAGTTGATAGTAATGTCAGAGAAACATTAAAGAAACCAAGAACCAAATGAATAGAGCAGAGAAAATGAATAATTGGAGAAAAGGTAAAGGAAGTATGGAAGTATCGAAATTAGAATCCCCTTGTGTCCATTTGGAGTAAATAAATAATAATACATAATATATATCTTAATTAAGATGCAAAATTTGTAAAGTCTGCATACAAATTATTACAATGTATTTTAAAGAATACAATTTTTATTTATCTACTACACCTAAAGATGATTTTTTTTTGGTTTTAATTTTTTATACATTTTTGTATATCATGTTTATAAAGGAATCATTCGAATATTGCACATAATCAACTATTTATCAGGAATTTACTTATTTTCTCCTGTTCTATCACTGTTTATTTAATCAAAATCTGATAAAGAACATAAATTAACAAGTGATTGTATTAGAAAATTCATTATATTTTTAAACATTCAACTACAGTGCAAGTTAAGCCTGGAGACATCAACTATTTACATTGGTAATAGATATAAATCTATGAATTCCTTACATTAATCATGTAATGAAATTCGTCAAATCACAGTTAATAACTTTTTAAATAAATAGATATATTAAATAACCCAAATAATTCTTTAAAAAAACACTAATCTATCTTTTGATATCATGATTAAATAAAAATTAGAAAGATAATATTAATGAGCTGTGATATTGTATTAAAAATAAAATTTATTCAACTTTAGATTGTTGATATCAATATTAAGTATCTGTTATAACTCACACGAATATCCTTATCGTTTTCTGCGCTAATAGTCCAATAAAATGTCTTAATGATGTATAATTTGTTAATGATATCTTTAGCATGTGTGATATTTCAATAAAAATGCCATTATATTATTATTATATATTATATATTGTTTTTATAACCATTATTAAAAAATTAACTAAAAATATTTATATTTGGCTTAGTTTTGAGTAGATATATTTTCCTATTATCATAAATAAGTGTTGAGAGACATTAAATATTAACGTATCGAGGAACTACTTATAAATATTTTTAAAGAAATTACAAATCGTGAAGTCATTGATCCTGACTTATTTAAGTCGTTAGCATGGCATTGTTCTTAATTAAAATGAAAAAATTGATTGCATCAATTTCAAAATTAAAATAAATTACATCTTATTCTAATATTTCGTTTTTAGGGCTGTTATTTCAATACAAAGAATGCAGTGAAATAAGGTTAAGATGGTTTCATTTTTAAATATAAATTATTTTGTGATGTTTATAAAAGAAATATTAAAAAAAAAATCATAATTTTATGTAATGCATGGAAATGCACAATACCTCAAAACAATACTAAGCGGGTACTCATATTTATAAGGCTCTGGGTTAAATGTCAAAATAAGTTCTAAACTCATTTTCCATAATTATATCAGGTGTCGTTGGGCATTTTTTTTTTTTTTTTTTTTTTTTTTTTTGGAGAATTACTGTAACTTCTTACATTAATGCATACGCCTAGTTCCATAATGCAATTTTGTTATCGCTTAAAAGAAAAATTAACCTGAAGAACATTTAATCTTCATTAATCATAATGCATGGCTTTCTTTTTTATTTTTATTTATTATTTCAGATAACTGATTATTCTGGTTGCTGCTGTGATTATTGAAGGATCAAAAATGGACTAGTAATGTGATTACGTTTTGACAGACTTTGCATCGCAAGTTAGGGTAATTTTGCAGTCTTATTTAATTCTTTATGTTATTTGAGAGAGAAACACACATTTTATTGAAATTTAACCAACCCATAAAACAAATAAAAAATAAAATAAATATATGAATGTAATAAAAATATATACATGCGGTAATAAAAAAAATCATACCATAATTACACTATTAACAATTTGCCTGGGGTTCCCGTTCTTTATATCTAAATTATTATAACACAATTTTTTTCACGTTATTCAAATTATTGATTTTTACAGTATCGAAATTTTAGTTTTAATAAATACTTATATTGAGTTATATTTTCAATTAATAAAATAAAATAGCAATATTTTATAAAAGTACGTTCTAATTAATTTCAATTTACTTACTAGATAGTGATTCAATTTTAAATAGTTATATAAGATGGTATTGGAAAAACGAATTCTAAATATTCATGGCATTTTAAGGGACTATGTTTTTTCTATTAATAAAACATCGTATAGATGTAAAAAGTAATTGAGTAGTTAACAAATTCAAAGTCTCTTATGTTTAATTCACGTAAATGATAATGGTATGGATATTTCATGATTTACTTATTATTATTTAATTTATGTTTGTGATTATTTATTTATTTATTCAGCTTATTTTTAAAACACTATATTTAGGGTTCACAACAGGATAATATTAGTAAGAAGTACATGTTCTAAATACAATATACAGCCTATCATTCTAAATAAAATTACATGGAAGTTTTGGGTACTATTTAACGTAGTGCAAAGAACGTAATATGAACAATTTGGTCGTAGCTTCAATTCATAAAATAATATTTTATGACTTGAGAAAGGAGCAGTTTTTTTCTAAATACAAAAAATACAGTAAATTTCTGTCTGCACATGAAAATTCCGATAAAAAGCCATAATTGAAATATTCATTTTGCTTTACCTATTTATTGTAATACATAGACATTTAAAAATATGCATTATTTAAAACACGTTTTCAATTAATAATTACAAAATATCTAAATAACGAACAAATCTTTTAACAATATTTCATATTGTTTTGAAGACGTGAAAATTTGTTCAACGTTAAACATTTTACTTTAGATAAAAAAAGGAAATTGATTGTTTTTATTGTTACTTGTAATGTAATTTAAATTAAATATGTTACACCTCTAATAAGTAGAAGGTCGGATTTAAGATTTTCTTCCATTTTATTCCAAATATCATCAGTTTAGTTATGTTTTACGTGTGTATGAATTGTTGGGTTGAAACGTAGGTATCTTATGTGAAATATATTTAGTATCTAGGTTATCAACAAATGGAAGATGACTAAGAATAAAAGTATGATTTTTATTCAACAGAATTTCTGGTAGTAGTTTTTTTTTCAATATGCTATTTAATTTTTTCCAACGCTCAACAGGATTGAATATCTTCAAAAAAAAAAAAAAAGGATTTGATTAAAACTATTAACATGGGATAGTAAAATTGTATCTTGTATTCATTAATTAAACATTAAAAAAAAAAAGCATTATTCGAAAATTGAATTACAGAAGTAATGCATCCTAACATTGAGGTTAAATGGGATTTAACTTCGGACCTTTCGAGGATTGCAATTTTTATATTTTTATTTTTAATTTGTTTCATATATCTTCTTGCATCTTCCTCTGCCGTTTTTCTGTTTAGTTATTTGATAATCACAATATTCGAAAATAAAAAAATTAAAAATTATTATTTCTGTAATTGAAGGGTTTGCAGCAACAAAGAGTTAACTCCAGTTTTTATAATTTTTGGTAAATAAAAAAAACTGTTCGAAAATCGAGAATGTATTTAAATCCACTTCGTCCAATTATGCGTCTCTTACTACTACATGTTTTGGCCAAATCCTGTTGAGTAATTCGTCTAATTCGCAATTCTAGAGTCAATTTTATTCTGGAGTTAACTCATTTTTGCCCAAATAATAGAAATTTCTTTCTTTTTTAAGTAGGGAAGCATTGAATGAGGACAAAGAAAAGAACAGAGGAACAAAAACTAAGAATGGAGAACTACCAAAACTACTGATGATTGACTAGCAAACTATGATCATCCGTAGTTTTTGGAGTTTTGCATTCTTATTTTTCGTTACTGTTTTCATTTCTTGAAATAAAACAATTTTCTTGAAAATTGTCCTTATTCAATGCTTCCTTACTTAAAAAAAAGAAAGAAATTTTCAATTATTTGGGACAAAAAGTAGTTAACTCCAGAATAAAATTGACTCTAGAATTGCGAATTTGACGAATTTCTCAATGGGATTTGGCCAAAAAATGTAGTGGTAGTAGGCACATAATTGTACGAAGTCAAAGCTGATTTAAATACATTCTCTATTATTGAAATTTTTTTTATGTTTTTTTTATTTTACCAAAGATTACTACTTGTTGAACCAAACGAAAGAATGACCCCCCCTCCCCATAAACGGTTGTTAACTCCGTGTGGCCTAAACATGGAGTTAACTCTATGTTGGTGCAAGCCCTTCAATTGGTTTATTTAAAAATTAAATATTTTATTTCTTATATGGAATGAAAAATCCTTCCCATTTAATAAATGGGATGAACGTTCCTTCGCATTTGAAGAAGTATATGGAAGTTAAAATGATTTTAATAATGGACTATCCAAAATATGAAACCACGAATTATAAATAACATTCTAACTTTTTCATTTAATTTATTATAGATATTTAAGTGGTTTTAGCCTAAGAAAATATAATTAGTAATTTTAAAAATGATGGGGGGTGGTGTCAATGAGTCTTACACTTTTTTTTTTGTAAAATTTAATTATTATTTCTCAGTTCAAACTGAATTGTACATAGACCTACCATATTTCATTTTATTTAAATCAGCAAAATGTTTGTTTAGATAATATATGGAAAGTTGAATCTACCTAGGTTTTCTTTCCATTATAGTATGTATCCAGTTTACTGTATCAGCTTTTTTATTTAGAATTCACAGATATTCTTTTTTTCGTTACTGAAGTTTAATGGTTGTAAAGCACTTCTAGATTAAAAACACGTCTTTGCTATACTAAAGCTTTATATAGTTCGTTGCGAAGACCGAAACTAAATTAGTT
The DNA here is from genome assembly GCA_964056705.1 of Troilus luridus. Lineage (NCBI taxonomy): Eukaryota > Metazoa > Arthropoda > Insecta > Hemiptera > Pentatomidae > Troilus > Troilus luridus. Next base: position 91,122,218 of record OZ057415.1, on the reverse strand, counting down.
AATGTATGTACCTACACATAGGGTTATTCAAAGGATTCACTCTACCATCCAGCCGTTTTGACTTTTGGTCCGATTTACTTTAAAATTGGGCTTGCTCTTTAAAATCCTCATCATCGTTGCTTAATTTTGGTATGGCAAGTATCATAGATGTTATATCGGAAAATAGTAATGATCATTTTAGTAGTCGAATGTTATAGTTTCTTCATTGATGCTTAATTCGAAAATTATATTTGAGTCTCGATTGTTACAATGATAGAAAATAAGATGCATAAAAGGCTTTAAGTATGAAAGAGGAAAAGTTCCGAATTTCCGTCTAAGGGTTTATTTATAACTTGACCCTTTGCCGCTTTATTTCTCATAATTTTAGCCCGATTCTGAACCTGTTGTTTTAGGAGCGAAAAATCGCTTGATTGCAACTAGCAAAAAATCTTAAAAAGTAATTTTTTTTAAATTTGGTTAAACACCTCTTATTGCAAAGTATTATCTCTTTCTTATCAGTATGAAACCACTCTAATAGTTATTGTTTTTTTCTTATAGTTATGATATAATGATTAAATATATTTTTTAAATATTCTGATTTTCTTAAACAATTTTTATTTTTGTTAGATCTCAAATTAAACTTTATCAGACTGTTTATTATAATTGATTATTGGAAAGATTGAGTGTTCAAGTATGTTGACACTGTTTCACACGTTCTCGACTGAATGTTTCCTAGGAAAATTGATTAATATCTATTAATTAACTTATAAAAAAAGAGGGGGAGTTAGAAATAAAATAAAATCGAAGCCAGGTCATATTGACAAGCTAACAGAAACCCGATGAAAAATCACTTCGGCAAAGAGTCCATATTAGGGTCACTAGGAAATTGATCTTAGCTATCGGACATTGGCAGTAATGCTATGTCGCATTAAACAGGGCATTAATATATATCCTAATTGAATACGGCCTTCGATCATTTCTAGTTTCTATTCCTCACTTTATCATTGCCGTAACATCGCTGCTCATTTGGATTCCGTTATAAATGTAAATAATGAAAGCATTGATTGTCATGTAACAAAGTTTATTAATATACACACTCTTGTAATAATGTATCTTTTTAAAATATTTAATTTTTCTCCTATAATTTTATAGGACAACTAAAAATTACTCTTTAAAAAAATCCCCGATAACGTTATCATAAATTATATAACTAAATAAATTACAGAGCCGTTGTAAACTCAATTAAATTCATTTGTCCATAAATCGTTATTCTATTTTGATTGTGGTATAATAAATTAATTTATTTTACATACTCTTGTAATAATGTGTATTTTTTTTTATATTTCTTTATTAGTTCGTTTTTCCCTTCTTTTTTTATTATAGAGTAGTTAAAGGTTCATCTGTGAAAAAATCCTTGATTACGTTATCATGAAAAATACAATTAACAATTAATAAAGTCCATCTTTACTTATCTTTGTTCCATTGTCAGTCACTCATTATTCTGATAGTATTGAGTATTTCAAAAGAATGATTGTCATAAAAGAAAGTGTATTAATATACCTCCATACTGTTGTGATATTTTAACTTTTTAAAACATTTAATGGTGCGTTTTTTTCTTCTCTTTATATAGGGTAATTAAATGTTTATCTCAAAAAAATATCGCTGATTACGTTTTAATGAAATCAACAAGTATACAATTAATAAATCTTATCTTTACCTATTAATCTATCGATATCTATTAATCTATCGATCTTTACCTAACTTATTTCTTCTGTAACTAAATAACGGAGGTTGTTAAGACATTTCATGGGTTGTAGTGGTGGAGGTTTGTTATTATTATCTAATATTGGGAATGATAAGCTATATACATTAATATAAATGTATATACTTAATATCTATTTATAATTTTAACTTTATACATTTTTTAATATTTTTGTATTTAATCTTTATATTGATTGTAAATTGAATATTCGATTTTGGTTAACATGTTATTACAGTTATGTTGAATAGTATTTATAATATTTGACTTCATTTCACCATCCCTTTAATATTAAAGTATATGCACAGCTGTTTTGTTTTATTTTTCAAATGTATAATAAAAAATATAAGAGATATTTTTGATTAATTTCAGAGTAATATCGCATGTTTACACTGTTGTAAAAAATGCAAGACATTAACTGTACTCATTAAACGGGAATTATCCTTAATTGTCTACACTTATTAATGTGCTGTCAAGTTAATGTATCTTTTTTAATTACGGTGATAATATAATTAAAGGCAATGAAAAACAATATTTTTTAAATTTAGTTTCTACCTCATTAATGTCAACAACGGTGCAAATTAATTATATTCATCGTTTATATTGATTTCCTCGACAAAATATTACAACATTGAATTCTATAAATGCCGATATTAGCTATAATAAACATTGATGAGTATGAGAGGATATCAAAATAAATTTTACAAAAAAAACAAACTTTAAATACATATCTATTATGAAATGTGAATATGAAATAATATTAAAAATTATAAATCTTATTTATTGTTATAAAATTAAACGATGTATTAGTTCTAATTATCCACTTATTTATAATGAGTTTTAATTTATCATTATTAATAAATTTTCCTATTTATTTACATGAGAAAAAGTTAGATATAAAAAAAAAAAAAAAAATTCAACTGTCTATTCTGACTATGTCAGGCATTGAATATTTTTTTAAATTGTACCATTAAAAAAAATATGGAAACGAAATTGTACCTGAATAAAAGGTTGCTCAATTTTATTATCTTATCAAAGATAGGTGGGTGAATCAGTAAAATTTTAATGTAAAAAATGTTAAGGCTTTGAGAAAATCTTATCTCATAATATCAAATCTCAAAAGAAGATAAGAAATATTCACTGACGTTCTGCAATATTTCTGATGGACTATGATTACCATGAAAACTGAATAGACAGTTTTTTTTATCTAACTTTTTCTCATATAAACAAATAGCTAAATTTTGTAATAATGATAAATAAAAACTCATTACAAATAAGTGGTTAATTAGAACTAATAAATCGTTTTAATTTATAACAATAAATAAGATTTATAATTTTTAATATTATTTCATATTCACATTTCATAATAGATATGTATTTAAAGTTTGTTTTTTTTGGAAAATTTATTTTGATATCCTCTCATACTCATCAATGTTTATTATAGCTAATATTGGCATGTATAGAATTGTTGTAATATTTTGTCGAGGAAATCAATATAAACGATGAATATAATTAATTTGTACCGTTGTTGACATTAATAAAGTAAACACTAAATTTAGAAAATATTGTTTTTCATTGCCTTTAATTATATTATCACCGTAATTAAAAGAGATACATTAACTTGATAGCACATTAATAAGTGTAGACGATTAAAGATAATTGTCCCGTTTAATGAGTACAGTTAGTGTCTTGCATTCATTACAACAGTGTAAGCATGCGATATTACTCTGAAATTAATCAAAAATATCTCTTATTTTTTTTATCATATTCGCATTTCACAATAGAATTGTATTTGCCTATTCAGTTTTCCTTCTCATTTATTCATCAAGCTTAATTTATTCACCTACTTATTATAAGAAGTGTAGACATAAAATTAATATAATATCTATGAGTATGAATGTATATAAATAAATAAACACAACTCAGTAAATGCAAAACAATTATATTAATAAATAAAACATTTAGAAAATCATAATTGGGGATAAATCAACAATTAATGCTATTCTTACATACTAATTTACTACAAGTATCATTTTATAACCTGATGGTTATAATATCATACCAATACAGAGGAACATTCACATAATATATAATTCATCAACTTGTTACGCTGCACTAGTACTGCTTTTATTTATTATTTATTTTTTTAAGCACAGATTTTTTATATTAATTTAAGCTTTATTATTTTATATAAATGGAAACCTGAATATTTTACATCCCTGAGTATAAATAAACACCATAAACCATAATGTTAATTATTTATGTTGTTATGTAAGCATGCCTATAGTTTCCGAAATATGACATTTTCTATATCTACTAACTTCTTCATTTGTATCATAGTGGTTATGTCCATACAGTAATTAATCACGGTTGTAAAATTAATTAATATAAACATACTATCAAACAGAAATATTTACCGATTGTATAATTAATTGACCAATTAGATAAATTGAAATACAATAATTCAGTCATGCATCTCTATGGCGTATCCTCCTTATCACTGGTATAGTTATATCTATCTACTATACTCACATGTTTTTATTCATTATTTTATAAGATTATACTAAATTAAATTTGAAAGATTTTACAATAACAATTAACATTGTTTTGTTTACTTAAAATAATTAAATTGGGTTTACTTATTTTTGTTAACTTTTTCATTAAAAATTAATCACTCCTTATCAGGAGGCGTTGATTCATTGATGAATGTAGTATGGCACTGTAATTTTAATTGTATTGTTTATTTGGATTTAGTTTTTATTTATGTAATCACTGATCGGAAGTTGAGTGGGTCACTGTTAGCGCGCTCAGTTGCCCTGCCGAAGATCCTGGGCTCAAATCCGGGTCCTGGTAGATTTAATTTAATTTATGGGATGGGTCCTATGGTATCCGGGACTCTCCTGAGGCTCACCCATCCTCTATACAGTGGGTACCCTAAATACGTGGGGAAAAATCTGGCGATTGAACGTGATTCAAGATAAATCACCTCCCTACATACCCGTTGTCGAAGTAACTATGTATACAACCATGTACTGTACCCCATACTCGTCATGGGTAGTGGTACAGGTATTTTATTTATTTATATTATCACTGATAAATTTGTTTCGTATTATCTCGAGTCTAAGATAGCGACCGTTTTCGAAATATTTCTTCATAACATTCTATCGAATTATATAACTGTTTGAGCACTTGGGAGGAACGTTAGCATACTTAAAATAGCACTATATAAAACAAACACTGACTCACCGGTTAATAGAAGCTGTTTTGTTGTTGATGTTGATTGCTATACAGCTGGATATGTTGACAGACCGCTCCGCTACAACCCTACCACCTACCGAAAACAGACTGAGAGCAAGCCGCCAGCCTAGCAGCACAACTCCCACTCCTTCCACTCTTGGCCTCTACTGATTGGTCGGTCCCGGGATCAGACCACGCCCACCATAATAACCAGGCCTCAGGATCCAGTCCGGGAGATTTATGGACCACCAGTGAAAGAAATCCTCGGCCACGCCCAGAAATGGAACTGGGCAATTACTCATAGCGTATACCTTCATCCACGAGCCATTACATAAATCCTTTATCTAATATCTTATAGCTGCTGAATAATAACAATTGGCCCTCGCTTCATGTCGGTCTACGGCATTCCCATTTCTATAACAGCCAGGTTTTTACTTATTATTTTTTTCCGCACGCGCATGAGTAATGTGCGCATCTTTATTATCAGTTATACAAACATCGGTTACACGATTGTACATATCAGTGTTAAATGTGGTAGTGAAATTAATTATGCCTTAGCATAGACATCGGCAATTGCTAGTTATCTTTTCCGTTCTCGTGTGTGACATCTTCATGCTTTGGAAAACGGATGCAGCTTGTAATCCTGAGGATTCTCTGTTTGTTTGTAGTAAAACAGCCTTATTGGAAATGATGAATGATAATTTGTGATTATGTTTTACTCAACATGCATTAAATGAGTTTTTAATAGCTGAAGATCTTCAAATATATCTATGCACTTATGTAAAATTATTGTCGGAAATGTACTTTGAATTTAAATCGGTGTTTAATTTTTAGAAACTAAGATTATTTTATCTTTTAACCTTTGTTTTAATTTTAATTAAATATATAATCAAATTAAACTTTATTTTAAGTTTCTTTCAGAACAGCAATCAAATAAACTAACTAATAAAAATACCGGTTTTGTTTATATATATATATAAATTGTGGTATTTTAGTTCTAAATTTTATTAACGTTATCATCCTAATAATTCCTTGTACTATGCTGATATGGAATAACATTTTAATGATATATTTTTGAGTACTACCACTGGGTAGTCTCTCTACTTGTCTTCTCATGTCAATGTATTCACTCATTATATTTACTAGATGTATTTTGTATACAGTTGTAAATTTCAATAAATAAATAAAAAAAAAAAAAAAAATGATATATTTAAAAATAATATTGTTATTTTTTATTTTGATTTATTCTTCTAGGCAGACCATAAGGAGTAGACAGGAATAGCCTACTATATATTTTTTGAAAATTGTGATTATGTTCAATTTAAATTATCCATACACGTATTCAATTAAGTTATTAATTTAATGCTTAACAAATATAAAATAAATAAAAAATCGTTGTAATAAATACATTATTTCACTTATACACCATTTTGTTTTCAAACCAGCCTTCTGGGGTACGTTAAATTAATTATTTTTACATGGACGTCCCTGCACTTCGTCCAATATTCCTCCATTCTCTCCGATGTTGCCTTTCTCTCCTCTTCGAGATCATTATGTTTCTTCAAACATTAAATTTCGCTTGAAATGTAGTATTCTCGTCCTTTAGCTACTATACTAATTGAGTATATGGTGTTTTTAATTTTTAAAACTGAAAAATTTAATTCATTTAAATCCATTTGAACTGTTTGTGCTATTTATAGAAAAAAATATATTACTGTAGTTTACTCTAGTATTGTTCTCATTTAAAAAACTGAAATTATTTTAATTTTTAATATAAATATAATTTCAAATATTTAAAAATGAAATTTTTTTCAAAAATATGAATTTTAAAGATTTATAAAAAATTACATTCCTACAATAATTTAGCGGTGAGTAGAGAATATCATTGGAACCCTCAGAATTATGTAAGGCATTATGATTGGAGATCCCTAAACCTTCTGCATTCTGGGCATGGCTATTATATGAGCTGGTCAGAAATAAATGAAATAATCTCAAAATAAATAGAATATTCATTCTTCCGTATATTTACGGAATTTTTTACATAATTATGAATTAGATGTCCCAATTTAATTCATCAAAATTAAATTTCTCCAACTGAAATTTATTCAAATCTGCTAAACCTAAAGTGGATATATTAATCTGAGATAGAAAAAACCTCAATTAAATATTAAAGAAGTCCCTTTTTTCAATTCAAAGTTCTATAAGAATCATAATATCCTTTTAGCCAGAATCATGTAAACTTTAATAAAATAAAGTTTTTTCGTCTTTATAATTTTTTTAATCAAATTGTAATGTTATAATATAACAACTTTTTGAATAAAATATAAGCGTATTTATAGTTAGGAAATCACAATTATTTTTTTATTTAATTGAAGAGAAAATTTCAATTTAATTTATACTATATGTATAAATTATAAATATTTTAAGTATATATATTTTCCCCGCGACTTTGTCCGCGTAGATTTTGAATAAAAACTTGAGTTGAGTTTAAACGGAGAGTGAATTTTGAACTCCATATTATTTACAATGACTTAAGGCAATAGCGAATTCAGTCAGTCTACCAATTCTTATAGAAAAAACTATTTTGATCTTTTTGATTCTTAATCTTCGTCTGATTCAAAATCAAAATTGATTTTGAAAACTTTGTTGATCGTTGTTAATAAAATGTCCTATTAAATATTAATTGGCATAAATACAGAACTTTCGATTGAGATCCAATATGTAATATCCAAAACTACACTACATTCATGGGATAAAAACAGTTTCTTCTCGACCACATCCCGTAATTACTGTAGCTCCTATATTTTGTTGCAAAGCTTTTATCCGCAGTTGGTGGTTTTAAATTAAAGGTGCCCCTACATTATGTAAAAGATTATGTGCTGGCAGACCAAATGGATTTAAAGTATTCTAACATTCGTCGGATAGTGCGGGGCTTTGTCAATTTCGACTACTGAATCTATTTTCGACTACTAATGGAGGAATTTCCAAAAATCATTTCTTAGTGGCCTTATTAAATGTACCTACTGTCCTTATAAAAAGTACATTTTTATAAACAACGTGGTTTGTTTTCCCATATTTTGCCAAAACGTAGAGATTTTGCCAAAATGTATTTTATGTAGTAAAATGTAAGTAAATTAAAGAATGGTCAATTTAACAGACATTATTTAACATATAGGAGTTATTTAAGTATATTAAAACTACATCATTTATAATTTTCAATAGTAAAAATTCGTTCGGTACCTTCTCTTATAGTAGAATACTTTATTTTATCCTTACATATTGTTTAACTTTAGTTTCAAAAGTTAAATTATAAATTGCAGTGATGTGCGCAGTTTCGGAGCAGGCAGCTAACTAAACTGCCAAAGAGGCTACGAAGTGCAGGTTGAATGTTCACGGAGTAGAGGGTAATAGAATAATTATTAATTTTAGATATTCTTTTATTGCATTTTTTAACGTTATTAAAACGTATTTTATGAAGTAAAATCCAAGTTAATTAAAGAATGCTTATGAAAACTACGTATTACGAAAATACACACGCAAATCAACTACAAAATTAACGAAAACAATGGTATTTTAACAAAAATCTAGTTACTTTATTTAAATTAAATTAAGGAAACGAAAAATTGTACAGAGATTGTTCGTTCTTACAAAGAAGTACGTTTATTATGTAGTTACCGTTATTAGGTATCTACATAATAACCAAATGTACAAACAAATATTAATGACGTAAAAACAACCAACTAAATTCAAAATATTTAATAACCTAACCCCAAAACTGGTTTTTATTTCACGAAGAACATTAATTAAGTAAAATAATTAAGTAAAAAAAATAAATCGTATTAACATATCGAATATTTGTAATCAATGTGCAGTAAATAAAAATGAATTTGCAGAAATTTGAATTCGCTCATAAGTCTGCCCTTAAATGTCTGCTCGTTCGGGTACTTATAGCACACTTAGCCATACTTCCTCACCTACGCACATACACGTTTTATATTTCCGTTCAAGCTTTCATCACCTGTTTTTATTCTAACAAAAGCCTAAAAAATAAGTTTCAACCTTCTAGCTTCAAAAATTACATACAAACCTTCATCCCCTCTTTCTACCCCTTACAAACATTTTTTCGCTTTAAAAAGGAGCATATGTTCTTTTCAAAGAATTACATTCGCTTTTATAATATTAGTATAGTTAATATGATATGGTTCCTCGTATTTTCCTTTTTTACGGGTAGATTTTCAAAAAATAAAAAAACACGTGTTTCTTTATTTTTAATATAGAAGCTAAATATAAAATTTCATGGTGCTCGCTTTTAAAATTACGTTTTTGTTGTCTTATTACAAACGTTTTTCACCCTTTTCACCCTCTCAGGGGACGAGTTTTCAAAAATCCTTTCTTAGTATGCGTCGGCCTTATAAATTGTTCCTACTGTCCGAATTTCAAGTCTGTAGCTTATCCCGTTTTGGCTCTGCGATTGTCTTTTATATATATACTTGTACAGCAAACTTGTACAGCAACAAAATTTTAAAATTCAGGGTTAACTTTATAACTTTGAAGGTGATCCACTTACTGAGCAGATTTCCCTTTTCCATAAAAAATACTTTTCTTGAATAAAAAAGTAATTTTCCAAAACCATATCATAATATTTATTGTTGGAGCTTGCCAGATTAATCAGTATATATATATACAACATTAGAAACGTCTTAATGATCCTATAATAATACTTGACAAGTCTTCAATGCCTTACATTGTTCTGAAGACCTTATTACAAACATGGAGTTATCTTGTACAATGAAGCCCAGGGACTCTTATGTGTTATTTGAGATAATGGCCGCTATATCTTACTTCCTGTGTGGGTTCACCTTCGCGTACTCATCTATTGTTTGGCTAAGGCTTCTTTGTAAACAGAAATGACGATCGAACCATTACTCAACATAAGATAATAACTTATATAATGTAATAGTTGTATATTTGGTCGACAGATAATTATAAATTAATTTACTGAATGTCAGGAACTAAAAACCTTACAACTATAAACAGTCTAGATAAATAGATAGCGAAAAACATTTATATTAAATGTTCGACATGAAAATTTTGGTTTACTCTAGGCATGTTATGGCGAATTACTAAATTTATCAATTTATTTCTCAATTGACCAGAAGGGGCTTTTTAAAATTAATTTAGTTCATAAAATAGATAATTACGCCATTAATATATAATTAAGCTCATATTGTTAAGGTGCTATGTTTTTTTTATAATTATATTTTTGGGATGGTCCACTTTTCTTGGGTTTTCACTTTTTGTTTAGTTTTTTACTATTTTTTGTCTACTCTTTACGTTTATGTTATCGCACAAATAGCTTGATTTCTAATTCAGTTAGTTTTTGAACAACTATTTAAGTTGTCCATTGAATTTCCCGAATTTCTCTTCAAACATTTTCAGTTGTCATTAATACATTTCAGGGTCAAATATCATACAGAACATGTTTTAAATTGAAAATTTGTTTATAACAACCCTTAAAATATACGCAATTTATATTTCTAGTGAGTAAATACGTAGTCCCAAGATGGCATATGAGTTATTATGGCAACCATAGTCCCACAAAATGTAGCATCTGTAAACACGTCGTACCTCAATCCTTTTTTTGATATTATCATCATTTTTTGATATGATCATTTTAAAGATTTTTTCAAAGCCTTAATATTTTTACAATAAAATTCAACCTCAGCCTCTCGTCTACCAATTCTCCATCAGCATATCGTGCAACTTTTTAGTCTCACCCAATTTAATTTCCATGCTTATTTTTTTAAAGATATTTATAAAAATATTCAATGCATGACATATTTCAAAACCAGTATAGACCTCAATGACATATTAAGACAAGTAACTTAATACTTCTTGTATAATTGCTTTTAATTATTTTATAGATATGAATAATAAAGTAGACATAATGCATAAATGGTGTAATAATATTATAAAAATGTATATAAAATCTATAAGTGCTTTCAATGAGAAGATGGAGATAATAATTTACACCGCTAAATTAAATTTAATATTTCTAATAAATTAAATTAAGTTCACCTATTTATCATATAATATTTTAAGTAAGACTCGTTAAAATATACATTATTTTTCCACGAATATTTTTTGAATATTCTACCTGGACTGTTAAGATTGTTATTAGATCTTCAGAACTTTTGAGTAATACACTGAATCTAAAGTCTGAATATTTTATTCAGCATGCATCTCTTTTGAATAATTTAGGAGAACTCTATTTCTTAGCCTGACTGGGGTAGAATAAAAACAAGATGGAATGTTCGACAAGATCTAAGAACTCTGCATTGGCTTGTCGTTGCACGTTATCAGTTGCTCAAAGAAATTGTGAGCTATATTATATAACAGATAAGATTCAGGTTTTAATTTTTAAATGTTTTATGAAAGTTTGTAAAATATGAAAATTGTTTTTTTAAAGATTAGTAGCATTTTAATCCCTTAGTTTGAAACTTGTTGGTAACTCTGTGTGGGATTTTTTTTTTTAATGCAATCGTTTGGAAACAAATATGTGTAATTGTTTTGTCTTGAAGGTTTTTTTTAAAAAATAAATTAGGTTTTTCTTTTATAAAAAATGCAATTATAAATATATGCGTGTATTAGGCATAAATTAATATAAACAAGTTTTCAATCAAGAATATTGTTTTCATAACAATCGAAAATTAAATAACTTAATTACATATTAAGTGTATTTTCGTTTTTTCTGTTTATTAATTATTGATTACAATTGTTTTAAATAATTAAATCACGAAAATAATAATCTCTTTATAATACTATTTGAATCTGTTTGTTTATTATCGAAATTAAGAACGAATAAGTTAAAAATGCCGAAGACACACCATACTATATTATAGACTTTAGGGTGTTAGTGAGGCGGCTGTCTCGTTGGTGTTTCGATTTTTGAGGGAACATCGGCTACTGTCCGCAATATAGTAGCATGGTCGCGAGTTGTGTTTGATTTGGTCGTTCAGTTTGATCGAGGAACCCCAGGCGTTGATACCTAAGGGTTTTATAATAGAATAGAATAGAAATCAAACTTTATTCTGGGACCAATTCCCTTTAGAATGACAATAAAGAACAAATAAAATTAAACATAATATTCATCTGGCCAGAAGGCAACATAATGATACAAATCAGGAAGTAATCAAGAGTGACAAAACATAATAAAAATATATAAATAGGAAAAACTATTATACATAAATAGGAAAATAAAAAAAATACATAAAAAAAGTATGAGACTTAACAGGATTTTAACTAATTGTCGAAAATAAAATATAGGTTAAATATTAACAAAATAATATTAACTAAATAAAAAGTCAAGACTTTACAGGATTTTAATTAATTGTCGAAACTAATAAACAAGATTAGTATAATAGTTAATAACGGAATTGCTAAATAAAATAAATGAATGACATAGCATGCGATAAAGTATTTGCAAAGTCTGTATCTTCTTTGTTGTTGGAAAAATAAACAAAACACGTAGGTAACGAGGTCGAGTATTTGATGCTAATTTATTTAAGCGGAAGATTGACCTGCCTGAAGAGCGTCTTTTTGGGATGCCAAGAGATGATGGAAAAGCAGGGATTTGAATGAAGCCAGTGAAGAAGAAGGGCGAATGGTAGGAGGAATTGAGTTCCACACAGTGGTGGAGCGGGCGAGGAAGGAACCCTCGAATGCCTTAGTTCTGTGGGATGGAATGTAGAGATCGGAAAGGCAGGATCTTGTTTTGTGGTGCTGGACAGAGGATTTGAGTGGTAGGAGACTAGAGATATATGATGGGTGTTGCGAGTTAATGGATTGCTAAAGAAAAACACTAAGGAAATATTGTCTACGAATGTGAGGGAAGAGCCGCTTAAACTCATCATAATGATTAGACACCCGGGAGCGCCTCGGAGTACCAAGGACGAATCTTAAAGCGCAGTTCATTAAAGCGATCCTCCCGCATTTTCGAAAGCCCACCGTATACCACACAACAGTTGTAAAAGTGAGGGAATATGAGGCTTGATACGAGAAGCTTCCGGGTGGATTGTGTAAGGAAATGCTGGGATCGATAGAATAATTTTAGGGAACTAATTGATCGTTGGGATATTTGGGTGACATGGGGTTTCCAGGAAAGGTTTTGGTCCATGGTAGTGCCTAGGTTTTTAACGGAGGACTTGAAACTGATGGAGTGGCGGTTTAGGTTTAATGCTGGGAGGGTGGGGATAGTTGTAAGGAGGGAGTTGGAACCTAGCACAATGGCCTGAGTTTTGATTCCGTTCAATTCCAGTTTGTTCAGCTTTGCCCAGGCACTGATCCTATCTAGGTCTTGCTGAAGACTGGCGAACGCAAATGGTAGCTCAGAAGTAGGAAAGGATAAATAGATTTGGAAGTCGTCTGCATATAGATGGTAGGAACAGTGGTGAACGGATTTAGGAAGATCGTTGATTGTACAGTTGAAAAGGAGAGGAGAGATGTTGGAGCCCTGTGCCACACCTGAGGATAGAGTGAGGAAAGAGGAAAGGGGTTGGTTGGGCATAGAAACCGCTTGGGACCTGTCCATTGTGGTTAAATCCATTTGAACTGTTTGTGCTATTTATAGAAAAAAATATATTACTGTAGTTTACTCTAGTATTGTTCTCATTTAAAAAACTGAAATTATTTTAATTTTTAATATAAATATAATTTCAAATATTTAAAAATGAAATTTTTTTCAAAAATATGAATTTTAAAGATTTATAAAAAATTACATTCCTACAATAATTTAGCGGTGAGTAGAGAATATCATTGGAACCCTCAGAATTATGTAAGGCATTATGATTGGAGATCCCTAAACCTTCTGCATTCTGGGCATGGCTATTATATGAGCTGGTCAGAAATAAATGAAATAATCTCAAAATAAATAGAATATTCATTCTTCCGTATATTTACGGAATTTTTTACATAATTATGAATTAGATGTCCCAATTTAATTCATCAAAATTAAATTTCTCCAACTGAAATTTATTCAAATCTGCTAAACCTAAAGTGGATATATTAATCTGAGATAGAAAAAACCTCAATTAAATATTAAAGAAGTCCCTTTTTTCAATTCAAAGTTCTATAAGAATCATAATATCCTTTTAGCCAGAATCATGTAAACTTTAATAAAATAAAGTTTTTTCGTCTTTATAATTTTTTTAATCAAATTGTAATGTTATAATATAACAACTTTTTGAATAAAATATAAGCGTATTTATAGTTAGGAAATCACAATTATTTTTTTATTTAATTGAAGAGAAAATTTCAATTTAATTTATACTATATGTATAAATTATAAATATTTTAAGTATATATATTTTCCCCGCGACTTTGTCCGCGTAGATTTTGAATAAAAACTTGAGTTGAGTTTAAACGGAGAGTGAATTTTGAACTCCATATTATTTACAATGACTTAAGGCAATAGCGAATTCAGTCAGTCTACCAATTCTTATAGAAAAAACTATTTTGATCTTTTTGATTCTTAATCTTCGTCTGATTCAAAATCAAAATTGATTTTGAAAACTTTGTTGATCGTTGTTAATAAAATGTCCTATTAAATATTAATTGGCATAAATACAGAACTTTCGATTGAGATCCAATATGTAATATCCAAAACTACACTACATTCATGGGATAAAAACAGTTTCTTCTCGACCACATCCCGTAATTACTGTAGCTCCTATATTTTGTTGCAAAGCTTTTATCCGCAGTTGGTGGTTTTAAATTAAAGGTGCCCCTACATTATGTAAAAGATTATGTGCTGGCAGACCAAATGGATTTAAAGTATTCTAACACTCGTCGGATAGTGCGGGGCTTTGTCAATTTCGACTACTGAATCTATTTTCGACTACTAATGGAGGAATTTCCAAAAATCATTTCTTAGTGGCCTTATTAAATGTACCTACTGTCCTTATAAAAAGTACATTTTTATAAACAACGTGGTTTGTTTTCCCATATTTTGCCAAAACGTAGAGATTTTGCCAAAATGTATTTTATGTAGTAAAATGTAAGTAAATTAAAGAATGGTCAATTTAACAGACATTATTTAACATATAGGAGTTATTTAAGTATATTAAAACTACATCATTTATAATTTTCAATAGTAAAAATTCGTTCGGTACCTTCTCTTATAGTAGAATACTTTATTTTATCCTTACATATTGTTTAACTTTAGTTTCAAAAGTTAAATTATAAATTGCAGTGATGTGCGCAGTTTCGGAGCAGGCAGCTAACTAAACTGCCAAAGAGGCTACGAAGTGCAGGTTGAATGTTCACGGAGTAGAGGGTAATAGAATAATTATTAATTTTAGATATTCTTTTATTGCATTTTTTAACGTTATTAAAACGTATTTTATGAAGTAAAATCCAAGTTAATTAAAGAATGCTTATGAAAACTACGTATTACGAAAATACACACGCAAATCAACTACAAAATTAACGAAAACAATGGTATTTTAACAAAAATCTAGTTACTTTATTTAAATTAAATTAAGGAAACGAAAAATTGTACAGAGATTGTTCGTTCTTACAAAGAAGTACGTTTATTATGTAGTTACCGTTATTAGGTATCTACATAATAACCAAATGTACAAACAAATATTAATGACGTAAAAACAACCAACTAAATTCAAAATATTTAATAACCTAACCCCAAAACTGGTTTTTATTTCACGAAGAACATTAATTAAGTAAAATAATTAAGTAAAAAAAATAAATCGTATTAACATATCGAATATTTGTAATCAATGTGCAGTAAATAAAAATGAATTTGCAGAAATTTGAATTCGCTCATAAGTCTGCCCTTAAATGTCTGCTCGTTCGGGTACTTATAGCACACTTAGCCATACTTCCTCACCTACGCACATACACGTTTTATATTTCCGTTCAAGCTTTCATCACCTGTTTTTATTCTAACAAAAGCCTAAAAAATAAGTTTCAACCTTCTAGCTTCAAAAATTACATACAAACCTTCATCCCCTCTTTCTACCCCTTACAAACATTTTTTCGCTTTAAAAAGGAGCATATGTTCTTTTCAAAGAATTACATTCGCTTTTATAATATTAGTATAGTTAATATGATATGGTTTCTCGTATTTTCCTTTTTTACGGGTAGATTTTCAAAAAATAAAAAAACACGTGTTTCTTTATTTTTAATATAGAAGCTAAATATAAAATTTCATGGTGCTCGCTTTTAAAATTACGTTTTTGTTGTCTTATTACAAACGTTTTTCACCCTTTTCACCCTCTCAGGGGACGAGTTTTCAAAAATCCTTTCTTAGTATGCGTCGGCCTTATAAATTGTTCCTACTGTCCGAATTTCAAGTCTGTAGCTTATCCCGTTTTGGCTCTGCGATTGTCTTTTATATATATACTTGTACAGCAAACTTGTACAGCAACAAAATTTTAAAATTCAGGGTTAACTTTATAACTTTGAAGGTGATCGATCCACTTACTGAGCAGATTTCCCTTTTCCATAAAAAATACTTTTCTTGAATAAAAAAGTAATTTTCCAAAACCATATCATAATATTTATTGTTGGAGCTTGCCAGATTAATCAGTATATATATATACAACATTAGAAACGTCTTAATGATCCTATAATAATACTTGACAAGTCTTCAATGCCTTACATTGTTCTGAAGACCTTATTACAAACATGGAGTTATCTTGTACAATGAAGCCCAGGGACTCTTATGTGTTATTTGAGATAATGGCCGCTATATCTTACTTCCTGTGTGGGTTCACCTTCGCGTACTCATCTATTGTTTGGCTAAGGCTTCTTTGTAAACAGAAATGACGATCGAACCATTACTCAACATAAGATAATAACTTATATAATGTAATAGTTGTATATTTGGTCGACAGATAATTATAAATTAATTTACTGAATGTCAGGAACTAAAAACCTTACAACTATAAACAGTCTAGATAAATAGATAGCGAAAAACATTTATATTAAATGTTCGACATGAAAATTTTGGTTTACTCTAGGCATGTTATGGCGAATTACTAAATTTATCAATTTATTTCTCAATTGACCAGAAGGGGCTTTTTAAAATTAATTTAGTTCATAAAATAGATAATTACGCCATTAATATATAATTAAGCTCATATTGTTAAGGTGCTATGTTTTTTTTATAATTATATTTTTGGGATGGTCCACTTTTCTTGGGTTTTCACTTTTTGTTTAGTTTTTTACTATTTTTTGTCTACTCTTTACGTTTATGTTATCGCACAAATAGCTTGATTTCTAATTCAGTTAGTTTTTGAACAACTATTTAAGTTGTCCATTGAATTTCCCGAATTTCTCTTCAAACATTTTCAGTTGTCATTAATACATTTCAGGGTCAAATATCATACAGAACATGTTTTAAATTGAAAATTTGTTTATAACAACCCTTAAAATATACGCAATTTATATTTCTAGTGAGTAAATACGTAGTCCCAAGATGGCATATGAGTTATTATGGCAACCATAGTCCCACAAAATGTAGCATCTGTAAACACGTCGTACCTCAATCCTTTTTTTGATATTATCATCATTTTTTGATATGATCATTTTAAAGATTTTTTCAAAGCCTTAATATTTTTACAATAAAATTCAACCTCAGCCTCTCGTCTACCAATTCTCCATCAGCATATCGTGCAACTTTTTAGTCTCACCCAATTTAATTTCCATGCTTATTTTTTTAAAGATATTTATAAAAATATTCAATGCATGACATATTTCAAAACCAGTATAGACCTCAATGACATATTAAGACAAGTAACTTAATACTTCTTGTATAATTGCTTTTAATTATTTTATAGATATGAATAATAAAGTAGACATAATGCATAAATGGTGTAATAATATTATAAAAATGTATATAAAATCTATAAGTGCTTTCAATGAGAAGATGGAGATAATAATTTACACCGCTAAATTAAATTTAATATTTCTAATAAATTAAATTAAGTTCACCTATTTATCATATAATATTTTAAGTAAGACTCGTTAAAATATACATTATTTTTCCACGAATATTTTTTGAATATTCTACCTGGACTGTTAAGATTGTTATTAGATCTTCAGAACTTTTGAGTAATACACTGAATCTAAAGTCTGAATATTTTATTCAGCATGCATCTCTTTTGAATAATTTAGGAGAACTCTATTTCTTAGCCTGACTGGGGTAGAATAAAAACAAGATGGAATGTTCGACAAGATCTAAGAACTCTGCATTGGCTTGTCGTTGCACGTTATCAGTTGCTCAAAGAAATTGTGAGCTATATTATATAACAGATAAGATTCAGGTTTTAATTTTTAAATGTTTTATGAAAGTTTGTAAAATATGAAAATTGTTTTTTTAAAGATTAGTAGCATTTTAATCCCTTAGTTTGAAACTTGTTGGTAACTCTGTGTGGGATTTTTTTTTTTAATGCAATCGTTTGGAAACAAATATGTGTAATTGTTTTGTCTTGAAGGTTTTTTTTAAAAAATAAATTAGGTTTTTCTTTTATAAAAAATGCAATTATAAATATATGCGTGTATTAGGCATAAATTAATATAAACAAGTTTTCAATCAAGAATATTGTTTTCATAACAATCGAAAATTAAATAACTTAATTACATATTAAGTGTATTTTCGTTTTTTCTGTTTATTAATTATTGATTACAATTGTTTTAAATAATTAAATCACGAAAATAATAATCTCTTTATAATACTATTTGAATCTGTTTGTTTATTATCGAAATTAAGAACGAATAAGTTAAAAATGCCGAAGACACACCATACTATATTATAGACTTTAGGGTGTTAGTGAGGCGGCTGTCTCGTTGGTGTTTCGATTTTTGAGGGAACATCGGCTACTGTCCGCAATATAGTAGCATGGTCGCGAGTTGTGTTTGATTTGGTCGTTCAGTTTGATCGAGGAACCCCAGGCGTTGATACCTAAGGGTTTTATAATAGAATAGAATAGAAATCAAACTTTATTCTGGGACCAATTCCCTTTAGAATGACAATAAAGAACAAATAAAATTAAACATAATATTCATCTGGCCAGAAGGCAACATAATGATACAAATCAGGAAGTAATCAAGAGTGACAAAACATAATAAAAATATATAAATAGGAAAAACTATTATACATAAATAGGAAAATAAAAAAAATACATAAAAAAAGTATGAGACTTAACAGGATTTTAACTAATTGTCGAAAATAAAATATAGGTTAAATATTAACAAAATAATATTAACTAAATAAAAAGTCAAGACTTTACAGGATTTTAATTAATTGTCGAAACTAATAAACAAGATTAGTATAATAGTTAATAACGGAATTGCTAAATAAAATAAATGAATGACATAGCATGCGATAAAGTATTTGCAAAGTCTGTATCTTCTTTGTTGTTGGAAAAATAAACAAAACACGTAGGTAACGAGGTCGAGTATTTGATGCTAATTTATTTAAGCGGAAGATTGACCTGCCTGAAGAGCGTCTTTTTGGGATGCCAAGAGATGATGGAAAAGCAGGGATTTGAATGAAGCCAGTGAAGAAGAAGGGCGAATGGTAGGAGGAATTGAGTTCCACACAGTGGTGGAGCGGGCGAGGAAGGAACCCTCGAATGCCTTAGTTCTGTGGGATGGAATGTAGAGATCGGAAAGGCAGGATCTTGTTTTGTGGTGCTGGACAGAGGATTTGAGTGGTAGGAGACTAGAGATATATGATGGGTGTTGCGAGTTAATGGATTGCTAAAGAAAAACACTAAGGAAATATTGTCTACGAATGTGAGGGAAGAGCCGCTTAAACTCATCATAATGATTAGACACCCGGGAGCGCCTCGGAGTACCAAGGACGAATCTTAAAGCGCAGTTCATTAAAGCGATCCTCCCGCATTTTCGAAAGCCCACCGTATACCACACAACAGTTGTAAAAGTGAGGGAATATGAGGCTTGATACGAGAAGCTTCCGGGTGGATTGTGTAAGGAAATGCTGGGATCGATAGAATAATTTTAGGGAACTAATTGATCGTTGGGATATTTGGGTGACATGGGGTTTCCAGGAAAGGTTTTGGTCCATGGTAGTGCCTAGGTTTTTAACGGAGGACTTGAAACTGATGGAGTGGCGGTTTAGGTTTAATGCTGGGAGGGTGGGGATAGTTGTAAGGAGGGAGTTGGAACCTAGCACAATGGCCTGAGTTTTGATTCCGTTCAATTCCAGTTTGTTCAGCTTTGCCCAGGCACTGATCCTATCTAGGTCTTGCTGAAGACTGGCGAACGCAAATGGTAGCTCAGAAGTAGGAAAGGATAAATAGATTTGGAAGTCGTCTGCATATAGATGGTAGGAACAGTGGTGAACGGATTTAGGAAGATCGTTGATTGTACAGTTGAAAAGGAGAGGAGAGATGTTGGAGCCCTGTGCCACACCTGAGGATAAAGTGAGGAAAGAGGAAAGGGGTTGGTTGGGCATAGAAACCGCTTGGGACCTGTCCATTGTGGTTTTACGCCTTTAACCACAAACAAACTTATACCACTTTCAGATAGAACAGCTCAATTAGGAATTAAAATTATTAAATTTCATGTTTCATAAGTCGCAGTCTCTTTCACTAAAACCTCCTCTGCAAAAATGGGTGTTTTTAATTTAGATTTTTTATATCGGTATTTAAAAGAATGAGTTAAATGTTTTAAGCTTATATGGTACGGTTTATTTAATGTCTTAAATGCGATCAAATCTTAACTTATATTACGATCTCTTAATAAAATTAGGATAATAATGCAATCTCTGAATAAAATACTAAATATAATCTTAACTCGTAATACTGTTGTTTTTTATTTATCCATTTTATTGATGTTTCGGGGAGAGGAGTGGCTCAGTGGTAGAGTACTGAGTTACCATCCCGGAAATCCTGGTTCAATTCCCGCTGAAGGCCATGATTTTATTTAGTCTGTTTGCAGTGGGAGATGGATCATATAGGATCTAGGACCCTCCTGGGGCCCACCCAGCCTCTATAAAATATTATAAAAATAGGGTACCCAAAATAAGGGGGGAAAATCTGGCGGTCGAGCGTGACCTAGGACAAGTCACCTCCTTGCAGAACCGTTGTCCATGAAACAGTACAGTTTCTACCATGTACTGAACCCCAGACCCTTCATGGGTTGTAGTGGTACAGGTTTTTTTTTTTTGGTTTTTTTTTTTATGTTTTAATCCTGTAAATAATTTAAATAAAACAGTTTTCTCTGATTCCGACCTTGTTACATAATACTAAATGACAGTTTATAATATCATAGAAATAAACATGGTGTATTTATTAATGTGGAATATATCCGTAGATACCATTGTATCTTGTATCACAATTTACTTGTGTATTTAAATAACATATATAATAAAAACAGGAAGAATTACTTTCTGATATCGCCGTTATTCGTACATATGCATCAAGTAAATACAGCAATTTTAAAATAAAATAAAAAATAGTATTTTATTTGTATGTGCTATAGCATTAGTAAACCTTGGGCATACCGTTTTGTATAAATCAGATGGTTTTATGTATAAACTATATTGTACCTGCCCCTTCGTACTGTCAGTTATACTATGCCTTTTAGTATTGCTATCATTATGATCAAACTATAACCTAATTGTTGTACAAGAGTTACAATTTTAACTTACGTTCATAAACATGATATCTTCTGCAGCGACATCTACTATTCCCTCGGATTTTCTTACGAATCAACTCGAACTTTTTTCCAGTATGTGAACCGTGACAGTGGATTTTTCCTAATAAATCCAGAAATACACGATAGGTAACGTCATGCTAAATCATAATTAGCATAAATCATAAATAATCAGCAAATTAGATAAAAGGCAATTTAAAATACTAAATACAGTCGTCAAGTTGTTAAACTGTAAACAGGAAAACCTTAATGTTTTATTTTTACTAAAATGGCGTTTAAAGAATATGTTTATATTTTACTTGAACATACTTATCACTTGGACAATCACTCTTTCGCGTGCTTGCAGTCTATTGGCTAAATCTTACTTCAGCAATGTTTTGTCCGTTTTAATATAGTTAAGGCTGATTACAGGCACACTATGGTCAGGGTATATAAATTTCCCTGACGATTTCATGTGTAGAAGGCTATGAAAGTATCACTAGTAATATATATTGTGATTTATATGAAGTTTAATTCAATAGTTAAGTCAATGAACGGTTTTAAGAGCATCATGATGAAAGAACAGAAACGCGTCTTCCCAAAAGTTTATATTCCTTATTAGTCGAGAGAGAAGAAAGTCACTTTAGATAGATAATGCGGCGCTAAAGAATTTATATAATTACTAATAATGGCTAATATATTTAGTGAGGAAGGTAAAAACCACCAAGATGATTTAACTGTATATGGGAAGTCAATAGTGTATTCTATTTAATTTTTTTCAATTATTGAGGAATACAAGAGTTGTAGAAAAATAGTTTTTATATATGTTTTCTTTATGATACTTGTTGCGATCAAGATCAAAAGCGGATATCTCAGAGATTTCGTAAATGGACTTATTCACATTTTCGCTCGATAAGTTAAGCAAAGCTTCAGGTTCAGAACCGGACTAAAACCATGTGAACTAAAACGGGAAAGTATTTTGTTGGACAAAAGTTGTTGAATAAACTAGCGAAAAATATGAACAAGTAATTTTTTTTAATTTTCGAGTTACGATTTGTATAATAAATATGGACTTTCATAGGCATATACCTGAGCAGTCTAACTGTAATAGATATTTGTTTCTTCTCCAAAATTCTTGGCAACACAAGGAGAGAAGAGAAGCCGCTACTTAACATTGAAGTCTATATATTTCTTGTGTAAGAGATAAAGTCAATGTGGTAATTGAAATAATTTGTTGTGTACACACTATGACTGATAATTGAATACCTAAATGGTTCCGGAATGCAAGAGCAGTGAGATGGTAACTCGCTGTGTATCGTGTATCGATACGATACCTTAAGAATAACTCCATGCAATCAGTTGGAATGATATTTAGTCTGGTTTGTATTCTATTTAGCTATATTAACCCTTTTTACACATATTTTAATTTAGTTGTCAGTCGTTGGAATCACTGTGATTCTTATAGTTGATGGTTAAGCCAGAGGCAGCGCCATCAGAAGAAACCAAGAGGGCTGTTTCTCCTCCCTGGGAGCACTAATTTCATAGCAATTGGAAGAAGTGGTTCTTGGGTAAATACAAGAATTGATGGTTTGGCTTCACTCATGTGGGAAGTAGGAATACTCCATCACATCCAGATAATAGCGGCCTGGATGGGATGATCAGCTGGAGGATCGTCACTGAGAGGGAATGAATATATTCTGCTAGCAAATTCTTCAATGCTGTCTAAAAGGGCTTCTTTAATGACAGAAAGATATCCACTGAGACACAAAAGTGGCTATCCATAATCTTTAATCATTAGAAAATCTTAAGAATCTTCTGCACTTCTGAAGAGCGATTTCTTCGTTGAGTAAAAGATAGAACATGGCAGGATAGGTTTCGAAAACCACGAACATCAAAGTTAAGCCCTTGGAGAAAGTGAAGAAGGAAAAATAAATGGTGTGTTATGATTTTTAATAAAAATGGATGACAATATTACGCATGAGGCACGGATCGATATTAGTACACCAAGAGGAAAGGCAAGGAGAAGATGAGCCTTCGTAATCACAGAACTGAAGAAGATAATAAGAATTTGTCCGGAGGGAAAGTTGTTGCTAACGCTTTTCAACAAATAACTCATAAACATATCGTGCTAAAAAGCAAAGTTTAAACTGAATTCATATTTCCATTACCGCTATCGCTATATCGCCCATGGCTCCGCAAGTTGAACTTCACTACTCCCATTCATAGAACAGAATAATGTATAAAACTATAAATAGGAAGTATAAATATGATCACTTTAATCCTCCCGATCATAACAATCTGGTAGTAATTAACGAGCTTTTGTGTGGTAAAATCATCAAACTTTCTCCGGAGTAGGAATCTTTAGTTTTATCGAGTAATATTTTTTTTTCATTTATCATCCTTTTTCGTTAGTAAAAGAACGCCATAATTCTTTTTGAAGCAACCGTAAGACTCGATCGAAAAAAATCGGTTCCTCTTTTTCATCTTGCTGAGTAATAATAACACGATGAGGTGTGTTTAACTCCATTAAAAAAAAAAAATAGGCCTCTCCCTTTTTTCTGATCTTAGTTATTCATTTGTATGATAGAAATTGGGGAGCGGGTTGGTTCAGTGATATAGCACTGAGTTGTCATGCCGAAAATTCAGGTTCAAATCCTACTGGTGGCAAGACTTTTACTTAGCCTGATAGCGGCCGGAGTTGGATAAAGTTGGTACCCAAAATGTGAGGAACAATCAGGCAGTTCAGCGTGATCTAGGAAAAATCACTTCCTTGCAAAACCATTGGTAGAAACAGTACACTATCTACCCGGTACTGAACCGTTCACGGGTTGTAGTGGTACAGTTGTTTTTTTAAATGATAAAAAAAAAAAAAAAACAATAAGGAAAAATGGATATTTTTTTTATTAATTTCATAATTTATTGTTTGTATTTTTAAATAAATAACTGAGTTGAATGAATGATGTTTCATTGAATTGGAAAGGTTAGCGTGCAGAGCTCTAAGATGCTATTCCATAGGTCCCGGAAATTTGTTGATTATTATTTTATCTTGAAACACTCATATAGATGGACGTTGTGAGATCTGCAGATCCTCTTATATAGCCTCTTACATAGTGGTTAAGAGCTTGCCGGTTGAATGTGATCTCGGCTAAATCTCCTCTCTGTACAACCGTTGACTCAGAAACGTGGTAGAAAAAAGACCTTTTTTACCATATACTGAACCCTAGATCCTACATGGGATGTAGTGGTACAAGTTGTTTATTACTGATTCGTTAAACCAGTTTGTTATTGCACTAATATATGTATTGGCATCTATTTTTCTTGAATGATAATAAAATGTGCTAAGGTCGTTATCTTATAGTAAATGTTCAATTTTGGATTTTTAGAAATATGTGATTTAATGTAATTCTCTAAAAGCCTGTTAGGACATGATTATGAAAACAATCTGGTCTTGAAACGTGTCTAAAAATTGTTTTATGAGTATAGACTGAATCTCATGGACTTAAGAAAAGATACTGTATACATACAGTAAAAAGTGAACTTGTAGTATATGCACACATATCCTTATATAAGATTTATCCTATGGTATTGAGAATGATATTAAAATATATCACACAAATTTAAGACCTGAAATCCCGTTATTGAGAGTATTTTTTCTCTAATTTTCGTGAGTTAAGCTCACTTCCCATCAGTTGTTCGAAACGGTCCTTCTTAAAAAGTAAGATAAAGAGATGAGAGGGCTATCGAGAGGAAACGTGTACGATGTCGCCAGCCGCATACCTCTAGGCGCCAACCTCCTCCAATACTTAACTCCGCTAGTCAGTTTATCCAAAAATTTTGTATCTGTGCTTCAATTCACCAAGTCTTAGATTCAAGTTTTCCAAGAAATACTTTAGACCTCCATAAGAGATCTGTAAGATCATACAGTTTTATGAGTTCAAGGGGAAAGCTTTTTATTATATGATTTTCTGAACTGGGGCAATAGAATCATTTTAAACAAAAAGTATTATAGAATAGAAAAATAATTTTATTCTGGGACCAAAATAGAAATCTTTTAGAAGAAAAGATGTGTACAAAAATATTAGAATCTATATCTGCCAAAGGGCCAACATTATACGAAGTACTTGAAAATTAATATAATCTAAAAGGCATGTTATGGTCAAGAAAAAAAAATCTTAAATAACAAGAATTAAACTGTACAAAATCTTAAATTATAGCATGTAAAAGAAAAAATATCGTATGAGTGTAGAAAAATTGACAGTAAGTCATCTATTACACAGGTCTGCGATGAAAAAATTGTATCATATTTACCTAGTGGGTTTAACAGTATTTTAGTGCTGATTACGGAAACAATAGTGAAAAAATTCCATCGCCCCTTGATATGTCACAAATTTCACCTTAAAATTTCTTATTTGATTCATCAAAAAGGAGTTTGAAAGCTGTACTTCAAGCTGTGTGGTAACCGATATGCTTCTGTGTCTGTTGAACACTCAGTCCACTTGAAAGAATGCTACGAAAATATTGAACGAAAATAAGGTCGGCTATGCTGACCATAAATGGATCATTTGTGGGGATTTGAAAGTTATTTCCATGTTACACTAAGTTGAATAAAGTGGTTACACTAAGTTTCCATGTTTCCACTGTGAATGGGGTAGCCGTGACAGGAAACAACACTGTATCAAGCAGACGTGGCCAATCAGAAAGAGGGAGCCAGAAAGAGGGAGGCAGGCTTTGTTGGGCCTGACATCAGAAAACTTTTAAAAGATGAAAGCTTTGTCACTAAAATGGGAATGGAAGAAAAAAATGCCTGGAATTCATTTAAACTTGTAACAGGCTTTCTTGGAAACAAAAAAGACCCAAACTACAAAACTTGGTTGCTGAATTGTTACAAAACTACAAAATGTTGGGCTTTAACATGAGTGTCAAAGTTCATTTCCTTCACTCACATCTGGACTACTTTCCAGAAAATCTTGGCGCTGTAAGTGAGGAACAAGGAGAACGTATAAAAGAAATGAGCGCAGGTACCATGGTCGGTGGTATGTCAATATGATGGCAGTCAACTGTTGGATGTTAAAAAGGGAAATTCACAAGAACGCAGCCGAAAAAGTACCAAAAGAAGCTATAATGGAAAAAGAAAACGTTTTTACAAAGACTTATAATAACTATACAACACTTGTGCATTATTTTTATACTCATTTTAGGTATCGTTTTTTTTTTTGCTTTTACTTCATGTTATAATAATGAAAACAAATCTAAAATTTTCCGTTTTTTTTTCTATTTCCAAAAACTTCAACTTTATTTTAAAAATAGATTGAAAAAAACCAATGTCATCTTTGAAATCAGAGCAAAAAACTGCATATAGATCAGTTAGCTAAATCAAAACAATTTCAAAAAAGTTATTCTTTTGCGGACCTGTGTTACTTTTGATGGATATGATCTATCAATAATAACTGATTAGTGAGCATTTATTTGAGAATTTAGGAGATGCAGAATGACGTGGGTTTGAGTGTTGATAAGGAAGAAGCTTGGCGGATATCAGAGTAATAATGGGTCTACAAAATAATTTATTACGCAGCTAACGAGGAGTGTGTACTTGTTTATACCTTCTTTGTGTTAGTAATATGATCATCGAATGTTCGGATTCGCTTAAAATTTTGTTTAGGTTTATTCATTTAACGTCATTATGATGCTATCATATGCTGCTATGATTAATCAAAGGATGCTACAGTGACAGTCGTAAATTTTGCCTAACCTGATACCGCACAGGGTCAGGACCCCTATTTTGTCTCCCTTATGGAGGACGACACAACCAAGATTTTGTATTTTATTTAAAAAATCCTGCGGAACTGTGAATCCGCGATTGTGGCTATAATACCTTGTTATACTTATCCCTGCTGTTCGTGAGTTTATGAGTCTAAAGTATGTTTTTTTTTTTATGGGTGATGAAAAAACATTACATTGTATTATTTAACTTTTATACTGCAAATAATCTGATAAATAATTACTGTTTTTTTATTTTTATTGCATTTTTGTTTTTAGACAGAGTTCAACAATAGATGTTCATTTCTCCCTGTCTCACAAAAAAATACAATTAGTAATGATTAAGGGTATTTGCTCTACTCCATTATATAGAGATCGATAAAATATTATCATACAAAATAGTTCTGAATTATATTTAATAAATAAAATAGGATTATAAAAAATTATTTAAATAAATTATATCTACAGTCACCGTGAATAAGTGGTTCATTCGGTGGGGCTGCAGATATAATACCAAAACAATTAAAAATTGTGATGCGGAAAATTAAAACAATCATAAAAACATTTAAGATTTTAAATCTTAAATTCGTGAAGAACTGAACCAGGCTTTTGTCTCCCTCTCTATATGAGGATACGAGAACTCAAGTATCTATTCTCTCTCCACCACAGCCAGATATAATAATGATCGTATTATCCAAGCGTCAAATATGTTTGAAGTTACAGCTATGGTTTTCTGTGCATGATATCTTAGAGCAGCGGTTCCCAACTTGTGGACCTTAGGCTTCATAGGACTGGGTC
The DNA here is from genome assembly GCA_964056705.1 of Troilus luridus. Taxonomy (NCBI): domain Eukaryota; kingdom Metazoa; phylum Arthropoda; class Insecta; order Hemiptera; family Pentatomidae; genus Troilus; species Troilus luridus. The sequence continues at coordinate 91,094,008 of OZ057415.1, read as the reverse complement.
GCGCAGATTAGATTAAAAAAAATTGAGTGAAAACTATTTTAGTCACTCAGTTGCTAAGAAAATACTGGTTGTATAGGTTAATCCATGAGTGAGTAAATAGTGTGCCTCTTCCACTACAATCTATTGGTGATGAGCATTTATTGTATAATTGTATTTAATTAATGGACTTTCAAGTTTTCCTTTCAAAATTAGTGTTTCGCACAACTAAAAAGGATGGTCTGTCTTAGAGAATTATAATACTGTATATATGATATAAATAATATTTTATGATAATATTTGTATAATATATACAATAGTATATACCGAGCCCTGCTAGGAATGATGAGAAAAGAGAGTGTGCCCTTACTAAAGTTTTTTTCCCGGCGGGGAACTGGCTGGTGTCTCCAGCTTATCATCCACTTGCCCCATGCCTTGAGCTGCATTAGACCTCACCTCGTTCTCTTCTCTAATGTCTCTTGTCTTCTTGTTTCTGATGTCAGGGCGAAGTGTATCCCTAGCAAGGTGGGGCGGCTGAGTGGTTCCGTTGTTTATGATTATAGGATGTTGGGGAAGTTTTTTCACTCAAGAATTTTCACAAACTAAGCTATATATACAGATAAATGTATAGAAAAAAACAAACATTTTTTCGAAATGTCAGTTAGAATGTAACTCGGAATTAACGAAAAATCAACATTAGGCCAATAAAAAACAATTTTTACAGTTTTTAGAGAATTCTGGATTCGTTGAAGACTGAAAATAATAAAGTAAAATTGGAAAACTGATGAGAAGAGCTACAAATTGTATTAATCTGTACCATTAGTGATAGTAAACAGTTTCCATTATTATTTTTCTGTTTAATAGATAAACTAATTAGATTAATTGAAAAATTGAAATTTGATCAAAACTGTAGTGATTTGTTTAAGGAAATATAATGAGCAGTAAACAGTATTTCGTTGCATTGCATGTTGAGAAAATAAAAGTATATTAAAAATCAACTCTACATGAGGTGTCATGTCACCATCATCAACATGATCATACAGAACAATAAACCAAAATATGACCTAAAGGTCTTAGAAACGCGTGAACTCCTTTTAAACTGAGCATAAAAATTTTAATACTAATCTATGAGACGAGCTACAAAGGTTTAATACATTGTCTCGTTGCTGTTAGGACACTACTTGTGTATGAAATTGACGTCAACAAAGTCCTTAATAAAGTAATGTTTAATGAACATTCTTTCCCCTGTATACATCGCAAACATGGCGCGAATGCGGGGATATAGGATCGGTGAAGAGAACGGATTTATCTGGCTTGGATACGACCCCTGGTAGCTCAGTGGTTAGAGCACTGCACTATAGATGCAGACGACCCGGGTTCGAAATTCGGGCAACACAAATATTTTCTCTTCAAAATAAAAATATTTCTATAGTTATTTAATTTTTTGTTTTATTGAAGTCGGTTGCTTAAAGTATTATTAAACCACCTGTGAGAATAGCCTGGCTAAATTAACAGAAGATCTTAATCCCTTAGTGCAATAAGGAAAAAAAAAATTGTTTTTGTCAACATATTTTGAAATAGTAAGACTGTCTGTGACATTTCCGAGTGACTAATATAAGATCTATTAATTATATAAGTATTCAAGTTTCGAATATTTTCTCAAAATCATTATGGAAATTGATAATTGTTTTATTTTTAGATAACTATAGAGGCACCCCCTGTCCGCATAACCAATCCCCATTTTAATAATCATACAAGTGTTCATTTTATTTTACTACAGTTGATACCTAACGTTTTAATTGATGTATCCAGATATCACTCTAATAATTGAAGAACATTTTAGTATGCATTTCGTAGCCTCTTTGCGAGCCTTTTAAAATAGGGTACTCACTCTGCATATACTGCATTCTCTGTATAGAAATAACAGTCTGGAGTTAGATGCAACTCGTTATATTTTTTTTAATCCATTCATTCCTTTTTTTCCCATTTAAATGTTTAAAATTCGTCATGGTTTGTTTAATGGCCTAAATTAGTCAAACCTGTGGTTTTCTATGTAGCCAATTTAAAAAAATATTGAATATGTAAAATATATCATAAGTAGAATATATTAAAAGTAGCTGGGTAACGCCGATAAAATATTGCATCACTTAAAAAAAAATTAATACAGAGTTTAGTCAAATATTTAATACTTCATGATGAGTTGTTTATAGTTTGGCCATTTTAAGAAATACTACCAATAGATTAATAGAATGGTTCGTTGTTGTTGTTGTTTTATTTTAAGGACAAACAACTACAAATGGTTATTATTGCCCTCACTACTGGATAATATAAATATTTACAGTATCTACATAATTACCACTAGAGAATATACATATTTACATTACCTGTATAATTACATTTACATATTCTTTTTACCTTATTACACTTAGTAAAAATATTGTTACATATTTACATAATAACATACCATGCTGTATTAGGCACATAGTAAAACCATATTAACATATTAAACATATAATAGAAATGTAACTTACATGAAGTTGTTTATATTAAAATAAAACGTTATACATAATTATATAAGATTTATGATATAATATAAAATTTATATTATCTATATAACATTATACACAATATATATATATATATATATACACACATATACACACACATACATAAACCCATATACACACGTACACATAAACGTGTAAATGTATATGTCAAATTGACTGCTATATATTGGTGTTCTTAATAAATTTTAACGAATGGTTCGTTAATTGATATAACGATATTCTAGCTTAGCTGTGTAAAGGGTATACAAATTGAATATTGCAACACGAATGGGCTTGGCTCATTTTTTCATCTAAGTTAATTTATTTACGAATTAGGATTTGTATGTAATTTATATAAGGTTTTATATATAAATTGTATAGCACACCGCCTTCCTAGCAACCCCTTTCCATTATCAACAGCCCGAGGCAAAACCTCTTTTTCCAATTTATTTAACGATCCCTTATTATTAAAGCGGATCAACCGGTTTTGAGAGCTAACTCTGATTCGAGTCATGATGTATTTCGCACAACCTTCAAGTTCACTCCTTGCTTTTTTCTTCTCTTCGTAATGAATTTTATCTATTTTTTTTTTATTCATTATTATCTGTCATGTCTTTATTTATTGTACTTTTTTCGGATACGTGCTATTCTTTCTTTGGTCATAACAGTATTTTTTTTTTTAAGGTTTCGCTTTTCGGTTTAGCGTTTCAGTATTTATCTTACTTTTATTTTTATTGTTTATTTTATTATCTTTGTTTTCGCCAAATTTTATGTCTTCATTATGTAATAATTGACTTGTTTAATAAACGATTTAGACATTTCAAGATTTGGTTATGGTTTACTTTGTTCGTTTTACGTTATCTCCATATTTTGTCCTCGTTTGGAAAATGCTAATTAAAAAACTAATTAAAAGCAATATATTATACCGACTCACCAAATGTCAGAAGATTTTTTTGTAATTTACAAAGAGATCTACAGCATCTGTAGTTTTTTGTCTAATTATTTTTGCATCTCTGAATATTCTTTATGTATTCAGTATAGTTCAAACACCAAAAAATGAAGATTGTATTCTTAAACAAAAATAATTTAAATTATACTGATTAGTTTTATTGATATTTAATAATATTTGACCTTTAACAAAGTAACTATGAACAATATTCAATCGAAAAGTTTTGAACTGATAATGATGAGCCAATAAATAAAAAGTATCTTATGGATAGTTAGACAAAAACCCCTCTACAATAAAATCTATAAATTAAAGAAAAAAGAAATCATCATTAAACGTTATTGTAAAATTAAATTGGATTACACATATAATATTAAGAGAGATAGTGTGTTGGTATGATTTTGTGTTTTTTAGAATTTAATGTTTATCATGATGGGGTGCCATCCCGGAACGTATGTATAATTTGCAAACAGTTGTGGAATTGGTACTTCTGGATCTACGGTTACAAAACCATGTGAAAGATATAAGAACTAATTGGATCTGAAACTGAGAATATCCAGATTGAAATTTAATGAAAATAAAACCTTAGACAGAAGACATTTATTGTTCCTGTATAAGTAAGCAAAAAGGGAAACACATAGAAAATTACCAATCTGTAATACTTTTTTGGGGATGCATGATGTTATGAAAAATATAAAACTGCGCATTTTAAATACATGTTATCTTTTTACTATGATTGTTTGGAAGTGACAAATGCTTATTCTCGATGAATCTTGACAATCGAAGGGTGGTACGACGAAATAAACTAAACCGAATAAGAAATGAACGAACAAAACTCATTGAATGTGTTGAATAAGCAAAGATTACTCGAGAGCAATCAATTGTAAAATCAACACAAGTTGCTAGAAGCAAGATCAGTTGGTAACTTGACATGTGCTTGGTCAAAGAGGTGGATGGCTCGGTTGTGATATGGTAGTGGAAAGCGGCTGTCCGGGAAAGCGGCTGTCCGGGAAAGCGGCTGTCCGGGAAAGCGGCTGTCCGGGAAAGCATGTCTACGTCCCTAAGGAAGAATGGAAAGAAGGGACTGTGAGAAAGGTTCTCATTGAAGCGAGCAGTATGTGTACGCTTTATGACTATTCTCAGTTATGTTATAATATTGATTTCTCCATTATTTTCTTTCGCAAATATTCTACTCTTGGCAAGCCCACTGTACTTTCCTCCAAACCAAGTAATCGCGAGAAACGTTTCTGTTTTCCTACTAATCCTTTTCTTGGTAATGTTTATAGTAAGTTAGCAGTAGCAGTGTTAGTGGTAAGATATAAATTGGTATGAAGTACTCGGTGAATTCAGTTAGGTGAAATCTTCTAATTGGTAAACATCTTAGTGTTTAGATGTTGGTTACATTCCTTGCCCGCATCCATACATCAGTCTTCCTTCAATTGTAAATCAATTTTGCGACTAAGGAGGCCTTTTCCGCAACGCATACGGTTTACTATGTGTTCTTACCCCATCCACCTCCAGAAAAAATAAAACAATCAAGTCTATCCTAACCCTTTATAGTGCTTTACTACGTTACATTTTTCAAACACAATGCAGCTACAATTGCTTTATCTACGCCACCGTGGAAGGAGTGGTTGTTCAGCGACATAGTTTAATGGCTCAGCTCCGAACTTTAGTGAGGACGTGATGAATGTGCAAGATGTAGAGTTTTTGGCGCGGAACTTTGTGGGTTCGATCCAAATTTGGTTTAGTTAATATTTCTATTTCTGGGTGGGCCCGAAAAAAGAATCGACATTCCCAGTATGGTTAGTACGCGGCTTCGAAAGTAGCGGTCTGAGGATGGCAAAAAGATCAGTCAGTTAAGCTAGGATGGAATTGAAGTTTTGAGACATGGTAACTTGATTAACCTGTCGAATTCCGACAGATTCCCGCAACCAGCTATCCGTTCTATTGAGCATGCTCTATATTTCATTGAGCTTCTTTTTATTATATTGATCGTGTGTATTAATTCATTTGTTTGATGCGTTGTTGTTAAGGTATTAATGTTCGCTTCGATTTGTCTTCGACGCCCCGAGGAGGTCTCATGTCTCTCACCGGTACGCTGAGGTGAAGTGGCTTTTCCCTTCTATCCGTAGACTTTACTTCCTTGGTCCTTTCTTGAACAAACTATCAACTCACAACATCCATCTTATATCTATAGTCTCCTACAATTCAAATCTTCTATCCAATCCCAGGCACAAGATCTCGCCCTTCTGATCTTTATATCCGGGCTCACAGAACCAAAACTTTTGAACGTTCCTTTCTAGCCCGTTCTATCTCTCTTTGGAACTCCCTTCCTCTCGATATCCGTCATGCGTCTTCTTTAACCTCATTTAAATACAAACTGTTCCTACATCTTCTAAATTCCCTATCAGATGCTTTATAGTCAATAAATAATTTATAGATATATTTTTATTTATTTATAATCACATTTTCTGATTCTCTACCAAAACATACCTGTTTAGTTATTTACTTTCAGGATATTATGTAATTATTGTTTTATTTTGATGTAGGCCTATGGCCATATATATATTCATTTAATTTTGTTCATCTCTGTTATTCCTGGTCCCAGAATAAAATTATTTTTCTATTCTAATCTATTCTATTAAGCCGCATTTTCACTAAGGTGATAAACGGTTCTAGAGATCTAAACATCCAGGTTTATACCCGCAATTATAACTTGTCGGTCTCCTCAGTGATTATATTTCGAATATGACAAAGAAAAAAAGATAATTCAGTTATTAGTGTATTTTAGTTTTCTTTTTGTAGCCAGTATTTTCTTTTTGTTCTCATGATATACCTGAAACAATACACCACTTTAACGCTTTCCTAACTTGATCTTATCTTTGTCACTGAAGCAGCGAAAATTGTTTACCCTCTAAATGTTTATCACCCACGTCGCGCCGGTTTATCAGCTGCCGTTATTGAACCTTCCTAGCAATAAATCATCCCTATATCGGACATCTAGATCGAAAGAGAGCTAAGTAGAAAATCTATGTGATCTATTTAATAGATCACATAATAAATGATAATTACTCTATTAATAAAAATAGATCATATAGATTTTTGACTTAGCTCTCTTTAGATCTAGATGTGCGATATATTCCTTATGATGTCTTGCCTATACAAATATCACCAAGTGTGAACGCGTCGCAATAGCGACTTGATCGATTATCAATTTATGGGAATGAATTTAGGTCTATTAATTCCCGTTTTCGACTGTTTCTCTTGTTAAGCGTACTAACGTCCCATTTTTATTATCAATAGAGCTGCTCATGGTATCTACTGACAGGAATTCTTGGACGTATTGCTCTAATTTGTGATGTATACTTTTTTCCCTCACTGAAGACCTTATTTAAATATGTATTTGTATATTCGATTGCAAGTACATAAGTACATACTTGTTATTATTTTTATGTATGTGATATATTCTTAGATTATTAAATTCTAAAGCTCATTTTCGGGAAACGAATATGTTTTAACATTGCCATCTTATCATTCAACTAGTAGCAACGTTTCGTACGGTAGTTTTGGTACCATCTTCAGAAAGTTAATGTCTTATTTTTATATACACATATTTGGTTACTAAATGTGTTAAACAGTTAAAAAAATATATAAATATAAAATAAATATTAATAATAATATAAATATAACATAAAAGATGTATTTTAAGAACTTAATTCGTTTAGCAGTTTTAGAAAATTTCAATATTAGGATCTTCTTTACTTTCGGAACGCTAGTCAAGTATACTGATTGAAAAGGAAGTGTTATTAATTATATAATAAAATAAAACAAAATTAACAAATACTTTTCATTTAGGATAGTGATAGCTAATAAATAGTATATGATAAATGAGGCATATGTAAGTACGAGTTATTAAAGAAATATATTTACTATCAAAATAATGAAATGATATATATATATTTTTCTATACATATATTTATAAACTTGATTAGGCTTATTTTGGAGGGGAATATTAATATATAGTATTGATAAAGATTCTTTTGAATAAATCTTCACGGAATATAGCTCCAACGGGTTCTTTTGAGAAATGATCATAATGAACTGTTATTTTTGATAGTGGTATAAATCCATTTGTATCGAACAAAATCGTTTATTCTTTTAAACAATTTTAATGATTATTATTTTATAACAAAATTTAATAGATGTATAGTGTTAAAAACATTATGTTATTCTGTTGTTGTTTTTTTTAATGAATTGAATTGAAATTCAAAACCTTAACTATCTCGATACATGAAACAATGGGCCACTTTCAAAAGTAGCAGCTCATATTCAGATCTGTATAAATAGATGATTATTCAGTAATTGAAAACGGTTTATTTCAACCCGTTACATTTCGACTTTTAGATAAGTAAATGTGCCTAATATATTACAAAACTAGAACCCGATGCAACGCGATATGTGGAAGTTATAATCTTTTGGCGAATATATCATGTATGTATTATTAAAGTCCTTAGAGTTGGGATGATTATTAATTTATGGATTTTTTAATACAATTCGGTTTGTTGCATTCAATCTTTTTATTTATAATTTTAATCAAAATTAGTTTTAGTTAGTTAGTTAGTTGTTTAATTAACGTCACTTTATGCTGCTATGGCTAATCGGACGATGCTACAATAGGAACTCAAAATTTTGCCTATCCAGGTTTAATTAGGATAGGGATTTTTAACGAATACCTGACGTACAGGCTCGGGACCCCCGTTTAACGTCCCTTCCGAAGGACGGCGTAACTAAGGATTTTTTACTCCCTTAAAAAAATCCTAGGGCCACCTGCCGGGCTACGAACCCGCGATCTTGGACTTAGTAGTTTGTTACGCTAACCACTAGACCACAGGTGTTTTAAATTGTATCATTCTTGTTTTGTCTATAACAAATTATTAAGCTACTTAAATAATACAAATTTACAATAATTGAATATAGGCTCAGGAATTATTATTGATGTTAACTTTGTAGCCTTATCTCTGGTTGGGACTGTACAGTTGAAAATTCATGATACATATGCAAGTAGTAGATAGCCCTATCTATTACCTCTTACAAGTCAATCATGCAATTCATAGAAATTTTATTTATCTTTCCCTTTAATCTTTTCCGTTTCTTTGTACACGAGGGAAAAAAAACTTGGTCACGCAATGTTTTTTAAATGTGTACTTGTTCAAAAGATATTCCGTGTTCGTTCGAACTATATATTCCTTATCATGTATTTTTTTGTATTTATGAACCTTTTTTTACTTTATACATTCAAGAAAAAAATATATATGAATGGAGACGTTAAGGAATTATGAAAATAATTCAATTCATGGATGCAAAGAACTGATTTATTTATAATTTGAAATTTTAATAAAATGATTTATATGCATTTTTACACTTTTTATCACACAGAATCTAAAGATATAGTAATATATATATATATATATATATATGACATTAATTTTAATATATTTATATGTTTATATGAACTCCATTAGATTGGAATAAAATTCGAATTGTCCACAGCCTGGAACGGAGTTGCTCAGTATAGCGACGAGCTCCTATGCTAAATGTCTCTGGTTCAAATCCAGCTTTGGAAGATAACTAATTTAATATGTTATCCACGTATGGGACCTACAGATCTTCGTGTGGTTCACCCAGCTTTATATAGTGGATTCCTTCAATGGTTGAAAAACCTGGCGGCTGAGAGTGATCACGGAGAAATTCTTTAAATATCTTCTATTTGATAGAACATAGCTTTGAAAATTTCTGGGTGTTATGTAAATCTTACTTTCATTATTGTTTAATGAAATTGATTAACTGTTGAATTTTATTGTCATTTTATTGCCTTAAATACTTTATATCCATTGAAACATAAATACATCAGTTTGTATGTTTTATTTAGACGAAACATACGGTACTGTAGTATGATCATGTTGGCTCATTTAGGTAAATTGGTTATTTTATATGTCATTTGTTGGTTTTCAAAAATAGCAATTCACTTTTGCTGGCACATCAAATAATATAGTCTATTATTTTATCTTATTTACGAATGACTAAATTCAATTTCATCGAATCCTGGTGTCTGTATCAAATATATTTGATTGTTGGTTTGTATTCGGCTTTTTCGTCTAATTTTGAAATGGATATACTTTATCAGATGCAAACATTGTACCTCAAATGAGTTCTTGGTACTTTTTGGATATTGTGATTTCTCTTAAATAAGCTGGTTATATGTTCTCATATGTCCTTTATAAATTGTATGTACTGTTACTTCGTGATTCATGTTTAGTACCTGGAATTATTAGTTTTCTCTTTAAAACACATATTTGGTTTTCAAATTGATATATTCAAATATAGTATTAACATGAAATAAACAAACATGTGTGTTGTCTAAAAATGGACCAGTTCTTATACCATATTCGAACGGTTACGGTAGCAAGTAATGCTGAAGGAATATAAAATAATTTGATAGATAGAAACTAGTATTTCAAACTTCGTCAACGAAAATAGCGTAAGTTCATTAAGTCCTTAGCCCTCTTCAGAGCTGGGAAAAATATATCTATATAATAAAATAACAATTACTTGCTATGTATGTTTCGCAATTTTATTCGTTATTACATTTCACCTAACTGTGGTTCACTTTCATCTATCATTTCATATTGGTAATTAATGAAAACTTATCTACTAACTGGAGTTATTAATTTTAATTTAATTTTTTATTTTAGTAGGATGTAGTAACTTATATCATGAAGTACGAATTAGATAAATATTAAAAAAAAAAATACAATTCATTTAATTATGACTCAAATCAATGTTGATACTATCAAAAAAAGGCCGGACAAATCTCAGTTTGTTCATTTACAATTCAGCGAGACGCAATTTTATGTTATCTCCCAATGGCGCCTTGGTTTTCACTCTAAATTCACCCCATACGCCTAACTATCTTCTATTTGTGAAGTAGCTACATTACGATCAGTCCAAATTTTCATGGGTTTATGTCTTTATATATATTCCTTACCTTTTTAAAAATAAAGGTATAGAAAACTGTTGGATGAATATCGCGTAGTTGTTTTATTCTCTAATGTTGGTTATCTGTTTCAGTAATAGAGGAATTTTTTTTTACTTTTTTGATGAATTGTTTCTTCTTAAGCATTTTCAGTAAGTTTAGACTGGAAAAGAAAGTTCTATTCAAACAGTAAAAAAGCTACATCATAAAGGTATTGTGAAGTAACAAAGAATAGTGAGGTAACCGTAAAAAGAATTATTATTAATACTGTATCAATAAATATTACAAACATTCGTAAAGCATACAATTTTATAAAATTAATAATTAAGTAAATTCCTTTATTATTAAATATATATTAGAACCCTTCACTACTATATTGTTAATGTTATCGATAATATATGGATAATAATGTCACTAATAACTTTGTTAATTTTACACCCTCGGGTACTATATTTTTCTCATGAGCTAGTTACCATCAAAGCATAAGTAAACGATAAAAGAATGTTCAAATTTTTATTTTAATTGAAATTTAGAAGTAATTATCTCTAATACCTTGTCATTTCCTGAGGATAAATTAATAAACTACAGATGTATGACATGTTGAGGAAAGCTGAAGATTTGAAATAATCGAGTTTAGAAAAAAAAAAATTGAATATGAAATGCAAATGGACCAAATATTAATCTATACTGATAGTTTCGCAGAGGACCCCTGTTGATGTTCATAATTTTAATTAATAATTACGGCTGGAACGATGGTGAAAACCGTATTTTTTATATCATTAATTAATTCCAATTAAAATGATAAGCATTTATCAAGAAAAAAGCTGCTTTAGCTGGAAAAAGTAGTGGTTTATATTTCAATAAGGGGATTGATTAATACGTCAAAATCAAGTTTCAAGTTATGATGTGTTAATCAACTAAACTATGTTAGACGTTATGCTAATATTTTTCTCAATGATAAACCTATTTTCCACAAATGGCGATTCAACTTTCTCATTATGAATATACACTGCAAAGGTAGTATTTTTTATTTTTTATTAGTAGTATTTTTTGTTTGTTTATGCTGTATAACTTATACACGGTTTATCCCAAAATTATATCATGGGTGTATATTTGATTGATGCAATTGATTTGTTAATAGACAGTTCCCAACTCAAACATAAGTAAGGATAATAAATATAAGTAAAAGTAATAGTCAGGATGTAGTCTATTTCTTATCTGCATTGTTATAATAAAAATAATATTACACTTCAGTTGTTTTTTATTAGTGAGACCGGATTAATAGAATAGAAAAATAATTTTATTCTGGTACCAGGTCTTTAGAATAACAGAGATGAACAAAATTGAATGAATATATATCTGGCCAAAGGCCTACATCAAAATAAAACAATAATTACATAATATCCTGAAAGTAAATAACTAAACAGGTATGTTTTGGTGGAGAATCAGAAAATGTGATACAAAATTAAAATAAAAGAACAGACAAATTTACGATAAAAAGAAATAAGCTTTTGGAAAAATAAGTGAATAAATAATAGCATCTAATAATAAAAAAAACAACAAAACAATGGTATTATTATGAATGAGGAATATTTACAGTAGTTTATCAATTGATCAATTTGAATATACCTATAAATTATTTATTGATTATAAAGCATCTGATTGGGAATTTAGAAGATGTAGGAAAAGTTTGTATTTAAATGAGGTTAAAGAAGACGCGTGGCGGATATCGAGAGAAAGAGAGTTCCAAAGAGAGATAGAATGGGCTAGGAAGGAACGCTCAAAAGTTTTGGTTCTGTGGGACAGGGTATAAAGATCAGAAGGGCGAGATCTTGTGCCCTGGGATTGGATAAAGGATTTGAATTGTAGGAGAATATAGATATGAGACGGATGTTGTGAGTTGATAGTTTGATATAAGAAAGAACCAAGGAAGTAAAGTCTACGGATAGAAGGGAAAAGCAACTTTACCTCAGCGTAACGGCGGGACACATGAGAGCTCCTCGGGGCGTCGAAGACAAATCGAAGCGAACAGTTCATAATTCGCCTTAACCTCTCCTCGAGCCTGATCGAGAGGCCACCATATGCCACACAACCATAGTCAAAGAGGAAAGATAAAAGAAGTGATGAGGAGCTTACGGATAGGTAGTGCTAGAAGATGCCTGGATCGGTGAAATAACTTTAGAGAGCTTATTGCTCGGCGGGAAATTTGGAAAATGTGGGGTTTCCATGAGAGGGATTGGTCGAAAATGATCCCGAGGTTTTTAACAAAGGGACTGGAGGCAATAGGGTGATCATTTAAGGTTAATTGGGGAAGTGAGTTGATAGATTTAAGAAGGGTGCTGGAACCAATTAGGATGGCCTGAGTTTTCGCGTCATTCAACGACAGTTTATTCAAGTTTGTCCAGGAACTGATCCTATCTAGGTCACCTTGAATTTTGTCGAATGCAGCTATTATCTCAGATGGAGGAAAGGACAAATAGATCTGGGAATCATCGGCGTACTGATGGTGGGAATAGTGGAGGATTGATTTGGGAAGGTCATTGATGTAACAATGACGGTCATTAATAGTAGCATTATATCGACCACTATCAACACCCCCACACTACCCCTTCCAATCGATTGTTTTGGAAGGTTACAACGACATTTAGGTTATACACTCCTTGAATAACATACTTTTATCCTTTTATTCTCATAAATATTACAGTTCGAATAGATATTTTCTTTTATTAATTTTTAGATATTGCTAAGATGTTACATATTTTACTTTATATTTTAAAATTTAAATCTTCTTCTTCTTCTAGTGGCACGACAGACGCCTAAATCGGTCCTTGGCCAGATCGACCATTTCGTCCCAGGATTGTCTATCTGCAGCTTGGGCCATGTTAACAAATTTATATAAACCCCGGAATCACTACATGTTTTCAATATAAACGTTAGTGTCCACTTCGTAGACCTCTCCCTATTATTTTTTCTTCCGATTTACTAGTATACCAGTAGTAGTTTAAACTCTTCTAAACCTTGATGAGAATGGAGTCATGGACAATGAAATCCGGGAGAGGGTCAACTCAGCTGGTAAATTGTTCCATGCACTAAATAAAAGGTTCCTGAATAAAAGAGAAGTATCCAAGGACACAAAGTTGTGGGTATATAAATCTACTTTTCTCCCCATATTAACATACTCCTCGGAGTCTTGAGCGTTGACCACCAAAAATAAAAGTAGGATCCAGGCTTCAGAAATGAGATTCTTGAGGAAGATATAGGGGAAAACAAGACGAGACCGAATTCGCAACTCGATCATTAGATCAAGCCTCGGAGTGGACCCTGCGGAAAAAGTCATTGAAGAAAACAGTCTAAGATGGTTTGGACATGTTTTAAGAATGGAAAATAACAGGCTGGCCAAGATGACATACGAGCCTAAGGTTGAAGGAAGAAGGTCCAGAGGAAGATCCCGACGTACCTGGGAAGATGGTATTAAGGAAAGCTTCGCAAAGAGAAGTCTGCAATGGAATAGAAGGAGAGAAGTGGTAGAAGAACGTACGGTGTGGTCCGGGCTATACAGAAAGAAACCTCACACTGCAGAGCGGTAGAGAGGAACGACTACGATGATGACCTCTTACTAGACATCTTTTTTTTTTTTTTGAGGATCCCAATTCTGTACTTTTCCGGCCATCGAATAGGAATCATTTGCCAGATGTACCCGTAGATACTGCTCTTTCTCCAACGAATTTTCCCAGCCCGCATCTTTTCTTATTAACTCTAATATTAATAAAATATTCCTCATTTGTGACCCTATCTGCCCCAGTTTTTTTTATAACTCTTCTCCAATAATCCATTTCTACAGCACTAGTTTGTTTCTTCTTCTATTGCCCTGAATTATTATTTTGAAATTTGAAAGTTCCGTCCCCTTTCTTGCAGTGAATTTAGGGAATACCTTCCGCTTCTCATCCAGCAGCTACACAATCTATTAAACTGAAGGAAACATTTAGGTTGAGTATAATTGTGTCCTAATCCCTTCCTTGCACAATATTTGGTCTGGAAACAGGACATGCTTATTAAGACTTCGTGTGTTATGGTGGTAAACGTTTGTTGGTTTTTCTCTATTCTACTGGATAGGATAATTATGAGTACACCAATTTTTGTTTGTAGTACTGCAATATTGGACAGCAGAAATTTCTGTCCAATGTTATGTTTATTATTTAAATTTACCATTATATTCGCGATTGTTTCACGTAAACTTACAATCAGCTGATGGAATCACGTAACTATGAAAAATGGACTGTTAGTTGCTAGGTATGAGGGTAGATAGTAGGTATCCTACGGAAAAGAGAGATTTGTAATTCACATGTTTATGCTATTCGATTTCTCATTCTAGGTCTTATTCAGTGTCTTCCTGAAAGGAGGTTGCCACAAGTGTCCGGGCTTTGCTGATGAATCAATTTGAAACTTAAAAGTGTTTAATTTATTTAAATTATAAATTAATAAATTGTGTAAAGTGAGTTTTTTTTACTACAAAAGGAATAAAAAATATTACATGAACCAGAATTCACGATTAGAGGTAATTATGGATATTTCGAGTACTCCCTTGTAAAGGACGCTGCTCACACAGAGTTATTAATGCCTTGTGTTCTCTGACATTATTGATTCAGTAATTTTATCTATACATGTGAGTGCCTGATATATTCATTTAATATGGTTAATGCACAATATACACAAATATATATATTCTTATTCATGCTGATTTGTAATTTCTATTGTATTGATGATAATTCAATGAATATCCGTATAATATTAAAACAGCAGGGGACACAGGTTAAATTTGTTCTTAACTGATATTGAAATAATTCTTGTTCGTTTTTTATCAGTATTTTTAATGGTTTAATGGTACTACAGTTTTCTAAAAACTAAAAGTTTGGTATCTGGTCCGCAGGTTGTCGTTTCGGGTTGAATTACAACAAGTTTCAACTGATTATTCGTTTCTTTTTTAATATTTTCCTAAAATACAAGTTATCGTGAGCTTTAGCATAGAAAAGAGAATGTAATTATGGGTAAAGAGTAGATTTCGCTAATCATTCCGTCAAGAAATAATAGTTTCTATATATTGATAGTTAAGTATATACATTATTTGATAATACTCTACAATTATTCCTTTTACTTTGTAATTTATCTACCGGTCCCCACCATCATGCCTATATGTAATTTTAATATTTACCATATATGATTTTAATTGATCTGTATCTTGTATATTTAGCCCAACAGAAGACCTGTAATGTGGGCTTTCCAATAAACATTTCTTCCTATTTAAGAGAATTTTTTTACCTCCACCCGGACCGTTTTCTTCCTTATAGATGATATATGTTCTTTGAAACGTTTAACGAATGAAAAAATTTAAAGTTAAAGTTCGTGACTCAACTTGAAGTGACTTACTGCCTTATAATTACCAAAAGTTTTTAGGAATTTTTACTTAAGATTCCTAATTTGTTTCATCTGTTATCCTTTGGAATGGAATGTTAATTTCCATTCTATTTTATTAGTTTAGGTATTGTATAACAAATTAAATAAATAGATTCCTGAGAAGCAGTTCTTCTTCTTCCTCTGATATATCGTCACTACCTGCTGAGGACATTAATACATATTATATAAGAACGGTGATGCCTGGTCTAGCTTAGTGGGACCGTGCAGACAAGAGCTCTGAAGACCCCTCCCTATTGACCAACCCTTGGCTCTGGCATCGAGCGAGCAGCAGACCTGGAGGGGATGAGGTGGGGGTAGAAGGGAGGCCGCGGAGCGCTCCCATTGGTCCAGAGCCCAAGATGGCGCCTGCCCATCGACCCGGGGTCCCCAGGTCACGATATACTTTCATGCTCGGATAAATTATGTTAATGAGCCGCTGGCCCTTAATGATGGCTCTTCACCTTTTTATAGCCGCCTTTTCCAGATAATGGATGCCCTCGTGAAAACTTTTTCCAATAGGAGCAGCTACAGTGTCCTCACTTGTCCGCCAACTCTTTATCTCATTTTATCTTCTCTTGTTTCTTTTTTTTTTTTAATCTACTTCTTCTGCCTTGGTTATTTTTCCCTCTCTCGCGCTATCCCAACAGCTGACTATTATATTTAGATAAGTGCGTCTAAATGAGCTAGTGATTTATATTGTAGCAAATGTTTTAAGACTTCATATCTAGGCGTTTCTCGTTAGTTAGATTTTTTAAATCAATACTTGTGATATTATTATCTAGCGTATACTTACGGCATAATAATCACCTTACTTGCTTATAATATGATCACATCAAGGAAAAAAGAAATAAATCAGAATAGTAAAATCAAAAGTTTGTAACTTCTCAAGAGAGGTTTCTACTTCAACTCGTAACACAGTAGAAGTGCGATGAGGAACAACATAGTAGAACATTATTTTTTAATTTTTATTATAAAATTCCTGGGAGTGGTAGTTTATGTAAGCCATAAAAGATTTACGTCAAAAATTATTTTCTTTTTAAAATAGCGAATTCTTTAAATATTATACATTTTATGAAAAAGGAACCTACCCGCAACATTCCTTCACAGTTTTAATAATGAAATAGAATGAGAGGGCTCGTGTTGAAAATTGTATATCCTTGATTTTTCTTGCTTAAATTAATTAAACTAAATCATATGCTGGGCACCTAGATTTGATCGAGGAACATTTTTTGTGCCGCCGATTTTCAGGAAAATTTTGCCTCATCCACATTCTTTTTAAATCAACTGCGCAAAAATGAATAGGGATACCACTAATTTTTTTGTATTTACTTTGCCTAGCATTTTTATTATAAAAAGTATTAATATTTATTAGATATTATAAAACATTAAATATTAGTGTAGCTATTGAATATATAACAATATAATAACGCTTAGTAGAGTATTTTCTACAAAATTACCAATATGCCTATTCATTTCTGCGCAGTATAGTAATAACAACACGTTTTAATAAAGGCAATTGTTAACAATAACAATACTGGATAGCAGTCGGTTCTCAAACTTATACCAATACTATAAGAACAGAAAGCACGTACTATACAATTCATTAGTAAATTTTGAATAAGAAAAATTTGAAATAATAAGCCACGTAAATTTTTAGATGCATATTTAGCTATATTCGCTTTAATAATACTTAATATTTCTAATAGAAGCCTACAACTATAATTTCTAATTCAGAGACTATAACAGATTTCTGAAAAATCCTAAATAATGTTAATTTATTATTATAAAAGTTATGTTATCTATGTATTATATTGGACAGTATTTTACCGTGTTTGCTTTAATAATTAATTTTACTTAAATTACATTTATTGTTACATTATCATAACACATACTAATAAAGACCAAACTTTTAAAAATAAGGATATAACTATTTTAATCATCTCTTGAAAAGTATTTAGAAAATAAAAACTGAAGGCTTCGTTTTTTTTGTAAATTAATTGATAATTAATTAATCATCAGGAATCAAATAGTAACATATATTTTACTTTATGATATTTTATTTTAAATCTATATTAGACTTCTGTTGTTTGCCATGAATGATATATTTTTTATTTCATTGAATCGTGCTTTTGTGTCCGACATGTGAATAAACTTGTGTACAGCCACGGATCATGTGGGTAAAAGACCGTCTGAGACTCGTTGCTCTTGGGTGAACCCACAAAATAAAAAATAAAAAAACCTATACGCTACAAACCACGGTGGTACAGCAAGTGGTAGTGGTTGTACTGTTTCACGGACATCGGTTATGCAGGGAGGTAATTGTCGTTTCTAGTGCTATTAGCTATTTATTTAATGAATTATTATTACTTTTATGATACTTTTTTGATATCATATAAGTAATAATAATTCATTAACAAGACTCCGGTGGTGGTACGGAGCTAAATATGGCGAACTAGTGCCTTTCTTGGAGAACTGCAACTGTAGAAAATAGAGAAAGCTGGTCGGATCAGTTATTCCCCATCGTCTCATTATTTATTCAGGCTTATTTTCCACACAGGAATAATAAAGCTCGTGTCCTAATTTACGTACGGATTATCAACAGATTTGTTATTTTTGTTTACGTTTTTTTCATGTTTGTAAACTTCTACATTGTTATCCATCTACATAGTCCACTTTACCGTCGCAGGAAATTGAAAACACATTTTATGGTTTCTCTTGTCTATAATATTGGTATATGTGTGTGCATGGATTTGTATAGAGTAACTAAAAACTGAAATTACATATTTATTAATATACAGATATATATATTGCACTTTCCCCCGCAAATATCGAATTACTGGAACTCCACATTTGTATAATCAATTTCACAGTTTTTAAAATTAATTCTTTTTTCATGATAATACTTTTGGAGAAACTTCCCTGATGTCACCTTCTGAAACTCCTTTACTTTTTCTTATCTGTTAAACATCACTGAGGGATGGTAAAGAAATGGGTTATGACGTATAGAAAAAAAATATATGCATAATTCAAAACGTGTGCACTTTATTGTTAATCATACGAACAATCATTTAAAGCGTAAATACCGAAAAATGAAAAAAAAAATTATGGTTCGAAATGGTAACTTTGTTGTAATAAAAAAAGTATCCAACCTAGATTGGATATTGGGTATATACAAAAGTAGATGGATCCAACCTAAGTAACGATTTCCAACTCCATTACCATATTCTCAACAATAGGTTCTCATCCATCTGTTGATAATTCAACACTTATTATTATTGTTGTAACTGGCTAGAAATAAATTTTATAATTAGACATCTAGTCCTCTTATAATAACAATAAATGTATATTAAATGACTGGGCGGTATTTAAATTTTTTTTAAATATCAACAAATATAAAATATAAATTGGTAAATTTAACACTTAAATAATATAGAAAAATTTATAGATAAATAATTGGCATTGAAAATTAGGAAACAATTTCGTGGATTATGATCGGTAATCAATTCTTGATGGTAATTAAGTTTAATAATTAGACCCTGCGCATATTCACGGGCGAGTGACGTCGATACTTCCTTGGAATTTTTCATCGTTTAACATTTTTTGTGGGGTTTTTTATTACTGAAAACATTCATTATCATATTTTTTTTGTCATATTTTATTATTTTACACTACAAAATCTCCTTTATTAAATGAAAGTACCATATTAATTAGTTAATTAATTAGGAGGGATTCAGTTGTGGATGATATGCATTCACATATTGTTAATATTAAAGGTATATTTTGGGCTGGATATGTATTTTTATATGTATGTATTTTTTCATGAGCTATTTCCCAAAAATGTTTTAATTAATTACAACGCTAAATATTTCTTATTCTTGAGTCAATCTATATATCTATGTAACAGTTGCAAAATATTTATTTATGGGAGCCGCGAAAAGTTGAGCTATATCCAGATTGATTGCAAGATGTCAAATATTTGCTGCAACGGCAAAGTTATGATTTATTCCTAAAATAGCCTTACAATGGTCCAGGAATGTGCAGCTCCTTCCATACTTTGCGGTTATATTACTGTCTCTACATTTTAAACCTCAATTTACGACTGAGGACAGTCGATAGGACTTCGAGACGCACTGCAACGAGTGGGTGGTTGGTCTTCCACTTACCTTTATGGTCCGGAGAAGAAGTAAAAGAGGAAGATGCTAGGTTTGCGCATTAGTTGGAAGTGTCCAATAGGCCGGAGACCATTCGGGGATGACCCAAGACTTTCTCGCCACTTCTTGTAACAAATCCGTCGACTGGTGTTTACCAGACATCTCAATTATCGTAGGCGTAGCTTGCCCACACATAAAGCTCCAAGAAGGACAAGTGTCGTGTTGGGCAATTGTCCTGCTTCGGAGGATCTTTGCTGTAGCTCTCTCTGATGGGTCAGGAATAGAAGTTGGAATTTGGGAAGTGGAAGAGAGGTCAGTGGGGTATTTACCACTTTAAAATCCATTAAGATTCTTTACATGGTCATCGTTTATGTATACATACATATATACCCATACACTGTGGTAAACATATATACATAAACATTCACACAGGCAGACAAGCACACTAACACATACATATATATCACATTTATACATTCGAAATATCAACTTTCTTCAAAACACTATATGTTCTTATAGTGACGTTTAAAATATTTATCCAGAACCGAAAATAAATAATAGTCATCATGTTTTATTATTTAACTATTAAAATGTAAATAAATACATTTGTAATAGTTATTTCGAGCTAAATATCAACATATCCTAATTTTGTTATTAATCAATTTTTGTCAAAAGAACTTTAAAATTATGGTTTAACTAATAACTAAGTGCATACTTTAAACAGGTATGAATCAAAATAAAATAAGTAACACGAATTTGAACTATAGACTTTAATTTTTTCACAACAAAGTTAGAAATAACAGTAACATTCCTTTGACAATTTAGGAAACAATTACTACTCAAATAGCTAGTTTTAATTTTTAGTTAATCTATTTATTCAAAACCAGTACAATTTATTTATGATTTGTTCATCTAAATTGAAAAAACGCATTTTTGAATCTTTAATACATTTTTCAATTATTTCATTATTTACTATTTAGAGTAGTTTACTTCTAATTTTTTAATGTTACTAAATGCAATGAAAGCTACAACTTTTTAATTTTGTAATTCGTAATATGTTGATTCTAGTATTTCTAATAAATCAATGTTTTAATAAATATAATACTATAAAAGATTTTTTTTTTGTTTAATTACTTACTAATAAATACATGAAGGGTTTTGGATTCAGTAGGTGATAGAGACTGTGATGCTTCGAAGACAACGGTTGAGCAGGAAAGTGACTTGCTCAACCGCCATGTTTTCCCCAATTAAGTAGAAGATGGGTGAGGCCAATAAGGATCTGCAGATTCCACAAGGCCCCAATGACTGCTAATGGATTGAATAAGTTATTTGACTCAACCGGACATGAACCCAAACCTACATTAGGAAAAACATTTTTTTCTGGGGTGTAAAAAAAACGTTTAAGTCCAAAAATTCATTTCATTTCATCCATTTAGATGTTTAATTGACGCTAAATAAAAGAAAATAAAAACGTAAAAAGTTACATTTGTATTTAAATTTTTTGATACCTTGGTACCAAGATTTTTCCCGCATATTTTGATCAATTTTGAAATATGCCTCTGCCAATTTTGTAATATTAATTTATTATTTGTCTGGTGATGTTCTTCCTAAGTTATCCATTATAATATTTGGTTAGTTATCCACCATATATTTATTTATTTATTCAAATAAAATAAAACAATAATAATGGAGATTATAGGAAAATAGAAAACAAATGTAGAGTTTCTTTTATATTTAGTTAAAAGTTAACAAAATTAATAAAACCTTTTTATTATTGAAATGTAATAAAGCCAGAATTTTGTTGCAACTGTCTCATTTATAGGGAGAGGAGTGGCTCAGTGGTAGAGTACTGAGTTACCATGCCGGAAATCCTGGTTCAATTCCCGCTGCAGGCCATGATTTTTATTTAGTCGGTTTGCAGAGGGAGATGGATCATATAGGATCTAGGACCCTCCTGGGGCCCACACCCAGCCTCTATAAAATATTATAAAAATAGGGTACCCAAAATAAGGGGGGAAAATCTGGCGGTCGAGCGTGACCTAGGACAAGTCACCTCCTTGCAGAACCGTTGTCCATGAAACAGTACAGTCTCTACCATGTACTGAACCCCAGACCCTTCATGGGCTGTAGTGGTATAGGTTTCAGGTCTCATTTAAAATCTGACTACTATGAAATATTACATTTTATTTGAGTAAATGAATTTCAGATATGTTTCCATGTCTGCTTTTCCTACAATGACAAGAATTATTATTTTTAATTTTGCGCAAATGCAGAATTCATCCTGGGTTAGTTCTGCTCAGAGATCCTGTATACCAACTTCTATGCAGTTCCGATCCTATCAACGTTCCGTAAATAGGAAAAAAATGTTAACAAGTTGCGATAAACTTCGCTAATTGAACAATAAATTGCAATCTGCTCAAAGTACCTAATGGGTTACTTTTTGCACTTACCGAATGTAAATATTGAGGCGAGCTTCCCTACAGCTAATATCACAGAACGGCAGTTAAATTGCCTTGCCGTAGCGACCGCAATGATTCAAACCCATTCCAATCTTATCCACCCGGCACTTAAACAAGACTCTAAATTCCATGAAGGTTTTATTTTATTTTATTTCTGATCAATAAGATCCTGTGATGTCTCTCATGATAATCTGATAGGTGTCATTATTTGTAGTTTGGGGACCATTTATAAAATAAAAATCTTGTTGGTTTATTTTAATATGCTTTTGTAATTTATGGATTGTCGTAATTATTATTATCACTTGATTCTACACGAGGTGAAATTTGATATTCTTACCCGTTCTTCTATTAAATAATACATGATTACTCAAAATAAAGTCAATTTTATCATTTGCATTACACGTATTTGCAGAAACATTTTAGGCGGTGGTTTTGATACATTAAGTTTGTAGTTATTATCAAAACAAAAAATGTACAAGGCTTCTTATAGAATAAATATTGGAATATAAATAAATGCCCCATTGATGGATCTGTTGTGGTCAGCAATTACGCCCAACCGCCTGGTTCGATCCAGTTATACTTATCTGCCTGAGCCGGACTCGAAAGTGGGCTGATAGTTCCAGCCTTTTATCTTCTTAAATATTCGCTCCCCCACCTGTACTGAGAACATAAAAGCTTTTTTTGAAATTACTATTTTTACAAGGTAAAATTATTAGGTAATTCTATATAATTAAAATCACAATATTTTTAATGTAATGATTAATAGTGAAAAGATTATTTAAATATAAATTTATTTATCAAATAATTAATTTTAGAAAATATTATTTATTAATAAAATAATAAATGATTTTGAGCTCGTAAGCTAATGGCTGCAGATGTTTTGTTCACCGAGTGTCTTTGCTCACTCTTTGTACCGATTTCTCGGCCTCTGGCTTAAAATATGCCAGCAAGAAGAAAGTTTGGTTTATTCTCTATGCTTATTCATCATTGTACCAATCGAAAAAAATGTATTCAGATGAGCTTGAATCAATGGTCATGTAGATTGTTCGACAACAAGGATGCATACAGTTCAATATAGGATATCAGACGTTAGCACCTGAAGTATTTATGAAATATTTATTTTATTTTAATTCATTTTGATCAAACAAATGGTTCTCGAGTTCATAAATCGTGTTCCGTTGTTGCAGTAAGTAGGAATTGTGGTTCGCTTTTATATCCTTCATTCGTGGTTTTTCCTAAAACAGCGAAGGTTCTGAGTGAGTCTCATCAAACCACCGCTGATATAATAAAGTTGATTATTACCTACCTTAAAATCCGAAACCGGTCTAGAATCGAGGGTGACGTACCGTATCCAATTCACTTCATAATTATGAAATAAAAACCACTAAAATAATTTTTAAAAGAATGCAATTTTAAGTACATCAGTATGATCGAATTATTTTACAGTTTTATTTATATTTCCATTCTATTTGCTGGAAGTGAGGCACATCAATATGTAGAGCGCTGAATTGCTTTGCTGAAGTATCCTTGTTTAAATCCGCCTGTCACAGATAAATTATTTAATCTGTTGCGAGGGATGGGCCCTGTAAGATCAATGGACTCTCCTCAGGCTCACCCTGCCGCTTTATATAAGTTTAAGTTTGTTTATGTTTTTTTTGTTAACTTTATTTAAATTTTTTTTTTGGTTTACACGAAGCAATATGACTTATTTTTGAGTATTCTTTCGTTATTTCCATACGCTTCTGCTCTTTTTCCCTTGTGATTTTCTCCTTTTTTCTGTCCATTTTGTCCCTGGTATCTTCGGATCTTCGCTCCCTGGCATTCCACTTTTTATTTTGCTCCTAAAGGCTTTCCAGTATCCAATATTCAGCTTATATGTTCGCCTTTTGTACGTCCACTTTCACTTGTGTAGTGTTGATGATTTAACGTTTTTTATGTAAGTAAGAATATCGTTGTTGTGTCTTGTTGTGGTACACTGTCTGCTGATGTGCCCAAAGTATTTATAAATGTATGAACTCATGATCCTTTATGTGAGCGGGGTAACTTAGTTGTAGAGCGCTGAGTTACCATGTCGGAGGTCCCAGGTTTGAATCTGGCTGTGGTATATAATTATATAATCTGTTAACAGCCTGGATCCTTTGCATTCTGAGGCTTACTCAGCCCCTTGATTGTGAGAAAAACCTCGCGGAACGCTGTCTTAGAATCCAAGCCCTTGCATGGTTGTAGTTTTATATGATTTTTAGACAGTTTTTGAGTCTTTTACAAGGTATTTATATAAGTTCTAAACCGCCAGCAATGCGATGCGTTCGTACATTACGAGGAACATCGTTTTCTGAATCAGTTATCATCAAAGCGATGACCCTCCATAGATACGACTGTAACTGTCCGTCAGATGGAATATCTATATTGCAATTCATTAGATAATCTACGATGCCCGTATAAAATGAGCATATTGAAATAGTATATTATTTGAGAGTAGAGCCGGGCAGTAGGAGTGATATAAGCGATGATGTATAATATATATTATATAGTATAATATAGCGGTGAGCCCGGGATAAGATTATGATAAAGGGCCGGGGATCTGAGGCACCGTCCGCGAAGGAGACCAAGAGGGGGGCGATAAACCACGGGCAGCGGCTATCTCCCGCTTGTATCTTCACTTCTCACATTCGGGCATTATTTATTCACGTGTTGCTATAAAGTGCTTTTATACGTACCTCTCCGTACTCACCTCTAACGTGAGTGCAATCCACAACCTCCACAGTTTTCTATTAACTTCCATTGTAGTATTTTCGCTTTTCTTTTTATTATTTGAGGCGGCGGCTATTAGATATGCGACCCTTGTGGAAATTGAGCTTTACCAGTGAGTTATGTCGTTTGAGGAGGTTTTATTTAAACGGCAAAACCCCGATAAGTGCCTTTACTCGATAGGAAAATTTATTGGAGTGCCAAAGGTCACTTAGCCCTATCTAATAGTTGCGCGTAATTAATATTAAGGGAGATTACTAATACAACGCTTAACCGATACATGACATGTTTCAGGGTTGTTTGTTTTATTGTTTACTGTTGGTTATCTACAAGCTTTTACAATAATTGGACAACAAGTGACCGTTAATGTTAGAGAAAGGACAACACATAAAAAAAAGATCGGGTTCACCTGTGATTTTGTGGATAGTATAACAACTTACTATGCTCAAGATCACGTGTTCGAGGCCGGCAGATGCCATAAGGATTTTAAAGAGGTAACCATCAAATGTTTGGTTACGCCGTTTTTTATATCCATCAGAATCAAGAAGCTCCGCAACATCAAAATATATAAATTCTAATCATAGAATAGTGCAAGACCAATTTTACCGCATAGTCCTAAGAGGATCGAGCCACCTGGCGAAGGCTTATTGAGGAGGCCAAGACCACATCGTTGTGGTGCCAAGGATGGATGGAACAGATAACTGGTCCCCGAAGGACTTATTGAAAATATAAGTTTAATAATAAATATTGTATTTGAGAATATTATTCAAATGCTGTTTGTTTGTTTAATTATTTAACGTCACTTTAAGCAATTATGGGAGCGGCACAGATCAGTGCGTAGAGCGCTGAGTTAGAGCTGGCTGTGGTAGATTAATTATTGTATCTGTTAACTGCCAGATTCTGATGACCTTCAAGAGGGTCACACTGTCTCTATAATGTAGGTACCTTTAATTAGGAAAATAACCTGGCTGTCGAGCGTGATCTTTAACTAATCACCTCCTTGCTGAACGGATTAACTCCAGAACCATAATTCTTAACGCAAGATTACGCCTTCTATCGGACGTTTACCAGTTAGCTCAGCGCTCATTAGGTTTTTCGGAATTCGTTCTTTGCTATGCCCATCAACTTTACATGATGGCTCCACTCCTACCACTTCAATTGCCTTAATCAGGTGCATGCTCTCTAATTCCGCTTTGTGCAATCTTCTATTTTTGCTAGTGGACTCATCTTTTTTCTCGGACTGAAAATTATATACTATACCTTAATTTCAAATAGCATATATATCTGCTTTAAATTTCAATAATCGTTTATAGAAGAGCAAAAGTTACCGATTATACCAGAGATATCCATTGCCACTCCCTGGAGTACTTGATCAATTGTATTTTACAACTTATTTTTATGTTAACCATGAATATTTATTTTTACTTTTGGAAAATCCTTAAAAAAAGGAAAATAAAAGATAAACATTATGAAAAATTAATTTTTGCTATTTTATCTCCCTTCTATTGGAATTATGTACGATATTCGTTCGAAAGCAACTAATACATAAATATATTTATATTTTTTTTATGAAACACATGCTCATAGTTGTGAATGAAAGAGGTTTCTCACACATTAATTATTTCCAATCTCATAAATTCTTTTCAATATAAAATATTGTATAAGTATATATTTTATCCCTAAGTAATGTATGACAAGACTGATACAGAAACGGAATAATTATAGAATATATTTATATTTTTACAAGATAGCGTTTAGCATATTTCTCCATTTCTAGTGTAAACCATGTCGGCCCATTCTAATTAACGAGTTGGCTTTCAAGCTTAGTCCTTAATACAGTATCTGTCCCTTATCTTAATTTTACTTACATTAGCGATGCCCACTTACACGCTCGACCGGTTTCGATCTCTTGTTTTTTTTATATATATTTTTTTTTACATAGTTTCGTCTTAATTGATACACATTGCAGGAAAAAAAGAAGATAATAGGAAATAGGAACGCCTTTGGTACTTAAATTGCAAATTCGCATAACTGATTGATATTTACATGTTTTCGACTTAAATATAATTTACAATTGATCATTCCCTTATGTTTCCTTTAATCATTGAAGGGTTTATTTATTGAGTGTTTTTAGTAAACATTTTCACTTAAAGAGGAAATAACAATCCATTCGTGGTTTCCTGTTCTCCTTTCTCCAATATATCAAGTATTTCATTACATTATTTCACCATTTCCCAATCATGTATCCAGGGTACATGATGGTTTTTTTTTCTAATTAAACCTACTCGAAGTTTGAATACTATATTTCTTTATACATTATATTATACTATCAATAAGATCCACGATATAACCATAAATGAACATCATCTTGGACTCCCTCTGTACAAGGAAATGTGGAACGATAAAAATATATGATCTGTTATGCTTTTTACACAAACTGTCTTGTAGGTGATAATTTAGGACTTGTCTTTGTCAAGTGAATATAATCTCCAAACATAACGTTATTATATAATATAATTAACATATTCATAATTATCAAATTATTATTATTGTTGATGCGGCGCAACAAAACGTGGACGCGTCCAGGCCTCCTCAATCATAAACCGCCAGTAGTCCCTGTTGAGTGCTGCTGACATCCAGTTGTGGACTCCCAAGTTCCTCGTGTCTTATGCCATACAATCCATCCACCGGAGTCGCGGTCGGCCGACTCATAATTATCAAAGCTAAACCTAAAAGAAATTATCTGAATAGAGAGGCTGAGGTGAAGTTAGAACACCTGTCGGTTCGCTATATAGGATAGCAACGTTTTTGAATAAACATTGTGGATTAGATTCAGCAAGGCGATATTATTGTATGTGGTAATTACAATATCACCGATTTGTTTATATATATATTTTTATTAATACAATTATTATGAAAGTACCTGTAGCTGACACCTTAATTATATTTTATGGTTTAAATCTAGAATTGTGTTGTTCTAATGCTGTTGATGTAATGTCACTTTATGTTGCTATGGCTAATCGGACGATGCTATGCGGGGGCTCTAATATTTGCCTATCCAGGTTTAATTAGGATAGGGATTTTTAACATCGTACAGGCCCCCGTTTAACGTCCCTTCAGGAGGACGGCATAACCAAGGATTATTTAGTTCCTTTAGAATATCCTAGGGCCACCTGCCGAGCTACGAACTCGCGATCTTGGGCTTAGCAAATTGTTATGCTAACCACTAGACCACAAGCCGCCCCCTTGTTCTTCTGTTATGGACCCTTTTAGATGATTAATGTCCGAATTGCTGGAATTTAAAATGCAAGAATCATCCACTGAAAGTATAAGGAAATGAAAACTTGTTGGTTGGTTTCATTGCACCATTAACCACTAAGCTCGGATTGGAATGACTTGCTATAGTAGCTGATTGGTTATTACAAAAAAAATAATGTTGAAATTTGATATTGCATTTTGAAGGATGAAAACTAGGACGAATGTAATGCCGGAAGTCACTGAACCGCATTGGTTGAATCCAATGCTGGTATTAGTTTATGGAACTTTTTGTTAAGGATTTTGCAACATTGCAAAATTAGAAAGTGGGCAAATATGGACACGAGTATAGTACATGATGTAATTAGTAATAGAAACTACAAATTGGTGTGATGGAGTTCCAGGAGGAGCTTTATTGTTCCCAATATTTTGAGATGATGGCGCTTTTACCTTAGCATTAGTAGCAGTATAGAGCTTAAAGGAGAGTGAATAAAAATTTTTAGTAACCCATTCATCACGTATTCCTTATGGTTCCAACCGTGTTGTCAAACTCTTTGCCTACGTTTCGCTAGATATAGCCTCCAGTCTCACAGTTATCGGATTAAGCCGTGAGGAAGTATGTCTAGCAAAACGTTGGCTTATAATTCGATGAACTGTTAAAATCAGAAGAAATACGCGATGGATGAAATGTTTAAAAAATATTTTCTGTGGTAGTTTCAGAGAGTATTTAACTTTATTAGCAATCATCATAAACGAAAATCTGGATCATGTCCAACCCAAAGTTTGATAGAGGTTAATTAGTCGTAATTATTGTATTTTTAGCGATGATACAAGTATTATCTGCTTGCAAAAATTTTAAGAATGGTGCTGTTATTTCTATACTAGCTTGGCTAAAATGGGACGCAACCGTGCTCCATCTATATTTACCGTAAATGCTTTTGTTGGTCACCCATAAAATGGTAGTTAGTATTTGTGAAAGAAAATGGTCCAGGTAGAGGTCAATAAATTTCTCTTAGATGTGGAGAAATGTTTATTTAGTAGCCAAGGTTTCGGCCTACTTTGCAGGTCCTCTTCAGGGCTAAATATGCAAAATACAGACAATTGAAAATTAAAAAATATTAAAAAATTTGCTAAGCATGGTAAATATAAAGGTTAAAATACAAAGGTACCAAAAAACATACTAAAGAATACAATAACAATAAACCAGAAAATGTTAAAAATTAAAGAACAAGGTAATAACGATACAAATTAAACATTAAAATTGGTAAATATTAAAGTGAAAATACAAAAGTATCAGGTATCTGAGTGGTGAACAATAAAAATGGGGGAGGGGAGAGAACATGAGATATATATCAATAAAGAGCAAGGATGATCATGTGGAGCATAAATAACCATAACAAAAAATAAATAAAAACTAAATTAAGTAATAACCAAGTAATAAAAATACGGCATAGTGTAATAAAAATGAAAATGTTGATAAGAAACAATGATGATAAGTAATAGAAGTGAGAAATACATATTTCTACCAATGGGGACGAAAATGTATACAAAATGTTCATGAAATAGTATAAAGGATAGATGTAGTACAATATGTAATAAGTGGAAAGAAATGTTGAGAAAGGAGAACATAGTAGATATTAAATTAACATGTAAAATGGTATAAAAAGGCGATAAGTAAGTTACGATGGGGTGTATTGGACTAATAATAAATGTAAAAAGACAATGATATGTGGTTAAGTAAAGATATAATTAAAATTAAAAAATTGAGTTAAGATGAAAGTCATTTAAATGATAATAAAAGGTGGGAAATGAGTAAACGCCTTACAGAAACAGTAAGCAAGGAAATAGTAAGAATAATAGTGTGATGTGTTTTGTAATGCATATGGCTATGAGGGAAAGAAAATGAAATGGAGAAAGAGAGGGGGGGAGGATGGGTAAATTAGTGAAAAATATAAAATAAATTACTTGTCGCGGAGGGGGGGGGGTGCCGGGGGGAGCCCGATAGGTCAGTCCAATCTGTAATCATCACTCTCTAACGTACTAAGAGGGGCGGGGGAGGTATAACTCCCACCAAGAGCTACAATTAAAAACACAGAAAGAACCGATTTTTACAAAAGCAACGTATAAGAAAATAAAGGAAAAAAACAACAAAAAAACCGACCGTTACCAAAAGACGATAATATAATTAATGGCGATAATAAAAGTATAATGACGATAATGAAAGGAGATGAAGGAGTAAATAGGTGGGTATTAATAAGTGTAAACAAGTAAAATGTTAACAAGGGAGGGGGTGTTTGTTCTTTTTAATGAGGTCAATTATGTGTCTGTAAACCATAGAGAGGTTATTCTTGTTAGTCTAGATGTTTAATGGATTGTTTTCGAGGTTTATGTAGGTTGATTCTTCAATGAGTCTTTTGTTGTAATTGGAAACAGTGGCGAGAACAGAGGATTGGTCTAAGTTAAAGAGGATTGTCTGTATTTTGCATATTTAGCCCTGAAGAAGACCTACAAAGTAGGTCGAAACTTTGGCTACTTAATAAACATTTCTCCATATCAAAGAGAAATTTATTGACCTCTACCCGGACCATTTTCTTCCATATATTTATTATTGTTTGTATGTTTGATTCATTTAATTTCATGCTGCCATCGGTTAATGTAGGTAGTATTGTTTGCTGTGGTTAAGACTCAGGTATCGGGATCAATTTCCATTACACGGCAGGACGCTCACCCTGGTGGACGCAGTGTTACCACTATTAGCGGCACGGGACATCCTCCTCCGTAGACTAACGAACCGCGAAACAAGAAGTGGATGGCGCGTGGCGGACGACCCCGTGCCAGGAAGCGGCCTAATGCCCAGGTCATGTCGCCGGAACCTGAGGAAGATAATGAGCAGGTAAAACCCGAGGGATGAGGACAGGTAAGCCAGCGGTCTACCACACCTAATGTACACTTCCGCTCTCAACGGATCCCTGCTTTTTTGCGTTCTTCATTCACTTTGCCTTAGGACACTTCCGTTGGCCACTGATTGCTACGGTGGGCTACTGCCCATTAAGAAAAAAAAGGTTTAATTAGGTCACCTATCGTCGTGTTGAAACCTAGCTTTCTCTGGGTGGGTCTATAACGGGAAATAGAAACGTAGAAGGGAGCTGTTCTAAAAGCCATAATCTAAAATTGTTGTCTAAAAATACTCTTTTGAACAATTATTAGCTCTGCATCTTCCGCAAGGGGTAGTTGTTGCATGGAGTTACTTAGGGAATAGCGACCCCACGGGTTACCACAGTTCATTACACCATGCATACAGACCATAACATTAAACTAAGCACATACTCTTAACATAAGGACACTTTCAGTACACAACATAGGGGACCCTTCCCCCTAGGTGTTCCCTCTTAACAGGAGGAGGTATGTTCAGTTACCCTTAGGGCCAGCCCCCCGACTGATCTAGGATAGGACAGGCCGATACCTTGTCCATCCAAATCTTCAAAATCAAAAGTAGCGGTAAATATACAGCCGGACAGCTTTTACGGAATTGGACATGGCGAGGAAAAAAGATATTAGGACTGGCAACCTGCAACGTTCGAGGATTGAGGGTGAAAGAGCAAGAGTTACTGGCAGACGAAAGAAATTCAAAAGTGGATCTCCTGGTGATAACCAAAATTAAAAGAAGAGGAAAGGGAGAAGAAAGAATTGGAGACAACATTCTTCTCTATTCAGGCTCCACTGGAAACAGAATACTCACCAGAGGTGTAGG
Source organism: Troilus luridus (assembly GCA_964056705.1). Lineage (NCBI taxonomy): Eukaryota > Metazoa > Arthropoda > Insecta > Hemiptera > Pentatomidae > Troilus > Troilus luridus. The sequence continues at coordinate 91,061,689 of OZ057415.1, read as the reverse complement.
TTTTATATTTGAGGAAAACCTGATGAATATAGTGATCAAACGATGGAAATTTAAAAGTGATCGATTGACGAATGTTGACATGGAAGAAGGGGATATTCTAATAACTATTATAGTAACCTACAGACCAAACGACAATGCTATTGCCACGGAGAAAGAAGAGTTCTTCGACAGTGTTCAGAAGGAAATAGGCGATGTACGAGGAGAACCGATTGTCGTAGGAGATCTAAATGACAGAGTAGGAAAAAATTCCCAACTATGGCCAGATGCATTGGGGAGCCATGGAGAAGATTTTAAAAACGACAATGGGGAAAGAATACACAACTTGTGTGCAAGCAATGGCATGATCGTTGCTAACAGCAGGATTCCACTTAGGAATCCACACAAATTTACAAGGGAAGAACCAAGTCGAAACGAAAAGTCTATAAAAGACTATTTCCTGTTCAAGAAAGATTTCCTTAAAGATATAATTGATGTTCGAGTAAAAAAAGGTTTTTAAATAGGTAGTGACCACAAACTATTAAAGATGGACATCGTGTGGAGAGGAGAGAAAAGAGTCCGTCGGAATGTAAGAAGGATTAGGAAAGAAGTGGTCAAAGTACAAAGGCTAAAGGATGAAGACGAATTGCCTACCCTCTTCCAAGGAGAAATTGGCTAGAAATTCAGATTACTAATGGGACTCTGATGATATAGAGACATGGTGGTTTTACTTTAAGAAAATAATAAAAGATCATTAGCTTGTGGTAAAAGAAGGATTGGGGCCCAGTATAATGGATAGAATATGTTGCGCACAAAACGCCAGGGAACTATGAAAGGTATCAGAAGAAAAGGATTGAGGCCAAAAATAGGGTTATAGAAGCCAAGAGGAAAGCCTGGACAAACTTCGGACGAAAGTTGGAATCTGACTTTCGTCAGAATCAGAAAGTATTCTATCCTGTACTGAGAGGAATGAGTAAAGAAAGAGTACCAGAAGTTTGTAAAGGACAAAGAAGGAAATATTCTCATGGCTAACGAACGAATAATGGAAAGATGGAAAGAATATTTCCCAGAGCTATTATAGTGAAACTCACAGATTCCATTCATCAGTGAAGAACTGAGAGATGGAGATCTCTGGTAGCTAGAGGATTATATTGATGAAAACGAATTAGAGGAAGACCTGCTAAGCATGAAGCTAGGAAAATCCGCAGGTATTGACGAAATAAGTCCCGAAATGTTAGAATATATAGGATTTAAAGGAAAGGAGATTATGCTTCATCTACTAAATTTAGTTTGGAAACCGATGAAAATCCCGAAGGATTGGGAAGTTGCTGTTATAGTCCCAATCTTTAAGAATGAAGACAACAGAGACTGTAATAACCACCGAGCTATATCCCTCTTAAGTGTGCCAAGCAAGATATATTCCACAATCTTGGAAAAGAATAAAAAGATGAGTCGAAGGATTGCTCCGCAGAGCCCATAACCTGATTTTTGCAACGAGACAGGTTTTTAAAATATTCCTAGAAAAGGAAAAGGAAATGTCTCTGTGCTTTGTCGATCTCACAAAAGCGTTTGGCCGTGTAAGGAAAACTGATATCTTAAAAACGTATATCTTGCAAGCCTTAAGAGATAAAGGGGTGGAAGATAAAGGTCATATACTTGCGGTCGAACATTTATATCAGAAAACGAGGAGTGTAGTAAGTTTTTCCAATTACACTTCTCAGGAAATTGAGAGCACCATTGGAATCCGGCAGGGATGTAGTTTGAGTCCCCTACTGTCCATTTTGGCCATGGATTCAGCTCTACGAAAGGCCAATACAAAAATGAGGAAGCTCCACCTAGGATATGCCAATCTGAGCCCAATAAGCCTCTCGCTGCTGGCATTTGCGGATGACGTTGTGATTTTCTCAGAGAATGATAGAAACCTCCAGCACAATGTTAGCAGATTGAAAGAAGTGTTGCTGGCTATATAAATGACCATAAACCCTAATAAAACAAAAGTGATGAGGGTAGGAAAGAAGCCAAGGAGAATAATGAGGGTCATTAGAGTTGAAGGTAAAGTCCTGGAACAAGTGGAGAACTTCAAATACCTGGGAGCGCATCTAAACGAAAACGGATTTATTGATTTGGAAGTGACCGATAGAATCGGTGCCGCGGGCAGGATGTTTGAAGCGGTTAAGAGAGGATTTCTTAACTGAAGAGAAGTAGATAAGGAAACGAATGTAGCTGTATTTAAGTCGATATTCCTCCCTATCCTCACTTACTCTTCAGAATCATGGACGCAGACAAAGAAACACCAATCCAGAATACAAGCAGCAGAAATAGAGGGCAAAACATAAAAAGACCGAGTCCGGAACAGCACCACTATAAGGCCGAACCTGAATGTTAAACCAGCCAACGAGTTAGTAGAGGAAAACAGACTGAGATGGCTTGGACACCTCCTGCGGCTGGATCCTAGCATAATTGCTAGCGAAACCTACCGAGCTAAAGTGGAGGGAAAACGAGGGAGAGGATGACCTAGGAGGATGTGGGAAGAAGAGGTGAGGAAGGACTTGGAGAAGAGAGGACTCCATTGGGGCAGAAGTGCATAGTTGGTGGAAGACCGGCAGAGCTGGAGAAGGCTGTGCAGAATTCCTCCTCCCACTGCTTAGGCGGTAAAGAGGATTGATGATGATGATGATATTAGCACTCGAAAAGCTTGCTCTGTTACCCAAATCATTCTCATTCTCACACGTCCTCAGCATAGCGACCAAACTAACGAACATGTGTAATATTTAGCGTTAACAATGTCTGATTATTCATGTATCGTTAATCCTATCATATCATACCATATTATTATGGCGTTTCATCAATTCACCAAAAAGAATCTTAGGCTTTACTTATTTAACTCACTTTTTAGTCGACCTTGAAGTAAGATTTGATGTGATTTACTTACTATTTTTTTCTAAAATACTACAATACTACTAGTATTAACAAACTGTACTAGTATTGAGTTAGCTGTGTTAGAAAGATGGCGGTCCCTAGGATAGCAAGTCCTATGGCACACCCAGAGTCTGGTTTTAAGGCAAAAACTTCTTGTTACCGATAATATACTTAATCATAACTAAAGAACAAGCAATTTATTAGTTTATTTTAATTTGTACATTATATTTTACAATATTTTTGTGTCATATATTTATATTATATTTGGGTAGATATAAGGTATTTATACCTCTAATGTGGGTATTCTCAATAAGGATATAAGCCTGGCGATCAGCGTAGTCTTAGACCAATACCTCCTTAAACAACCATTGGCTTCGAAACAGTGCAGCCTCTAATATGTAATGAATCCTTCCTGGGCTGTGTATTGGTACAGATATTTCTTTATTATTAGCTTATGTTATAGCATTCATAATTAGATTTGTTGCTTAACATTTATTTAATCAAATATGAAGAAACTTGAGGATTTTATTGAGAAATATATATTTACTAAATTAACAATACCGGTTTTATCTTGCATATTCTGAAGAAAACCCTGTTTGTCTCTAGGATTAAAAATCGAGTGGCACATCCAGTCTCAGGTTAGTTAGTGATAGCCTTGAGGATTTATATAACAGACTTCAGAGCTTTTTAAAGGGTGTTTTATATCCTTATGGAGGGGAGTGGCTCAGTGTTAGAGCGCTGAGTTTTCATAACGAAGGTACTGGGTTCAAATCCGGCTGTGGCAGATTTTATTTAAGCTGTTAACAGCTGTTGGGGTCTGGGATCCTGCAGAGGCTCACTCAGTATCTATAAATTTGGTACCCAAAATAGGCGGATAACCTGGCGGTTAAGCGTGATCTAGGATAAATCATCTTCTTGCTCAACCGTTGTCGAAGAACGTGTTAACTTCCTACAAGGCTCCGACAGTCCGATCACAAGACTCTTCATGATTTGTAGTGGTACAGTTTGTACATTTTTTTAAAATCTTTAGTTGTGCCGTCTTTGAGACTGGGCGTGAAGTGAATGTACAGTCTATGCAAAGTCCGTGACTCGTTACTGGTCTTTATCCTGATTATACTTTAAATTATAATAAATAAATTTAAGACTCCCGCAGTAGTGCAATGGTATTCATAGCTATATTTAGTGACTCATGAGAAGCGAGGAGATAGTTGGCTGGAAGATCTGAGTAAGGAAGGAAATAGTTGGGGGTGCAGTCAAATTAAACACTAAATAAGTGGGTATTTATTTTATTTTGTGCCGACGTTTCGACCCACTTTGTGGGTCATCTTCAGGGCTAATGGAAGCTGAGGCTTGGCTAGAATATATATATTTAGTGACGTCAGGCGAAACAAACAGGGAACAGACAACCTTGTACCTTGTAGGTATCATCCTGCAATTTAGGTAATTGAAAAATGTAATGTAAAAAGGATATTTATTCCTTCTAAATTTTACAGCTTCCATTTATCCTCATAATTGCATCATATGCATACTCCTAATTTATGCAATGTTATCAGTTTTAATTATTTTATGATGACAACAGACAACTGAGTTTTTTAAAGGTTGTTAAAAATCCTTGCTTATACCGTCCTCGGACGGGACATTGGTTGAGGTCCCGTCATATATCAGGTACTTGTTAAAGATTCCTATCCAATTATACTTGGATAGCAATAATTTAAGACTCCCACTGTAATAACGTCCAATGAGTCATAATGCCTTTATGTTACGTTAAACCACACCAACAAACTATACAGAAAATACTGACAATAGTGTTCAGCTTTTTATATCATCGTGTAATTTAGGTAATTGAAATAATGTAAAAAGCCTATTACCATCAAACTTTACAGCCTCCGTTGAAGACGTGCATACCCAATGTTGACGTGTATACAATGTTGCCAGATTTAATTACTTGAACGTTTTATTGTACTCCGCAAGGTCCAGGGTCAGACAGGTACAGGTACCGGTACAGGTACGTGCGATTCCCCTCATTTAATAGATCTGGGGAGGGGGGTGTAGACGGCTATTTTTACTGGCAGAGACCCCCCGGAAACGGAGACGGGAATAAAGTTATATAAGGTAAAAAGATAGAGACTAGTATTGGACAGAGATCAGCAATTAACCGTTGTGCCGGTGTTGGTTATAAATTAGAGTGCTAGGCGCCAGGGTGTCATTAGCATCCGACTATAGCGCTCCTCCATTGTCTGTTCTTTCACCCTCTCCTCCACTACCAGCTTTTCCCCTCTTATTCTCCTTTTTTATTTCCTTCTTTTTTTTTTATTTACTTTTGTTTTTATTTACTCTTTTACACAGTTATCCTCTCATTAATCCTGTAGTCATAACCACGAATGGCCGAACGATCTTCTTCCATAGCCGTTTTTTTAAATTTACCTCTCAAGTATTGTATTTTTTTTTAAAGTTATTCACTGGAGTATATCTCCGGTTTTTATAACTTTAATTACTTGTGCTTATTACAGTGGATCCAGCATAATGGATTATATGTTAAATAGCATAATCCTCTGCCGTTGTTTTGTTTTTTTAATGGAAAGGAATTAAAAAATGGAAATGTGTATTGTACTTATGTATGGTTTCTTTATTTTTTTTTTTTTTTTTTTAAGTGGGCAGGTGGAAATCTTCAAAAGACGCAGATAGGCCCGTACCTACCCGTGTGTGGGATTTTTACCCACTAAAACCACCTCCCTACAGCTGTTTTCCACACTCCACGAGACCGTTAGGCATTACTTCATGGGGGGGGGGGGGGATGGCTGTGTGCCACCTCATTGCCCTTTCCAGCCTGGCTAGCTCAGTTGGTAGAACATGACTCTCTCGATCAAAATTGGGACTTTTGGGAAAAAAAGACCAATTTTCAAAAAGGCGTAACTTATTAGACTACAACGACTCTACGACTCTATGACTCGTAATCTATAGACCTACAGAATTGCGGTTGGATTCGAATTGCTGAAAATTTAAATAACGGTCACCCATGGGTTTTTTCAAAAATGCACCAATTATGAGATACAGGCCGAAAACTGAAATAACTCCGAAAATGTCGAGGTTTTTCTGCCACCAAAAATTTTCCAATCCCTTTTTTCGGTAGCAAACTTGAATTTCTACTGTTCAGACAGGCTCTTGCAATATATCAAAAATGCAGCTCTCTTCAATTTATTGTGACCTTCAAACACCAGGCAGTTGGTCTATTTTGGCTGATTTACCATCAACTGAAGAACCTACGGATTTTTTACTTTCGGCCCCACCGAAGAAGATTCCTCCAGTTATAATGGATCGTGAAAACTTCACGTTGAATGAGGTGAGTGATTTCATGAACAAAATTAATATTAACCAATATTTTATCAAACAGACGAGGACTGAAATCCATTTTACCTTCAATTAGAGACCGACCGACCCACACCAGAAAGACATCTAAAAACTCGCGGAATCGAGTACCATAGTTTTGAACCCAAAATCACGACCAAACTCTCAAACAAATTTTGATCTTTCCATTCCCATATCTGATAACAGAAAGGCATTTGAACCTATTGATTCTTCGGTCTCAAGACGTATGTCAAAGACTTTACTGGACGGAAAGAAAATGGAATTATCACCTATATTGACAACTGTTCCACAAGGTATCACTATAAAAGATATACAAGACAAACTACGCCTCGTCAATAGATGTATATTCACGGTTGCGAAATACATCCCAAGAAAGGATATCCTACCACTCCAGTGGTATAAATGTCAGCAATTTGGACACACAAAACACTACTGCAACCACACCGTAAAATGTGTAAGATGCAGCGGCTCACATAACATTTGTGAATGTCCGTGACTAGACGAACAAAAATGCTCAAAATGTGAGGGAGCGCACGTCGCTTCTTATAGAAAATGCCTCCATAGAAATAAATTAGAAGGAATAGTGACTAAAAGGATGGAGGAAAAGAGATCTAAGCAGATCGGTACTAAACAAAACATACCCAAACTAATGACTAACAGCATGACAGTTCGCCCGGGTGTTTAATTCGCATCTTTTCTACTAGTTAGCAAAATGACAACCGAACCAAAATCATCAACCAGTCAACTCCACCACCATCAGAGCCTCTACAAAACTTCGCCTATATACCTCAACCACCGCAGACGGACCAATCGAATCTCATAATAGCTCTTGTCAATCAGATGGCTCACCTCATGGCGCAATTCACTTCCATGACGTGAGAACTTACAACCACAATTTAAGGATAAAAAGGAAAAGGTTTAACCCGAAGTAATAAATTCACTATATTAAATCTCTACTGTAATATTAAATAATGTACACATATGAGTTCAGTAGACAGTTTTAGTGTTATAACAAGTCACCGCACCCACTATATGCCCTGAAGATGGCCTACAACGTAGGCCGAAACGATTATTAAAAAATAAGTTTTGGTATCATTGACTGCACCACCTGACCAATTCAATCCATCAATTTTTAAAGGTTTTTAAAGGTTGCTGGTTCCATGAAGTTGGAACTTGCACAATACCGTGAAGTAGCTGGTTTTGCCCAGTTTGGATCTGATTTAGATGCTGCCACTCAACAGCTTCTCAACAGAGGCGTTAGGCTTACAGAATTACTGAAGCAAGGACAGTATGGTATGAAATAATTTATTTTTATAATTGTAAAACAGATTCAGTATCATACTAATTATATTATGTTATGGAATCCATTTATTGGTTTGACTAAATATTGTAGATCAAGTGCGACAGAAATTTTTAATGATTTAATCAAAGGTTAATTGTGTATATAAGTAATATTTCTTAAATTCTAGTCCCCATGGCCATTGAAGAGCAAGTAGCTGTTATCTATTGTGGAGTAAGAGGTTATTTGGACAAACTTGACCCTGCAAAGATCACAGCTCCATGAAATTTTAGATTTAGCTTCTACATTAAAAATAAAGAAATATGTGTTGTTTTTTTTTTAAATCGACCACTAAAAGTGTAAAATATGGGGAACCGTATCATGTTATCTATATATAAAAGAGTTCGTCCTGACTGAAAAGACCAGCCAACACGGCCAAGACCGCAGAGCCAAAACGGCATAAGCTACAGGATTGAAATTTGGACAGTATGTACATTTTATAAGGCCAAAGCGTACTAAGAAAGGATTTTTGAAAATTCGTCCCCTAAGAGTGTGAAAAGGGTTACAAACTTTTGTAATATAAATAAACGTCATTTTTAAAGCGAGCACCATGAAATTTTAGTTTTTGCTTCTAAATAAAAAATAAAGAAATACGTGGTTTTTCATTTTTTGAAAATCAGCCCGTAAGTGTAAAATACGGGAAATCGTAAGATGTTAAGTTAGTGAAAATAAATAAGCAGGCTCTACATTTTAGCATAATAATAATTTTATTCATGATTTGGCAAAGCCAACCCCTAGATATTACAGTTTTGGATATTACATGGTGGATTTCAATAGAAAACTTATCGATAGTTCTGTAAATATGGCATTTAATATTTAATAGGACAGTTTATTAAAATCTATCAACAAAGGGATAAGCATTGGTGGGCTGGCTGAATTCACAAATGCTTTAAGTCATTGTTTATAATATAGAGTTCATTTATGGAATTCAAAATTCACTCTCCGTTTAGACTCAACATAACTTTCTTTTTAAAATAACGCCGACGAAGTCGCGGGCAAAAGCTAGTTTTTTGTATGTTCATTGGCATTGGCTGACATTGCTGTCATATTGGTAGGATTGCAATCCAAGGATTTGAGGAATACAGCACTTCTTCAATGATTGCAATAACCATTTCTTTGATTTAGACTTTATGATTCTTTAGAAGTAGTTATAATTCGTCATTCAAATGATTCATCGGATTTTGGCTTGCCCGATTTTCTTAGATTGTTAGAGTTCAGATGTGTTCAGAGCTGTAGTATTAATTTTATTCTATATTGAATACATCATATATTTCTATTGTTTCCAGATGAAAAATAATGTATGGGAAATTATTTTCCATTCAACAAATAAGGTACTGAATCGATGCAAGATATTAAATCATCTTGCCAAATACACCATGTCTACCAACACCAAGGTTGTGGCTTAAAGGAATCTGCCATGTGGTTGTTTCTCTAGATCTATATCCAACTACTTTTTACGCTTTTCTTTTCCTTCTTGGAAGTTGAAGAAATGAAGCTCTTCATTTCTTTTTCATCTCTCATCATTTCTTTCTTTTCCTTCACATATTCTTATTTTAGAATGTCGAATCTTTCTCTCTTGCCATGTAAGTCCCTCGTATCTCCAAGGTGTACCGTTCCTCACGTAGCAGAAACAGATTCCATTATTATAAAAAATCTTCCATGGATCCAATTCAACCAGGATTCCATAGACTCAAAGCCGTATCTTAAGAAGGTAGGGATCTATGCTAAAGCAGAGGGGATTTTACAGATACAAATTGAACTTGTGATTTGAAAACTGATGGCCATTAATAAGATAAATAACAAAGGTATATTTTATTAATGTCTGTTGATATAAATATATGTTTTAGTGTAAATTTATAAAGGTCATGGTGTATTTGATTAATACCATTTCCTTGCATGATTATAATATTTTTTATTTATAATCATAAATATAATTAAGTATATTGAAACATATTAAAACATTTTTTTGTAAAGCTAAAAAATATATATTAATTAGGGAGCGGTATAGACATTTATGTAGTAACTTAGTATTTAAATTCATGGTTTTCAGATTTTTCCGCTGGGACTAGTCAAAGGGCCAGGATAGTGGAGATTAAGGAACCCCCGGACTGCCGAGTTCAGTGCACGGCTACAAACGACAGAACAGTACACCAATCAATTAATTTTACATAAGGGCATCTACAGTACTCACCTCAGGCCCACCTTCCCTGGGAAGACTCAAGTTTGGAGAGTACAACCAGTTGTCCCGAGGTTACGGGGCCTTTCATGCTGGGCTAATCACCCGTAAGAGAGTACTTGATTCGAAGAAACTCAGCGAATATGTATATCAGCGAAATGGCTATAAGCTCCCCCTACCCTGAGAGGCACATAAGGGTATTGTGGAAGAAGATGAAGGTTTTCAGATTTTAAAAAATTCAGTCCTCTAGGTAGTATCCTTGGCCCAATCCTTTATACAGTTTATACAGCTGACATCCCAACTCATCCTAATACTGTCCTTACCACGTATGCTGATGATACATGTGTATTATCTGTCAACAACAATCCAATTATTGCATCCCAAAGCCTCCAATCCCATATCACTGATCTTGAAGAATGGTGTCAAAACTGGAGAATTAAAATAAACTCTCAAAAATCGCATCAAATCACTTTTACCTTACGTCGTAAACCAATGACTTCCTGCCCTTCAGTATCCTCTAATAATGTCCCACTGGTGCCTGTAGAACAGATCCGATACTTAGGGTTGCATCTTGACAAACGATTAACCTGGAATCCTCATACGAGACTGAAAAGACAAGAAACCGCTCGACGTTTCAGGCTACTTCAACACTTACTAGACAAACGCTCTAAGCTCCCAATTTATTACAAAAGACTCATCTACATGACCATCATACGACCTATTTGGACCTACGGAGTAGAGCTTTGGGGCTCCACTAAGCCATCGAATTCCTCTCGTATCCAATCCCTACAATCCAAAATCCTTCGTAAAATCCTTAATGCTCCTTATTTTGTTAAGAATAAAATCATCCATAACGATCTTAATGTCCCATTTGTTGCTGATTTGGCCCGAACCCGCTATCTATCCTTTCATAACAAACTTCATTTCCACTCAAACCCTCTGGTTTTAAACCTAGCTTCCTCTTCAATTCCCGATAATCCTCCGAGGCGTCTGAAAAGAAGATGGCTCCGTGACTTCTTAGTTGAACTTATGATTTGAGTACTGCCAGTGGGTAGTTTCTCTACTTGTCATTTTCACATGTCATTATGTATCGCTTAGCACATTTACTAGATGTATTTTTATTATACAGTTGTAAATATCAATAAATAAATTTAAAAAAAAAAAAAAAAAATTCAGTATCTGTTCCAAAGGTTGTTGCTTCGAGTTGAGTTACAACAAGTTTTAACTGTTTATTCGTTTCATTTTTAATATTTTCAAAAAATACAAGTTTTCGTGAGCTATTGCATGGAAAAGAGAGTGTAATTATTGGTTTGTTTGTTTGTTTTATTTTTTTAAGGGCAAACAACTACAAATGGTTATTATTGCCCTCACTACTGGAGAGTATAAATGTTAACAGTATCTACATAATTACCACTAGAGAATATACATATTTACATTACCTACATAATTACATTTATATATTCTTGTTACCTTATTAGACTTAGTAAAAATATTGTTACATATTTACATAATAACATACCATATAATTACCATTATTGGTAATTAGTAGATTTCGAGAATAATTTCATCAAGAAATAAAAGTTTAAACTAACATTTCGCGGTACAGATGATATATGTTTGTGGAAACGTTCAAATACAATGATTACTGAAATATACTCACTTACAATTACATTCTCTTTTCCATACTAAATGTCATGATAACTTGTATTTTTGGAAAATATTGAAATAAATTAAATAATGAAAGTTAAAACTTGTGACTCAACTCGAAGCGACTACCTGAGGAAAAATTACCATAATTTCACATATTTTTGGCAGTAAATTTTTTATGTATTAAACAAATCATGCCTTCAAACATATTCTATTTTCCATATTACATTGGTTATTGGTTTTCAAATAGCGGACTCATTCCTTAACGACCTAATCGATTTAGAAAGGCTTGGCTATTGCGATTGCCATTTACAGTTATGCCATCCTCAGAGACATTACCTTTGATATTCCTAAAATGTAATACCCCGGTCACGATTCTCTTGGTTTCTCCACACCTCAGATAGCGAATCCACCCTACCAACTTCGTCTTGAGAATACTAACAACGAAATTGTACTGTCCTTTGGTTTCTCTTTTCCCTTTTCGAGGTAATGGAATGCTGATATTGCATAATTTATGATAAACCCCAGTATTTTAGGGATATCTTGTACATTTGTTTAAATATGGCTTAAAATGATAATTTGAAAAAAAACAGTACCATTATAAACCTACAAGAGTTCTAGGGCTCAGTATATATAATAGTAGACTATGCTGTTTCTTAGCCAACGGTTGGGGAGGGAACTTATTTGGTGAGATCATGCTTGACCGCCAAGTTTTTCCCGGAATTAAGGGTACACACCTTCTACGGAGAAGGTGGAGGAGTACAAAAGCGCCTGCAGATACCAGAGAATTAACATGTTAAATAATTTATCTGTCACAGCCAGATTCTAACACGGCCTGCAGCTCAGCAACTCACCTTTATACAAACTGTGCTATCCCGAGTGGTAATTTGAAAACTCGTACTAATTATAACTCCTATAATTATCGTGCTAATGGTTTGTTGCTATTCTTAATTTTAGATTAAAAAAAAAACGCGTATAGTTATTATTCCTATACAACCGAACAGATATCGATTTAGTTTTGTTTACCTGATATTCTTTTATTTTATATTTCAGCAATAGATCATCCAATTTTTATTATTTAAAAAAAAGTTAAAATTTATGAATAAATAGGATTTACGTTGAATGCAACGAAAAAAATCTGAAGAATAAATGGAAATAGTAATGAACTATAAAATAAAAAAAAAAAAAAATGATAATTTTTTAGTTATTAATGAAATAAATTTAATTTAAATATTACTTCATTCCTCACCTATCCTGTGTGGGGAATGAAGATGAACTTCGAAAATACTGATTATTTTGGTACTGAGACGGACCATTGGAAGTGAGTGGATCACAGATTAAAAATGTTACCAATTTCAAATATCTAGTATCTGTCCTGCAAAACGACGGAACATCTGAAGGGGGTGTAGCCTAAAGAACCACAAAAGGAAGAAAAGCTATTGGCATCCTCAATTATGTTCTGTCTTGAAAAAAAAAAATGTTCCATGCTATAATGAATATAATGTTGAAGGTTTGTGAAACATGTAAATTGGGAAAGAGAAGCAAAGAGAAACTACTCGAAGATGTACTTCTGGGGAAGGGCAGCCGGAATATCTAGGAGTGATAGGATACCCAATTTAGTAGGAGAGATAATGGATAAACCATACAACACCATTCTCGAAAAAATCACCATAAAACGATTAAATTGGTTTGGATACCTGCTGAGAATGGAAGATAATAGAATACCAAAAATGACCATGTACTGGTGCCCTGAAGGAGGAAGAAGAGGACGACCAAGTAATTTCATGGATTGACCAAGTTCAGGAAGACATGGCAGAATGAAGAAGATGCTCTTGACAGGAAGAATTTGGTTGATATTTAAGTGCAAAATTTAGTTATTTTTAGTACTCTCAATACAAAAAAAAAACACTGGTTTCGAAAATCGCAAGCATTACAAAAGAGGGAAGTAACGTATAAAATTATTTTTTATCACGTTGGACTATTTAATAATAGTATTTATTATTAGAGCGAAAGGCAAATGAGGGGCTAGAACAATAAAAACATTGACTGTTATTAATCAAATTTACGAAAGAATGTAGTAAATCAATTTTAATTCTGGTGGATTTTGATATACTTGATTCAGTAATTTTCATGGCGGAAGAAATATAGCATAATTGAAGATATGTTTTGAAAATTAGTAGAGCAAGAGAGAGTTATGGCAGTAGAAAAATTGTTAAATTGTGTTTCATGGATTTTTTCATTTTTTTATGGACGATAATAATTAACAATACATTTTAAGTTATTCCATATATCACCAATAATTCTTATTGTAGCCTCACACCAAAGCTTTGAGATGATCAAGACTAGTTCTTAAGTTAAAAGAGCTAGCCGAATTGAACGTGACTAGACTAGCTTTTGATTGAACATCTCGAGTCTGAGATAGGTGATGCCAATAACCGGGGGTTCGCATTTTTTTATTATGTAAGTGAAGACAAAACCTATACCACTACAACCTGTGAACGGGTCTGGGGTTGAGCACATGGTAGAGACTATACTGGTTCATGGACAACGGTTCTGCAGGAAGATGATTTGTCCTAGATCACGCTCAACCGCCAGATTTGCCCCACTTTTTTGGGTACCCTATTTCTATAATTCTTAATAGAGAGTCGGTGAGCCCCAGGAGGGTCCTAGATCCCGTAGTCTGGATCCATCTCCGGCTGCATCCAGACTAAGTAAAAGTCCTGCCTGCAGCGGGATTTGAACCAGGATTTCTAGCATGGCAACTCAGTGCCACTCTGCTCCCTATTAAGTAAGTTTCTACTATTTTTCACTGTTATTGTTTCTATTAACTTGGTTTTTAACCTAAAAAATGGGTAAAAGGAGATCGTATACAATTTTTTCATAATGATAGACTGATGGTGTGATTATTTTTATTAAAAAAGTTGTTGTTTATTGATTTAACGTCACGTTATGCTGCTATGGCTAATCGGACGATATTAAAGTGGGAGCTCTAAATTTTGCCTATCCAGGCATAATTAGGACAGGGATTTTTAACGTTTACCTGACATCGAACAGGCTCGGAACCACCGTTTTATGTCACCTCAAAAGGACGGCATAACCAAGGACTTTTTACTCCATTTTAAAAAATCCTGGGGCTACGAATACACGATTTTGGGCATAGTAGGTTGTCATGCTAACCACTACACCATAGGTCGCCCAATATTCTTCGTTGTCAAATCACCAAAATATATTTATATCTTTTTTCATAATTATTAATGTTATTGGAGATAATAGATGGATGGAGTGATCATTTTTATTATAAAAGTCAAACTCTTTAATCTATACTGTTTTAAATGATAACGAGCATATTTATTGGATAGAGAATTAATACGGTCTGCCATACTTAAGGAAGATTAAGGAAAAAAAAATTGAATGAATAAATTTTAAAAATAAGTATGTATTAGTATATAATTATTCTTATAAATAGAGTTTTTCTGAATATTGTTTATAAATAAGTTAAAGACATTTCAAATCAGTAAATCGGAAACAGCAGTTTTATAAATATATTCATATTTATATTGTTATTTCATATTTTACATATTAGTAATCTTACAGTTTAAAAATATATTAAAAGTATATATTTGATGTTAATAATAAAAGTAATGAAAATAAAAAAATAACAATTCCATTACACAACTTTTTAAAAAGTGTTCGCTTACTTCTCTTCGAGCCTCCTTGCTAACCAGCCATTTAAATGCTAATACATTTTATTGGCTTTACCATGGAATACAAGCCGTATCATTTGTTTCTTACACATTACGGGCTCTCGAGAGTAAGTGCATATTTTGCTCTCATCCTACTTAAATATCATCGGAAGCCTTTCCATCTTCCCACCCTCACCGACTTATCTGAGTAAGTGGAGCTCTCTGCTAAATGCCACATTAGAAAATTTCATTAAAGAGGAAAGGATTGGCAATAATGTCGGGATACTTTCTGTAACTACGTAATAAAGCAGCATTTTAAAGAGGCAATTAGTTTTAAAGAAGGGTCGTATAAATAATAAAGTCATTGGGTAATGGTTGGCATATATTTTATTGTATGTATAAATACTATATCTGAGTAAGCTCAATGTATGTATATTTTGTTAACGAAAATAGATATAATACATTAAAGATGATCTTAACGAGATGGACATTTTATTTCCCTTCGAAAGGTGTCTTCTCAATAAAAACGCTCAAGAAAACTCTTCGTGGATGAAACTATACATAAATATATATAAGAAGCGAGGGGATGGTTACCTGGAAAGTAGACATATATATATATATATATAATATTTATTTTACGGCTTACAGGTAAATGAGGAAAAAACAAAATACATGATAGTAAGCCGTAAAGTCCACCCCAGAAACAGCATCTGCGTGGATCGCAAATCGTTCCCGAAAGTAGATACCTTCAAATACCTCGGCTCCACAATAACCTCAACTAATGCCCTACTAACTGAGATAGACCAGCGAATAACAAGTGCAAATAGAGCATGCTTCGCTCTTTCAAGAGTATTGAAATCCCGAAGCATCTCTAGAAATTTAAAATTAAGGGTGTATAATGCTGTAATAAAGCCGATTCTGATATACGGCTGTGAAACGTGGGCTCTCACCAGCACCCTAGAAAGCAAAATCGAGAGATGCGAAAGAAAAATACTTCGCACGATAACAGGAGCGGTATGGGATGAGACTCTTAACTCATGGAGGAGAAGGACCAATAAAGAATTGCACACGGAAACTGGTCAGGCGATATCTCAGGATATGAAAGCAAGAAGGCTAAGATGGGCGGGGCATGTAGCTCGAAGTGATCCGTCAGGAAGCCTCTACACAACTATGAATGCCAGAATAGTTGGCAAGAGACCACGTGGGAGGCCAAAGACCAGATGGATTGACAGGGTCAACAAAGATGCTGCGGAGCTACATGTAGCAGACTGGAAATCAGCGGCCCAGGATAGACTGAGGTGGAGAAGGCTGGTAAAGGCGGCGAAAGATCTACAAGGTCTGTAGAGCCAACCGAAAAAAAAAAAAAAAAAATATATATATATATATATATATATATACATATATATATATATATATATATACATATATATATATATATATGGGAGTTTTAATCCCTTAAGACGATGATTGTGAAAGTACAGATAAAAAGCGGATATCTCTATACGACAGGTAAAGGGTTCAGTACTTCGTAGAGACTTTCTTGTTTCCATGATTAAGGTTCTGCAGAGAGGTGATTTCCCCCAATTAATGGTACCCATTTTATTGAGACTGGGTGAGTTACAGGAGGGTGTCACTTATCTGTTATATATATATATATATATATATATATATATATATATATATATATATATATATATATATATATAGAATATACATATACATATATATATAGAAAGTTTTCTTGAACGTTTTTATTGAGAAGACACCCTTCGAAGGGAAATAAAATGTCCATCTCGTTAAGATCATCTTTATTGTATTATATCTATTTATATATATATATATATATATATATATATATATATATATATATATATATTTATATATATATATATATATATATATATATATATATATATATAACTACTAACTACTAACTACTAACTACACATTATCTAATGGCATCCTTTTTTCTTTTGATGTTGCAATCAGTTGTGTACGAATATTTATTTATACTCTTGCAGTGTCCTAAAACTATAATATAAATTCAATTTGGAGAAAGTTCACTACTTGATGCAGTCTGGTTCCTTGAGTGCGAACTTTTTTGGATGGACTAAGCTAAAATTGTATTAAAACATTTAGGGAACGTTTTCCAGGGTTCAAATCTGGGTATGACTAATGACTTATTTATGCTATAACGGATAAGTGACACACTTCTGTAACTCACCCAGTCAATATAAAATGGGTACCATTAATTGGGGGAAATCACCTCTCTGCAGAACCTTAATCATGGAAACAGGAAAGCCTCTACGAAGTACTGAACCCTTTGTCTGTCGTATAGAGATACCCGCTTTTTATCTGTACTTTCACAATCATCGTCTTAAGGGATTAAAACTCCCACATACTTAGATGTAATAGGATAATAACAATCGAATTCAGAAGTCCGATAGATCGATGTTTATTTATTCTGGATGATGAGATGATGGTATCCAACACGATAAGTTGAATGTTAATAGATGAGAGATCTGTTATCTCTACATAATTATCGAATCGGAGGCCTTTATAGGGGCCAGACGATCTGAGATTAACTGAAGATGTTGATACAACATGTACACACCTGGCCTCTTCTCTTCACCACTGTCAGGTTGAGCCTTTTGTTCAGGTTACTTATAGAATAAAATTAAACTTGATATAAGTTTGTTTATTTATCTCACCGTGACTTTTAGGATCAAAACATATTTTTTATTTTTTCAGAAATAATATTAGTGGACTCTCATATACATGGAGAAGAAGATGGCCCAGTTGGAATCTCCACCTTTTTCCAAAGAAAAAACTCCTTAAATAGAGATAAACAATTCGTGAAAAGTTTCAACGCACAATGCACGTCTTATTCAGAGCTTGTTGCGTAGATCACATGTAAGGAAGTGAAACCATGAGATAACCCGAGTTAATAACTTATTTTAATACATAATAATTACTTCATCTCAAGATGACCTGCAATGTGTGTAGACAGATCGGTTTATAATAAATTGTTCATCTCTATTTAAGGGGTTCTTTCTTGGACCTTCAACCAGAGCATCTTCTTCCCTGTTTTTTTTTTTAATTTTCATATATAAAAAAATATACCAAAACATTCATTGGTACTCGTTAATGTAAAAATGTGATATCCTTAAATGTAAGTGGTACTTACAAAATATACTAGAGTTATATTTTTTTTAATCCTATACCATTTCAAGACATGAAAGATCTTTGCTCAGTAAATGGTAGATACTGTGCTGTTTCTAAGGCAACGGTTGTGGAGCAATGACATGTCCGTGATCACGTTTAACTATAAGGTTTTCCCCCAATTAAGGAAGCTTACTTTATTTAGGCTAGTTGAGCACCAGGAAGATCTGCAGATACCACAATATGCAGGCTGTAAACAGATTAAATAATTAAGACATTCGAAAATATGGTGTTTTGTAGAAGATTCGGTCCAAAAAAAGGAACAACCATTGCATAATTTAAGGTATTACACCAAAAGGAATTGCGAAGCAAGTACCCGGTAAATTTTACTTAAGTGATAGTGTCACGATTCAAAGTTAGTTTAATGTTATGATTTGAATCGATCCAACGGTAAATTATAACTGTTTCCTACTATGTTTGTTGCATTGTTCGTACTTGATTTGCACATCCTTATTCCGCCCAGCCTCCAAGTTCCGTAGTGGGTACAGTGTACCAGATGATCCTCTCCATCCTTAAGTTAAGAGAAGATCTGTTGTCGAGAAGATAAGGATTTTTATTGCAGGCTCTTGTCAGTGGTTGTCTCTATATTTCTGGTGTATTTTGTATCTCCATGTCTTCTGTCCTGGCTTAGTCCTAGGCTGATAAACTCTCTGGCCACGATGTAGTCATTTCTGCTCACACCTTGTCTTTTCAGAACCTGACTTGAAAATTCTGCTTTTTGATTCTGTCAACGTATTATTCCTTTTTTCCCCTTTATATAAAAAGGATCAGAAAAAAATAATTACAAATCAAATTATAAAAAGATGATATGGAAAAAAATTGTAATCTAAAAATGTTGGACCAAAGTTAATTCTTACTTATTTTGTATATATTTTAATATTTTTTGCGATAGTTATGTTGTTTTATTTTCCTGCCTTCTCAACCAATATATGTATTTATTTTTTTTCCACGAATCGGCCAGCAAGGACCACGCCAATATCACTCACATCTTCTTCACACTCTCCGCCTTCCGTCTACTCCAATACTCTCTCATCTTCCTGGACTCTTCCTCTCGCTCCTCCTTAGTCCATTTCCTCCCTCGTCTCTTCTTCCTTCCCGCAAGAACCCCAACTTCTTTTAGTTTTTTCCCGAAAAGCTCTCTGTCCAAGCAGTCTTTATCCTTGATTTTTAGCCTATCCAGCTCTTCTTTGCTTCACATATCCACCTATACCCTTCTAGCTTTAAACTTTATCAAAGATTTTTTCGTTCAGCCTCCCATTGTTCATTCTTACCATGTGGTCGTAGAACCTAAGTCTCCTGGTCCTGATGACTGTTTCAAGATCTTCCAAATTTTTGTATATTTCTTCATTGGATTTTCGCCTATACCCCTCTTGTGTTACTTTGGGTCCATAAACCCTCCTCAGAACCTTCAACCAGAGCATCTTCTTCCCTGTTTTTTTTTTTAATTTTCATATATAAAAAAATATACCAAAACATTCATTGGTACTCGTTAATGTAAAAATGTGATATCCTTAAATGTAAGTGGTACTTACAAAATATACTAGAGTTATATTTTTTTTAATCCTATACCATTTCAAGACATGAAAGATCTTTGCTCAGTAAATGGTAGATACTGTGCTGTTTCTAAGGCAACGGTTGTGGAGCAATGACATGTCCGTGATCACGTTTAACTATAAGGTTTTCCCCCAATTAAGGAAGCTTACTTTATTTAGGCTAGTTGAGCACCAGGAAGATCTGCAGATACCACAATATGCAGGCTGTAAACAGATTAAATAATTAAGACATTCGAAAATATGGTGTTTTGTAGAAGATTCGGTCCAAAAAAAGGAACAACCATTGCATAATTTAAGGTATTACACCAAAAGGAATTGCGAAGCAAGTACCCGGTAAATTTTACTTAAGTGATAGTGTCACGATTCAAAGTTAGTTTAATGTTATGATTTGAATCGATCCAACGGTAAATTATAACTGTTTCCTACTATGTTTGTTGCATTGTTCGTACTTGATTTGCACATCCTTATTCCGCCCAGCCTCCAAGTTCCGTAGTGGGTACAGTTCTTTTAGTTTTTTCCCGAAAAGCTCTCTGTCCAAGCAGTCTTTATCCTTGATTTTTAGCCTATCCAGCTCTTCTTTGCTTCACATATCCACCTATACCCTTCTAGCTTTAAACTTTATCAAAGATTTTTTCGTTCAGCCTCCCATTGTTCATTCTTACCATGTGGTCGTAGAACCTAAGTCTCCTGGTCCTGATGACTGTTTCAAGATCTTCCAAATTTTTGTATATTTCTTCATTGGATTTTCGCCTATACCCCTCTTGTGTTACTTTGGGTCCATAAACCCTCCTCAGAATTTTTCTCTCAATCTTCAGGACCTTCTCCAGACTTGGAAGGCTGACTGTTTCCATACCATACAGTATTAATGGTCTTATTACTGTACAATAGTGTCTTATTTTTGCATTGGAGGACAAAGTCTTTCCAGTTTTGCTATTCTTTCTTCCAATATATGTATATTATTAGTTAATACAAATATACTTTAATGTTTATTTTTGATTCAAACATTCATAATTAATAGAAATGTAAAATATTTGTAATGTAGGCGAATTAAATAAAATCATGATATATACTCATTCCTACTAAATAAACAGTTTATAAAATTATTTGTAATAATGTAAATTACTTTACTTCATAAACAGAGGGTTTTATTACATGATTGTCAACAATTATTGCTGATAGGCATGAATCGATAAATAAGAGAATAGTGATGAAGAGTCTACAATTTTTACCAATTTATTTCATTTTCCATTTGAGAATTTTGTTTGCAACAATAAGGCTCGGCGCACATTGGACCCAGCCCACGCACTACCCAGACCAAGGGATGGGTCGAGTACCGCATATTGAACCCAGTTGTTCTCACCCAGGTTTCGCGATGTCAGCCTCAGAACTCCTCCTGGAGTTAGAATCCGAGTCAGAACATGAAGAAGTGGTTGTACTATATTCGTAAGTGAAGAGGAGTAGAAGCAAACATATTTATTTAGCTGAGAGGAAAACATAAGGAGAGTTCAACCTGCTTCAGGAAGTTCCTGATAGTCTTTTTAAAAATATTTTTTTTTTTTTATTAATTGTTACAATTTATAAATATTTTTATTTGAAAAGAAAGTCGGCGGAGCACAATGCTAGAGACGTGGGCGACCCGTGTTCAATTCCCGGCCCTGGACATATCTTTTCTTTTCAAATAAAAAAAAGTTTTTAAAAATAGTTTTATACTCACCCTTCATTTTGGATCTCATATAGTCGGGATGACTAGTGTCAAATAGAAAGGAATGGCTCCGAACGATTTCTATTAACTTTTCGAACTCCTATTGGAAACCACACTAGTGTACCCCACCCCCACGAAATCCGTGCGGAGAGGACAGACGTTTCCACGCGTGGATCCCAACAGACTGGGCTAGCCGTAGGCTGGGTCCAATGGGCGGCGACTCATTCAATTCTATGCTTCACAGAACCACCCAGGCGTGGGATGGGCGTGTGCTGTGCGTGGCCTGCTCATAATGTGCGCCGGGCCTTAAGCTAATTAAAAATTTCACGATCATCCTTCCGTTACTTTATATAATTTTTTTACACCGTTAACGCCTATTTGTTCACCGACTAATTTCTTTTGTTACATCACGTTACAATGCTATGGCTAATCGGACGATGTTACAGTGGAAGTCTCAATTTTGCCTAGCTAAGAAAATTAGGATGTTTAGCGAGTATCTGCTACCGCATAGGCTCCGGACCCCAATTTTACGTCCCACCCGAGTGATGGCATAACCGAAGAGTTCTTACTCCTATTATTAGTTGTTTGATTTCAAGGGGGGGGGGAATCTAGTTATTAATACACTCAAACAAAAACAGAAATCGATTAATTATATTATTCCATTTTTATGTTATAAACTATTTTTATATATTTTGGTTGTAGCACATATTTATATTGTATTATAATTTTATGCGCTTTTTATTTATTTATTATTACATATTAGTAATATAACAAAAGTTTTGTAATCTTACTACAAAAAGCGTCATTGTACTTATTATTATTAGGAAGTAAGGTAGTCTTAAACCGGGCCTGTCATAATGCTGAATTGAGCGTTGTAGTAATCTATCATGTGATCTAATATGTTTCCGGATATGGCTTATTATTGTTATGTATTTTAATATTGATATATTTCTAGATACAGATAGATAGATAAGAGAGCATTGATGTATCGACCGAGGAGCCGCGGAGAGCGGGTAAGATAGTAGCGAGGATGGGGTAGGGGGGGGGGGGATAGGATCCGTGACGCCCGCGGAGCAGCCTCGTTTTTTTACCGTCTGAGGCTAAAAGGCCTAAAGCACATTGCCGTGTTCTACTAATGGGCTGCCCTTCCCGATATATAGCCACTATGGGCTCCCCCCTCCTCCCTATAATCCTCGCTAATGAGCTCTCTCCGGGATCATCCTCATCTCTCAATCCTCTTCTCCGGCTCTTGTCCATCTGTCCGCACAGTCTCTACCCTCGTGATGATGGCAGGTCCATCCTCTTGTGGGGTAACCGAGAGATCTTGCGATCATATATATGTTCCTAAGACAACGTTTCTGCAAGCTTGTATCTGAAAACTTGTATTTGGTTTTCAATTTTATACCGTCAAATTTAAACTTAAAAAAACACGATTGATGTTTAAAACTTTTTAGGAATTCGTTAGTTACTAAGCCCAGCAATTTTATAAGCCCATCTTTATCTTCATAACGCTATCACATTCATAATATTTAATGACCTATGTCGATATATCGATAATACCTAGCGCTTCTGTGTTGTGTATTCTTCAAACGTAATTAATTTTAAAAAATACAGGTACACTATAGAGACTGGACTATACTGGACAACGGTTGTGCAGGAATGTGATTTGTCCTAGATCACAAGATCATTCCCCCTGTTATGAGTACTCAATTTATTTAAGGTGGGTGAGCCCCAGGAGGGTCTGTAGATCCCACAGAGTCTATCCGTGGCTGTTAACAGATTAAATACTCAATCTGTCACAGCTGGACCACTACCATTGTACCATTGTACCTATATAGAGTTTTGAGATAGGTATACATAGAACATTAACAAAACATACACATATATAACTACTGTAAAGACTTACAATACTTACAGTACAATCACATTTTGGAAGCATTACAGACTATTTTCATATATATTACTCACCATTTATCTTTTTGTTCATGAAATAGACATGACGATCACTACTCACTCTTTTGTAGAATATTGAAAGGAGCTTGCTGAGGGTTCTCCTTGACTAACTCTTAACAGTTACGCTGGCCATTATTCTCTATCATTTCAGAATACTAAATATTTATACAGCAATGTCAGCCGGTTATCATAATTCTTGACAGCCGTGAAACATTTTGGCACTAGAACCCAAAAAAGGTCTTGGAGAGCCAATCATAATGCAGGGAGGTACTTTGGCTGAGATCACGCTCAGTCGATAATACGAAACTCATACAAGTTAATAATTTTTAATAAAGACAGCAATGAAAGAAATTTTATTAATACGACAGCATGTGGCACACTAGCACGCAGTCAGCAGTCGCCCATAACCACCTAATTTTCCTCCAGCTTATGTCATGGGGCATATTATAGACCCTGGGTGTGCCCTGCATATGGCTTCTACAAAATAATGTGCATTCGAACGACATACTTAGCTTAATCTTTAAATACTATTCACATTGATGTTTATTAGACGTTTCGCATTCCCCGGTGTATAAGCTTTTAAGCATATCTTTGCTATAAAACAAACGCAGGCATGATTTTTATTGCTTTCTGTTCCTGGATTGACTTTATCGGACCCTCCGATGGGGTTATTAAGTTTGAAAAAACAAGATTAACAGTAGGAGTTTTGTCGCTGTTTCGGGAGACGGTAGGTTCTGCCTCCTGCTGTCTAATTTACTGCAACCATTTTAAATAAGTTTAATACCATCCTCTGGCCATTAGTGCTAAATTAAAGCTAATCTTATTACTAGAAAAAAAACAAAAAACTTTTATTGACAGTGTTTTATTATTAATTTATAATCATGACGTTAAATCACTAATTACAGCCGTAAAAACCTTAATTATATATTTTATTGACTGCAAATCGTACATATCGCCTGTCTCAATTCAAACAAAAAAAAATATATATATTTCTAAATATTGCCATTTTAGAGTTTTGCTGTGTTTTAACGTTTATTTATCTATTCCCTTCGCAAGACCAAAAATCCCTAACAGGAGATGTTGCATCAATAGTAAATATTATAAAATGTGTCCAACTTTATTAAAAACCTCTCTGCCTTTTAAAATCTTTTGATTCTAAAGTAGCGTTCTCATTACCATCAGAGGGGACTTTTGATGACGATGTATTACTTATCCGTGGATAATGTAAAAGTCATTTCTTACTACCGAGATAATGGTATAAGGGCAGCTTTATAGATGTATAAATTTTATTGATCATTTGATCGATTTAAGGGTATTTTTTTCTGAACTTTTTTAAAAGATAATGTTAGTAAAATTTGCAGCTGTGACTAATTACAAATTTACAAAGTGTTTTTTAATTAGATGAATTAGGAACAAATATTTAGAAGAATTAGCTTATACTTCGGGATGAGGGATAAAAAATCGAAACGTTGTATCAACTCGTGATCTGATTTGAAAACATTATACAAAGTTTTTTTTTCTTATATTCAGTCATGAGAAGGTGGTGTAATTGGTTATATAGAACTACATTATTTTTTTACTCAGTGTTGCTTAAAATATTATTATTATAATTTGTTATTTATTATTATTTAAACACTTCCAATTTGATATGAGTTCTTCTTCAAATTTTCAAATAACTTAAAGTGCAGGTACAGTAATGTGGAACCAACTACTTTGCTTCCAATTTTTAAAAATTAATTTTTACTTTAATTTTTTTTTTTTTAATTATTTTTACACTTTCTTTTGTAGAAAATTTTGTTTTGTCATCATTTGTTATAATTTTTCCTCATCGTTTTTATTTTCATCTCTTTAGAGTCATTCTTAAAGCTGCTTTAGAATGCATATTATGACCATCTATACATAATAGATTATTATCACGGATATGATGTATCAGACGGATTTTTTAAATATTTATTTTACCTCATTTGAAACCCCTTATCTCATTACAAGCCGCGAAGAAGTCTTGCAATGTGGATCGAAACGTTGGCGTTAAAATAAGTTTTTCCTATAAGGAATATTTTTATTTTTCTGGAAATATATCTTATTTCTCTGGCCTCCACCTGCACTATTTTCTTCCCAATATGTAGGTATATGAGGTAAATTTGAAATAATTCACCAAATTGAAAATTAAATACGATGATTTTCACATGCCTAACCCACTATTATCACTTGATGTAACTCTTAAGATGGCATGCACCATTTCTATACTGAAATAATCTTTATCATATTACGGTTCCAGAAAAATAACATAGGTACTCTTCTGGACCTAGATTAAGAAGGGTAATCAGGTCAATCTTCATCATTTCCTTTATCATTATTTCTTTTTCCTTAAAATTTGGTTGATGTTTTTTTCATTCTGGGTATGTACTAAATACTATACTAAAATACATTCTATCAACTGTTATCACTGTAGTCTCTAAATACATTTTAATGATTTCTAATTTCAATTAAATTGATTTGTTTTTTTAATTATTGTATTGTAAATTTTTTAATTAAAATACTATCTGATCTTGGTAATTATCTAAAACACAATTTTTTAATAAATTTTATGGAAGGGGTAGATGTTATATGGGTGTTATCCGTACAGCTAATATCATTGCGTTTCATTAAAAATTTAATCTATGCATAAAACTGTAGTGTTTTAAAAATAAATCGACGATTGTACGTGAAATGTGTTTTCTTGTCATTTCCTGAGACCCGAGTCTTTAAATCCTTAACAAAAAATATATTTACCGTTTTAATAATATATATATTAAGGTTTTGGTTCTTGAGTTTCAGTCAGTTATAACTGACTGAAAATCAAGAACCAAAACATAATATTTCCATAACAGTCAAGATAAGTAGAAACCAATATAGTTATATAATCAGTATATATATATATATAGGTAAATATAGGTATATATATATATATATATATATATATATATATATATATATATATATATATATATATATATATATATATGTCCTGGTGAATAAGTGGTTAAGTCTGATTCTCTCTAAAATGAGTTTATTATACTTAGGGAAGCGCATTAGTGATATTTTCGCTATAAATAAGGGGATAAGTTAGGCATTGGCTTAAAAAGGAGTTATTTCATAGAGCACAAATCCATTTCAACCAAAAACTTCGATAACGACACGATTGTGCTTCCCTCAATACAGTTAATTCTGTCTGGACATAATTAGACTTACCCACTATTGAGTGAATTAGACTTTCACTGGAGGTTGTAGATATAAGGGGAAGAAAATATTCAAATTTCTTCTGATATCATTCTTATTGTTAGTATGATTGTTTTTATATTGTCTACACATTTTCCATGTGCAAATTCCCTGTTGCCATAATTTCTTCTGATTCCTCTCATTCATTCCAGATATTTTTCTGGGATAATTATGAAACTTAATAAGGAAGATCTAGGTTGTCCGTAGAAAATGGCTGTGTAGGTTGTGAAATAACTCGACACACTGGGCTAGCCAATTATATATAATGATAAAGATTTCTATTTATAACAAATATATAATAATGAATTGATGTAATAATGAATGATTATTACGGACTAGGATAACCATACTTTTTGGTAGGAAATGGCAACCCATTTACCTAGGCTCTGGAGTTGCAATGTTGTTGCATTACAAATATATTTAATTTTATATTGTTCTATTGCTAAGTATAACATGTGCAAGTCATAGATAATATGACCCCGTTGACTTTCGCCATTCCAAGTTTTCTTTATACGAACACTTGGAACCATTTGACATGTCTCCGTTCCCAAGCGACAGCTAGAAGAAAACTGTTTTTCAAGTAGGCAAAGGGACCCAATATGTATTTAAATCAAACTGATTATCATGAACAAGGCGGCTAGGGTTGCACTATATCGAAGGACAAGCCATTCAATAGGATATTCAAATCCTCAAGGACTTAAACAGAAGAAAATTATTTATTAATACTTATACGTATAAACTTTCGGTTTACTTCCAGAATGTTCTGATTTTGATTTTTTTTTTTTTTTTTGGATAAAGCCAGCATTTCTATATAAATAATAATAATAATAATTATATTGGGATCGAGCTATGACGACTGATCATAATATCCGCCACAACAGACCTGATATACTGCTCATAAACAAAAAAATAAAAAAAGCTACCACCATCGAAGTAGGGGGTGCCTGTTGATATTTTTTTTAAACATTAAGCCAAAAAAATAATCGTAAACACCAAGAACTGTGCGAGGAGTTCAGACATCTTTACCGATTGGAGGAAGTTAAAGTACTACCGTTTATCGTATCCAGCAATGGTTCGATTCCTGAGGAAACAATCAAATCTATGAAGGCGCTCGAAATAAGCTGGGAACTTCAAGAAGTGCAGAAAGCGCTAATGCTGGGAACTGCCAGCGTCGTCCGAAAATTCCTCGACATTCTAAATTAATAAGAAAATGAACCATACCCTTGGCTTTGGTCCGGTCCGGGCAATCCATTATCCGAGAAATCCAAAATAAAAATAATAATGGCCTCTATTTGGACTAGTTAAATTTGGTACAAAAGCCAGTTCTGTTGGACCTTCACAATTGTGAGGAAATTCTTAAATCAGTGAAATCATATATACATTTCCCTTGAATTTTGGATCCCGGGGTGTGAATTTGGTGCAAGAGAAATCCGTGAGAAAAATAATTAAAAAAATAACATTATCCGAATTGGTTAATATACTATAGTTATGGATATTTTTAGAATAAAAATATTGGATTAAACTGTACTTCGGGGGCGACCTGTGGTCTAGTGGTTAGCGTAACAAACTACTAAACCCAAGATCGCGGGTTCGTAGCCCGGCAGGTGGCCCTAGGATTTTTTAAAGGGAGTAAAATATCCTTAGTTACGCCGTCCTTCGGAAGGGACGTTAAACGGGGGTCCCGAGCCTGTACGATGTCAGGTACTCGTTAAAAATCCCTATCCTAATAAAACCTGGATAGGCAAAATTTAGAGCTCCCACGGTAGCATCGTCCGATTAGCCATAGCAGCATAAAGTGACGTTAAATGAACAAACAAACAAACTGTACTTCCAATTAGTTTATTTAATACTATCAACATATTTAAAATTCAATAAGGTGGGTGGGGAACGGATTTTTTATTTTTTTTTATACGGTCCGACGTATCTTTAAACTTTTTTAAGTAAATTATTTTTGAAAACTCTCAAAAAGAAGTAGGTAATACAAGATGTTCCATTCAATGTTATTTAGTAGCAGAGATGCAAATATACATTTGTGTGATATAAAATAAAAACCGAAAACACGTTTTAACAAAATTAGATAATACAAATAATTAAATATATATTTTCAATAATTATAATTAATAACGATAAATTAAAAAAAAAAGATATTAAAATTAATATAACAACAAATAATACACAAATAAAAATATCAATGTAAAGTTAACAATCAATGTAAAGAAAATTGAAGACAACATTAAACAAAAATGATTTAAATAAAATAGAATTAATAGTTTTAAATAATTCTTGATTGTTACAATCTTTTTGTTCTTGATTTAGTTTATCCCGTGATTAGAGTCATAATTAAATAAATTCATTAATATTTAAAAAAATATAAAGGTGTAATTGAATGTTGTTCGTAATTTTAATATTTATATCATTAATTGATTTTCTTTTTCTTATATTTTAAAATGTTTTGCAAATAACACTGATAAAACAATTACAATTTTTTTAATAAAGACTACTAGCATCTGCAGTATATTTATAAAATATAGCATTATAATCTAATTGGAAACATTTGTTTTTTAATATGAATACTCCTGTAAAACATAGTCATAAAATATTTTATTAACAATAATGACAATAAAAATATTGATTACCTCTTTTATATTATATAACGCGTTTAATTTACTATTTTAGTTGTTAAGGGCTCATATTTTTTTTGTTCAGGAAATATAGTTTTCATTTAGTTTAGTTGTTTTTTTGTATTCGCTCATATATATTATTATCGTTAATGAATTATTTGGAATATGTTATTTTATAGAAATATAATTTGATATTCGCTCCTATTTTAACATTTTTGTAATTATTCGTAACATTTATAAAACTTAGCTTTCACGTAATACCAAAGTTTTTTATTAATTTAAAATAGATTTTTTTAAATATTTAATCCTCCTTATTTATGTTGCTTATTGAAATCGAATGATTATTTATTAATTTTTCAATTATATTATATTTAGTAATTATATTATTATTAAATAATTTATTTATTATTAACCCCACAATATGAAAACATTTTATCCTTTCAAAGTTATCAGTAATTTATTAATTTAAAATCTTAAAAAAAAAAAAAGACCTTGAATTTTTAGTTACGATGTTTGCCTCAAGATGGCAGCAAGAGTCATACAGGTGCCGCTACCTATCCATGCAATTATAAACTATAATTGTTTTTAAATTAATTTTTAATAATGGTTTTATATTAATTAGGAGTTCATTTTCTTTAAACGGTTCTTAACATTTATCATTAATACTATTTTTACTGTAATAATTGCTATATTACTATTCTTACTAAGTCCTACGTTTGTTAATTGCATCAAATACTAAATATGCTAAAAAATATGCCTTCATTACTTCATTAGTATTTAGTTTAAAATTTTGTTCATTATTACATTATATCTAGACCTTACATTAACATGACATATTACTATTAAGCTGGTGAAATATTTTACAAATTTGTCTTTATAGGCGATAGAATAAATTCATTATTGTTTTCAGTAGTTAAAATTTCCAATTGTTTTATTTAAACAATTTCACCATTTTTACGGTTTTTCCAATATGAAAATAAATATTTGTATTGAGACCATGTATATATTATATAAATAAACTTTACAAATATTTGTATTATGTTTTGGTTCCCTTGATACTGTATCTATAGCATTTCTTTTGTTTGAAAGCATTAGTATATAATTTATGTCACAATTCTTATTGTAAACTTTTATTTTAAAAGTATATAGCCCGTTATCAACCAATGGTGACTTCAGGAATATATAGTTTTTGTTTATTCAAAAATCATAAGATTAAAAGAAAATAATAGTAAAAAAACTTATACAAAAACAAGTGGTGCTTATCATATTTAAGCGACCTAAACACATATTTGTAATTTTACCTATTCTATTTTTACATTAAATTTTAATGTTTTCTTTTTTCTTTTAATTTTATATATTGTTAAGTTAGCCACTCCTTTTCTTCGCTGTGATTATAAAATTTTACATCCTTATAAAACTTTATAATATCGTTTCAGTTTATATGATCAGCAACATTTTGAATAGATAAATGTTTTATGCTGTCCATTGTATATAATAATTTAAGATTTTTATTATGTTGCCTTCTGGTCAGATGCATATTATATTTATTTTTCTCTTCATGTTTGTTATTTTAAAGGGACTTATTTTTCTAATCTATTACTGTTGTAGAGTGCACTGCGGAACCTGTATGGAATTTCGTATTCATGTTAGTAAACTTTTTAATATGATGATTATAATGTTCCTATCTTTTATTTTAAAAAAAAATGTATAAGTTTTTAATACGAATGGAAGATTGTTAATTAGGTTCCTCCGATGATAAGCTCAAATATCTTTTTATTGAAAAGATCCTGTACGTGAGATCTATTTACGTAATTATACAATTATGTAAGTGAATTAAATCCATTAAAGGGGTGTTGTTGGATAATAATTTTTCGCATGACTTTTAAGTTCCATTTTCTCTTATTTTTTTCTTTACTCTTTCTCGTCTAATTATTATTCCAAACCATCTGCTGATAATTGTAATTAGCAGGTGGTAATTTATAAATAAAATTGAAATACAAATTTTAAAGTTAGATGTGATGAAAAAATGGAGAAATTGCTCTGCGAGTAACTGCAAAATTTCTATTGACAATAGAGCCATCCCTTTGTTAAATAAATATATATTCATGTTTATTAAATGATAGCCAATCATTTTGACAAGGTGATAACTTTTCTACGCCCTTGTGGGCTTGATACTTCCCACATAGTTCAATACTTATTAAATGAGCCCTACTTAAAGTAGATGTAAACAAAAATATAATATGTCAAGGGATAAAGTTAAAGCATTCATATTTTATCTTTATCTCTTTACATAAGTTTTTATGGAGAATTTTATCTTAATTTATGTTCTTTATATGAAAATTACTCCCAAAATTGTAAGAAATAGGCTCTCCATAAATTTATTTGCTTAAATTAACAATATGGAATGACTAGGCGTCAGATCCGTTTATTATACAAGTATTCGCTGGAGTTTCATTAGGAAATAAGATATGATCCTTGCCAGGAAATAAGATATGAGGCAAGGAGATGGACTGATTTTTCGTAAAGCTAAAATTAGTAAGGATAATAAGGAATTCAGTAATCCAATCAAGTGACACAATAGTTTCCTCACCAGAAAAGTGCTTGTTTTATCTTAGACTTGGATATAGCGGTCAGGTAGTAATCAGAAGCCTCATCTGTAGGACTTTCAAATCACCTAGCTAATTTTAAATAAATTTACAGTTAAGTCTGAGGTCTTTTAGTGTTGGGTCCCTTGTGATTTCAGGTGTCTTCTGATAATATTAAGCAGCTTGTGACTGCCAACAGAGGCTGTTTTGATTTTTCCTAGTTGATTCTTTACAATATTCTTGTCCACCTACTCACTTATGCCAAGCAGACCTGTCATATCCATGCAGGAGCAATGATCTTTAAACAGTAGGTAAATTTAAACGTCTTTTCATTGGACAAGTCAGGATTGATGATGAGAAAGAACAGGGGACTGTTTGAAAAACACGTCGAAGAGGAAATTTGCAAAGTTATGGAGGTTCGACCGGATAGTT
Source organism: Troilus luridus (assembly GCA_964056705.1). NCBI lineage: Eukaryota > Metazoa > Arthropoda > Insecta > Hemiptera > Pentatomidae > Troilus > Troilus luridus. Next base: position 91,029,257 of record OZ057415.1, on the reverse strand, counting down.
CGTGGGCTTGTAGCAATGGATTGATCACGAAAAAGGTACTTGAGGTGATTCTTCAGCCTGAAAACTGAAGAGCTTGATGAACCAGGGTTGTAAAGTGTCAAATGGTTTGAATTTAGTATTGAAAAATAATAGTTGACCTTATATATATATCACACACGAGGGTGGTCTGAAAAGTTTCCGACCGCAACATGAAGATGGCAGCACTCGTAAATAAAAGCAAATGAATTTCGGTGTCCATCTTCTGAGTAAATTTCGTTGTTTATCTGTTGACAGTTTTTCACCAAAGTTTCAGCCATTTTGGACGCGCAGTTTTTATGTAAGTCGGAAACTTTTCAGTCCACCCTCGTTTATATTTATATATATATATATAAATCTGCGTGTGGAAGAAAATGGTCCGGTTGGAGGTAAACATTTTTTCAAAGTTGGGAGTAATGTTGATTAAAGAGCCAACGTTTCGACCCACATCTTCGACCGCTTCAGGTCTTCTTCAGGGGTGTCTTGAGAGGAGGACAGGGGGGGGCCCGGTATGAATTCGTCACTAACACATAACGGTTTGAATTTAGGATTGTAGTATACCGGGTTGTAGCATTTGTTCAAAATATTATGTTTGAGAATAGAACATAAATTTATTTATGTTTTAACAACTTGTCTCATTCTCAAAACAGATTATGGTCTAAAAGTTATACTGTAACACAGGCACAAAAAATAATACAGTTTTCTTGCTTATCGTAAATAAATTAATTTCACCCTAGACCATTTTTAACATTGCTCATTATTAAATATTTTGATACTATAAGTATCTTAATAATCCGTACCTTAGTGAATTTAAACATCAGACATAAATACATATTTGATAAATAGAAATACTAATTCTTGATATATATCGTCCTATATGACTGACTTATCTCCGTTTCACTTCATGTTAAAGGCGAAATGAATAAACAAAATACTGAGATAAACATTAATAATTACATATATTGTAATTTTTTAAATAAACCGAATTTCATTACATTATATATTTTTTTAAATCATAACACCTAAAAGTGGTACATATAAACTTTTAATAAAATAAAACATCATAAAAATAGATGTTTCATTTGAATATAAACAGGGAATTAAAAAACAAAATATTGAAAAAGAAACATTAATAATTAAATTTATTGGATTTAAAAAAATAAAACAGAATTATATTAGATATTATAATTTTTTTTTTTATCATAACACCTAATAGAGGTATATAATTTTCAATATCTAACACATCATAATAATATACATATTTCATTTCGATGTAAAATGGGAAGTAAATAAACAAAATATTTAGAAAAACATTAATAATTACGTATTGAGGATTTTTTTAAATAAAACAGAATTATATTACAAAATATTTGATTTTCTTTTTTTATCATAACATCTAAAAGAGGTACATATAAACATATAAACTTTAAAGTATAACACATCATAATAATATATCTATTTCGTTTGAACATAAAAGGGGAATTAAATAAACAAAATATCGAGAAAAACATTAATAATTACATTTATTGGATTTTAAAAAATATTAGAATATATTTGATTTTTTTTTTTTTATCGTAACACATAGAGGTATATAATTTTTAATATCTAACACATCATTAAAACTACACAAGCGATTTAACAAAATTAAATCAATTTTAACAACTATATTAAACTAATCAATAACTTTATATAAATATTCTTTATATAATCTAATTAATTTATCATACATAACTTAAAAAAACTGAGCTGACCTGACTAGAAAATAAAAATTATTCAATGTATATGTTTTAACTTAGGTACGATATTTCTTCATCTAAGTTGTATATAAATTTATGGTCAAAAGTTAAATATAGTCTCAATCTTTTTATATGTATTTATATGTATATATATATATTTAAAATTTCTTAACATTATTTAAATTTATAATTATGTACAATAATAACAAAATTTGTCGTATAATAAAATTTATAAAACATATTTATAATAAATAACTTTTTTTTCTCTATTTGTTATTCAGTTCTTTGTGTTTCTTGACTTGATGTGGGTGGTATTATGACACTGGGTGGTACACTTTCTAAGCCAGATACACTAAAAAAATTAAATGAAAAATAAATTTAAATTGAAAAACAAAACCCATCTTCACATTTCAATATCAACTAGAAGTTTTAATCATGATAAATAAATTGTTTTTAATGCGCCAAACAATATTTCGTTTCCTGTATACCTAAGATAGCAAAGCACAGTATGCTTGCAGAAAACATTATTCTCTGCATCGAAAATTTCCATTCATCGCTTTACTTTTATGACGTTTACAAATAAATTCGGTACCATTAATATTTTTTTTAATTTTGTAAAAATAAGAGGTATATATAAATAGAAAATAACATGTTTCCCGAACATTCTAAGTATAATTAAAATGCTTAAAAAATTAAAAATTAGAATTAGAATTAATTTTTCTGTTCCACTCTCTTTTCAAAGCTTTAAAGAAAGTCCTATGGGTGGAAACTTGTAAGTTGTTATTTTGTTTTAGAAGTGGTGTTAGTCCATTTGTATCTAAAAAAATTGTTTATTCTTTGAAATAGTTTCAATGATTATTATTTCATAATAAAATTTAAAAGGTATAGAGTGTTAACATTAAAAACATTACTCTTTGGTAAGTGCTAAGTGTTAAAAACATAAAGTTTTCTCATATTTCATAATTAATTCAAAAGCAAACCCTTATATACCTTTCATACATAATATGGACTTATACCACTGGACTCAAAAACAACTCATATATTTCAAAATGTTTGAATTTGATTTGATATTATAATTGATTCTTCTTCGATTTTTAATTATCATATATGGTTCCTTCATATGAACAAAGACATAACTCAAAATCTGGTATTTTTGAGTTAAGCCTTCAGTAGCAATAATATTGGTTGAAGGATTTTAATTCAGGAACGACAGATATTTCATTTCAAACTTTTTTTTTTAGAAAGTCATATTTTTAGTTGTATCATATTTGCACTTGAAGTTTTATGGGAATAATGACGTGAGTAAAAATAAAAAATGTTTCTAGCTTTTAAAATTTTTCTAATGGTTAATAAAATAATTTCAATACCATCATTACAATAGGAATTCTTTACTTTTACTTAACTCACACTTTTCAAAAACTTTCCAATAACTCTATTGAAAAATTAGGTTTTTTGAGTCATGCCCTTGTTCTTTTGAAGAAGGTAGTTAATCTAGGGACCAGATTCCGTTTTTTTTTTAATTGAATATTTTATTGTGCATATAAACTTTGATTATATTTTTATTCTGTTTAATTTTTGGAAATATGTCGTAACAATCAACTAAAACATCAAACTTTATTATATACATCTTTGCACATATAATTTTCCTTATATAAACTATAGCATTAGTGAGGAAACTATTCACAATTTTTTTCTTGGAAACAATAGTCTATTTAACGTTGCTTATTTTATAAGTAGAAATAATGTGAATGAATTTTGTATTGTTTTATAAAAGCAAAATTCATAATAAATAATTTAAAATTAAATTTCAAATCAAAATCCTCTATAAACATTATATTAATGGTAATAATATGCATTCATTGATTTTTAATTACCTGACTCCTACGGGCTTTGATAAAAAGGAACTGGGGAATAATATGGAGGATGTAGCCATCGTATAACCCCCGTCGAGTAGATCATTGTCACATTTATCCCAACTGCCTGATTTTTCTCCTACAACAAAATAAAATAAATAATCTTTGAGCGGGTAACAGTTTTGAATAGTTTATATTTTTTTTAATGGTATATTAAAATAAATTAGGAATATGGAAATTATTAATATGAATGTAATTATTTTCTAATGGATTTTTAAAAAATGGTTTTGACTAGGTATTTCGATGATTAATCGGAGATTGCATTCATTTCAATGATTCAAGAAATGACTTCGAGTATAATAATAAATAAAATCATAAATATTGGGATGAAAATGGTGAGGGTAAAGGTCCGAAAAAAAAAATTCCCTAAATAATGAACCAACATTACAATCCTTGAAGAAGACCTGCAATGTGGGTCGAAACATCGGTTTATAATAAATAGTTTATCAATATTTTTTCTCAAATTAATAATTTTTATTTTTTTGACACTTATTATTTTCTCCTCCATATTAATAATAAGATATATAAGAGCTTTTAATGTCAATGTAATATAATATTTTATTGCGAAGTATGTATATATATTATATATACACATTTATACATAGACATAAACTGAAAACATTATTGCATTTATAACCAGAAACCTGTCCTATTATTAATTTCCTGTACACTAATTGAATATTATTTTTCAGTTTGAAATCTATCCTTTCAAAATTATTTGGAATAAAAACATGCATCAAAATACAAATTAAAAGAAATAAATGCATTTGTAGATAATCTCAGTCATATTTCATAAAAACTTCGGTTTGAATTATATAATAAAAATATATCCATTGGATTAGAATCTATTGATGAAATTTATTTTTGACTTTGTATTATTGATTTGGGCGCCAAATCACGGATTTATTTTTTTTATTTAAAAAAAACAACCGAGTTATTACACATCATAATGATAAAAAGTTGTTTTGAAATTATTTATTTATTAATTTATATATTATCAGCTTATAGGAGAATTGGTTCATGCTTTTCTTAATCTTCCAAAAAATAAAAAATGAAAAAAAAACCTAGTGATACCTATACAGTGTAACATGCACTATACATTATTGGATGAATAGAATTGACAATCCTCCCTCACGTTAAGAAAATTCATTTTTGATATTAGTTATTAAACTTGAGACTGAATTACATACACATATTCATAAATACTAAATTTTCAATTATTCTTATCATTTTTTTATTCCAATATAGTGTGTAAAAAATTCTTATCGATAAACCTGAAGTGGATTTTACTCCATGTGTATTTAAATAAATATTCATTTTATATAAGAATAAAAAGGGATAGGTGCCATGTTTTATCCGTAAATAAGAAAAAATGGCCTTAGTGAATGTCATGTACGCTATGTTTTTGATGTTTCTACCTTTTTAAAAAAAAAAGTATTTTCCAATGTTGTTTCATTACCATTCTAAGGTCACGAAGCTGAATTGTATCAAGTATATTCTTACTAAATATAGTAAGTTTACATCTGTAACAATTTTCATGGACATATACTAATAACTTGTTAAAAGATAAATCGCTAACTTGTAATCATTAATGCCTAGATATTGTCTTAGTTAATTATTACAATTAGGTGGTAATTAAGTTGTATTCAGTTTTAAATTAAAGGATGTTCTTTATTTTAAAAAAAATAACGAAAATAAATAAATATCACCATTAATTTGAAAGTTGTGTTTCTGAAGTATGTATATATATTATAAGAAACACAATAGTCTGTGATAAGACAAAGCAATAATGTGAAGATGAATTTCCAGAATAGAAAAAAAACAATTTTTCTACTTATGTCATGTATTTAATATGTCAAAGCCAATATATTAATATACATATTATTATAAACATAGATTTTAACAAGGGTAAGGGTGAAAAATAAGGATAAAACTTTTCTAACGTTTTAAAAATATTCTTTTCTTTTTGACTCTGTTCCTTGAAAATGTAATTTTCCTATTTGCTCTCTAGTTTGAAGAATAAAATAAAAAGAATGATTCCATTTTTCTTCTTCTCATTATTCTTTATAGTTATTGAAAATTAGATAAGATTGTTTTTAATTTATAAAATATTCATTTGTTTATTGATGTAAAAAAACTGTTTTAAAAAAAAAAGTTCAGCCTATCATTTTCCTCCATAAATTATTGTCAGAATTTCCTTCAATGGTTAAAAAAGATACATCAAATAATTAAAGATCGTATCAGATTTAGTAGACATGTTGTATTTAATCCCATTCTAATATTTTTGTGTGAGTCAAACAAAAATTTTACTTTAATACAGAGTATTTTTAGAAAAAAACAAAAAAAAAAACATTGAATGTCGAATTTTTTTTACTCTCGACATTTCAATTGGGGAGTAAATAATCTTGCAGCCATTCTTAATATAATTCATTTTTTTTTAATGGTTTTATATTTATATTATGTTTTGTCGAAAATCGGTAGTCTATCAAAAAAAAAAAAGAAAATCCATTTCGCGCAGATGATGTTGGAATAACTAAACTGAATTATTTTTATTTGCATAATTTGAGTTTGAGAAAGAATCATTTACAAAGGAGAACTATATTTTGATTGCAACATAATAAAAAAATATATATATTTTCATTCAATTTTATATATTGTGCTAAATGAACATTTTTTTCATTGAAGTTGACTGACTAATACTGTATTGTGTTTATAATATAGTAAAGTTGAAGGATTGGTATTAAATAAAGACGCAGAATGCTTTGGCAACGTTTAACAAAATTCCTGGGTTAGTAATTAGATGTTTCCCAAAAGGCAACATTGTCGTTATTATATACTTCATGAAATGCTAAGAAAAACTCTATTTTTGGTGAAGGTTACAATAAAACTTATTGAGATAATATTTTAGGACCCAGTACCTTAATGAAATTTATTAATATATGAAAAGTGAAGTAATTGGGAATTTAAAGATTGTGTTTCAAATAACAGCTGAGCCTACAATATTAGGGTTCATAGAGGTCTCCATTACATGTATTACAACTTAAAAATACAATATGTATATACTTGTAGGAGTACGTATGTATAATTTTAATTTAATACACTTAGATTCGTTGTATTTTATATTAGACACGGGTACTTTTCCCTTATTTTACCGAAGCACTAGAAATTCCTAAGGCATAATTGTCCTTTCACTCTTTACAGCGTTTTTTTCCGTTTTGTTTTACGGTTACACTCAAATCAAGTTTTAAAGCTGTCATGTAAATGTACCCCAACGAAATGGAGAACTTGTCTCGGTTGATGCTGGATCCTTGAGAAAAAGAAAACGAAAAAAAACATCAAAGTATAAGAGGTTTTAAGCAAGAGGTTTGTATATTTGAAGAGGTGTAGGAATGGTACGGGAACTAGGTCGCCAGAAAAAAAAAACTAACCTCGTAAGAAACGAAACGACGGGGAAAAAACAAATGCTACTTTATGGTTGAAACGTTTATACGCTAAAACGTAATTGTGTTTCATAATATAAAAAATAAAATAAAATATTAACAATATATTTCTGAAACCAGCTTAAAGAACAGTAACAGTAAAGATCTAAAATTATTATTAAGACATAGCTGTTTACTGTAAGAACTTCGAAATTGTTATTCCTAAAAAAACGTATAATCTTCAGTAAAAGCAACTAATGCTTCAAAAATGTTTATCATTAACTATACCTCAGCATTTTCAAGTTTTATTATGTAATTTTACATTTACTTGTAAATATGTCTCTTCTACTTTTTTTTAATCAATTTTTAAAAATATTTTTAATTATAGCAAGCAATGGAATAATGTAGGCTTAAATGGAAAATTGAGATGATCTCAAATGGATGTAATATAAAGATAAAAGAAAACTAATAGTAATAAAATATTAATATATTTATGTTTATAATAAATATATACATTATTAATAATGTAAATGGATAATGATAGTTTGATTAGAGAATGAGGGACATTTTTTTTTTTCTACTTGACCAAAATGTCTTATAAGTTAGGTGAATCCTCCATAAAAAGCTTTTTAGTTTTGAATGTGAAAAATATGAGGCCTTTTAATTGTGTCAAATGATAGGGTTTTTTTTCAAAATCAAAGCCAACATTAAACATATATCAAAACTATATAATATGTAAATCTCCACAGACACTGAAAGGCAATGTCAGTAAGAAATAATTATATGTTTACAGCTACAAACACCCACACACACATGCAAAAATATATATATATATAATTGATATGTTAGTCTGTTACATCAGGAAATTTTTTTTCTCAAAATTTTATGTTATAAATATTCGTTGTTAATTGTAAAAAAAAGAGGTAAAATCAGTCATGAAATGAATTTTGAAAAGATATGTTGTTTTTTTTTAAATTATTTTAATTTATTCTTTTTGAATACAAAGCATAACAAAAAATAAATAGTTCTTTCTAATACATGATTAAATACAAAATAAACATAAATCATACAATACTTATTTCCGTGTTGTACTAGCTTGTCTTTTCTAGTTTCACAACAGAATGACTATTTCCTTACATCCAAATATTATACCGTGAAAAGCTAGTAAATCAAATTTCACTGAATATTTTATGGATTATTATTACTACATTGGACTAGATTTGTATATTTAACACATTGCTTAGTTTGTTATTTACAGGATTTGGGCATAAGTGACATCAAATGCAAAAAAAAAAAAAAATAGTAATACTAAAATAAAGTCAACATCAATTGTCAACATAAATACAATTATTTTTCAAAAATAACATTCATATGCTCTAATATAATAATCACATTAATTCTTTAAACTATGATTTCTGGGTTATATTATACCTGATGTCTTTATATCGTTTTTAGGACTCGGTACGTTTACTTGGGGGTTCTTTGGTTTACGTTTCCTAGTTTGGATACCATCCTTCTTCATCGTATGTGGCCTATTGACCTGTAAAAAAAAAAACAATAGATAAATATATAATACTAACATTTTTATAATATATATATTTATTCGTCGCATATACTCTGTAATTGTTAATTACAGGCATGAAAAACTGTAGTTAAAAAATATATTATTTATTTAATTAATCATGTCTGAAAAGTTATTGAGAATTTATTGATATATACATTCGCAACTAGTTAATTAATATAAATTTAACCACAACAAAGTTATAATGGTTCAATAAATATGTAATTTCAATTTTGATTTTTGATAATTATAATTGTAATTAATAATTTACAAATGTAAAGAATGTCTTGGTTACTTACACCATGGAGTTTAAAGTAAAGGCCACAGGCATTACATACTGGCTCTCCAGTGTTGTTTCTGCGCCACAGAGTTGTATTATTTGTCTGGCAGTTTGCGCAGCTCACGCCGTTTCTTCTATTACCGATCTGTAAATTTTAAATAATTTCTTTGATTATATATGAGTAACAAAAAGATTAAGAAAATTTGATTGAAATATATCCAGGCTCGTACATATTTTAAGCCAGCGAAAAATATCTTAAATTCATCTGGTGTTATATCTTTTGCTATAACTAGTTACATCCTCTGAATAGTTAAGATTAATGAAAATGTTTATAATTTATAACCCATAACAAACCACTATCGAAAATTGAAATGAATTTTTTTAATCCATTTTTGGAAAAATGTTACAAAAAATATTTTAGAACCGTCTCATGGAGAACTTTTTTATGCTGAAAGTTAAAAAATAAATATCTAAAACTAAATCCAACGTCTTTTTTTATATATATTAAAATGGTTCTGGTATCTGTAAATTCTTTTGATCGTTTACGATTACTTTATTCACCTCAATAAAAATAATATTTCTTAAAAATAGTCGTTTCATAGTAATTATTTATTTTATTTATTGGATTATAGTAACTAATGAAAAAATTAATTATACCACTACAACCCATTTTATTGGATTCTGTACGTGGTAGGGACCATATTGTTACTAAGCCGATGGTTGTGGAAGGGTTTTTGGCCCTCTTAACTACCAGGTTTTCCCCCAATTGCAGAAGTTCTGGGTGGGTCCCAGGAGTTTCACCATATCAAACAGTCGAGTCATGGATGTTGGGAGGATATATAATTTGTCTACCAAAGTTGGTTCCGAACTCGGGAACTAGAGCTAGGTAACCTCGTTCCTTAAAACTGATACATAATTTTTACTCAAACATAAAAATGATATTTGATAATATTTAAAGAATGCAACACTAGTCTACCGTTCCCTTCCTATGTCTCTAGTCTAGACTTTTGTTCATCAAATCCTAAAAGTATTTAGTAATCTAGGGCTTTTAAATAATACGAATTTATTATTTGAGATAGGCATGCTTTGGCTTTTCAAATACATTCTTGCTTCCCAGAAAGTCTTTCTTGGTGGACCATTCGTCTGGAAAATCAAGGCAAGATTGTTGAATACGTTTAAATGTATTCATATGATCTTCAAAAGGGATAACTCGGATATTAACTAATACATTTTTATGACGTCTCCTGGACAAGTATATTCCTAGTTCATTTTTAAGATTCGCTAACCGCGTCTCTATCTCCCTCTCCCAGTTACTAAGACACGTCTTCAGTGCCTCCCTGCACCCTGAACCCCGTTGCGCGATCATCTTACAAGGACTCACATTGTGTACTTTCTTGTGGTGCGTCCTCACCGGGGGCCTGTGTACTCCGTTGATCCTGCTGTAGAGGCCGCAAGCGTTGCAGAGGTGGTGTCCCGTTCCGTCTCGTCGCCACAACGGAGTCACACTCGCGGCACAGTTGACGCACTCCTTGATGTCGCTTGCGGACAGCATACCTGAAAAACAGTTTGCAAGTCTGGTCAATTCTTCTAGGAACGATCGTACAAAGAGGTGGTGATCTCCTGCCTTATATGCAAAGACATTCTTATTATTATCGTATAATAAGATTCTTACTGGGATCGTAAGACTCGTCGATGGCCCACGTGGCCTGCCCATTGCTGGAGAAGACGTAGGGTGTTCCTGGAGGGAGCTGTATCTCTTGCTGCGGCTGCTGGTAGACGTATTCGCTAGACCAGTAGCCTGGCTGGTTAGAAGTCACGTACTCTCTACTACCTCCTCCCGTCACGTAGGTAACCTAGAAAGAGATAAAAGTGTTAGCAATCACTAAACTCTAAAAATATTTGTCGATCTCACTACAGGATGTTTATTTTGTCACAATGAGTTTCGATGTTTCAGCCAACCCACCCACTCATAGAGACTTGTGTGCTCTGCGAAGGGAATACCCATTCTGCAACATTGACTCTTCTTTCTAAGAATTATCTCGATTCGAAAGATTCGTGTTTTATCTGTTAATCTCATTTCTAAAAAGGACATTTTCTTTTACCTTTCGACATTATTTTACCAGGGTTGTCAGTTACATCATCATGATGGATGGTTATTTTGATAATCAATCAATAATTGTGAAATATAGCTGGCATTCTGAATTCTAACAGAAAAAATGGAAACAACCATTTTATTCGTAATCATTATTACTATTTTATTTGTTGCAAGTCGAACAATGGCGTAAATGGCGACTAAGAGAAAGGTTAGTCTCTGTACTCCAACATTCGAAAGTTTAAATATTGGTTCTTTGGTGTATGGAAGGTATGGATGAATTTAAAAACGAAATAAAAGTCTGAGAATAAATAAAAGTTGATATATTGAACAAGACAAACTTACAATAACTTGTCTCTGCTAATTTTCACACCACGTACACACAATCAATTTTCTGCCAGGTAATCATAGGTTACCCCAGTGTTGCAGGTGTACGAAGTTGTATTAATATACAATTTAATTAAATTATACAACAGTTCGAGATTGCTGCCTGGCAACACTGGGTGGTAACAGTCACCGGGTGCAACCTCACCAAATGTTATTATGTGTTGCCACATCACTTCCCCCCAATGACCTCGTCACAGAAGCGGACAGGAAGGCGGATGAGGCGTCCTCGCCGAGTCCTGATGTCCGATGGAAGATTGTCGGATTCTGTGGCAGGTGCATTGTCAGAAGTGGGATGAACACCGGATGGCGTTGGTGTATCGGTTGTTGCGCTGGTAGGGTCCTCCAGAATGTACGCTGGCTTCAGTCGGTCCGCGCTGACGGTTTTCTGTCCTGTGGCAACCTTGATGATGAAGGTCTTCTCCCCTCTCTCAAGAACTTGGTATGGTCCGGAGTAGGGTGGAGTCAAAGGTTTCCTGACTGCATCATCTCGCAAGAAGACGTGGGAGCATGTTTTCAGGTCCTTCGGGGTAAAGGTTGCTGCTTGGCTAGGCCTATGCAACGCAGGCTGCAGGCGCTTGAAGTGTTCCCGTAGTTTGGCAAGGAATCCTTCTGGCTCATCCGGTTGGGAGGTGGTCTCCAACAGCTCTCCGGGGAGTCGGAGTGGTTGGCCATATGTCAGCTCGGCAGCACTCGTCGAATTATCGTCCCTGATTGCTGCCTGGCAACACTGGGTGGTAACAGTCACCGGGTGCAACCTCACCAAATGTTATTATGTGTTGCCACAGTTCAATTCTCAAATATCCATGAATTGTTAAAACAGCTGTTCGGGTACAGCCGGTTGAAGTCATTTGATATTGTTAAGATATCAATTTTTGCAAGTAAACTTCCATATTTTATAAATTTATGTATCGAACTTTTTTTAGGTATATTATATTACAAGGTGAGCATTGTTTAATTCCCAAATCCTTCAATAAGAACCATCGTTTTTGAAACGTTTTACTTACTAGCTATATATAGCAGCTATGTCATGGTAGTTAATCTATAAAAATTGGCTGGTTAAATCTTAAAGGCAATACCCAAGGTACAATTGATTACATCTATAGGTTAATTTTTTTCTGAACTGGTTAATAACATCTCACTGTTGATAGAGTGGTCAGCCATCAGCTCATTTAATGTTATGTTTTATAAAGGCCATTCTCTTTGGCCGATTGGCCCTGACCTCTCCGTTCCAGTACCACTCCATCCTCCAACGATCGGCGTGCCCCGGATGGCTCCAGTCCCGTAGGCGGTGTACAAATATTGGCTGCGGATGTGAAGGCGAGACCGGAACTCGGCCTGTCAATACACAGACTCTGAGGTCTTGGAATTCGACGCTGAGGCTGGGAGGTACCTGCCCTCGTCCACGCCCAGCTCTCGATAGGCATCGCTGCTCTACTTAGTGTAGGAGCTTCGGGACAATAGATGAAATGTCTACCGGGAAGAAGAATGGGTAAATAAATGTTACGTCTTAGACTGGCTCTTGGTCAGACGTAGAAAAAAATTTTCGTCTACCATTCATGTTTCATCGACAGCATTACCATTCATTATTGACCCAGAAGAAGAAAGAAATAGAGTTGCTGAAGGAATTGGACAATTATAATTTCTTCATTGTTTTTGGCTTAAACATTAGGCCGAAACGTTGACACGAATAACGTAAATTAAACTTATTTTGTGTAATATTTATAGACTGCATTGTTCTTCTTCATTTCACATTGTTCTTATATAAGAAAAATGAATGTTTAAAAACGAATTTATTAATTTTTTTATTACGAATAAAAATAATTTCCCTATTTTTTAATAATATGTTTTTAGATAACGAGTCAGTAAGAATTTATTCTTATTAAATTAAAAAATAAATGTATTATAACAGCCAGTGAAGGGTCTTGCATTCAGTACTTGGAAGGAATTGTACTTAGTTATTCAAAGCCAACGTTTATAAAAAGTTATGTCCGTGATAAAAAAACAAAACAACCTAAATCACTACAACCCGTGTAGGGTCTTGGGTTTAGTACATGGTAGAGACTATACTGTTTCTTGGACAACGGTTATGCAGGGAGGTAATTTGCCCCAAATCACGCTCAACCTCCTGATTTCCCCCATTATTTTGGATACCCACTTTATCCACGGCCGAGAAAAGAATAAAGTTATCTATCATAGCCTGTCTCGATTCCAAATTTTCAGACTGGACAGTGCCTTCACTAATTGAGCTACACCCCTCCAGCATTTATTTTTTAATAATTAATTGTTCAAGCTGAACGTGAATTGGTAAAGTACCATTTTTAATTCTCAGGAACATATTTTTCCTCAGTTAGAGAAGATAGATAAACAAAAACACTTGTACTTCTGCGACCCCTGAAGGATGTAGGGTTCAATATAATATCAAATATCAAATATAGGTCCTATAGTCCTATACAAAATAGGGCAGGTCTCATGAAGGAGGCAGGGTTGTCTGTCCAACCCCCAGGTTTTTATTCCCTTTTAAGGGTTCTAATCACTATAATGATAATAATATAAATGTTATAATATGTAACTATTATGGTTGTTATAATGTATATCTGTTATTATTTTCATTATAATATTATTTTCATTCTGTTATCTTATCTGTAGTTTGTGGTTTCAGTGGAGGGAACCACAGTGCCATCATCGCGGTGGATTGTTTACACTCGAATATATTAAATTGTATTATTATTCTATATCGTTTACTACAAATATTCTGTTTCTTTTTTATTGAAAATTTTTCCCCGTACCACAGTAGGTACTATACTAACTCATGACGTAAGTTGGCCGTTATCAACGGTAAAAGCTGTGCAGACCTAACCAACGCCTTGTCCTATGACGTGGATCTTAGTTCAACAATGACGCCAGAAAAAAAAACTGTTAGTCAGAAGGACCCATTTCTGAGTAAACTGTTTTCCGAGGGATAAGTTCTTCAAAAGTGTTCGATTCGCCAACAGGAATCATCCACGTTCTTACAAAAATGTAATGGGATCGGCAAATTATTAAATATCCCTAAATTTTGAAGTAATTTCAAATTTAATAATTTCAAACGCGTTGAAATTTTGATTTTTCACTTTCCTATTGTACATATATATAGATGCTTAAATTTTTCCCTGTTGTAAATCTGTACACCGTATTTTAACTGCAACTTATTCCTAGACATTTTATCAGATAACAAAGTTCGAATCCAGATGTAGTGAAAAATTCTTTATTACTAGAAGGGGGTTATCCATAATTTATGGGAAACTCAGGCATTTGAGTTATTTCAAATGTTGGCCCAGCCAAATCGCCTGTTAGTTGGCTTAGAAATAGTACGGTCCCTTCTATATGAACCAAATACTCTTTACGAGCTTCAATTGTAGTTGATTTTAAATTAGGTTTAATTTTCCAAAGTTATAAGCCTGGAATACCCTTTTTTTAATTTTCATTATCTACATTCACCTGTTATATTACACCCATTTTTAAATATATAAATTATAATTTTTTTTTATAGTCTCGAAATTTGATGATTTACATTGGTCTTTTAAAGCAAGTGTAGTCAACCAAAATGATCTTGCAGGCCACTTTGGAAGTTCATTATAAGTCTGCGGGCCGCTTATAAAATTATATATTTTATTTTGACACTTTATTGATATTTTTTGAAGAAATAATTGAAACATAATGAGTTATTACCGTTACTTTTACATGTAAACGAAAAGAATGCAATATTTTATTAATACCAAGGTTCTCACTACATTTGCCATTATAAAATAAATTTTGTGAAACTGTGATGAATCTAACGGGCCGGAAAAATCCTCAAGGTGAGCCAACGGTTGCCCATCCCTGTTTTAAAGGAAACCGTCGACAGCAAAAGTTAACTTCATGTATTATCTATATTTTTATTACTACCTACATAAAAAAGTGGTTAATGGTCGTGCATGGTTTCCCAAGACCCAGGTCCCCCATTTAGAGTGCCATACTTATTGAGGCTGGTAGACTGCAGGAAAGTCTGTAGATCCCACAGGAACCGATCTACAGACTTTCCTGTAGTCTAACATATATGTACTTTAAGTAAGTAAATTTGAACTGTAAATACCTGGGCACTGAGCTGCGTCGGATGGGATGTGACTGGATGGTCGAAGTGAGCGAAGTTCTTTTGAGTCAGCGGTGGGTCTGCCTTGATGTAGACGTCCTCTTCTTCCTTGTATGTGTAGTAGCCGGTCGCTGGTTCCTGGTACGCCCCTCCCGGGGGGTAGTTGACGGGTTCCAGGGTAACGTAGCTGCCTTCCCCCTTGTCGTCTCGTTCGTACTTCACGTTACCGTCCGTGGTCGTGTAGTACCTCCCGGATCCTGGGCTGTACCGCGTCGTCTCCTCAAGGCTGTACCCCTCGTCATAGCTGCCTGGTCGCAGCTGTACTATCTCGTAGGGTACATCCACGTCCTTTCCGCTTCTGTGGAAAAGTGGATCAATTGGTTAAATCGGTAAAGAAAAAAAACATTATATAAATTAAAATAATTAATATTTTCCATCTTTAAAGTTTGGGTTTGTATGGACTGATAAAAATTAGTATGTCAATTTCTATTTTAGTACTTATTTCTAATATATTGCGCATTAAACTTAGTATTGATTCGATCATTCAACTATGAAACATATCGATGGCACAATACCATGCCTTTATTATAATTTTACATTGTTGAGAATAGTTTTTTTTTTTTTGTCCTGCAGTAACAATGTAGTTCTTTCTTTAATAATTCATACATACATCTATAAAACCACATATATATATATATATGCTTTGGAGTTTAAATATCCTCTTTCTTCTCATTGGAAGTACAATTTCACGAGT
Source organism: Troilus luridus (assembly GCA_964056705.1). Lineage (NCBI taxonomy): Eukaryota > Metazoa > Arthropoda > Insecta > Hemiptera > Pentatomidae > Troilus > Troilus luridus. Next base: position 91,012,992 of record OZ057415.1, on the reverse strand, counting down.
CAAATATTTTTAATTCGAAACGAAATACGTAAATGTTGATTAAAACCGTTATCAGGAAGTTAAAAAGCACAGTTTCCGTTTTGGGGAAAATATACAGAATTGACGTTCAATCAATGGCGCCAGCTAAACAGTATCTGATAAGGCCTTATGTTTAGGGTATTCTGCTGTATTTATGATGGATATATACATACACACACATTTATGTATATATACGCATGTATCTAGGCCTCTACGGCTTAGATAACTACTACACATATATCAAGTACATACGTGATGGGTATTAACTGACAGGGTGTTGATTAGAGAAGATAAAAATTGATCATATAGAGCCTTCACAAACGTGCACATTCTCATCCATGGAGTTTTCCTCCATGTTTTATAAAGTTATAGCCGTATTCATTTTTTTTTAAAATAAAAAAGTTATATTGTAGATAATATAACTAGATTAATAATTATTTTCAACTTTTTATTATACTAATTATTTTCAAATAAAAAACAAATCAAATTTTACTACAATATTTGAATTTGATGTATTCCACATCCAAATCTTTTGCTTATTTGATAGAGAAGGAAAGATGAGGAATTGGTCAGGGGGTGCAGGCAAAGATAACACATAATATGTAAAACTTATTTTTGATTGTCCCAACGTTTCGGCCTAGAATGTAGACCATCATCAGGGCAATAAAGTAGTGGGTGTCTAGTCTGCGGTGAACAACTAACAACTTGAGTTTGTGTTATCATTGACTGCACCCCCTTACCAATTCAATCCATCATTAGAATTACGAGTATCCCGTCAACTATTTTCCACTCAAACTTGAAACTAGTTTTGCTTTGATACCATTAATTTTATTAGTCTATCGCTATATTCTTATCTATCATAATCCATATAGGTATAAGCTGTGAGTGAAGTTCAAAGTAATCATATATATTCGACACTTATTCTCTTACGAACGAGAATTGGTTACCAGTCTTAAGATATTAAAATTTAGTATACGAGTCATGTTTTTATGGTTATAATGGGCGTTATCCTGTGAGCTTATTTGGGTGGGTTCGTTTTAGTTTTGGGGTCCGAAAATATCCTCCTGTCAAAGTTATGTCTTAAGTAATGTGCTGCGTAACTCGGAGGAATTCTAGAGGGCCCACAGGTACAAGTTAATGGACAACGATCTCGTCCCAAGCGAAATATGTTTGGATTAATCAAGATGTAGTCTCGTTTTACCTAGTTAGCAATACTTGTCAACCTTAAGCGGATGAGGCGTCAGTATTTTTTTTCCTAATTTTCAGAAATGACTTATATTTTGTAAAAATGCAAGCCATTGCAAGTATAGATATGAATAAAAATATATATTTTGACAAAAAAATTCTGAAATAATGAGGTTTTTAATATAGTATTTTAATTCGAATGGTCATATAAAAAAAAAAGGTCTGCTACCGTGGAAATTAAATAGATAGTTGAAAATTTTTTACCCCATTCCATTCAATATTTACGTTTGTCTGGTTTCTAATTTAAATTTTCTACTTTAAATCACAGTGTTTTTAATCTTATATCATACTCTTATTGTGGGTAAAGAAAATATTGCACCTGTTTTCCGTGTAAATTAAATGTTCATCATCAATTAATATTTTTAAAAATTGGTTTAGTTACGATGAAATAGTATCTATAATTTAAAGGTAAAGGAAATTATTTTAACATTTGAGAAAAAATTAAGGAAGAAACATTGATCTGTGCAAGAATTTACCGAGGTGTTTGTTTACTCACTTAACATCACTTTATGATATGGCTAATCGAACGGAAGGAGTCCTAAATTATGTCTATCCAGGTAAAATTAGGATAGGGATTTTAAAAGAGTGTCTAGCTAGCACTGTACAGTTCCGTAACACCGATTTTACGTCCCCTCCGGCATGATACGAACTAATAACCGACTATTTTTAAGTCGAATCAAAGACAAAGACGTTTCGTTCATATTCCTGTCATTCTATTTTATTAGATTGCCTTGAATTTTTCGCGTTGTTCGTCTGGTTTTATTGTGCTTGGTAAAGTAATTGTATAGCTCTTTTAAAAATACAAATGACAGTGGATTTTAGTAATTAACTTAAGTTGTAAAAGTAAAACTAATTTATTAGTAATTTTAAAACTGACTTTTAGTAGCAATTTTTATTCAGTACTGAATTATACATTTTTATTTTTGTTAGGAAAAGACAATTAATTTTTTATTTATTTCTTTATGTTTTATTTATATCTCTTATTTATTTTAATGTTTTAAAATCATTTTATCATTAAAAAAATTATGAAGAATAAAACATTTCATACAATAAATAACGTTAAAAACAGCACTTAAATACTGTCCAGTACCGAATTATACTGATCCGATAAGTATTTTTATCATCCAGTCAAACAAATAAACGGATATTCATGCAATCCGTTCGGACAAGCATTCTTGAAGGATAAAGAGAAGATTTAACTTAACTCCTCAATTAATTTTAAAATTCGAATAGGAGTTTTGGGAAATTTTTGATTTTTGGAGTTACTTTTAACATTACACGAAATGACATTAAGTATTTTAAACAGTGAGTAACTGAAATTTAAAATTAATATCAATCACAAGCCTTTCAAGTTAATAAATTTCAATTTTATTGACGCCATACAGTACTTAAGCAGGAGAGCAAGTACACAGGAAATTCGGATCAAAAATATTGGAAAATTCCGGTTTTTCCATTTCAATAAAATTTCGTATTTTATATATCTAGATTTTCTCCAGAGAGAGTTAACTGCTTTCTGATAACCAGAATCGTTTCATTCTCGTAGTTTTTGTGCTTAAAATGGAGTTGTAATATAAAAAATAACTCCTTTTCAAGCCCATGCCTTACTTCTTATTTACTATTAGAATAACTCGATTCAGCTTACTTAGTACAAGAAACTCATTTAGGATAAAATTAGACTTAACCACTTCTTCACCTGGGCTGTAGATATATTATCGTGGTTTAACGATCACATTTCATGTTATTTTTCATTCAAAGCAAATCATCATGTAGACTGACATTTAATATTTAATATTAACTGTCAAAATTTGAAAAGTGAAGTTTACCATTTCAAAGTTTAAAATTATATATTTTTTAATTCCTACTTAATAAGGATAATAATTACCAGCAAGAGCTAGGGTTTGTGTTTTTATATCTAATACGTAAAATTTATTTATTTTAGTTATAATCTGTACCACAAATAAATAATCCGATTCGGTGGAATACAAGATTTTATATATAACAATAAATAATTATAAGCAAATTACCTTACTAGTTAGTATCGCTTCTTCAAAAGAACAACGAGATAATTCAAAATGTGGCATTTTTGAAGTAAGCCTTCAATAGCAATTGTATTGGTAGAAGTTTATTTTATTCAGGAACGAAATATCGGATATTCCATATCCAAATTTTTTTTTAATAAATTGATATTTTAAGTTTTATCTGGATTGAACTTTAAGTTTTGTCAATAATTGAATTTCAATGGCATTATTACATAGGGATGCTTTGCTTTACCAATACCAAAACGTTTATTTTTAATTTTTAATTAACATTGAGCTTTCAAGTATAGGTTTTTTGGGTTTTGGCGTTCTTTTGGTGATATGTCGTGTGCCAAGGTACATTATTACAGGTGTAATGAACCTATTCTTGTTAAAATCCATTTTGATGGTATCTATACGATACAAATTCAACAAGAAAAGCCTATGCATATTTCTTGTAAATATTAGAAGCAAATCGGGATTTAGATTTGCGCAAGTAATACAGTTGCTGTCAAATTTTGAAAATTAAAGGAAAAAACAATCTGTTTTCCAAAGTAGGCAGTTCATATCTGTTGCTTTGTTTGAAGATTTATTATTAAAGGATTTTAAAAGAAATAAATTCATACACGTCTAATGACGGAAATTTGCACACAACATATCAAAATCAAAAAAGTTTCAATCTAAGAATAGTTTCTAATGATCAATATATAAATTTCAATCTTTACAATATGAGTGCTTTGATAAATCAATACTTTTTTTTTTACTGACATGGAACTTTCAAATACCTCTATTGAACAGTTAGCTTTTTTGAGTTATGGCATATTGTTCTTTTGAAGGAGTTATACAAAGTTTTTGTTAATGTTAAATATAATTAATTAATTAGTTATTATATAGTTAATTACTCACTGCTCTTGGACTTGCTGCTCCGGCGAAGGACTGGCTTCGTGCTGGGGGCTGGTGGTGATAGTGCCCGAAGTGGTTATGGTCCTCTGCCTGATCACCCCAGACTCTTGCTGTTCTGTTCCAGACGGTTGATGTTGCTGTGCTTGCTGCTCGACCGCTGGAGGCTCCATGTTCTGGAACCACCAAAATTCTGGCCTAAGTACCTCCGCCATCCTCGCTCACTTACTGACTGCCGTAGAATTCCCTCTTCTTCCGCTACCTCTGTTCCATCCCCTCCCTTACCCCCACTACTACACCGCACCCCATTCTGTTGGGGATGCGAACACCGGATTGGCCAATGCGAAGTCATCGGTTTGTTTTTTGCCGACACTAGGCTTTTTTCGACTTTTCCCGGTAAATTCCTGTATATTAAAGTTAAAAAAAAAAGCAACATAAATTCCTTAATTAACAAAAACTTTATTTTTATAGTAAACTAGCGGACCCGAGGGATGTTGTCCTATTTAAACTTTTAAGAGGAGAATAAATTAATTTTATAACCATTATCTATCGGATCGAAGTGTGAATCTAAACTTTTATAGAACCCCCATACAATTAGGATACACTAACAATTTCATCAAAATTGATCTAACTATTTGGGAAAAGTTCAGTGACATATACCAGAAAAGAAGAATTGATTTATATGGATATAGCGTACCCGAAAGATGCTGTCCTGTTCAAACGTTAAGAAGGAGGATAAATTAATTTAAAACAGTATAAATCGGATTGAAGCGTGAATCTAAACCTTTCCCGAACCCACTGGAATACATACAAAAAATTTTCATAAAATGGGAACGACCGTTTGGGAGGATATGTATGTTTCAGTGACATACGGACAGAGGAGTTTTATAGATGAAGATAATCTTTTATGTTTGTTTTTTATCGTTTTTGTACTCGAACAGAACAACATTTCATGAGCAAGAATGGCTGGCAGTAATACTGATGAAGTACACGAAAAATATAAGCACACTGGTTCATTAATGTTCCAAATTCGCCATTTAATTAATATATTTATCATTAAGTGTCAACACGCGTATACTCACTTAATATAGGTTTGATAAAATTAACATAGGGTCTTCAAATCTTTTCTGTTGAAATTTTTGAAATTGAAACACGAAAATGTAGAAGTTTGACTTACTTATTCATTAAAATGCTCACCAAAGTTTCACAAAAAAAAAGTAAAATAGAAATGCGCATTAAAAGATTTTATAATTTAATTAATGAGATGAAATAAATCAATTTATGTCTAAATTGTTGAAACAACTAAAAATTTGAGGGAAGAACCTAGCGTCCAAATATATCTTTCGATGTTTTATTACCGTTCTATAATTTTAATTCAAAGTGTACTTTGACCCAATAAACAAAAAATTAAACTTCAAATTAAAAAAAAAAATGTAGTCTAATAAACAAAGAATAGTCAAGAATGAACTATTGGCAATATATTAAAAAACGTAAAGAACAATGAGATTGTTTTGTTGTTTTTATTTAATGTTATATCAATTACTTTATTCTCAAAAGAATTTTGGAAATAGTTGGAGGCAGGAATCAATAAATTTACAATAGATAAATTGATAGTTCAATCAACTAAAATTGTAATTAGACAATGTATTAATTCATGTAAAATGCGCATAGGAAAAGAATATGGTACCATAAATTTAATAATGTTCATTTTTTTATTTATTCCGAAGCCCTAGGGACATAATTTTATTAATATATTATAAAACTATTACTTTATGGTTTTATTCGTTTGTTTATTTCATATCAATATAATTTTTTAATTGTATGTGTTTTTATCCTCTTATTTCTTTTTCTACAAGGCTTTCACTAAGCGGTCCTTATATCACCTCAAATACTATTCTTTAGGGGCCGATTTTAGCCAATACGATATTATTACATAATATTATCCCTTTTAAGGAATATTTTATATGCATGAGATCTTTATAGTAAACAAATAATTGTAGCCAACTATAATCATCCCGTAGTAAATAAATAAATAAATAGACGGAGAAGAAAGCCAATAATTTGTTGTATCTTGTGATATAATAATCTCAACATTTAACTTAAATATGCAATGTTATTTAAAAGCCGATATGTTTTCTTGTTCCTTATTATTTCTAATCGTCAAAATATGTTAATTAAATTGAGTGTTGGTAAATAAATATTTTCGAAATTGTTGTATGCCGAATTTTATTTATTTAGTATTGATTGTATTGAAACAATTTTAATTTTAAGATTAATTGTCTTTAACAGTACCAATTTTTTATTAATTGTTAATCATTGAGTGTAAATATGGATATATTTGTATCTAATAATTTTTAGGTCAAAAAGCTCATCATTAAGAATTCGTTAAGGTTTCAGATTTAAAACTGAAAACTTTATAATAAATAAGTTTCGGTATTTAGTCGAAGTTTGCGAGGAAAATATTCAGGATTTTTACTTTACTTTTGAAAATATTATTTGTAAAATCTGCCATAAATCATCAAAAGATCTGAAGTAAACAAGACAATAAAAATAGGCATTTGGAGTAGTGTTCACGTAGGCTACCGCGGTCGTTGATATTCTTCTTCCGGGATGGACCGTGTCATGGTGCTATTTAACAAGCTTTCCCTTCATCGTGCTGTGAGCTTCTTCAGGGTTAGCCAGTTAATGAATGATTAACTGACTAGTCCTGAAGAAGCTCACAACACGATGAGCGAAATCATGGTAAATAGCAGCGACATGACACGGTTCATCCCGGGAGAAGAATATACGAAGAATTTAGAGTATTGTTTTTGTGGATTTTTTACTTAAATATTTCTGATGTATGTCTATTTTTTGCCTCGTTTATTTGTATTAACAAATAACAGATGCATAAAAGTCTACATCTGTCGCTAATTAATTTAGTGCATCGAATAGTCTGCAATTTAAAAATAAATCAATTGTTTAATTGTGTTTAGGAGGCTTACTATGTTCGTTAGAACTTTTTTTATTTAGGCAGCTTTACAAAAATTGCGAGTTATTCTAATGTTAATGTAGTTAAAAAGTTGTTGTTTTTTTCTTAAATCTTCAATGACTTGGACATGTGCCCTAACAATACTAATATTTAGTTAATTGTTTTTATTGATATTTTAAGTACAAAAAGCTTAACAAACAAAATCAAGGATTCGCTAGCGTTTCACAAATTGAAACGCAAAACTTTAAAACTAAATAGTTTTCAGAATTTTGTCTAAGTTTACAGGAAAAATATTCATATTTTTTCTTTTGAAAATATTATTTATACAAACCTGCCATAAATCATCAAAAGATCTGAAGTAAACACGACAATAAAAATAGGCATTTAGAGTATTGTTTTTGTGGATTTTTAACTTAAATATTGCTGATGTATATCTATTTTTTTGTCTCGTTTATTTGTATTAACAATTAACAGATAAATAAAAGTCTACATTTATTGCTAATTTATTTTAGTCTTCGAATACTATGCTATAATGCTATGATCGTTTCGACTTTTAGGCAACTTTACTAAAATAAGATTCCGTTTTATTCTAATATGAGTGAAATTAAAAAAAAAAAAAATTTAAATCTTGAGTGACTTTCACATGTGTCCTAACAATACTAATTTTTCATTAATTTTTTTTATAGACATCGATATATTCATAGAAATGTTTTTAAATAATATTTTTTTTAAATTTACACATATAACCCATAGAGAGTCCTGTGAATAGTACGTGGTAGAAACTTTGCAGTTTCTACGTTTCTAGTACAACGGTTATGCAGGGAAGTGATTTATCCGATATCACGCTCGACCGCCAGGTTTTTTCACCTACTAAGGATACTCAATTTTTAAAGAGGCCGGGAGAGTCCTAGGAGGATCTCCTAATCCCCGGCGGTTAGGAAATTAAATAAATTATCTGTCACTGCTGGACTTGAATATCGGACCTTCGGTATGGCAACTCAGTGCTCTACCCGTGAGCTATCCTTTAAATAATATCAAGAATTCGTTAACGTTTCACATATCGCTCATTTAAAACAACTTCATAACTCAAACTAATTTTTTTTTCAATTGCGATATTTTGAAGTTCCGTGTGAGTTAAAAAAAATTAAAATTTGGGTATTGGTAAAACAATGTATTCCTATTGTAATGATGTTATTGAAATTGTTTTATTAACCACTAGAAACATTTTTAAAAGTTGATTTTTTTTTTAAATTGTTATCTTTTCATTATTCCAACAAAACTTCAAATTCAAACATAATACAACTTAACATATGACTTTATAAAAAAAATGTTAGAATTGGAATATCATATATAACATTCCTGAATTAAAAATTATCAACCAAATGCTACTCGAAAATTCCAGGTTTTGAGTTTTGTCATTGTTCTATTTATAGAGCGATAACATAACGCAAAATTTTAAAATTCAGAATTTATTCAAAAGTTTACAGGAAAAACATTTGTTCTTTTAAAAATATTATTGGAAAATCATATGGTAATGTAATAAATCAATGGAAAGATCTGTAGTAAACAAGGCAATAAAATGGGAAACAATAGGAGGTAGAAGGTCGAAGTCCAAGGGATGCCCTGCCCTTAGGGATGACTCACCCTTGGGTTGTTTGTTCAAGTCGAGCCTCGCTATCTCTCTTCTGCCCAGGTTTGAATCATGCCTCACAATTGTATCTTGGGATCCTCTTATCTTATTTCTACAAGTAGTTGCACGCGGATCCTAATTTTTACAACTGATGCCTTTCTAAAACGGGTCAATTTAGATAATAAGAAAGCTTTCTTGAAAGTTTGTATTGTATTCGTATTGTATGCACTAATATGTCCTTTTATATTCTTATGTTATAGGACAGAGTTCTGGACCTAAGGCTATTGCCAACTTTTTTTTTCATAAAAACAAATAATATAGTTTTTTAATAACTAATAGTTTATTAGCCTTAATGAAGAATTAACAAAACTTTTTTTCTGAGTTATATTTTATTTAGTTCTGAACCTAAGGTTTCTGACTTGCCAATTGTTAATTTCTTTTCTATATCCAATTATGTTTAATGAGAATAGTAATAATAAAAGGCTTTGTGATCCGAAGGCTCGATGTCGATTCTATTAATTTCTCCGCGCTCACCATCACCCACGTTGTTGTTTGTTCATTTAACGTCACTTAATGCTGCTATGGCTAATCGGACGATGCTACAGTGGGAGCTCTAAATTTTGCCTATCCAGCTACAAGCTCAGGACCCACGTTTAACGCCCCTCCCGAAGGACGGCATAACCAAGGATTTTTTACTCCCTTTAAAAAATCCTAGGGCCTCCTGCCTAGCCTGCTACAATCCCGCGATCTTGGTCTTAGTAGGCTGTTTGCTAACCACGAGACCATAGGTCGCTCCCGTCCAAGATACCACTCAAACTCAATATTTTATTGCTATCTTCTAAATCATAACTAAACTTGTAATAATTAATATTATAATATTTAAAATTACCTGGAAACTGGACCGAAAAGCAATATTTTAGAACATTTACAACACAAACTGGAGCATACTGAACACAGGATTTCCCCACCCTTTCAAGTAAGGAGGAGTAGGTATAGAATGACATCCCCAAACAAGGCTGTAAAGAAATGAAGGTTGTGGGAAATCCCCAAACATTGGAAATATTTATTTATTTTTATTGAGAGAATAAATGTAGAGGTGAAAAAATTGGACAATCATCAACATATCCTTGTCTCATACTTATAAAAAATCTTCTTTGTAGCATATATAACCTAAATTATATTAATTCGTTAATATTTCCGAAATCAAAACAAGAACATTCATGGAATGTAGTAATACAAGGTTTTATATTTACATAATATAAATATTTAAAAAAACTGTACCACTACAGTGAATGGTCATAGGTTCAGTACGTGGTAGAGACTGTACTGTTTCTAAGACATGGTAAGGAGGTGATTTTTCAATGATCACGCTCAACCGCCAGATTTATCCCCTTAAGCACCCCTACTAAGGGTATTTACTTTTGGAGGCTGAATGAGCCCCAAAGGTTTCTAGGCCTATTGGTAGATAAAATAAATTGTCTGCCTAAGCTGTATTTGAACACGGCCTTGGAACTCAGCGCTCTATAGCTGAGACACCTCTCTCTCATATATAAATAATACATATAAAAGTAATAAATAATAGTCTTCTCTTTGTAAAAAATGGTATATCTTATTAAAGGTACTAGAATATTCTGTGAGTTACTTAGTTATAAAAATTCGTTAAGTTTAATTTGTTTATTTGAAGGCTTGTTAGAGACCGGGTCTTGCAGATTCAATGGGTTTTACCCAGGCGTGGATGGGCCCCATGTGCTCAAGAGGGCCTCTGTTTATGACACTCTTTGTTGAGGGGAAATCCGGGCGGTTGGGTGTACGCGGTTCTTCTTTTATTAATTGTCTAGTTTTTTAGTTAAATTGTCTAGTTTAATATATACTATAATGATTGTGAATGAAATTTCTAGTATTAATATTGTTAAATGAGTTCTAATTAAAAACCAAATTTATTTACTAAACTCTTTCCATCCTGATTTCTAAGTTTTCTTTTCGTTAACGGTCTAAGATGTTGAAAAACAAAAAAAAAGAGAAAAACAGAAGAAGTGAGTTTATAACATGATTTATGGTCTTGTTTGTTTGCTTGTTTCTATTATTACGGCCTACAAAAGATGAAATTTCTTTGAAACATGACACCTTCAAGGGTTCAACATGCAGTGGAATTTGCATCTTTACATAAATAATGACTGGTGAATTGATTAAAAATTAATTCACTGTTGTTAATGTGAGTTATATCGATCACTCTACGATGTATGTAGCGCAATGTTATAAATGTTAAGGGGGTGCAGTCGACAAATTTTACACAAATAAGGACGACACATTTCATTATGCTCAACGTTTCGGCCTAATTTTTGCCATCAGTCAGATGGAGTAGAATCCAAGAGCAACTCAAAGTTAAATAGTTCTTCTTAAAGTTAGTAATTATTCATGTTATATAGTTCTAACTCTTAAGTTGTATAGTTCTAATGATTAATAATTCACTAATCCCATCAAAGTTGTACTTAGTTGATACTATCAATATAAAAATGTCAAAATTAATTTTAAAAAATGAAAACATACTGAAAAATCCCCGATCCTCTTAAAAAATTTAGTGATGAATTTGTAAAATGTTAGAGTGTAAAAACATTTGCCCCTTTGAGCATATTTTTAAAGTAACTCAAATGGAAACATTTAGATATCGCGAATATGAAAAAATGGGCTTATATCACCTTCAAAAATAACAGCCCATTTCGGCTAAGTTACAAAATATTAAATGCTCATAAATTTTGAGATCTAAGAACGTTCCTTATACTCATAGGCTCATATCCTGAGCCTTAAGCCATAAGGTTGACGTATACAGGCGAAGCTAATTTAAGCGTGTTGTGATGTAAAAATCATCCTCGAAACGTAAACTAGGTTGATATGGAACTGAAATATTCTTATTTCCTACGGTAAAAAAAAAAGTAATGTATAACTGCAATTGGTTCAACGCTAAATTCTATGCGATTTTAACTATTAATTTTTGAGCAGTGATTTTATTGAAATCCGTTCTGTTATTTCGATATTCAATAAAATAAGTCTGTTGTAAATATTAATGTGATAAGATAAGAAAGCTCTCGAGGTAAGTAGCCTTGTTTCAGTAATCAAAGAACCTTGTTCTTGGCTCAGCGAGTCCGCAATATGAGCAATCATTTTGTCATTAGTTGTTTTATTTAATTATAAAATATTATCAATTTATTGCAATTTTATTGATGTACTCGTACTTAAACTATGAATTGGTATAGAATTGAATTTAAATCCAATAATCATTGACTTGCTTTCTGGAAAAAAGGGATACTCTTTCATCAGAAACGAAAATAGAAATAAATAAAATAAAAACAAGCAAAGAGTGTATTTAAGTAAGTTGTTACAGAGGGAGCGGAGTGGCTCAGTGGTAGAGCACTGAGTCTGCGGGCAGTTACTTTTATTTAGTCTGTTTGCTGCCGGAGATGGATCGTAGAGGATCTAAGACCCTCCTAGAGCTCACCCAGCCTCTATAAAGTATTATAAAAATAAAGTATATAAAATAAGGGGGAAAATCTGGAGGTTGAACGTGACCTAGGACAAGTCACCTCCTTGCAGAAACGTTGTCCATGAAACAGTGCATTCCCTACCATGTACTGAACCCCGTTCACGGGTTGTAGTGGTACAGGTTTTTTTTTTTTTTAGTTGGTAAAGATATTTCGTTAATATTAATTGCGCCGGAATTTTGTCATTTATTAAATCTAAAAGCGCCATTAGTTATTTATTAGGCATTATTTTTATACTTTCTGGTTGTAGGGAATAAAATAAAGGAGTAATATTTGATTCCCTATGACCAAAATCAAAAATAAAAACTTGCTGTAACTTATTAAATGTGAAAAAGAATTTGGAAACGATGCTGAATACGAAATCGCACAAACAATAGGCGCCTGGAATCTGAAAATTTAATAACTCCATTATAGAAGATATGTACAAAGATATCAATGGAAATATTCATATTATTTAAGTAAACGTAATAAGTAAATCACATAAATGTTATATTTATGTTTATTTGCTTAAATTTATTCTTTAATTGTTTGAAAGTTGTTACAAAAGTCGTTTAGGGGTGACTCCATTGATAGCATATCAACCTACTATGCACAAGTTCGCGGGTACGTAGCCCGGCAGGTGGCCCTAGAATTTTTTAAAAGGGATTGAAAAATGCTTGGTTATGCCGTCTTTCAGAAGGGATCTAAATGGGGTTCCATTAACCTGTACGATGTCAGGTACTCATTAAAAATCCTTATCCTACCGATCCCTGAATTCGCAAATTTTAGTACTCCGCCTGTAATCCAATGTCCGAATAGCCATAGCAGCATATAGAGGCGTTACGCGAAACATAAGTTGTTATAAACGTCGATGATGCATTGCTTAATTATATGGAAGTTGTATCCATGTATTGGAAGGGAGAGAGACTAGATATAATTATGCCATCATGGCTAATTATAACTTGTAATTTTCGATCGATTGAGGAAAAAACCCAACCTGAAGCTATTGACAAACGCAATAACATTTTATATAAAAAAAAAAAAAATAAAAAAAAAGTTGAATAAGGACACATGTGCTCTTATAAAGACGTATAGAAATATTAACGCCTTGAGAGGCTAAAAGTGATCGAGTTGAGTAAATACTCTTATCTCTTAGGGCCAACGTCGCTTTGAAATATTCCACTGAACGGGTGATATGGCCGACTATGTAACATAAAATCATTTAAAAAATAATTTTATTAATTTATTAAATTTTACATTGGATAAATATATTTATAATATTAGCAAAATGGAATAATTAATGATGAAAAATTATTATCGTTAGCGGTCAGTGGTCAGTCTTATCTCTAATCCGAACGTGTTGAAGTGAAATCACTATGACCACAAGAATATTTAAAAAAAAATTAATAATAATTAACGTTGATAAACAATTAAAATACTTAACTGCTTTAATACACTTGATAATAATTTAATATTTATTTAGTATGTTGAAAATTTGATCTATGAAATGTAATTTTCATTTTTTTCTATTTTTAGTTCAAATCGAACTAAGCGTATAGACACTTCATTGCCCCTCCCTGCGACAGCTGCCATTATTAATTATAATTATTACATAATTATGTATTTAAAGACAAATATGTTTTGTCATTTTTATTAAAATGATAGCTGTAACATATGTGTCAAGCAGCTAGTCTTCATTTAGCTAATGAATAAATAAAAAATTAATGATAATTTTGGTTGTTTATCAAATTAATTCTCGAATGAAATTATATAAGCTTTTTATTTATTTTTTCTATTCCTTAATTAAAATAGTATATCATTCGGTTATGTGGGCAATTACCTTTTTCGATTAGAATATTGCTTTATTTTTAATAATTATCACGTGTAAATTTTGGTTGATGGTTATTATTAATTCGATCATAATGAAAAGTAACAATTCTTTTTTTTTTTTTTAATAAAGCGAAGAAAAAAAAAGAAAAAAATCGTCCTACCTGAAATAAAAAAATGGCTTCCGAGCCAGCTCATGGTCCGGCATCTTCTATTCCTTTGATCCAATGGAGTATTTTTTTTTCGGGAAAATATAATTTTATCAAATTTATCTCCTCGTGTTTGCCACCAGATACGGTGATAATCTATGAAGTTATAAATTGTTCCCCTTGTGTATCTATACTATATTTTAATCTATATCTTGCTTTAGATATCTTCTTCCCTTGATAACATATTATCATTCTGTTATGCAGGTAGAAAAGGCCCAGTTTGAATCCGACTTTAAACATGTGTAGTTACCTAAATCTTCTGTCCTGGAGTTTTGTGTTAGAGCTTTCTAAGTAAGTTTTAAATCGTCTTAGTTTGTGAAAAGTGTCGATCGTTTGGTTGGATACGATTTCCCCCACCAGGTTAGTAGTAAAAATCTTGATTTTTCTCGATCACAAATGAGAAATTTATCCCATTAATACTATTTTAATCATAATTATTCATTAATGAATCAATAAAAATTAGTTAGAAATAGCATATATTTATTTCTTAACCCTTTTCTTTGAGTAAGCAACAAAAATATCAAAATTAAAAACCAGTATTTTACTTTTTTTTTTATATATACCATTTTTATTTTCCAGTTTTGTAATGAGATCAACCAGATTTGACTACTCTGCTATATTTTTACATTATCGTAAATACTTACAGTGTAATAACTAATGATCTGTATAATATCGCTAACAATTATAAAGTAATTAAAAATAATCAATATAAAATTGAATGTCACGCATCTCTTGGCATCATAATAACGTTAAAAATTACTTCAATATCTATTAAACATATCATACCTGATTCTTTTGAGAAGAAGAAGACAATAAAACTGATAAACGAATGGTGATTTATTACAGTTTATGACTAATAAACCAAACAAAGATGCTTGCAATAGAAAGACAGGTAATGCTATGAGGAGAACATCCTTTCCCCCACAAAAAATCCTTATCTATAATATCCCCTCCATGGTTACGCACCACCAGTTCCATATTTCATATTTTATACAACGCCTTCTTTAGTTGGATTTATTATCCGTTAAATATGTTCAAACACGACCGCCTTATAAAATTACGGGGGACTGAACTGGTCTCTTTAAAATTAATTTCACTATTCTTTCGAACTGCAACCGAATTAGTACAGCAGTATAGAAAATGCAGCCATTTTTTTTTTTTTTTGGAATTTGGCGGGATCATTGTGTATGTAACTTTTGCACTTGTGTTGGTTTTTCTAAATGAAAATCCTCTGAATAATCAATAATAAAAAATTACATTCAAAAGTAATTTATTCACTTTTTAAAGTCGCTTGAAGAATAATACTCACGTGCAAGGCGCATCATATGTTCCACTCAAATCACGGAAATCAACTTTATTATACTAATTTAATACTATGGACATTAACAAAACTCTTCATTATAAATATAAACTTGTAAAACAGAGGTAAACTATGAAGGATATTGGGTCCTGCGCCTGTTAATAGTTCATGGATGCACTGTTACTACATCAACGGTTTTACAAGGGGTCGAATATTCGAATACCCCTTTCAAATGCTAACTCCTTTCCAAAATTCACAGACATTAGGTTATCGAAGCCGAGCGAGGCATAGGATTGTCAATCTTGAACCTATGTTGAGTAAAATACCATGAGCTACACTATTGTAGTACTTAATAATTGCCAAATGTCATTGAATGGTACCTAAATCAAAGTCTTATGACAATTGATGTCAACATATTTTTTTTTTACTGATAAGTGTCAATAGTCGCCTAACACATTTCGTCAATACTTTGTTTGCTTAGAAGTTTTATTTATTTACCACTGCATGGATGCTTTTTTATCGAGTATTAGCGAGTATGGGCGTTCTGATGTCCGCGGTTCTCACCATCTTGATTTTACTCAGATTCATGATTTGCATCTATATTGACACAGCTGTACAAACGACTAAACTAACTTCTTTAAGAACAATTCAGGTGGAAATGCTCTGGAATCTCCAGAACACCGCATAAGGAATCGATTTATATTTGACGTGACAGCGGCCTTACCTTTCAGCCTATGTTCTGTCGACCAATTTTGTCATTTCTATGCGATCTGAAGCCCAGTTCGGGCATGTGTCTCTGTGTACCAACACGTTTTTGCATGGACCAACAGCTCTGCTGTTTTGAATCCCCAATTTCTGGAGCGGTACATGCTGCACTTCCCAGTCATCAGTACTGTAAAGTCTTCAATAGAGATTTGTTCAAGATTATTTGGTTGTTAATGTATTTTTTATGTCTATTCCGTGAAGTTTATATAACTTATGGTCACTTGAAGCGTGTTATAAATAGCTTTAAAGTAAAATGGCAATGAATAATACTGCTTTTCTCATTGTTTTCACTGCATTATATTTACTGGTTTAAATATTGAAAATTTCCAGACAAAATGTCCGTCAAAAAACCTCAGAATCGAGATCAGATACTAAAAAAACTGGAAATTACCAACATTTACGTTTCCATAAAATGATTTCCTTTTTCTTTCTTCTCAGTGTTATCTGATCACCTCTCTCTTTTTTTTTTCTTGTGTTAGACATACAGTGGCTGCAAAAAGTATTTGCACACCCAGTTTTTATAAAACTATCAATCAGTCATAATGGAAATAATAATCCACTGAACTTCACATTAATAAAAAGTATATTTAGTATCTTTCACTAATATCCTTTGTTTACTATTTATGAATTCTTACACCAGTATTATCTGCTCTATCTAATGTTTTCCCACAATGCTAAAGCTTTAGGAATTAAATTATTTAGTCTTTGGTTAACTATCATGCCGAAAACAAGTGAATTGAGTTTCGGAACTCGCGAAAAAATTGTTTTGTTGCGGGGTCAACAAAAATCATCGTCAGATTGCAGATATATTAAGTATACATTTTTCCACGGTCAGGTACGTCATAAAGAGATCAGAGGAACGTGAGACAACTGAAAACAGTGAGCGAAAAGGCCGTCTGAAAAAGTTGTATTCCAGGATGAGGAGAAAGATAAAAAAATTAAGCTATGAAGCATCACTTAGTAAGTTCTCGAGACCTGGCTAATATGGTCTATACAACTACTGGCGTTCAGGTTAGTGACAGGACTATCAGATACTGCCTGAATTCTGAAGACCTGCATGGTAGAGTGCTTCAAAAGAAACCTTATATAAATGAGATCAACCATAAAGTGCGTCTTGCTTTTGCCAGAGAATATTTACATAAGCCGCAAAGCGAGGATGTCGTATTCACTGATGAAAACAAGTTCAATTTGCTTGGGCCCGATGGGCAGAAGACTATTTTGAGGCGGCGTAAGGAAGAATTGAAAAAGCAAAATGTTTCTGTTACAGCAAAACATGGTGGTGGACATGCTGTGGTATGGGGGTGTGTCTCATACCGCGGTGTGGGGAATCTTGTTTCCATTGACGAAATTTTAATTCCCGAGGGTTATGTGAACATTTTGTGCCATAACCTGCATGTAAGTACCGAAAAAAGAATATTAGGGATCGATATGTGTTCAAGCAGGATAACGATCCAAAACACACTACCAACAAAACCAAGAAATGGTTAATATTTAATGTGCGAAGACAGCTGCACACCCCTCCTCAATCACCTGACATAAATATTATAGAAAGTTTATGGCACATATTGCATTAGGTTGCGAGAAAGCATCACATCACTGGAAGACACCATTTGAAACAAGTACTGGCCCAAGAATGGGAAATAATCAGTCTTGACTTGATTAAAAACTTGATCCACCCCATGCCCAGACGTCTACAGGCAATTATTGATGTCATTGGACTATTTACGAAATATTAAATTTATATTTATTCTCAAAGTAAAAAAACAATTGGAAGTGTCCAAATACTTTTTGCCAGAAGATTTCATTATTTTTTCCCATTAATCTAAAAAGTTAATTATTGTACACATATAGAACTGTTTTAGTTTTAAATATTTTTTTTATTAATGTGAAGTTCAGTTGATTATTATTTCCCTTATGACCGATACTTTTATAAAAACTGGGTGTGCAAATACTTTTTGCCGTCACTGTACTTCATGCATGCATGTATTTCGTTTAATTTCGGGAGTGGGCTTGCTCGGTGGAAAACGCCGAGTTTCCGTGCTGAAGGCCCCGGTTTCAAATCCGGATGCAATGATAGATAATTCATTTAATACTTAGCCGTCGGGGATGGATCCATTAGGATCTGGAAACAGTTCTGGCGCCCACCTAGCCTCTATAAAGTGAGTACTCAAAATAGGGGAGAAATCCTGGCGTCTGAGCGTGATCTCGGGCAAATCACATCCCTGTACAGCCGGTGTTTTTTGTTTTGTTTTTCGTTGAAAACGCATGTTAAAAATATCGAGGATGGTTCAAAAAGGGGGTTTATCTTAGTACTTCATTTCAATATAAATATTTCAGGCAAAATAAATAAAAATGTGTCATCATCATTGATATTCAGAATCATAAAAATCATCATGGTGATCCATGAGAATCATGGATACTTTTTTATGGTCATTATAATAATAAACCTATAAATCCGTATAAATATAACTCCGTTGGCACTGCAAATGCTACCACGTTTCTCATTTCTGCTACAGCACAAGAATAAGGCGGACAAAAACCTTTTGTGTTACTTGGAAGATAAAAACACAAAAAGTTGACAGTAGTTATCTACAGGCTTTGAGTGGTTTTAAATACAACATTTAGAAGAATTTTGGAATTCTGTAAGAGAGCAGAGCTTATGAGCCCATTTGGTCTATTATTGTCATCCATTCATCTTATCTTGTTCCAATATTGGAGATAATTTTGTTGGTACAGGGCCTTTCTATTCTATTGTTATAGATTGCTCCAAATTTGAGGGGGTCGAATAGATTGTGAATTTGCCCATTTAAAAGAATATAGAACGTAATGAAATGTCAAAGATAGTTACAGCTCTATTCAGAAATATGTCTTAGTTTAAATTTTTTTTCTCATCCTCCAAATTTTTATCTATAAATAATAAAATTATTTAAAAAAATATATTTATTGAAATTAAAAACTATATTATATTAATACAACAGGTAAATATAATGCATAATACACAATGGCATGAATAAAGACAAGTAGAAAAACTACCACTGGTAGCACTCAAATAATATTTTCAACTTCACCAGGTCATCTTATTTCAGATACCAAGGATTATCGGGTATTTAATAGGGGACTAAGTTTTAAACTAGTAGGATTAAGCGGGAATAAAGCTTGTCATGAAAGGTTTGATAAAGAGTTCAGGTCAAATCAGTAACATATGGAACATTGAGCTCATTATGGATGACTTTATTTGTAACGAAGTAAGAAGCATTGAGGATTTTACGAAGGATTTTTGATTGAAAAGATTGAATACGAGAGGAATTCGATGGCTTAGTGGAGCCCCAAAGCTCTACTCCGTAAGTCCAAATGGGCCGTAATATAGTCAAGTAATGGGCCTTTTGTAGTTAATTGGGATCTTAGAATATTTGCCTATTAAATGTTGAAGTAGCATGAAACTGCGTACAATATTTAATATATTATGAACTATATATACAATTTTAACATCTCATTGCGTTCGCATAGTTAACTCTAGTTTGATTTTTAATGGAATATTATTTTGTTTATTAATGTTCATGTAGACAATTAAGATTAAGATTAAGACTTGTTTTTGTCTGTTTATTTTTTTTAATTCTATGTTTTAAATAATAGTATTAAACTCGTCATTATAAGCTGATTTTATTTGTTACCGTTTAACGGCGTAAAACTATATTGGTCGTCAACGCCGTATACTCAACTATTTATTTTTCTCGAGTTTCATTTTTTTACCTTTTTCCGCACACTTTTTTAATACTACTAATAACATTTTACCTGTAACAAAAAAAAAAAAATCATACATTTGATTTCAAGGGTGATAATTCCAAATCCTTTTTCTAAGCCACATTGCCGATTTCTCAATACCATGATGCATACTGCAGAAACTCACTGCAGGTGAATTTAGGAGATTGCATCGCACGGAGTTGCAGCCCATTAATATAATTAAAGTGATAGTGTTGCTAAGATCGATTTTCTAAAAAGTTTATAAGCGCTGAGCCGACTGGTAAACATCTGAGGAGCAGACTGAGGAGTAGGTAGGAGGATTACAATAAGCGTGATCTGGTGGATTTGTATTAAGATTGTAGTCCGTGGAAGGAAGTTAATGGGCAGTGAATGGAGGTATCGGCTTCCAGCTTTCGGTTTCGTTAAGCCTTATTATTAATATACTGCTGACTTTAAACACTCTTGCTACTAATATCCGAAAACTTCGCCTCCTATCTCGGTCGACAACTTGCCCATCTATTCTAAAAAATACTGGATATTGGTTTTTCTTACTTAATTATATTTAAAAAATACTTTAAACTAATGAAAAGACTAATTCATTATTAATAAATAAAGTATTATTAAATCAATGCATGTGTATTAAATCATTATTATTGAAGAATGATTTATCATTTTCTATTTTCTGGGTTTTCTTTATTGGAGTGGAGATCCATGAGACCAAGGGCGGATCCAGGATTTTTTTCTGGGGAGGGGGACACAACGGGCAGACACAGAGGGGGGCACAAACAAATCAACAATAACTTAGAAATAAACTTGTAGTATTCATAGAAATGTTTCAAAGGTTTACTAAAATATCATAAG
Source organism: Troilus luridus (assembly GCA_964056705.1). NCBI lineage: Eukaryota > Metazoa > Arthropoda > Insecta > Hemiptera > Pentatomidae > Troilus > Troilus luridus. The sequence goes on along the minus strand of OZ057415.1, from coordinate 90,991,995 downwards.
AATAGTTTCACTCATGTTCTTTCTATTATTTTATTAATATATTTTAACAACTATGATCATGTGATTTGCCTATAAGTATGTACTGCAATGGATTCTCCCCAGTATACAAGAAACCGCCTGGGGGGGGGGGGGGGGGGGGTGTAACCAGATCCTTCTGATTAAAGGAATTTCTTTTCTTAACAGCATTGAGTTATAATAAAAAAAACACCAGAAATAAATAATGTACAGGTTAATCCTACTATGTTTTTATCATCTTTAACTAATTAAATAAATAACAAAAAATTATAACATTTACCTGAACTGAACCCTCGGTGTAAAGATGGCATGATTGTATGTGTATGGAAACATGATATTAATAATCATAACTTGAAATGTTTTTTTAGTAAATATTTGGTTTGTTTTCTTTAAACATATATATAAACTTTCGAAATTTTTATGTTCCTTAAGTTGAGCCTGCTCAACTATCGGATATAATATTTATAAGTTAATCTATAAGCGAACCCAAAGGCTCGGTTCCAATCTCTACTTGCAAACTTCATTCCACGAACTACTACCGTCCACAAATCTATTAGAACACTCTGAACACAATCCTCCCGCCTAAGCCTTGGTCTACTCCTCGGGCGTTTACCATTTGGGTCAGCGCTTATCAACTTTTCAAGACTTCGTTTGATTCTAAGCTCCAAAATTTTACAAGCACATCTCAAATTTCGAGACCATTTCAATTACATTAACCGGGTGCATGCTCTGCTGGCTGTTAACCCGTTAAATATTTTTTTTGCCACAGGATAGCCTTATTTATTGATATATAGCCTTATCCCTAGGACCTTTAGCATGGCAATTCTGCACTCTACACACTAACAACACATCATCTCCCAGTTTAACTAATACTATAATACCTATAATTATTACTAATAACTTTAGTGACTTGGAATGGAACGATAAAGATAATAAAATGACTGTCGACACTGCGACAATTCTGTATTTATGTACTTTTGATAATTCATGCCTATCTTCATATCTTGCCATAGTATCAGTAGCCTTAGTACAATAGCCTGTAGTAGAGATAATGATATCGATAGTTATATCGAAAATAAATAGTATAAAAATATACATTATAATCATAATCCCCTCTCATGATATAAGTAATTCAACGTTAAATCGAATTGAATATGAGGAAGAAAATAGTACGGGTAGAGTTAAACAAAATTCTATTAGTAAGCAGAGTTTTTTTTTTTAAGTCAACGTTTCCACCCACGTTGCAGGTCTTCTTCAGGGCTTGTAGTGAGGTTAGGGGTTGATACTAGACTAAAAAAGTAAAGTTAGTAATTAAACATTTCGTATGTTTTTAGATAATTTTTTTTTCAGAACCTCCTTTATTATATGAAAGTACAATTTACAAATAGTAAAAACTACGGCTTCTATATAAATAAAATCCTTCCGTTACCTTTCGGTATTTTAAGGCGTTACATCGGGCTGAGTCCGCTGAAGGCGGTTTTTACTCGAACCGCATTATACAATACAATACGGTGAGTTTAAGATAAAGCAATACCCAAATATATTTATGTAATGCCATTGGTTAATTTTATTAGTTATTATTTAGTCTTTTTCAAATGATTTGATGTAAAATTTGCTTAATCATTGTATTCCTTTTGAAAATCGATTATTGTTTTAAATAGAATTAATCGCCAGGATGAGTGAATCGATCCTATTATTAGAGTAGATGCCTAGAGTGTTTGAGTATTGCGTCGCCATCGGCATCAGCTTCGCGGAGATAAGGAGAATATTAAAAAAAAAAAAGAGTCGAACCGTTCTCAATTATTAAAAAACTAATTATAAAATGAAGGGGGAAATATATATAAAGTCATATTCGAGGTTTTTTGTAGTTGACAAAATTTACGTGATTATAAATCATAAATAGTGGCTACCATAATCTGTGGTTTAGTGGTTAGCAAAACAACCTATGCCCGTAGCCCGGTCATAAACGAAGAAAAAAATCCTCGGTTATGCCGTCCTCTGGAAGGGACCTTAAACGGTGCTCCTGAGCCTGTATGATGTCGCTAAAGATCTATATCTTTATTAAAATTGGATAGGAAAATTTAGCCAAAACAGCATAAAGTGACGTTAAATAAACAAACATGATCATAAACCGAAGCTCGTGACCTAATCAAAGTACTAATTATTAAACCTGTGAGGCTTTATTTATGTGTTAAACAAGTGCAGTCTAAAGCATAAACTTTTTTTTTGTAAATTATAAAACTGTTGATATTAACATACTGATGATATAAGGTCTACTGAAGAGCTAATATGGCGTAGGTATATTTCGAATACATATCCCACAGTGTTATATAAAAAGTATATTCACTTAAGCTAAGTACTAGAAATGAAGTGACTCAGAATTTAAACGTCAAATTCTTTCAAAAAACATCATACTTCAAAGTATAGGTGATGATGAATTCCTGACAAGAAAATACAAATATAAAATTGTCTTTCCTCTGTAAACTTAAAAGTGGACTTGGGATTACATTATGCTATTTTAAGACAATGGAATATAATATAATCGGTATTTTGAGAAGGCTGGGGTTCAGGATTTGTTCCATTTTTACAGCTGTGCATCGTTCATGTGTTCTTTTTACCAAGACTACTCGACTGTTTTTTTAATTTTTATTTAACTTGGATATCTTAATCATTACGAGAAAATACACATAATCGAAAACTACTACACGTAATTTTGAAACAAAATTTAAGGTTTCATAGATCATTCCTCGTTTATTTATGAAGGTGGAAGGAAAATTTGGGTATCATTTTGTGAGGCGTTCAGGATGTGACCCTATTAGACAAAATCGCTTGACTAAACTAGCTAAAAATGTGGAAAAGTCAATTTTTTAAATTTTGGGGTGATACGCTTTTGAACCTGAAAGCCTCATGTGATGTTATGTAATGTAAAAACGTATTCGTATAGTTTTTAAACGATGTGCATTTTTTTTTCGTTTTATGTTACTTTAGACACTTAAGCCTTCTTAATTGTAGTTTCCTCTTTATGCCTTACCAAATATTTTAGTCCTCATTTTGAATGTTTTTCTTTTCTACATTAATGATTGGCAGGTTTGTGTCCAGGAGGTATGTAGACAATTATTTTATAATAATAAATTTTAATGTGTTCTTCGGAACACTGAGCATACAAAAGACAGTACCAGAGACTACTACGCTACAACCCGTGAAGGTTCTGGGGTTCAGTACATGGTAGAGATTGTACTGTTAATTGTTATAACTGTACAGTATTGTTGATTAATTGTCAAAAACCTATGTTTCTTTGTGAAGGTCATTCAAAGTTACTTTATACCTTTCAACAACCATGATAAAATTAATTACTTAAATGCAATTGAAAAATCCACCTAGTAACAGAATATGACATTCTTAACAGAATTATAGAAGCAAGGTTTGAAACTAATGGGTTTAAATGAGAATTGAGTTTGTTTATATTAATTTATACATGTTATGGTGACCACAAATGATTTTTTAAATTAAGCTATTTATTATTAATTAGTATGATGGAGTTTATAACTATGCAGTTACAGAATTTAAAAAATATGGATGATTCAAGTGATGGATTGAATAGGTCCTTTGGTAAATAAGTTGTCAATCTCCAGGTCCTACTCAGAATTAAAAAAAAAAAATGTTTATCTTTAGGAATACAATCATTTCTATAAATAGGCAAATTGAAATATCTAACATTGAAGTTGAAATATCAAGTGGTTGTATATGAGAGTTCATTTTAGATTTGGGTTGTCAGATTCTCTCAGTTGAATTAAAAAAAAAAAAGAACATTAATGGACTAATGATATTTTGATGACAACTATCGCTGCAGGGTAGCTCAATATGTATAGTGCTGAGTTGCTATGATGAAGGTTCCAACTGACAGATAAATTATTTAATTTGTTAAGAGCCATGGATAGGTCATGTGGAATCTACAGACCCTCCATTGGCTTACCCAGCCTCTTATAAAGTGTGTAAGAACTTGACGGTTGAGTGTGATCTCAGCCAAATCACTTCTCTGCATAACCTTTGTCCTAAATAAAAACAGTACAGTCTTTACCAAGTACTGAACCTAAAACCCTTTATGGATTGTAGTGGTACAGGTTCATTTTTAATAACTAATATAAATTTTTGAAACAGCTGAATTGTTGTTTAGTTGTAGAATTATTTATTTCTAATGGAATTAATAAAAATCATTGTACTAACAAGATGTAGTATTTTTATACAAGAAGAATGAATAATTATTTGAACATGTGGAATAATTGTTTTAATATATTTTTTTTACTTCAGATTTTATGATTTGGAGATGAGTTTGCTACACTAGAAATTCTATACATATTTATTAATTTTAAAAAATGTCATGCAGTGGTGCAGCTCATTTAATGTTTACAAAAATTTGTAATTTAAAAATAAATATTGTGTTTTTTTCTAATTCATTAACTTTTATTTTATTATGCCCAATTAAGTGATTTAAATTAATTCAGTCATTCTGTCTTGCTACAGTTTATTTAATTTTTTTTAAGTGTAGTTTTAAGAAAGAAGTTTGTACGCAGAGATTTGAAGTATCGGCATCGAGCCTTTGGGTTTGCTCAGCCTTATTATTATTACTAATTTAAAATTAGCATTTTGTTAATTCCTTATGGATTAAGTTTTATTTTATAATACCAAATTTAGTGAAATAATTAAATTTAATCATTCTCGCTTTCTCCGCACCTCCTCATATTTAAAAAAATTCTTTTTCTAATACTTCAAGATATAGATGCCCCAATATGAAATTATTGCTATTGAGTTCTGTTGGAGCGCTGCCCACCCCAGTTTTTACTGTCACATTTTCCCAGAGCTTATCAGGTCGAGATACTTTGAGCAAATATTTGCTTTCAGATAACCAATTTCATAGATACCATCACACCTTGAATTTTCAACTAAAGTGTTCATTACAGGAGAAGTGCATATAAAATTGGTTTAATTATAATTTTCATAAATATTTAATAATATTGGTTGTTTGCGATCCTGAGATCATTTAACAGTTTTTAATTTATGTTAAAGCCATAGTCATGAAAACTTGGTTGTTCATGAAAAAATAAAGAAAATAGAAAAAAAAATATTAACCTGAAATTATTTTTTAATACTATTATTTAAAATATTAGATATAATTAAACATATAATAGATATTATTTAATATTTAGTAATTACCAATAATTTGCTTTCATTATTCCTAAGCTGTAATTTTTCATCATTACAGATTTTAAATTACATGTTTGCTATTTGAATTAAATAATTAAAAAAAACTGTTGAATAAATGGAACTAGGTTTGGCATATTTATAACTCAAAATTGAGATAATTGTTTTTGATCTGATAAATTTTAAAAAAATATTAAAAATTAAGTATTAAATATTAAACATTAAAAAATAATAATAAAATTATATTTATTAAGCTAATCAAATAAAAAATCAATTAGATTTATGAATTAATAAAAATTAATTAAAGAAATTAGCAATTAAGTTCTTGTCCTACCTGTTATTTATTAGTATACTGGCAAATAGTGATAAAGTAAATTGCATAATGCTTACACTATTAATCAGTAATAAATTTATTTTAATGATTTTCATTCTGCTTAAATAAAAAAATTAGTAGTCAGTCCTAAATAAACTCATTTAATTAGGTCTTTTTTAATATTATTAAGTACTAAAGATAAGATTTATTTTTAAGTTATGAAAATTTACAATTGAAATCACTAAATCGTTAAAAAAAATTCATTAGTGTCACAATTAGATACATAATACCTGCAACTAGCACTAAATAATAATTCTTAAATAATAAAAAAATATGAAAATTAATTACTCAAATTTAAAATTAATACATACAATTTATTGAATCGTTTCTGATATATTCAATAAAGGTCACAGCCTGTGGAGTCAATAAATGTTTTATATAAATGATAAATGATACAAACCACAAATGATTTAATTACTCCATCCCCTTACCATTTTCAACAAGATATATCCAGTCAACTATTTCCATATCAATATAAAACAAACAAAAAATGTTAGAACACAAGGATAATGATTCGACAACAAATATAGTAAATAAATGAATATTCCCAAATTGCATATTCTTGTAAAGTAAGGAATTTTTACTATTGTGCAGATATGAGTTCTTTCTAAATCTCATAGTCATTTTATAAAGCAACCATGCTATCATGAGAATATTAAAAAAAATATATTTTTTAAATTGTTTTTTCATTTATATTTTATATATTCTGAATACATTTTTCTTTATTAATATGCAAATTTCAATAAGTTTTTAATACCATACTCCAGCAAACAGATTTGGTTTTACTATGTCATTTTCATAGGCTTAAATAACATTTAGATAACCCTTAAGGAAAAGGAGTGGGAAAATCACTATAGGACTCTCCTGAGTGAAGATAGACCTCAGTTCGCGACCCAGGAAAATGAAACCGAACATGAATATGCAGAAAAACCAGTTGAAGTGGTGCAGAGTGATGTTCAGCGGGCCCTATCAAAGGCGAAGTCGGGCACATCTCCGGGACCAGGCAGAATCGCTATGGAGCTCCTGAAAGCTGGAAGCACAAAACTGACAACCCTTTTGACAGATTTGATTAACCTTGTTCTCAGGGGAAATGATATCCTGGATGTACCCCCTGGGTACATATCGTCTGTATACATGAAGGGTGACAGGAAAGAGTGCCGAAACTACCGAGGAATATGCGTACAAAGTTCTGTTACCAGAATTATTGGTAGGCTGCTCCGGGACAAATTAGAGGAAGCGTACTCTACCCCTCAGGAACAAGCAGGTTTTACGGCGGGACGGTCATGCCCTGACAACATATTTGTTGTTTGTCAACTCATTGAGAAGTCTCAGGAAAGGAAGCAGGAACTACATATGGCCTTTATAGACCTGGAACAAGCTTATGATAATGTGGCTAGAGAGAGGCTGTGGGTGGCACTTATGGCAGGCATAAATGGGGCTCTGATAAAGGCTGTGAGGCACCTGTACAGCGGCGACGTGTATCGGATAAGATGCGGGAACCACCTTTCGGACCCTTTTCATGGTACTAAGGGATTGAAGCAAGGTTGTAGCATGTCACCCACTCTTTTCAAGATATACCTTCTCGAAGCTGTGAAACCATGGTACAGGCAGTGTGGGGATGTTGGGCCTTTCATTGATGGCGAACAACTACTCTCCTTGTTCTTCGCTGACGACCAGGTCGTGTTTGCGAGGCGGAAGGTTTACCTTGAAGTGATGGTGTATACCCTGAAGATGTGCTACCTAAAAATTAATTTTGATAAGACCGAGTATAGGGCAATCGGCGATGTTGACATTAGTCCACTTCCGGTTGACAGGGAAGCCTGTAAAAAAGTGAATGTATTCAAGTACCTGGATTCTTGTTTAGATGCTACCGGGTCGTCCGAGCATGACGTCAGAAGAAAGGTTGTGCAAGCCCGAGAGGCTACCAGAATGCTGCATTCAGTCCTCTGGAATACGGAAATATCTAAAGAAAATAAACGCCTTATTTTCACAGCCATAGTGGAAACCATCCTAACATACTCCTCGGAAACTTGGACTATGAGCCCCCAAAGGTGCAGGCGGTTGAGATGGATTTCTGGAGGAGGTGTCTCCGTATCACTATGCTGGATAAAGTAAGAAACCAAGAAATTCGACAGAGGATGGATGTGGGTATTTCTACAAATGAAAGGATCGGTGCACGCCGCCTAAGATGGTACGGTCATGTGAAGAGAATGGCGTTTGAATGCTGGCCAAACCGAGTTCTGGATTGGGTTCCACCTGGGAGGAGACGAGGGTGACGGCCCAGACGCAGGTGGATGGAGGGAGTCCAGGAAGAGATGACTGGTCAAGAACTCCAGGAGGATGATTGGGAGGATCGGGAGACTTGGAACTCTGCTCTGACCAGTTGAGGCAACCCTTGTCGGAACGCCTATAAAGTAAAAAATAAATTCTCAGCTACTGCCAGATTTGACGCCAGGACCTCCGGCACAGCACCTCAACGCTCTACCACTGAGCTGCCACGCTCTCTTAATAATTGATAAAGGGATGGAATAAACCGTATTTAAAGTAAACTAGAGATGAGGCTTAAGGTCTGACATGTTTAGGCAATATCATAAATAAGAAGTAGAAATTATAGCCGAATTTTTGAAAAATGCAGTTTCAAGAGATAGATTAGAAGATGTAAATACTTGTCAGTAGGTTTAGCTATTGTATTCAAGAGAATTTGGAAGGAACAGAGGGTAAAAAGATCAAGAGAACCAAGTAATGAATGAATTAAATATTATATTAGTTATATTTTTCACATTAGAAATATTATGGGGCTCCACCAAAGCATCAAATTCCTCTCGTATTGAATCCTTGCAATCTAAAATCCTTCACAAAATCCTAAATGCTCCTTATTTTGTCACAAATAAAACCATCCATAATGACCTTAACGTTCCATATGTTACCGATTTAGCCCATTCCAGATACCTATCATTCCACAATATACTTCAGGCCCATCCAAACCCCTCTAGTTTCCATCCTTGCATCCAATTTCATCCCGGACAATCCTCCTAGGCGTCTGATGAGAAGATGGCTTCGGGACCTTCTATTACAGAATTGTTATTAGAGTGCTGCCAGTGGGTAGTGCCTCTGCATGTCCCTGTCATGTATTTATTTATTCATATAGCCCTTGTACTAGATGTATATATTACAGTTGTACAATTCAATAAAATAATAAAAAAAATAAAAAATATTAAGTTAGAACTTTACACATAAATCAGTCTTATTACACCCCATGAACCTTTTGATTGCTTACCTGTAATATTATATGGTGTACCAATAATAATGTATTATTTGATTATGGCTAAATACAAACTTGCAGCATATTTTTGACTGTGAGAATATTCAATAAATTATAAAATTTATTTATTTAAAATGTGAAGTTGGAAGGTGTTTTCAATCTAGGTCCTGTGTTGGAAACCGCTTGTGACAGATAAATTACTTATTCTATTAACAGTAGCGAAAAGGATTCTTCCTCTTCCTCCTGGGGCTCATCCAGCATCTTTAAAGTAGTACCTGGTACTAGGGAAAACCTGGCAGAAGAGCTTGATCTTAGTTAAATCTTCCCATTGCATATCTGATAGCTTAAAGACAGTTTGGAAACTAAAATATTCTGAACCGAATATCCTTCAAGGGTATTATTACATTAATTGCCAATATTACTCCTATTATAGCAAATGTCTTTTGAATGAGTAAGAGCAGAACTTTGAAAGATCAAATTCATAAGGACATTAAAGTAAGAGATTTATTGTGCTTTTTAGCAAGGGTTGTGGTGTCTAAAAAAACAGTTTTTACTCATAAATAAAATATTCCTCAAGTGAATCTGAGTAATCTAGTGTGGTTTAGGTACATGGAATTTATTTTTTCTATGTAATAGAGAGAATAATAGTTGACAATATGGTTGAGGTAATTAGAAGGAAACTTGCCTTCTTATGTTGAAGGAACCTGATTAAATTTCTTGCTGCAATCTAATTCTTTTCTGGACGAATATTTGGGACTATAGTTTGAAGATGTCATTCAGGTTCTCTTGTCCTCTAACATCATTTAAAAAAAAAAATGCAGCATTTCGATCTTACTATTGACCACTTTGATTTATTTATTTTTTATTTGAACAAGGCCTGGTAAAAATACTCTTGTTTAAAACTAAACCTATTCCTTGTTTCATAAATTTTATTGTTTCATATTTTTATTTTATATATTTATATATTATATATTATATACTATATATTACTATACTCTATAAAATATTTTAATGATTTTGTGGGAAAATAGCGTTATTATTATTATATATGTATAAGATATATTCGTATGGCACAGGATCCTAGGCTGTCTCCTTCGTTGCCTCCTCCTGAATTCACTAGGACTGTCAGCATTTAGCTGTAAAAGCTCTTTTAATTAGTAGCCTAATGACTTACAACAGCAGAAGTTAAAATATATTTTAATACTCATGATTAGAAACCAGATTTTCATGTTATTGCATATTATATTAGTTAGTATGTAGTGGCTTTTAACATGCTAACTGATTCATGATCTATTGATTAATATAATGATATTTTTTACTACTGAAACAGCAGTCTTAAGCCTTTTTTGGCTCAAATTTAAAATTAAATGAATAGTTAAGATTTTAATAGCAAAACTAATCATCTGAAACCAATTTTCTGCATTATATATATTGTTTATTTCCTTTTTATTCGGGTATGATAGACAATAAAGTCGTCATCTTGCAGACATATATTGCTTTCAGGAGAATGGTCAGCATAGAGGGAACCATTCAACCTCATCTTGCTATGAACCATGGTTTCCAAGCTTGGTTCGGTGTCAGCATACATGACTTTCCCTGAACCAAAACTATGGGAATTAATCCACTGGTTGTTGCTTCCAGTCGAGTTTCAAATTTTCATTTGTTTCCCTTTTTATATTTTCCAAAAATACAAGTTATCTCTTTAGTATGGAAAAGTGTATACATTGGTAATCATTTCATCAAGAAATGAACGTTTCAACTAACATATGTCATCTATACTTCGAAATATTAGTTGAAACTTTTATTTTTTGATGAAATGATTACCTAAATCTATTCATTACCCATAATTACATTATTTTTTCCATTCTAAAGCTCACGATAACTTGTAATTTTGGAAAATATTAAAAATGAAACGAATAAACAGTTAAAAGTAGTTGTATTTCAACTCGAACTGACAATCTGTGGAACAGATACCAAAACTATAAAATCTCAATGCGATTCCTAATTGAAATACAAAGAATAGGCATATCATTACTACACTCGGTTGGTGTGAATTGCCTCCAGTAGGCTTTCAGGCCTCATGCACATGAAGGTTGGGATGGGGTAATTCAGGAACCACAAGCTTGGTAAATTCAATAATTAGCAAACTTGAATAGTATATGATTATAAAGAAGAAATCTATGTAGCCCTATTAGAAAGGATTTATCTCTAGAAATTTCATATTTTAAATGTTTGTTCCAATTGAAAGATAAGTCTTCAAAATTTAAATTTTTAAATTAAATTTTGAATTTTTGAAAAGTCATTTCTAGATCAGAAAATTGAGCCGTGTCGATATATATTTTTTGAATTCAGTGCCCGCAGGAGCTGCACGCAATGACATATTAAGTCTGAGGTTAGATTATTTCTTGTGGTAATACTCCTCCAAAAATTGAAAATTATCAATTCAGATTTCTCCATTATTGTATTCTGAAGCAAAGTTTGAAACCATAAATCCTAACATTAACCATTTTTGTTGTATTAGGGTTTATCTTTCTGCTTATAATTTTTTTGAAAGTTTATAAAAAACAAATATATTGAATTTAAGAATTTTTATTGAAAATAAGTTCAACATTTAACAATTTAGATACAATAATATAATACACATAGTTAAAACGCTAATAAATAAGAGCGCATTGAGATATGTTCAAGATACTCGTTTAACTAAAAGATCTTGTTGCCATCAACTTTTTTTATTTATTTCATTTTTTTTTTTTTGTGCTTTCCATATCAACACATTTTACCTTACTACAATTCATTCATATATATATATATATATATATAAATATATTTATATTTATTTTTTGTTTATTGTTCTTATCAAATTTACTTACAATTGTCTAGTCGATTTTAAAAAAAAATACATATGTATTTCAAACTTTATTTGAAATAGTTTTTTGAAAATTATAATTAGAGAAAATATTATTACATTAAAAGAAAAAAATCTGTTGAAAAAGTATAAATTACTTTCAATTCATTTCATAATAAAAATATCTTAAGCAATACTCTTTGAGAGAGTGTATTGAAAGGAACATTACAATATTGACAAAATAAAATAAAATAACTATAACTAATTATTATAAATATACATATACATTATCAATCAAATCTAATGGCTTCTTTTCTACTGGAAGTCATTATTTAATGTTTAAGAAATAGCTATAGAACTTTACATAATATATTTACACAAGCATACATTATTTACATACTTAAGTCTTACTATATACAATTTTTATGTATATATGTATACATTTATAAGACATAAATAATATAATATATTTCTTATTTTTTACACAATTGAGAGAGATCATCCTATTATGTTTAACTCAACAGGAAGACTATGTAAAATATTTATACATAGTTAAAAAATAAAGATTTCAAAAAAGAAAAAATGAACTTCAGAAAAAAAAACTAAACGAAAGAGAGAATTTTTACCAATATCGATTGGTAATTAAAGACAATATTGTTAAGAAATAAATATATCTATAACTTCATTTAAACAACTGAAAGAGGCCACCCAATTATGCTTGATTGAAAAAAAATTTGTAAAATTATTATTTACATAAATACAAAAAAAAAAGCTTCATTAAAAAACAAAATATAGTTATACCAAAATTTATTTGGTAATAAATCATAAAGTTTTGAACTGTTCAGTTGTGAGGAAAAAATAATGCATTTTTATGATGCATAAGCGGTGACTGAAATTCACTGCCTTGTAGTCATACAAGGACAGATGGTCGTTCCTGCTTAGTGTTGTGCGAGGTGACTATGTGCGGTGTCTCTACACTGTGCTCCTGCTTGGCCCCAATGTCCAGGTAATTGGGCGGAATGTTGTGGCTCGCGTAGCTGAGCATGTTGCTGTATGCGAGGCTGCTAGAAGTGTGGCTCACTGTTCCTCTCAAGTCGTTCAGGCCTAATGGCAACATCAACTAATTAGAAAACTTATAATCTGATTTTATTTATCTAATTTATCAATTAGCAATAAGCAGTAATAATTTTTGATTCATCTTCCACAATTCAAATTGATTATTAGTGATTGGAAGTTGGTAAAGAGGTTAATCCATATTTTTGTAATAGTAGACTACGACCATTCTTCGAAGGGTAGTCCTAGTATTTAAAGAACTTTAATGGATACTTTCACGACTAACCCACAAAATTAAAAAAATCGGGAAGCAATATGATAAACTATTCTGTTTTTTTATTAATGGATAGTTTATTTATTTTGATTCATTCGAGATAACAATAATAGTTAATTATTAATTGAAATTTATATGGGAAATATCCTTTGAAGTATCATAATCTTAAAACAAGTATATTAGAAGCCCATTTTTTATTAAACCTTACCAATATATTTAAATTTTAAAGGAAATTCAAAATCATTTTAAAAGAGAAGAAATTAAGAAAAAATAGTAGTCATAATAATAATGATATATAAATATAGTAGATTGAATCAGTAATAATAAATATTATTAATGCTTTTGATTTTCAGTCAATTTATCTATTGGAGCCAGAATGGATTACTATATTCTTAAATCAACACCTTGTGAAGTGATATTTGATATCTAAAATTTATGAAGAGAACATTCAAAACTATTGCTGTATTGCCTAAAAATTGAATTTAAAAAATATATATGTATATATGGGAATGGGGTACAAGAGCGGTAAAGCGCTGAGTACCTATGCTGAAGGTCCAAGGTTGAAATCTGACTGTGGCAGTTAAATTATTTAATCTGTTAACAGACAAGGATGGACTCTGTGAGATGTGCAAACCCTCCTTGGACTCAGCCAGCCTCATTAGTGTATGAATGGGTTTGAATCTAGTTTTTTATTAACAAATCATTTATGATTAAATGCGCTATTACTTTTTTTTAATAAAACATAATTGTTTTAAAAAATCGCATTTAACTCCTTCAATCAATGAGTTATCAATAAATTTTGTATTCATTGAAACCAATGTCTGACTAATACAATTTCATGTGATAATAATCTTAATATCACTAAGCAGGTCAGAAATTTCCTTTTCCTTTTCCAAAATTAGGTTTAAAAACTATTTAATACCATATTTATACTTACAATCTACTAAAGTTATGAAGTTACGAAAAATATTCGACTAACCTAAAGCTCTTATTTATTATTTCTTTTCAGAAGTCATGACTAATTAGGTAATCATGGAATGAACAATTACTCACCATTCTGCTCCAGCTTGATGTGATTTGCTAATGCTCTTTCATTTTTACTGCCTTTAGGTTTTCGTTTTCTTGTCTAAAAAAAAAAAAAATAGTTTAACTGACTGTACATTTTGTGTTAAATGTATAATTGAGTGCTTAGCATTAAAAATAGCCTCAATAGGAAATTAATCAAATCTTAATAAAAAACAACAACAAAAAACAACTTTTTTGGATGTGTTTAAATCATACTATGATTTTACAAAAATAGAATAAGTATTGCTGCTTTCTTTTTCTTTGAAATTAAACGATATACACTTATATTTATATATATATATATATATATATATATATATATATATATATATATATATATATTACTTTAAAAGTAGTAGCTTATAATTTAAGTGACACAAATACAAACTTTCAAGGCTTAATTATACTTTATCAATATTTCAGAATCTATCAAATGAATTTATCTTGGAAATTGAAAGTGTAGAGCAGCTTTAGAATATTACTGACTGGTAAGAAGTTTAAAATTCTTATATTGCAAACTTTTATAATACCCATTTTATTTTTCTTAACATAAACAAAGCAAATATGGTATCATTTAGGTTACATGAATAAGTGTAACATCTCTAATTTTTTAGAAATTCACATTTTCCCCTACTCATTTTCATTTATGCACTGTGCATGTTAGTGTGATTTATTGCATATGAACTTTTAACTTCTTTCTTATAAAAACTTTTCGATCAGTGATATGAGACAAAAGATCTTGTTATTGTTGTATAAATTCCTAACCAATGGCACATTGCCTTCTAGACTAGATTTCTAAAATAGTTCTTTCTCAGCATATGAGTTAATAAATTAAAAGAATAAAATTATAAAAGAATAAAATTAAATATTTGAAGAAAAAATCTATAACTTTAATATTAATAGGGAAGAATATGAACTGTTATTTATTAAAGTGGTTTAAGTCAATTTGAATCTACAAAAAATTTTATTATTTTAATTGTTAATTTTTAATAATAAAAATTTAAAAGGGGGGGATTAAAAATATCACTCTATGTTAGTAGTGAAGTAATATAAATAAAAATACTTAGCGAACTCGAAGGCTCGATGCCGATACCACCAATCTCTGCTAGGAAACCTCTGTCCATCTACCACTACCCAAATCCTAATTCTTCAGATCACTATTAATGCAATCTCCCCACCCACATCTCGGCCGTTTACCAGTTGGCACAGTGCTTTTAACCTTTTTAGGAATTCTTTCGTTACTCAGTCCAACAACTTTACTACCCCTTCTTAATCTTTGCGACACCATCACTTAAGTAATATTAACCGGGTGCATGCTTCACAATTCTGCAATGTGAAATCTCCTAAATTCCCCTGTAGTCCCATCCTTTTTTGATCAAATATCCTACCCAACATCTTATTTTCGAATACCTTAAGACGGCCATCACTCAGCATTAGTGGCCACATTTCACACCCTTAAAGTAGTGTTGGAAGTATGATGGTTTTATAAATTCTGATTTTTAGCTTTCAAAAGTTACAGCTCAAATATTATTTAATAATTATTTCAATGGAAATACCTAAATGTCATTTGTAGGTACATTTCTCTTCAAAAACCAGAAACCATTGTTCGATAAAATTATGCTTTTAACGTACTCTGGTCCTAATACTGTTAGGTTTCTAGTCTAGCAAGAAGGCTTTTCTGTACTTTTTTAATACTATTAGACTTTTTTAGTATCTACTACTATGGTAGTAGACAAAACATAGTATTGTATGCAATACTACAATATTTTATACTATACAATACTACAATACGAATAATACCTTTTGACTATTAAAAATATCTAACTATGAGTTGAAAATGTTTGCATCAAAAAGATCAATGTTTATTTATCTAAACCAATATTAAATTATCTGATTCAAATAATTTAACTTAGTTTTCTTCTACACTGCTTATACAGCTCTTATACTTAAATTTCCTTAAATTTGATTTTACTTAAAATTAATTAGCAAATAGAATGTAAGAGAAGAATGTTTATTATTAAATGTATAAAGAAACATAATTGTACTTGAATTTTAAAACTTTTTAAAAGTATGAAGTACCTGAATGCTATCTTTCTTCATTGCTTGGGGCCTATTGACTCCGTGCAATTTGAAGTACAATCCGCAGGCGTTGCAGACTGGCTCTCCAACTGTGTTTCTTCGCCACAGAGACGTTGTACTAGTTCCACAATTGGAACATGTCAGACCATGTCTTCTTGAAGCAGACTAAAACAAGATTATTTCAAATTAAATTAAAAAAAGAAAACATGAATATTCAAAATGATTATTTATTTTGCATGTTTATACTTTTTCATTGGAGTAATTATTTTTATTAATGATAAATTATTACTATTTTCTATCTTATTCTAAATTTATATAGTGTTTTTATTTATTTAGAATAGTTTAATATTAACAATTGTTATTTTTTCAAGAGGAATGGTTATGGTAGATTGATTCATTGGTTAAATCGATTGATTATTATTTTAGAACTTTAATCATTTATAAAAATAATTCTCTTTTTGTACACTTTATAATATGTTAAATGTATTTTTTTTTTCAACAGAAAAAAAGTTAGAGTTCTCTCACATAAGGTATAATTTAAAATTATAATAAGAACTCTTTGGTATGGTTATTTAACAATAAATTTTATTTTTTCAATTTGAAATATCTTTCAACTCTAGTAAGTTAATGTAAAAATACTTGAAGTAGCCACTGATGAGGAAAAAATAAATAAGGATGGAAAGAGTATGAATTAATGGAATAATACTGTTAAGGAAAAGATAAAACAAAAATAGGATGCCTGGAAAAGAGTCTGTCAAACTCTCTTTTTCTTTATTTTCATTGATTGAATTCACAAATTATGTAAAAAAAAAGAACTTAAAAAAGTATAATACTGTACTCTTAGGGAAATGGAACTTAAGAGTAATACTAGTTTTTTTTGTTGTTTTTTTATTGTTGCGACAGACTTATAAAGAAGTCGGCCTGCTCAACCGCACTACCCCAATCGTCCCGATCGCCTGCTCGAGTGATGGAGGCCTAGCTCAGCCTCAGATCTTCACAGACGGCATCCTTCCATCTAGCTTTGGGCCTTCCTCAAGGTCTTACTCCATCCGGATTTCCTTTATACAGCTTTTTAGCTGTTCTTTCTTCGTCCATACTATATAAACGGCCCAGGCACTTGATGCGTTGAATCCTGATGAAGCTCGATATCATTAGGTCTCCATATAACTCACTTAGCTCCATGTTCCTTCTGATCCTGAGTTGATCGTTTTCTCGAACTGGGACGAATATTTGCCGAAGAACTCTCCTTTCGAATCTATTTAGCTTTTCCATGCTGGATTTATTCAGTGTGATGGTTTCACCAGCATATGTCGCTACTGGCCTAATGACGGTTTTATATATCATAAGCTTGGACTTTAGGCTAAGGAGCTTACTTCTCAGGAGCTTTGATATCCCAAATCATGCTTTATTACCTGATACTATCCTGGCTCTGATTTCCTCCTCCTCATCCAAATTCTCGTTTATACGGCATCCTAAATACTGGAAACTTGACACTCGTTGGAAAGTGTATCTTCCAAACGTGTAGCTATGAGGTGGTCGGTTTTGTTTACTATTCTTTATTACCATGACCTTGGTTTTCTCCTCATTCACCTGTAACCTCATTTTTCCAGCTTCCACTTCCAGCCTCTCAAAAGCTTCTTTCAAGATAATCAGCGATCTTCCTACTAATACAAGGTCATCAGGATATGCAAGAATACCCAGACTACGGTTAAAGATGGTTCCCTCCATCAGTAATCCTCCCCTTTTAATGACACTTTGCATTACAATATTGAATAGTAGAGGTGCCAGCGTGTCTCCCTGCCTAAGTCCTGTAATAATCTTAAATTTTTCTGTGATTGAGCCATTTACCCTTACGCTGCAAACTGTGTTTTCCATCGTGCTCATTACCAAACGCACCAACTTGGATGGAATACGCATTTCGCACATAGCTCTGAAAAGCTCACTCCTGGATATTGTATCATAAGCCCTCCTGAAATCTATGAACAGCATCCACAATGTATTGTTGAACTCCTTCATTTTTTCACACATCTGTTTGAGGGAAAAAATCTGATCTATAGTAGATCTGTTAGGTCTAAAGCCTTCTTGGTATTCTCCAATATTTCTCTCAATATAGGGCAGTAGGCGATTATACAGAGCTATCGAGAATATCTTATAGGCAGTATTCAGTAGGCTTATTGTAAAAAGCTTTCCTTTTCTTCCCTTTCAAGATCTTCTTTGCTTCTCTTCTTGCATCCTGGTACTCTTTCTTGTCATATCTTGTGCTCATATTCAGGTATTTTAATCTTTTCTCATTTCGTTTTCGAATCGCCTCTTTACATTCTTCATCAAACCATATATTTCGTGATGGTTTCTTGTCCATCTTGCAGTATTCGCTCGTGGTCCCCGTTATAATTTCTTTAATATGATTCCAATGTGCATTCACTTCCCATCCATCTTCTACTACCGGCGTATTTTTGATTCCTTCCTCTACTCTAAGGGAAAAACATCTTTGCATTTGCTCATCTTTTATCGTTTCCTTGGACCATTTGTTGACCTTAGGTTTAATCTTCCCCTTTTTGAAGGGAGATGTTTTGAGCAATATTTTCATGATAATGAGGAAGTGGTCGGAATTGACACCCAGGCCTCTAAAAGAATTCAGATCTTGGATATTATTGAAGTAAGAATTATCCACAAGGATATGATCAATTTGAGTAAAAGCACCATTGGGGAAATGCCATGTCTGCTTGTGTTTATCTTTATGCGGGAATACTAGTTTAGGCCTGTTTATTTACAGACGGGATTTTACTTGTATCACATGATAAAGGAAAAAAGAAGATGTATCATATTTAGTACCAGTGGCTAGCAATACCACCACCAAACACAAAGAAGTATCTGACCCAGAACCGAGATGACTGGTTCAGGTGGATAGAGGCTCTACGCCGAGAGAGACATGAAGAGGAATGAAAAGAGGAAGAATAATGTAAAAAAGAAAATATAATGTAAAAAGCACATGTTCTTATAATTGTAGAGGAGCAGGGTATCTCAGGCAGATAAATTATTTAACCTGTTAAGAGCCACAGATGGACTCTGTGGTATCTACAGACACACCCACTCTCAATTAAATGGGCACCCTTGGATCACTTGGTTGAGCAGAACCTCGTACAAATTGCACAAAGGTTTACTTAGAAACAGTCCAGTCTCTACATAATACCAAATTGAACCTAGGCTTTGATGACCAATAGGTTTTTCGCCTCAATTTTAAAACCACCAACCACAAACTCAACCCAAGACCCTTCATGGGTTGCAGTGGTGCAGATTTTTTATTTATTTTTTTTATATAATCGAACATCAAATTTTGAAAACACCACTCATGAATGATTTATTGAGTACCCTATGATCAGTAGCTCTTGTATTGAGTGATTGATCTTTGGATATAGGAAGAAAAGTTGGTTGAGATAATTGTAAAGAAGTAACTACTGCAGTCACTGTTCTGATTGTGAGGAGGAGGGGTAGATAATATAGTTGCAAATCCTTCACACACTAAATCATCTTAACCTTAAAATACCCTAGGGTAAAACTCGGGAAATGTATCAATAGTGTATACATTTATGTTTGAGTGGAAAATAGTTGACTGGATTCAATTGGTCAAAGGATGCAGTCAAAGTTAACACAAAATAATTAGAACTTATTTTGTGTTATCTTTGACTGAATTCCCTGACCAATTCAATACATCATCAGTGTATACATTTAGTTTTAGTTAGATTTATAAAGGTAGTTGCAATTGTAAATAAAAGTAGGGAAAGAAAGTTACTTGTTTATTAGATGGTCCCTAGAGACTATTATCCACCATTGTTTATAACCTGATAACAGCTACCTTGTTACTCATATTAATGGAAATAGAATGAATATGATATGAAGATTGAAATATAGTAAACAAAAAACTTTTGTTTCGCAAGATTATTTTTATTTTTTAGAACAAAATAGCTTAATACTGTAGAGATAGAGAGGAAGGGGTGGTTGTTAATTTTGTCTATTTAAATTTCTTTATTAATTTTGTTACTGACTATTTCAAATGAGCAGATTAAATGAAAAATTTAATAATAAACAAAACAAAATTAACATGGCAAAAACAAGGTAATAAGAAAACAATTTAATAAAGCACACAGAAATAACTGAGATGAGACAAGTGATTGAACGAGGTTTACAGGAATTAAGATATGAAGGTATGATAAGGAGAAATGTTTCATGAGGACTGGCTAATACACAATAGTATGTAGAAAAAAACCCACATACAATAAACCATGACAGTCATGACAGTTAAGGATATAGCAATATTCATGAAAGAAACATTCGTTATGAAGCTGGTGGGAAATATAAGGATTATTTAAGAACTGCGATGAATATATATATATATATATATATTGAGGGATTTGGTTTCAAAACTGGTTACATCTATTTTAAAAAAATTTAAGGACTGATCAAAAAAGATTCAATTTTAAAAAAATAATTAATTTAAAAAAATTATTCTATTATTTTTCGTTATTTTGCTAAAAATACACCTCAAACCATAATTACTGACAATTTTTTATGATCTCTTTTTTAATATAAAAAATATGTTTGATATATTTTGATCAGAAAATATCTTACATTAAATGAAAATTTTTGATTTGAGTGGAAAATAGTTGACTCGATAATTCTAATGATGGATTGAATTGGACAGGGGGTGCAGTAAAAAATGACACAAAATAATCAGAAGATAATTTTTAATAGTGTCATAGTGGGTGCCTGGCCTGCAGTTACTTGTCAAACTAACACTTGTCATACTGACAAGACACCATATCCCCCTAATCCCCTTGAAGATGGCCTACATCATAGGCCAAAACGTTGACACAATTAAAAAATAAGTTCTGCTTATTTTGTGTTATCTTTGACTGCACCCCCTGTCCAATTCAATCCATCATTAGAATTATCCAGCCAACTATTTTCCACTCAAATCAAAAATTTTCATTTAATGTAATGGATGTAACCACTTTTGATAGGAAATGGAATCTTTTGGTATTGATTTTTGAAGGATCTAGACGGTTTTGAAACAAACACATCTAAAAAAAAGAGAACATTTTTTGAAAAAATGGATGTTCCCGATTTTGAAACTCACAAATTATATCTAAGCTTGCTTATAAAAAAAAAATGTTAAAAATAATGAAATAAAGTCAATTACCAGCCGCCTGTTGGGTTTTTCATCGTAAGTAGAGGATACTTGAGATCGAGGATAGAGAGCTGGGGACGCCTGAGGGTATAGCTGTGGCTTGTATCCGTCACTGACACCGGCCACTGCAACACACAATTTTGCATTTCGTTAATTATCATTCTCATCGAGAGGCAAACCATGAGCGGCTGGCCCCAGCTCTCCCTCGCCGATAGAAAAAACTTTTACGGTTATGGTTACTATAGAAACACTTTGTTAAAGTCTAAACCACAATAGTCCACGTTGCTAACGTTAATATTAACTATAAGATATATCAACTATCTGAGTATGTGTACTGCCTGACTATCAGAGAGAGAGAAAAATAAAATAAGGCGTACACATCTCATGTGGAGGGCTAGGAAGAATGTAGAAAATGTGGTTTAAACTTGAGGACAAAAGCTTGGGGGTTCATAACCTTAAAAGTTCTTTGCGGCTGTTAGGATTTGCTGGGGCTTACCAATCGCCTGGGCTGCCTCACCAGAGGCCTGTTCATGCCGTTCATCTTGTGGTAGAGACCGCAAGCGTTGCAGAGGTAGTGCCCCGTCCCGTCCCTTCTCCACAGTGGAGTGCTGATCGCCCCGCAGTTGACGCACTCCCGCCCTTCGTTGAAGCACTCCATCGATTCCGGTCCACCTGCAAGTTCTCATTGGTAATGTTCCATCTATATGGATTAGACCTCTCCGAAGCTAACCGTATCCTTGGTAATACTTAGCCTCTAAGTTACGACCTGCTTGAACATTTGTATGTATTGAAAGGCATAATGTTCATTTTAATACATGCAGAATAAATAAGTAAACATTAGCCTTCCACAACAAATGAACCACCCGAAAAAGAAAGATAAATGAAGATGTATTAGATTTATCGGAAGGAACAATGATTAATACACCGTACTCCAAAAAACAGCGAAACGAAAGAAGAAATAAACCGCCTCTCTGCTAATGCGATCTACCTAAAAAGTGTTCAGACTATCAGACATCCCTATATTCAGTAATATCTACAGCCCCGGTGTGTAAGTGATCAAGTCGAATTTTTCCCAAAAAAGTTACTTGTACTAGTGGAAGCGGAATCGTGTTATTCCAGGCTAGAATAGCTAATCCAGGCATTGGCTTGAAAAGGAGTTATTAGCTTATTTTACAACTCCATTTCAAACCCAAAATTACGAGAATGACAAGATTCCGCTTCCCTCAATACAGTCAACTCACTATAGACGAAATTCGGCTTAACCACTTATTCACCGGGGCTGCAGATTTATAAAGAAGAATATGGTCTGGGTGGGAGGTCAAAGAAAGAATTTCTTAAATAGAAATGATAAATAGATGAAGAGTTATACCAATAATAAAGTCCTTTCTTTGATTTCCGGGCCATTTTCTTTCCTAAGATCCTAATAGTAGTCAATTTGCCTTGTTTACGATTTTCTATTATCAATATTTTGGTCAGGTCCTTAAGGAATTCGTCATTATTGAAATTAGGTACAACCTCCCAAAACAATAGATGTTAAATAAATCACCATATACAGACCATCCCCGATAATGCATTTTATCCGATATTAAGGCAGGAAAAATCAAAAGGGGATAAAACAAACTTTGTAAAATTTTCTTTAAACTCAAAACTATACATGATTAAAGTTTTAACTTTAACTTTAGACGTAAAATAAAATTTAAGTTATTATTTTTTGAGAACTAAAGCAAAAAAAAGTTCATTCCTACCTTAATTGTGGTTGTGTGGTGTAACCAACGGTGAAGAAAACATTAGTAATATTAAAACTGACAAAACGTGGACTTGTACTCTTTTGCATTTTCACACCTCATTTGACTTTAATTAGTTATTTACAAGTAGTGCTTCTGGTGAGAGTTAAAGCTATTATGGCAGTGTTTTTAAGCAAATCAAACGAAATTACAAACTTTTTTAAAATTATTTTTTTGTTAATATCAAATGCAAAATTATGGAAGTTAAAAGTATTTTTAAACCTACTCAATGGTAATAAAATTGCATAAACAAAACGTATTATATAAAAATGCGTTATTATATATAAACATAACATTTTGCTAGTATTTTACCGCCTTCTAAATTCCTACTCCCACCCCTAGACCAAATGCCTCCTTGACTTCCATCTCTAATTCTGACTATGACCACAGAAAGCGCTAGTGGCATGGGTCTATTTCCTAATGTATTAAAATTATCTCTAATAATTTTATTGATATGTTAAAAAGATAAATCAAATTATCATTTCTTTTTTAAATATATATCCATGTTTAATATATAATATTTAATAATGGAATAGGGAGCGATGTAGCTCATTATGTAGAGTACTGATGTTCCGGATTCAAATACGACTGTGACAGACACAGAGGAAACCCTCCGTGGGCCTCATTCTGCATATTTAGTTCCCCTTAATTGGGGAATACCTGATATTTGAGTGAGATCTCGTAGAAATCACCCTTTCTGCATAACCGTTGGCTTAGAAAATACTAAACCCAACATTCAGGGGAAGTAGTGGTTCAATTTTTTTTTTTAAAGTTTTTACAATCCTTTTATACCTTTTACGGAACGGATTCTGAGGAAGTCAGTGGTAAATAACCGTCAAGAATACGTATGCTGGATCTTGTTGTTGTTTGTTCATTTAACGTCACTTTATGCTGCTATGGCTTATCGGACGATGGAATTGGGAGCTCTAAATTTTGCCTATCCAGATTTAATTAGGATAGGGATTTTTAACGAGTACCTGACATCGTACTGGCTTGGGACCCCTGTTGAACGTCCCTTCCGAAGGACGGGGTAACTAAGGATTTTTTACTACCTTAAAAAAATCTACCTGCCGGGCTACGAACCCGCGAACTTGGGCTTAGTAGTTTGTTACGCTAACCACTAGACCACAAGTCGCCCTATGCTAAATCATCTATCGGGAGGGGGGGAGGTATTTGATATGAACACAATTTATCATTATATTTCTTCAATTTATCTTTGTTATTTTATAACAGTGTCAGTACTTTAAAAACTGTTCATATCGCACCCTTCGGAAGACCATTAACAAAAAAGCTTAGACGACGAAGAAGACAACTAAAAAATGTGTGATTTTTCAATTATGCGTTAAACTAAACAAAAATGTAGTCAATTTTTATGTAGAAGATGTCTTAAAAGTTACTCGAGTAGTCGGCCGATAGAGAGCATTTAGATCAGCGTCGAATTATCAAAACATTAGCACATCCATATCTTGTTTAAGTTTAAGTTTTCTTCGATAGGAGCGATATCATCACATATATAAAAATTACATTTTTACCTAAACTTTTTGGGAGTAAGGTAAGTCATGTCGATCTTACCTTTCCACTTTCTGCTTACGTCACTGGTACACTTATTTAAATATGGACCTCTGAGTACCTCAGTACCCGGGTATACCTCTGTGGGCATCACCCCACATGTAAACCCACACCCAGTAGGTTCTCGGGAAAGACGAGAAGGCGTCGCATATCGTCCGACATGTCACAACCCTCGGGCCAACTGGCATATTTACGACCGGCCCTAGTCGAAAGCAGATGATACATCTATTAGTGGCCTTCGGTTGCCTTTGGGCAAGGGGACGTCGCAAACCCTTGTACAAATTAGTTTGTTGGTATAGCCCTTGTTGGAAATTAACTGGCCTGTACAGCGACCAAATGCCTGACAGTTAAAGGGTTGATATAACTACAGCGTAGGGTTGGCGATAGTCGATAGTTAGCACTATCGATTGGCAGATACTATCGATATCTCCTTCCTTTTTTTACAAAACTATTCAATAAAGAATTTCAACTAATTTAATTAAATTCAATTACCTACCTACTATTTGAAATTTGCAGGATTATAAATTATAAGATTATATCATAAAGATGAGAAAAAAAACTAATTTATTTGAATTTTAAAAAATATTTAGCAATTTACATGTTTACAATAACAATGAACAAATCAAATCTTCAGAAAAGAAAAATAACAAAATAGTAAATTTCAAGAGTCAAGAGTGTTTCTTGAGCCACATATTTCCCGAAAGAAAAACTAGCATTTCTAGTTGAACATTTAAGAATTGTAGAAAGAGATCCCCAATTAAAGAGGAAGTTAAGGTTATGAAAACCAAGAAGAACCAATGCTCAATACCGCGAATTTGGTTTCTTTGCACAAGTGTGAGACTACGTGTACTGCCAAACTTAATGTAATTAGTAATTTCGGAGATTAAATAATGACACGTTCGGTGCGGCATCAAAGTTCTATAGAAGAGCTTTACCCTTGAGCTTTAGGAATTCCGAGTTCCATTTCAAAAGAACTCGACACTGGACAGAGACAGATCAGCATAATTCTGAGAGTTTCAAAACTTGAGGGTAAACAAATTCATAGATAGTGGACACTAACGATAGGCATGACCTATCGATATATAGATAGTAACTATCGACTATCGCCCAACCCTACTACAACCCCGGTGAGTGAGTGGTTAAGTCGAATTTCATCCAGAGGTAGTTAATTGCATTGGGGGTCTTGAGTGTAGATGTCATATAGTTAATAACTCCTCTTCCAGCCATTGGCTGACCCGTATTATCTATGAATCCCCCCTTCGACAGTCCAGAAGAAGACCTGCAATGTGGGTCGAAATGTTGGCTATTTAATAAACATTTCTCCCTATCTATGAGAAATTTATAGACCTTCACCCGGACCATTCTCCTTCGCATATATAATCAAGGTCAACTATTATCTTCAAGATATATATTTTTGGTATGTGTTGTTCCAGCTTTACAATTTACTTATGTGCATATTTGTAATGAGACAGTGTTCGTTTTAATAAACAATTTTTTTTTAAGATAGTTTTTCTCTATCTATGGTCTTTGAATTAGTAGCTCTATTTCTGTTTTTCACAATAATTATTTTTTATTTCCTTTCTTTTATATTAAATGTGATTTTTTAATTTATTTTAATACGTATATTTCTGATATGAAACGATTTTTTTTTTGTGAGACAGTAATACTAGTAATAAAATATGTTTATTACTCTTGTGAAACTTCGTCCCAGAACAATTTTTTTTTTCTATTCTGCCCTATAGGATAGACGAACCTGCAGGATTTACTAACAATAAAAAATATCATTGTTTTTTAGTTATAATATAAAAACAATGGCCTAATAAAACATATATTTATGTATATGGATATTCATATGAATCCAACATGTTATAAGTTTTAAAATAGACTCAATATCCTCAAGGTCTGCTAAGTGAGTGACTGACTCATTTACACCAAAGGTAATGTGTCTTCAACAGGCTATGCAAGTAATGATTCGTATGATATTATATTATTTTTTTATAGTTAAATTTTTCCAGTTATTATTTATGAAGATAAAATGTTACGAATTCTGATTGAGTAATTAGGTTTTAATTTATTAAAAGCTCATTATAGGTATTTCAATCCTTTTATCTTTAATATATGTTTTATTCTTAATTATTTAAAAAAAATAAATTATTAGAAAAATACGAGTTCAATACTCTTCGAAAACCAAAACTTAGTATCGATATAAATAGACTTATTTATTTAATTATTTTTAGCATAAAAATAAAAATATATAATGTTAATACATTAGTGGAAAAATTCCAACTAAAAACCTTAAGTATCTAAACTAAAACAGGATATTAAAAATACCTGTCCAATATTTCGCCTATTCAGGCATCCTCAGGGCAGAAAGAGAATAATAGCAAACCAAAAGATGAATAATGCACCCAAAAAACACACATCCCACCACCTCCAAGGCTCAAATGCAACTCAATAGAAATATTGGACAGTTTCCTGTTTTAGTTTAGTTGCTATTATTCTCTTTCTGCCCTGAGGATGCCTGAATAGGCGAAATATTGGACAGGTATTTTTAATATCCTGTTTTCCTTTAGAGACTTAAGGTTTTTAGTTGGAATTTTTCCACTAATGTATTAACATTTATTTGATGTCTCTGTTGACCATTCCCTTTTTTAAAAATATATAAATTTGTTCCACTATAACACACGAATCCAACAGTTGTGCAGAGAGGTGATTTGGCCTAGACCGCCCTCAGCTACCTAGTTTTCACCTAACGGTATCCAATTTTATTGAGGATGAACTAATCTCTGGAGCTCTAAATAAGATTTCTTCAAATTTGATAACTGAATAAATGATTCTTTTACCTCTAGTAATTGTAAGTAGATTCCTATTCAAATTAAGGTAAAGAGAATCTAGCTTTAAGCAAATGCATTAATCAAATAGGAATTTTGATTTTCAAATTTAAATGATTCTGTATACCGAAATATTTTAATTTTTTCTAAATAACTTATAACAAAAACGATTTATTTATGGTATTACAATCACAATTTTATTAAAACAATTTCATTATGATATTTATAGTTAATAAAATGTTTGGAACACTTGTCATTCTGTTCAATAATGTTAGTCCAATTATTTTATTATTTTTTATAGTTTACAATTCTTAATTAAATTATTAAGTATTACTCATTTCTTCTAAACAACACCACCTAAAACTTCCCTAAATAAACCATGACAGCAATAAATGACTTGTTCAGTTACACAATAGTTAGAAATAACAACACAGCATTGAAATAACATTGTCATTGAATACGGCAACCTGCTGAGGTGTTGTCGCTAATGACTAATTATTTTATACATAATTGTTATATTAAAAAAATTGTTGACTAAATATAACATTGAAAATAAAAATTTAAGTAATACGTATGTATTTGTACATATATCTTTTCACTATTCCGCGTAGAAAAAATAGCTGTTTCCTTACACACAAGGCAAGCTTAGTCGAAAACATAAAAAAAATGATATTTTATTACACTCCTTTGTAACGCTAATATTTTCCTAGATATTGTAGCACAATTACGGGTACATCCTTCTCGTTGCAGAAGTTGGAATTCTAAAGCAGGTGTCGCCAGTCGCATGTCGTTCTTAAACATGTTTCCGGTCCGCGAGATTTATAAGTTTTACAAAAATATTTTTTTTAAATTCCGGGTAGTAAAAAACGGTGTATTAAAAAAAAATTAAACATTATTTGTGCAGCCTAGTATTTAAAAAATAGCTGTCAAAATTATGAGATAAAACTATTAAGATTACAACGTGTTTTTAACATCATTTTTTTGTATATAATACTAGTAAACAACAATAATAATTCATCATGTTTTCAATTTTTCACTCTAAAAAAATGTCTACAGTGGGTTTAAATCAATATAGATAATGATATATACTTTTATATGTGGCACTTGGAGTTATAATGGATTTCCTAAGTGAACCTAAAGATAATTTAGGTTGCCCACCCCCATATAAAGTTACGGAGTGGTAGAGATGGTCCCGGGTTGAAACCTAGCTGCTTTGCAATCTTTTATTTAATCTATTAGCACCCTGAGATGGGATCTGAGACCCTCCTGGGTCTCATTCAGCCTCTAGTTCATTGTGATCTAGGGCAAATTACCTCCTTGAACAACAGTTGTTCAAGAAAGAAACAGGACAGTCTCTACAACGTACTGAACCCATGGGTTGTAGTGGTTCAGGTTAGGCTACCCCTGGTCAAATGGTAGTTTTTTGATTTGCGTATAATAAATAATAAATTAATTAATAATTTTATATTTTAAAAATTAAATTAAATAACAGTTTACGTTCATTTGTGTTGATATATTAAAGCCCTCCCGTTTTCCGTTACGTGACCGTTTCCTGTTCCTGGACAGGAGTTCTTCCGCCTCCATCCCGACTCCTTCGCCCTCAAAGCTAACGGACATTCCTCGGATGAGAAGAGGCAGACATGAAGGCTAGAGCTCGGAGGTAACTGAACGTAAAGGGTACACCGACGAGGAGAGATATGGGAAATGTGGGCCCACGGACGAGCAAACACACCTGAGCCAGTTACATCCGCCCTTATCAGAGGCCAAACAGGCTGGCACGTTACCTACCAACCTCCCCACCTAGCTTTTTATATTAACCACGAATATTTTAAGATTATACTTCATCCGAAAGCTCTTTATGATAATCGGAATATGTTAAAGAGTTCGGCTTCCCTGAAAGTTATTACTTAAACATACATAGGGAGCTGGTAAGCGTGCCGAAGATCACGGGTTACAATCCGGCTGTGGCAGATAATTTATCTAAGTTTTTAACAGCCGGTACTGGATACTTTAGGATCTGTAGATCCTTCAGGTCCTCACCCAGCCTCTGTAAAGTGTGCACTCTTTTTATCTATCTATTATATCATTTAGTTGGGGGATAACCTGGAGTTTTAGCGTGATCTATGGCTAATCACCTCCCTACATAACCGTTGTACTAGAAACAATGCATTCTCTATCACGTACTGAATCCTCATGGGTTGTAGTGGTACAGGATTTTTTACTTAACATACTCATGAATCGCTAACTGCATAATGGCTACTGGTCCAAACTTTGAGATTTTTGTGGAAGAGAATGGTCCGGGTGGAGGTCAATAAATTTCTCTTAGATAGGGAGAAATTTTTATTAAATAGCAAACGTTTCGACCCACTTTGCAGGTCTTCTCCAGGGCTATTAAGGGGGGGGGGGGTGGTGTGCCCGGTGCCAAAAGTTCACATGGTACATCACGAATCTACCCATTGACTGTTCAGTAACTTTGAGATTTTTGTTTTTGAAACCTTAAACTTAGAACAAAGACAGATCGATGCCAGAAAGCACAGTCTTGAAAACGCCTTCAATATTTGGTTTACTTCTGATAGGCCACTATCCAACTAGGCCGAGACCTAATCCCTTATTTGGTCCCCTTGAAAAATTTAAAAAGCGTTTTTTTTTTAGCGGTTCTTATACTGTAAGATTGACGGTAAGAGAAATCCTATTACAATGTTATTAATAAACCTCTTCAGTTATGTGGATTGTCATTTACACATTATAAACATTGAACACATTATGGTGTTTACTAGGAGAAGTACTTTGTGTTAAGTTGTCATAATATTGCACTTATATCTTAAACGTGAAGTGGAAATGGGGAACCGTAGATCTAATAAGCAAATAGAAAAAGAAATGACTTTGGGGAGGGCGTTGAGTGAAATGAAATCCACTTACAACTTTAACTTATTATTCGTTAGCTTAATATTTTGCCAAAGTTTTAGAATATCATTAGGGCAGAGGGAGATAGAGTCAAAGATTGTAATAAACGGCTATTAATTCTCTCTTTTTTATCGTATCTACTATAACTAAAATCGAACGAATATTATTTAGTCTGCCATCAAATATGGCCATAAAAAACAAATATTCGTGTGATCTGATTTTTATGTGTTTGAACAAGGACACTCTGCCCAAACTGCAAGAAACATTACCACCACGGTTATGGTAAAAGGGTGTAACGCATGCACATCATACTGGGGGGGTATTGACATAATACAACAAAAACTTATCAAAAAACAACCTTCATTGCTTAATCGGAAGGGATCTATAATCTCACACGACAACGCTAGACCTTATGTTTTTCGACAAACAGTGGAGAAACTAAAGGAGCTGGGTTATGTAGTCCTCCTACACCCACCTTATTCGCCAGACTTAACTCAAACCGATTTCCTGTTCAGAAATTGGGTCAAAAACGAATTTTAAGATTTTATTTCTTCACAAAATCTTTAATTTTTCTGTTCTAGGATTGAAAATTTAATAGCACGTTGGGAAAATGTACAAAAAATGTGGGTTAATATGTTGAATAAAATGTTTTGATTTGATAACTTTGTTTTACTGCCTAACCTTTCTTGAATTTTCATGGTTTCACATCATTATTATTAGTAATTCATATTCCATTCTTTTCGTCCAAAATTATAAATATTAATGGAGGATGGAAATAGTTGGGGGTGCAGTCAAAAATTTGCACAATAAATAAGTCAAAACTTATCATATTTTATGTGTGCCAACGTTTCGACCGAGTAGATACTTCTATTGGCCCTGAAGATGACCTACAAAGTACAAAGTCGAAACGTTGACACACATAAAATATAATAAGATTCCACTAATTTATTGTGTAAATTTTTGACTGCACACCCAACTATTTCCATCCTCCATTAGTGCTTACAGTCAACGAATTTCTTCTCTAACATTATAAATATTACTTTTATTTTACTACATAATTTAAATTATTCCTACTGTTATATCTGTTTTTTCTTAAATAGTTTTGTTTTTATATATTATTTTATTTCTTTTTATAACTTAAATATAGTTTTTACCTCGTTAGAGATTTACTAAAATTCTGGTGGTTTTAACGACTGTTTTCTGGAAGAAAATCCTCTGTATTATCGTAAATAAGCTAACGACAGTATCGGGTTCAGTTATTCCAACTTCCGCTCCGACTATCCTGTATACTTTATCCTGCTCCAGGTTACAATAAGACGAAGATTCCTGAGGAGTATTTGCCGACTCCTAAATATCCTTAGCTAAGATGCTGTGGAGCCACGAAATTCCTAAGTGGCTCTGAATGGGAGCCATTAAGGAGGAAAGTGATGACTGGATGGATGGGAAATGAAAAACAAACAGGTTTCCGCTGATGACAGTGTGGGCCTCGGAGGCAAAGGCACCGCCGCCCGGGTGCGAGCTCAGCACTGCAGCTTAGTAACCCGAGCACCGCATCAGCTCTCTCTTAATATATATCTATCTTCACCGCTCTCAACCTCCACGTATAGGTTCTAAACATAACTTAATATAATCATGGTTATATGTCATTGTAATAGTTGAATTTCACAATTCATATATTTGTTATAAAGTAAATTGTTCGGAATAAACGCCGATGACTCATTTATTCGGAATTGATAAGTAATAACATTTTCAGCATTGGGGTAGAACGGTTGAGCAGGCCAAGGACTTCCTTATGAGTCTGTCGCGCCAATAATGTAAAGTAAAATTTGAGGATTCATAGAATTTACATAATTATATTAACTATTTTTAAGAGTGGGGTAGCTAGTGTTGCCAGATGTGTTCGAGAAAAAAACCCGACAACTTTTAAATTATTTGTATTAGCTTATAAATATTACAGAAAATGACAAAAAAGCTTGCAATCTACTTTTGGATATATTTAGCGTTCGATTGACACTGCTTTTAACAGAGGTTTATTGCAAAAAATGGCGTATTTGAACTCAATGGAACTAGCGCTTGTATTGAAAAAAACAACAACGCACAATTCACTTTTTAAAGTATTTACAGCAAGACGATTTCGTCAGTCCATAAATTTCCCATGATGCTAAAGATCGATTCCACAAAAGCGTTGAATACACGACTACTGCAGACAAACTGCACAATTTTCAGCAAATATGGCGCTCCTTCTTTTTGGGAAATCGATCTGTTATCGTCGAGTACCGTGTTAAATCAACTTATGTACTGCAACTTCATTGATCGCTCTTGGGTTCAATTTTAGAGTGGTGGGATGTTAGATATTTCTCGAAATTTCTTTAATACCAGACATTCTTTCGTCCGGTTTACCCAGATTTTCTTGACCGGACAAACATAAAAAAAGCCGGACATCTGGCAACCCTAGAGGTAGCCCAGTGATAGAGTAGAGCGTTGAGTTGCTTTGCCGAAGGTTCCGGGTTCAAATCCGGCCGTAGCAGGTCAATTATTACATCTGACTCTGTGGGATCTGACGTCCCTCCTTGGTCCCGTTCATCCCATATTTGGTACGCGGGTGAGCTTATTAACATACAATTTACCATGTACTGAACCCAAGACGCTTCGTGGGTTCCAGTTCTGCATTTTTGTTATATACTATTGCTTTTAATATAAAAATTAATTATAATAACCGTATTGTACATTATTCTTTGCATCAGTTACAAACTTGGCAGAATTTTACGATGTACAGTGTTGCAGCTGATATACTTTAGTTTATTTTTTCAATAATTTATATAACCAGAAGTTAAATTAAGTGATCAGTCATTGTTGCTTTTGTTTCTTATATTTCATATATACATTCACAGTTCTATATATTAGTCCCCCGGAATTCTCAGGGACGGATATGTTACGAAAAAAAAATATTAAAAAAATATATTGACTAAACGATAATCGAGAGAAGAACAGACATTACAATGAAACGTAAACAGATTTATTACGATGATTAACAACCGTTTTCCTCATAATTTTCGCTGTAATTCTGTTTATTGTTATTGTTTGTTATGGTTAAACTGTTTATTTATTATTTATACAAACATCGTGTTGATCGCTTGGTCTTTCACGTCGAGGCTAAACCTTAGAGGTGTAATATTTTTAGCGGCAGTTTATAATTTCCTTCATCCATTTTATACCATACAACAAAAAACATGTGGAATTAATCCCTGATGTTCTCCTAGGTAGGAGTTGCTATGGCGACGGCAGGTGTGGAAGTGGAGGGGGAACAGGTGAGCATGGCGGTGCCTTTGAGCGGGTCAAAGGCCCAACGCCTTCGCTTCTATTGGCCCCGCGTTTCTATGACGTCATATCATGGCCATTCGTACAACACATCGTCCCAATTGTTCCTTTAAAATATAGCTTCATATTTAAAACAGGCCACAAATATTGCCTGACCTGAAGAAAAAATCACGCATATCGAAAAAATATATACTTGTATTACTTCAACTGTTTATTATTTGTTATATATGCATTATTTGCTTCAAATACATTAATTTTTTACTAAAAATAAATTTCCGCTTTCAAATAATTTTATATTACAGTGTGTCCTGTTTAGTTATGTATATTTTTCTCTTTAACGTAGTAAGCTGATCTAAATATTAACTGAATTATTTCTATTATCACGTTTTACCAGAATTTAACAGAATTCATAGTTTATAACTATATTATTAAATCATTTCATTAATTAATCAATTTAGGAGTATTTTTATTTGCTAATTCGTAACAGTGGTTAACCTGAATTTTTCTCCAAAATAAGTTTCTTGTACTTCGGAAAGCGGAATCCTGTTATTTTCGTTGTAAATAATTGACTAAGTCATATATTGGTTTGAAAAGGAGTTATTGCTTATATTAAAACTCCATTTCAACTCAAACATCATCTAGAATAACACAACTCCGTTTCTCTCAATAGGTACATTTATTTCCCTACGGACAAATTTCGACTTAACCGCTTTTCACCGAGGCTGGTGATATTAGAGTAGTAATATAGATGTAATGGTAAGTAAGAAAATTAAAAAACATTTTTTATCACGTTTTACTTTTCTGTGCCAACACACCACTGTGTTGAAATGAGAATGAATTTTCTATGGTTAATATTCGTAAAAGTTGGGTTATGTAATGGTATACTTTAAGATTATTTTAATAGCTTGATAATGAAAATTTTAAAAGATTGCCTATGCTGCGTTAGATTTTTTTTTTGTTTGCCACAACTTTCAACGATTATGTTAAGATGAACTAGAATTTTTACAACTTTTTGTGGCAAAGTGATGGCGAATTAGTGATAAAGGAAGTTATATTAATACAAACAACATGATTTTGCAATTATCTGAAACTGGGTTCGGTGTATGTTAGAGACTGAACTGCTTTGTGGAGCCCTCAATCATTGTATTGGTTCAACCATACTGATTAGGCAAAGATCACGCTCAACCGCCAAGTTTTATCCCAATTAAGGGTATCTACTTTGTAGAGGCTGATTGAGCCCCAGGAGACTGAGAAGATCCCACAGTGTCAGTTCACTGCTGTTGACGGAATAAATAATTTATCAACAAGAGTCGCATGACATCCAGAAGACGATACAAGGAGGAAGAGACACAGTGGCCTAGATACCAGAGGAGGTAGTGTTTGCCTTAGTGCAGCGCTATTGTTAGTAAACACCGCAGTTACTGACTCACCTCGCTCTCCTACAGGTGACTTCTACAGATTAGATTACTTCTAGTTTTATCTTTAACTTTTTTTTCTTTTTTACACTTTCAGCGTCTTAATTCGGTCACAATAGAGAGAGTAGCGTTGAGTCATTGAGTAAAGCCATTGAAAAAATTTCTTTCATATAATTCGCCATAGCCAGAAAATCTATGGCTTAAACATAAATCGATACAACTCGAGAGTACTTCCTTATATCAACGTAATCATGGCATTAGTTCTGCCTGGTGGAATTCGTGGTTACTAACTTCATTGAATTTATCATTAATTTAAGAATTGTAAATTTAACACTTTTCTCCTAACCTAAAATATTTTTTCACGTGACTCTTATCGTTCTGTAAATGGGATTCTAATCTAAAAACTTGAATCTAAATACTTGAATAGCTTAAAGGAGCTAAAATGTAATAAAAGTTTTACAATAAACGAATGCAGGTAGATTTTATATCGTACAGTCACGATTGTGCTGCACCCAATTACCGATTACACGAACTATATCCGGGCAACAACAGGTAGTGCACTGCTCACTCCTGGAAATCAGTAACTATGTTTTCTGCAAAGAAATGTACTTATATGAGTATAAATTATGGTTATTCTAATTTATAATTTCTCTCTCTATTATAAAAAATAGTTTTAGTGATGTAAAATTAAAAAAAAATCTAAGTTGGAACAATAAAAATGGGTTTAAATTGAGTTTATGGGATTAAGAGCACGCATAAAAGAATCTGAAGTTTCGATACCGATATCACATTTTTTGTATTAACTTCCATCTAATTCCTACAATCCAAATACAAATCTGTTAGACACACCTCTTATTACAACTTATGAAAGGCCGCACCTTCAAGTTGAAAAAAAAAATGAATAAAACACTAAGGAAATCAATTTTGATAAAGTTTTCTTAAAGTTAGAAAGCCAAAATTTTTACAATATCAAGTCTTAGAATGCATTATAGCAGAAATATGGATCGACATATTTTTTTAATTGAATGTTTTCAAAATATAATATTATATGATCAATTATGGATTTCGAGAGTACATTGATAGTTTTAGTGTAATGGTTTGAACAAACAATGGTAGCCCGAAATTGTTGGAAATCAGAGTAAATATTTATACACGAATTAGTACCCTATGAAAAAAAATATTACAAATAATGAGATAAACGTTCCCTTTTTAATTTCGTAATGCGTTATAAACATTATTGTTAATAATTATAAAAAATAATGCATCAAGCCTGGTAGAAAATTTAAAGAATTCGATTGCCTACAAGAAAGAACGAACAGGATTCGTTAACCTTAAGGAGTGGAAATAGAAGCCTTAAAAATAAGATTGTTTATTGATAACATTATCATCTTCGCCTTGTATGGTTTATTTCTCCAAAATGACTTCAACCATTTGTTTATAGCGGAATGTTAAACAAGACGGAAATTATGGTAATTTTCAATAATATTTTAATAATTAGTCACCGAACTGGAGGCAGGGGATGGTTATTTTCCACTATTATTTAAGAACAATTTACATAATCACAATTGTTTAAATACAAAGATAAAACCATTAGCATATCAACTATCTGTGTTTATGCTTTTATCTTTCTATGTTCACGCAGAGCTTTGCCTATAATATATAGGCCCTTTATGAAAACTCCGTTGTGACCGAAAATCAGCCATGAGATTTGAATGATGGATAAATAATAATAATAACTGTTCCAGTTAAAAAATACAAAAAATATAAGATTTCTCATTTGAAGCAGTATTTAAATTTTAATTGTACTATAAAATTTTCGATTGGATATTCCTTTCTCGTTAAAAAAAGGTTCCTGAGGTTTCTTTCGTAAATAATTGATTTTTGTCGGGAGGGGTACGAAAAGAGCGTCTTACCATTTTTTGGTCTTATTTGTAACATCATAATATATTTTTTTTTAAAATAGGGTATAGTGTAGGTTGATTGTTAAGAATAATACCCTTCTGGATCATTGTTCGTGGGTTCTGAGCCCCACTGGTTGTCTTAGAATTTTTTTAAGGAAGCAAAAAATCTTTGGTTATGCCCTCCTTCGATGGGGACGTTTTTGAGTGTGTATGAAGTGAGGTTAATGATTCCTATCCTAATTATACCTCTATAGGCCTAATTTAGGGTTCCCACTGTAGCATCATCCCGTTAGCCGCAACAACGTAAAGGGATGTTAAATAAACAAGCAAACGAAAATTCCGACATTTATTACATTAGCCTTTCCAATATACCTTTACTTGTTGATTTAAAAAATGGACTATTGCTTAGCGTTAAAAAAATAAAAAATATTGAATTTAGGATGAATATTGGTAATTTTTGCCGACATCCAAAGCATAAATGGGAGGATTGCTTGAATATTTTCTTTGGCATTTGAACTTTGACGAATATGGTAGAGATGAGTTATAGTTTGTTATTGTTAGGTTCCGATATTGTTACTGACTATCTTTTTATACTTATCATACGTTATACTCATTACCGGACATCGCTGAGATCTGCTACACTTCACGGTACATGATACGATTACGATTTATATTCCCTTTTATTCTTCCAGAAATGACACCCCCGACTGTGCGTGCTCCGAGACGCGCAAGTATCTTGGATAGTTAACGGTCTCCAGCAGTTCCTCTGCCGCTGCGGCGGTTTTATGAAGCTTTAAAACGTGCTTTACTATAGCCTCGTCGCGAACTGTTGAGTTAAATTGCCGGCTTCCGTGTGGGTCACGTCGCATAGCTCTGACCTACACAGCATCCTTCTTGTCTATTCTCCTAGCCAACGCGTAACAAAGAAGAAGGAAAAAAATCCTGAAACTCAAAAAGTGTGGAATGCGAAACAAGAACCAAAAGAACATTACTGCAAAATACATACCTATATATGTATTTTTTGTATATATGTATATACCAAAGTCAATTGCCTTATTTAGTCTAACACAGGGAGCGTAAACCTATGACCCACGGGCCATTGACTGACCCTTTATGTAATTTCAATTTAGTTCCGAAAATAAAGTATAATATATACATTTAAAAAAAATGATTTATTGAAATTTGCAACTGTATAATAATAAAATTAATACATTCAGTAAATAGAATGAAAGATACATACTGGCATGAGATAAAAGCTTGTTGAGAATTACCCTCTGGTAATACCCGAATAACAAATTCAACTTAAAAGTTCACGAGGTCATCTTTTGAGATGCCTCGGAGGATAATCAAGAATTGAAGAGGTTGCAAAGTTAGAAACTAGTGGGTTTGAGCGGGAAAAAAGTTTGCCGTGAAAAAATTGATATGTGATTTGGGCAAATCAGTAACAAATGGGACATTAAGGACTTGGTTCGTAACAAAGCATTGTGGATTTGGGATTGTAAGGATTGGATACCAGAGGAATTCGATAGCTTAGCGGAGCCCCAAATAATAAATTAAAAACAGGCAATAAGGTCCTAAAATAATAAGAGTGCTCCATTTTGCGTTCTCTGGACTATTTTCGATTTAGTGCTCCAGGAAATATCTTTTAGCAACAACCATAGAGATTCAGTGTGTGTTGTCTAGATTTCCAAATATTTGAACGTAGTAAATCCCTTCTGTGCTAATTATTTTTTATCATGACCTATTCTCGATTTATAGATGTTATCGCTTAGAAGCCATTGTGCTGAGAAGATAGTGTTGCGTTATCGTCGATCCAATATGCCATAGTATAGGAATTACGTGTAGGAGGCTAGGAATATAGAAATGTTTGTCGTTTTTAGTTGCACATCTAGATAAAGAAAAGTGTTGGAGTTTACCAATGAACGAGATAGCCGGCTGTCAACTGGCTAGATAAAGTGAAAGGAAACCTTATCTCTTGTCCCTGTCTGGAGGAAGCGCTCTTCGGACACGCATTTCTGAAGAAGTCCTTATTTTCTCGGAACGATTCAATCCTTCGATCCTTTCCCGTCCGGAGTCGCTTATTTATTGGTCAATATATATAATATCAAACGCGACGTGCAATTGCCTACATAAATTCATCATTTTTCTTTTCTTCAGTGACTGTCCCAGCTGCATTGTTGTCCCATGGATTTTTTATTCTATCTAGTGTATTAAAAAAATATTATTAATCTTATTCTGTTTTGATCATAACTGCGTTAATGATTTTTAATTATATTGCATTCAAAGCTCAACTTTGATATATTCAAAGATCATTCAATCTTACCAAAGATTAGTACTAAATAACTGCAATGAATCACTATTCAGACCAAATTCCCGGACCTTGTGAATAATTATACAGACGAGAATAAATATAAGCCATATTTCATTATTTTCTATTTTTATGGTAATTATTCGGAAATAAATTTAAACTCTTAATTTCAGCAGTTCAGAACATGTCGTTGTGAAGTTCAATGAATAAAGAAAACAAAAGCTCGAAAAATATAGACGGTATAATTATGAAAATGGTATCTATCCTGCTTTGATGCTACAATGCTTTGAGGTCATCATACACCAATAACACCACCAATAATTCGTGCATCGTTAAATAGTTTTCATCTTTCTATGAGAAGAGATTTCGACATTAACTAAGGTGAATTTAGTGGTGTCTTTGGTTTTTCGATGAAGAGTAAAACAAATTTTAAACATTTTACGATTTCAAAAGGTTAAGATTTTGTATATAAGAAATAAAATTTCACACGATTTGTTTTTTGACTAAATATGAGAGACTCGAGCAATGCTGTGTTCAGTTGTCATTAAGGATTGTTTTATGTCTATGTCTATGTATAGGTCAGGTTATCTTAGTTATTATCTTTGATATGAGGGCTGTTGATATGAGATGTAATTTTTTACATTGTTTTGGGTCGTGTATTCTTTAATAAATTCCCGAATTAAAACTGTAATTATATAAATAGAAGTTTTTACAATCTTCTTTTTGGTTGGATTAATGTGAACAAAGGAACCTAGATGAGAGATCTGATACCTACTATTCTGATTTAAATAATATTCATTTGGTTTTAATTAATTAATTAATTTATTTAAATCAGTCTTCTGATTTTGTTTTTGACAAGTGTGGTTTAAAATTGAAAGAGATAAAAAATTGTACAATCTTCACTGTTACCTATTCCTGAACATAGTGCAATTATAATTTGATGATTAATAATTTTCTTAAAATAACAAATGGCACAACATTCTTGCGTTTAGTAAGAACTAATCCTCCGTAGACGTTTAAGTGTTGTAGACGCATTAGCACCGATTTTTTTTCTCCCTAGTCCAGCCTAGACTGAGGGAGAATTTGTCACAGGCATTTTCCATCCACTCGAATATGACAAATGGGATGCGGTGGACTTTTCCCATCCACTTTATGGATGGTTATGGATGACACGAGAGAGGATACGGCGGCAAAAAGCAGAGCCGTTAGTATTTTGTTAATATATTAAACCATTAGCTTATGACTAATGCCTGTTGGAGGGTCATTAGTGGAGTGTCGTATCACTAACGACTTTCCCTAGCCTTCTCATCT
This sequence comes from Troilus luridus, assembly GCA_964056705.1. Classification (NCBI taxonomy): domain Eukaryota; kingdom Metazoa; phylum Arthropoda; class Insecta; order Hemiptera; family Pentatomidae; genus Troilus; species Troilus luridus. The sequence goes on along the minus strand of OZ057415.1, from coordinate 90,951,304 downwards.
GACTTTTCCTTTGGTATAATATTGCAAGGAACCGAGTATATGAAATGTGAATATGTCTATGTACCAATTTACACATTTCTTCGATTAATATACACAATTATAAAAAAACACACAAATAACTGTAGAGTTCAGTATGTGGTAGAGATTGTACTAATTCTAAGACAACGATTTTGCAGGAATGTGATTTGTCCAGGATTGCGCTCAACCCCTCAATTAAGAATACCATCTTTACAAAGGCTGGGTGAGCCTCAGGAGGATCTCCAGATCTCACAGGGTCAACCCGGGTTAGCAGTTTAAATATATTTTCTGTCACAGCCCTGTCCCTTCGGATGACACTTAGCTGTTTACCATAGACCAATTCACCAAAATAAATATTATCCACGAGTATTTTGCCCTGATAAGTTGAACTATAAAAAATATTCTTCATTCATCTTGGACCTGACCATAACGGTACAGAAGGAACCCCTCAATCATTATACATACTTTATTTTTGTCTGAAATAATAATTTATGGATTACGGTATTAAGGAAACGAAACTAATTATGAACTTATAACTGCAACTAGTATATTTCTATCTCTGGTATGTTTACTGGCGTCCCTTTTGTATTGTACTGACAAAAATTGAGGTACATTACAAAGGTGTTGTTTCAATCACGCGATTACATTTAATGATGTTTTGAAAAGTTATTAATGATTATGGAGCGTAGATAATCAATGGTTGAGTGTAAGTAGACATCCTCCATATCGTGGATTGTCCACATAATTTAAAAAAACAAATATAGAAAAGCCATAACTACATATTACAAAAGGATGTATATACAAAAGGAATGTATCGCTACTTTACGAAAAGAGTAGTATACATTTTGTTTGGGGAGCATAGAAATGAAAATTGTCCTGTATTATTTATTTTTAAAGAGGTTAAATTTAAAAAGCTTGAAATCTCAGTTTGTGTAGCGTTTATTTACTGAGCTGTAGGTTCTAGGTAGAGACCGGCTGAGGAAGATAAAATATTTTCATTCTGAATCTGAGACTGATCAGATCTCAGATTAACCCCTGAGTAAGCTAGTGTCTATCGAAAGGTTTGCGAGGAATTCGAAACCAGAAGAAATATTTGATGAACGGATTCAAAATATATGCCGTGGCAATTTAAGAGTTGATTTTAATTCTGTTTGCTTCTGCTAACAGACATGCATACTGTGGGATCACTCAACCTCTGAGAAAGATCTGGCGGTCGAGGGTGACATCGCTCAGATCAGCTTCCTGCAGAGCAGTTGGCTTAAAAACTGAGCCAAGTACCGAACCTTATACTCTTCATGGACCATATTGGAAGAGTAGTTTTTTTAGATACAAATACAATTTAAAAAAAGTGACACTTCGGTAGCAGTTTATAGCTGCCAAAAGGTTATATTTTGATAAGTTGATACCCTGCTATCAGTAGACTGACACCGCAGCCTATATTAATGGTACTCACCTGATACTGCAGACAGAAAGCCTGATCCAGTTTCAATCCTGTTTGGCCACTGGGGTGGAGTTATCGCCGAGGTCCCGGGGTTCAAAGCCGTAAATCGGGCGAGTGGCAAACTGCTTGATTTAGTAGCGCCCGGCTAGTAGCGCTTTAATAAGGGTCTCGAAGCAAAAAACCCTCCGCTACCGATTATTTCGACAAATTCACAAGACTCGTTCCTCTTCCACCCGACGGTCGAGATGTGATTTATAACTAACAGGCAAGATGGTTTCGTTCCGCTCACGGGTTTTTTAGTTCGATTTTTTGAGAAATATCTGTCAAGAGATCTGATTGGTCTCCTCAGCGCTAGATCTTCAGTGCTGTCGGAACCTTAGACCAATAAATCAGGCAAGGTTTTTGTATGGTATCCTTCTAACAAATAAGGCTCTAGACATTCGTGTTCATTATATACTGGATATATAAGTCAAAGAAACAACTTTTCTAAACCATCCTACACAAAATTTTCCTTTTTCAAAAAATCAGGGAGGACGGTAGGATGGATACCATGCAACTGAAGAGGCGAATTGAATTACTTACTAAAACGAAACGGGAAATTAGACTAGAGATTATCCAGTCCTTACAAAGTACAGCCATCTTGATTGACGGGAAAACTAGTCGAGGAATTTAGTACTAAATTCGGATGCTAAGAAACTATACTAGTAATCTACATACAGAATGCTTCGATAAGTATTATTGTTTTTTTAATAATGTATACAAAAATATACGTTTGTTTCAATATATATTGTATTGATGAGCTGGCCGTAAACTTATTGCTCTTGGAATGGACATTCTAAGAAGTAGCTGAGGCATCTCAAGGCTCCAACACATACACAATAGTGTTATAAGCGAAAATATAGGCCAGGATTAGAATATATTATATGAAATGGCATGGCCACCTGATGAGAATGGCAGACAATAGATGGGCAAAGAAACTCTTCTTCCTTTATAAACCTAAATATAGAAGAGAGAATGACCGAGGAAGACATGTATAGAAGGGATGGAAACAAGAGGGCTGCGAGAGGAAGAAGAAGCATGGGCTGATAGGCGGAATTGGTGACTAAAGATTTTGGGTATTGGGATCATTGGCTGTAAAAAGAAACCAAAAAAAAAATATATATATATATACTTATATGATACTTTGATGGAAGCTGTGAACAGTGGATCTGGTAGAATTTACTTCCTTGATGCTCCCGGTGGGACAGGAAAACCGTTCCTAAATTCATTTCTATTGGCAACGATTAGAACACAATATGAAGGAGCCCTAGCGTTGGGTTCATCTGGAATAGCTACAACATTGTTAGAAGGTGCAATGAAATCACCACTAAACATGCAAATCAACGAAGGACCAGTTCAAACATCGCCAAAAACCGCGCAATGGCGAAGATTCTACATATATGCAAATTAATCGTTTGGGATGATTGTACGATGGCCCACAAGAGGTCACTCGAGGCAATGGACGGGACGTTAAAAGATCTTCGTGACTACCAAAACATTTTTTGTGGAGCCATGATTCTGTTGTCAGGGGATTTTCGTCAGACTCTTCCAATTATTCCCCGAGCAACTGTTACTGACGAACTAAACGCATGCTTAAAATCATCTAATTTGTGGCTGGATGTAAACACACTCCAATTAACAACTAACATGCGACTGTTTTTGCAACAAGATCAAACTGCGATTATGTTTTCATAGCAGTTATTAGATATTAGAAATGGTTTGTAATTGTTGACACAATTACAAATCAGGATGACGTACTCAACTATCCCACAGAGTTTTCAAATTCCCTGGATATGCCTGGACTACCACCTCACAATTTACAGTTAAAAGTAGGATCAGTTGTCATTATGCTGCGTAACATTAATCAACTACGACTGAGAAATTGTGGCTGTGAAAAAGCTAATGTATAACGTCATCGAGGCCAAGATGATCAAGGGAAAATGCAAAGGAGAGGATGTCTTGATCCCGCGTTTACCGATGATTCCAACGGATTTGCCATTCGATTTTAAACGTCTACAACATCCCGTGCGACTGGCCTTTGCGATGACTATAAATCAATCGCAAGGCCAGTCGTTGAAAATTTGAGGAATGAACTTTGAGTTTCCCTCTTTCGCGCATGGGCAATTATACGTCGCGTGTTCGCGAGTCGGCAAATCATCATTTTTATATATTTACGCACCGCAAAAAAAGACAAAAAATATAGCACATATGAAAGCTTTAAATTGAATAAGTGTATAATTGTGTTGCATTTAAAAATGTTGTATTAAGTTTTGATAATATTTTTCACAAATATATGTTGTGATACGAAGTTCAACGGGTTATCTAGTATGTATTTATCTACAGCTCCGGTCTATAAGCGTTTAAGATGATTAAATTTTCTCCAAAATGAATTAGATGTGCATAGGAAAGCGGAATCTAGTTATTGTCATAGTGAATTAGCTGCTAAGTCAGGAATTGGCTTGAAATGAAGTTATTGCTTTTACCAAAATTCCATTTCAAGCTAATAACTACGAAAATGACATGATTCCGCTTCCCTGAATACAGTTAACTCACTCTGGAAAAAAGGTTACTTAATCACTCATTTAACAGGGGCTGTAGATATACACACTTCCTTAAATGAGATTGATATCGGCTGCATAAATAATCATAAAATATTATTAAAAATTAACAGCAACACAATAATTATAGGTTGCTGTAATTGGCTTGTTATCTAAACATTTACCAAGCTTTTATATTATATAATTTTTATTAGCATGGCTTAAACTAAACTGGAAAGTATGAGTCAGTTAGTTGTGGAATCAGTGCTGTACTGATATTAGCGCTGTGCTAACCCTGGGGAAGGGAAAATAATCAAATGACGAAGCGATTCAGAGGAATTTCCCTGAGCCACGACTTGTCTAATGTAGTCCGTGTTATCCACGAGAGCAGGCATTCGTCCGATGAATAACAGATATCCCATTCTAATCCTAAACACTTGATAACAATACAGGTTATAATCTGAAGATGCGTAATAAGAAAAGCAAATTAAAAATTTTATTTGCCATAAACGCTGAGTAATATTTAATCATACCAGACTGAAACTGCCGGGCATTACAACACTTATTATAAGATCCTAACTAATCACAAAAGCCTCATATACATGATAATCATTAGTCCCATCTGGACTTACGGAGAAGAGCTTTGGGGCTCCGCTGACCTATCCATCTCTTATGATTCAAAATACTTCGTAAAATCCTCAATGCCGCTTGCTTTGTTACGAAAAAAGTAATCCATAATGACGTTAGCATCCCATTTGTTGCTGATATGGCTCGTACGTGATATCAATCCTATCATGACTAACTTTATTCCCGCTCAAACCCACAAGTTTCAAAGCTATCTACCTACAAAAAAAATTCCCGATAACCTTCCGAGGCATTCGAAAAGAAGATGGTCTCGTGACCTTCTAAGTTGAATTTGTTATTTGAGTACTACCTGGGGGTAGTTTCTGTACTTGTCTTTATCTTTTGCCATTACGCCTCATTCATTGTATTTACTTGTATTATAGTACAGTTGTAAATTTCAATAAATAAATTTAAAAAAATATATTTTACTTTAACCATTTTTTTAAATTGTTAATCCATGGGAAATAAACAATAAGATAAGTGTCGTGGTCATAAGCCACAGAGAATTCCTGAATTTGACCTTCTTTACTATAACTTTCTGTTTATTACTGATTGGATATTTCTTTTTATAGATTATATTTTCATATTTTACTCATATTTATATCAATATTTTTCCCCTCCGCCCTTCCCTAAATAGCAAATCTAAGCATTGACATAAATTAGCAATATCATGTGTAATGAAACATTAACAATAATAGTAATATTAATAATGAAAAGATACTAACAGGCAGATAGCGAAGTCGCAGCAGGGTAGGGGTTGGCCTGGGACACGGGTGTGGTCCATAGATCTTGGCCGATGTAGGTCGCCCCTCCAGTAGGGCCCAAGGTCCTCTGGAACCTCGCCGTCGAGAACGTCGGCAGCGAACCACTGGAGTACTTGATGCTACTTCCTGAGCTGCTGCTGTACTCTTCACAAGCCCCTGAAATCAAGAGTTATATATTTGTAAAATACGTAGGATATACCAGCATAAAAATAAAATCAAAATACCAGAATATTATTCTTATTGTTTTGTGGTGAATGCTAAGAACTAATTATAACTCTAATAACCACAATAAATCCACGTTATTAACCCAATTTATATAATATTTATAGATTTATTATGGCTCTAAGCACATGGGTTATTTCTCTTAATAACTAAGACTATTTTTGATAGTAATATATACAATAAATGCGGCATCTGAGGAAAATAGAGGGGAAGACCAAGAGGGACCGGATACAAACAAGACGATAAGGACTTCACCAAAATTTGAAACCCTTTATCAGATAATCAAGAAAGGACAGCTTTGATGGTTCGGACATGTAATTAGGATGGATGACTGTCGGACAGCGAAGAAAGCTATGGAGATTAAACCAACAGGAAAAAGACCCAGGGGAAGGCCAATAGTGAGCTGGAAGAATAACCTCCGAAATATGCTAAAAGAAAAAGGGATTGGATGGGCAACAGGCAGGAGAGACAGGTGGCACTCCTTATGCAAAATCTCGACACCGCAAGGTAGAAGAGATGTATGAATAAGAAAGAAAGAGAAGAAAGAATATATAACAATAATGGATAGTAGTAATTATCAACTCAAATCGAGAAAAGAATCTTTATTATTGTAAATAAATATACGGATTACAACTCTACCCTGTAGTCAAATTACTTATACCCGTCCAAAAAGAGTAAATAAAGACATTATTTATAAAATTGGTACATATTTTTTAAAAGTGTGAATGGAACGACATCTCTAAAAGTAATAAATATTTATTTGATCTCGCATCTTATACTTAATACAATGTGAAGATAAATGCGGCAAATCATATTTCGGAACATCGGAACAATACTTAAAACGAAGAGTGTACCAACACAAATATAGTTGTGATTCAATAATAAAAAACCCCAATAAACCAGATCAAACAGCCCTCACTACACATTTTAGAAATACTCAATATACATTTAAATTTGACGCACCTAAAGTGATACACCAAGAGAAAAATAGCTTCAAACGAAATATAAAAGAAATGATAACTATAGAGAAATATAAAAATCGCACTGTAAACAAAAAGTCGGATATTCAAGGTCTAAGCTCGTGTTATGCTAATTTAATTAATTCTTGGTGATATAATAATAAATAGTCTATGATTCAACAATTAAATAAAACTGCTGTTCCATAAAAATTGATTACTTATTCGTTGATCATAGCTTTTGCAATATAAACATTCTATGATATATTGCGAAATAACTGTTTGATGATAAATTGATCAATTCTTTGGAACTTGTAAGTACACCGTATCTATTACAACTTACTCGTGTCATCTATATTTATTTTAGTCTGCTATTTAATGTTTTTACTAAAAGCTCATTTTTTCACTGTCAGGGCATGAATATGAGACTAACCTAGTCTCGAAACGTCGCCTTAAGAAGTTGAAATAACTGACTGAAACTCAAGAACCTAAACATCATATATATATATATAGATATAGATATATATATATATATATATAGAGAGAGAGAGAGAGAGAGTAGAAAGCGATTTATAATCGTAATTGATATGATTAAATAAAATTTCAATGAAAATAGTATTGTTCTGTAGTTTGATATCTCTGGATTTGAAATTGATTTTATTTAATTGATCCCAAACACCTCATAAACAGACATATTAACTTAAACATATCCTATTGAAGTGAACTTACTTTGAAGGCTAGTACTATTCATCAGTACTATATTACTGATTTTTCGAAAAATTCATTACAATATAAATTTAGATATTTAAAAAAATATTTATATTTAAATTAAAATTTGAAATAAGCCAATTTTTTTTAATATAAATAATTTAGTTTTCGTCATCATTACGCAACTACTTGAGCATTGAGAACAACTGCTGAATGCAGCAAGGTTCGAGGTTGACTCATTGTTCTGGATGAGTGTATAGCTTCTTCAATCTCTCAGTTTCTGTTGTTCAATGAATTCCCAAGTTTATATTTTTTGTTAATATATCTAATTATACGTCAATAATTTCTATGAACTTTTGTTTAATAACTAAGCCAATCGATAAAAAGCCAATTTTATTCTGATTTTTTTCTTAAACACCTTCTTAATATAATAAAAAATCTCGAAAGTAATACTATTTATGACACTAAGTTAACAAGTAATTTCAATAGTACTCACAAGTATGTTAAAATTAATAATCCGTTCAATTTTAAATTTGTTTCTGTTATGGATCGGATGCAGTGAACTGTAAGCATTTGAACATTCGACCGTATCGAATAGGCTATTAAATAATAATGACTATCATGTTTCTAAATAATCCAATTTTTTATGAAATTAGCGCTATAAGAGAGGATATATAGATTTTTATTTTAGTTGAAAACCAAAAGACCAAATAATTTCGACAATTTTATGGAAAAGTTTCGTATCTTGTCCAAACAGTATCGACTTGAAGAAGTCAAGTGTAATCATTTATTCAGTGAGTAATTACTTTTTTTATTTGGTTCACTACTTAAAAAAGTTTTTTTTTAATTTTTCTTATTATATTCAAAAGATATTATTAAACTCAATTTAATAAAATTGGAGTTTATAGAAAAATATATAGCATTGTAAAAAATACCAGTCTAAAACAAAAAGAACTTTTTTTGTTATTTTTAACCTTGCACGCATTTTAGAAGTACTCTAATCGTGAACGTTTTGGTTTACAGAATTCAACTGAAATTTCTTTCTATTCTTTCGATGTATCTATATTAACTAGTATCTTCTTGATCTTTATATGTACGTTACTTCGTCTGTATCTGGCATAACTCTAAAACAGTTATGACGTTAGAAACGTTGGCTACTGAATAAATATTCTTGATATTCAGAAAAGCTTATTGACCTCTTCACGGACCATTTTCTTCCACAATAAAACAGTTATGATTTGAAAATTGAAATTTTCTATTTGATTTATCAAACAATAAATGTGCACGTCCCAATAAATATCCACCGATATTATACACTAAAATATATGATGAAAAACATTTTGAACTTGGAATATAAGACCTTTACATTAATTTAAACATTGTGCTAGACTGTGATTAAATCTGGCTTATTGAAAATGGCCTTAGTCAACATAATGTTAAAAATATGATAGAACTCTTTCCAAATTTGGTATTTAAGACTTTTTCTACATAAAATTTTAAAATAATTAATACTAAATATAGCAGTTTACCTGTAGGCCAGAGTTGTTGAGGTGTGGTGTTTGGCGTCTCTCCGTCTGGGCTGGACATTGCTGTATTGTAATAATTCTGCAAGCCGTTATATGATCCTCTTGAATACATCGCGCTGTAATATAAAAAATAAATAATTATATGATTAATAGTAATAGGAGTGCTTATGTTTATTTTATAATAATGATAACAGCAATAGAACCTTGCAATATACCGTATCTTTGAAATTATCAACAGCTTAGTAAAAAACGAAAATCTGTGCAAATCTGAAATTATATTGAAGAGATATAATTATACAATAAAATCCCTTGAATAACCTGGAAAGTCGACATTTTACCTAAAATCTATTTGCCCGAAGAGCCAATTTAAATAAAGAGCCAATTAATAAAAAGAAATTGGACATGTTTGTGCGGAGACCCATGATGAAAAGCGAGTGTGTGTACGAAAGCAGGCGCCATTATAATATTTAATCATTAGTTAATATTTTGTCCACTAAACACCGAACTTAAAAGTATAATGATGCGTGAGATGAATTACTAATAAGTACATTTTTATTTTTATTTTTTCCTTCCTTAATATTTTTTTTAATATATTCGTACTCATTATTAAGGATAGCAAGACCTAACACATGTTGGGGTACCACACAAGTAACGTAAAGCAATGAAAATAGATATTGAAATTGAGTGTATAGGTATCGGAAAAAGGAAGATGGAGTCACAAATAAAGAAAAAATAAAATAAAACAATGAAAATCAAAAAATATTTTTATTTTCTCCTCCATAAAAATATATAATAATTTTTTTTTATTAGGCAATGTTTATATGTTTTTTTTTAAAGTTAATATTTGTATTGTTTTTTTTTCTATTTCACCTCCCTATAACTCTGGATTCTAATAATATTATATTTAACTTTTTACTATCACTTGCATTTTAAATATTAAATTATTTAACATTTAACAAAATCATCTCCTCCACCCAATATGAAGCCCATCATTTGACTTTCCTGATAAATGTTGCTAATCAATGTATATATAATCATAAATATTAAATATTTATTACTCTGAATTTAAATTTTTAATTTATGAGGGGGGAAATAGAAAATAAGGTCTGTGAAACAGTAGATAATAAATTCTCACCTAGAATATGATTAATTTCCTGATAGCTTTCTTTCGCTATCTAATCCCTAATTTTTTAGAATAGTTTTTATCACCCATTTTCACTTTTGTGAACTGATAATTCTGATAAATAAGAGTTAATTGGGTTTCGATAATATTGTTTAAGGCCAAACATTTTATTTACTAAATTATTTTTAGAATTTTAAAGAATAAACAATATCTATTCAAATCTCAAAAAGCTGATATTTTTTGTGATTTATAAATTATCCTGTACTATTAATTTGTGTAAAGGAAATTTGATTTAAGATTTTCTTTCGTTATTTATTCGCTATTTACTTGTTTACAATGGACTTCAATTATTTGCTAGATTTCGTTTAATTACATTTATGACTTATTTTATTTTTTTTTACTTTTAATTTTTTTATTTCTCGACCTTTCGAAATATATAAATTTCTTAAAAACCTTTCCAAAGATCAGAAATAACCTTGAAATCTCAATAATAATCTGTCCCATATCTTCATACAATGATTATAATATCCAATAATATTGGGTGGGTTAGTTATAACAATTCCCTCTTAATGGAATTGCTCAAACTTAGTGTATTTGTATATTTCACATTTTATAACTTCCAATACTCAGTAATTATTATATACAATCATAAACAATTAATTTAAAGCATCTCCGAAACTTCTAAAATGAAAATGGATATAATATTAATTTGAAACAGGATACAAGATTTTGAAGAAACGGTTTGATCATCGCTTTACTATTGTGTTTTTTTTTTGTTTTTTTTGTTTCGCTCCTTTGTACTTCAGTGAATTAACTCCTGAAAATAGTTTCAGAATTTTCCGAAATATAATTAGGCTTGTGTAAATACTAAATAAACGCTTTTATGCAAGATAAATGCTTTATCTCGTTGTTCTGGTATATATTCTATATTGTATATATTTGTATTTCTTGTTTATATAATGTATAAATGCTTTATCTTGTATATTCCCTATAAAAAATTATTAATTATATAAATTCTACATTAGAAACCCAAAAAAGTAATTTGAGAAAAGATAAATTACATGAATTGGTTTTCTGTAATGAGCGAGATTGTACTACAAACGTTGAAGATAAAAAAAATATAAATAAAAAAAAATATAATGTATTGTTCTATATTCTTTATTATTATTCAACGCGGCTTGATATTATTTATAAATCAAAACTATTGGTTATATTAAATACTCTCTTAAATTGTATCTTAAATATGTTTAATCCATTCATCAGGTGTTTCTTCTGGTTTCGACCGTCTAGTCAAATTCTTTGCCGATGTTTCGCTGGCAATACTGCAAACTTCCTGAGGGCTTAAATTGAGACTCAGAACTTTGCAGTATTGCCAGCGAAACATCGGCAAAGAATTTGACTAGACGGTCGAAACCAGAAGAAACACCTGATAAATGGATTAAACATATTTAAGATACAATTTAAGAGAGTATTTAATATAACCAATAGTTTTGATTTATAAAAAATATTTAGCCGCGTTGAAGAATAATAATGAATATAGAACAATACTTTATATTTTTTTTTTATTTATTCTCAACGTTTGTAGTACAATCTCGCTCATTACAGAAAACCAATTTATGTAAGTTTTCTTTTCTCAAATTACTTTTTTGGCTTTCTAATGTTGAATTTATATAATTAATAATTTTTTATTGGGAATATACAAGATAAAGTATTTATACATTATATAAACAAGAAATACAAACATATACAATATAGAATAATTTGAGTATAGGGTCGAAACCAGAAGAACCGCCCGATGAATGGACTGGTTATACTGTTTGCTAATTCTTTGGTGTTCTATATTTCATTTTATTCACTATGTATTTTTTTTCAAATTTTTCTTTTCAGTTTTTTTAAAAGAAAATTAACCGTTTCCTGCACTAATTTTTTATAATCTCTTTTCTCTATACATACAAAATTAAATATTCAATCTCATCAATTTAGTCGTTATCATTTGTTAAATATAAGTGTACTCAAACCTATAATTATTTAAATTTACTAATTTAACATTAAATATTAATATTTAAAGATCTGAATAAATACATTATTTAAGTGAACCCCAAACCATGGACTACACCACTTCATTACCACAGATAAGGATAGTATGTTATCATGGATGCTAAATGAACAGATAAATACCACTGTTCTTATTTTTAATAAACTATATATTTCACTTTAATAATTAAAAAAAAATAATAAGCACATCCTGAACAACCGTTTTCCTAGAATCAGTAGAGTGTCTACCATGTACTGAACCTAAGGCCCTTCGTTAATTATTGCTATACAGATTATTTTGTGTATTTAGTTATAAAAATATATGCAATTGTGCATGTCATTATTCTCTAGAAAAGTTTTGGTATTATAGTTTAATAATGTGTAATAATTAAAAGTAAATAAAGTCAAATTATTCCATAAATTAAAAAAAATGCCGGGATAGCATAATTTTACTACATTGATTTGTGTAAACGTCTCCTATTTCTTTGTTTCCTTGTTATTGTTCATCGAAATGTAGTATTATTTCTAAATGCTCTAATTAGGAACAAATACACGTATTTCCAAAGAGGATTAATTAATATCTAAGCATCAATTTTACAATTTAATCTACATCTAATTTTTTATTCGAATCTTGTTTCAATGGAAATATGCTGCGTTTATTTCATGTATTTTTGTTTAACTTTAAGAATATCTTTGATCGTTTGTTTTAGTCGAAAAAGTAATTTGTGTAACTTAAATTATCACTTCTGTAGATTTGAAAAAACTTAAAAGCTTAAGACATCTTTCCTAAATCCATTCCTTAAATTTGCATATTTTTAACTTTCACTTAATTTCAAAATGTGAATATTTTATTTCCGTGCTTTTTACATTTTTGAATTATTCCCAGTAACTTCCTACATTTTTTAGCATGTGTATAAGTGAAATTATTCATGATTATCTAGATCACAAAAGAAATAAAACTTCTTTAAGATAAAAAAAAAAGATACTTATGTTAATACCATAATCTAGTGTTGCTGGCTGTATACTCTATTGAGCTACTTAGGTAGATTTTAACTTTTTTTTCTATTTTCTATTGATAGTATATTCTATGTAATTAAAGGTGAAAAAAGGAGAATTAATATTGCCCAAGTGAAATTTGGATCATTAAAATAATAACATTTTAAGTAGTTATATGTTAACATCATTTTATACAGATTTTTTTTTTCATTTCAAACTAATTTCTTATAAACAAGTTACAATATGAACCTCCACTCTAGATTCTAGTTTGCTACAAAATTTTTCACTACAGTTTAAAATATTACATCAGAATTTCTTGGATTTCCAATTTTTTTTTTATATTCCAAAATGTAGGTACTGGGCGTATTCCCCAGTTATATCTCTGAACCATTCTAGCTTATGTTAAAAACTTAAGGTTGATCCTAGTTGCAGTATTATCAGGCTACACCTACATTGGATCCGATTCGGTGCGACGTGATTCTATCAAATACGATGCTGGAGTGTATACATTATACATATTTTACTATACATTATTGTAAAATATAAATGTATTAAAAATAATTAATAAATAATCTTAATTTTATAAATTTAAAGAACCAAATGTTATAACTCTCGATATATTTCAGTCATTTGATTTGCTAGCGACGTCTCATCGTTTCACACCGGATCCAATGTAGGTATAGCCTCAGAGTGCGAAATTCTTCCTTGTGTTTGTATACTTTTTATTTTCCAGATAACTCCTTTTATTTCCTATTTTTTTTATATCCCCATGACGAGTGGATTAAGATTATCAATTGAATTTAAAAAATCATTCTGGTTTGAGATATATTCCAACTATCATTAATAGATTCCATTAAAATATGATTATTTTTTTAATCAATCAATGAGTAATAAGAAGTGATTTGATATAAATATTTGTTTTTATTACTAAGAACGGGGTGATAGGCTTTTAATCGGAGGACCGTTGATGAAAAAGCAAGGACGTAGGATGGAGGATAACATACTGTTAGGATAAGACTTACGGTAGGAGATATTGCCCGCTGGACGGCCTCTTGTCGACTAACAGATGATGCTGCGGCGTATTCTGCTATCGCTGCTTTTTCGTGCGCGTGATAACGTGACAACTGCGGTGCTATCCTGCCATCCTATAAACACCGCAATGGCACTTCTGCGGCCTTTGAGCAAACTCTTCCCTTCGTAGGATGTAGCTGATTCAGCCGCTACCGAATTGTTTGATCTGTAGGTCGCGTATGGTTTCGTAGTTATAGGACCGAAAGCTGAAGGTTCAGCGAGGTTCATGGAAGCCGGAAATGGAATTTTAATATTGGAAGCCGACATAACAAACGTATAATCGCTGTCAAAACAATACCACCTAAGTAAACTTTTACACAGGAGTGTACTAAAAGGATCACACACAGCGATTTTACAGGAGACAATAAAAAACCGCGCTGATTTTAGAGTTGGCAATTAATAATCTATTTTTATCTATCCAATTTTGGAACTACTACAAAAAGCTTGAAGAGAAGTACCAAAAAATCATACTATGACATGTTGCTGACATTAATACGTCCGTTACAGTTGCAAAAGTTGTAGATATGCAGTATTGTTTTGACAGCGACAATATGTACATTGTAACCTACATAACATTAAAACAGACCCAAAATATTTCGGGTTGGATCCATTTTCGCGTTGTATAGTTGAATAATACGAATTCGCAACAAATCTATATTATTCAAAACTTTAAAATACCCTAATAACTTTTCATTTTCGATAATATAGATTTTCATAACATTGTTTTTTAAATATAACAATACCCGGCCAGCAAAAAAAAAGTAAAATAACTTATTCCATCGATAATTTAAATTATATTAACAAAATTTGCACGTGTTTTCACTGTTTTGATATGGAAAGAGTATCTGATGAACCCACTGGTAAACCTCCAGGAAGCAAACCGAAACGTAGGGGGAGAATTGCGTTAAGCAGATTTGACGTACTGGAGTAATCAATAGACGGAGATTTTTAAGAAGAAATTGGTGGGTTCGCTATGCCTTGTTAGTATTTGATATGAAAAAATCACAATGTAATACACATACAATATTTTACAAATTTTCCAACATCTTGGCGATAATGTGACGTTAATGTTCCTTAATATAAAGTATAATGATAATTATGACTTTATGTACTTATTTATAATAGATCAAATACAATTATACGATAAGTTTTGGCGGGGGAGAGGAGAAATTGAAATGGAAAGTTTTACAAAAATTCAGGAAGTATCGCTGTATCTGAAGTAACAAGACCCGTTTCGGAATCAACTGGACTAGATATGGGCTTAGTTCAAGAATAAATCAATAAAAGGTTATGACGTAATCCAAGATTGTAACGTAATAATTAAAACCTCTTGTAGACTATGTAAGGTTAAACCCAAAGCTAGGTTATTTACCCTTTTGGTTCAGTAACCGGTTATTAATGATGATAAGAGTTATTTTGGTCGTTTTGAGTTTTCTAAATAGTTAATGGAAGGAGGATGATGTAATTCAATCATTGATTGGGAAGGACTAATTATTTTTCGTTTAGGAACTTTTAGTCTTGGGGTTCCAGCGACACTCCGGATCGGCTGGACCGTATTGGTTACGGATCTACCTCCACGTGCCTTATAACGCCTAAAAGTATTCGTTCGTTCGTGCACGAGGAACGAACTCTTCGGTAGCCTGTTTAGTCACAACATGATAGATAAGAGGATGATGATATTTCATCGACATCACGGAGAGAGCGAAGGTCCGATGGTTCCTGCTCTATCTCCCTCTTCGGGCTATCTCCAAGGTCTTGTCCCTATTGCACTTAGCTTTCCTTTCTGATCTTCTTAGGCTGGTTAGCAAACTGTAGGTGTCAATGAGGGAACTTGAATCAAGGGCCTTAGTTCTCTTTTCGGGTATTTCAATCCTGATTGTTAGTTAAGGGCGGATGATATAGGAATCAACTTGCTTTGAACACTTCCTAGATGTCTATGATTGAGTAGTTCATTCAAGAGAACAAAGTAAAAAGATATTTGTTTCTTTTAGTTTTGAATAAATTATGGTTACAATTTTATACATTGATATATGTACCACTACAATCCATGAAGTGTCTTGGGGTCAGTACAGTTTGGACGAGAGTGTGTTTTACTTTATAGGAGAACGGTTGGGCTGGAAGGTGATTTGCTCCAGATTACGCTCAACAGTCTTTTTTTTCCTACTTTGTAGAGGTTGGATGACCCCACAGGGTATATACCTTACAGTCCCGGTGAATAAGTGGTTAAGTCGGATTTTGTCCAGAGAGAGTTAACTGCTTTCAGATAACCGGAATCGTATCATTCTCGTAGTTTTTGGCTTGAAATGGAGTTGTAATACTAACAATAACTCCTTATCAAGTCAATGCCTTACTTAGCTTATAATTCACTAAGAAAATTACTCGATTCCGCTTACTTAAGTACAAGAAACTCGTTTTCGAGAAAAATCGGCTCAACTACTTCTTCACCGGGGGTTTAGTAATGTATCTGCCCAGCCGGATTTGAACCCGGGAACCCTAAGCAAAGACAATAAGCGCGATACAACAGTGCTAACTCTTTTACATATATTATAATTTTGATTATAAAATGAAATAAATCTGGACTATGGCGTTAATGAGACGATTCTTCTGCGATTCATATTGCTTCTACAGAATATTTTTATGAACTGGCCTACGAAACCGTTAATCAGCCGCCATTTTAGTAGGTATACAAGCTCCAATCTAGAGTTTAATGATACATTTTTTTAATAGATCACTTTCACTTGTTAGAAAAAGATAAAATTAAAAAAATCCGTTTTCCCGCCCTTTTTAAGACTGTTTTATACTTTTTCGTTTTTTCTTTTCTCTTTTTTTTTGGAACAAAACTCAACGAAAAATTAGGGTTGATCTTTTGAACTCAAAATGAACCATTTATTTGCAAAATGGTGGGGGAAAACATAGGTACATATCTCAGCCATCACTAACTCGTTGTTATTGAACCATAATGTTCTACTTTTTAGATTTTTTACAGTTTTTCATATTTTTTACGATTTTTTATATTTAATAAAAAGTTACATAAGACAATTAAAATTAATAACAAACGGATCTAATAAATCAAGATAAAATTACAGCTTCAATATAAAACCGGTTGGATCAACAAGTGGTTACATTAATCAATTTTTTTTTTAAATTAGTCTTCATACTCTACGATTTCTGGCTACAACTTCTGTCTATAGAGTAGGTATTGTTTAAATAGTCTTATCATTGAGAAATGTATAAAGCGTTCAGAAGCAGAATAGAAGAGTTTGTTTACACGAGTTCTTTGTCTTTTAGATTAGAAAACGTATCTCTAAATGAGTCAGAAACTTCGCCGATAAGTGGAAAGATTAGTTTGACGCTAGGATGTGGGTTGGCTTCTGATAGAGTGATTTCGTTCCACCATAACCATAATTTATTATCATAAAAATTAATATCGCTAAATTTAAAATTATATATATATATATATATATATATATATATATATATATATATATACATTTACATTTAACGTTAATAATTAACGCATAGTGCCAGACTATCGGTAATATATATATCATGTTGATTTATCAGTTGTAAATCTGATGGGATACTATTAAAGCTTATCAGTTGGCAAAACGGTAAATCACACTTTAGTGCAGTTGTTATCAGCTTTAAGTTTTAAGAAGTTATATAACAGTAATTATGTTCATTATTGCCAGCCATTCACTTTATTCTGCAACTATTTCATTCTTGATTACTTAACACTTTCCACTATAACACGATAATAGTTAAACTGCTTAAAGTAGTCTCCTTATAATGTTAGGTGACAACATAATTAGAAGGTAAATTTGTAAATTAAAAATATTTCTATTAAACCCGAGTCATTAAAAAAATAGTTTTTATAATATAAACAAATCCGTAAACAGCTACAGATAGATCTTATGGGATCTTCTGAACCTTCTGGGGCTCACCTAGTCTCTATAAAGTGTGTACCCATAATTAGTGTAAAAGAGTGGTCTCAATTTAATCGTCTCCTTCCATAACCGTTGTATAGTAATGAAATAGTATAGTCTCTATCATGTACTGTACTCAAAATCAAGTGTTTTTTTTTAATAAACAGTTCACTCCAAAGTAGGTAAAAATACTATAAAATTTTCACATTTAAAGTGATTGAAAATTAAATTTTCAAAAAAATTACTACAGAAGCATAAAACATAATTATTACACTTATATTTTAGTTATCAAAACTGAAATACACAATAAATGTAATTGATTAGTTTGTCGATTTGATCGGTAGTATTTTCAAGAATATTTTTTAACTCTGTCTTTTGTTACGGTAATTAGTGTTATAATAAAAACACTAATTTACATACAATTAATTTATTAATTACAGTATTTGTATAAAATTTTGGAGTTATCAAGTAAGTAGCTGCTCTTTCTTATCTCATTCTCTCATACCGGTTAATGGATGATCAAGTGATATAAGCGTTGTGTTTCATAAGGAATTATAACAATCGCTACGATTCGGCTTAGCATTAAACCAAAAATTCTCTTATTTT
This sequence comes from Troilus luridus, assembly GCA_964056705.1. Classification (NCBI taxonomy): domain Eukaryota; kingdom Metazoa; phylum Arthropoda; class Insecta; order Hemiptera; family Pentatomidae; genus Troilus; species Troilus luridus. The sequence goes on along the minus strand of OZ057415.1, from coordinate 90,932,713 downwards.
TTCTAAAGATTAGTTTTCGCGTTGGTTAAACCAACATATTTTCCAAATTGAATTTTGTTATGGCGGTGTACGATATAAATTTAAAAAAAACCTTTATCACAACAATCTATGTAGGACCTCGGGTTCACTACGTGGTAGAAACTATACTGTTTTTATGTCAACGGTTGTGCAAGGAGGTGATTTGTCAGAAATCACTATCAAGCGCCAGATTATTACTCCTATTGAGGGTACCCAGATTATAAAAGCTGGGTTGGAGTTATCAAAGGAGGGTCTCCTTATCCGTCAAGGACTTTATTTAATTTCTGCTCTGCCGACGCAAATAATCCAGGTCCATCTTCTTAAAATTCTGTAAATAAACAAGACTTATCTAGTCTGGTGTCACCAGACTTATTTAACTTATCTAGACCCCCCCCCCCCCTAGCTCGTTATATTAAAGTACAACTCATTCATTACCTCATCCCGAAACCTCAGGAATCCTATTCCTTCCTCCATTCGTCGTTTTAACCTTTCCTACTTTAAATTCCGTCTATTAAATCATATCCTACCCACTCAGCCCTTGAAACTGTATTCTATCTTTCAACACTCCTATTTTTTTTTCACGAAAAGGCCTTAAAGACCACGGGAATATCATAACTCTAATGCTTCTTCTTCATCTGTTTCCTCTTCTCCAATATGTCCTTCATGAGCCTAGTTTTCTCTTCTCAGACCACGCAAGCCCCTTTCTGGGGCGCTTTTTTCCCACAAGCACATTTATTTCCTTCTGTATTTATCTGTGTCAAAACAATCTTGGTCTGTTAGCCACATTTAATCCACATCATCCTTAAGTAGTTTGAAATATCCTGTTGAATTTTCGTGACAGTGGATTTGCTGAAAAATTGTATGGTTCAGTCTTTCAGGATTCATCCTCATCCATATAACCTTAGCCTTCCCACCCTAACGTCAGTTTCTAGGTCTGTTGTTTCCTTATAGAATTCTTGATTCGACCTCAACCTGTATTCTTCAGGTTGATTTCAGAAGCCTCTCTAGTGTGGGAAGACAACATATTTCTGTAACATAAAGTCTCACCGGCTTGATGACTGTGTTATCAACGTATCCTAGCTTTAATAGATAAGTTCTTCTTGTTATAAAAATTACTTGTGGCGAATTAATTTCTCCATTTTGGTGACTTTTCCCTTAAACTCTTCTCTCTCCGACTCATTGCTGCACATGATTTCTCCAAGGAATTAAAGCCTCTGAGTGGCTTTAATTGTACCGTATTTGGTTTCAACCTTTTTCTTCTTAAAAACCGACTCTTTGGTCATCAGTTCCGTTTTCTCAAATGATATTTGTAAGCCTGTTTTCCTCGCTATTGACAAGAGGGTGTTTGCTTGGCCAATCGCCTCTTCTTCTGTCTCTGCTAAAAGTTTTGACGTGATTGTTGTTAGCCTAGGGTTGCACCTGATTTGTTGATTTTCCACAGCTCTTATTTTTTTAATATACGTCCTAGGTAACCCATGTTCCTAGATACGTCCTGGATAATATATATATATATAAATTGTTATCTAGTTTTCTTGACTATCAATATATAATTTTTACATTCCGTTCTTGAGATTCGATCTATTCGCTAGACTTCCCTTTGGCGACATTTCAGGATTATATCTAAATCTCATTCCATGCCCTAAAATTACAAAAATTGACTTTTAATGAATTACATTAAATGAATACGAGTCTAAATATAAAATTGACAGTTTTACGATTTTGGTATATTCGTCATCATTCCTGAATACCATTTGTGAATTAACAGTCAATTGTTTGTTAAAGTGTCAATTGTATATTTTGACTGACATGTTGTTTAATATATTTCACTGAGAGTCTATTTTTTTCACTCATGGCATGGTTATAAGAAGAATTGGAAACCCACAATATCAATAACTAAAAGCAAAACTTATATTTACTCATACATCTGTTTGTCTTGTTTAAGCTTCATATTTATTATTATTTAATTTAAAACAAAATTTTATCCTAATTTTTAAAAAATTAATATTACTATTCTTTTACTCGTCCCAGAAATAAGAGTATTATTATCCTTAAGTGCTCATCTTAAGAACTTGCAAGCTTTGAGTAATATCTGTTTTGACTTGTTGCACGTGTTTACGCTTCCTGCAAAAAAATGTTTACAGATCCGAGAGTTATGTTGTGAATACATCAATAGTTTGGTGTCTTCTACTTCTTGGAGGAACTTCAGAACGATATCCTCCGGATCATCGATGTACCGAACTCTAGAAGAAGAGTTTTAGTCAGGGTTGTACCCTTGGTGGAATGCCCTGGACCGTCGGTCGGGTGTTGGTGTAGGTCCGGGTCGCGCTGACCTGGTAAGGTGACATAAGAGGGTTCATTGCCTGCGAACGCCGTCTTCTTGTAAACAGCGTCTTTTGTTTTCGACGAGTGTCAACGGCTTCTGCCTTGATATCGTTCAACGTCCTCTCCCATCGAGGATAGTTCGGCCGCTTTCCAACCTTCCATTTCTTGTAGCTATTAGCAAGGAGTATAGAGCTGCAGTCCTTCCATGAGTGTTGGATAACTTCTTGTCGTATAACAGAAGTATATTCAATTCATGAGGGGAAGATAAAACTGTATGCTTTATACTGGGAAGAGTATGGTAAATAGGTTAATTGTTTTTTAAATCGGACACCTGTACATGAACAGTATACATTTCACCTTTGAAGTGGAAAGTTGCAAAAAAAAAATCATAGATAAAAAAAATTCTTGAGAATGATTTTAAATATTTTGTCATTTATATACATCTGGAGTATTATAGAATTCATAAATAATATATATTTATTTATTAATTTTATAAAAAAATGTATACGCTCCTAACTTTACAATACGCTCCCATAACCTTACAATCTCTATCTAAAATTTTGTACTTAAATCTACTTTAGAAAACTAGATTGAATGTTTTATGTGTTTTAAGAATTTGTTCAGGCGATTAAATTGTATTTGTTTCCAATATTATAAATTGGTGCTATTAGCATTAAATAATAGTTTCTAGTTAAAAGAATAATTATCAAAAATTACTGTTTCTTTCGACATAGATTTGACATCGACAAAAAAATCAGCAAATATTCATAAATATATTATACACGGCATCGATTTTTTTCAACGCACTTTAAACTATAATGTATGCACTGAAATAAAGATTTATTATATATTAGTTCAGTTCGTTATGTAAAATATATATATTTTTAAATATGGGGGGTTCAAGATCACTGAACCGGAGAACACAAAGCATTGCTTGACTAAACTAGCGAAAATTGTGAAGTCAATGTTAGAAATTTGAAGTCATCCGCTTTTAATCATTAACGCCACAAATTATCTATATAATAATAAATTAACTGAGAGGAATGAATTCAAACAAGAGGAACATGAAAAAATAGAAGTTAATTCCATTTTTTGACTGGTTACTCGTCCTTTTATTAATGTTTTTTTGTCAACAGTTGTTTAAAATTTCTTTGGTACACCCGTCTTATATTTGAAAAATGGTAGATTCGTTTAGAATTGATATTTTATTTATAAAATAAAATAAACTTATACAGGAATGTGGAACCATTGGATTTAAAATCATGGACAAACAGCTCAATGCATTAAAAAAAAAAAAAATATTGCAGATATTTTGTGAAAGACAGTCTGTATTCAGTTAATAGATAGGTGTTTGGGATCATATCTTATTTGAGTAACTGTAATACTTAGTACAGGTAATGAACAATATTATTACTAATAATATAGCTCAAACACCAGGAAGCGAGCCTTGGTTTTTCCCACCAGCAATCGCCTAAAGAACACAAAGACCTAAGACTAAAGTTTATTTTTTTCTTATCGATTGGATAAATACAAACGCCCATATTTAAGCTCGGATATTATTTTATAGTCGCTGTGGACGATCCTTTTGGATCTGCTATTGATATAATACGTTGGAAAAGATTGTGCGGATTAAGCACATTTTAAACCGTTCCCTCTGCTCTCAAGCAAACGCAGCTTAATGCACACGAGATAAAGGGGCACCTAGCTCTGCAAGCCTATCAATAACTCACCGCGCAGAGGGTGGACAAAAACCCACTATAGCATATTTAAAGTTTCATATGTAGCTATTGAACAATTAATTAATTGTTAAAAGAAAGGCAAAATTATTTTCGTAATGTTGAAATTAATTTAGGAATACTTTTTTTTTCTTTTTTTCTTTATATATAAATTCCCTGAAAAAGTTTCTCTTCATGATCTTTATTACCACTTGTTACCTTTCGGAACTTATTATTTTGGATATATATAATATTTTTGTAAGCTATTAGTATTTTTTTGTATTTATTTATATAAATCGAAAAAAATTAATTGTCACCATGCTTCAAAAAATCATAGGTTTTGTCTTTGTGTTTTTATCATCAACAAATCATGGGTTACCTCAATATTTAATAAAATCGATTACCGATTTTTTTTTTTAAATTTACGTATTGAAATTTAAAAATGTATAACAATGCAACAAGAAAATAGTATGAATGATACATAATAATATGGATAAAGTCGAGTAGATAAACTACCAAGTGGTAGTACTGAAATAACAAATTAAACCTAGAAGTTCACGAGGACATCTTCTTTTCAGTCGCCTCGGAGTTCTATCGGGAATTCAAGGCTTGAAACTAGTAAGGTTTCAATGGGAATAATTTTGGTCATGAAAGGATTGATGTCGGGTTCGGCCCAAATCCGCAACTAATGGGAAATTAACAACGGGTATTTGTTTCGTTAAGTCAGATTCAAACTCATCTCAGGACGAATTATGTTTTTTGTTTGATACATTAACTTTAGGTTACTATAAATTTGGGTTCTAAAAATCTAGTGAATACATAATACTTATTTTTATACCTTCGTATCGTGTTTTAGTTATCATGGGGAAATGCGTGTAGAAGTTCGTATCACTATTTTAAGGGTTATTGTAGATTGTAGTTTCATATCGAATTGGCTGACGTCTATTCTAACTCAGATAAAATATTTTAAAATAGAAGCTAAATATAATTCTATTCGATGATTAATTGTTGACAAACAAATGGCATTCAATGACATAAATAATTCATAAGGAGAGGAATCGAACCCACTTTTTAAACGCTTGGCTGAGGCCCAAAAGGACCAGTAAATCCAATAAGGCGCATATATGGCGGTTAATAGGTATAGATAGAAATTACTTATCTATCTACCAAAGCTGGATTTAAACACGAGACTTCATCACAACAACTCAGCGCTCTACATACTCAGATATCCCGCTTCCAATGAAAAAAATAATATCAATATCTCTAATATAAAAATAAGAAATGTTTACAGAATTAATAAGAATACGAATTAATAAATACCTCTTATAATTTCACGTTCTTTAAGGGAGAATAATAAAACTTTTTTTTTTGGTTTCTGACAATTGCCCATTTTATCGAAGAAGGTTTATCCTATACAATAATGTTACATTTTAAACCTTTGTACATGGTAAGTAAGTAACTGTTTAGAAATTTACATTTAGGTCTGCCATTCCAGTTCTCGCGTACGACAACACTAGTATATAAAATAAAAAAGAAAACCTGTACCACCACAGCCCATGAAGGGTCTTGGGTTCAATACAAGGTAGAGAGTGTACTGTTTCTAGGACCGTGGTTGTGCAGGGGGGTGATTTGTCCGAGATTTTTTTCCAACCGGCAGGTTTTTACCCATGTTAAGGGTACCCAGATTACAGAGGCTGAGTTGGCCTAAGGAGGTTCCTCCGATCCCACAACTTTGAACCACTTATGGGGCGGTTAATAGAATAAGGAATTAATCTGCTTCATTCGTATTTGAACTTAGGGCCTTCACTAAAGCAGCTCAGCATTATTAATATCTCTTATATTTTAATAAGAAATGGTTTTAAAAATAATAAGAATACCAAATTATAAATATCACTTTTAATATAACTTTTTTTAAAGAAAGAATAATTAAAATTAATTAATTAGGTTTATCGAAGATGGTTTATCTTTTATATTAATGTATCCTTTACTTGTCTGTATGGTAACGCAGGTACCGTGTACCACAGCAGTAGGGTTTATGATGTATAACATTAGATAGTAAAATATCAGACAGGATAAAGGATAATATTAGTTTGGTGATGAATTCTCTGGAAAACGCACTGAGCCTGCTACATTCTGCATATATGAACCAGGATGTATTCAATTTTTACAATTATAGACTTAAATATGTTATTTGAATATTGAATAACATATTGCATTGTGAATAAGAAGGATTAAAAACCGACGTATGAAGAATGCTGACAGCTTCAATTCCGAAAATGGAGTGTTTACTGATCACGTCCTTTGCTTAGGCACGATTCGTGCCTCTTTCAAGATTGGCTATCCACACGTTTATCTAGTGTTTAATGGAAAACTGAGATTAAACTCTCTTCTCATGTTTCTCTATGCAGATAGTTTTAAGGTACCAATAAATACTCTCACTTTGCCAAATTTTTCCCGATCTAGAAATATAAAATTGCAGTAATGAGCAATACGAGTAACTTATAGGGAAGAAAATGGTCCGGGTGTAGGTAAAAAGAATTAATTCTTTAATTAATCATCTAATAGAATAATTATAAACACTTTTTATTAGTAACCCTCATTTCAACCCACACTGGAGGTCTTCTTCAGAACTTGTAATGTAGGTCACAAGTATGGATTCTACCTAAATCGAATTTACGTTCACCTATTTCTGACATAAGGTTTATTAGAACACAGTATAAATAAATATATATTCTGATATTAAATATATTGCATATATTATAATATAATATAACATAGTAAAGTTATATTTAAGTTAGCTAATTAGAAAGCTTTTTCGAATCCCGTCAAATCACTTTTACCCTCCGTCGTAAACCAATGACTTACTGTATCGTTTAAAAACATCCCACTGATTCCTGTAACGCAGGTCTGGTACTTAGGACACCTTGACAATGATTTACTCCGAATCCTCATACTAGACTGAAACGACTAGAAACGGCTCGTCGTTTCAGGCTACTTCATTTACTAGACAAACGCTCTAAGCTCTCGATTAACAACAAATGACTGATATACATGACAATTATTAGATCCATCTGGACTTAAGGAGTAGAGCTTTGGGGCTCCACTAAGCCATCGAATTCCTCTTGTATTCAATCCCATCAATCCAAAATCCTTCGTGAAAGCCTCAGTGCTCCTTACTTTGTTACGAACAAAGTAATCCATGATGACCTTAACGTCCCATTTGTTGATGATTTGGCCCGAATCCGATCTTTTCATGACAAACTTCATGTCCATTTAATTTTCATTAAATAAATTTAAAAAAAAAGAAGAAAGATTTTTCAGCATTCAATACCAATTTATATTACGTGATTATTGTAACATTGACTTAACATATTTAGTGTCTGTGAAACCACAGTTCACCCCCTGACTTATCTCAATAATTTTCGGTATGTATAAAATCTTAATAACCGATTCTAGAATGAAGCCTCTATAACTACTTGAATTTCTAAAAAGTTAATAAGCGCTGTGCCGACTGGTGAACATCTGAGGGGTAGACCGAGACGTAGGTGGGAAAATTGTGTTAAGAGTGACCTGGAGGATTTGGGTGCTCCGTGGAGAGAGGTTTGTAATCAGAGATAGCTGGTATCGGCATCGAGCCTTCGAGTTCGCTAAGCCTTTTATTTGTTTATTTACTCTATAACTACTCTGTAAATTGAAATTATACTAATGAAGTACTTTATAATTAGAAGTACTTTTTCAGTAATATCACAGACATCCATTGCAGATTTTAACCACCTTTGTAGACTCTCTGTTGCCTTATTGGAAATAACTTATAAATTTTCTCTTGTTTAGGGCTTTGCAAGTGGACAGTAAAACCTCCATTAGGCAGTCTTCTGTTGTTATCATGTAAGTATTAAAACTAATAAAATACTATATTACTAATGGTATATATTTTTCTTCACTGTTAATGAAATAGGCTTTACTTTCTATATTTATATATAAAGTACTTTCTGAAAGTTAATATTTCTTATTATTTTAAATGTTCATACATATTTTATGGCAAAGCAGTTGGTCTTAGAGGATAATGCTACAGGAAAAAAATGTTGGTCGTAATGTTTTCCTTCGTCATATTGGCCGTTATTTTTAACTTTGATGGAACATACATTCCTAACGAGGAAACAAACAAATTCGCAATATCACAGCTTTTTAAAGTTTTAAAGCTTTTACAGCAATTTAAAGGGCAATAAAATACTTAACAACAATGGTTCAAACCAAGTTCTAAAGGTTATTTAATTATAATCCAACAATTTGCATTTATAATAGAATAAATCTCTCCACTTTCACTGATTTTAAGATACCAGAAGAATCTTGGTAGACCTAGGTAACTTAAGGCTATAGCTTCGGGTCAGGATGATTTAAGAAGATATCCGTAAAATATCACCTAGTGAGTTTTTATACTGACCAATGTTCAAAATTACTCTTAAAAATATGCTATAATATTTATTAAAATAATATTACTAATTACTTCTACTTAATCTACTTATTATAGATTAATTACTTAATCTACTTCGTCCATAATATTTATTGTCAATATTCACTTTTAATTAATATTAATTTATTTAAACTATCCTTTTTAATTTTAATGACCGATTAATTTTCATATATATCGTTCTAGTTTATTAGAGTAGACTCATTTGGTTATAGCATTTGTTATTGTTTTACTTGTTAAAGTAAAATTGTATAAATTTAAAATTTCATTCAAACATAATTATGTACTGCGAAAGAATATAAATTTCACTTTATTCTATGGCTCTTGAAGGTAAATGTCATAATCAAACAAGCAAAACGTTTTTGTTAAAGTAGCAATAATGGTCACACGTGGCCTTAGAGTTGCCCACATCAAGCTGGCTTTTTAACTTATTAAGTTCACAGTCGACTTGACCCACGTGCCCGGAAAGTCTTCGTTAATTACTTAGCTACTTCCAAGACACTTGTTATGTCACCCTTGAATCGACACTGCACTACCTCATGCCTGTCTTCATCGAGAAGCTTATTTATCGACCGCTTACTTAGCAATCTAAATAACTTTATAAGTCCGAATTATGTGCTTTGTTAGATTTTTATTTAGTTATGATTTCATATACGTTCCGCGGCTATCGGTGTTAAATTATGTAATATGTTCACAGCCAAGGACGAACCCTGTGAGATCTATAGACCCTCCTGGGGCTCACACAACCATTATAAAGTGGGCTAATCTGGACCCTCCTTCGACTACCCAGCGTCTATAAAGTATTTGCCATTAAATAGGGAAGATACGCAATTGAGCGTGATCTAGAACAAATCACCTCCCAGCATAACCGTTGTCCTAGTAACAGTTCAATCTCTACCATGTACTTGCCCCCTTTGTTGATGTTGTACATGGTGTACATAGAGGTACTGTACTTGGAGTTATGGGTTTAAAAATATCAACAGGTCAATAATGTCAACATTATTGATCAAAATAACTAATCAGGGATGATCAAAATAAGTATGAAGTCAAAAGTATTCACTTGCGTACCGAAAGTTATATTTATACCTTCTCTTCAACCTCAATAAAATAACACATGGAATATATGTGCTTTTTTTCTTAATTTGTGAATTCCTTTTTGTACCTAAGGGTATTTCACTATGAAATATCGTTTATACAGTCTATTTTGCGGGGATGTTTAATGAGGCTTTTTATCTTAAATAGGGATGGATCATTCAGTTGTTAATAAAAAAAAGTAATTTTAGATCAGGCTTTACGTTTATGCCTTTTATCATTGCTGCCCGGACTTTACTAGCTTACAAATTTGCATGAGTTAATTACTTAATTAGACCATTAACAAGTATTATATCACCCTAGCATTGTTGCAGCTCGGAACTGGGTCAGCAATGAGTCAGTTCGCCTCGTCATGTCCCTCCGATCTGGACATTGAGGCCATTGTTGTTCGTAGTGACCAAGATATCCTCAAGGTCCTTCCAGATAGTGTCCATCCATGGATGATCCTCGGAGAGGATGATGATATCGGATGTGTCACGGAGTAGAGTTTGGACTTCCAAGATTTTGGATTCCAGAAGGGGAGTAGCCCTGACACGTGGTCCCGCCTCATCACTCACTAGACACTTGAAACTGCCACATCTTCAAACCCTCAGATTTTACGCTTACTCAGATTTTTAAGTGTTTAGCTTGTAGCCTCTTGAGAATACTGCTGGTAGTTTATATTTTTAATAATTAATATCTTTTAAAAATGTATTTATGGAAATTAACAACTGCATTATAATAGTACGAGTAAATAAACTGAATGATACAGAATAGAATGGATAAAGGCAAGTTGAGAAACCCAGTGGTAATATTCACATAAATTCAACTTAAAAGATTACTTGGAATTGAAGAGGTTGCTAGGTTTGAAACTAGTGGGAATGAGGCTTGTCATTAAAGGACTCATATCGAGATCGGGCCAAATCAGCAACGAATGGAACATCGAGGTCATTATAGATGACTTTATTCGTAACATTTAAGGAGCATTAAGGATTTTCGATTGTAAGATTGGATAAGAGACGAATTATATAATTTATTGGAGCCCCAAAGCTCCACTCCGTAAGTCTTAATAGATCTATTAATAATCATGAATTTGAGTATTTTTTAATTAGTTCGGAGTTGTTTGACTAACAAGTGTTGGGGTAGCCTGAAACGGCGAGTAGTTTCTTTGTCTTTTCAGTCTGGTGTCAAGATTATAAGTTAAACGTTGTAATGTCTTAACAACACAAATGAAACTCTTCAGTATTTAACACTAGAAAAACATTTATTAATTACAGCATAACCATTTAAATACAGAAACAAAAACATGTGTAAGTAACCAAATACAACTTGCGCTATAAGTCATAATCGGTGTATCGAATCCAATATACAACAAACGTATCAATATTTAAAATTATACTTATAATTATAATTATAATTATATATTGGATTGTTGGCTTTGTTTATCAAATATGCAGTTCAATTTAAATCCTTATCAAATATTCAAGTTATTTGAGATTTATTATTGTAAATACATTCTTTTTAATTTATTGTAAAATTCCGAATTTCTCTTCTGAACTTTTTTGAAATCAAACTCTGAAGTCAGCTTTGAGCTGCAACTTCTCTTTTGAGAGGATATATATATCCCTGTGGGACCTAGTGACTTTCTTGGAGCTCAATCTCTTATAAATTGGGTTTCTTTTGAGAAGGGTCTGAAGTGGTTGGGGATATGCAGTCGATAAATTTTACAGAAATAAAGTTTTACTTTTTTAATTTGTGTCAACATGGGTATCTTTATAATTGGGGTAAAAAACTAGCGGTTGAGCGTATGCGTAAATCACCTTTCTGCAGCTTAGGAAGAGTACGGACCCAACCATTAACTGAACCAATATTGTATCTCTTCATAGGAAGAGGAGGAAGAAGTTTTATTTATACATAAATCTGAAAGTTTTATAGATCGATTAAGATTAATTTAGGTATATATATTATGGTGTACTCACGTTGTGAATTCATGGGCTGCAGGGTTGTAGCCGGGCTGTAGGGCGTGGAGCTCCTGAGCCGTGGAGTATTCCTGCTGCTGCTGCGGCGAGGGGTCTCGCACAGGACTGCTCTGCCCGCTGTCCTCAGAGCCGCCCCCGGCCCCCTCGTAGGAGTTCAAGCCCATCTGCATCATGTACGGATCGTCCACTGGGAACGAGGTCTTGTTGTACCTAAGGTACTGACCTGCATAATTAAAGAGTGCATGTATAAGCATCAATTAAATATACATAACTAATAACGACTATAATAAAAGGCAGAGGAAATCCGAAGGCTGCCGATATCAATCTCTGCAAATGTATATGTAATAAATATATATTAAATCGAATGTAGTCTTATACACTACTAATAGTGAGAACAATTTAATCATAACCATATTTAAAGAAAACATCATGATTTTTAGAATATTAGAGAACCAAGTATATTTTGGGTATATATGTATATAACTAAGGCTACACCTACATTGGATCCGGTGTGATACGATGAGACGTCGCTAGCAAACCAAATGACTGAAATATATCGAGAGTTATAACATTTGGTTCTTTAAATTTATAAAATTAAGATTATTTATTAATTATTTTTAAAACATTTATATTTTACTATAATGTGTATAATGTATACACCTCAGCATCGTATGTGATATAATCACGTCGCAACGAATCGGATCCAATGTAGGTGTAGCCTAAGTCGAGCGGTCGGTAGGGCAAGATTAAGATGGGTAGAGATTGACGCAAAGAAAACTGGAGTTAACCGCTGTATCATAAGCATAGCAATTGATGTTAGAGGAGCCCAGGACTCGCTTGTCGAATGTAGCGCCATTACAATAATACTAATATAACTAACTATAACTATATTAGTGAAATATATATATATTTTGTAATAATTTTTTTCTTTTTTACTGGACTCATTTCCTTTAGAATTTATATTGGGACAGAGAAAAAAAAAACATTTTCCAGTCAATTAAATTTTCTTTGATCCTTATTTATCTCTTGAGACGTTTCGACAATGTGTCGTTTTCAATCTTATCACATTTTGTTTTCTGCATCGGTAACCAATCATTTACACAACTTTATCAAAGTTACAAGGCTAAAATATCTCCAAATTGAAATCATTTTAAATTTTATTCAAATAAAAACTCTAAGGGTTCATTTATCCTCCATGGTCAAGAAATTTTAGATTTGTAACTATGATAAAGTTATGTAAATGATTGGTTACCGATGCAGAAAATAAAACGTAGATTTATATTAATTCATAGTTTATTTTTTGACTTATGAGTTCCGACATTTCCCCATTCCCAGAGACGGTGTCACTTCTGCCTGTTGAGCCTCCCAGCAGACATTAAGCGGAAGTCTCAGATTCTCATTGCCCTCCATTATGAATTTAGGGATGAGTCTATTTATGAATGTTATAATTGATGTTACCACGCTTTCCTTACATAGATCGATAGGTAGATTTGTTTCAATTTAGTCGCTTATTCCTGATATTTCCCTGTGGTTTCTCTCCAATAGTAGTGGTGATATAATTATCGTTAGGGATAGAGGAAAGCAGGTATATGTCAATAATATCTCTCTCAACTTTATATGAAAAAGCCTATTTGGACTGTACTTATAATTTGGTGGCGTTTCGCCCTAATTTCACCATGTTTTGTGCATTACTGTTATACTATTATAATTATCTTTTTCTTGGCTTAAGGATTGCGGCTACCCGAACATAATTCTAGAGTGAGATGCAAGAAAAGTTAATTTTTAATATTCAAGCCTTTACTAGGAATGCTCGCATTTCCGAGCAGCACAGCTTCTGCATTTTTTTTTTCCGGAATATTAAAATATAGGTATAATTATTTTATAGTGTTCAATACGTTCGTCGAGATGACTAACGGCAAAACCTTTACTTTGTAAGTTTATAAAGTTGCTTCAGTTCCTGTTTCAGGTCCTGATAATTCTTGATATTCTTGATAAACCTTGTATAGGTTTTCATCAGTTGGTACTCCTATTTCAAATTATATTCGAACTCAGTTATTATTATTTCTTATTATTGCATCTGCTCTATTATTTTTCGTTTTTAAACACAATCAAATCGAGTTATTGAATAACTAACGCGTGAATGATTTGTGGTATTCTGTTGAATTGGTCAACTGGATTGATCAATATGGTCTTTTGATGTTATTGCTTAAGGTAGTAGTTTTTTCCCAATAAACTCGATTCCCATTTTCTTCGCCGGAATTCCATTTTGCTCCTCGACTCCGTGCCCGGCCCCGAACCAATTGCTCCGAGCGATAAGACGAAGACAGAGGTGCTCGAGGAAGCGGTGAGCTAGTTAGTTATCAGGAGTGATAAGGCGAGGTGTCCCTAGCGGCCGTTAGCCCTCATCGCTGTCATTAAAGGGGTCATTGTTCTCTATAGTTATCTCTGGTCGTCCATTGTATCCTTTATGTACATGTCAAACATTACATGCTTCATCATACATAATTATAGTAAGTGTAAGAAGTTTGGTAGAAAGTACCCCTCCTGGGGCTAACCCAGCATTTATAAAGGCTTATACAATGAATTATATGGTTTTCGAATATCCCTAAGAATTTCGATGCCTATTTTGGCATTAAAGTCTCCTGTGTCTTACTATGCCCGTCTATTTTAGACTTACCCAGCCTAATGTTGTGTCTCTTAATTGGGGGAAATCGGGCGGATGAGCGTGCTATCGCCTTCACAATCATTTTCACAGAAACAGTACTCAAATTGAAGATAAACACAGCGATTAAATTCATATATATTAACACTAAAATACCGTAAAGCCAAGAATTGTATTCTCAATGTGGGGGTCAAATTAAAATATTTTATTTCGACACTATGAATGTCATGGATATGCATGTCTTCCGAACGTTCGTATGGTTCGCTTTTAGATAAAAATAAGCTAATATTTTATTTAGTCAGCTATTTATAGGATATAGTGGCCAAAGGAACTATGTAATAAATGAAAAGTATATAAAGAAAAAATAAGAATGAAAAGTACAAGTTACAAGAAGACTTCTATGACAAGGGTCTATTATTATGAACTATGTTGTAACATTGCTTTGGAATGCCGTTGGCACCAAACCATTTTCGGGCAGAGTCCATTTTTCAATGACAATTCTCGCTTGAATTGATCGTGCATTACTTTTTCTTCAAATTATCTGGATCATTTTACTACTTTGATTGTTTAGCAGCCAATAAGAAATAAGAGTGCTATTTATCGATTATCCAATTTCTTCTTTTTATCTTTCTTTCTCACGAAATAATAGACCATTTTCAATAAAACTCTAAGAAGTATGTGTCTATAAATATATGGATCGATTTAAGTTACCAAGAATAATATCTAGAGCTATGTTATCTTCAACCGTTATAGAAATTTTAATATCTGAACATTTTAGTTATTTTAAGCCGATCCTAAAGTTTTTTTTTAATGTAGTGTGTGATTGGACATTCTACTCATGTATTCTATGGGTACCCTTATAGGGTTCACCCAGCCTCTACTAATTCAGTTCCCTTATTTTGTATAAAAACCCAGCGGTTGAGAATGACCATCGCTAAGCTACATGGGTTGTAATGGTTTAAGCGAAAAAATAATTATCCAAAAAAGGGTGGCAGCTATCGTAGTGTATAGATCATTGCAAAAACTTATCAATTAAAATGGACCCTGTGAAATCTTTAAATATTTAAGACTCTTATCCAGTCTGTCAACTGTCCTTTATGACCTCCAACAAAAAAGCACTAAAAATCATGGAGACAATTATGGCGAAATTAAATTAGTCCCACAATTTAAATATATCGGTAAAACAATTCAGGAGAGTGGAGAAGAAAGAAAAGCCATGGGCATTCTGTTCCGACCCACCCAAAGTTTTCAAAACAAAAGTGCACGTCCAAGCACTCAAAACTAAGGCATTACAATACAGGCATAAGACCCGCAAGCCTCTATGGATCAGATACACTGATTTTGAACAGGAAGAGAGAGTAGCAAAATATGATGAGTATCCGGTACACGGTCAGTACCTTAGAAGCAACCAAGAAATCAAAGATTACGCTTATATTCACACCGATACTAGGAAACTCAGAGTAAGTTTTGACTCAGAGTAAGTTGGGACATTCTTACTAAACAAATCGTTGACATTTATGAATATAGGACTCTATACAAAGCAGTCCCAATGAAATAGATTGACGAAATTAAAAAAAAAAAAGTATCAAAAGTTACCCGGAATGAACTAAAGAATATCCAAAACAAGATTGTAGATTTGATTTTTTTAGGGGCTAGTGGACCAAGAGGAAAAATCGAGAAGCGCACAGCAAAATAATGAAATCAGTATGGTCACAAAGTAAGGGCAAATGCAGGCCTCTAAGTACTTTGTGTAATCTTTATGAGCTTATTTACAAATGATAATAATAATGTTCAATAATAATATGTTGAATAATATTAGTTGACCTTGTGTATGAGGATGATAATAGAACAATGTAATGTATGCAAACACCTCAGTTGGTAAAGGATAGTTTTAAAGAATGATTCTTGTCCCTACATAGAGTGGCGCACCCCAGATACAATACAACCCCTTGGTACTGACCAACAGCGGCAGGATCCTGGACGGGCTCGTATTGGATGTAGTGGTGGTGGTGCTGCCCCGGGGAGGGCGTGCCCACGATCCTCGAGGCGGCGGCGCTGTCCTCCTGGGCCCGCGCCTCCTCCTCCTTCACCTGCGTCTCCTCGTCGTCTCCGCGCCAGTCCGCTAGCTGCATACCTGCGAGTCATGGCAGTATAGATTAGTATATATGTATACATAGCAATATATATAATAGTAACTGTGCAAAGGGGATATTAAAAGAAATGTGCTAGAAACATAGAAATATGCGCAGGATTGAAGTCTTTCAGAGTTGCTTATGCTATATAACAGAAATACGATCAAAGTGTTAGCCTCTGCGTTTATGGCCGGCCTTATACTCCTTACCAATATTACTAAAACTGGAATGTTCCATGCTTAGTATAACAATATGACATAAAGTGAGGTATCTGTTTATGCTGCATGATCCACTAGTCTCTACTAGGCCAGCTCTCTTTCCCAATCCATTCCTGTCTTGTCAAAGGCTTCCTTTATTCCAATTTCCCATATCTTCCTTGCCTCCTGATTCTTAAAATATTGGCGGACACCATTGCTTGCTTTAACTATTATTTCCCAAACATCCTGCCGACCTTGTTTGCTTCGGAAAGTGGCGTTACTCTCGGTCTCTCCTTCTCTTTCCTTCGAGTCTACGGAGTTAGCAAAACACCAACACTTGAAGTTGGCTTCTATGTTTGCTTGTTAGGGTCCAAGACTCACTTGAGTATGTTGAGACTGGCAGAATGGTATTTAGATGTACAGATACGGATTCCAATATCAGATTCTTCAATTGCTTTATCTATCACATTGACCTTTGTAGACTCCTTGTTCTCTGAAACTTCCCTTATACCTAGCTGAGAAGTACCACAAAAGTTTATGACTGGGCATAAGTTAAATTTTGGTTGCCTGAAGTAGTTTTATGGAATTTCCGCTCTGATTTAAAATAATTTTATTTTTCATATTGAACATATCTTATTCATGATCCTAAGTCAACTTAATACGGATCGGTGGTGCAGACCATGTCGTATGCTCTCAGCAATGTCGACCATTTAAATGACCACCATAAACCTTGTGTATCTAGTAGTATTAGATATTAATAAGTAGAATCGAGGTTTGTTTATAAGGTCAGGTAATTGTTTACTAACTTCAGCAACGTTAATGTGTGTTATTCAATGGATAATAAAATAGAAATGCAGAAGAATTAAATAAGAAACAAAGAAAAAAGAAGATGGACGAAATTCAAAAATCATCCTCACAACTTCTGATTTCTGATTCACTTTAACACTGTTTCAGTTCCATAACTTTTTTTAAAAATAAATAAACGTAAGATTAACTTTAATAAATAAATTATAAGTCAAATGGCAGAAAAACTAAAGGTTTTATAAAACAAGTTTAATAACTATAAAATAAATAATAAATTACGAAAGACTAAGCTTTCACTGTTTAAAAGAATGCTGATGTTAAAAATACTGTATTATCTGTGAATTTTTTTGTAGTTATTATGGTTTTTATTATTTCTTCTTTAATTTTTGTTTATTCTCACCTTTATTTATTCCTTATTAAAAAATTCCTCATTTTTTGTATTTTTCATGCTAGTTATTTATTATTACAATTTATAATTATTAGACCAATTAATAATTATTAATATAATTATATCATTGATTTATATACTTTAATAAAGAAATATCTTTAAAAAAATATATAATTATATCAGTTAAATGACGAAAAGTAAATATTTATGTGATTCAGACGGAATCGTTTTCACCGGAAATCCAAGATGATTAGTAATTTTTTTATTTTAATTAGTTTGGAAAGTACATTATACAAATAGGTCTCTATATAAAATTTTACCAGTCTGTAATAAAATTCCAATTTAGACTGTGGTGCCATCTAGTAGCGGAATGAAGGAACTCTACTGATAACCAACCAGATCTCTTCGATTATTCGAGCAGCAAAGACTTCTTATAGACTTATCAATTTCCACGAATACTCAGACACAACTTAATTATTTTCCTAAAGATTTTATATCTTTTAAAAATATTTATTTACGTTCCTGATAGGTTTATGACGTTTAATGTGCATTTTTTCTTAACTCAATTTTCATTATTAATTACTGGTGATTTATTCAAGCATTAGACCATCATTTGAGTTTATTAACAATACCTAAACTCGAAAAATAATACTACAATAATACTAATGTGATGTTGTGATTAAAAATAAAAATTGGATATACAATAATTTACTTTTGATATACAGATTTAGAAAAAAATATCTAAAACACTTTCTAGATTATATATTATAGTAATCACACTTATGACTGAATATATTTTTTTTTAAATATTTATTTTTTAGTTAAGTTTTAAAAATATATACATTTTTAAGCTATCATACATTTGCGATCAGATATTTAGAATTGCAGTTTTTTAATATTTTCGTCCTAAAAAAAAATTTACTAGTCACAGTGAGAAATAATGCTTTAAAACACTCGACTTAATATAAAACGATCATAATATGAGGCGTTTGGGTTCAGAAGCGGAAAACTCTAAAATTTCAAAACTTCATTTTTTCACATTTTCCTCTAGTTTATTCAAGCAGTTTTCTCTAACATGACTCTATACGTCTCATGATTTTAGTCCGGTTCTGTACTTGAAGTTTCGGGAATAATAATAAATTATACAACTAATAAAATAATCAATAATAATAATAAAACTAAAAACATCAATAGAGACTTTCAGGACCAAACGCGGGTAACTCCAAAATTTGCAAAATTAAGTTTTTCTCATTTACCGCTAGTTTATTCAAGCAATTTTGTATAGCACTGCATTTTCCCGTCTTTTTTCTTCTGTTTTTGAACCTGAAGTTTCAGAAGTTCATTGCCTGACCAAGCAAGCGAAAAATGTGAAAAAATTTGGAGTTGTCCTCTTTTGGTCCTGAAAACCTCATATACAAAGCTAATGTGTGTATCTAAATCTCTCATAACTAATATCTTATAGGTAGCAGGCGAATGACGATTTCTATGACCCCGTGACGTAAACATGAACATAACATAGATTACCTTTCTGTTCGACAATTGTGTTTTCCGTCATACTCTCGTTGATCCGTTGTACATTGCCAGGTCAGATCGTGGAAACTTACTAGCCTTTTTGGCTTCCTCCCCTCTCTTCGGCCGGGGTTGAGATCTGATCCTTGTTATCTATCTGGAGATAAGAAGGGTGAGGGGTCACTCTGATATTTTTCAGTATTTTTGTCTAGTTAGTATTTGACCTTGGCTAGACCTCTGATGGTAATTAAGGAGGCCCAATTAGTTAGGAGAGGTTCTCTCGCTTGTAGTAATGGCTTCCTTAAGAAGATTCAAAACAGGCAATAACATTTTCAGTCTCAGTTTGGAAGTTCGGGATGTGATATATATCGCATTTATTTTAATTATTATTATTACTTCTAAAAAAGAAAAGATCCCTGCACACTAAGTGTCGTGCTGAAACCCCCGAGTTCAAATCCGGCTGTGGCAGATTATTATTTCGCCTGTTAACAGCCATAGATGGACTCTGAAGGAGCTCCAGGACGTCCATGGTATTAAGAGGACACCCTTAATCGGGAGGGAAAATCTTGCAGTTGAGTGTGTTAGCCAAAACTACTCCCACCACAACCGTTAGCTTGGAAACAGTACAGTCCCTAACATGTATTGAACCCTAGACCCTTCAAGAGGTTATTTTCTTTAATTAAAACAAAATAATTGCGGTCAAATTTGCTGGATGCGATACTGGGCAAGTGCAAATGTAACGTAAAAGAATAATAAATCAAAAAATCTGCCGATTTTGAATAAAAATGAGTCATCTGCTAGGACATTCTTCAAAGTAATAATCAGAAATACTAACATTAGTAAAGCCTCACGGAACCAATAACTCCCTCCACTAATAGCCAACCTCTCTTTAACCTAAATCTACCAGATTATTCCTAACGATCATCCCATTTAGGTCTCGGTTCACTCAATCGATCTAAATACATTTCACTTTGGAAAATGATCAAAATATTCTTTTAAAAAAACATAAAATAAAATGTTATAAATAATAATTAAAACATCTGAAAAAAAAATGTCAGGCCACTTATTTAAAATTTTTGGGGATATTGGAAGAAATGTTTGCGGCTTGAAATAATTTTGCCACGAATATTGTTCAATTTTTCAAATCAACTATTAATATTGCTTGAAGGACATTATAATAATTAAAAACAAACGAATATATTAAGGATGAAAGAAATACGAAATATTATTCAAATATTAAACATTTTTATCATAATTTTAATTTTGATTCTTAATCATTTTGATATTCCTAAGATTAAATTTTGTTTTTAAAATTAAAAGAACCTATATCAAACTATGATCATTTGCCGATTCGTGAGGTTTTTTTTTTATTGTTCTTTATTGCATCGTAAACAAAGAGATGAGTGAATTGGTAGTAATTGCTTTGTTAGGTAATATGTCGCAAGAGAGACTGAAGCAATGCTATTTTAGCAGAATTACGGACAATTGAATAATTACCATAAAGGAATCTTTTTTTTTTTTTACATTAATTATAATGGAAACAGCCACATTAGAATTACAGTAATAATTAATGTAATTATAATTATTATAGTGTTATTATAATGGAAACAGCCTAATTAAATTCATATACGATACAATTATACACATATATAGATATACCATATATTTAGTATGACGTTGGTGGATGTAGTTTAAATATACTATTTATTCTTCATCCAATAGTAATTTATTACCCTGAACGTCTGGACCGTGAAATAATATTGAAAAAAAATGAAGTTTCCATTCACAAAATTAAAGAATATCTATAAAGGGTTAGCAAGCTCTACGTGGGCCTACATATCGCATAGGATCCATCTAGAGTTGTTAAATAATAGTTTATCATCCATAACATTCTAATATGATACAGTAGTTAATTTGTTTTTTTAGACAATTTAATTATTTAAGCATTTTAATTATACAGCATATATGCCTTAATATCCAATTTAAACCCTATTTTATAAAATTTATTTATAAACCTACTTATATAATGAGTGTATAGTTTATATCAATGGAATGTATTTTAAGTAAAGTTGTTGAATGTTTGGATGAGACTATGGAGACATTTCGCACAGAAAAGATACAAAAATGGTTCCAGGAAAAAGAGCGGGGCTATCAGTTCTTGGCAGACTAGCGGGCACTTAATTATGATTTATTTATCACTTAAATATTCTTTAGCATTTCAGTTTGACCGCGAG
The DNA here is from genome assembly GCA_964056705.1 of Troilus luridus. NCBI lineage: Eukaryota > Metazoa > Arthropoda > Insecta > Hemiptera > Pentatomidae > Troilus > Troilus luridus. The sequence goes on along the minus strand of OZ057415.1, from coordinate 90,911,214 downwards.
GTTCTCAAAATGTAGGCGGAGATATGCCAGATTACTTGAAAATTCAAGGGATTTTTAGGAATTTTAGACGAGCCCAAAAATCGTGCTTACTTACTCGATAATTTATATTAAAACAATATTTTTAAGTTCTAACTATAATATACTCTATAATATTTTTTTTTTCGAAACCTTTATTATATGAAAGTACATTCACAAATAGTAAAAAAAAAAAAAAAGCTGTAGTTTTTTTTTTTACTATTTGTGAATGTACTTTCATATAATAAAGGAGGTTTCGAAAAAAAAAATCTATAATATAATATAATTTTACATTGTTTACTGTACTGCAATGAACTGGTCTTTACGATTTGTCCTCTCTCCGAAGCGATCCCGCGTGTCACATCACTATGACGTGTTTAAGTGGCTCTTTCCTCCCATTCGTAGTCAATATTCCCTAAGTACTTTTCTGAACTAATTCATTAACTCGCAGCACCCTTCATATATCTACAGTCTACTCCAATTCAAATTGGAGTTCCAGATCCCGCCTTTCCGATCTCAAGACTCAAACTCCCACAGAACCAAAGCATCTGAGGGTTCCTTTCTCGCTCGCTCCACCACAGTGTGGAACTCAATCCCTCCTTTTATCCCCCATGCTTCTTCACTGGCTTCATTTAAATCCTTGCTTCTCCAATATCTCTGGACTTCCTAAAAAGAAGCTCTCTAAGCAGGTAAATTATTTGCTGAAATAAATCAGTATGAATAATCGATTTCGTTTTGTTTATTTTTCCCAAAGAAGATATAGTCTATGTAAAGAATATATTTCATGCTAAATCAATCATTTATTTTATTTAGTAACTGTCGTTATTAATATATTTATTCTCTACAATTGGCTAAATTTCATTTCTATTTTTTTTCTTATGTTTTTGTCACTTTTAAACACTTCATGATTTGTATTATTGTGTAGCTTTCTGGTCAGATATATATTATGTTTATAGGTCTATTCATGTTTATTCTAAAGGGACTTTATCCCAGAGTAAAGTTGGTTTTCTATTCTATTCTATTCTACAGCGCAAAACTAGATTTGTATAACGAAACTTTTTTGTTTTAGAGTAAAAAATATATGTAAATTAATATCCATCAAAAGACTCGTGAAGAAAATTCTCTTTAAATATGGAGGATTTTAATTAAACTAGTTGTAATTGATAATGGTTAAGTGTTCATGCATATTATTTCTTTGTCATAAAGTTTGAAAATGATATATATTTAGTTGTATTTTAACAATATTTTAATATTAAGTACATACTATTTATTAATCAAGTTTGATTAGATCTGATTAGTTTCCGCATACTTGATCTATAAATGAAAAACGATCATTAAAGAATAGCTAGGAGCGCTGTATTTCTTTTTTTTAATTAGGATATATATTTTATCATCTAATTAGCAGCCCAGTTACTTTTTCTAACTAATAGACTAATTACTATAATTATTTTATAAACATTTAGAAACAATTTTTCAGTCAATATTTTTTTCACCGTGTATCGTAAATTTCGAGGATCCTTGCTGCTGTAAAATGTTAAAATATTTTAAGTAAAAGCGTTTAAATTGTATCTATTTAGGCTTATCTATTTGTAAGCCTGATTATCCAGTTTCTCACAGATAAGACAACTTTCTTCTCTATTTGTTTTGCTTTTAAATTAAATATTATTTTTGTATGATGAATCATGAATCAAACTACGGTGGTTGGTGTGGAAAAAAAAAAGTACTACCAACGACCTTTAGAGCGTGCTATTTCTAAGCGAACAGTTGTGCAAGGAGGTAATTGGCAAAAAAAGGATTCGGTCAGGGAAACATATTAAAAGTAGTAAATGTCAATTTATTGTTGAAAATAACATTTGGACTCACTAACGCAAAAGGGAATGGACATATATTATTTGCCCTTCGCCAATGTGGCGAAAAACCTGGTGATTATAATTGTGGCGTATTTTTTTTTAAGTTAATATTTATAATATTTACACTAATGCATATGTCATTTTCATCCACATTGGTTCATATGGGTATTAACAGGGAAAAAATTTTAAAAAAAAAAGTTGCCCTAACACATTATTGATAACAGAGGAATGTCACATAATGTAGGAAGATGTTAAATGATTTTATTCGTGTGGCAAAGACCTATATTCCCTTAAGCCTGCAGGTTGCACGTTAAGGTTATTTATTTGTGCTTATTTATACGTTTGTATACGAATACTGAATGCCATGTTTACTGCAAGTCCAGACAACGGACACATGTTTCGGCACAAATATCACGCGAACAAAGTCTGATCGGCTCCGGTCAAACAATTTCAAAAAACTTCCGAAGAGAAGAGACTATGATGATGTTGGTTAGTAAATATAAGAAACCTAATTACGTCTGTTCGATAAGAGAGACATTAATACATCGACCTTTGGCCCTCGCTTCTGTGTTCTGCTCTTACACAACGCATTGACGCCATAGCTGCCACGTCGACCAGGCTCCGTGTGCCTCGTATCCACTACTTCCAAACGGCCGCCCTGGAAGATCACCCTCCGGTAGCCGATGACAGAGGAGATGACAACACAAGGACGCATAGACGATAAATACGACATACGATAGGACACAATCTTGCATGGAGTATCGCCGCAGATATTAAGCTATCAGAAGATAATGCCTCTGTGTTGGGAAGATATCCAATCTAGGAATTCTCTCGTGACTCAGGCACGGGATGGATTTCTATATTTACTTCTGCCTCGTTGTGAGGCTTTCACTATTGTACTTTTACCGAACTTAAAAGGTGAATTCCCGCTATGTATATATCGAAGTTCACCCAGGCAACTTATTCTTATCTCAAGTTAATAGAAGGCTGATAAAGACCTTGAAAGTATGAATTGTGTTATATTCCTCTAAGCATGTTTATTCCCCCTCCTTCCCCAAAAAACTCTACGTATTTTGTCACTAAAAATCACTATACACCTGTTCTTCAAAAATATTTGAAGTTCTCTACGAATTCTAACTTCCCCCTAATCTGGTTCCACTCTGGGGAATTATTTGAATCTAAAGACAGATTAAGGCATTGATAATTTTTTTCTATTACTCCTAGAATTTTATTCCACATCTCCTTCACAAAAATAATGATAAATAAATAAAAAGATATTATTTAAATGTTTCTGAAGTTAAAAGAATAACTCCCAAAATATACCCAAATCCATGACTCAGAGAACTTTTCTAATCGCAAGTTAATAAAAGACTGATACAGAACTTGAGGATATGAATAAATTTATTTTATTACTTCAAGCATCGTATTACCCCTTCTCTCCCAAAAATAATAATAAGTAAATAAATAGGTAAATAGGATTATCTTGTTTCTGTTTCTGTTTTATACTATATGTAACCCAAACTATATGTAAACCAAAAATGTCTACTAACAAAATCTACCAAAAAAATCCACATCATTCATCACTAATTACTTTATAGTTATTTTCCAAAAATAACAGACGTCCATTTCCGCTCTTTACTCAAATCCAAGTGCATTCTGAAAAATTATTTTAATCTTAAGCAAATAAAAGGCAGATAAAGACCTTGAGAATTTGAATGATTTTATTTTATTCCTCCAAGTATCCTATTCTCCTCCACCCTTCCGAAAAAATAATGATATATAAATATAAAAATCAGAATTTTTATGTTTCATGTGTTTTAGGAATAACCTCTAACCTTTGAAAATCAGCATCTTTATAATTATTCTACCAAAATAAGCTTAAAATCAGCCCAATGTGGCATTTGCTTCAAAATCAATGTATTGGCATGTGGTACTACTCACTATATAATATGTAAAAATAAAAATAATGTATAGATATCATGATATTGAAGGGAAAAAACATACAAAAGTGATGATTTAAATTACAGGATAAAATGGAGGTTTCATTTAAATAACAATTATTCAAATAATTAAACTATTTTACCCGATAATTTAAATCATCCCCAATTTTGTGTATGTTTTTTCCACACTAACATGATCTCTATATTACATATTTATTATTTTAATTTGTTTTTTTATCATGTAAATCTAGCCTTGAAGAAGACCTGCAATGTGGGCTATAACGTTGGTTCTTACATAAATAGTTCAACCCTATTTTTTAAAAACCTTTTCTGACCTACACTCGGACCATTTTCATCCCCTATTTAATTTTGCATTACTTATTTTTGTAGATCCTTAATATGTTTACACATCAAACGTAGCTGAAATAATACATTCTTATAATATAAATCCTAGAATAAACTGTTAAAATATTTTTCATTTAGTTTAAACGTTTTATTCATGAGGATGGCCTCAACTGTCTTTTTTATGTGACCCTTTGACTCAGTTACGCAACATATATCCTCAACATACGTCCCGAATAAAACATTTAAAATTATTTTAGCTATACTAAATCAGTTTTATTTAGGAAATATAGTCATATTTTTATGTTAACGAACATATTTTAATTATGTCGTCATCGAAGTTTCAATAAATCTTATGTATAGAGCAGATAGTAAGTTCCCATCATCAAATCAACCATTCTAATTTTTGCTGGAACAACAATTTAAATTATGAAGATACTCATTAAATAATGCAATTTTTTTTACTATATCTCAATGAATTATAATTCTAAATTTAGTTTGTTAATTTATTCTGAACGCCACTTCTTACAATTCTAACAATATGCATTCAAAAAAATTGAAAATGTCCTAAAAATTAAATGATGATGATGATCAATTTGGTAAATACAGTGTTTATACCGGTATTTGCCAGTTCCTTAGAATATAGCCAGTTTTTTGATCGTTGTAAATAAAAAAATCCATCGACTAATGGATATTACAAAAATTAAATTTAAAAATATATATTTTGTTATTTATTGAAAAAAAGACCTTTCATAAGGCAAATATTTTAATTTTTGTTGAAGAACAGCTTAAAGATGAAGATTTTAATTACATAATGCGAATCTATTTATCATTTTTTGAAGGCTGTGTTTTCAAAAAAGGCTTAACCCGAAACTCGAAATTTAATCTTCTATTTATTTTGAACCACACTTCTTACCATTCACACTCAAGGAAAATTGGAAATGTTCTAAAGATCAAATGATGATGACATAAGCTCAAAATGCTTAATTTAGAGTTTACTCTGATTTTAAGCATTCAAAATGTATTGCAAATTTAAACAGTTTTCCAACATTTAGTGCTCATTACAAATATTTTTTTAAATGTATTTAGTGAAATTCACAACTGTACTATAACAATACTAAATGAAAATATAATCAAGTAGAGAAACTAACCTGTGTTAGTACTCAATTAAAAATATTGATTTAAAAAAAAAAAAAAATAGATATATATATATATATTTATTTATATATCAAAAGAAAAAATGTTCATAAGTGTTCTGTAAAGTTTATTAAATCACGTTTATAAAATAAATAACCTACAACGAATTGTTTAATTAAACATACTAAGAAAATAAAATTTTTTTTTTTTTTAATTCAATTTAAAAATATTTTATGGAGAAGAAAGGATCTAGTTTTTATCTCAGCCCGGACCATTTTCTTCTCAATCACATTTTTTTGGACAAATAATAACTATTCTGTATAAAATAAAATAAATTAAGACAATTTTTCAAAGAGGCAATTATCCTCGCTAAAACATGTTTCCTTACTTTATTTTTCTATTCATGGTATTTTACAAGAAGACAGTTGTAATAAATCATGGATTTTGTAAGATAGGTTACATTACTGATAAGAATGTTGTCTATTTCTTGAAATAATTCACTATCTTATCTGGATCTAGGATAGAGGTTGATATTATCTTTATGATGTTGGAGTTGGAGAAGCAGCATTGCAACTTGTTGAGGCTGTATCACCTTTTTCAACTTACTTTTTTCAAGAAGCTACTATTTGAGGTAAGTATAAGAAATTGTATTTGTACATTATAACATTTTTTTCTACGTTATATTCAAACTTTAACCTTGCACGCTTCTGTGGAAATACAACCTTGAAATGCTCATATAAAAAAACCCAGTAACTCGAGTATTCTAAAACAGTTTACGATGCTATGACTTATTTTTTATTACCGTTATTGCTTTATTTATCTGTGAAATATTATTTTAATTTTCAATGAATTTTTTTTTTGTAATAAGAAAATTTTAAACTAGGTGCTTCACTGTAAATTTTAGGTTTGTCTACGCAATAACCCAGACTATGGTCATAAATGTAACATTTTGTAAATATATTTTTCTAAAATATAATTCTTTCTTTTAGTACGAGAAATTACTGACTAAAGTCGCTAGGTCCCCTATTAAATTTATAAAAGATTTAAATACCAATTTTGTGATTGATTGTGAAAATCTCTTTACTGTTAGAGTAAAAAATAATAAATAAATAAATAAAAATAAATAAATAACAGCTAAACATACTTAATTTCGTTTCTTTTTTTTTTAAATTCTGTCTATCTTATTTATCTGAAAGAATATTTTAATCTCAACAATGTATTTAAAATGTGATTTCACACATTTTTACATTTTAAAGTCTAAAATCCACTAGAGTAGCACAAGGATACGTTAAAATTGTTTACAGAATAGAATAGAACAGAAAAATAATTTTACTCTGGGATCATGTCCAAAAGAAAAGAAAAAAATTTAATAAAAATATATTTATAATATAACTATATACAGTTTTAATTGTTTATAAATATTTTTTTGGAGAATGAGTAAAAATAAATTTACATTAATGTTAAGTCACAACAAAGTTTAATTTTGCATTAGTTTCTTTTTAAAATAGTCGAAAATAAAAATAATATAGTAATAATAATAATAACAAGTTATAGTATGAGAAAAATAGTGTGATTATGAGAAATGTGTATATTTCGGTAATCATTCAACCAACAAATATTTCGAAATATGCCATATAGATGCTGATACAACCTAAACGGTATGTGTAAGTCCGTTCATTAATTTCTTGAAACTCAGGAATAGTTACTATACACATTCTTCATTTTCGAAAAAATTAAAAAGGAAGCTAATGAACAGTTAAAACTTGTGACTTAACCCGAAGTGACAACCTGCGGAACTAATACCTACCTATTTCCCTAATCTTTAATGCCTAATTAGGTTTCATGTAATTAATTTTAAAACCATCATATTTAATTATTTTTGTTTTGAAGATTTGTATGCTTGGATACGACCCCTGGTAGCTCAGTGGTTTAGAGCACTGCACCGGAGATGCAGACGACCCGGGTTCGAATCCCGGCCAAGACAAATCTTTTCTCTTCAAAACAAAAATATTTTTAAAAAATCATAAATAACAATTAATAAAAATAAATTATAAATATTATATTGACATAAGTCAACAAGATCATAATTAAAGTAATGTTCAATGAACAACCTTCCCCGTGTATACATCGAAAATATTGCGAGAACACTATATATAGGATATAGGATCGGTGAAGCGAACGGATTTGTCTGACTTGGATACTAACAATTAATAAAAAAACATCATATTTAATGTTTATTGTTGGTCAATAGTCTTCATGCTTCGGTTTCATAATAATAGAATTAATATTTATTTTTTGCCTTTTCAGTTTTAGACAAAAGAAAACGAAAATAACAACGGAAAAGCTTTTACGAAATCAAAAAAGAAAAATAATATAGCTAAAAACATGTGTATAGTTGATAAGAGCGATGAGCCATAAAGATGTTTTTACTTATATAAAGCTTATATTATTATTTATTCTTGAAAAATAAATTTAAAAATGAGATAAATATACAAGAAAGGGTCGTACAGAGTGCAGTAAAAAGCTGTAAGGGCGGGCCTTTATCAATATTTTACTATCGCGGGCGGATTTCCTGCCTTACGATGCGACTAGGGTCCGTTCCTTTCTCGCTTTTCTTGAGCAACTTAGTGCACAAATTCATCTATACATATTCACGTTGTTTATTATTTTATCCATCTTTTAATTATATATGATATAGGACTAATTAAATTTCTAAAAAAATGTTTGATTTTTATTTTAAGTTCTGTAGTTTTTTGTGAAGCTATTTTATTCCAATAAAACAGATTTTTTTCAACGATTCGGAGAAATCCCCCATCATTAGTAAAGACTACATTATATATCTTAATTACTCCATATTTATTATTTATACCTGCAGCCCCGGTGAATGAGTGCTTAAGTCAAATTTTTACCGAAATGAGTTAATTGTACTGAGGGAAGTAGAATAATGTCATTTTTTATCGCTATTTTATCTTGTCATAAAGTTATAATTCTTATAACTGATATAAGTCCAAATGTTATCATTATTATGTTGTTTCTTGAAGGTATGACAGTATTTGGAATATATCTGCAGTTTTATAAGTGGTTAAGTCAAACTCTGTCTAACACCGAGTCTTTTCCTTGAAACGAATTTCTACTAACTTGAAGCTAAAGCCTTAGTTAGCCAACAATTCCCTACGAGAATGACACGATTACATTTCTCTCTGTACAATTAAAACATTTTAGATAAAACTCGACTTAACCTCCTATTCACAGGAGCTGCAGATATATCTTCTTTATCTATTCCGCTCTTTTCACAAATTCCTAACAATCATATAACTTTATATCACATGTAATTCCTTTTTATAAAGTCAAACAGAAATGATCACTGTTATTAAAATAATAATTACTCTCAACTATACCTTCACAATCAATTGCTCAGGGAGGTAATTTGGCCAAGAGCAAGCTCAACCGTCAGACGTTTAACTAAATTAAGTGTATCCAATTTATAAAAGCTTTGTGAGCTCCAGGAGGATGAATATTTGATTTATATTTATTTAGATTTGGACCGAACTCGAGGTTTAGGTTTTATTGTTAATAGACGCACTACATCCATGGTCCTACAACAGCCCGAGCTCGATATCGATCTTTTCATGACAAACTTTATTCTCACTCAAACCCACTAGACTCAATCCCGGCTACTTCTTCAAATCCTTATAATCCTCCGAGGCGTCTGAAAAAAAGATGGCTTCATGACCTTCTAAGTTGAATTTGTTATTCGAGTACTACCAGTTGATAGTTTCTCTACTTGCCTTTGTTACGTGCCATTATTTATCTTTCATTATATTTACTTGATAAATTCTATTAGACAGTTTCAATAAATTAATTTTAAAAACTATATATTTATTTATATGAAATAAATTATTAATTTTGCCACAGCCGATTGCGATCACGTCAACTTTATATCATTATTTCAGTACTCAACGTAGGCTACTCCAATTACTCCAAGTTAATTTCCAGGAAAACAATATTTTTATTTATGTTATCCATGACGTATATTCGTTTGTGGTATAAACCTAACTATTAACGAGTGACTTTTTTTTTTTTTTTATAGCACTAATAGCTTTTTATGATTTTTTTTTTTTGGTGGGGGGAGAATAAAGGCATAACAGACTATCATATAGTGACGAATTAGTGGCTTTGAAGTTATCGGCACGGGCCTAGGTGAAATAAGGCAAAACAAAGGGAGGTTTGAGAGTGTTGGTTTATACAAATAGAGCTGTTTGTAGGGCCTTATACCTCCAAACCCTTGAGGTCTATTATATCTATAACTCTTGTTTAGACTGTACCTGAACCTATTTGTCCTGGGACCGAGACTCTAAGGATACATGTCACTTCCAAACAGTCGACGATGTTACCTCTTCCGATCATATCCTTCCGTCCCCGAAGAGGTTTCACAATAACTTTCCATCCATGATTGCGTAAAATTTATATATTAAAAAAAAACATAAAGCCAAACTATAAAAATCACATAAGATATTTAGTAGCACAGGATGTCCTCTCTTGACAACAATGAAATATTAAATACTGACACATATCTAACCGACTGGCAATTCCCATCGAACAAATTTTGAATCTTTTTTTGATTAATAATCATATTTTTTTCATACAAACGAATGTATAAACTGTGGTGAAAAAAACCACATCCTTCAAAGGCGATAAACTTCGTGGTTTCCTTGAGAACGGAAAATTTACTGACTAATTTAAATATTGAATATTCCATTGAACTAAAATGATTTTACTTCGGAAGGGGCAAATGGTTTCACAATCCTAAAATATGTTCCAAACCTGATCTCGGAGATATCACCTCCCTGCACAACCGTTGCCCTAGCCACAACAGTTCAGTCTCTGTCATGTGTGAACCCAGCACCCTGTGGTTTGTAGTATAAAACAGGCAGTCCATTTAAATGTCTTAAAAAATATTGATTTTATGATTTGATTAAATAAAAACCGATTCAAGAGAAGCTAAATCGCCTTAGGTCTGCTTTCCCCCATCCTTGGGAACTTTGGTTAAATATTAGTTTTATTATGTATTTTTAAACTATTAAGCTAAATAATGTATATAAAAACAATAATACTAGGCATGTTAAAACCATTCCAACCACACCCTCGAAGCAATGAGTTTCTTCCAGGTCTAACTTTTGGAAAAAACTGTTTGTTTGGTGCAACATAGCTCTAGAAGGGTTCCTTTGCGAGGCGTAGCCATAACCAGGGAAAAGATACCTGTTTCGTTCGTTAAAACGCTATTTAACTTAAATTATATAAACAAATAAAATGTGGGGATTTAGATTACAGATCAAACAGGTATTTTTAAAAAAAATTTTTGTTTATTCAGTTACCGTCACTTTGTGATGCTAAGGCGATTCGGACTCTACTACGGCGAGAGCCCTAAGTTGTGTCTATCCTCGTCTAATTAGGTTTGGAATCTTCAAGGAGTACCTGACATCGTGCACGTTCGGGACTCCCATTTCACATGATTTTTCCAGTTAAAAATTTTGCACTCCCTATTTGAAAAAATCAAAAAGCTCTATTGTTTTTAGAAGGCAAGAATTGTTGCTCAAGGTTTAGTTGGATGTGTAATATTTTTCATATTACATAACGTTATCAATTTTTTTTATTTGTTTTTAATAATCTTTCAAAAGTATTTATATGCAGTTTAAAGATTGATCTAAAATACAGGTTTAAATTTCTTACGCCAGATTATTTAAACATAAACATTATTGTCGATGTTTAAGAGAGTAACTATATTAAAAATGGAAATGCCGAATTCCTTCTTGGTCTGACTAATTTTAGATTAAAATAATTATCGTTTGCGATCAGATAATCATATAGATAATTAGAAATGATAATCTGATAAGATGACATTCTGATCTGGTTTCCAATTTCAAAATATAATGAAAGGTGTAAATCGATCCTTGTTTAATTGTTCCATCCATTCATGGCATTTATTTGATAATTAAATGACATGTAATATTTATTTGTGAATACCATTATTGGATCAATGGAAGAAAGTAAATACGAATGCTTAAGCCTCATAGGTATGATGTACGTTTTATTGCAACGATGATTTATTTAATTCAGCGTTATACATTTGTTTTTGTTTTTTTCTTGGCATAACTGTTAAATGGATGGATATGCGAGTATCGTTGTTTGTTCATTTAACGTCAGTTTTTGCTGCTATGCCCAATCGGACGATGCTACAGTGAAAGCCTTAAATTTTGCCTATCCAGATTCAATTAGGATAGGGATTTTTAAAGATTACCTGGCACCGCACAGGCTCGGGACCCCCATTTAACGCCCCTTCCGAAGAACGGCATAACTAATGATGTTTTGCTCCCTTTAAAAAACCCTAGGGCCACCTGCCGGGCTACGAACCCGCGAGATCTTGGGCTTAGGAGTTTGTTACGCTAACCACTAGACCACATGTCACCCCTATGTTAGTATTGGTTTACTTTTCGGCTAATACGAGAGATTACATAATTAAGAAGTGAAGAGATGCTTATCAAAAGGATGCAAACAAAATATTTTATAGCCAAGTTAAAATAGATTTACAAAAATGAAAACAGAGCCAAGTGATGATAAAGACAAAATATGTTTGGAAAGAAGGTAGAAATTTGGAAACTAATGCCAGAGAAGGAAGCATTGAATAAATCAGGAACAAAATATGAAGGAAGTATGGATTAAAAATTATTCACATTCTAATTTGCGTTCTTCAAACTGAAGAACTTTTCGATTTTTCGAATAATACCTAATATTTTTGTATTTCAAACGTCTATCTTTTTTTCTTTTAATTTCAAGCTTTAATAGAAATTTAAACGATCTATAGGTACCTAATAATATAGCTGAACATTTGAATACAAAAATAATAATCTAACGTTATTAAAGTTAACATTTGATATAATTAATTTTCTAGCTACTACACTAAACCAATTGCATCGGAATGTGTATAACATATCTTGGTCCTTCTAGAACTGTAGATTTTTTTTTATTTTGGGTTAGTTCTGGATTGCCTTAATTACAATTATTAATTGTTAATTATTTCATTACTTGTGATTACGTCTAGAGGACTTTAGAGGACCAGGAGCCATCTGTATTGGAGATAGGATAGAAGTGTCCCAGGGGGCGGCGTCCTGCTCCCGCCTTTTTGAGCGCGCGCAAACCGCCCACCATATGGCCGCGATAACGTATAGCTGATGGAAAACATGAGCGCGTGCTTCGTCCAGAACTGAAATAATAAAAAAATGCTGCCTTATTTAACAGAAGCTAATTACTGTAGACGACCTTGGCTCAGATAGTTGCCAGATGGGGAGGCGTTGTGCTCACTTCTTCAGCGGCCATCCTCAGGATTTCGATAAGGTGATAAGTTGTCAACAAAAAGTACTTATATCAAGAAGAAGAAGAAGACAACACCAACAACGGAACTATAGCTTAAGTGTGTGCACTTGTTCTGGGATTAATTTTTTTTCATGTCCAATTTCTGTTCATAGCACGTGGCCTGTACGCTTTGTATCGTGAAATGTCATTTGTGAACATTTTTTAATATTTTTGTTTTGAAGAGAAAAGATTTTTCCTGACCGGGATTTGAACTCGGGTCATCTGCATTACCGTTGCAGTGTTCTAAACCACTGAGCTACCAGGGGTCGTATCCAAGTCAGAAAAATCCCTTCTCTTCACCGATCCTGCATCCCCGTGCTCTCGCGATTTTTACGATATATACACGGGAAGAATGTTCATTGAACATTACTTTAATTAGGATCTTGTTGACTTGCGTCATTATATTATTTATAATTTATTTTTATTGATTGTTTTTTTTGATGGTGATTATTTTTAAAAATTTTTGTTTTGAAGAGAAAAGAGTCCTGGCTGGGATATACATTCTCCCTGTATATATCGCAAAAATTAAGAGGGGATATCGGATTGGTGAAGAGAACAGATTTGTCGGACTTGGGTGCGACCCGTGGTAGCTCAGTGGTTCAGAGCACTGCAACGGAAATGCAAACGACCCGGGTTAGAATCAGGGCCAGGACAAATCTTTTCTCTTCAAAACAAAAATATTTAAAAATAATCACCATCAAAATAACAATTAATAAAAAAAAAAGTAATTCATTTGTGAACATTTCTTACTACAATTTTAGAATCCGTTGTTATTTATCATTTGAAATTATTCTTTTTTTAAATAGTTTCACGAAATATTTTTTTTAATTAATTTATTCATTGAAATCTACAACTGTATTATAACAACACAACAAGCAAATGGCAGGAATGATTCATAATTTCATTGATAAAGACAAGTACCCAGTTCAAGATAAATTTTTATACATTTTTTTTAATCTCAAATTTTTTAAATAAAAATTGACGTTACTATTTGAAGACTTTAGCTCATGAGCTTAATTATGTATTATAAAACTAATAGCAAAATCGGGTATATTTAAATTTCCATCATTTTATTTTTGTGTGATTTTCAAATATTTTCTTCTTAAAGTTTTTATTTATTTATTTTTACTGTTATTTATTTACTCAATTATTTTTATTGACTGGTATTATGAAATTTTATATTCCTTTTTGGTTTAGCCCACGAAGTAATTATTCTAAAGAATGATCAAACGTTGGATTTATTTATTATTGTAATATCTCATATTTATGCTTTATATTCTGAGATGTTAAACATTTATTATCCTTTACGATTTATAATAAATATGCGGGAAAAAGTTAACAAATGAAGTTAGGCATTGTGAACGGAATGAATAACTTCATGTTTACACCCCACTTTGGCTTGAACAAACAGATTGAAGTTGAACAGACAATTCGAAAAAGTTTTAGTGGCTCTTTTAACGGGTTTTATCATAATTACACTAATTAAATTTATTATTGAATATTTTTTAAAGAAATTTATAATAATCAAATCAAGATCACAAGTACTCTCTATCTAAAAGCTTTGAACAATAAAAAAAACACCTATGTCTAACTATGTCTTTAGTTTCTGTTCCGAGGTGGCACCACACATGCTAATTATGGTATGAATGTAAGCAGTTATTTTATTTTTAGACTTTCTTTTTATTATCCTTTTGTATTTTTTTTTTATTACCGCATGTATATATTTTTAATACACTCATTTATTTATTTTATTTTTATTTATTGTATGGAATGATTGTTAGCTATTTAGCACTATTACTTATTGCCCACAAATGGCAGATTGTAATATTTCAATTAAATGTGTGTTTCTCTCTCTCTAAAAAAAAATTATTTTTAATAGTTGTCGCTCGTTTGTTGAAGGATTCCTTTCCGCCTGTTAGACTGAGCTTAGTATCCAACGGCGCTCGAATTCCAGGGAATCCCAACAAGATGGTGACTGAAGAAAGTGGTGTCTTCCTCGCACAAATAGCATTGGTAATTTGATATTTTATTCATGAACCACTAATTGATATTTATGCTTGATGAACCACTTGTTAGACATTTGATTCCATTTTTTTTTCTATCATTTTGAACCATTACTACTCACGAAAGGAAAAAAAAAAAAAAAAAAAACCACACTGAGACATAACATTTTTTAATATATATTCTTGATTTGAAGTATTTTAACCTAGTAGGATTAATTTAATTCTTACTAACGTATTTAAAAACATAATATAAATTATGTTTTATTATTTTTGTTTTTTATTATATTCTCTCACATTATTTTAAAATGTAAAATACAAATATAAAACTTTCACGTTTAGGGTTTCGATTCATCCTCAAAAAATATTATATCTAATTCCTGTACGTACCATTTTCTAAGTTACTCCTAATCTGTCATAAGTCTCCTAACAACGTAGATCGTTGTCGTATAATAGCATATTATATCATTTAAACAATTTTTTTTTTTTACATTTAAATTATAACATGGGCATTTTATACTTCAATGTCAGCATAATTTAATTACATTTATCTTATATTATTGCAATAATCATCCGCCTTTAAATGATAATATTCGTTAGAAAAGGGATCAAGTTCAACTTAAGTTTTTTGTTTAGGGAAAAGTTGAAATTTAATTTAATGTAAAAATATGTAGTTAAAATTTAATAATAATTTAATCCATTAGACCAGACGATTTCTGAACAATAGTTCATTATTTCTAGATAAAAAAGTTGAGTCCGATATGGTGACTAAACTATTATGACTACAAAGTACTAATAGTAACTATTGATGATTAGAACTATTTAATGACGGATATCGATTGTATTGAGATTAGATATGTATAATATTAAATTATGGCAAAATAGCAGTCTAAAAGGCTGCTATTACAATTTAAATGTAAAAAAAAATTAATGTAAAAATAAAACTGCATTACAGAGGAACCTTATGGGATCTGCAGATCCTCTTAGGGTTCACCCAACCTCTAAAATTGGGTAGCGATCTCGGAGAACCGTTGTCTTAAAACAGTATAATTTCAAAACAGTACCATCAGATAGATTGCCTGTCTCTGTCTCCCACACCATTTTCGTGCTCGGATTTATATAAACATAAATAACGATCTGAGGTTCCCTGAAAAATCTATGACTCACTGGAGACGTCTGAAATAATTGACACACCATTAGCCTTATCATTTGATTTTTTTAATTATTTAATTTTTTTTTCACAGTCCCTCCAAACCTAACTGATTTTGATGGATCGTAATGCTACCAAGAGGTTTATTCAATTTACGAGATCTACAACATTGTCAATGATTTCTTCACAATAATTTTTTGTTTGACTCAGTTTTCAACTTAAATACAGAAGCATGGTGAGCCCTATTAAGAATAGAACTATGAATCGATGACCAGAACTGTTCAGTGACCTATAAAGATTATAGTAAGTAAGATATCGTCGGTGTCAAAACAATACCGCCTATTTAAAACTTTTTATTAATATGAGAAAGTAACGGTAACGCATTCTACAGGTTGAATTACACACTAAGGAAGGCAGGTATTAAGGTCAGCAACATGGCAGAGTATGATTTATTCATACTTATCTTCAATAGTTCTGAAAAAAATCGCCAAGTCTACATTCGGCGCGGGTTTTTTCTCTCCTGTAAAATCGCCCAAAGTGTACATAGACGGTATTGCTTTGACAGCGACGATATGTAGAATATTAAATTATGGCAACTTAACAATATAAAAGGCACTCATAATTTAAATCTTTGAAAAATTAATGTATTAAATTATACGAATAAAATGCATTACTGTTGTTTTGCAGATGCAACTTAACTTAAGTTTTTAGAATGGTGGGAAAAACCTAGTGGTATAGTGTAAATCGGTAAGTGTCAGCTTTCTTCACAACCGTTGTTTGTCAAGTCCAGTCTCTGAACCCTATAATTAAAGGTTATCACTTTATAGAGACTTTGCAAGCCCCTGTTAGTAAAATATAAAGATAATCTGTCTCAGTGAGTATCGGAACTCGGAAACTAAAAATCAGTCACCCTGTGCCTTACGTATTTAGCTACTCCACTCCGCCAAAGAAGCTGAAAAGAAACCTCAATGTTTCATTCCAGAACATGGTGGTACCTGAGCGTTTTTGACGCACTTATTGTATATTTTGTTAATTTATCTTTTTTCCTCTTGAAATGCATTGTTCACGGCTCGCTTAGAGTTCGTTGCCTGGTGACAATTGGCAGAGTGTGAAGGAATAGAAAGCTAGAAGAGGACTTGTAAACAAATAGGGAACGTGCGAGAGCTTTTATTGTGCTAGGAGCTGCCGCCGATGGGACTTAGCTCAGATACTTACTGCAAAGTGAACGCATAATGCAATGCCCCTCTCAAAGAATATTCAAAATAGCCGGGGATGTCTTTCAAGGCGTCCTCGGGGAGCGCCTTTGTCGAAGGGATGACTTACGGCCCAGGAAGGACTCGCAGACTTAATACGGTTTTAAAAAGCTAGCGAGTTTCTCCAGCGCTCTAACCTGCTGTGGAGAAAGGGCATTGTAGCCCAAGTCAAGTTCCTGGTCTCTCTAGTCTCTTGTAGGGTCGTCGCTATGGCAACAAGCACTGTTCGTTATTGGCTATAAAGGAAATAAATCAATCAGTTGTTTTCGTTTAAAATCTGTATCACTGCAACCCATGAAGGTCTTGTGTTCAGTACATGGTAGAGCCTGTACTGTTTCTAGGACAACGGTTGTCCAGGGAGTTCATTTGTACGATATCATACTCAGCCAATAGATTTTTTCCCCAACTAAGTGTATTCACTTTATAGAGGTAGGGGATCCCGCAGAATCCAACCAAGGCTATTAACATATTATATAATATAACAATCACAGCCGGATTTAAATCCAGGATCTTTAGCAATGGAACTTAGCTCTATTGTTCCGCTCCCTGTAAGTAGATCTGTTGCAAATAAAATCCGAATAATATGGTAATAAATTCTGTTCATGGAATTGATGAAGATGGTGGTCACTGGCTGTCCCTTGTGTAGGTTCACTGTACCAGTTCATCAGGCTGTTCATCTAATTGTATATAGTCCAAGTCTGCCGTTAAGTAGTAAGTTACGTTAACGGGTTCACTCGTAAGGAAAACCGCAACCCCAATGACTTTATCGAATTCATGAGATCTAACCGTGATTTGTGTTCTGGTTAGGTGGTGATACGTTTTAAAAATATATCGAATCTATAAATATATATATTTTCGTCAAAATTGAAAGATGAATTGGTTTGTAATAAAAACATCATTTATAATGCAATATAATTCACAAGAGAAGAACTCAATTGATCGTCGATTTTAAGCAAACAATTTTATTTTAAAAAAAATGTTTTTTGTCTACATTACTAAATGTACAAAAATACTGTAAACATGTCACGGAGTTGATTCCAACAGAACCATAAATAAAGCTAGTTTTTTATTTTTGAAAATATTTATTAATTGAGTGACAAGTCCATGCAAAATCAGTATAAGTTGGCTAGTATAGCCAATGAGTGGGGAATATGAAAAATAATGAGATGACTGAAGATGGATACTGTTAACTTATATTTTTGTTATCAACAATTACTTAGGTGAACTTGAAATTCGATCGATATTGAAGAATGGAAAACGACTAGAGATATTGCGGAGAGTATAAGGCCCGTAAAATGATGAAACCTACCGGATAATAATTGAAGTCGCGAAGGTTGGAATGGGCTTAGTAACTCGGGAATTTTTGAAAATTTAAAAAGCCAGCCGACTGGTAAACGTCCTAGGGGTAGACCGACACGTAAGTTGGGGGATTGCTTTAAAATATTATAGGTAGAGATAGGTGGTACTGTTATCGAGCATTCAGGTTCGCTACTATTAAAATATCTTTGCGCAGTCATCGCTCACCGTTTTGTTTTTGGAATCAATTTTACGGACCGTCAGAGAAGTAGAAATATTTGTGAAGGAACTAGGTAAAGCATAACTGACCTCTCTCCTGCAGTTATCGCCCCTTATCTGCCATGTTTAGTGCACAATGACAATAACTACTAATCTGTTTTTTTCTTTTTCCTTCTCGTTGGTTGTACGGTAGTTGATGGTTAATAATCCCTTATCGCAATCGGTTATAGCTCACTCGTGATTTCTTCTTCTATGAGGATATCGCTTTGAAATTTCTAAAAGTAGGTAATTCATTTGATTATCGGAAATATGCCTCTACACATAAGTGTACGAGCCGATGACTTTGTATATTAGACTTCTCAGAAAGCATTCGATTGCATTTTACATACTAAACTCCAGCTGAGGTAACCCGTGAGGCATTGGTTGCCATAACAACTCTCTATGCCCAGATCATGTGTGATCTGTTTGGATACTGTCATTTTCTTCTTTTTTTTTGTTATATATTTGGCTTACATTAGAATAGAAAAATTATTTAATTATGGGACCAGGTCCCATTAGGATAACATAAGTGTAAAAAAGTTAATTTTTAATTGTATAAGTTGTTAATACATATTTTTTGTTAATTGTATAGATTTGCATGATACCAAATTCTGCTGCTTTATTACTTAAAGGCCTCTCACATAGGCTCACATGGAGCTTTATTATCTAATTTCATGGCCACTTTCGGTATGTACCTTTTACAATTTTTGTTATAATTTATAGCAATTATCTTTTATAAAAATAATAGATTAATTTAAAAATATGGCTTGATAGCTTGTCGCACAGGAAGTATGTTTATATCTTATAATATATATATGCGTATATATAGCTGACCCGGCCACGTGTTGTTGTGGCTTTTATAATAGTTTTAAAAAATATAACGTTAAAATTTGAATTTAAAAAAAATAATGAATTAATGTAAACATGAATTAAATTGATTTTTAATTTTACATTTTATTCATCTTATACCTAACTATAGTTTATAATAAACAAAAAATATACAAAATTCTTAACTGATAAAATATAAACATTAGTTTAATGAATGAGGAATATAATGGTTGATTTTTAATTGACTTGGTTGATTTTAATCGAAAATACAGCAGGTTAAAACAAAAGAATAGTATTGCAAAAAATAAAAAATAAAACATAGCCTATATTTTATATATAAGTTGGACAATGTTGCATATCTGTGCATAATTTCATTAAAATCGATCCTGTTTTTCGGAGATTAGCCTGAACAAACATCGTGACAGGAGATTTATATATATAGAGATAGATAAGATTCCAGTTATTTCTTATATGATAGGGGCTGATCTTAAAATCCTTTATACATACAGAGCTGCGGTAGGTCTCAAATTGTAGCAAATTTAACCTTATTTAAAAATTATTATTTATGTTTATTCACTAGAACGCACCGATTAGGAGATACGGGCCAACAACTGAAATATATCCTAAAATTTCGAAGTTTTTCGGCCGCCAAAACTTTTCCCATCTGTTTATTCTGATGGAAATTTGGATTTACACTACTCAGATATGCATTTACGGCATATCAAAAATGCAGCAGGCTAGAAAAAAATATAATTTTGCAAAAAATATATCCCGGTCGTTAATCAAAATAAAACATAGCCTATATTTTAATTTGGACAATGTTACATTTATGTGCGAAATTTCAATAAATTCGGTCCATTAGTTTCGGAGATTAGCCGGAACAAACATCGTGACAGGAGATTTTTATATTTATATTTTTTTATTTCGATTAACAACCGCGATATTATTATTGCAAAATTAAATATATATTTTTTATATTGTAATTATATATATATTTTTTAAAATTATATATATATATATATATATATATATATATATATATATTTTATATTGTAAAAATAGAACTATGAAAGATTTGAACAACAACGACAAGCTATTCGGTGGTGCTGTTCTATTACTATCTGCTGATTTCCGATAGGCAATCATCAAATTGCCAGAAAATGTCTGCACTGTAGTCCAGACAAAAAACGAATTAATTAGGACTGTCTTCCCGATTATATACTAAATAATTTCCTAGATCATAATTCGCTCTGTAATCGTGATATTTTCTCAGCGAAAAATGCTGATGTTGACGAAATTAACTTTCAAATACAAGAGTTGTTACCAGGTGATCTAATGTCTTTTAAATCAATCGATACTATTTTTGATGAAAACCAAGCCGTAAATTATCCAACTGAATTTTAAAAATCTCTCGATAGACCAGGAATGCCATAGCACAATCTTCGATTGAATATCGGTTCACCTAATATTCCTCTGTATAATTTGAATCCACCTAAATTATGCAATGGTACACATTTACACCCTTTACTCAGTTATAATAATAAAACACTAAAAATCTGACTATTTGATGTAAAATATGACATTAAATTTTATTTTCAATTGATTTATAGTTTATTTTGTAATCCGAGCCGCCTCGTAATACTTCTCCTTTATCAGATCAGAAATAATTATTATAATAAACATTTATTCGTTAATTCATTCACAAGGCTTACATAATGTTTCGCAAAGTTCCGACGCTAGACAAGGCGGATCAAAACAATGAGGTGAACGAGCCTTTTCGCCAGCGAGAATCCAAATAGAGAGTTGTTAATGATCTTGTTGTTATTGTTTGGTTTAGGCTCTTTTGAGATTATTTTTAGCGATTATTTCCCTTTAAAACATATATTTCTCTTTCTCTGTCTTCTTGACGAAGATTCTTCCTAAAGGTCAAAGTATTGTTTCCAGAGGTTGTTATGAATCGGATTATAGGCTGCCCTATGTATTGGCACGCGTTTAGGAGGTGTATGGATTTAAATGTGTCTAATATATGTTACTAGCCAAATATATTGGACCTGGTCGGTACTATATAAATGATTATGAGGAAGAAAATGGTCCGGGTAGAGGTCAAGAAAATTCTCTTATATAGGGAGAACTTTTTATTGGCAAGCCAAAGTTTCGGCCCACATTGCAGGTCGTCTGCAGGGCTAGTTGATGGGCAGGGGGGCCACAGTGGTCTGAAGAAGCCCTGCAATTAGAGTCGAAACGTTGGCTTCCCAATAAAAAGTTCTCCCTATATAAGAGAATTTGTTTACATCCACACGGACCATTTTCTTCACGGACGTGTATATTAGTGTATGCGTGTCATTTTTACAAGAAAATCAAACTTGAATTGAAGAAATTAAAAAAAAAAATGTAGATGAGACAAATAATCAATTAAAAATCCACATTTACAAGTACAATTTTCATATGTTTCGGTTTGTTTATTTTTACAAATATTCTAAATACTTTATTATTATTGTATAAATTAATCGTCCTTCTTTTTGCCCCCTATAACTCCCATAATTGTCCCTCAAATGTATGACTGCTCTGTTAACCAGGTCAAGGGGATCTACACCATTAATATTATCATCTCTTGTTTCTTCTTTATAATCTTTAGTTATTTATAGCATTATGTTTATTATAAGATGATCTATCAATAAAAATATATATTATCAATATATACATTTCTGAATATATTTACATTTCACAGCTTCGCTTTAATTATCGCTAGAACGCAGAAGATGGTATAATTTATTTAATTAAAAAAAGTTGCTGCGAGCTATTGTTAATGATAGGATTTAAGCAATCAATAGAAACAGTCATCGTGAATTAGTTTTTATTATTATAATACACTTATCACCTGTTTGTTACTTTCCCGTCATCATCGTTCTGTTGTACTCCTTCGTGGGTCACATTGGACCGAACTTAAGGATACATCATCAGCTCTAACTGAATTTGAATGAATGAAATTTATTTCAGCAATATCATGAATTTGTTTAGACTAAAAAGATATTGAGCAGCCTCTCTACGTTTTGCAGAAAATTCAAAAATAATTATTTTAAATGAAATAGACGTGAGTCAACGTAGTTTAGATAATTTTAGAAAACTTAATATAAAAAAATTGTATTTTTTCTATCAAGATTATTACTTTAACATAACATTTGTAAATTATTTTTTATTTAGAACATAATAATATATTACAGCATAAATTACAACATTTAAGAGCAAGTCCATAACTAGGGGTTTACTCCTTGAAAAGAGAATCCATAACCTTGTTTTTGTTTAGGTAAATAAGAATATTCTAATCTTTTAACCCAAAAAGGTTTCAAGGATTTTCACACTACAACTATATATAGATGTGTAGACATCTTACATGACAAAATTGCTCGATTTACTATATTCTCTAATATTTCACTCATATTACATTTTTTATCGTTCATATTATCTTGAATTACACCCCCCCCCCCACACATTCACAAACAAAAATATATATATGTAAATATTAAACCTGTTCCACTACAACCCTTGGAGGGTATTTAGCTCAGTACAAAGTAGAGACTGTACTGTTCCTTAGACAAGGGTTGTGCTGGGAAGTTGGTCGAGATCACGCTCACCCTCCAGATTTCCCCTCTATTTAAAAAACCTGTACCACTACAACCCGTGAAGGGGTTTTGGTTCAGTACATGATAGAGACTGTACTGTTTCATGGACAACGGTTCTGAAAGGAGGTGACTTGTCCTAGATCACGCTCAACCGCCAGATTTCCCCCCCGTATTTTGGGTACCCTATTTAATAAAATTTTATAGGGTCTGGGTGGGCCTCAGGAGGGTCCTAGATCCTATATGATCCATCTCCCGCTGCAAACAGACTAAATAAAAGTCATGGCCTGCAGCGGGATTCGAACCAGAATTTCCGGCATGGCTCCATTTAGGATACATAAAATTTTATGAAGCTGGTTGAGTCCCAGGAGAGTCTGTAAATCCCATTGGGTCCATCAAGGGCTGTTGCCAGATTAAATAATTAATCTGCCACAGCCTAATTTAATACCGGACCTTTAGATTACCAACTCAGCACTCAGTACGCATTGAGCTATCTGCTCCCCTCGTACGTAGTGGGTAAATGAAAAAAAGTATTTGTTAAAAAAACTCTAGTCCTTTCGTTAACAAAAATGCGTTAAGGGCCGATGGTATGTTAATCGAATCTTAGTTAAATACTTTTTCTATTAGTACAGTTTAATTATTATATTTTAATGACGTTTTCATCGTAATCCGCGATCGATTTGAAACAATACCTCAAATTAATACAGACTGAATAAAAATCTTTTATAGGTTACTAAATAATTATTCCTATTTTTTAATGTAAAGTAAATAAAAGCGCTATCTATTTATTATTTATTGTTTTTCAACATTAAGGACTTTGAAACCTTAACCTCTTTGAATGCATGACATGATGTTTTCAATTTGATCTTTGTGTTGATTGAGGATTAATATTTTGAGCCCTCAATATTTGAGTAACATTATCGTTTGTTACAACGAAATACCGTGTTGTTTATAATACATTTTAGTTTATAATAAATTATATCGAGCTAGGTAACCATTCTACAATAGTTAAATTTAAGCCCTCCAAACTATTCTATTTTTATATATTATATCTTGTAAAGTAGAATGTAAACGTCATTATCTTCTTAGCTAATACTCACATGTTGCAACACAGCAACTACGCATTGTAACTTAACTGCTTAAAACGCGTTGCGATACAAGATATAAATATAAGCATATGATTTTATACATAAATATACTATTAAATATGAGTATACTATATATTAAATATACTATTAAATATGAGTGTATTATATAGGAACATATATTAATGGTTGTTATCGCTTTGAGTTTTTATTGGAAATACATATTTTAAGGCATTCTGCGACCAAATAATTAGTCTCGTAAATCGGTCTGTGTGTGTGTCTGTTACTAACTTTTTTTTAAATCAAATTATTTTATCATATTTTTATTACCTTTCTTTAAAAAGGCTCGAATGAATATAATCAAACTTATTGTGATAATATAGAATTACCTGACGAGGCTTGAATGTTTAATTTGATTATAAAGTACTTTCACGTTTGCATACATAAAATTACTATTATTTTTCTATCGCCAATTATAGTAAAAAATGGATACTTAGTTTTTTTTATAAACTATGAAATAATTTGATAATTAATGAAAGAAGTAACCGGATGATCATTTTACCAGAGGTAAAACAAATTTCTAAAATTATTAAAATACTTGGCAAGTTATATAAAAATACATTGAAGAGTTGAATAATAAATAAAACATAAAAAATATGTAGTAACTACTAAGGTTTTTGAAAAATTAATATTTAGCATTCAAAGTAATAAGAATTAAGGTAGGTGATGAAAATCGCATAAACCTAAAAAGAAGATGAAATTTCTTTCAGTTTTAAGTTTATTGTTTCCACGTAATCATAATTGAATTATTTTATTTTTTTATGTATGATTGCGACAGTTGTGGGATATGCGCACCAGATCTTTTATTTAGTTCTTGATGTTTTATCGGAATGTTTTTGGAGGTGTTTTTCGAAACAGGGTAAATCAGTTTGTTGGGGTCCGGGCTGCTGTACCGTAGACCTCGGGTACAAATCCGGCTGTGAAAGATAAAAATTGAATCTGTTAACATCCAATGATGGATCCTGTGGGATATCGAGACTCTCCAGAGCTCACCTTAATTCGGGGGGAAATCCCTCCCAGGGTAACCGTTGTTCTAGAAACAGGACAGTCTCTAACAGTTACTATTTACTGAAACCTCCAGAGTTTGTAGGGTGGTACAGGTTTTTTTTTGGATGTTTTATCGACAAATAATACATTACATTATATTATAAACCTTGAAAATACAGAAGTACTTTATCGTTAAATTCCTATGTAAAATCTCAATATTCGAATCTTGATTAAAACAAATCACGCGTAGATATAATAATCAAGCGTTGATTGGTACTCGATGAGGCCAATCTGAGGTGTGCAAGGTCGTATTTACCCTGAAGCAGGTTGTTCTGCCCGTATCTGCAGATAAGTAGGTTTATAGCGTAGATTACTTTGGTCCATATATATACATGTTATCATACAAATATACGATAACCGGGGAGAGATAGTGGCGTATCCAGTCTAACCCTAGCCTCCGCGACGGTCGTATCGGAGCCGCCGCCTACCTCAGGCTAAGCTCAGGTGAGTCCGATCAAGTCCGTCTGCTACGGGGCTTTATTCGTCTCGTTATCTTTGACGTAGTGGTGTCCGGTATTGAGAGTATTGTGCGAGCCGCGTTTTCGGATTCGAGAAATGGTAGAATCATGTTTACGTTTTGGTACATGCGTCGTGATCGGAACCGGATGCGGCGTGACCAATCACGATCCAAGCTCCTGTTTCTTAATGATCGTAAATGACACCATTCCGAAGATAATATTCATACACAATATTCCTTAATTTTTTATTTTATATTTCTATTTTTTTTTCCGTACAACTTTAATATTCTACTCCATAACTCCCCATATACTCGTGAATCTCCAATACCTGCAATTTTATGCTTTTTAAAAACTATTTACATATTATTTAAATCAGTTAACTACTTTTAAACGAAAACAATGGTTCATAAATAATTCCATTTTTATATACAGGAAAGACATCAACGCTGAACATGTGTAATAAGTTTAAACGATTTTATTTATTAATGTGGTTAAATATATTACTTTTATTAATTATATAATAATAAAAATATTTATTTCAGAAATTATATAAATGCTATATAGCACATATTGTATTTTTGACTTATATTAATAACGATACTGAAATGCGCCGTACATTTTTATTTAAATTATGAACGTTTACTGGTGTTTAAATAAATAGGTGTATAATTATGTAAATATGGAGTCATTTATTATCAATTAAATTAATAATATCGTTCATGTTTATATTTTTTGCTATATTAAATATTTAATATAGTATTTACATTTTTCATGTACAGACCCCGAAGATAAGAAACACAATGTTACATTTTTGTAATTTTTTTATTAGTTCAGGATAACCACCAACAATCCGTAACTTTGAACTATTACATTGTTATTGTCATTGATAAGTAAATGGTACCGATCACAGTATTTATTTATGGCAATTTCCCAAAAACATTTCATATTTTGTGGACATGGTGTCCTTAACACTCGGGGAACAGATATAGCATTAATATATAACTCATATTTATATATTTTAATATATTATCGCATTTATTATTAGTTTTTATAATATTTATTAAAAAAATATTAGTTTTTTATTATATATCTATAAATATATAAAAATAATTTGTAATAATAAATTCGGAAAATGGTATACGTATGTCACTATATATATATTTCTGTTTACAATTTTAACCACCTAATTGAAAAAAATGTATGATTTATAGAAATATATATCAAAAGGCAGCAAGCTCCAAACTTTTGAAAAAAAAATTATTACAGGAGGCCTTACTTTAAATTTAGTTAAGCATTTATAAAATATTATGTTTATCGAAGAAGATTATTTTGTTTAGGTTGGTTAACTCCTTACCCATGGCTTACCAAAGTCTTAAGCAATTAGGGCTTAAATCGATTTGAGCAAACAAAGGATTACTACTCAGTGAGTTGCTAGGTATTAACAATTTTACATTTTATTTATTTATTTATTCATAAGTTTATCAATAATTAATCGATTGGTATTTTCTAATATTCTTATAATGGCCTCAATACTTTTACGAACATATGGCTCTCCATTTTATAATTCTTTTCTACTTGAAGAATTTAGTTCTCTGGTATACCAATCGTTTGGTATTTGTCTTGAGAAAGGATTTATGGTTTTTAGTAATGCGAAAAGCTACAAGCGAAATTGTACACTTTTCTTATCTCTATATTTCCAAGGCTAAACCGCTAATATATGCATTTAGAATTCATGAAAGCGACCGTTAAATTTTTTTTCGTTTAAGCTTAAAATATTTTTAATACGTTAGCCTGAAATTTGAATCAGGATGTATTTTTTTCTTTCTATGTAAAAAAAATTAGTTGATACTCTGCTGGTATTATAACCATAATAAATTATGGTTTTTATTTGTGTTTTTATATCAGTGTCCACCATTTTGAATTTTTTGTTTCGTTTATGTTTCTGTGTCCTCATAAAAACTGTTGTTTATTATTATTTAATTTAGAAAAATACTTTTAGTAGTTTTTATTCTAAATATTTGTTTCAACTATGTTTAATTAATTTAATATTAACGATGTATCAGGTTGGATATACCATAAAGAAATAAGAAATCGGTTAAATATAATGAAATCTGATATGCTGTGCTTCAGTATAACAGTAAAATATTTTTGGTGTAAACTACTACAACCCGAACACACACACACACACACACACACACACACACACACACACACACACACACACACACACACACAGAAACAAACATGCACATATTTTTAGTTATTTTACCTAAATGTCTAATAGTCATATTAACGATAAATTGTTTATATGGCCCTATGGCTTTTGAATAATTACCAACATAATGCTCAAAACTAAACAATACAGATTAATTGTCTTATTATTTAATTTTCTTTAGCACATGCGCATTGCGCATTCAGAAATCTTAAATATATGATAACGATTATTAAGTGTTCTTACTCAGCTCATAATCAAAAGAGTCATCTTAATTGTTTCAATAAAATGAAATTTTATTCTATTTCATGGATTAATATTTATTTTTTTGGTTTATCTCTTAAATTTTATCGAAAAACTACATGAAAGTTTTTCACTACTCAATGACTTAATGATATTGTTTACTTTAATAGATCTAGAGTTCATAATGTATATTTGTTACAACAGGTGCTTTGTGCGTATTAGTTTTTTCCTAAGACTTGATAGTACGTATATAATTTAAACATAACTAATAATTACTTTTAAAAAATTCAATAACAATCACAATCAAATATATTCTTTTCAAAAATAAAAACATATATATACTTTTTGAAGAGCATATTGTTGCTTTACATATTTCAAGAAGTAATGACATTAAAAATTATTATAACAATTTTAATAACTTACTTATTTTGTCTTATAATATTTGTACAAGTTTTTTGTTTTATAGCGATTTTCTTAGTCCTTACAATATGTCTGTGGAAGCTTTTATATCTGAATGTTAATCTATTTATTTTTTATTTCAACATAAAATATAAATTAGTAAGTAAATGAAGACTAAAAAAACGTCGTTATGTTTTTATTATTATTATTTTTTAATGCTTATTTGCTTACTTGGGTAATTAAAATGGATTTAAAACAATTTTTTAGGATAATATTTAAAATTATATTTATAACTTTTTAATTTATACTTTATTTTAATTTAACCACGATATATAATTTAATAATACATATAAAATAGGCTAGGTTTTTCAGTTGGTAAAAGTTTTCTTGATTGATGCGTAGAATAATAGTAACTAATAATGTGAAATTAAATCGCATAAGGAGTAAATATTAGAGACATACAGGATAGTAAACAATAATAATAATAATGATATAATTAACAAATTATTATTAAAAATATTTCTCCTTACCGAGAGTTCGATAATAGCTGGTACCTCCTGATGACATTTCGAAGAAAAGGTAAACAAATATACGAAAGAAGGGGAGAAGCTAATCACAGCACATTAGAGAAGAAGATAATTTAGAGATTAAAACGAAGAGGATAGATACACGATATCTAGGGCTAGATAGGATTAGATATAGAGAGAGCGTAGAGGCTAGGGCTGGTGGTAGACTGGGGCCTCCGGGCAGCGCCTCTCTTCTGGGGGGGGATGCCATCTTACTCCCACCACCCGGGCCGCCATAGTCCCTTGGATCCAATTTACTATATAATTACCGAGGGGGCGCCATTGCTCGGGGCCTAACTCTCTCTTCTTTTGTCACCTATTCTTGTATTATATCGGAAAATAGGTGTAGAGTGCTGAGATGTTGAGCTACAAGTTCCGTCTTCGTAACAAGCTCTGGTTAATATATTATTTAATACATAGGTCATTCGAGATATGCAGACCCTCATAGGGCTCACCCAGCCTCTGTATGATTCCCCCACTGATAACCGAGCTCGGTTTCCTCTCAGCAACCTCAAGTTCCATAGCATATTAGAGACCTACCGTTTAGCTTTGAAGCTGTTTAATACAAAAGTTTAATTACATGACCTTCAATTGACCTCCGAAACACGGATAACCCAATTCACCTAATTCTGAGCAACAACATAGCTGGTTCATTATAAGTTGCTCCGGATTCAAATCCGGCTGTGGGGATCTTCATCTTTGCCTTCAGACTTTCCTGAAGCTCATCCAGCCTCTATAATGTGGGTACCCTTAATTGGGAGAATACTTGGAGGTTTAGCCTTATCGTCTCCCTACACAACCGTTGTCTTAGTAACAGTACAGTCCATGACACCATCTTCCCGCAGGATCTTCTGCGTTTCGTTTTTCCTCACTGATAAACAAACCCGGTTTCTTCTCTGCAATGTCAAGTTGCGAAAAATATTGAAGACCTACTTGCCGAGAAGGACCAATATTACAGATGTCGTACAGTGTGCCGATTAAGGAGGTCGAAAGTACTATTCAAAATATATTAAATGTATTAAAGCATCCGTTTTATCAATATTAGATTCAGGAGGCATTCTTAGCTTTGAAGCTGTTCAATAAAAAAAATAAAACATGACCTAAAATAGACCTTCAAAACTCATCCAACTCAGATTATTCTCTGCAACAACATATATTTATTGCCCTATAAATTACCTTTCCGTAATGTTTATACTCATTCCAAAAATAATTTAATTCCCTTTGATTTTCGAAAAGGGCGTGGAATAGCTGAGTGTGTATAGTAGTGAAGGTTCCTTATTCAAATCCGGCTGTGAGGTGAAACCTGTGGTGTCTTCTGACCTCCATGGGGCTGACCCTTCAATAATGTGGGCACCCTGAATTGGAGGAAGCCTTGTGGTTCAACATAATCATCTCGCAACACATGTGTTGTCTTAGAAACAGTACAGTCTCTACCATTTACTGAACACACCACCCTTTCTCATTCTGATGGTACGGATTTTTTTTTATATATGAGGCATTCAGAATCAAAATTGGATGACTCTAGCTATTTCGTTTAATAAGACACTTTGCCACTTTATTTCTCATAGTTTTAGTCCAATTCTGAACTTGAATTTTCGAGATTATGAAGAAATTAGGATTATCCACTTTTGATGCTGAACGCCTCATGTCATTACCTACCTCAGACCGCTAAAGTAGACAAACGACCGTTATGATCGGGACACAAAAGACACAATGAAGATACTGGGTTCTACGTCGATTTACGAATCAATTGTATCTTATGTCATTTGCGTCGTTAACGTTTTATTTGACTTCATGGCACGATCTTGCCGAGGGATCTCCTGCGCTTCGTTTCTCCTCACTGATAGCCAAACCAGAATTCCTCTCAAGTTCCAGAGAAGATTGGAGACCTACTTGCCGAGAGGGTCTAATCGTACCGATGTCGCTTGAGGCCTTCAGACCTTCCTAGCGCTCACTCGGCCATTAAATGTGGGTACGCTTAATTGGAAGAAAACCTAGTTCTAGGGACACAATTTTCTTTTTTGCCAATTGTCTATCTTGACCAATTTTTAGGATCTTATGCCGTAATGCTATACCAATAACATTTATACAAATAAAATAAATACATATCCATTAGCTTTTGAGGACACGTTCGAAAGTTAATCAAGGTATCATGGATGTATGATAGTTCATTCCTTATAGTGAAAGTGCTGTGTGTCTTGTTTTTTCTGAAAGCCCAATTTTTTGGATCTTATGCGTCATTTACCGAGCTAGTTATTAGTAGAGAGGGGTCAAGAACTAAGTGCCCTATAATTGACCATTTCTTCCATCATTGTCTTCTATCATTTCTTCCATCATATTCTTCATCACGAGGTTCTTCGTCAACTCTATTACCTAAGGCAGCGGATACCATGTAAGGAATGTGGTAGACGGCCAGCAAAACTAATTTCCTTCCAAACTTACTTCGATTTAAAAAAAAAAAAAAAGGATTATAAATCTATGTTTAAGAGGTGAACTGCCTTGTTTAGGGCAAATTAGGGATGTTTACCCAATGTTCAGACAAGCGCGTCAACTATATTCATGGTTTCATTTTCTGAATCCTGAATCGGGCCACGTTCGGCGGATGTATAATGCGGATGTAAGATAATTGAGGTTCAAGAAATACATTGAACTTAAGGTTTTTTTGTTTTTTTTTAAGTCACTCCTTTTTTATTTTATTTGTATAATTAATTTAACGTTACAATATTCTGGAGTATCATAACCTCTGCCAACAACATCCTCCCATTCTTGAGTCAACATCAACATCGCTAGTACTCGATCGTAAATTATTCTCAGTTTCTGGTTTTCTAATATTTCTGCTGCCTTGGTTGATACCCTGGTCTCGAATCCGTATGTGGTGATTTCGTTACCCTGAGTTAGTGACTTCTCATGTGCTTTACTAACCCACAGTAATATCCATAACAACATTTAGCAACCTAAGTCCTTTTACTTATTTCTGCATCCATTCATTATGACTTTTTATCAAGTCAAAAGTTACGAAATTGATCATGACACCATCTTGCCGCTGAGTTTTATTTTTATTCACTGATAGTTTCTTCCCTGCAGCCCCATCTTCCATAAAGAATTGAAGACCTGTTTGGCGAGAAGTTCTAATTGCATAGTTTCGCAAAGAGCTCTGATCAAGGAGAATGATGATAACAATCAATATATGTAAAATGTTGTAAAGAATCAGTTTTATAAATATTTGACGGCTTGAAACAAACATTAAACATAATTTCAGCCGACTCTATTCTCAGCTTTGAAGTTTTTAAATGGAAAAATTTGAATCAAGCGGGATAAGAAGTCAACAATGCGGCTTGCACTTCTTCCTTAAGGATTCCGTCAATCAAGGTATTTTTAGGATAGATCTATTGAGCTAAATGTTCAAATGATTCGAGTTTTTGAACTGTTGAGCTTTCAAAGTACTTAATTCCACTTCATGCATAAATACTAACGTACATACAATAACATTTCGTAAACCTTAATCTGATGTGGAGGTTTATATTTCTGTTTGTAAACATCAAAAAATACTTGACTTTGGTATTTAATTTCTATTAAGTGTGAGAATAGCGTTAAGGTTTGGGTTATAACTTATTTCCTTGAATTAATTAAACTTTAACCTAATCCCATATAATATGAGCATGTACGTTGAAACGATACATGAATGCAAACACCTATGTTACAATAGCGAACATTTTACGGCTTTCTTATGTGGACTACAATTAATCATGTTTAAATTATTAAAACCTTTATTAAACCCAGACCAGAATACAAAGTATAGTATAGTTCTTTGATTGTTTGTTTCTTTGTACGATCTAAATAAACCTTTTGTTATGAGTTTGTGTCACGTACATCCTGGAGATATCTATTGTAAAGTGTGATCTATCAATTCCAGTGGTGTACTCCAGAATGTAAGATAGGGCTCGGATCAGTACAAAGAAGAATCCGCTACTGAGGAAATGGTTGTTCTCTTTGGTGTAGTATATTATTAACTATTATAGTATTCATCGTTAAAGAAAATGAAAGAATAAGAATAAAATAATATATTAATGAGAATATTCTACAAATGCTGTTTGTGGTGTATTGTGTGTCTGCTATTCTTTTGTTCACATTTCCCAAAGGATTCACGTGTAAACTTCGATGGAGAAACCTCCCATTGAAGGCACTACTAGCCTTCTTTAAAGAAAGTTACACAATTTTATATATTGTGGGGGTCATTATCTGGAGATGCGCAGATTTATAACCTACATTATGAATGATAAAAATTCTTACTATTAGTGGCATTGTACCTTCACTTGGCCACACAGGATAATCTTTATTCAAAGTTTATGTTAGTGTGTTAAAATTAGGGAGTGAAGTTGTCAAGATTTATATATATGTATTTTTTTTTATTAAATCATTCAACTGTAGTTCAAATACGAATTTTTAACGTGCCTTACTAAGAGTGTCGGATAGTTTGAGGGTGTCAAAAAACGTCCGATTTTAATTTTTTTGTTTACTACTCATAAATCTACTTTGGAGGTAATATATAGCCTCCATATTAGACAAATAAAATCCCATTACCGGCGCTCTAGTAAGGGGTTAAGAAGGCATGATTTGTATATTTTCAGATAATAAATAAATTATGCTCGAATATTAATAATTTATATAATTTTTGAAATAAACAAAAGGGGAAAAAATGGCACATTTTATTTTAAAAATGCCTTTTTGAGGAGAGAAATTCGATTTTTATATTTCATTTCATATTTTTATAAAGTAAAGCATTTATTTATACTTGAGGTTCTTGAGTGTCAGTCAGTTTTTTAAACTTATTTCTAGCGCCGTTTCCAGACTAGGTTGGTCTCATACTCAAGCCAAGAATGGACGCTAAATGATTAATATATCAAATACTTCCATAAAATGTAAATATTGTAAGAGTATTTATATTTATAAAAAACTATCAATTTTATTGCTTTAGCTTAAATATTGTAAATATCTTCATATACAAATTTACAATATCTTCATAAAAAAACCTGTCCCACTACAATCCATGAAGGGTCTTTAGGTTTAATAAATAGAGAATGTACTGTTTCTAGAACGACGGTTGTGGAGAGATGTGATTAGTCCGAAAAGACGCTCACCCCACTTTTACCCCAGTTGGGGGTAGATTTAATTTATAGAGACTGGGAGTGCTCCAGGAGGATCTCCCAATCCCACAGTCTCATAATTGTCATGGGGACTTAGGAAAGAAAGGATATGACCACGACCGGGAAGCGTGCTTCATTAGGGCCCAGGATAGCTCAAATGGTAGAGTCCCAGACTAGTGATCTGGAAGACCCGGGTTCGCGTCCCGGTCCTGGACATATCTTTTCTTTTCAAATAAAAATATTTAAAAATTAGTAACAAATAAAATAAAATAAATAATAATTCCTTATTTTCGTTTTCATTTCTGGTTTTAAGTAAGAACTCTTTAAAGATTAAATATTAATAAGTAGGTTAATATATTTAACAACCATAGAGTGCCCTGTTGGATCAATAGACCCAACTACAACTCACCTAGCTTCTATGACTTCGTGTTAATTGAGCGAATACCAGGCGGCTGAGCGTAACCTGCATAACCGTTGCTGTAGAAAAAGGACAGTCCCTACCATGTGTTAAACCGAAAAGCTTTTGTGGATTATAGTGAGTGGTATAGTTCTTGTTTTTCTTTTGTTTTTGATAGGCTTTTATTTTTTTGGCTAATATTCACTTTGTTCAGCCTTAAGTCCTAGTCCTTTTTTATATGATGACAATAAAATCTCAAAAAGTTGTAACTATTAATTCAAATTCCATCTTTCGAGTGAAACAAGTTTACAACCTCCTCCTCATCCGTTATCTATTGCATGCTCGTGGAAACTGCATCGCATGAGAGCCGATGCATATTTTGTAAACAAGAAGACCTGTAGACTCAAGCTATCGTGGGAATCGTTCCTTACCCAAGTTTGTTGATTGTTCCAAGGTTCAGGCAGCATCAATAAGCAAAAGGATAATAATAATGTTAATGCATCGTAATATTACACGGATAAACAGTAATGTTTTTATCGAAAAATTAATGTTTGTCATCATGCCAAATGTACAGTGATGTTAGGTCATATTATCATCTCACATACAGACAGATTTCTTGTCGTTTTCGCTTTAGCCGCGGCACACAGTGTTTCGAATAGAAGGAGCTAGCTGGACACAATTATTTTTCGGCATTTTTGAATTTCTTTCGACTAATTAAGTATTGTAATTATTAAAAAATGGTTTTTAATTAATAACCAACTGAATTTAAGAGGTATTGGTAGGATAATAATTAGAAAAACTAAAATAAAGACATTGTATAATTAATACAATATAAAATAATTAAATTGATAAAAATCCGTATTTATTCTGTTACAATTCCCTTTAGAACAGTGATACGGATATAAAATATAAACTATAATGTCTTAGCAAGGAAGAAAATAGTTGGGGGTGCAGTCAAATAAAACACTAAATAAGTGGTTACTTATTTTAATTACGTGCCGACGTTTCGACCCACTTTGTGGGTCATCGTCAGGGCTAAGAAAGAAAAACAGAAAAAATAACAGAACTATAAAAATACATTGCAGACTAAGTATATGATAAATGAGAAAAATATATACGTAGAGAGGTAGAAATTTAGAACAAAAGTGAGGGATACATATGAATAAAAAATCTAATGTCTTAGATTAGATTACAATTACAATTTAATTAATAAATGAAAATAAAAAATTAATGAATATAAATTAGGAGTTAGCTCGCAATAATGAATTAAATGAAAGGAAAAATATAAATACTAAATAAATAGAAATATAAATAAACTAAAGATAATATACATATATATATATATATATATATATATATATATATATATATATATATATTACTGCTCATCAGTCATCCATCCGAAAATTTGTAATAATAAAACTAATTAAAGTTGTTTCGTGGTAAATAAATGCTAAATAAGATATAGACTAAATGGGAAGAATTGCCAAAATCATTTTTATTTTCCTTTCAAAGTCCTCTGTAATGTTTTCGAAACTAATTTTTGTCGAAAGAAACTCTAAGAGATAAGAGTTTCTCTCTTCCTTTGGGTGCATCAACCATTCTTCAACAAAATATCTTCTCAAAATTAAGTACTCTAAAAAAATGTAGTACTCGAGTGTGCAGGCTAAAATGTCTTATTATTAATAGGAAAGGTGTAGCTATTAAATATTAAAAAAATATCCCGGATACAAATGGGTAAAAGGCATTT
This sequence comes from Troilus luridus, assembly GCA_964056705.1. Classification (NCBI taxonomy): domain Eukaryota; kingdom Metazoa; phylum Arthropoda; class Insecta; order Hemiptera; family Pentatomidae; genus Troilus; species Troilus luridus. Next base: position 90,874,757 of record OZ057415.1, on the reverse strand, counting down.
TCATCACTTCAAAGTTTCAAAATGAGAAAAAATTCTTGGGGTATTTAAAAAAAAATTAATATAGTTTGATTTTTAGAAGACTTTTTTAATTCGAAAAAATAACACTTACCAGTACAATTAATATCCATATTCAACGATTTGTTTGATAAAACAGGTTGAACAATAAATTTTTGAGGTTGAAAAGATGCCTTGAATTCCACTGATATATTATATTGCTATGATTACTTTGGGCCCTATCCATCAAGCAGTGAAGTAAGTCAGACTTAAACAAATATTAGATTACCATGTTCTGAAGTATTGTCTACAAAATTCCAATTACATATTTCAGATTTCTAAAAGTGACTTATGTCCTGGCTTGTACTAATCCCAACACTGCGCTGCTTTGATTTTGCTGTCATTTATCAGAAATTTTGGAGGAATAGTTAGCCAATCTTATTTTAATATTCTTTCCAGAGTCCTCTGCAAGGTTTCTAACAATTAATTTGGTCGAAAAGAGCTATAAAATGAGGGTGTTTCAACCATTCTTAAAAAAAAAAAAACTTTCTTGAAAATAAGTATTCTAAAATTAAAAAATAAATGTTGTACTCGAGTGTGCAGGCTATAATGCATCTTATTATTAATGGGACAGACGCAGCTATGAAATATAAAATTTTTAGCCCGGATAAAACTGGATACAAGTCATTCCCAGATCTTGAAAGTTTCAAAATGAGGAAAAATCCGTCATGCACTTTTAAAAAAAATTGATACACTTAGATCATCAGAAGATTTTTTAAATTGAAAAAATAGCACCTACGAGTACATATATTATCGATATTCATTTTGTAACATTATAATTTTGTGCTGTTGAAATGAAGCTTTGAATACAACTGATTTAGTCTATTTCTATGGATTCATGACTTTGGACTCTATTACTGACGAGATGAAGTGTGCCAGGCATAAACAAATATTGGATTTCAAGGTTTTGATCAATCGTTTACAATATTCCAAAATTTTTTTTTAGAATATTGACATGAATTTTCCCAGCTAGCTCCTACTAATCGAAACACTGTTTCATTACTAAAAATCGAAAAACATTTACTAAAAATAAAATAAATTAAACGTTACTTTTTAATCACTATAGTGGTCGCTAATGAATAAAGTATATATCCATCGAGATATATCTGAAAATTATTACAGTTCTATACTTGTTATAAAATAATTGTAATATATTGAATAAATATTTAAATATAAAAATAGATAATGTTAATTTTGACTGCTATATGATTCATATTCTTGTAAACTTTATTTTTATTACTTCAACTAATCAAATTGCAGCTCCAATTACACAGTTCTTCAGGAAATGTCATTTAAGTCCAGCACTGCAATGTACATTTTATTTCAATATTCCTTTTCTTATTGAAGTGTCTCTAGCACTCTTTCGAGTTTGTACTATGGAATATAGCTCCAATAAATTCTCTTTGAAAGATGTTTACGAGTACATATATTATCGATATTCAACAATTGATTCATATACAATTTGTAACATTATAATTTTGTGCTGTTGAAATGAAGCTTTGAATACAACTGATTTAGTCTATTTCTATGGATTCATGACTTTGGACTCTATTACTGACGAGATGAAGTGTGCCAGGCATAAACAAATATTGGATTTCAAGGTTTTGATCAATCGTTTACAATATTCCAAAAATTTTTTTTATAATATTGACATGAATTTTCCCAGCTAGCTCCTACTAATCGAAACAGTGTTTCATTACTACAAATCGAAAAACATTTACTAAAAATAAAATAAATTAAACGTTACTTTTTAATCACTATAGTGGTCGCTAATGAATAAAGTATATATCCATCGAGATATATCTGAAAATTATTACAGTTCTATACTTGTTATAAAATAATTGTAATATATTGAATAAATATTTAAATATAAAAATAGATAATGTTAATTTTGACTGCTATATGATTCATATTCTTGTAAACTTTATTTTTATTACTTCAACTAATCAAATTACAGCTCCAATTACACAGTTCTTCAGGAAATGTCATTTAAGTCCAGCACTGCAATGTACATTTTATTTCAATATTCCTTTTCTTATTGAAGTGTCTCTAGCACTCTTTCGAGTTTGTACTATGGAATATAGCTCCAATAAATTCTCTTTGAAAGATGTTTATGTGTTTAACATATTATTATTAAATAATTTAAAAAGAAATTACCTTTCAACCGAAGTGACATTTACTTTTTAACCATTAAAATTAATTGGCGTACCTAAAGCAGAGAAAACTCATGATTTTATAAAATTATCATAAAAAAATACTTGCTACTCAAACTATCTATAAACTTTCATTATATTAATTTTTCTTTTTTTTTCTTAACACCTAACTTGATGAAAAATTCTTGACGTTGCATTTACTTTTTTTTATATTAGTATGAAACAGTTCAAAAAATAAACATTAAAAAAAGTCATGGTACTGTATTTCAAAAAGATCAAAAGGTCCTGCAACGTCATGCTTGACCTTCTTGAATAAGATTTGAGATTTGAGCTCAGAGTATTAAAAAAAATTGTTATGAAACAATTAAAAAAAAAAGAAGCTTTATACAGTTTAAGCAACGTATATTAAAGCTTATATAACGGAACTCTTTCGGTTTGAGATCAATGTCGTTTCTTGGTTGAATCAGGCGTATTTTGTAACCTTAAATAGTGACATTAGTCACTGACCTGTACTGAACCAAAGACCCTTCAAGGGTTGAGTGGTACAACATATCTTATATTCACTTAGGTATTTTCTTCTCTGCTATGGCTATTGAAAACTAAACATAAAAATGCAACTTTGAAAATACGCATTTTTGCTGTATATCAAAGATTGATCTTCGCTTCCCAGATGTTGCCTGTACGAACCGCGGCATGGAAGAAATGAATCTCGCAAAGGATGGTTCTTCCTTCACGTATTTGTTCGAGGTCATAAATAATAAAATATAGACCGAATAAAATTAATAAATATTATTGGATTGGATAATAAAATCAGGATGAATTTGAATTTAATATTCTAGTTTACGCATGTCTATTAAAGGGGAACATTCAAGCTTCCAGGTTTTGTTTTCTCGATTCTGCTGAAAATGTGTAAGAAGAAGAATTGGCCTTAGCAAACCCAAATGCTCGATGTAGATACCACCAATCTATGCTTGAAAAACTTCCTTCAATAATACCCAAACCCAAATCCTCTTAGATTAAAGCAATCCTCCCCCCGCCCCCCGACGCCTTGGACATTTACCGATCTGCTCAGCTCTTAATTTTTAGAAATTCGTTTATTACTTTGCTCAATAATTTTTCTTAAGCCTATCTCCAACTTCTCGACACTATCACTTCAAATATATTAATCGGGTGCATGATCTGCAATTGTACAACTCGGCAATCTCCTAAATTCTTCAATAGTCTCATCCTTTGTCGGACTGAATATTCTATGCAATGCCTTATTTTCGAACCCCTCTAGACCTTTTTCATACTTCCAAATTTCCAGACATGTTTCACATCCAAAAAATAGTTAGAAGGATGATAGTTTCATAGATACTATTTTTTAATTTCGAAACAATTGGCGCGTGCTTAGTAATGTCTTATATAATAATATCTAAAAAAAAGTCGTGAATACGTTTTGAGAATGAAAAGTGATAGAATACCCAAAGCCATTCTTGATAGACCAAGAGAAGAAGAAAAATATTATATGACCAGTAACAACTGTCTTGAAATCAGAAACGGGAAAACTACCGAAATGTGACATGATGATGAGTATTTATTTGTTGTGGTTCGTTTTCACAAAATATCTTTTGTATATATTATGCAAGGAATGTTTTTATTCCACATCATTTCGGTGATTGATGAGTTAGTCATAGATTATCAGTGGATCTGACTCATACTTTGGAATTAGTGCGGATCGTGCACCAATATCACTCATGAAGGGTATCGTGTTAACTACTTTGTAATGACTGTGCTGTTTCTAAACGAAAGGTGGTTCAAGGAGACGATTTAGCCGAAAGTACAGGTTTTTCCCACTCCCACTGTATGTAATGTTGATACCCATTTTACAGACGCTGAGTGAGCCCCAGGAGGCTTATTGGCCTTTAAGAGCTTTTAATTATTATAAACCATTATAAATAATTCAAAACAGAAGAATAAGGATTTTTTTTTTAAATTCATTAATTGATAAACTATGACGAAAATTCCCTTCTTAGGAAGCAATAGGAGCTAAAGTTGTGGGCCTGGAAATCTAATCTAATCTGGCAGCATCTGACATTTCATTTGTTTTTCTGAAGTGCATTTTGTTATGTCAGAGTCTTAGTCATATCCTTATTTTAAAAGTCCCTTGTTAAAATATTTTTTAAATGTTTTGTTGTTCGTATTAAAAGAATGTTATGTTAGTTACGATAAAAAATGTCTATTCGATATGAGGAGTAGACAACAGGAAAACCACAATTGTGATGCTTTTTTTGCTGGTTGCAAGGAAGTAATAAATGATAACAAAAGTGAAAGTAATTAAATAATAAACCTTTTCAAGATAATTTGGCCTATCAGTTATTTAATGTTATCGGTTATCATATTTTTATCAATAGTTTTTCGAAATATTTTACCTTATATTCTTCAACTTTCTATTTTACCATTGTACCTTCCCTATCATGCTGTTATACTATTAAAATAAATTATGTTAGAAATTATTTAATTAATCAACAATGTTTTAATATTTAACATACTTATCGTTTCTATTTTATATTGTTCATGTCTATTGGTTATTTATGAACTTTCTATACACTTAAGGAGTGGGAAAGGTCAGTTCGATACCGGCTTTGGGTACATTAAATTATTTACAAAAATAAAATCATTACCACTACAGTCCGCCCATCAAGGGTCTTCGATTCTAGTAAATGGTAGAGACTCTACTCTTTCAACAAGACAACAGTTGAGCAGGAAGGTGATTTGTCTGAAATCACGCTAAAACGACAGGTTTTTAGGCCCCAATTTAGCGTAAACACCAATGCCATGGCGATCACAGTTGCTAAACACGCTCTATCCATTAAAAGAGTAACTATGAATCTGAGAAAAAGATGACTGTTGTTATCGCGAGCTTACTGTGATCTGAGTTAAATATTGAGAGTAATATTGATCCTGTAATGTGTAAGAATACTGAACGATGAACCTCAGTATTTTTGTCATTCCAGTACTGTCAGCAATATTGACCGTGTATGGGCCCCTTTAAAACTCATCTACTCCGCTCCCTAAATTATTTATTCTTTTAACAGCCGTAATTCGACTCAGTGGGCTCTCGAGACCCTCCTGGGACTCACCCAGTTTCCATAAAGTGAGCGTCCTTATTAGAGTAAAAAACCTGGTGGTTGGGCGTGATATTGTCTATCCTACCATGTTCTGAACCTAATGATAGGGATGGTATAGGATTATCTGGTACTATTTATTTTTTCAATAACTCTATCCTAATTTTTTTTTTTTAAATATATATTTGTATAGTATTTCATCTTGCTCTTGAGCGTCACTTGGCTTATTCCCATTTTTTAATTTGTTACTATTTATTTTCTATTCTTTGTATATCATATTCGGTTTTATTTAAGGAAATTTAATAGGTCTAAAGCCAAATGTGGACTTTTTCTCAATCAAACATACAATCCTTTTCAAGTCAATGATTAGTTTTATGGCTCTAGACCTCTCTTCTCCACCCTTCATACGTAGTGCTGACCTAGGCCAACATTCCGTTACAGTTTTTATAGCCCTGAGCTAAGCGCACAGGTACACTGGTACACCGGTACAGTACACAAGTACTCAAGGTACTCAAGACTAGACACTAACTAGCGTGGTGCATACACAGCTGCGAGGGGACCGTTAGCTCTCTCCGGACAGGGGGGGTTCATGTCCGAGCCTAATCAGCTATTCTTTATTGCGGCATCTAATCGATTCGCACTAGAATCGATTAGCAGTGTCGATGTCAATGAGAGCGTAGGAATAACTTCCTTACGTTTATTATAGTTCGTATCCAATGTCATATTTTAATTTAACTTAAAAGAGAGAACAAAACAGCATCCGATCTTAATTTATTTAGTAAGCTAGTTTTGTAAGTATTAAAGATCCATTAGAGAATTGGACTTTTATCGTATTATTTTTCAATTCTAACATAACATCGACAAGTTATTGATGCGGGTTCCCCATCCTCACAATTTTTTCTTTACTTCACAAGGTCATATGAAATAAATTTAAATCCACCTAGGACGGATTCGAACCCGAGCTGCAGCGTGTCGATGCTCATAAGGTGACGCCTTTTTGCTTTCAGCCACTGCAAATATTATTACTACCAGATATGTTTTAAATTAGTTGTACTCTATTTACTTTTTTTTACTCCTTATTTTAGGAATGTATATATTTTCTCTTTCCACCGTAAAGGGAAATATTCCTGTATGTTTTACAAAATAATTACAGCTAGGGCGTTTGAAGTGGAAAATCAATGCACTAATATGTATATATATATGTAGGGGGGGAGGGTATTTTATTATCATAGTGTCTGAAAAAAAAGGAAAAAAATATCTTGGTTACCTCCCCTTTCTATCTCCTACAACCTCTGCCTGTTTCCTTATCAACAACCAAAACTGCTTGTCTTTACTTCTTAATTTCATGTCTCATTATTGATATGCAATTTTAAATTAATTCCATTTTTTTTTGTAAATGTGGCTTTGTTGTTGCCAGTTCTTCATTTCAAAAAATTGTCTTCTTTAGCATCTCATATTCAGATTATTTGAAGTTTCATATTGTATTTATGAATGGACTTTCTTTAAGACCAGCATAATGAAACACGGTTGTTCTTCAAAATCACAAGTCCGTTAACCGTTTCTTGAAAAATATGACCAAAGAAAAATATTATCTTAAAATTTTAATTTAGAGAAACAGAGGTGGATTCAGAGTTCATATAAATAATATTATTTTGGTATTAATTTTAGTGATAATGGCTTAGTGAACCCAAAGGTCTACCGGTTTCCATCCGAACTCAATTCCTTGAAATCAGCACAATCTTCCAACCTCAGCCTCTTCCGAGTAAACCAATCTGCTCAGGACTTATTAACCTTTTAGGAGTTAGTTCGTTATTTACAACTTTAGAGGTCCATACCAGTTATCGCCATCTATCTCTTCAACTTAATTAACAGATTATATTTTTCTCAATTCCACGTAATTTTACCTTCAGCGAAATCGTGATTTTTCCGACCGAATATTTTATATTAATAAATTCAATAAAGTGTAATCATCTTTAGAAACGACAATATTTTTCGCTTCATTTCTATTAAAAACACCTCGAATGCCTATAAATAATGTTGTAAAGAATGGAAGAAGAAAGCCAAATTGTGCTATTTTTACTTTGTATATGCTGCCTCTTCTGTTTGTATAAACCGTTGTATGAAAGTACACCCATACAAATATATATTTATTTATTGTGAGTGGTCCAAGGAGGATCACGCAAACCATTCTGAGGTTGTTTTTTTCTCCATACTTCCTTCATATTTTCTCCGTGTATCATTCTTCTCTCCTCTGTTCATATTGTTTCCAGTTTCTACAATGCTTCCCTTTCTTTTGTTTCTTCTGACATAATTATCGACTTTTCTATCATGTTTCCAACATTTTTTCTGTCGACATCATTTAGTTATTTTCGCTTTTTGTGAATGTACTTTAACTTAGGTAATCCTTGGTGTGATTGGCTTGACCTTTTGTACGTAAATAGGAATTCTATTGGTGAGCCTTGTTGGGGTAAGTTATGCCCATATAAGAATAGATAATTACAAAACATGAATACATTACTATATGAATACATTATATTATATTCATTACTCTTCCAGCTGGTACAAGACAGTTCCACTTTCGCTGTTTCCCCATTGTCATGCTTTGTTCCATTCTTTTCCTCTCCTTATCGCCTCGTACTCTATGTCAGTGTGTGTGTGCTTATTTCAAAACAAAATGTCGGCGACCCGACTTTCACCGCTATCTTATCATTTCTAGAATGTGTCACCTGCTCGTGGTTTAAGTGAGCACGGCTCCCTTTTTCTTATTAAGCTCTGTTTGCCTATTGCATCAATCGTTATGGTGTATAGTGCAGTCGCTGATCATTATTAGTTATAGTAACTATCATTAATTTTATTTCGTTCATCCATTCTCCTGAGACTCTTCAAGTTCTTAGCTAAGTGAAGAACATTATTGAACATACAATGCCTCAACGAGTTCCTCAACTTCTTTTTCAGTCTCCTTGATCTATGTGTTGGCCATTTGAAGTTTTTCAATGAGTGAATACTCCTCTGACTATACTGCGTGGATCCATCCTCTGTAGGTGCCCATAGAACTCAATTCTTCGTTTTCTTATTGCGTCTCTATTTTTGTAAGTGGCATGTAGAGTATCTGCTTATGGTTCCGTCTATAAGACCGTATTTTTTAATTATTTTACATATTTTTAAATATAGATATGATTTTTTAGTTATTATATATCCTGAAAAAAATGCATGAATAATTTCTATTTTTGATATTAATCAATTGTTTCAAAGTGATTTCCCTCACTATCATTTATTATATTAGAATTTCCAATACTTCGTTAAAGCCTACATTTTGGAGAATCATTCCATCTCCAACGCAAATTTCATGCTTTAGAACAACAGCATCTTAATTCAGATAAAATTTTTATTCTATTAACAAACGTGGATGGAACCTGAAGATCCTCCTGGTGCTCACTCAAACTCTAAAATGGGAGAAAAAATCTGGCGTTTGAGCTTGATCTCGGCTAGCTCACCTCCAACATGATCACCTCCACGTACAACTTTTAGTTTAGAAACCGTACAGTTGAAATTTAAAATAACAATTAGCTTAAAATTATCCGCTCTCCGAATTCTGATATCCAGATTGTCTTGCCCTCCCCCTTTCCATTCCGGTTTAGTTTTATTACTTATAATTTAATTATAACTACTCTTTATCTGAGCCGGGACACACTAAAATTGTACATTTGGTGGGGCTTCCGTAGAAGGAAGGTTTCTGGTTGAAGAGGCTTCACTCTTTGTAACAAAACAAGACTATTATAATGAACTATAAATGCATGTTGGATTCCGTAATGATCATACCTAACATGTAATACTTTTTTTTTCTACTTTAATAATTATGTTTTTATTTGCAGGAATGTTCATTTTGACGTTTTCATTGGAAATGCTGTTGGGTGTTGCCTTCCAGTACGTGTCGCAGAAGTATTATCCAAGGTATCGAAGGAGGATTCCAGACAACCAGGTTCTAGCGGTTAGGCGGCCAGGTTCTTGAAGGCGAAGTATGGTACAACATCGAGCACCAACCTACCAGGAAACATTGATGAATCTTTGGTTAGATGTGGAGTGATGGTACATCGCTACCATCATTTCCAGCACGGCATAGACTTCGTGACGATTTTCATTATTGACAAGTTCTCATTGCATTGTTAATAGTATCAACATGATTATGTCAGATATATACGATTGTAATATTGTAAAAATATAATTTATTTATATCATTAATGTTGACATATTTTTTCCTTTGTTACTGAATTCATTTATTATCATCATTTTATTATCAACAGCAACGATCTTGTGTTCATAGCCTAATATTGTCATCCATTGTGATAATTATTTTTAAAATATTATCAAGAAGCAACCCAAAAAATAACTAATTTTGTATTTTCTGCTCGATATTTCAAGTTAATGCTTACAATTTTATGTTCATAGTAATTTTTATTTTTTTATATTAAGTAGTAAAATTAAAAATAAACAGATTAAAAATAATGACAATAATGAATGACATGTAAAAATATTACTGAAAAAAAACTGTCCAATTAGTTTTGATTAATCAACAAAGAGTATATATTGTGCGTGTTTTTAACAATTAATCCATATCTCGATCGAGGATTTTTACTTTTATTTCAACGATAATGCCTTATCAGTGATTTTTTTTAATGTTGTTACATAACCTGTCTTTTAAAATTACTTTAACTATAATCCAGTCTACAAATATGTATGTTATTTGTGATTATAACGTGTTTATTATAATGATCAGGGCATTCTAAAATTTTAATAATCTATTGACAAAAATGGCGTCTCATTCCAAACCCCGGTAAATCCAATTTTTTTCAAAACTTTAACTTTTCCAAATAACGAAAATGTTGACACAAATCTTTCAAATAATGTAAATACATTGACAGTCATGCCATTGAACAGTGCATAAAAGATATTAATTCGGTTTCTATTTTTATATACTTGGAAGAAATTAAATTTTTCGAATTTTGTTTGCCCTCGTGAAAAATGGATTTAACTGGTTTGGAATGAGATACCTCATATATAAATCAATAAAATGACCAAAACTTATTAAACTACCACGAACTTAAGTATTAGGTGTAATAAAATGTCATAACTAGGTCGTTTCAAACCTTTCACTAAGTATATATACCAACTATGCTCAGGAAAGTACATCACTTCTGTTCATTGTGGCATTTCCTGAATGGTGAGTTAAAATTCTAGACTTCATCAATAAAAATGAGAAAAAAATTACATAAAAATTTAATTAGAACTCAATAGGAAGAATCGCAGAAAGATAAGTCTTAAAAATACTGGAAAAAAATTACCAGTCAATGTTTTATCTATTCTGATGCCTGAACTAGCGAAACGTAGATTGGTCAGGGTATACATCAAAAGAAAAGTCGTATTAAAGAAGATAACATCCAGAGTAGATATCACATCAATAGCCAATTAGACTGATTAAATAGAGACATAGTCAATAAATAAAATTATTTTATTTGTTCCAACTAATTTATTCATTAAATTTAAACGTTAACATTCATATTAAATGTTTTCTTGAGCATTAAGAAAGGCCCGGTATCTTATTTCAACTGCAGCAGTAACAGAACGACTCTGGATATGTGTTTGTTGTTTCCCAAGATTTTTTGTTTGTGGCAATAGTAAACAAAAAGTCTTTGCAAGGCCATTCATGACCTTAATTCTTACGAAGAAGGATAATTAAATCTTGTGAAACACCAGTGCCGTTCTGCCACTGCTGAAGAATGATGCCGAACATGTCTTAATGCTCAAAGAAATCACTTTTACAACATTTAATATGAATGTTAACGTTTATATTTAATGAATAAATTAGTTGGAACAAGTAAAATAAATTTTATTTCCTTACTATGCCTAAATATTTATAACAATGAAAATCTTTTGGTGTGAATATCTCCTAAACAAAGCGTTTGCAGGTATACTTCTATAGGAATTTTTTTTCTTATTTTGAGCTCCTTAGTTCAAATTTCCAATTTAGCTACTTAACCCTGAACTACAAACTTTGCAATTTTCTAAATTAATTATAGTTAGCTCTAATAATAGTCCAGGATCCATTTTCGCACTTGATTACTATAAAGCTGAATCTTCGTGAATAGCTTCGTTTCGATGAGACGCCCAACAATTTCCTGTGCGAAAATTCTCGATTGTGGCATCTAAAAGAGGTAGGTATAAAATATGCCGATTTGATGATTCTCAAAAATTTATTACTAACTTGGTTTTTTTTTGTTAAATCTTAAGATAATTATCTAAATTATTTGAAAAAATAATTGTCCTACAAAATGTATGGTTTCATCAAAGAGTCCCCTCCATCCAATATAAATGAAAAAAAACAAAAAATCAGCTGGTTAGTAATCATTTTTGATGACCTCGTTATCGATACATGTTGGGAGGAGGGGACTCTTGATAATCAAGTGCAAAAATGGACCATGGATCCTGGGCTATAAGCGGTCATTGTAAATGGCTGTATTTAGATTTCAGTAAATTCTTGAAATGAAAAATCGTATGTTATTCGAATATATAGAGTTTATTTTTTGGTTTATAATATATGTAAGTTTGAATATTCACGCCAAACTTAACAGACGTGAAGATAACCTTTAGGGACAGATGTGAGGAAGGTTATGATAGAGATCTGCTGACTGAGACTCGCTGAAGTGAACATTGTTAAATTAATATTATTTGTGTTATTATGGAATATTGACAATTGTGTTGATTCAGGTTTGTAATTGAAGATACCTGAAGTTATTTGCTTATTTGTAAGTTTGTAAATATGTTTTTTTTTATTACAGTTCTTCACTGCATCCATGTGTTTATTCCATTCACTTCCTTAGTTAAGTCGTTGAATTCACGACTTACATATAATATAATTTTCTGTTGTTGGCAGGCAATTTCTATAGTGATTTGTTTTGGCAAACAATTTCAAATAGTTTTTTTTTTTAATTTATCCACATGCCATTTCTGCCATTCCCCGACCAGCCACTCAATGAAGACATACATCGTCATCACTGTTTTGAACATCTCAGACCACTGCAGTGTCGTAAGTGTCCATTACACCAGAAAGACATATCGGGCAATATCAGATTCTGCTATATCGATTCTGTGCAAATGTGCTTGGAGGTAATGATGACCTGTGATAATTCCGAACCTCGGAATACCAGCTCGCCTCTTGGAAGATCTTGGGGGAGCTGCTCGTGTGCAAGGCACTCCCATTTCTTCCACAGCTGGCGTTGCATAGTAGGAATTCCAATTGTTGTTTCAATCTTATTCTTGGCTGAGGTTAGAGAAGCGGGGTTTTCAGGTTCAGATAGTGCTGTGCCTTGCTTAGCAAGTTGGTCTGCCCGTTTGTTTCCCTCTACCCATCATGACTAGGTATCCACTGCAATTTAAGCTCCCAGCCTTTAGCAATCATATTCGACAGAGCTATCCGACAGGCGTATTGCAGTTATTTCGCCGTCGTAATCGCTGGCATTGCTGCCCACAGAAATAAAAGCCTTCAAATAGTAATTTTCTTCTACCTTTTTTCTTTGACCCTTTCAAGTGGCAGAAAAACGTCAACGACAAACATTTGCTAGTGCTTGGTGATGTAGAGTTTGACTAATGACCTTGCCAAGTTCCCAATGAGTCGTTTGTCAGTTCTGTTTGACAGGCCCCAGCAGTGGATTACGTACCATATGTTGCGGCCCTTGTCCATCCACCATTTCTCTGAATCGTAATCATCCTCCCTCAATTATCTTTGTTTGTGTTTCCTCAAGTTGAGCACGGGAACAGAAGGAGTGAAAAAACTTTGAAGCATAAAAAATGATTGAGTTGGTCTCTGTCAGCCCCCGTAAGGACACACAGATACCTTTCTGTCAACCCCTACGAATCAGTATGCATGCATTGTTATTCTCATTTGCCCTATTTGGAATATATGGATAGAAGAATAAGGGACAATCGTCTAAAACTTGGAATTCAAATTGAAAAAAAAAATACATACATACAGAAGGGAAAAAAATAAATCAATATGTATGAAATGTTTTGTAGCGATGTCAAATAAGAAGAAATAATAACTATAACACGACGAAAAAAAATAGGAAAAATTTGGAAAAGTTGAACATCACAGAGTGTCATATTTAAGAACAAAGTTTATTTGTGAGCTGAATGAAGGGCTTCAGGATGAAGGAAGATCAGAGGAGGTTAGAAGGAAGGTCATAGGAACCATGCCAGTGAACGCATGAAGGAGTATTGGAAACAGAGAAAACTCAAACTCCAGCAGTGGAAAGGAAAGAACTGAAGCTGTAACATGGTTCGAAGTGGTCCATGCCTTTATATTCTTGAGCAGTTCCAAGAGAATGTATAAGTAGTAACGTTTAGTAGTAATGATTGGCATTTAATACCATATATATATAAATGTTTGTGTTTTTGTAGTAATGAGAATTTACCACTTATGGAAATAAATTATGGCCAATTAAAGGTAACTCTCGCTCGAATCATCCATCTTATAGTAACTGCTTTTATTAATTTCTTAATTATATAACAGTAGACTAATTTCCTTGAAGTGGTCTATCTTTAAAGTTTGGACATTAAATTATTTGCTTATAGTGATATAGACGTGGGAAGCTCAAATATTGTTCCCTGAAATTTGTATTCCGATTAGCAGCCTTTCTTGGCCGATAAGCGAATTGTTCCCGACCAGATATCTAACATGTTAAATAACAGGCTATTATTAGTTTTTGAGAATTGTTATTGGACTGTTGTTGAAGAACGTGTTATCGTTAAATAAATAAATAAAATGGCTAGAAATCTTTAATAATGTGAGAAGGATTAAGAACTAAGACTGGTCAAAGCAACTAGAAAATATTACCAGATCGAAGATCAGAATATATTATCATTCATTTAAGTAATGTGTGATCCAAAGCAAATACTCCCCCTTCATACTTTAAAAGTTATTATCGTATAGAGTATCACTTCTGGTTTACCAACTCCACATAAATCTATTATTAAATCCTAAATTTCAAAACAATAATGAAAGATCTGTTTTCATAGTAATATTAAGTCAAGCCACGGGAGAGGTAACGCTGGGCAATGTTCGTCTTCATGGCTTTCATGTTATTCTGTTGTAATTTTACTGAGAGGTAATCTGCTGATTGTCAATTTTATGTAGTTGAATTAATATATTGCGATATATCTATAGATTATCAAAATTTTATAGAGACAAAAATTCATCTGTATAAAGACAAAAATTAGTTTATATTTACATATAATATTTTTTGGTGTTTCGAGTAAAGTAACATAATGCGATAAGAATTCTTGATTCAAATATAATTCTCTTTTTTCCGAAATATGTTAAAAACTTCAAGATATGTACCATTTTCGATTTAACAAATTTAGCCAAAATCTTGAATTGTATTTAAATTAAAATAGTAGTTTCAAATTTAAATTTTAAGTGATGGTACATGTGTATTATCAGTCAACACCAATCCAGTTATTGCATCCCAAAGCTTCCAATCCCATATCACTGATATTGAAGAATGGTGTCAAAAACTCGAGAATTGAAATAAATTCTCAAAAATCGCATCAAATCACTTTTACCTTACGTCGTAAACCAATAACTTCTTGCCCTTCAGCATCCTTTAATAATATCCCACTGGTGCCTGTAGAACAGATCCGATACTTAGGGTTGCATCTCGACAAACGATTAACCTGGAATCTTCATACTAGACTGAAAAGACAAGAAACCGCTCGACGTTTCAGGCTACTTCAACACTTATTAGACAAACGCTCTAACCTCCCAATTAACTACAAAAGACTCATCTACATGACCATCATACGACCTATTTGGACTTACGAAGTAGAGCTTTGGGGCTCCACTAAGATATCGAATTCCTCTCATATTCAATCCCTACAATCCAAAATCCTTCGTAAAATCCTCAACGCTCCTCTTTTTGTTAAGAATAAAGTCATCCATAGTGACCTTAATGTCCCATTTGTTGCTGATTTGGCCCGAACCCGCTATCTATCCTTTCATAACAAACTTCATTCCCACTGAAACCCTCTAGTTTCAAACCTAGCTTCCTCTTCAATTCCCGATAATCCTCCGAGGTGTCTGAAAAGAAGATGGCCACGTGACCATCTTAGTTGAACTAGTGATTTGAGCCATTAACTCGTGTCATTATGTATCACATAGCCTATTTACTTGATGTATTATTGTAATAAAGTTGTAAATATCAATAAATAAATTTAAACAACAAAAATTGAAGAAGCTTTGCATAATTTTTGATAAAAAATATTAACTACCTTTTCTGACAAACTATCTTTTCTGGTTATAATGTAGGGAGGTGCACAACTACTTACTAAGTGAATATAAAATACAAAATTTCAACTTGCTGATTATGTTTTTAAGTTTTCGACCTATTTCGGGAAAAGAAAATAATATTGGAATCAAGAAATATTATCGTTTTATGATACTTTACTTGAATCATCAAACAAAATTTGAACAGATTTATTTCTAAATATAAACTAATTTTTGTCTCCATATATTTGTCAAGTTCAACTTCTTGGCAATCAGCAGATTGGCTGACAGTAAAATAAAACATAATTGGGATGAGAGGCATGAAGAAGAACAGCCCCTACTGACTGATACCTCTCCCGAGTCTTGATTTAATATTCTTATGACAGAGGATCTTTCATAATTGTTTTTTTAATTTAGCATTTAACAGGGTTATTTCGATTTATGTGGAGTAGGTACACCACAAGTGATACTTCACTCTACACTGCTTTCTACACCCCTCCACATGGTATAATACAGAAAAGTGATAATGCTAAATTACAATAATCTATAAGTAACAAGTGATTAATCACTAACATACGACGGTGTACATGAAGATATTCCTTTTAATTTGATGAAAGAATCACTTTTTGAGCCCCCGATTTATGGCTCAAATACCGTACAATCAAGTTGTATGTTGAGCCATCAGTTATTTAGATTAGTAATTGTACCTTTTGGGAGGTGGGTAGCTGAGTGGTTTGAGTGCTGACTTGCTACGCTAAAGGTTTCGGATTCAAATCCGGCTGTGGCAGCTAAATTATTTTATGTATTAACAGACACAGATAGACCCTGTGGATTTCGCAGACCTTACTGGGACTCAGCCTCTTCAAAGTAGGTACCCTTCTTTATGGAAAAAACTTGACAAAACCGTTGTTCTAGAATAAAAACCGCTAGCTTTAGATATTTATTGCATATTTTGAGTTTATAGTTCTTAGGTAATAAGTCAAAGCAAGCGTATTGTATAATCATATTTCCATAGAGCAAATAACCTCCCCTCTAGCACTCCATTTTTCTTGAAAAGATGTTAATGAGATAAGATCCAAAAAACTGGAATTGATTCAGTATATCTTTATCAAAGTTCATTGATTATTTCGTGGTAAACGTTTTCCACTAATGTTCATTACGCATATGTTGTCAACAAAATACGAGTAGGATTTGTGTTAGGTGATAACGGTTGTTGCTGCATAAGCTAATAATAGTCTGTTTTGTTGTTACAGTTGTTCCAAATACTCAGATAGTGAATTCGGTATTGCACGTGTAGAGGCTAATGCTTTTGGAATGGCTCATCGCTTGAATTGAATTTCAAGTTGACTTAGGAATGCATTTCAAACCGAGAGTAATGAGTTCTTTTTAACAAAAATATGAAATATTAGGTGGATCCTTAAGTTCGTTCGGCTATTGAACGATAAAAGTTTTTTCCATTAAAAAAAAATGTATTCAATAATGTATTCACCCTTTTTATTAATGACCTCTTGCCATATTTCTAACAGATCAGATCGTTATATGTTTCACATCTCTTTCATCAGCGAACTGTTTCCCCGTTACGGAAGTTTTGGAGTCAACAATTTTGTTTAAATTTAGTGGAGTAGAGAAGTGGTTCTTGGATGTTACAAGGTCCAGAGAATAGGAAGGGTGTAACATAACATCCTAGCAAAGATGCGCTAACTATGCTGTGTGATTATCGGAAAGTGTAGTATGGTTTTGTCATGGTGGAATACAAGACTACTGACTAGTTCTCGGTGTTTTTGTCTCTATGTTTAGTCCAGTTTTGTAAGTTGGGTAATACAAACTCTTTTATCAATTCTTTCTCCATGTGGAAGCAACTCGTACCCAGTATGCCACTATAATCCTACTTTATGGAGAGCAAAATATTGTTAGGAGGATCTTCAGCAGTTTTACAAAAATATCCTACGACCTACGTTGACGTAGATGACCCAATTTTCATCACCCGTCACTCAGAGGAGTTGAAGATTAATATTCGGATGTCCAGGTTTACCGCCACAGTCAGTATGTCAGGCATCAACCTATCTAGCTAAGCTAACCTATTTCCTTTCTTTCTGAAATTTCTTCTATAAGTAGCGTTTGGTCCTGTTCACTTAGAGCCTTGATATCACTTGAATCAATATTGGATGCACCTTTGAGACTCATATCTCACTACAGCAGTATATCCCGTTAAGGTATGGTTATAATTTGCAACATTCATAACTCTATAGCACTAACAAAACTAATGTAGAGAGAGTACTTGGGTACTATTTTCAAAGTCCCTATAGTGATCTCGGCGAGATCACTTCTTTGGATAGCCGTTGGCTTGTTATTACCTATCATGTACTAAGACCCTATGAGGCGTTGAGATGCAAAAGGGGGTAAATCCAAATTTGAAAATTTGAGCATATTAAAGCCTTCAATGAAAATTATTTTAAGTACTGTGGCAAAAAGAGAACATGTAACAGAACTATTACAGATATGTCCGTTAATGGAAAACATTTACAATTCTATTAACCTTGATTTTTAGAACTTTCTGCTCTTACGTTACCTCATATAGTCCATTACATACTCATATAAGTTGAAAACTTTAAGTAGGAATAATTTTAGTACGATTGACGTCAAACTTAAGCAAATGGCGTTTTAAAAATATTAAGATAGTACAAATAATTATGTAGGAAAGGTTTACGGACGTACTCCAATAGTTATTTTGGTTATTGTGACGAGGACAGAAGACGTTAAAAACGAAAAAAATTGTAGATTTGCTATTTTGAATTTGTACCGACGATATAATAAGACGATTACATATTTCAAAATAGAAAAGAGAAATCTCTAAAGAGACATAACATAAATGAATATGAAAAAATACCCTTGAAGATATCGCAAATTAAACACTTTATCAAGGACAATAATAATGAGAAGAAAAGGAAATAAATAAAGAGGGAGTATAATAATAATTTAAAAAAAAGCATACCCTAACCTCGCATATCTAACCTCCCAATTAATTACAAAAGACATCTAGATGACCATCATATGACCTGTTTGGACTTACGGAGTAAAGCTTTGGGGCTCCACTAAGCCATCGAATTCCTCTCGTATCCAATCTCTATAATCCAAAATCCTTCGTAAAATCCTCAACGCTCCTTATTTTGTTAAGAATAAAGTCATCCATAACGACCTTAATGTCCCATTTGTTACTGATTTGGCCCGAACCCGGTATCCATCCTTTCATAACAGACTTCATTCCCACTCAATCCCTCTAGTTTCAAACCTAGCTTCCTCTTAGATTCCCGATAATCCTCTGAGGCGTCTGAAAAGAAGATGGCCACGTGACCTTCTTAGTTGAACTAGTGATTTGAGTACTACCAGTGGGTAGTTTCTCTACTTGCCATTTACTCATGTCATTATGTATCACATTGCCTATTTAATTGATGTATTATTGTAATACAGTTGTAAATATCAATAAATAAATTAAATAAAGGAAATAAATAAAGAAGGAGTATAATAAAAAAAAAAAAAAAAAAGCATACTCTAACCTCGCATACCTCCTTTGTGCTGTTAAGCGTGGAGTAGTCTCGGACCACCTTCGGTATGTGTCCCTATCCTGGGCCTTCCTTTTCATCTCCATCCGGGCCGACCCCCGCTTTCCCCCGAGTCTATCCATATAACTATTATATGTGATTCTCGGGCGTCCAACTGGTCTTTGCCCTCTCGGTCTGGCCTCCATCATCCACCTTGGTCTATTCTCGCCCCCCATCCTGCAAACGTGCCCATACCACTTGAGCTGGCGTTCCTCTATGACATCCCTCACATGTCTAACTCCCAGGGTACCTCTGATTGTTCTGTTCCTCACGCAGTCTCGTCTCGTCTTTCCCGCAGCTCTTCTTAGATACCTCATTTCAGCTGACGTCACTCGTGAGACATTCTTGTCCAGGAGTACCCAGCTCTCGGCAGCTTCGCCTCCTTGCTCACCTCCTGCTTGCCCACCAGAGTTCTGGATATCTGGAAGAAAACCTGGTTTGCATAACCTCCTAAATGCAATCTAAATCTTCCCATCTTGACTGAAGATCGTTCTCAGATATTCATAAATATCAACCTGCTCCACGTGGTGTCCTTCACTCACAATCCTGAGCTCCACCTCCTATTTGTTAAACGCCACGGATAAACAATGTGGGATCTACTGAACCTCGTGGGGCTCACCCACCCTCTATAAAGTGGGTACCCTTCATTGGGGGGCCTAGGGGTTGCGAGTGATCTCGGACAAACCAACTAGCTGTACAACCGTTGTCCTAAAAATAGTATAGCATCTACCACGTACAAAATCCAAGAACCCTTATGGGCTGTAGTGGTACATGTCTTAATGTTATATCTATGTTTAACTCAAAGCTTTCTTTAACTGCCTCCAATATTATTCAATAGAAATGTGCTCACAATTAATACAGGGATTTTAGTATTTATATTAAATTCGAATTGCAATCAGAGTATGAATGCATTGAAATGAAAGTTTGTGATAATTTGTCTATCTTTTACAAATCCTGAACGTGGGGGAAGTTTCCTTTGACGGTTAACAGGAAACAAATGATAATTCTATTTCTGTCTATGTCTTACAACATCCACATCTCATATAAAACTGCTGTTATTTATCATTTAAATTTTGAACTTATCATTCAAGTTTTATTACAAAAAAATACCAATTTTTCGTAAGGATTTCAAGTATTTATTTATTATTATACAAAAAAAAAATCAGAATTAATGTTCAACTTGAATGAGGAACGTAAGTGTTTACATTTAAAACTATTTTGGTAATCACCAATTTCTGAGCCTTTTCTACTAACTTAAGAGATCGAGCCCCTGATAACAAATAAAAATTAAAACAAAAATATAGATTTGGTTTTTACAAAAATGTAAACGAGTATACAATGTTAATTGAAATGTTTAAAAAAATAATATTTTCTGCTCTTAAAATTCTTTTTAGGTTATTTTTTTAAAAATTCTTTTATGATATTTTAAATGCCTTACTTGGAAAAATATTTGCAAACAAAGCACTGACTAGACTATTAATTTCAATTTATCTTAGACTAGATTGATCAAGTTGATGATATTCAAACAGATTTTCGTGAATGAAAATTAATTGTTGGAGGTAATGACAAAAATGAGAGTTAGACTTTTGTGAGCGTTAAAAAAAAAATTAATAGAGCCATATAAAAAAAAACCGTTTTCTTAAAAAAATTTAAAGATAAATATTATGTAGCCAAAAAAATAAAAATACTCACGAAAATTTATGTTATCATTGAAACCAAAATTAAGGTGAACAATGGGACAAGTGGGATCTTAGCACACAATCCCATTTTTTCATATACGAAAAACAAACTCTATCACTTCAACCAAAGAAGTCTCTGAGGTTCAGTAGATAGTAGAGACTGTATTGTTTCTGAGACAACGGGTCTGGCAGGTTTTCCCTCAATTAAGGGTATCCGTTTCATAGAAGCTAGGTGTGTCCCAGGAGGATCAACAGATCCTACAGGATCGATTAAGAGGTGTTCATAGAGTAATAAAGAATCTGCCACATCTGTAAAGAAGTATTACGTATTTTTCTCTTCCCATCAAAAAATCAATTATGTGGCAGTTATAATTAGAAACAATAATGGCAATGGTTAGATAAATATAAATATATGCAGCCTTACCTCTGTCAATATTAATCCATTTTCAAGGAAGAAAACACAATTCAGGACCCAAAGCCAAAGGACTCAAACTACACAAGCAAAACATGGTGGATTCCTCTAGCACTCCGAAAGCTCTACAACAACCGGATAAAAAACGAAACTGGTGAGTGTTCTTTGGGAGTGAAGAACACTACTGAGAAATACATGGGAAGATAAAATGTGGAGAAAAGATACAACTAATCGAAAAACTGTGGAACGTCATTGATAATTATTATATCGTCTCATATCATAAACAGAGATTTCGTTCTATCTTTAAAGTATTGTTTTTAAGAACGAAATTAGTGACAAAAATAACCGAAATAGATTTTGTAAGATTGGTAATCATCTCCTGTCATTGGTAGGAGTATCAGTTGAATTACCTTACGCAGAATTATCAACTAGAGTAATGGAAGTCTACAAAATCAATAGAACATGGTGATGATGATCAACACGTGTTGTGTGATGATGCTACAATGCGGTGTAGAATTCAATCCCATATACCGAACAGGATCCTTAATCTAACCTAACTTAATGCAACTTAACATTATAAACATAATATAATAATCATTCTACGTAGACTCTACTTCTTATATCTATGAACATTGTTTCATTTATTCAATCCATATACTCAATGGGGTCACCGGTGGTGTAGTTTTTAGCTGGAAATTGAAAATTAGTAAAAAGTCATACTTCTTCAGAGTTATCTAGTTGTTGACTTTTAATTTCTCTGTAAACTATTTTCTTCTGATTTCATATCCCATATTCTCTTTTAGCTAGTTTTATTATGCTTTATACTATTTCATTTTTGTTTAGCGAATTCTGAGATTAAGAGCTTTAAATTTCAGTTATAACCAAACAAACCGAACTACGTAGTCAAGCAACTTTCGTAATTTAAATACATTTGCATACATAATACCTATAATTTATTTAAATTTTTCTCCTTGAGAAATACAAAAAAAAAAATCTGAGAGTATGGGATAAGTAAAACATCACTACACTCCTCAAATCATAGCTTATAAACTTATGTTTTAAATACAGTTTTTGGAACATAAAGAATTTGTATGGCTCATGTTCTAAAAATATAGCAAGATATTTAAACACCTTTATTCAATATCAATTGCAAATCCTTAACGATTAAATGAGCAAAAAAATTATATAAAAAATAAAATAAATAATGTGAGAAAAATATTGGAAAAATAAAATTCAAGTATTAACATAAAATAGCAAAATTAAATTAAAACCAATATGGTCCAACAAAACAATAAAATATGTAGGTAGAATTGTGGTTAGCAACAACCTTCTATCCCTAAGATCGCGGGTTCGCAGCCCGGGAGGTGGCGCTAGGATTCTTTAAAGGGAATAAAAATCCTTGTTAATAATGACAGTCCCCAGGCATTAAAAGCTACTCGTTAATGATCCCTATCCTAATCACACCTGGATTGGCAACATTTAGGACTCTCACCGTAGCATCGCTCGATTAGCTTAGCCGATAGCGGCATGAAATTAAATGAAACAAACAAACAAACAATAAAAAATGTCAAATTTAAAACAATGATTGTCCTTAGTTTTTTTTTTTAGAACAAAAATGTACCTTACTTTCTACTTTTTTTTTTTTTACTCAATCTCAAATTTTTCGCAGCAAAATTAAACTCCAATTATTTATTTCTTTGTGTTAAATTTAAAAGTAATTATATACTACATACATTCTTTTTATTTTTAAATTATCACATATATTTCAAGGTTGCTGGGATTCCCTCATCTCCAGGGCTGATATTGTACCCAATATATATATTTATAATTACAAAAGTAATTTATTCATATGATAATATATTTATAATTTTTATTTTTTTTATTCTCTTTTTTTCATCCTCTCGTCAACCATAAAATAAATGTTTATGTATAATACTCAAATTAGTCACTATTAATTAAAAACAAAACTATTAAAAGGGCCTTCAGATTTTACAGATATATCTTCATCACTGTACTAATTATTATTAATAATTGTTTAATTTATTTGAAAATAATTTATTTATAGTATACATTTTGATTATACAAAATTTTTGAGCTTAGTCCGAATAAAATTATTTCCGTCATAAATTGTTATCTCATCACATATGGCGACAGTTATAAGGCTTGAAGAAAATTACTTTTGTATAAATGTGTATAATCAATGACATATAACAACTCCTCCGGTGAGAGGATGTTATAATAAATATATTTGAGGTTATAAGTATATTTGAGGTTCAAAATCGGATAGCTCTATAATTTCAAAAAGTAACTTTATCATACATTGCTTTATACTTCCGAAACTTCAGGTTTAGAACTGGACTAAAACCACGAGAAATAAGGCGGGAAAGTGTCGTGTTAGGCAAATTTCCTTCGCTGAACTAGCGAACAATTTGAAATGTTGAAGTTACCCGCTTTAGAGCAGAAGTTTAAACTTACACCATTCCACAGATATTGATATCATTAATTAGTATGTCAATTAGAAATGTGTAGTTTTTCAATAACCATTCGTTATTGAAGTGATCATTGAAATATTTATCAAGTATTCTGGCCTGAAGAAAATCTCTGCTCAGTAATACGCAGTTCATTGAAGAGTCGTTAATTAACTAATATAATAATACCCAAACCGGTTAGAACTAGAATCTGAAATACATTTCATATATATATAGTATTGTTTATTTTTTATCAAGATGTGATGTATGTACTCACCATTCCGGTATATGTCATTTTAATTCTTTATTTTATTTAATTTTTTCTATCTGCATTCACATTTAAGCATTTATATTAAGAGTTATAAACCACTCTTAATATAAATGCACTCTAGAATGCGATGGCTGGACGATATGGAAGTAGACCTTGGGCTCCTTGGGGTAAGAACGTGGAGAAGAGCAGGGAAAGTTCGGTCAAAGTAGAGGAAAATGTTCCTCCATGGACCATAGCGTTCTGTGATGATGATGATGATAAAACACTCTTAGTATAGTGTTATAAACATAAGACTTGTACTTATTTTACATCAATATTGAAACTATTTTAAATATGTTTGTGGTGTACCACATGGTTGTCTTTTAAGCCCTCTCTTCTATTCCCTCCACAACTCTGACATCCCTGAGCACTCTTGTACCACCACCATCTTACGCTTCGTTGACAACACAGCCGTTATTTCTTACCACAGAAATCTTTCTATCCCTCCAAAACCTAATATTAATCATGGGAAAGTGGTTTCGCAAATAAAAGATTTAAATCAATACCAAAAAATTGAGCAATGTTAGCTTCTCTGTAAGGAAAGCCGATTATGACTCTATTCATTCGAAAAGCCGTTTACAGAATCTCATACCATATTTGTAGAAAAAACTCGGACACAAAAATAAAAAACTATTTTCTTAGAACGGTGGACATGATTCATTATTCAAATTTATTCTTCCTACTTGATACTTTTTGCATTCAAATAGATGCTTCACTGTAAGTTTTGCATTATCACAACTTTGCCAGGCTGGTTGATACAGCCCTAGAACAGATGGAGATAAGTCAGCTTTGAATGCTCGATTCTTAGCCTGCATATTATCCCACATTCTTTGAACTAATATAATAAAACTTATATGTTATATGTTACTATAATATCGTTCTTGACTGAAGGCATAGGCTGACAGAAGGAAGGGGCTGACGGCACTAATGAAGGGAAGATAGGCGTTTGGCGTTATCAATGCTACCTTATCAGTGGTGTATTTATGAGCCACCCCCGGCTTGGACAGTCCCCAGTTCCCAGGCCTCGCTCTCTGATAATTCTATGTGTAACAGTTTCCTGCCTTTAGATAATTGACACTAAGCAAGAACCATAACTCACATCTATCTCGCCTCAAATGTGCATGCTCAATTATGTCGTATTTTGGTAATATACCATCCATCGTTTATATGTTTGTCTCCAACTCTAGATCACTGATGCTGGAATTCTAAGGAAAAGTAAACCATAAAAAATATAATAAAAACTGGCAAAGTTTGTAGAGTTTATCTTTACTATCCAATAGGAAATTCATTGTTGGTTCTAAAAATGGTGGATAAATTTGAGAATATGTCAGTTAAATTACAGAAACTTCAGTACGGAAAAAAATGCTTTTATTGGAAAACCTTTTTAAAAATCAGATCGCTAGAACGAATTGGTATAATATAATTGATGCACTATACAATATTGATGTTGTAATACTCTCCAATAACTGATATTTTCTTCTGGAATAAATAAAAAATGTATTTTCGTAGTCGATTTGATTCGTACCTCTAAAGATATGTAAGGAAATAAATTCTGGTGAGGGTAAAATGTAATACTCTATTAGTATACTGCATAGATGTATTTTTTTGTGTATCTTTAAAGCTTTTTTCAATAAATTAATTAATACCTTATAGGAAGTTCATTTTTTATGACAAAAGTTGAGAAATATTCTATTAAAATAGTGGAATTTGGAATTTTGTTGGGAAAAAACATGGTTTCATCGGAAAAACCTTCAAAGATTCATATCTCGAAAACTATTTGAGATAAGGTGAGATTAATGACATTGAACTTCATTTTTGATTTGATATATAACTACCACCTAATTGGTTTCTCTGGAGCAATGTAGTACAGTATAATAATGGATTGAATCAGTCAGGGGGTGCAGTCAAAGATTATACACAAAATAAGCAAAACTTATTTCATTGTGCCAATGAACTACGTTGTACGTCTCGGCCTAAGATGTAGGTGATCTTTAGAGCAGCCAGTAATGGGTGCCGAGTCTGAGGTGACGCGTCCAATTATTAACTGTAGTATAATATAATAGGTTCTGGTGAGGGTGAAATTAAAAAAACACACAAATTTAACTAAGTTGCAATTTTTTTTATTTTTTGAATTTCTTTTTTTTCTATAACCTTACATTTTCACTGTATATTTGTGGTTTTCCTTTTCCGGTCCGTGTCATATCCTTTATGTAAATCTAATGAATTGAACGTCTCGGAAGGAAGTCGAATTAGCTTCTTAACCGAAGCCTTATTGAGATGAAGATGTCTTTCAAACACGACACCGATGGAACTTATGCTGTGGGGACTTTCTCTTCCGTTGCGGTGGTGGCGCCACTAGCTACCGAGGTCCCGTCGTCTTGTGGTGCGGTACAAGCCAGGCTCGGGAACTTCTGCTGGAGAGCTATCTTATACTTAGGATGGCTGCAAAAGAAGAATAAAACTTTATTAAAAAATAACATAATAATAATGAAAGGTTATGAAAACAAAACATGTACCACTACAACGCATGAAGGGTCTTGTTTTCAGTACAAAGTAGAGGCTATACTTTTTAAATGTTTTATTTGAAAAGAAAAGATATGACCGGGACCGGGACTCGAACCCGGGTTTTCCACGTAACCGTCGTGGGGCCTGACCACCTCGGCCATCCTGGTTCGCTTCGCGGCCAGACATTTAACAGATGACGGTTACGTGGAAAACCCGAGTTCGAGTCCCCGTCTTGGTCATATCTTTTCTTTTCAAATAAAATATTTAAAAAGATTATAACATCTAACAATGAAATAAAAATAAATAAATTATAATATGTAATATATAATGACGTAAGTCAACAAGATACGAAAATAAAAGTAATGTTTAATGAACATTCTCCCCGTGTATACATCGCAAATTGCGAGAACACGGAGATATAGGATCAGTGAAATGAAAGGATATGTCTGACCGAGAAGCGAACCAGGATGGCCGAGGTGGCTAGGCCCCACGACAATTACGTGGAAAATTCGGGTTCGAGTCCCGGTCCTGATCATATCTTTTCTTTACAAATAAAATATTTAAAAAATTAAAACATCTGGCAAAAAAATAAATAGAGGCTATACTGTTTCCAAGGCAACGATTTTTGCTAGATTTTAAATCAAATAAAGGTACCCTCTTTAGCTGAGTGAGCCCCAAGAGGGTTTACATGTCTTAATAATTAGGGAACATCTTAATATAATATTACAATTATATTGTTAAATTTTATTCCACCCCGACGTACCTGGGAAGATGGTATTAAGGAAAGCTTCGCAAAGAGAAGTCTGCAATGGAATAGAAGGAGAGAAATGGTAGAGGATCGTACGGTGTGGTCCGTCCGGGCTTTACAGAAAGAAACCTCACACTGCAGAGCGGTAGAGAGGAACGACTATGATGATGATGAAATTTTATTCCAAGACTCCTCTGTTATTCAAATCTGGTAAATTGTTTTAATAAAAACCATCCATCTAAATGTTTCGCAATGATTTTCATCAAACATGCATAAAGAGAGCAAAAATATAATTATCTTTTTGGAGTTATATTTTTTTTCAAAATATTGATTTATGTTGACTGAGCAAACATTCCTATAAAAAACAAATTTGGATAAAATTTAACTATTAAAAGCAGGGGTCTTCTATGCCCAAGATTGTGGATTTGCAACCTGGCAGATGGCCTCAGAATTTTTTAAATAGAGTGAAAAATCCTTGGAAAAAACATACTTCAGAGGATAAAATTGATGTTAAAAGTGATGATAAATGAAACAAACTATCAAAAGCATCCATATTTAAATAATGGTACTTCTGTTGGCATTTAATGATATTCAATAATTTTTACCGTTGTTTGTATTATGATTTATGATAATTGATATAATATTTTTTTAATTTTACAGTATTTTATATCAAATATTTAATTGTTTTTATTTTATTAATCTATTATTATCCTACGATAATATGAAATAAATCTTTGTTCTCACCTAATTGCATATACAATTGGATTGTAGACAGCATTAGCCTTGGCGAAAAGAGATCCCCAGATTGTGAAGAGAGGACTGATCTTGAACGTTTCGAAGATCCCTGAGTAGTTGATGACCAAGTACGGTGTCAAAGCCAAAAACCAGAGCGATATTGTCATTAGAGCTACTTTGGCAAGTTTAGCTTCTGCGGATGTATTGTCGTTTCCTCTTAGTGAAGTGACATTCATTTTCTTGGCTTGTTCTCTCATCTGTTTTTCATGAGCTGCAACTGCCTGTTAGAGAAATTTAAATTGAATATTGACTTATACTTTAATAAAATTACTTGGTCATATTAAACAAATTCTCCTGTTATTGCTAATGATTAGTTATTTATACCTGGACAATAAAAAAGTATGAGTAGATGATGGTGAGAAAAGGTGCAAAGTATACGAAAACGGAGTAGACAAGAATGTAACTCCTGCTAGTCCAATCTTTGGAGAGGTAGTCAGTACCGCAAGCAGTCATGTTACCCTCTGGTACATACCTAATAAAAGTTTTATAAAATTGTTTTAGCTGATGGTAATTCCTTTGTTAATAGACTTTCATTTCTAGAGGAAATGATTACCGAAGTATACACATTTCCCACAATTAATTTACCTTTTCCATACTAAAGCGACAACCTGAGGATTAATTACCATTTTTCAAATGTTGACATTGCATTTTTTAATTTTTATAGGAATACCAATTATGTACCTATTACATCATACATGTTTTCATAGATTCTGTTAATATTGTATCTAATACAAATTTGAGAATCTCTCATCTTGTAAATTTAAAGGGAATAATTAAAAAAAAAAAAAAATCTTCTATTTAGTTCCTGCATACATGGATATCTCACCTGTTCCAGGCGAAAAGTGGAGCAATCGTCTAAGTCAGTGAAAGCGTCCAAATGAACAATATCCTCAGCATAGCTGTCTTATTGGTCATTGGTTCTGCGGATAAACCCTAAAAATGCATAAATATGATGTTCAATATTTCGTTTCAAAAAAAAAAGCACAATAAAAAAATAAAAATTTTACCTTAACGATAACATTGTATCTGGCATGAGCTAACATTGTCATTGCCCAGATTGAGGCACAGCCAAAAAGTGAACCGAACGTTGCGTATAATTCGCTCATTTCCTATACAATTTGCTTACTGTTTGTTACTTGGAAAGATTTGATTTTTTGTTGTAATTTTGGATAAATAATATTAACCATGACTTACCCAATACCCACATCTCATGGTACCAATTGATAACCATTGCAGGAGACATGCACACCATCATCAAAAAGTCTGAGAATGCGAGGTTTACAACTAGCAGATTGGAGGGTGTTCTTAGAGATTTTGTGGATGTGAAGATGCAAATGACTCCTATAACGAAGCCAAGGATTCCATGCCAAAGGGGATTCATTGGAGGAAACTGGTACCTAAAGTAAATGAAACAGAAATATATTTAAGATTATAAGATATAAATATATGTATATAATGATCATCAAGTATTAAATTTGTTGTATTACCAATGGGGTCGACAAGATGGAGCATTTCAGGAGCAACAGTTCTGTTTCCCAGGGGGTTGAGGTGGCCCCACTGGTACATTGCGTCTAGATATGGCATTGTTTCTGGAATAAAAAAAAATTATAAAATTTAACAATATAACATACAGTTCCCCTGGCATAAATAATTTATTTCAGATCACTAGCATTCCTAAACTTGTATATAAATTTTATCATTTGTTCCATGAATGATGCTAAGAATTGTAGAAGGCGTACCAGCATGGAAATCTATCAGATGTAAGATGAAGTGGACTGATGAAGTACGTAAAGTTGGGAAGACTGCGCTGGTCGAATGCCAATTGAGGTGATCCCAAGAAAGGTGCTGAACTGGAAGTTCCATTGAACCAGAAGAGAGGAATACAGCGGCTTAGATGGTAGGATGATGTGATCAGAGACTCCAATGACTGCACAAGACTGAGCTATATGGCAAAAGCTCATAGAAGAGGCCAAGATCTATAGTATAGTGCCACGGAGGGATGAGTGTTTATAAATTTTATCAGATAATTAAGTAATGACAGTATAAATAATTTTAAGAAAGCGTATGCAATACGAATAGACATAAGCAAGCTATTATTGGCAACAAGGGAACACTTCTATGAGAGAGATTATAAAAATAATTTGGCTGGATATATCATTGAAGATATTAACGAAAGAATGTTGTATAAAATTCTCAAGAATACAGAAAAGTTCTTTGGAATTTAAATGGAAGTAGACCAAAAACTTAATGCAGTCAGATAGTGAAATTAAGACAATCTCCGCTCAGAACAACAGACAGAGATGCAAGATTGACCTCGATAAAGTTCGTGAATCAGTCAAATCACATAAAGTAGATGCTAGGGAGGAAGATTTTTTTTTGTACTAAAACCCGTAAGTAAAACACCTTTTTCTTTTTGGAAAAAAAGTAATTCTTCAACATAATATTTTGAGAGAGATATAAAAATAAAGCCTCTGATTTCTCTTGTGTCATTTAATAGCTAAAAAATCAATTTTTATGATTATTCAGGCACCATATTGACATAAACATATAAATCACATTAATTCAGACCATATAATGTACTTCCACTGACAAATAAATTTTAGTTACCACATCATTCATGAATTGTTCAATATATACTATAAAATAATATTTTTAATTTTAGGACTTGAGTTTTGATTTAGAGTTAAGTTTAAGTAAGTATTAGGATTTAGAATATAGAAACAAAGCACTAATTAATAAATATAATATTAATCTAAATTAAATTAGTATAAATCTAAAAAATAAAGATGTATCTTTATAATATAAAACATCTTTATATTTTTTTCATTTCTACAAAATTCACTATTTCTAATCTATCATATAAAAATATTTGATTTAAATATAAGCGTATTCATATTATTTTATAATAACAAAATAGAATTTTATTTTAAAAATAAAATTAAATAGTATTAGGTTTTATTTTCAAAAGTGGTATAAGTCCATTTAAATCTAAAAAAAAATTGTTTTTCCTATCAAATAATTTTATTGATTGTTATTTCATAATAAAATATAAAAGATTTGTAGTGTTAAAAACATCACTCTTTGCTAAGTTCTAAGTGTTAAAAACATAGTGTTTGTCCATATTTTTAAATTAAGTCGCTTAAATATCTTGATATATGAAAAAATTGACTTATACCATTTTCAAAAATAACAACACATATTTTAATAGTTATAATATATTTGCTACCTTTAATTAGTAATAAAATAAAAAGTGGGTTAGAGACTTGAAACACCGATCTACTCGAGCCTATAGGGTACCAAGGAGCTAGGGGGTGTGGCACACCTTAGCTAGTGTAGGGCTGCCTTTTATAGGTGAGTCTAAAGAGATTGGCTTTCTATTTGGATGAAGCTATAATCAGTTTAAGGGTAAGATATCAAAGGGTCTTCAACAGTTTTTCCTGATCTCGTAAGCCATCTTAGATTATTTTTAGGTTTTAAAAGTCTCTTAAGAACAAGTTTAAGCTTTGATCAGCTTTATAGGATCAAAGGCTGTTTCAAAGACTATTTGTGTTCAAGTTTTCTAGCCGATCAATTTCCAATAATATACTTTTTCTTAATGGTCAGCCTATAATAAAATTATGGTAATTTTAACTTGTTTTCATATCATAAATGATAAGTTTTATTCTATTAATTAATCATTAGAAATAGTTTATATGTTTTCATTAAAATTGTTTTCTTTTATTAAGCTTGTTTTGTAATCTAAAATTTTCAGTTGATTAGAAACTTAAAAAAAAAAATAATAACACTTTAATTTTAATTTTAATTACAGTGCATTATGGAGACTTTTTGTGAGATTAAAAAAAAAAAACTTGTACCACTACAACCCCTGATTGGTCTAGGGTTCAGTACATAGTAGAGACTGTATTGTTTCTAGAACAACAGTTGGGCAGAGAGGTGATTTGTGTATTATTAGTTGGTATATTATTCAAATATGTATATAAATCTTGTGAAATTTTCATAACTGATCCCTTTTTTTTAGTAAAATACAAATACCCTTTTTTTTAGAAGGGATTTCTTCTGCAAATGGATAAAGCAGCAATCTGTGTAATTATTCTGCAGGTTGTCACGTCAAGTTGATTTACAACAAGTTAACTGTTTATTCGTTTCATTTTTTATATTTTGCAAAAATACAAGTTATCGTGAGCTTTAGTATGGAAAAGAGAATGTAATTATGGCAATGAGTAGATTTCAGTAATAATAA
This sequence comes from Troilus luridus, assembly GCA_964056705.1. Taxonomy (NCBI): domain Eukaryota; kingdom Metazoa; phylum Arthropoda; class Insecta; order Hemiptera; family Pentatomidae; genus Troilus; species Troilus luridus. The sequence goes on along the minus strand of OZ057415.1, from coordinate 90,842,372 downwards.
AAAAGCTCATGATAACTTGTATTTTTAGAAAATATTAAAAAGGAAACGAATAAGCAGTTGTTCTAACTCAACTGGAAGTGACAACCTGCGGAACAGATAATGCAATCTGATATCAATATTTTATAACGATCCCAATTTTTTAAAATTTAATATTATGTGTATGTTCTATATTTAGGTTTTATTAAGAACCAGAATAATTTTATAGCATATAATTATATAATTATTAAATAGATTCAATTAATCCTTTTTTCTCAAGATTAAATATCTATTTCATTAGCTAATTGTTGTAACACTAGACAGTCAGCTTGCTTTCAATTAGCTTTATTAAATATTTTGTTTGTTTAATTAACTTTTAAATACCTACCACTTGTTATAAAAGATTTTAACAGAATCTTGTTTATATTGTACCATTTTTTTTTCTTCTTAATTAACTTTCACTACAATCTCTGTCATTATTGAAACCCATATGGTGCATTGTTTTACTATGAAAATGTCTAAATGCATTTTTATATGGATTTATATAGATTAATTTCATGAAAATTAGAGAGGAGTTTGTTATTGTCTGATTCAACAATAGCGAAAATTATTTTATCGAAACTTGTGGTGATGGTGTTGGAACATTAGTCAACTGCTTCTCCAATCTAAATTTAGCACTGATATTAATATTAATTTTTTTAAATTGTTTTTTATATCAGCGATGTGTTCTTCTATAAATACTTAATGCTTTTACTCCACATTCAAACACATAAGGATTTGAATGGGGTAAGACTAGAGCTTGTACCTTAATTCCTAATTCAACATTTGGAAACTCTATTCCTCCACAATATTCATAGTTAGAGATTATTCAGATTAGTGTAAAAGGCATATTACATAGTTATCATTGTACATCATTGCATAAGATTATATCATCAATACACTCTCAAACTGTTGAATGTTCAAAATATCACTTTAAAAATGCACTAGACAAGACAGTCTGAAGAATACAAAGCCTTGAATTCCCAAACCTCACAGATATAAGGAGCCAATCCTTTAAAGTTTTGGAATTCTAGTTATTTCCAAAAAGGATGCCTCACCTAGTGAGTTTCTAAAGTGTGGAATATGAAAATCACTTTTTTCATTCGCAACAGTTTGACCTTGTAGTAGCTATTTAAACTAAAGAGTTAAACCGAGTTTAGAGAATTGTATTAATTTACATAAGATGTCTTTTTTATATTATTGTTTGTCAAATAATTTTATATTCAAAACATTTTTCTTGCCGCTTCTTCAGTCCAAATTAAGGCTTAAAGGATTACTCAATTATTTCCATATTTGGAGAAACATTTACTTCTTGCTGGTTTATTGGAATTGTTTTTCAAAATATTTCATACAGTTTTTGGTTATAAATTTATTCTAGTTGAAAAATTGTCTTCATTATCGAATCTGTAGCTTGTTTGCTTTATTCTCTGCAATGTTTTTAACTTTTTGATACCTGTAACTCTGAATACAATCTACTTATTCTTATTGTTTGATATTTTAATAAATTATAATTATAATCTTGTTCTCAACAAAACTATCAATATTTTTAAACCTAATAGACATTTTTAAATGATTTTCTATTTTGTAAATGGATCCTTCACCTTCACTCATTTATTTTCTGTATATATTTTGTTCGATAGATATTGTAAATTTAATTTAATATTCTTTATAATTATTTTAATTTCACCTGCATATTTCTGGAGCGCTGGTTGACTTAGTGGTACTTAGGAAAGGAGATGCACGATTGTGTCATTTCCCTAGTGCTTAACTGGCTAATTCAGGGTTTTTTTTAAAATGAAGTTACAGGTTATACCAACCTGAAAACTACAAAAATCACATGGTTCTGCTTCCTTCAACACAACTCATTGTGGATAAAATTTGACTTAACCGCTTTTTTACCGCATCTGCAGATTAATTTGTACTTATACACATCAAATATGCACTTTTCTTCTTTGAATATTATCATTAAAATAAGCATTTTTTCTAATAAATTTCTTATAAACTTCTTTTTTTTATGGTTATAATAGTATCTTACGTATTTGTTGAACTTGTCTGCATTTCCTCTAATAATTATAAATAATTATATATAAGTTGTCTGTATCTTTGGTCCAGTGCTCTAAACCACTGAGCTACCAGGGGTCGTATCCAAGTCAGACAAATCCGTTCTCTTTACCGATCCTATAAAAATAATAATAGTTTACTAAATCTGATATAGAGTTACTGACCTTTTTTAATCATTAATTTTGAAAAAACAAATATTATAGAAATATTCAAAGTTTTATAATCGATACATTTTTCCTTGATGGGACATTAAACCATCCTAGATTGCAATGTGATTAATGGTTAAGTTTAGTTTTTTTTTCTTAATTCTTTAGGTAGTATGCTCCGGAATTGTAGTTACTTCACTTGCTGTTGAAGACACTTCGTCTGGAGAAGGAGTGCATGAAAGAGATGGAAATTTCTTGTGTAGAGCAGTTGTATACTTGGGGTGGCTGAAAAACAATATTAGGTGAGTATGAAGTTAACAACAATTTATGAGTTGTACAGCAATATTAGTGTAAACAGCTACATTTCTGAATTATCATTAAAATGGTCATAGAATATTTTAAACAAAGTAATTAATAAGTAGTTGCTTGTTCTGTATACTCTGGATTCTCATAAAATTAATGTCCTTGGATGTGTTATTAGGTAGCAGGCATTTTACTGGAAGCGTTTCACAACAACTTATCAGAGTAATCACAAACATTTTTCAGGTTAAACCCATTAAAGTTATCTGGAATCTATTAAACAACAAATATTTTTAAGAAAACAAATTGTATGTTTTATAATTTCCATATGATGTATAATAATAATTTCCATGATCTTTCCAAAAAAATTATTTGTATGCAAAACTTTTATTATCAAGATATCCATTAGATTTTCATAATATAAATATTTTAAAACATCAACATACCCCTCATTAAAATCTGGTCAACATTGCATCTTCAGTTCTATAATTATCATATCAAAGAATTTATACTTAAGATTTAATATATACCTGATAGCGTATACGATAGGATTGTAAACAGAATTAGCTTTAGCGAACACTGAACCCCATATAGTGAACAGAGGCGATATTTTCATCATTTCAAAAACTCCGATAAAGTTGATGACTAAGTAAGGGGTCCAAGCTATGAACCAAAGTGATATTGTCATCAATGCGATCTTGGCCAATCTCATTTCTGCTGACAACTGCTTGTCATTCGATCTCAATGAAGATACATTCATTTTTTTAGCTTGTTCTCTCATTTGTTTTTCATGAGCGCACACTGTCTATTAAAATCTTATTAATTAAATGCTTGTAAAGATAGTGTACTTAAAAAACTTAAGGAAAAATATAATTACCTTTACTATGTAATAGTATGAATATATTATTAGAAAAAGTGGAGTGAAATAAGCAATAGAAGCGTAGGTAATAATGTAACTTTTGCTGTACCAGTCAGATGCAAAATAATCTGTTCCACACGATAACATATTTCCTTCTGGAACGTACCTAGAAAAATTAAAAAATATTATATTATATCTGACTCATTAGCTTAATTAAACCTTTCTAACATAAAGCTTCTTTTGGAAAAAGAGAGAATGCAGAGGGGCAGGATAACCAGAAGTAAGAAAGGCGTAACGATCTGAAAAATGAAGTAAATGTGAAAACAGAAGAAGGAAGACGGAACGGTGACAGGAAATGAAGTGATATTTGTGTGGTCCTTAGTTTCGGCATATTCACAAGTTAAACAAAATCAAAATTATATTTTTTTTTATTCTGTTCGATTATTTAATTTTTCTATATTACTTATTACTATGCTGGCCCCTTTGCAATGAAGTTAGTTGTTGTATAAAATAAGCCAGGTATATCATAGCAAAGTTAAATATTCATTAAGTTTATTTAGGATATGCTCATTTAATAATCATTCCAAATGTTAAAGTTACTAGTAATTTATTTGTGAACTACCAGAACGTGATTTTCATTTTTTGAATAATTCAGAAGATATTTAAAGTGCAAGAAGTTCTTGAATGGGATCCATTGGTACATTTATTGTTAAACTAAAATTGGTAATAAATAGTTAAGGCTTCACTCTATTGTCGCTTAGGTTGGTAGCCCCTAGATAACCATTTGGCTCACTTTAAAAGACCACATGAAGCTATGATAAGTGGAAATGCCTACAATTAAATAGGTTTTATCATCAACCCATTAAAAAAAAAAAGAAAAGAAAAATCAATTCAATTAAACTTGTAAAACCATCTCAATTTTACTCAAACCATATAGAACTTTCAATAATTTTTAATGCTGTAATAATACAATAGCCAACCTGTTCCAACCGAAGAGTGGTATGAGACTCCAACTTACAGTTAGCGTCCAGATCAACAGAATTCTGAGAACAGCGCCTTTAAAAGTCATAGGTTTTCTCTTGATTCCCTGTTGAACATTTTATATTATGAACTATAAAATGTCATTACGAATTAGGGTAAAGTATACAATCTAAATACATTTTTATTACTTGCCACAGTATGAATCTTATATAATACAAATTTCTTACAAAACTTGAAAGTATGATGAACGTTTATTAATTATAAAAAAAAAAAAAACCTGTACCACTACAACCCATGAAGGGTTTTGTGTTCAGTTCAGGGTAGAGACTGTACGGTTTCTAGGACAATGGTTGTGCAGAGAGGTGATTTGCCTTAGACCATGCTCAACCACCAGGTTTTTATCCCAATTAATAGTATCCACTTTATAGAGGCTGAATGGGCTTCAGCAGATTCTCCAGATCCAACAAGATCCATCCCCGGGCTGTTGACAGATAAAATAAGTTTTCTACCACAGTCGGATTTGAACCCAGGATTTTCAGCATAGCAACTCAGCTGTATGCCACGCCACCTTTGTTATTTATTCAATTTAGGCCACCTACTGGCTGAGAACCCACAACCATCTTGGCCATAGCAGAGTTGTTGAATGTATGTCGCAAAATAATGTTAATATTTAATTTTGGAATTTTTTAAAATCATTAATAATATATTCTTCTAAAAATGTGTATTATTAATATTCCACCAAATATTTTTAAAATAATAGGCTTTAAAAAAAGATGTACTATTAAAAGGGTTTTGGGTTCAATGCATGGTTAAGAACATTTGACTGTGTCATATAAAGCTTACACTGTTTTATATGTTTTAAAATAGAAGATGGTTCCTCAAGGTAGTATCCTTGGCCCAATCCTTTAGACAGTTTATACAGCTGACATCCCAACTCATCCTAATACTATCCTTACCACGTATGCTGATGATACATGTGTATTATCAGTCAACACCAATCCAGTTATTGCATCCCAAAGCCTCCAATCTCATATCACTGATCTTGAATAATGGTGTCAAAACTGGAGAATTAAAATAAATTCTCAAAAATCGCATCAAATCACTTTTACCTTACGTCCTAAACCAATGACTTCCTGCCCTTCAGTATCCTTAAATAATATTTCACTGGTGCCTGTAGAACAGGGTTGCATTTCGACAAACGATTAACCTTGAATCCTCATACTACACTGAAAAGACAAGAAACTGCTAGACGTTTCGGGCTACTTCAACAATTACTAGACAGACGCTCTAACCTCCCAATTAACTACAAAAGACTCATCTACATGACCATCATACGACCTATTTGGCCTTATGGAGTAGAGCTTTGGGGCTTCACTAAGCCATCGAATTCCTCTCGTATCCAATCCCTACAATCCAAAATCCATCGTAAAATCCTCAATGCTCCTTATTTTGTTAAGAATAAAGTCATCCATTACGACCTTAATGTCCCATTTGTTGCTGATTTGGCCTGAACCCGGTATCTATCCTTTCATAACAAACTTCATTCCCACTCAAACCCTCGAGTTTCAAACCTAGCTTCCTCTTCGATTCCCGATAATCCTCCGAGGCGTCTGAAAAGAAGATGGCCACGTGACCTCCTTAGTTGAACTAGTGATTTGAGTACTACCAGTGGGTAGTTTCTCTACTTGCCATTAACTCATGTCATTATGTATCACATAGCATATTTACTTGATGTATTGTCGTAATACAGTTGTAAATATCAATAAATAAATTAAAAAAAATAAAAATAAAAGTTGGAATGATAATCAATGCATCAGTTTAAAAATAAATACTTTATAAATTATTTTTTAATTATTTAGTCAGTAAAACTTATATTCATAAGACTTATTTATCCTTATATATTCATAAGACTTATATTCATTATACTTATTTACCTTTGCAATGACAGCATACCTATCTAAGGCGATAAAGGTCATTGACCATATAGACGTATTCCCGGTAACACCACCAAATATTCCATACAGATCACAAAATAGCGGGCCTAGAAATATTTAGATGTTTTGTTTTTCTTAACATTTCAGTTGGTAATATCTTTACAATTGGTAAATTTTGCCATAAAAACACTTGTTAATAATAAACTGAATAGTAGTCATTACCTAATGCCCAAGTTTCATAATATGAGTTAACAACCATTGCAGGGGAATTTGTCAACATCATCATTAAATCCGAAAATGCTAAATTCACAACAAGAAGATTTGAAGGGGTTCTAAGATATTTTGTTGAACAAAATATGTAAATGACCATGGCATTCCCAACAGCACCTACAATACCAAGAACAGCTATTGCAAATCCAATTATTCCATGCCAGAGAGGGTTCATTGGTGGAAATTGATACCTATAAAAGATTATTATGAACAATAAAATTGCAAATATAAAGGAATACATATATCAGGAAGTTCAGTTCTTTTACACATCTTTCATGGGGCTGTAAGAGAAACACACCAAGTCAAAAACATGATTTTGAGAAAACGAAGATGAAAAGGTTAGGGTACTTAAAGGGAAATGTTTCTATTAATGAAACCCACTAACTCTTATCTTTGTTTAATGTTTCATAATCACACTAAGTACTCCAGCCTTATACTCTTCTAAAAATCGTATATTTGACTTAGTGTATTCCAATTGTAACCCCACAATATGTTTTTTAAGAACTAAATCTGGTATTAGTTGACTGTACACTGTAAATTTAAAATATAATCACTTAAAGATATGTGAAAAATTTACCAGTAAGGATCAATCCTTGAAATCATATCTGGTAGTACCGAATCCACAACGGTTTTGTTGAATAAATAACTAATGTGAGAATCCAGTGGGTGATTCGGTAAAAAATGTTTTATTTTATTCATTGTTCTGAGGGTTCTGTAAAAACAAATATATAATGTTAAAATTATATACATATATTATAGTACAAATTTAATTATAATACTCACTCTAAACTGCGTAGGGCAAACTGCTATTACTTGAAGCAGTTATTAACATAATGAAATATGTTAATTACAGCAATTTAGGAATTAGTCATTTTAAGAAAAAAATTATTTTATTAATTTTATAATAAACTTTACAAATTATAAAAATGCTCATTTAATGGTATTACAGTTGTTACTTAATTGATTTTGAAACTTTTTTAGAAAAGTCGGAAAATTAAACTATCTCTCATATATAACTGCTCAATGTTGAAGTAAATTAATTAAGGTTATAAAAAAATGTTAAAATTCACTTTAATTGATGAAATGGTTCTCTTAAAAAAATAATTGCTTATAGTAATGAATTATGTAAACATTAATAATAATGATAATTCAGTATTATTATTTACAACTATTTATTTATTTTAATACTACTTAATCAGTTCAAACAGCTTATAAAATGCACTGTTTCTTACTTTGGTTAGTTTTTTTTATTTGCAAAGATGTAATTGAAGTTCTGATGAAACTAATCACCTCAAGTTTAGGAAACCAGGAAGTTCTTACTCTTAGCAGGTTAAAACTAAAGGAACTAGAACACTAAACACCTTTATTTTCTTTTTTAGCATTTATATATTTTCCCTAATTTCTTTGTAATGTACTTAAGAGAAACCTTAACTTAACATTCTAAGCTCATAATTGGATCTTTTCTATGTTTACACAACCTCAAGAATCAGCCAGTATAGGGTAAAAAAGTGACGAGTCATTTTTGAAATATTAAAATATTTATAATAATTTTAAAAATGTATTCATCAATATATCACAATATTTTAATTAATTACTGAAGTACATAGTGATTTTTTTATGGAATGATATAACTGTTAAGCTCTTTTCATGGATACATAAAATAACATACAGTACGAACTGTATATGAAATAATGTAGGATGGAAATAGTTGGGGGTGCAGTCAAAAATTACACAACAAATAAGGGAAAACCTATTATATTTTATGTGTGCCGACGTTTCGACCTACATTGTAGGTCATCTTCAGGGCTATGAGAAAAAACAGACAAAAACAGAATTGACTGTAAAAATACATAACATAATATACAGATATAGAAAAATTGAGCGAAAAAAGTGAAGGATATATTATGAAAGGATATATGAATAAAGATGATTACATAATTCTTTCCTACATGTGTATGAAATAGTACAGAGGATTTATAATGGAATCAGATTCTGAGACAGTACTTTTAAAATCTTATTTTACTTTTGCAAAGTAATTTTGTGATCAAAAGGCTTATAAATTATATATTAATTCAAATGCCTATACTTTTTTTTTATTATAACTATAAATTTTCAAGAACAATCATACTATTTTTTTTTTTACCAACAAGTAAATCAATCACAAATAAATCAATTTTATTTGTGATGGTTAGGACTATTATGCACATATAAGCTTTTTTCTGAATGTGTTTTCACATTCAAAATTTTTTTACATTTCTTGTACAAATTAATAAAATAGAGGAATGGTCAAACAAAAATCTTAAATAGTGATTTGTATACTTTTGTATAATATTGATAAGACAGCTGTCTTATTAATTGGAATAGTAATCTTTTTCTTCTTTGATCATATTTTGTTTCACTCGATTTTTCTTCAAATTTAATATTAATATTGGAGTAAAAAAATTAAAAAAAAAAACAATAAACAATTAAAATTATTTATGGTTTTTGTTTGGTTATTTTCTCTTATATAAGAGAAATCTAATTAGTTTATATAAGAAATGTTACAAAAATGTTTTAATGTAATTACAGAAAGAAAAAAGCTTGAAAATGGAAAATAGTCCGAAACATCACAAATAAAGATGTGGATGAGGATAATGGTGGTACGCTTGGAAAAATAAAATTGAAGACTTAATATAGGTATCCTTTTCTTTTTTTTTCTTTTTTACTCTAAAAATTTACTAATAAAAAAAAGAAGATAATTTACAAATGTCAAGCTCAAAACAGATCTGACTTATATGTCTCCTAAATATATACTTTTTGATTCAATAATTTCAGTTGAAGCAAGTTTAATCTATCTTAAATGAGTATAGTATTTTAAATAAAAGAAAAATTATTGACTGGAAATTATTTTGTTAAGACAAACAACTAGAAAATGGCACCGACTCATCAGTTTTCATAAATTCAAATCAAACTTAGCATAAAAAGTTTCCTATTTTTAACACTATAAAAATTAAGCATTGGTCAAAAGATATCCTGTTTGAGTATGAAAAAACAATAAAGAATATTCAGCTCTTAAATTAGTTCAGAATTAATAATTTGGTTATCGGGCTATCTGAAGGATATGAGCAGTCTTTATTTATGACTGCTTTGATTGACCTATTAGTTACATTTTATTAAATAAAGAAAACTTGTGGGAAATAAATAATAATATCGCGGAAAATCAATCATTTGGTATGCCATGATTGCCATGATGATTGAAAGAAAGTTATGATGGATATGTCATGACTCGATTGTTATTTTAAAAAAAAATAATCATCGGTAATGCTCATATTGCCAATACAAATGCGAAGTATAGGAAATGAAAAGCACCACTTCCAGAAGAGTGAAAAAACTATTTAAAGGTTTATTCAATATCAGTGCGTAGCATCAAACATACTATAACTATGTCATTATACTTTGTTTTGTGCCTAATAGATGAGCCTATAAGAATTTTATGTCGATTACCAATCCTAAAGCAAACACATTAGATCGAAATTGAAAACTGTAATTGTTTTTTTCACATTTTATAATTTGAATTTTTATCAATAATATATAGTAAAGTTAATAATTTCTTAATTAGCCATCATCAGATTTTATTGTTATCTGACAAAAATAAAAATAAACTAATGGGATATGATTGGATTTTTAGAAATAAAACACTTTTCGTACTGAGCATATATAATCTATTTTTCATGCATCTATTCTACAGAAAGAAGCAAAAATAGATATATACTGTCTTTTATCTTTAAGCTGACACTTTTTCTTCTGAAACTCCGGTAACCCCTGTTGCAACTGAAGCTGAATCATCAGGTGCATCGGCACAGGAAAGGCCTGGAAATTTCTTCTGCAGAGCTTGCTTGTATTTCGGATGACTGAGGAAAAAAAAAGTATTGTATAAATACTGAAATATAAAAAAAAAAATAACATGTTAAATTTAATTTAATATTAAGACTAATATTAAATCACTAACAGACGTTTTATGTCCAATTACTATGATTGTATAGATCAAAAATGTGTTATGTACATGTATCATTGCTGATACATGTATAATACATACCTGATGGCATAAACAATTGGATTGTATACAGCGTTGGCCTTAGCGAAGAGAGATCCCCAGATGGTAAAGAGGGGACTGATCGTAGCTGTTTCGAAAACTCCGGAATAGTTAATGACGAGGTAAGGTGTCCATGCGATGAACCAGAGTGAAATGGTTGTGAGAGCGACTTTGGCAAGTTTAGCTTCTGATGATTTTTCATCATTGCCCCTCAGAGAAGTGACGTTCATTTTCTTAGCCTGTTCTCTCATTGCCTTTTCGTGAGCTGATACAGCCTGTGTTTAAGAAGAAATATAATTGTATTAAATATCTTAATTTAATGTAAAAAAGAAAAGAAGAAAGTTTTAACTATCACTTACTTGAATAATGAAGAAATAGGAGTATATGATGGTAAACAGAGGTGCGAAATATACGAAGACGGAGTAAACCAAGATGTAACTCCTGCTGAGCCAATCTTTGGACAGATAATCGGTACCGCAGGCAGTCATGTTACCTTCTGGTACGTATCTGTTGAACATTATAAAAATATTTATTATTAAAAAACAAAACTTATATAAATATATGTTTCATTTATCTCGGACACAATACCTATTCCATCCAAACATGGGTGCAAGGGTCCATAACAAAGCAAATGCCCAGACAAACAAAATTCGTAGCATTGCGTTCTTGTTGGTCATGGGTTTTGCTGCGATTCCCTGGAAGAAAAAATATCTAATTAACTCTATGATAATTTTATTGATCTTACTTCACGTCAAGATTTACTTCAGTTAATGTAATTGAAAATAAATAATGAAAACATGATGTGTATTCCCAGAATTCTTCGTTGATTCTTTTAAGAGAACGAGGGTTAAAACCGGAACCATTGTTTCTTTTTAAAAATGTGTACTAGGTCTAAATGCGAGGCTATTGGACCAATTGACAAAACTGTATCTATAGGATTATAATATAGGTTTATGAATGAGAATTTTCTATCACTATTTGTACTCTGAACATTTTATGAATTATGTGGAACAGATTAATTTTAATTTTTACTAATATTTTCCTCTTAGAGAGTTTAACCCCTTATATTTTATGGCTGTAACTTGATTTTATAGCTTTATATTATTTATATCAACAATATAATATAATATATTATATAAATTGATAAATTACCTTAACGATAACATTGTACCTATCGAGGGCAATCATTGTCATGGTCCAAATTGAAGCACATCCAAATAGGGAACCGCACATTGCGTATATTTCGCACATGAATGGTCCTTTAAAAAAAAAATTAGTAACATTTAAAGATCAATCTGTTTTTTTTTTAATCTTAAATACCTTACTATAACATATGAACTTACCAAATACCCATGTTTCATTATAGCAATTGATAACCATAGGTGGGAACATGGTGAACATCATGAGAAAATCTGAAAATGCCAAATTGACGACCAAAAGGTTGGAAGGTGTTCTGAGAGTTTTCGTAGAGCTGAAGATGTATATGACCATGCTGTTGCCAAGAACCGAGATCACTCCTAATACTCCAATCACAAAACCTAGTATACCGTGCCATAGTGGGTTCATTGGGGGAAACTGGTACCTAACAATCCATGTTATAAAGAATAATTAGTTTTTAAAAACTACTTATAATCCCAAGTCAATTCAATTTGTTTCCAAATCAATGTATAGCTTAAAAAGTTAAATTATTTTTTATTTATTGTCTTTTGATGATCTTTATTTTTTATTTTGAAGAGAAAAGATTTGTCTTGGCCAGGATTCCAACCCGGGTCACCCGCATCTCTAGTGTGGTGGTCTAACCACCGTTTGACGAATCTCCCACCCGGCCAAGACAAATCTTTTCTTTTCAACATAAAAATATTAAAAAAATTAAAGTGAGGCCAGAATCATGTTTTCAGTCTATTGTTGGGTCGTGGTATGAATGTCATCGAACATTTATGAATTATTTTATGGGAGCAGTAGAAAGACTCCTAACTTCACTGATACGTTAGTTAACAATTTTTCTAAGGAAATGATCAAAACTTTAATGTGTGTTAATACCACATTGGATGAAAAATGTAAAAAAATGAAGATATATTACAATACAATTTTCTTTTAAATGATCGCCATTGAAGTTAAAATTCTTTCTAAGTAATTTTTAACTCTTTACTGTTTTCCTTTATTACTAATACTAAAATATATTTTAATGAGAAATAGATAAGTCCTATAAATTATTTATAAAACAGAATATTAAAAATTACTTTTCTCTTTTCTTTTCTCTAAATGGTTAAAATAAATTTCCTATTTTTCAAAGCTAAGCATTACATTGCCATTCATTTGGTGCATCATTGATTTTTAAAACTTTGTAGTCATTAAACTATACTTCCACATTAAAGATGAAAGTGTTATAATTGTAAAAATAGTGTGGAAAAATTGTAAAATTGAAACTAATACATGTTGTTCTAAGAATATGGCTCTAAAGCCAATTTTAAAGAACAGTTCATCTTTTATAAATTTATTGTATTGGCAGGCAGTTTATTCGTGAAAAATTACAATTGATTTGAATGCTTTCGAAAAGACTTGGAAATAAAATTATAATTAATTAACATTTTCCAATTAACTCAAAATTATAATTATCTTTTTTTATTCCATATTAAATTATCCAATTATTTTAAAAGGAAGGAACCAAATTTCTTACCAATGGGCGTCCACGAGATGGAGCATCTCTGGAGGCACCATGTCTACAACAGTCTTGTTGGCCATGGGGTTGGTTTGTGCCCAACTGTACATGGCGTATTGTGGCTTAAGTTGGTCCATTGCTGTATAAAAAAAAAAAATAAAATACATACTTTGAAAGGAATAGTTTATCAGTAATGTATATTACAGCAAGTTATAGTATTGTATCATAATTTATAATTATAAATACGTTTTATTAAAACTCAAATGATATAATCACTATCACCCTCAAAAAGATTGGCTTTGGAATATTATGTGCTGATGTACTAACTGACTTAATAACACTATAGATATATAGTATTTTATTTTTTTCATTTTTTTTTTGTCTGTGTGTGACAACTCCTTGCAATATTTAATTTCAAATATTACTTGAAAAAAAAAATGTTTTTTCTTTCTTTCTATTGGCTTTGGAATGTTATATACTGATAGATTAATTAGTAAGTTGGCAATATTAAAAAACATCTTAGCCCTAATGATAGACTAAAAGATAGCCTAAAACATAGACACTAACTAAATAATTTTTCATTTAGTTGGCACTAGTAAACAACAAGTTTTTCTTATTTGGTGTTATCATTGAATGCACCTCCTGACAAATTGTATCCTTCATTTAATAAATTTTACTTATTTGTGTAAAATTCATTGACTATACCCCCCAACAATTTTCAGAATTGCTCAAGATATATATGATTTCCTCTTTTAAAAAAATAAATTGGTAAAAGTTGTCTTAGAAAGGATTTTTATCAAGAGGGGACAAGCTGATTTTCATCTAGTTAAAAAAAAATTAAAAATATTTTGTTTAAATTATTGATTTTTTTTAATTTTAAATCCTTTTCTTTTATTACATTCACTCACTTTTTTTAAATATATAAAGTAAATGATAGCATAGAGATAATGAAAGAATTGGAATCGGAGATATCAGCTAAAACACACGTTTTAAGCTCGAATGAACAAGCCTCGAAAATTATTTGTGTTAGCTTTTGTTTCTTTATGGGAAGCTTGAATAAAAAAGTAAATTTTATAGGATACTGAATTGTGTATTTATTGCAGTTATAAGCCTCCGATGTTACACCGACTGTTTTGCCAAAATCGACTTACTATAAGTATCACTTTATCATCACTTAGTCACTATCGACACTTAATCGATTTTACATTTTTTTCTAATGGTTTTGGTCAAACACAAACGTGCCCCCGTGCCCCCCCCTTAAATCAGCCCTTGCCTCTGACTATTATTTATTCATATGAAGAAATTACTCCAATATGAAGAAATAGCTGGTGAGAAAATCATTTTATTAAAACGAGGTGATTACAGAAACAAATGGCTATTTTGCGGAATTGGACAAATCAGAAGGGATCAACAAAATAGAGCAGCCAAATAACCCTAAAAGGATATTGTGTTTGAAAAAAAAAGAAGAAAGGGTTATCGTAAAAGGTAAGTAGTCTTCATTTTTGCATGGACTTTAAAACGGCCATCATATTTATAATATACCATTCCAACATTAAATAATTTAGAACAAAAATGATTTTCAACTTATAAGACAAAAGTATAAGACTATTGTTGAATTATATAATTTATATTCTTGAATTAAAAAAAAAAACATTCCATGGAGACTACCTCCGAAAAATCGAAATTCGTAAGAGTTGTTAGTGAAAGAAGTGTTAAAGCGCCCAGCACTAGATCTTATTTTTGAATAAGTGTTTTTTTTGAAGATGTAATTTTTAGTTTTTTGAAAAAATAAGAGAATTTAAATGTTTACTATTCTTTCACTGTATATCTACACACTACCGTACTCGGTTTCTTGATCCACTGAGTTAAATACTCTTATATATCAAATACTCTTATCTTGATAGGGTTTATATATCAACGTTTACTAGAAGGCTAAGCCCTGCCTGTCTAACGGCGGAACGAAAAATGAATACAGAAAAAGTAGTTCCTCGGACCGTTGCTTGGCATCGCCGATTAAATGTTACTTCCCCAAAATCTGTTTTATTTACTAGAGAGATACAAGTATATAGTTGAATATAATGAATATTGGTCGGGGATCTGCAATACCGATATATATTTATTTTTTAGTTATTAATGCATATTGCTGTGTCATCGAAGGAATAGTTTTTGAAAATGCCATCGATAAGATAGAGCTATCGCGTATCGATAAATATTTACTGTTTGTATGTTATTCGATATAGAGTTTCGTTATTTGATTATTATAGTTGCGTTTTTCGGTAGATCTTGAAGATGTTTTTACATTTCCCTTAATTCTACCTATGGAGCGTGAATTCTTGAGTTCGGAAAATTCTCCCGTAGATTTCGGCATAGATCTACTATATTACTCGAGAGGCGGTTTGTTGAGCACCAAGTAGAACTTTTTTTAACATTATTACCCTGAAATATTGCAGTTAACAATTATATTTTATATAACATTTGTAATCAATGTATGCTTAGTTAAATACATGAGAATCAAGTATATAGATGCTAATGTATATTAACATTAGCATACCCTTTATTTGTTACTATTCAGAATTTTGTCCTCGAAAATTTGAAAATAAGAGAACTGTTCCGAATTTTCACGTTGTTAGTAAAGAAAGCTAGAAGGTTGAGGTATATTGTTTTTTAGACTTAAGAATTTTATACCTCAGTATTCTTTCAATAATTAGGAATTTTCTGTTTCTTTTTTTTGTATATTTGTATTGAAAGTTCAAATAAATGGTAGTTTAACAATTATTAGTTGTGTGATTCCTGGTATAAATATTTATTAAGTACATTGAGTTTTTCTCAAAAGGATTATTTTAATTTTAATTAGTTTGTAATTTTTCAAAACATATACAATGTCAATTTTTTTAAAATTTTGTTAAATAGTTACTGGTTTCTAATTAAAGAATGGGAATCTTCATGATAATTTTATTTGAGAAATTGTAAATTTTTTGAACCCTAAAATATTTTTTTTAGAAAAACACTTTTGAAGTATATGCCTTTATGACAAAAAAAAAACAAACGGAAATAATAAATTTTCTAAATCCTAACATAAAAAATTGTAAGGAATGGTTTATTATAAATATGAATAAAATTTTTATGAAAAAAAAGTTGGAAAATTTTCGAAGGATGTGTCTTTATGACCAAAAAGTATATCACTATATTCTATTAGTAAAATTATAAATTTTCTAAATCTTAAAATAAATTGTTTTGAATGCTGGTATATTAATAAGAGTATGTACCACATCTGCATAAAAGAAAAAAAATAATAGGCAATTAAAAAAAAAATATTTTACAAGAAAAAGACGTAAACAAAATTAAATTAACTGTTTCTATTATTGCGAATTACTACATTTTCAAATTTTATATGGGAGTATATACACACACAGATACGTATGTTTGTTGAAGTATACGTCTTCGTGACCAAAAAAATACAAAGAAAAAAGAAAAATAATTAACTGTCCTTATTCTTGTGAATTAATACTTTTTCAAAATAGATTTCGAACTAAATAATTTCATATTGTCCAAGACTATAATACTAAAGATACCTGTTAGTTAAGAGTTGTTCCCCCAAGAGATGGTCAGTAGGCAAGGTATAAGGTAGGTCCCCCACGATCTCCTCAAGGAGGACTGAGATATTTATAAGGTACACCTGTAATGACTAGCAGAAGCCTTAGGTCCTAATTGGATTTCTAGGGCTTATGTTGTTAAGATGTTGCTTTTATAAATAATAAGAAAACAGAGGCAATTGAATTAGCCTTAAAGCTGTTATGGTTCAATGTCAGCTGGCGGCTAATAATAGCCTAAATATGAAAAAAAAATTAATATTTAAAAAAAAATTAAAAATATATTAAATTAATTTATTTAGACTGTTTAAATATTTTATTTGAGAATATGTATACGACTATAGTCATAAATTATAGGACTATATTTCTTGTAAAAGGTCAAAAATTGGTTCGACGTCACATTTATTGCATATCTTAATATTTATTTGTCTTCAATTAAGACATTTGAGGAGTTCAGGATTGAACTCTGTTCGGATAACTCTGAAATTTCAAATTAAATTTTTCATGTTTTTCAGTAGTTTGGTGAGGCAATTTTGTCTGTCCGGACAATTTTTCGACGTCATCCTCTAGTCCAGAGGTTCCCAACGTTACTACTATGCCTCCCTGTTCAGATGAAATTTCTCCTACACCCCCTTCCACAATAAATTATAAATGCATTTGAAAAAACAAACAAGTATTGTATTGAAAACAAAACATTTAGTTTTACTGTCAGTAGATACAACATTATAAGTTTCTATTTAAGGTAAAGAAGTATTGGTAAGAGAAAAATAACTAAAATTAAGTGAGAATATTCCATTTTCAACTGGGCCGCTGAATTATTCATGTTTTGAATCGGGTGTTTTTTTCGACGCGTTTAGGATCAAAAGCGGATAACTCCACAATTTCAAAAATTGACTTTTTCCCATTTCTCAATAGTTTAGTAAAGCAATTTTGTCCAGCAGGGCTCTTTCTCATTGTTTTAGTCCGGTTCTGAAACTGAAGTTTCGGGGGCATAAAGCATTTCTTGACCAATCAAGCGAAAAATATGAAAAAGTCAATTTTTTAAATTTGTAGTTTTCCGATTGTTAAGGCCAGATGAAGTAGTAACCTTATAAAGTATTATTAGTTTTAATCATAAACAAATTAAATCATTTTTTCTTAAAAGGATAACATTATCTTTTCTTATTTTTCACATTTTTATTTAATATAATAATTTAAACGTTTATTTCATATTTGTTTTGAATAATTTAACTTTAAAGGTAATTTTATTTGTTTAGTATTAAGTGTAATATTTGTAATAAGTTTGAAAACATATGTTACAAAAGAAGAGAGAAAAACAAAAGCGGAGTCGATCGGCTTTTGTTCGCTCCGGCTAAACCGAGCCAGACAGTGTTGACGCGAGCCCTTAGCCGTGCACATCGTATGCTCTAGAGGAGCCCAAAGTTGTGTTTTGTGAATTTGAAGACAGTGTTGCCACGAGCCCTTAGCCGTGCACATCCTATGATCTATAGGAGCCCAAAATTGTTTTGTGTGAATTTGAAGAAGATACTATTTGCTGCCCACCTGCAGGTGTAATTAGTTTAAACTTCGTCATAGATTCGACCAATTCGAATTGACCCAGTCGATCATCTCAACCTCTATTGTTTCACCATCTTCGCTCGCCCTGCCGACGAAAATCCTCTGTCGTCTCAACATCCAGCTCGCCCTGCCGAGAATCTACTATCTACTGGAAACTACTTCGACAGACAGATAAGAGTTTTCATTTATTATATCATTTCAACTAGAAAACCACATGAACATTTATTATTTTGTAATAGATTTATTTGGACATTTTATTTATTTGTAATTTCATAGAGTTAAATTTATTATCGTAAGATTAAATAATTATTGTTTTATTTTGTTATTAATTAGTTGTTTATAATTTAGTTAATATTAGTAACTTCATTCTATCATTATAAAAACGTTTAAATTGTTCTTTTAATTTAATCAATTATTTTATATTATCAAAAGTATTAAATGTTTAATTAATTAAAGTGATTTATGTTATTAGTTTAATAAAAGGTTACAATCAAAATCACATGCGATCTGGTATAATTGAATCAGACATTTATTTTCCTTATTCATTTCGGAGCTCTCATCGAAAGGTCCAATAACTATTTCGAGGTTGCTCAAACACCGATTTTAATCCAGAACGCCTTAATTATGAGTCACGCCTAACTTCAAATACATGTTCTTTATATTCTCCTTCACTTGATTTCAGATAATAGATCTATCATCCTCGACTTGGTGAGAATAAGGATATTACGACTGGCAACCTGAAACGTACGAGTTTTAAGGGGAAAGAGCAAGAGCTACTGGCAAAAAAGGGAAAGGCAAAGGTGGATCTCCCGGCGATAACCGAAATTAAAAGAAGAGGAAAGGGAAAAGAAAGAATTGGAGACAACATTCTTCTCTATTCAGGCACCACTGGAAACAGAATACTCACCAGAGGCGTAGGTTTTATATTTGAGGAAAACCTGATGAATAAAGTGATCAAACGATGGAAATTTAAAATTGATCGATTGATGAACGTTGACATGGAAGAAGGGGATATTCTAATAACTATTATAGTAACCTAATGACCAAACGACAATGATATTGCCATGGAGAAAGAAGAGTTCTTCGACAGTGTTCAGAAGGAAATAGACGATGCGCGTGGAGAACGGATTGTCGTAGGAGATCTAAATGACAGAGTAGGAAAAAACTCCCACCTATGGCCAGATGCATTGGGGAGCCATGGAGAAGATTTTTAAAATGACAATGGAGAAAGATCACTTGTGTGCAAGCAATGGCATGATCGTTACTAACAGCAAGTTCCCTCATAGGAATCCACACAAATATACAAGGAAAGAACCAAGTCGAAACGAAAAGTCTATAATACACTATTTCCTGGTCAAGAAAGATTCCCTTAAAGATATAATCGATATTCGAGTCAAAAGAGGTTTTGAAATAGGTAGTGACCACTACCTATTAAAGATGGATATCGTGTGGAGAGGAGAGAAAAGAGTCCTTAGGAATGTAAGAAGAATTAGAAAAGAAGTGGTCAAAGCACACAGGCTAAAGGATGAAGACGAATTGGCTACCCTCCAAGAAGAAATTGAGAGAATGGCCAGAGGCTCAGATTACCCATGGGACTCTGATGATATAGTGACATGGTGGTTTTAATTTAAGAAAATAATAAAATATGCAGCATCATCAGTTTGTGGTAAAAGAAGGATTGGGCCCAGGATAATAGAATAGCATAGTGATCTGACGAGATGGAGAGAGTGATCAGTGAAAAAAAGACTCCATGGAAAGAATATCTTGCTCACAAAACGCCAGAGAACTATGAAAGGAATCAGAAGAAAAGGATTGAGGCCAAAAATAGGGTTATAGAAGCCAAGAAGAAAGCCTGGACAGATTCGGACGAATGTTGGAATCTGACTTTCATCAGAATCAGAAAGTCTTCTATCGTGTACTGTGAAGAATGAGGAAAGAAAGAGTAAGAAAGTAAGAAAGAGCTTTGAAGTTTGTAAAGGACAAAGAAGGAAATATTCTTATGGATAACGAACGAATAATGGAAAGGTGGAAAGAATATTTCCAAGAGCTATTGGAGCGAAACCCACAGATTCCACACATAAGTGAAGAACAGAGAGATGGAGATCTCTGGGAGGAAGAGGATTATATTGATGAGGACGTTGATATATTGCAAGCCTTAAAAAAAAAAAAGGGATTGATAAAGGTCATATACTTGTGGTCGAAAATTAATATCAGAAAACGAGGAGTGTAGTAAGATTCGCCAACCACACTTATCAGGAAATTGAGAGCACCATTGGAATTCGGCAGGGATGTAGTCTGAGTCACCTACTGTTCATTTTTGTCATTGATTGAGCTCTTCGAAAGGCCAAGACAAAAATGAGGAAGTTCCACCTAGGATATGCCAATCTGAGCCCAATAAGCCTCTCATTGCTGGCATTTGCGGATGAGATTGTGGCTTTCTCAAAGAATGACAGAAACCTCGAGTACAATGTTTGCAGATTAAAAGAAGAGTTGCTGGCTATATAAATGACCATAAACCCTAATAAAACAAAAGTGATGAGGGTAGGAAAGAAGCCAAGGAAAATAATGAGGGTCATTAGAGTTGAAGATAAAGTCCTGGAACAAGTGGAGAACTTCAAATACCTGGGAGCGCATCTAAACGAAAACGGATACATCGATTTGGATGTGACCGAGAGAATTGGTGCCGCGGGCAGGATGTTTGAAGCGGTTAAGGGAGGATTTCTTAACCGAAGAGAAATAGAAAAGGAAACGAAAGCGGCTGTATTTAAGTCAACATTCCTCCCTATCCTCACGTAGTCTTCAGAATCATGGACGCTGACAAAAAAAACACCAATCCAGAATACAAGCAGCAGAAATGAGATTTCTTAGGAAGATAGAGGGCAAAACCAAAAGAGACCGAGTCCGGAGCACCACTACAAGGTCGAACCTGAATGTTCAACCAGCCAACAAGCTAATAGAGGAAACAGACTGAGATGGCTTGGATACCTCCTGAGGATGGATCCTAGCAGAATTGCTAGTGAAACCTACAGAGCCAAAGTGGAGGGAAAACGAGGAAGAGGACGACCTAGGAGACTACCTCCTTAGGGACTTCGTGAAGAAGAGTTGAGGAAGGACTTTGAGAAGAAGGGACTCCAATGGAGCAGAAGAGCACAGTTGGTGGAACATCGGCAGAGCTGGAGAGGGCTGTATAGAATTCCAACTCAAACTGCTTAGACGGTAAAGAGGATTGATTACGATGATGATGAGACTTTTTTTTTGTCTACGGCACTAATTCAGGCGATTGGTATGTACCTGGAGTGGAAATGGTTCTTCACCTGGAAAGCTTTGAAAAAATTCTGAAAGTTTGTTTGTTTAAGCTTTTTGAGCATCTAGTGACAAATTGTAACTCTGCTAACTCATTGAAATAGTAGTTAGCAAAAATATAAAAAAAAAATAATAATTCCAAAACAAGGATTAAATCATATTTGGCAGCCTCTTGAAAAAAATTCATTCCAAAACGCTAGTGTCAAATATGACCTTTTGAAAGCAGCCTTATTTATTCTTTAATAAGTTTTTTCCTTTTTTTTTTACGTGGGGATTGATGGTAACGAAGCAGCAGACCGGGCTGCCAAGGAAGCAGCATTGTCATCGATTGATATTACAAGTATCTACACCTCATCAGATATATGCCACTTTTTAAAATATGGAGTAAAACAAGATTGGATTCAGCTTTGGGAAAACACCGAGGAACGAAATAAGCTTAAAGCTGTAAAAAATGAATTAAAAATATGGAAAAGTTCCAACCGCAGTAACAGAAGGGAAGAGGTCGTTGTAACAAGACTTAGAATAGGCCACACCCGACTTACCCATGGTTACCTTATAACAAAGGACAGTCCACCGAAGTGCACAACATGTAATAACGCACAACTAACAATTAGACACATACTGGAGGACTGCCCCCTCTGGGATAGTTATTTTCAGGAAGCTCAATTACAAAGATTCCTCCCAACTATACTAGGCGATAATAATAAAAATATAGACACAGCCATCAAGTTTCTAAAAAAATATAACCTTTTTGACAAAATTTAAAAAATGACAAAGAAATTTAAAAAATGACAAAGGACAAAGGAAAAAAAAAAAATAATAAAAAAAATAAAAAAAAAATAAAAATAATAAAAAAAAAAAAAAATAAATAAAAAAAAAAAAAATAAATAAAATAATAATAAAAAAAAAGAAAATAAAATAAAATAAATAAAAAAAAAAAAATAATAAAAAAAAGAAATAATAAAAAAAAAAAAAAAAAAAAAAAAAATAATTAAAAAAAAAAAAAAAAAATAATATAGATTGAACGACGGACACTGAAGACCCTTGATGTTGAGTGTCCATAAGCAGTTCTACCTACCTACCTTTTTTTTTTTACAATAGACCATGAAACGACCACGCAGATATCATGTTTTTCGGTCATTCTATCTTCTCCTCCATTAAATCTTCGTTCTCTCTGAATGTTGCCTTCTTCTCTTCTCTGTTTATCCCCCATCCCCATGCCTCGTTTTCTCCTCCGCAAGAACCCTCATGTTTTTGAGTCGATTCCTAAATCTCTTTATGTTCTAGGCACTAATCATCAGTAATTCCTGATATTATTGTTTAAATTTCAATATGTTTTATGTATTTGTGATATCTTTTCTTACGACAAAACTCCTAAACAGAGGCCTAGCGTTGAGATGTATAATTAAGCAGTCTCGTTAGTGAGTGGTGTCCCTACAAAGAGACAGTGCCCAGTTATTTTATTTATTTTAGAGTAAACCTGTCATTTTTTATATATTTCTAGAAAAATTAAGTTAGAAGATATGAAGTTCAGCAGCTTTTTTAACTTTTTATATTTCAATTAATCAATAACGATTTAATATAATATTCCTGTTGAGTATATGAGAACACTATTGATTAAAAAATAATAATATTTGACTTTAATAAAATATATTGTCGCATGTACAAAGAGGGTGGTATTAAAGAACGACATGAATACCACTGTAGGTGGCATTTGACGACTAAATTCAATTTTAATTTATAGAATATAATGACAACCATAAGTTTTTATAAATTTCTATAATATCCAAGAAGAATGTTTTGATTTGGAATAAGCTAAAAAATATAAGGTCACGCGTCAAATTTATTTAGAACACTTAATAAGGGCACTCTGCATTAATTTACTCAAATCAGTATTTTTTTTTTTTTTGCTTGGAGTCAGCTATATATTTCTTCTGAACTATGTGCTGTAAAATTTGAGTGAGACTAATTCGAATTTAGCTATAATAATGAATTCAATCTTTGCATTGAAAATCCTTGGCTTTACCATGCTTTTCAAGGCACACACAGCTTCCCATTCTTGCCACCTGGAGTAATTTGAGGTATCAAACTGCTTTGTTCAACTTTAAAACCCTATGAACTGGAATTGTTAAAACTACTACCAATTTAATTTGATGTTATATTCAATTATTGTTGCTGTCGACTTACAGTGGTTTGGGGAAGTTTTACCTTATATTATAACAGTTATAATTAAATTACAGTTGGGGCCCAACCTCTACTGTGTCAAACTATTTGTGTTTTTTTATTACAAGCAGAAGTACACATCTGTGTCCTCATTAAAACAGTAATTATTAAAATTACCCTAAAAGGGATCTTACGGGAGTCTCAATTTAAAAAAAATCCTAGGGGTTTATCTTTAAAATAGCCTTTTAGCAAATTAATTTACCACGTTTTGGTATATATCTACAGCTCCAGTGAGTAAGTGTTTATGTCAAACTTTGTCCTCAGTGAGTTAACGAAATTTGACTTAACCACTTATCCACCTTGGCTGCAGATCTGTGGCCTCATAAAGCAAGGAAATTTAGAAGTTAACAAACTCTTTAGAGTTAGTACTGACCGAATGAAATTCAATAGATTGAACACTTTACTTCACCGGTCATGTGGTAAGAGTGGATAAAGGTATAATATAAATAGTTATATAAAGAAAGACTTTACAAGAACAATGGTGTGGTGGTTGGAAAGTGACTCATCAGACACAAGCTTCAATTAAAAATGCGAAACTTGAAAGTAGCAGATTATAACCAGATCTCTTGAATGCAGTTGTTCTTGGAAGGAGCTTAATTCTACTCATTTTGGTAATTATTCCACAGGTTGCAAGCTAGGTGCTAGGAATAGTTAAAATCCTGTTAAGTTACATCATTTCTATGTCACGCTGTTTTACGTTTTGTAATCCATAAAATTGGAATGGTTAGAAAAAAATGGCTTTAAAATATACCTCAACAAAACAAAGGTACTGATTATTCGATAATGACTAACTTTGCGAGTAATGGGTAATTCGAGATGAGTAATTTCGACTGGAATAATTTCCTGTTAAGTAAATGAGAAGGCTCATATAAGGAGCAGAATATTATGCCTGTTTCTATTATCAAAGTATGTACTAACTTTGATAGTACATATTGCGCAGGTTAAATATCCTTGCCTATAGTTTTTTACTTATTTATTGGGAAGAAATGGTGGGGGACACATACAATTTATTCTATTACAGATACGTTCGTGACAAGGAAATTATGTAACATGCAGTCACATGAGAGTACTTTTGCTACTACTTCAATAAATATTGCAGCATGCAGAATAAGTACCCTAATTTTATCGTTTGCCTAATTAAAATTAAATTATTATTTTTCTCTTATCAAGCCCTTGGGATAGATGGTGAATATTTGTGAATAAACAAAAGCATATTGCAATTCATGACATTCATCTGTAAATATCCGACGAACATACAAATAATTACTTCCGTCCTCAATCATCATCCTCTTAATGTTTGTGAATCTTTCCTAAAAACTAGTGAAATTAGTTAAGGCTATGTTAAATTGACCATCACATAAAAATCACTCCTTAGGAGCTTTATTTCTAACTCTGAACCTGATGTAAATTTCATGTCATCTTTCCAAAAATTAATATTTGTGGATTCTATAAAGTGAGAACTGATATTTTTTGTAATAAAAATAAAGAAAAAAAATATTTTTTCCCCAGTTTTTAATAAAATAGAAAGGGAGCAGGGTAGGAATGAAATATGATTGTTATTTTAATTTTCCAACTTTATATTCCTGTAATCCATGAACAATCAATATTCTTTTGCCTGACAAACAAAATGAAAATTAATCAATAATACAAATTAAGGAGGATATCAATAGAGATGGGATAATATTTAAAATAACAGCTATAAAAAAATATTTATGTACAAAACAGATTTTACAGTATCATACATTATTTACAATTATCGACCACAAACTGAATTGTGATGATCTTATCATTAAAACTTTTCTCTGCATCATGTACAGGTCGTCAACTTCAATACTTTTAACAATAAATACTTATATAAACTTTAACTAATGTTCTCCAGTTACATCACATTTATGGATGGAATCCATATTATAGTTGTGAAACCAATCTCGTAACAATATTGTATTCATAGTTATCACAGATATAATCAACTGTTACAGTTGATTTACGTTTATCTAATAACCATAACAGATAACAAATATGACAACATACTCATACAAATGATCTGGATCAGTCTTAAAATTGAAAACAATACATTAAGCATAAATATCAACAGTTATAATAACTTAACTTTTTATATGGTCAAGTCTGAACAGACATTTAAACTTAAATATTTGGTCTTATGATAACTTTATTTTGTTAATATAAGTCAATGCATACAGGAATAAAAAAAAATAAGTCACTTTGTTTCACAACTTATTATAATAATAATTTTCTATGATGGTTTTCCATTCAACATCTTACATTTTTAATTTAATTTAATTATTTTTTTATAAAGGAAAGATATAACGCAGTTAATTTTTCTAAACTTTGTCTAAACTAAATGACCAGCCCAGTTATTTTTAGGAATAATCAAATATTTTTATTATAAATTTTTAAAACGTTTGTTCAATTTTTTAAAACATATTTTATAAATACTTGTCATGAAATAAAAGTTTCCAATTTACTTTTAGGAAAAAAGTGTGTAAGACACACAAGTTATTGTATAACTTCTCAAAAATCCTTCATATTGAAGAAGAAATAATTTAGAATAAAAGTTTAAATTTTTTAAAATCGTCTTTAAGTATAAGTTATTTTAAAAAGTAACTTATATTTTTGAATCCTGTTTCAGTGAATTTTTTATTCTTCTGTTTCATATGAAATGGTGCCGTATCCAATTGGTTTTTTATTGAAGTGGGCATCTTCTGATTTAAATTCGTCTTCATCCGATGTCGTTAAATCAACATGACTCAGGAGGCGAATTCTTTGCTCTAGAACTTTAGGTTTCTTCTCTGCCATAATGTACACTGTTATGCCGATGAACTAAAAAAAAAAATAGGTATTTATTCATTATTTGTATAGTTCATTTGAATTATATATTAAGCTATAAAATTACAATTTTCATAACATAATGATCTAATTGATTCTTGAATAGCTGAGGTTATCACTGTTTCAATAATACAAAAAGATGGGAAACCAACAAAAATATATGATGAAGTTAGTTTATAAAATGAAATGATAAAAAAATGGAATGGTACAAGATCAAATAAGAGAGATTTTAGCCTTTTATAGCCTGAACTTTGTTGCACAACTCAACAGTCTACTTTTCATTA
The DNA here is from genome assembly GCA_964056705.1 of Troilus luridus. Lineage (NCBI taxonomy): Eukaryota > Metazoa > Arthropoda > Insecta > Hemiptera > Pentatomidae > Troilus > Troilus luridus. The sequence goes on along the minus strand of OZ057415.1, from coordinate 90,815,271 downwards.
GGAAATGGTAGAAAAAAGTGCAACAGTAGAAACTTTATTTTAAAAAAATATGTTTGTAATATATTATGATATCTATCTAAAAATTTTAATTTTCTTCTAAAATAACAAGAATTTTATTTTCAACAAAAAATTGTAATGTTGTCATTATTTATAAAATTCAGTAAAAATTAAATGTATCAATTAAACAAACAATTTGGGACAATCTCAATTTTTTTAAGCTATGTTATTATTAATTAAATTTCAGAAATTAATAAATTTTATACCTACCAATATTGTATGTATGACAATTACAAAAAATGTTCCATACTGGAACCCGACTAAATCAAAAAGCAATCCAGAAACGGATGGTCCGACAAAAGCGCCTAGTGCAAATGATGAACTCCATAGCCCAGAGACCACACCATAACTTGTGAGATCATCTGGAAATCCTGCTGCACTAAAAAATTAAGGTGATTGTTTATTAATAATATATAATATGTATATATCTGTATAATACTATTTACATAATTTTAAAATATTTATTATGATGAGAAATTAATATATCTTGCTTGAAGGTCCCCTAATGTTATTTCTTATACATCCAATATATTTTTATTCGTTAGCCATTCAAAAAGTGTTAATCTATAATAAGCTGTATGCTGAAATCTCAGCTGCTTAAAAGTCACTATTAATGAGAACTTCTATATTGCATGAATTTTATAATTATAATTTATTAACAATATAACTATTAATATCAAAACATAATATAATTTTATTTTTTCAGAACATTAGGAATGTTTAGAAACATTAGAAATGTGTTTTTCTCAAGTCTTAGTTTCAAATCAAAATTTATTAGTTTCTGGAGTATTTACTTAAAAAGTTACCATGCTATTCTACATTAATATCAATCATATAAATTATATTTATATTACAAATTTTTTATTGTAATAAGAACAAATATATTTAGATTTACTTACATAGCTGAGCTTATTGAGTCAATAAATGTAGGAACCATTAAACACGCCAATCCTAGCCCGTGGATTATGAGGCCAAATATGCACATTTCTAATGTTCTGAAAAAATAAAATTATATTATGTTTCAATAATACACCATAAATGATAAACTTATATATATATAATATATATATATATATATATATATATATATATATATATATATATATATATATATATATAATGAAGGAAATAGTTGGGGGTGCAGTCAAATTAAACACTAAATAAGTGGGTACTTATTTTTTATTTCTTTTGTTTACCTCCTTCTTTTATCTTTCTAATTTTTACATCACCACTTATCTGTACATGTACTCTGTGATATTTTTATTCATATATATCCCTCACTTTTTTGTTCTAATTTTCTATTATTCTACATATATTTTTATATTATCATATTCTTGGTACTGTAATGTATTTTTATAATTTTGTTCTTTTGTCTGTTTTCTTTCTTACCCCTGAAGATGACCTACAAAGTAGTTCGAAAGGTAGGCACAAAATAAAAAATAAGTACCCACTTATTTAGTGTTTAATTTGACTACACCCCCAACTATTTCCTTCTTTACTCAGATCTTCCAGTCAACTATCTCCTCACTAATATATATATATATATATATATATATATATATATATATATATATATATATATATATATATATATATATATATTATTGTATGGTCTATTTGAGAAAACATCATTAGTTATTATTATATTATTTTAATAAGGTGTCGTAAATATTATTCATTGGTATTTGCTTTATTTAAAAATATTAATTTATTATTATAAATGATCTTAATTAATAGTAATAAACATACTCTATTTTTATAGTGTAATAATGAAGTATATCCGACAAAACACAAAAACGATAAAACTTATAAATGTTATATTAGTGTTTAGAGTTTAGATCCTTTCCTCCTTAATGCTTTTATATTTTGTGTCTAATGCATAAAGAACAAAAAAGTATCAATAATCGTATTAATTAATATTAATATTAATAATACTCACTTTGGTATAGCTGAATAAGGAAATGGTCCGATAATGACATAGCTTACAATAATTAAAATATTTCCTACACTCAAAACCCTTTTTGGGTAGACCCACTTGTCACAAATCCTTCCTATGAAAGGAGCAGTCACTGCATAGGTTCCACCACTGATTATAAACATCAAACCATTAGAAACTGGTGATAGTTCAAACTAAAAAAAAAAGACTGTTAGTAATTATTTACTCATAAATGTAATATTGTTTCATAAATTTTTATTGTACATACCTCTCTGATATGAGGTTCCAAAGTTGCAGCGAGAAAACCCATACTTATAGATGTACCAACGACGCTCAACGAATCAAGTATCACGGCTGGCACTTTCAAAATATCCCTAATCCCCACTGGAATCATAAATTAAAAATTTTATTATTTCTAATATCTTTTTTTACATTGGTATGTTTTAAAATGAAAGTAAACCTTACCGTTTGAACTACTTATGTCAATGTTTTTTATTGGAGGGAGAATAATATAAACAAATACTACTGCGATGAACATAGTACTTCCCATTACTAAAAATGGAAGCTTGTACCCTCCAACCTATAAAAAAAACATACAACTACAATTATAAAACTTCACAATCTGACATTAGTTAACAAAATAATATAATTTACTAGAGATTTTCATTTTGTTATGAATTTTTTATAACAAAATAGAAAGTTGTATATATTGAAGTCATTATTTAAATAATTAAGGATTTAAACTAACTCTTTAAGTATTGAATAACTTTAAAAATATTTAAAAATCTAAAAAGTGATTAAATTCATTAGCAATTATGCTTGGTAACTGAATTATACATCATCATATTCTAACCAAAGGGTACTTACAGAAAATATCAGGCCACCAAGTGTTGGTCCAACTATATAACCAAGTCCGTAGAATACTTCTAAGGTTGCCTAAAAAAAAAAAAGTGATTATGAATGGAATATGCTTATGTTTACTCATATTTCTTATGATTACTGATATATGCTAAAAATGTATTTACTAAATGAATAATTATTTTAAATCTTTGGTTCATATACAGTTTGCTCCTTATTGTATTTTCTATTGAGTAAACCCAAGACTTTTAATCTTTTTTATTATAGTGAGATGTTAGGTATCATATTTATGTTTAGAATTAAATAAATTAAGCATTGCTTACAAAAGTTGTTGCTACACTATCAGGAAACACTGCCGCTGTGATTGCGAAAGCAGACACCAATGCCGATGTAGATCCAAGAGACTCTGTCATTCTTAAAAGGAATGATAATGATATGAACCAGCCATGAGACATTATCAAATCCAAAAGTCTGAAATGAAATTATGATATTAATGTATGCTATACATATGTGTGATAAAATATGTGTAAAAATATAAATACAAACCCAAACAAGATGGCTGAAATGCCAGCTAGCACCATTCCTAGATTAAGAGTAGGTTTAGCTCCCAACCAGTGCATCTAATAAAAAAAAAAAAATTAAAACGTAATATTAAAAAAATCATTTAGAATGGAACAGAAAGTAACTATATTCTAGGACTAGATCCCTTTAGAATAACAAACATGAACCGAAAAAGTGATAAATACAAGTATATATCTGGCCAGAAGACTGCACAATACAAATCATGAATATTTAAAAAGTGTCAACAAATAATTGATAAGTGGAAGGGGAAGTGAGGGTCTGATGAAAAAGGAATGCTTTAAATGAGGATAGGGAAGAAGAATGGTGGATATTAAGAGGGATTGAGTTCATGATGGTGGTGTATTGAGTGAGAACCGAATGCTCGAATGTTTTGGTTCTGTGGGAACAAGTATAGAGCTTAGAATGGCAAGATCTTGTTTCGTGGTTGAGAACTGAGGTTTTGAATTGGAGGAGACTGTAGATGTAGGATGGGTGTTGAGAGTTGATGCGTTGGTATAAAAATAAACTGAGGAAATATTGTCTACGGATGAAAAGGAAGAGCCTGTTTAAATTGTCATAGAGGTGGGGCACACAGGATTGCCTCGGGATACTGAGGACAAATCTCAGAGAGTAGTTCATTCCTCTCTTCAATCTGTCCTCTTTTACCACACAACAGAAGTCAAAGTGAGGGAAGATGAGGGTTGATATAAGGAGCTTACTTGATAGCAATGAGTTTGTATTTTAAAAAATACAAATTTTAAAGCATGTTTTACTATGAACAATATTCCCGTAATTTCCTTTATTTTTTTAAATCTATTTATTGTTTTAATTACATTTAACACCCTTTCCTACTCCTGTAATATAATCCTGTATCCTAAGGGAACAAGAATAGTTTAATAAGAGTTTATACATGTTCTCAATATATTCCAATCAGAGAGTCAAGAGTCATTCTACCAATTCGCAACAAAATAAATATAACCCTCACTTTGTTATTATTTGTTGCTAAGGTGATGTCTTTGCGTCATCACGGCATACAGAAACCTAAACCTTCACTTGGGGGAGTGAGGCTGTTTATGATCAAAATTTCACAGGTTGTTAAAATATAAAATACTGTCAACTATAATCTTTGGTCTATCTAATACAAACTAAATATCTATACTGATAGCATTATATAAATAATTACATATTTTCCAATAATAGGACTGCATAGAAAAGCAACAAATTCAAAACTTCCAAAAACAAGTCCATATTCCGTTGCTGTTGCGCCTTTGCTTTCAGCCTAAAATAAATATAATAGTTAGAGCATTAATTATAATAATACTATTAATAATTAAGTATCTTATTTGGTACTAATAATATTTTCAAATTATTGGTAATATTTAAATTGCTATCTTACCTCCTGGGGGTAGAAAGGTGCCTGAAGGGATATACATATTGCTCCGGAGAAATGAACACTTCCGATCGCTATCAGCGTTAACCATTGTGATTTTGTGAGTCTCTTGCTTTTCTTACATTCATGAGGCTGAAACAAACATGAATGAATATTTCAAAATCTCATAAGTAATTTTAATTATGATTTTTAAAACTAGCTATTGTATGTTGGTAAACATATATCAAGGGTGGGCAACCCAAGGCTTACCTTAAACATTTTTCCGGCCCTTAGATTTATCACACTTTAGAAAATATATTTATTTTATAATAGCCAAAGTAGAGAAACCTAATTTATAAAAAAAATACACTATTTGTGAATCCATACATTCAAAAATTAATTGTCAAAATTATGAGATAAAATCATTATAATGATAGTCATGTATGTTTAGTATCATTTTTATTATTATAATATCTATGTTCATAAAATAATAACTACCTACTCATTATATTTTAATTTTTCACTCCTAAAAAAGTCTATAGCGGTTCAAAATCTTCTTTGCAGATACAAGATTTCATAAGCCTCTTGCAGAGTTACATTGGATTTCCAAAGTGGCCAGCAAGATCATTTTGGTTGCGCATTCCTGCTGAATACTCTTATTTTCTTATGACTTGGCCAAAATTATAAGAGTATATCCTTCAGCTATGAGGATTGTGTGAGATAGAAATTATTGTAAATAGGTTGAACATAGGTGAAATCGGGTTCTAAGAGTTTTAGGATAACTCTACAGTAAGGCAAATGAATCAGAAAAAACGGACTTTTTTCTATTGGTTAGACTAAAAAGACAAATATTGGCTAATTCAGGTGGGCATTTAAAAGATTGACTAGAAGAGCTTGATTTTTAAAAATACTTGAATACTTTTTCCAATGTGTAATCAGTAGTGAACAAGATGTGCATAAGTTCAGTTGCTTATTTACTTCTTACTCAGTTCTATTGAGAATAATGTATTTTTTATGTGAGAAATTATTATTTTTCCTTCAAGCAGAGGAAAAAAATTAATCTGATTAGAAAAGCAAAACATAGTCAAACACAGGTTACAAGTTCAAATTAGATAATATCATCTCAGTCATAAACAATTTCCTCAATAACAAGGTCCATTTGTTACATCAGATTGATAAGCCAAAAAAATTAAAATCAATAATTTAAAATTTCCGTCTACCTCTGCAGTCACCCGTGTATTTGAAACAAGAATTGTTTGTTGGAAGTCGAAAAAACAAAAGATATCATCGAAGGTTGACTACGTCAAATCAACGTAACATCAAGTTTGGGTGTTATTTAATATCAAAATCGAACGAAACTTTTAGTTAATTCTGCCATGAATCTAACAAGAAACTAAAACAATTTTATTTTATTGGAACTATCGCTATTGACCAGGAATCCACAATAGGTAAAAATGCTTAGTTGGTTGAAAAAAATTATATATATATATATATATGACTATAAAAATGGTTAATTCTCCTTCTTGTTTTTTATTGTACTCTCCTGAATACTACATCCTAATGTAAAACAACTCTCATAACCATGCAAGAACGTTGGTACAACTTTTAAGAGCGGGAGGGGCCAAAAACTTAAATGTTCGAACAATTTTTACCGAATTTAATACAGCATTACTTTTCTTTTGTGGAATAAACCACTTCAATTTTTAATTTAAAAATCATAACTGTGGTTATGACATTGTCATATTGTTCGTAAGCAAAAAATTTGCTAATATAACTGTAGAATGAAAGCAGGAAAGTTTGTCCAGTAACCAGTGAGCCAAAAACCAAATATCTGGTATCTGCGGTTACGACCAGAAAAAGGCCACATGATTTAGTCCTGGGTAACCATAGTTTTGAAGTTTCTGATCGATTCAACTACCTTGAAGAGGAACTAAACTGAAAAAAAGAGAAGTGTTGTGATCAGAAAATAGAGCCTACTATGGCCTTCAAACGTTTATGAATTCGAGCCGTCTGATGAAACAAACAAAAATAAAAAAATACAAGTCTCACATAACACTGGTGCAGAAATCTGGACGCTGAAATTCTCTGACCATTTAGTCCTAATGGTATTCGAGAGCAAAATACTAAGACGTATTTTCGACAGTGTGTACTATCCAGAATAGCGTATCAGAAATAATAGTGAGCTAGATGTCCTCACAAGGCATTAGGAAACAGTTAAATATCTTGTAAAGTCAAGAAGATGAAGTTGGGACTATTGAAAGGTTACCAGAGTGAGATATGGCGAGGAAGATAATGAAGGAAAATTTACGAGAGAAAAGAAGAAGAGATTGTACCTGAACAAGCTGGCTGAAGGACGTAGGACAAGAGCTGTCCAAACTTATTCCAACACTGAAGTGACCGATTGGAGGACGAAGGCGATGGATCGGGACGGCTGCAGACGGATTGTGAGGAACGCAGATGCACATACTGGACTGTAGCGGCAGGTGAAGAAAGATAGAAACTATACTTATAAATTTTCGTTAATCTATGAATGCAATGATTTGCCATCAGAGTTCAAAGTTGTCAAAAAGTCGAATTTCTGGACTTATCTGGTTTTCAAATTAAACAACACATATAATGGTAACGATTATTATCAATGGTAAGGATATTTGAAATTAGTTGTAGATCATAGTCGTATTCCTTCCAGAGGTTATTTTTTGGGTTTGTAAATTTCCCATTTTTCCCTTCCAGTAGATTCGCCACCGGATACTGATAGTAAGAAAATAGCTAGAAAAGAAACATTCTTGTTTACAATTTTGTAGGCTTATAAATGTCTACATCATTGGTATCCTTCTTGCAGAACTCATTGAATCACGATGTTCAAATGATCAAGAAGTACGTATTCTTCTCTATAGTCAGGAGATTCAATGTCACGGGGGGGACAAGAGCTATTGTAATTTATCATAAAGAAGAAAGAAACGTACCTAAAAACTATATTCTCAATATATTATAAAGTTTATTATAATCACCATAATAGTGCTTTAAATTATGTTAAGTGGTTGCTTTATAGTACTATGTCTAATCAGGACGATGGTACAGGGGGGGGGGTTACTAAACTAAAATATCCAGGTATAATTAGAGTATGAATCTTTAACGAGTATGTAACACCGCACAGACTCGGCTCAAATATTAATTTTATTTAAACCATTAGTCGTAATGCCAAGGAATACAATGTTATATCAAATAAAATAATTAAAAACCCTTCTATATTTCTGAAAAAGCTTTTATTAGTGATGAATGTTCAAACCTGTAAACTGTGGTGAATTTTATTGATTTGATTTATTGGTGCATTTGAGAGTAAATGGGGGTTGTGAGGAGGTGGTGTTCTCATTTGTCCAATTCATTAAATCAGTTATTTTTATGTAATCCGTTATGTAACATCTATAAATGCAAAATAATACAAGAGTGGAGATTTGAATAAACAATTCTTCCTTTCATTAATGCACTATAACTATTCAATGAACGTAGGATCGGTAGAGCAGAGTTTGCATTTACAAAACCTTATCTGTTGAAGAACACACACGGAGATTATGAGTCAGAGATTTGATTAATTTATGAAATGCAGAAGAATTCTCTTTCGGCAGGATTTTTGCTTCATAATCGTCGAGAATTTTTTATAAAAGGTCGATTTTCGCGATAAAGATAAATTCAGTGTGGATATGATGGATAGCAAATAAGTATATCTGTTTCTAAAGATTGAGTAAGAAAGGAATTCCATAATAAGCTTGAATACAGTGGATACCCAATATGGGGAGATTATGGATCAGAGATGAATAAAACAAAAAAAAAATAAAAAAAGTAAGGTTGAGCGAACCCGAAAGCTCGATGCCGATACTACCAGTCTCTTATTATAAACTACCATCCATGAACACCAACCAAATCCAAATCCAAAATAGTGTTCTTATCGCAATCCTCCCACCAACGCCTTGGTTTACCCCTCAGACGTTGACCAGAATTACCAGTCGTATCATGATAGAGCGTTTTGGGATTTTTAAGTAGTATTTGTTTTTTTTCATTATCGCAGAGGCATACTGCAGGCTGGGCACCAAAATAGTATGTACATTTTTTTAATACATTAACATCTCTTTTTGAAAAAGAGCTTTATCTCCGTCAATTATAGGAATATATTTATTCTCTTCAAAATAAATAGGAAGACAACGTTTGTATGATTTCCTTTCGATCCCTTCTTACTTTAGATGCAAAAATACACGTATTTTTAACGTTTTAAATAAATATAATAATTAATTAAGTATGGAAATTCAATGAAATTCTAAAATATTCGACCAAGAATTTCATTCATTATACGGCCGAGGAAATGAAAAATCAGTTTAATATCCATTAGTACGAAAATAGTTACCTTAACTGAATATTTGAGAATATATAACAAGAACAAGAATAAATTATTAGATTGTAAATACTGATGGTTTAGTTAGTTAATTATTGATTATTATGAAGGTATTGAAAGATCAATTATCCATGTAACGACCACGGAATGTGGAAAAAAAATGTTTTATTTATTGAATTTATTATATTTAACTTTGTTATTCTTAAGGGTGACCTTAGTTGGCTTATTTATTTTTCTAGCGTAGAAATCCTGCAGCACTGGATGTTGAGTGTATGGAGCGAGGTGGGATATTTTTTCTGTTGTTTTCCTCGAGTGTAGTTTGTAATCCTTCATCTGTTTGCTTTGGGTCTAAAAATTTTCTCATGATTTTCCGTTCTTCTTTTAATACATTTGCAAGAATAAGTTATAATTAAATATAAAGTTATATAATAACTGACTATTAAAAAGGCCGATCAAATTTATTCAATTTATGATAATTTTTTTTGACATGGGCCTCTGTTAGAATGTCAAGGAAAGCTCCCCCATTGCTCACAGAATAGCATTAATTATTTTAGACATCCTTTTACATTAGAAAATCTCGTTGAAATTATCTTCGTTGCAAGAAATAAACAAACATAAAACTACAAAGGCTCTTTAGATAGGAAATAATAAAAGCCTCGAATCTTTAATAACTTAGTTTCATGAGAAACTAATAAAAAAATACTGCAAATTACTTTAGAATGGTTTATTGTTTCTGAATTTAAATGTTCAAGTATATATAAGGTGTTTATTCATAAGAATTTTTTGTCGCATTGGTTTAGAGTCGAGGCACATAGATAATCTTTCAAATGTGCACCTGGAATGTTCCGGGAGTTGTAAAGCAAAGGTGAACCAGTTTTTCCAAAAGAGCGAGTAAAATTGTTTATAAAACATAATATTATGATATTATCTAACAAACGAAATAAAAATTAATAATAGTGAGTAAATTACAGAGGCTAATATGCATACCTGTAACGTATCAAGTCTTTGTAATTATTTAAGGGATACTCTAATTAGACTTCTAGTTAACTATAGGGGACTTAGTGTTTAATCTAAGTTGAACGTTGTTAACTGATAAAGTGTACTCGTTACACAGCCGGTAACCAGGGACTGTTATTTCCATCTTCCATTGTTTATAAGCACAACATCGATAATTCTGATTCTGATAACGCCTACCTTTTTTTATACTAATTAAAAGAAAAAGGGTGGAAAAATGAGGAGTGGAGTCACCTGCGGTGTAGTGGTTAGCACAATAATCTTCTATGCCCATGGGTTCGCAGCCCGACAGGTGATCTTAAGATTATTTAAACGGGAGAAATAAATCCTTGGTTTTGCCGTCATTCAGAAGGGACGTAAAATGGGGATCCCGAACCTGTGCGATAAAACGTACTCGTTAAAGATCCGTATCCTAATTATACCTGGATAGGCAAACTTTATGATTCCCACTATGGCATCTTCCGATTAGCCTTAGCATAAAGTCACGATCAATCCTCGTTGATCCACCTAAGCATGATAACAGAAAAAAGAGGAATCTGGTAGTTGTGAATGCTGATGGAAGTTATTGAGACAGCTAGGAAGATGGTCTCTGAAGTTCAAAATCCTACATCTCAGCTAACACTGGTCTTATTTCGATAGTTTTGTTTATTGGGATTTTTATAACCGCCATACTCGAAGAGGATGAATATATTCTATGCATTTTGAAATCCGAAGCCTTAACTTTTGAGAGATTCTTAATTTTTTTAAGGTCGATTAAAAAGGTTCTCTATTAAATCAAAATTCCTTAACAACAGCGTTTATGCGTGGTTCCAAAGCAGTTTTTTTTATTTTTAGGTTTCTACATATCTTGAGATATTTTTGAAGACAAATTTTACATTTTTCTCGAGTGCAAATATTTAAACACGTAATGCAATACATAATCAATAATTAATTAAGGTGATTATTTCAAACAAACTTGGAAAACATATAAAATCTATTAAAAGGCAAACCCAATTCCCACATCATGCAAGAGATGGTTAGTATACTTATGGTTTTTCTCTGAGATATTTTTTCCAAGATCGATAGACAAAAAAATATATAAAAGTATGATTTTTAAATGCTAAATGTTACATACATGGTCAGAGAGAATCCTCAATCCGAAATTATCTAATTATATAACCTGTTTAAGCTAGGATCTGATGAAATTATTCAATTCATTACGTAGTCAATATTTTTCATTAATTTGTTAAAATATTTTATTTTATTTGTTATTAATTTTTAAATATTTTTATTTGAAAAGAAAAGATGTGTCCAGGATCGGGACTCGAACCTGGGTCTTACAGATAGCCAGTCTGGAACTATACCATTTGAGCCATCCTGGCCCTAATCAAGCAGGCTTCTCGGTCGTGGACACTATTATTTTAACTTGGATCATTATTTTAATTTGGATCTAGTTGACTTACGTCATTAAAATTTATTTTATTTTTTTATTGATTTTTAAATATTTTCATTTGAAATGAAAAGATATGTCCAGGACCGGGACTCGAAACCGGGTCTTCCAGATTTGGAAATTTGGAAAAATTCTCAGATAGACCAAGCACTAATTACAACATGAAAAAAAATTGGTGTCACAATTAAGTGAATATGTGTAAAAGAAATTCAATCTAGCCAATATGTCTATTGAAACTTCTATATTAAACAAATATAGAACACGAAAGTCATTCTGCTCATCCCCCTAATATAAAATATGCTACCTTAGTAACATACCATATTACTAACTTACAAAAGTTATAATGCAGGCGTAGATAGTATATTTGTGTTCTGGCGGGATATGAAAAGAGTTGAAAGAATTAATGAGCTGTATATAAATGTCAGTATATGAAATCTACAAATATATTAGACTCTTCTGGAATACACACGAATGAGTATGGTGAGTACCTATCATTTAGGGTTTGATCAGGATGTTGGAGCCTAGTGTTAACCACAGTATACATTTGGGACATACTGTGGCCCAAATGTATGATATTGGAGGGAATTAAAATTGTCATAAGCAGACTCTTATATATTTCAGGTGCTGTTTATGGATTTATTCCCCTTCTATGTTTATGTGGATATCCCCTGGGGCTCACCTAGCCTCAATAAAGTGGGTACAATTAACTAGGGGAAAAAAGGAGGGTTGGTCGTGATCTCGGCCGAATCGCCTTCTTGCACATCCATCGGTTTACAAACAACATTCTCTATCATGTACTGAACCAAAGACTCTTCCTGGATTATATTGTTTTTTTTTTTATATATATAAGTGTACAAGTATCTGAATTATACCATTATTCACTATAAAACAGCTCGAATCTTAAAATATATATATTTATATATACAGGATGTCCCATTTCAAGTGGATCAAACGTTTTTAACTTTTAAACGAAACAAAATTCAGAAAATCGATTCAGGTAAAAGTTGTAGTCATTCAGGCCTAGTTTGAAGAAATAAAAAAATATTTTTTGTTTTTTCACTTTAAATAGTCAATATCGACCGTCAAAAAATGTAGTTTCCTCTTGACCCCCATTTATTTTTATTTTTCTGAAATGTAGAAATACAAAACATTGGAAAAATCTATGTAACATTTTTTTCTATCTTTCATAGTTTAAGTAGAAAACACCTTTACGAGGAGAAAACGTAATGTAGCATTAAATTATTTAATTTAAGAGTTTTTAGTCGTAATAACTTACTAATCAAGGTACTTTGAATCTTTCAGAAAATCTCTGGACATTTAAAAACCTTAATTTTAATAAAAAAATGTTTTCTATAAAAACGTCGAAACAGATTTTTATTAAAATTAAGGTTTAAAAATTTCCAGACATTTTCTGAAAGATTCAAAATATGAAAGATAGAAAAAAATGTTACATACATTATTTTCATGTTTTGTATTGCACATTTCAGAAAAATGAAAATAAATGGGGGTCCGGAGGAAACTACATTTTTCTTGGTCGATATTGATCATTTAAAGTGAAAAACCCAAAAAATGTTTTTTTATTTCTTCAAATTAGGCCTGAATAACTCAACTTTTACCTGAATTCTTTATCTAAATTATGTTTGGTTTAAAAGTTTAAAACGTTTGATCCAATTGAAATGGGACACCTTGTATGTCATATGTATAAACAAAATATATCTATATATATATATATATATATATATATATATATATATATATATACATATATGTATTTTTTGTGATGTTACTAATGACAACGCTAGATATTGTCACAGCTTATATTTTGAACTTTAATAATTACATAGTTTGAATTAAAAACGCATAATCTTAATTTTAAATAAATTTATGGAATGTGTATAACAAATTGTGCTGATAAACTGATTTCATTCTCCACAGAATTTCATCTTGAAAAAGTATGCCTTGTTTTACTTTTACACCCTACCATTCCGATTCTGTGATCCAATCTATATTTAAAGTGTCGTCAGAAATTAGGTCAGCACTTAGAATTATGCTCGTAAAAAAAATCTCTTTGAATTTATATATCTATAATTTATTTATTTTTTCTGATATATATATAAAATTTTAAATAGTACAATTAGCACCAAAATATATATTCTTTAAAAAAAAGTTAATTAGGTGAAAAATTCAACAGAGGTAGAAAAGCATTTATTTCGAAAAAAAATATACGATTACAAAATTTATCATTTGCAAATCTTTTATGAATTGGGCTATTTACTGTCTTTCAGTGCAGCCGGTTGTAGTAATTGCTATCAAGATAAATTTATTATTATCATTATATGCTTAATTAATAATTTATTCATTGATGTAATTTAGAAGATATTTTAAAATAACCGGCATATTGCATGAGAAGAAAGTAACAGTTTTTTACTGGCAAGCATTATTCGGAGAATTTCAAGGCTATCAAAATCGATAAAAATAAGTCAATGATTTGACTTACAGGTTTTCTCAACCACATGGGCGTTTAGTCTTTAAGTGTGGCTGAGTTGAATAATAATATATTATCGTTAATATTTTATTAATTAATTACAGTTCATTGATTATCCGAACGTTCAATAACCCAAACTGGTTTCTCGTAAAAGATACAAGGAGGGGTCGGAATTTTCAAACCTAAAAAATTAGTTTGAATTTTTTTTTTTTTTTTATCAGACTATTTATATTATAACGAAACTCCAGTCTTATTATTTCTTCATAATTACTCTTTTACGCACGTTATTTTTTGTTGTTATTATGTCGGTATTGCGATGAAAATAAAGCTATTTTCATCAAGCGATGAGACAGGTTTATAGACTATAAACATTCTTTTACTAGACACTGTTATACGGCTGATCACGTGACACGCGTACTATATACTAACATTTGTTTTTACAAACATAGTGATTGGCTTTTTAAAAGGAATTTATATTATCCGAACTATTGATTATAAGAACCACGCCCTAATACATTGGTTCGTAAATTCGATGCTCTACAGTAATTACGTTTTGATTTTTATCGATCTAGTAATATGAATTATCCGATTTATTACAAACTAAATATTTTTAACTGTAATGTATATACAATGTATATACAATGTAATACAGATAATCATTATATTTACTACTACAAAACATTCTTAGAGACGAATCTAATCAATTTAAAAAAATAAAAAATTGCTGCCACGATAGTTGACAATAAATATGCTAATGAAAATTGATAGTTCGGTGCTATGCTCATCGATTCCTAAGTCTAAATGAGTAAATAGCATCGCTTATCGAACAAGAATAACATAGTTTACAGTTAAACATATTTATAAATTTTAATTTATTAATTTACTTAGTAAGTTTAATATATCACAGAACTATAGAACGATCATTTCTTCAAAAAATCGATTAACGCGACTAAATAAGTCTTAAAAATGTACAATTATGAAGTGATAATACAAATGATTAAGGCCATCAAAGTTGGCATAAGTTTAATCACAGTCCTGATAGAGAGTTCTTACAAATGTGTAGGAATCACCTCCTTAAAAAAAATCACGACTCTTTTTTGGATGCAGGAGGATGGAATTTTTCGATTCATGACAATGTTTTTAGATTCACACAACACTATTATGAATAGATGTCTAGTTTTTCTGTAAAAAGGGGGTAATTTTTCGGGTATAAAATAAGAAACATGGCATCATATTTACGACTTACCTTCCTCGTGTACCGAGTATTATTGCTGACAGGATCACCATCCATCCTGAGTACGGTGCTAGAGGAGGAACATGTGCCAGGATCGGGAGTCGGACTGAGTTGGTTATGTAAGAGAAGCCTTCTCGAGGTTGGAGGGACAGGTTTCCGATCAGGTGGTGGGGGTCGAGGTACCTATCTCAGCTCTAGTGTATTCAGTTCCATGCAACCTAATACTGAGTGCATATCCCACGGTGTAATAGTTGCAATGTGGCGAAAATGTTTGGAAATAATTAAAGGAAACGCTAAATTTCGCAAAAATGTTTAACTAAAGTAATAGAGGGATATCCAAAAACCATTAACATTAAAAATAAAAGAAGCAGAAAACCATCGGAGTAATTATTTAAAATGGTATAGCTTTGTTATCATTAGGAAACGGGGTAGCTCAGAATGAAGAGTGGTGAATCGTTATGCTTAAGGTTCTGCGTTCGAATCCGGCCGAGACAGATAAAGTTTTTGGTCAGTTAACATTGTCATGGATGGACCCTATGGGATATGCAGACCCTCTTGCGGCTCATCCACCCTCTAAAAATGGGTACCCTGGATTGGGGAAAAAACATGGCGGTCGAGCGTGTTTCTGGACAAATCACCCTTGAAAACAGCTCCTCCGTGGATTGTAAGACCCTTTCCGGTACAGTTTTTTTTTTTATTATTGTTTTCATTTTTAACCATCTATATTCTCATGAACTCATGGTAATGAATCAGTAGATGACAATAAAAATGTTTTTTTTATTTCGGTATTTTAATATAATTTTAGAACTATATAAATTTAAAAAATCGTAGTCAACGTTTTTACTTTTTTCTTCATTCATCATTTTTAATTCCATCTTTTAATAGAATTTTATTATATTTCTATTTATATGGTCACACTGAAATTTGGTTTGGTTGACGAAACTTCTTATTTTGATGTTATTTATTGGATTACGGTTGAGGGTGGTCTCTGACAACCTGGTTGTGTGATGGTCACTTCCCTCCAAAACTGTTGACCTAGAAACAGTTCAGTCTCTACCATGTACTGATCCCAAGACCCTTCATGGGTTGTACTGATAAAGGTTTTTTTTCTTAATATCACTCTTTAAATACATAAGCTGCATCAATTTGAACCGTCTTTAGTTGAAAATTGGTATAATCCCGCCATAAAAATAATTTATAAATTTTAACATATGATTTTGATTGGAAATAAGTTAATTCAATCCCAAATGTAATCAAATAAATATTTAAACAATGCCACTTAAAACTTCACTCGTTACTCTTGAAAAAAAATCTCATGTTTGAACTGAAAATAGGAATTCGATGATCAGATAAATCTTTTATAGTTATATAAACATAAATCTCATTTTATTTCTTTATTATAAATAGATAAAATTGTCGTAAAAACGGAATGCGTCTTTGCCAGTGTGTGGTCCCTCACGATGAACTACAGTCTCATAAAACTGGAATTCCTAGAAAGCAGAATCCTGAGAAAAATCTTGGTAGCAGCTCAAAGTAAAGACGGGTGGAAGCAGCCATGTAAAAGAGAAATCTCCCAAAAATTGGAAAGTATCTCGGATGTTGACGAGGAGGCTATTTGACTATTTCTGGATGAAGAAAACCACTACTACGTGGCCTAGAGAAGTAAGAAAAGATTCAGAAAAGTAGAACGTAAAAAGAGTCTCAAGTGTTAGAAGAAAGACTAGAGAAGGTAGGAAGAAGTTGGACAGAAAATCAGTTTTTCTGAAACGTGCTAGTAACGCATGAAGACAGAGACAACTCCAGTGGAGGAAAGGAAAGAAATAAAGTTGTAAAGTGATTCAAAGTAGTCAATACGAAATATAATAAAAAGTGAGTGAACACAAGAAAGGTCTTAAGACCTTACAGGATTGGTTCCCAGTTAATAACTTATTCTATTATTATAACAGCCGATAAGTCAATAACATGGAACCCTGTATACTAGGCAACCCCACTCTTTCAGTTTTAACCAAAAACATGTGTTTTTGTATAAAGTATACCAGCTTTATGGAGGCTGGGTGAGCCTCAACGGGTTCTCCTGATTGCACTTGGTGGGCCCAAGAACAATAAGTAGGCGATTTCAATCATACAATAGTAGTATCAATTGTTGCTTTGGCCAAATTTTTCTTAACCATAATTACCTAGAGTAATGCTTGGTTGAAGCAGGTCATCTCAGATTATAAAATTATACTATTTACTATTATCAAAACTGTTTAACGCTCGACAAACGTTCCTATTCTCACTCATGGAAGTGAATCCTGAGCCCTAAAACACTGTGATCGGATCCGACTCCAAAGCAAGGAAATGCAGTACCTGAGGAAAATAGAGGAGAAGACCAATAGGGACCGGATACAAAACAATAAGATATGAACTGCACACAAAACAAAACCCCATGATCAGATAATCGATAAAGGACAGCTTCGATGGTTCGGTCATGAGGATGGATGACTGCTGGACAGCGAAGAAAGCTATGGAGGTTAAACCAACAGGAAAAAGACCCAGGGAAGGCCGAGAGTGAACTGGAATAATAACGTCCTAAATATCCTTATCGAAAAAGATATTGCATGGGTGAGAACCAGGAGAGCAGCCCTTAATAGAGAGAGGTGGCGCTCCTTATGCAAAATCTTTTCACCGCAAGATAGATGAGATGTCTGAATAAGAAAGAAGAAAGATTATCAAAAACCATGATTATATTTAGCAAAAACCGATGAGGTATCAATTCAATAAAATAAAACACTTCACAGGCTTCTTTGTAAAACCACAAGTATTATAAGTAACATTATCTTTTAGAGAATGACGTAATTTAAAACAAAGGTATTAAATTAAACACAGAGAAGAAACATTAAACCACAATAATACCTGGAAAAGTGAAGGTTGACCTATAGCTATCTCTCATGGAAATATCACTGGAATTTATATTGTAACATAATATTTAAGTAATATCAATTATTAAATTACAATCAAGAGCTGTTCCAGATGGGGACTTTAAATAAATACGAATACATGCAAATCATTGTTTTTAGTTGTTTTTTTTTAAAACTCATAAGGATCTTGTGTTCAAAACTTGATAAAAACTGCAGTACTGACTCTTGTAAATTGTACGTTGTCTTCAACGGTTTAGTAGGAAGGTGGTATTGCCGAGATCACACTTAACCACAGGTTATTCCCGTAATCCCAGGTTATAGAGACTGCGTGATCACAAGATACCAGAGTCGATATATGGTCGATAACAAAATAAATAATTTATCTACCACAGCCGATGTCGATCCATGACAATTTTACACTTGTATATCAGTTCAGTTTTTAGTAATTTTTTTTTTAAATTCCTGAATTATATTAATCTTAAATTGTATGGTTCTCATTATCATTTAGTTATTCTATTTTTACCACAACACAAGTGATGGGATTTTTTTATAATCTAATTTTATGGTTTTTCTCTGAGGAACATTAAATAAAAGAGTAAAACTCCTGTGATAATATATTCTGTAATAATTTATGAGCATTCTTCATACCATATTTCTTATTATTATTCTTACATCCTACCGCTTCGGGCAGAAGTAGCCTAATTATTAGCATTATATTATACGTAATAGTATTTATAATAATTTTTTGTTAGTTTCTTGATATGGATTTACTAAGTAAAATTTTTTTTCATCTTAGAAATATAAATTTGGCGGACTATTTTCATGATTTTTAAAGAAATATCCTTAACATTTTACATTGTTTGCTTAATATGCCATTCTAAATTTAGTATATGCTTTGCGAAATTGGTCAGAAACATTGTGTAGTTGAATAAACTTTATTATGCGTGAAACATTGTTATATAATATGCATCAAGACATTTTAATTTATGAAAAACAGAAAAAGGAAAATTTGTAGATTTTTTTTTTCTTTCACTGACGTGAAGTATGATGAAAGGGTAAAGATTAAGATTTCTTGAAATTTATGGACTTAATAAAAATTCAGCTGCGAAATAAGCCTAATATAGTTGCGTAAGGGAATCTGACATTATATATGCAATTGATGACCTTGGATGAGTTGATAAAATACATCCACTATTGCCCAAATTCCATAAGCACCCCTCACACAACCAAAGGATTGACAAAGCGAGGTTTTCGATAAGTTTCTTACACTCTTTAGAAAGTAGGAAGAGAGTGAGAAGAAGATACCTGGACAAGCCAGTTACCTCCATAACTTGTATCATAATAAAAACCTGTAACCCTATGTCAAAAAAAAAAAAGAAAAGAAAAAAAGGGGAAGAAAATGGTCCGGGTAGAGGTCAATAAATTTCTCTTAGATGTGGAGAAATGTTTATTAAGTAGCCAACGTTTCGACAAAAAAAAAAGAAAAGATTTTCAGGGACAACAAAACCATAATCTGAAAGCTTGAACTATCTGCTAATGTAGGGTGGAACTAGTCACGATTCTCGAATATGAATGATTCACTGGAATTGCCAAGATCAAGGATTATTATTTAAATTAATATTTTTTGTACATCTCGTTAGTGTATATATATATTTTAGAGATGGAATATTTTATCTGCTTCGTCTAGTAACTACGTTTTGTTTAGTATTTTGCCGTGCTCGATCAGAGAATGTATAAATATTTTTAATCATTGTCAGATCACAAACTACTGTTCCTTACTTATTTAAGCCATTTTACAAAATTGAATTTATATGGAAAAAATGGAATGCATTAATTTTAAAAATAAATCGAGCTACATCTTATTCCAATATTTACATTTTCGATTTTCCATTCCAATACAGAAAATGCAGTGAATATGAAGACATTATTCTTATTAAACTCTATATTATTTTTTTAATTTATAAAACAAACGTAAAATAAACGTTTCATTATTTGGTTTGATGAAAAGTACTCGATATCTCAAAAAAATACTAAGTTGATACTTGTATGTTAATAGGCTCACAAGATTGGTTCAAAATAAGTACTACAATTTATCAACATCAATTAATTAATATAAAATTAATGATTACAACTTCACATAATTTATATTTTAATTTTGCATGATATAGGACAAATCACCTCCCTGTACAATCGTTGTCCATGAAACAGTAGTGTCTCTACCATTTACAGGTAATTTTTTTTAAAAATCTAAAACAACAAAACACTTTTACTTACTTTGAATAGAAGAGAAATATCTAAAGTATTTTTGACTATTTATTTAATTCATAAAAATTCTAATAATACATTTTAATTACGTAACTAACAAAAAAAATTAAAACCGATTTATAAAAAAACATACGAAATAAAATGGAAGTTCATTTTTGTAAAATAAGGAAGAGGATTTCCTTAAAGATAAGATTTTTTAAATTTTACTTTCACAAACGGCCTTTGGCAGAGATCTGCTCGTAAATCGCTCAATATTTTTTTCTTTTGATCACATTTGATCTACTCATCGTTAACGTCATTTCTTCGGACTTCATTATCGCATTTTTTTTCTTTGAATAACAATTTCGTATGCAGCCCATCCTTCTTGTTGAAGTCGTAGACCTTTTTTGCTGGCAACTACACCCTTCTGAGCTTCTGAACCTTTTTTTTATAATACAGTTACGGTATGCAAAAATAATTTAATTTTTGAAAGTTCACAATGGGAATATTCAATTCATCGGTGTTTATTGGTCTATTAAATAAATAATATAGTACTTTTCATTTTTAAAACCAAATTTGTGATGCCGTGATCCGAGTTCTATTTTCGCCTTTCTCAAAAATTTAATAAAATGTCTATGGTGTAATCGTTGGAAAGACCTTGAACCAGTCAAGTCAACAATTTCTCACGAGAAAGTACAAATTGAACCATGATTATTATAAAAATAAGTAATAGAGAAGAAAATGGTCCGGGTAGAGGTCAAATCAATAATTCCTTAATTAGTGATAAACTGTTGATTTAAAACCCATAGTTTTCAAATCAATCTTGTCTATTCAGCCCTCTTCAGGCCTGAATAGATAAGATTCTAAAATATTTAAAACTGAAATAATTGGAATAAAGAAAAATAAACTGATAGATACAACCAAGAATTTCTTTTCCATAGTTGTACGGTCAAATAATAATTATTCAAGAAAAATAAATAATAGTTAAGGCATTGCAAAAGAACTTATAATCTGCATTAAGTGGGGCATGCATAACAACCAATGCATATGAATTAAATTATAATTACAATTATCAATAATCCTAATACTGCTTACAATGATTATCGATTTTTTTTAAACGATCTCGGCGACCTTCTTACAATAACACCTTAGTACATTGACGAATTATTTAATCAACATGACAACTGGTGTAATTAAATATTAAATTTACATTTAGTTGTTTTGGGAGTAGTGTAGTAGTATGTTCAGTGCGTAAAGCGCTCAGTTGCTGTGTTCCAGGTTCAAATCCAGTTGTAGCACAAAAGTTATTTAAAATATTGACAGTCACTGATGGACTTTTCTGGGATCTGCAGAAATTTAATTAAAATTTGTATAAATCACCTTTAGTCATCTTAGAAACAATATATTTTTACTGAATGTATTTATTTTGAAGAGAAAAGATTTTTCGAACCCGGGTCGCCCACGTGTCTAGCGCGGTGCTCTAACCAACTGAGCTAACCCAGCTCGTAACTCGGCCAGGCAAATCCATTCTCATGATAATTTTTAAATATTTTATATCATAAGAATAAGAACATTAATCATAAGAACAATTATATCACCATCATAAGAATAATAAATTATAATATAAAATTGACGTAAATAAAAGAGGTCCTAATTAAAATAATGTTCAATGAACATTCTTCCCCTTGTATACATCGCAAAAATTTCGAGAACACGGGAATGTGGGATCGGTGAAGAGAATGGATTTGTCTGGCCGTATTACGAGCCAGGTTAGCTCAGTTGGTTACAACACCACGCTAGAGACGGGGCGACCCGGGTTCGAATCCCGCCCTGGACAAGTCTTTTATCTTCAAAATAAAAATATTTTAAAACTATCGCCGTCATAAGAATAATATGATCTGAATGATGTACCATTTGCTGAACCCAAGGCCCTACAATTGAAGTAGTGGAACAAGTTTTGAAGAACACGTTGAACAAAAGTTTATTTTTCACTTAATTTATGTGTGACAGAATGAGATAGCTCAGGATGTAAATGTATTGTAGAATATAATGCCTTGGGTCTTGGGACCGACATCCAATGTGTCAAATAATTTATGTATTTTATTATCGAATGCGGATCAACTCTGAGGTATCATGGGCTCGCTCAATCTCTTTAAACTGTGATTACGGGAATAACCAGGAGGTTGAGTGTGATCTCGTTAAAATAAGATCCCTGTACCGTTGTATTCGGAACAGTATATACAGTCACTACCATGTACTTAATCGACAACCCTTCAGTGGTCGAAGTTGTGGACGTATTCAAGTGCATAAACAAACGCATTTGTTGCTATCATTGGGTCAGCAACCAAACCTTTATCTACTGCAGTTATAAATATCTTCGAATTGATCGTAAAATTGAATGGTTTTTATATCTATTTTGCTAATTCGTTATTTTTATAAACAGAGATTTTATTCAAGGGCAGTTCGTTGACCTACAGTTTCCGCAAAATTAATGAATCAATGATGGCTAGTGACGTCTGAGTAATTCA
The DNA here is from genome assembly GCA_964056705.1 of Troilus luridus. Lineage (NCBI taxonomy): Eukaryota > Metazoa > Arthropoda > Insecta > Hemiptera > Pentatomidae > Troilus > Troilus luridus. The sequence continues at coordinate 90,792,272 of OZ057415.1, read as the reverse complement.
TGTCATTTTTTATATTGTCTGCCTTGATAAAAGTTTCTTTAGAAAATTTAATTTTAAAGAAAAATGTTTTAAACGTTTTCCCTTCGCTAAGATTGACAGTGAATTAAAATTGCCATTAACTGCACTTCAAGAACTTTTTTGAAGCCGTAACAGATCCAGAAATTTTTGTATTTTCACTTTTTAAATTTAAACTAGGTCAAGAGGTTTCATTTTCTTTATTTTTAGGAGTAATTATTGTTTTAGCGCAATTTTTTGAAGTTTGAACTTGTTTCTGACCCGCTATAGTTACAACAATAATGTTAAATATTGTTTTTTGTTTTTTATAGAATGAATGGATAAGGATTGTACTACAGCAACGTGATGCTGTTAGAAAAGCAATAAATTAATAAAAAGAATAAATTAATATAATTTATTTATTTATTAATTGTTATAATTTTTAAATATTTTCATTTGAAATGAAAAGATATGTCCAGGGCCGGGAATCGAGCCCGGGTCTCTCATGTTTCCGTCATGGTGCGCTACCACATGAGCTATCCTGGTTCGTATCTCGGTCAGACTGGACAAATCTTTTCTTTTCAAATAAAAATATTTAAAAATTATAACAATTAATAAAAAAATAAAATAAATTATAATATTATATAATGACGTAAGAAAACAAGATTCTAATTAAAGTAATCTTCAATGAACATTTCCCCCCTTGTATACATCGCAAATTGCGAGAACACGGGGATATGGGATCAGTGAAAAGAAAGGATGTGTCTGACCGAGGTACGAACCAATATAGCTGAGCACCATGACGGAAACATGGGAGACCCGGGTTCAAATCCCGGTCCTGGACATATCTTTTCTTTTCAAATAAAAATATTTAAAAGAATAAATTAAAAATAAAAGAAATAATTAAAAACTGTTACCTATACGGCCCTTAATGAACCTTGGGTTCAGCAAATGTTAGATATTTAGAGATTCTACTGTATTGCAAGCCAATGGTTGTGCAGGGAGTCGGTTCAGCCGAGATTACACTCGCAAGGTTTTCCCTCAGTTTAGGAGATCCAATCCATAGTGGCTAGGTGAGCCGCAGGCGTGTCTTCGGAGAAGAGCAGGCCGACCACGACTTCGGTGGGAGGACTGCTCCAGCATCGACCGCCCGTTTTCTCTATCCAGTGCCGCTACCCTCCAATTGCGGATATTCAATATGGTCCGGGCGTCCGAAGCTACGCAGTCCTCCCACCGAAGTCGTGGTCGGCCTGCTCTTCTCACACCATACATTCGCTCCCTGAGAAGTTTGGCTGGGATTTCATCCTGCCCCATCCTAATCACATGTCCGGCCCACCTCAGTCTTGCTAACTTTATAAACTGTACCACATCCAGCTCCTTATAAAGTAGTCTCAGTTCGTTGTTGGGCCGGCGCCTCCACTCTCCATCCACCAAAACTGGACCGTATATTCTCCTGAGAACTCTCCTTTCAAATCTCAGAAGTGAGAGTTCGTGTGCGTGGGTCAGGGTCCAGTTTTCAGAGGCATATGTCAGAACTGGTCGGATGATAGTTTTATACAATCTGGTCTTAGAAGGTTTAGACAGGAGACTACCATGCAGCTGCTTCTGCAGTCCAAAATAGCAGCGATTAGCGGCTATAATCCGGTTCTCGACTTCTGCCACAATATCATTTTCTTGGTTCATCTGGGATCCAAGGTACACAAATTCCTCAACTCTATCGATCCTCTGCCCGTCAACTTGGATATGGGTTTCAATGTTTATTTGTTGAAGATTTATGCACATGTACTTCGTTTTGCTGTAATTGACGATAAGTCCCAACCTTGCTGCAGCATTTCTCAGTGCGATAAATGCTTCCTTGACTGCTGCTAACGACCTGCCGGCAATATCTATGTCGTCTGCAAATCCAAGGAGTTGCACGCAGGAGTTGATGAGTCTACCAGTTATTTGGATCTCAGAGTCTCTAACCGCCTTTTCCAGAGCAAGGTTGAAGATAAGGCATGCCAATCCATCTCCCTGTCGAACCCCTGTCGCAGTGGAAAAGCCTCTTGAGAGTTCACCACTAATCCGGACGAAGGATATGTTGCCCTCCATAGTCATTCTTGTTAGGCGCGCTAGCTTCGGTGGAAGACTCATCTCAAGCATTGCTCTATATACCTCTGCTCTGTTGACCGAGTCGTAGGCTTGTAGGAAGTCGACAAATATATGATGTGTCGTCACCTTGTATTCTCTGGTCTTTTCCAACAGCATGCGGAATGTAAATATCTGATCAGTCGTCGACCTACCTTTTCGAAATCCACATTGGTATTTCCCAACCTCTCTCTCAGCATATGGAAGCATACGGATGAACAAGACAATTGATAATATCTTGTAAGCACAAGGAAGTAAAGATATAGCCCTGTAGTTACTACAAGACAAGGTATCCCCTTTCTTGTGTATTGGACAAATAACGGTCTTCTTCCATTCCACAGGTAGTCTCTCCTCAGTCCAGACATCGTGGAGTAGGTCCCTAAGAAATTGCACCAGATCGTATCCGCCATGCTACAGCAGCTCCGCTGGGATATTGTCGATACCAGGGGCTTTATTGTTATTTATTTAAATTATTTAAAAGGGTACCGAAATTCAGAAGGGGAAGACCTAAAATTTCTAAACAGTTTTGACCGAACAGTAATTTTTGTTTTGTCGTGTTAACACAACGTTAGATTCGATAAAATCTCTATTTCTTAACTCAAAATATATTTGTATGGGTTTTAAAATTAGTAATTGTGTTAGATAAGCATTTTAGCAGAAGTTTCGTAAAGGAATTCTCTAAAATGCGATTCAAAATAGTCTAATGTCTGTTACTAATAATTCTTGTAATTATTTTAGGCCCCTTTTTGAAATTTTATTTATACGGTGATTAATTGTATAGACAATTATTTAAAAAAATACAAATATCCATATAAGTACGGGTGAATAAGATTGAATTAAAAAACGGTTGAATTATATTCAATAGGAGGGAAAAATTTTTTTGTTGGTCCTCTTAAATGTTCAAATTTTATTACTAGTCCTGCCACGTTGTCCGAAATCCAATAACGAAACAGGTAGAACTTGTTTCAGGTGTTTCTTTTTTTGTTAGGTTTTTCTTGTGATCCCAAAGACCCTAAACTTACTGTAGGTCCAACTCTAACCCCAAACCTAGTAACTTAATAGAGCCTGCTATATAATTTTCCCCATAAAAGTATAATTTATAAATGAACGCATGTAAAATTGACATAATTTTATGTTTTCAATAAGCTAAGATCCCGTCCAGATCAGTTATTTACTACTAATATTCTACTCATCCCTGAAAAAAAAGAAGAAAAATCTTAATCTTTGTACAGCTTAAGTCGTTTTAAAAAAAATCAGTTGATATTTAAATAATTGAGATAATCATATGCGACAAAGGCTGAAGTCTTTAGATTTATTAACTTCATAAATTTTTTTAAATTATACTTATTAACAATTTATTGTCAATACCCGCCCCCCTGATTTTTATTTCCATGTTTGCGAAAAGTTAGAAAATACGACTATGGACAAACATTATTTGTTTTACAATTTATTAACTTACTTTTTACTATAAGTACAAAAGTACTTTTCAATTAGAAAAAGTAATAATGGCTAGATTATTAATAGTTTTTATAAAGACTTTTCTTTTCTATTAAAAATCACCAAATTCCAATTTACTAAGGACATGTGATTCCGCAATATTTCAAATTTCACATTTCGACGGATAAAATAATTTTAACTATAGACCAGCGCCCAGATACTTGAAGGTCGCAATAAATTTAAGAGAACTGCATTTTTGATTTGGCGCAAGGGCATGTCTGACTAGTGGAAATCCAAGTTTGCTACCGAAAAACGGATGGGACAACTTTTGGTGACCGAAAACCCTCAAAATTTTTAAGTTATTTCAGTTTTTGGCCTGTATCTCACAGTCGGTGCATTTTTGAAAAAAAACAACCCATGGGTAACCATTTTAAAGTAGATTAAATTTGCTACAATTCGAATCCGATCGCAGTTCTGTAGGTCTAATAGATTTTGGAAAAAATTACCAATTTTCAAAGGGGCGTAACTCAGAATCTATTAGACCTACAGAACTGCGGTTGGATTCAAATTGTAGAAAATTTAATCTGATATAAAACCGTTACCCATGGGTTTTTGTTTTCAAAAATGCACTAATTATAAGATACAGGCCAAACACTGAAATAACTTCGAAAATTTCGAGGTTTTTTGGCCACCAAAAGTTTTCCCATCAGTTTTATTGAATTGGATTTACACTACTCAGACATGCCCTTACAACATATCAAAAATGCATCTCTTTTCGATTTTTTGCGACACTCTAACACCTGGCCGCTGGCCTATGTTTGGACTGTTATGGAAAAAATGACCAAGGGCCGTAACTCAGAATCTATTAGACCTACAGGGCTCGGTCTGTGCTTAAATTAAATTAATTAAATTAACCTAAAGCCCTTTTTTGGTACCTGGCCGCTGGCCTATTATCCCTGAAACGATTTTAGCTAGTTTCAATGTTGGACATTACTTTTTCTTTTTCAGGTTCATTTAAGCAAGATTGTGGCCATGTGCTATCTCCACGATATTCAAAAATAGGATTCAAGTATGATCTTAATAATTGAAGACACAATATAAGGATAGTTAAATATAACAACTAAATTACTGAACCCTAATGCTTTATTGATCACAGCAATTGTGAAGTATTTAAAAAAAATCAATATACTACAATCTACAAACCTTTAAACCTATATAGATTTTGTTGTTAAAATAGTGAAGCTTCGATAAATGCTTCGAATACAATAAGCCCAAAATAAACAAATTTTTCAATGAGTTTAGGATTTAAATGTTATCTTAATCCTACCACAGTGTATTTATCTAATATTCATTACCATATTTCTATAACTTTTATTATTTTTTGTTGCTGAAAATTTAAAATTAATTATAATTCTGTATTAATTGCTTTAATTTTTAAACAAATTTATTTTGAAGAGAAATAAAAATATTTAATATTAACCTTTATTCCAATTTGTTATCTTGAATGAAATATTTTATTACTGATCTAAATCTAGTAACAATAATTATGACTAAGACATTGTTTCCATTCTTATTTAGGGCATAATTATATTGGAAAGCTCTGGTTGTATTTGGGTATTAATATATATATATATTTTTTTTTTTTTTTTTTAATTTCATGCTGAAGAGGTGATTTGATAGTAGTGCGTTTTTATTTGGTATCTTATTTCTACTAATCTACCAAAGTCTTAATAAATACTTCAGGGAATAATTCGTCTATTCTATCACTGAAAATATTAATGTAATAAATACATAGACGAATAGATGTTACAATCAGTGGCTTAGATTGAAAGGGAGATGAGAAGATATATCAACCCTGATGAAATTTATGATTTTCAAACTCACAAAAACGATGTTTGTATTTCAAGTAATGCTTATGCAATACAATAACAATTTACGAAAAATAAAAAATAGCAATTCATTAAAAACAAATTCGGCGATTATAGACATTATCATAGACGATAACGTCTAATCGAACACAGCCTTCTTCCTCAATAAAAAAATCATCGTACGCTATAATTGGAATCGTTAAATATTTATAATTAAATATGTTTTTTAAATTTTTTTTTACAAAATTACCTTGAAAAACAATTAATCCGAAAATAGACAAAAAAAAATGAAAATTTCCGTCCTATATCCACTTCCGGGACGTATACCATTTTTCTTTCGGCTTTAATATAATTAGTTAACCATATAAATATAGAGAACCAAAATGGTCCGGGGGAGATAAAAAATTAACTGTCGGTTTCACCCACGTTGCATGTCTCCTTCAGGGCTTACTCGTTACCAAGTAGGGGGTGAGTACTGGGTGACCACTGAGCCCTCAAGAAGACCTGCAATATGGGACGGAATTTCGGTTTCTAATTCATAGTTTATTGCTACTTAAGGAATTATCCATAATGTTCTCAATCAATTTGATACCGGAGTATGCTATGTAAAAACTTATAAAATATGAAATCAGAACATGTTTAATAATCAAACATTATACAAACAAATTATAAATTACTTCCTCGTTACGAAACTACAGAAATTTACATTTTTAAAAAAATGCTGGTTACATTAAATATATAACTCTAGTTCAATACTCATTAAACTTATTTATACATTATCTATTTATGAACAAACACAAACCCAGGATATTACAAATAAATAAAACATCGAAAATACCAGAATGGGAACATTCCTTTTCAGTTTTTTTTATCACATTCATTTATTTTTAATTGAAAAAAACATTTCCCATTCACCCATAACTGGCATATGTTTATAACTTTCTATGCGACCGTATTACTTAAGAACTAGGTTGATATAAATAGTTGAGTAAATATGTATTTGAAAACCTTGTATTGGCTCGTTTCACGATAATTACCTGTCATTGACATAATTTACGGTGACTTAATTGCCAGATATTTTTATCTTTTATATATATATAAATGTGTATATACGAGGGTGGTCTGAAAAGTTTCTGCCACATTTGCAGAAAAAGAAAATCCTGTTTCACCAAGACACGCAACGTCTCACACCTCAGTTGTTGCCATGGCGAAAATCCACGAATTACGGTTTGAACTGCTTGACCATCCCCCTTACTCACCAGATCTAGCCCCAATCGACTTCTTTTTGTTAACTCATTAAAAATTAAGCTCGGAGGACAGAGATTTTCGTCAAATGAAGACGCAATCACCTTCGTGAACAATTACTTTGCAGAGAAAAACGCCGAGTACTTTTTGGACGGGTTACAGAGATGGGAGCATCGCTGGGAAAAGTGTGTAGAGTTACAAAGAGACTATGTTGAAAAAAAAAAAGTCTTGTATTTTGTTAAGTCGGAAACTTTTCAGCCACCCTCATATATACACATTTTTTCGGAACAGTCTTATGCTATGATCACTGTGAAATCTTAGTCAGGTGTCTGGAATATACTTAATGGACGTATGATGTATTAATGTAGATAGTGCTCAGGTCAGGTTTTATTAATAGAGTGACGTACCCTGAGTGCCATGAAGTTGCTTACACCTTTGTACCTGCACTACTTACTTACTTCAGACCAACAACCCATCCCGAGCCTTGGCTTCCTCCAAGTGATCCTTTCACCACTCCTTCCCCTGTGCACTTTCCCTTCAATTAGGTAGACCTATAGCTGCGGCGTCCCTGTCCTGTCCCCTTTCCTTCCAAATTGGTACACCTACAGCTGAGACATCCCTGCCCACCTGATCTCTTCATCTAGTTCTTGGCCTTCATATCCTGCGCATACCAGGTTGTAGGGGCTTCCTACAACAGGAGTCTCAGTGGCATCTAACTTTTATCCATCCTTGCTGCATACCCAGCCCATCGTAATCGGTTTATTTTTATCAATTTAACGATAACAATTCCTTATACATTTCATATTATGCCGGATTTTTCATCCCTTCTCTTACCTTACTGCACCGTAATTATTTCTGAGGTTCTTCCTTTCAAAAACGTTTGTACTAAAACTAGGTTACATTTTCTGGTTTATCCATTTCATCCTGCTTGAGATCATACATTTCTAGTAATGGATATATTTCTAAAGTTTTTTTATAATCATATTATGGGAAGAAATTCTATAAAAGTTTAACGTTACATATCTTAATATGGTACGTAAACGCAGAGCCCTACTCATAAAGCCAGATCAGAATTTTTTTTACATCCACCCACATCTTGGAGATTTATTAATAAAAAATCATAATTACTATATCCACCAATATACACCTACGACAACAGTGCATAGCACCAACAGACCAATTAAATCTAAATACAATAAAATTAAAATGCATTTAGTGGTTATACACCTTTATGATCACAAATGATAACATGTCTTCTACTTCCCCGAAGAGAAAGGTAAAAAACATGATTTTCATAGAAACCAACAAAAACACACTACCGACGTTTTATTTTAAGTAATAGCTATATAATAAAATGAAATTCAACAGTATCGAAATACAGATCAATAAAATCAAATAAATAAAAATTAAATAAATTGGCGATTATGTGCACTTGGGATCACAAATGATAACGTGTCATCTACTTAAAGCTGATTAAAAGGTCATATCTCTCCGATAATTAATGTAGAAGAACTATTATTTTCACACATCAACAACCATATTGCACTATCAACGTTTTGAGCCATAATTATGAAATGGAATGTAATTACTACGAAAAACAAAACGATTAAATTTAAAAACAAAGCATTAAAATGTACTTGGGATCTGTATACGCTTGTTATCATAGATAATAATGTGCATTCTATTTAAAGCAGATTAAAAGATTGTATCTCTCCGAAATTATTGGAAAAGAACTATGATTTTCACACACCAGCAACAAAAATACACCACCAACATTTTAAGTAACAATTTTGGTAATTATTCAGCAGGTTGTCACTTCAAGTTGAGTCACAATAAGTTTACACTTTTCATTCATTTCCCTTTTAATATTTTAAAAAATGAAAATTATCATGAGCTTAAGTATGGAAAAGAGAATGCAATTATGGGAAATCGGTATACTTTGGATATAATTCCATCTAAAAATGAACGTTTCAACAAACATAAATCGTCTGTACCCCGAAAAGTTATTTGAAACTTTTATTTCTTGATGAAATGAAATTACCGAAATATACTCACTCCCCATTCTCTTTTGCATAGTAAATGTCACGATAACTTGTATTTTTGGAAAATATTAAAAATGAAACTAATAATAACAAAACTTGATGAAAATCAACTCGAAACAAGAACCTGCTGAACCGATACCATAATTTAGAGATAAAATGTAAATACTACGAAAAATAAAACGGTTATATCTGAAGAACAAAATATTAAAATGTATCTGGCGACTTACTTAGGGTAGGTCAGGGATTCTTAAAAGCCCGAAATTTATGGAAAAAAAAAGTTCAAGCTCGCTAAGACCAGTTCAGAACCTGTACTGTAATAAGGCTATAACTTATTATAAGTAATACTTTTGTAAAAAATTAAAATAAGCGAAACAAAATTATTAGAAGAAAATAAGTGATTGAATCGAAATTAAAAAGTCCTAAAATGATTTTAAAATTAAAAATAAAAGTTTGGGCTATACTAAATTGAGAGTTTATGAAAAACATTTCTTATTTTCTCTAAAATTTAATGAGATAGAACCAAACGAATTGTGCCTATTAATTCAGCCTGAAAACATTCATTCACTTGAAAACATCATTTTTGGTGAAATTTAAGTATTATGAAACTAACATTTTTAGCTGTGCGAAAACTGCATTAGTATTACGTAACTGATTTGGCATGGGTATGTTCCAACTTTGGTTTCACACTTACACTCACTATACATATAGTATATATTATTCTATCGTACTCACTCGCTTGCGGACTGGGAGGCAGGACAGAGCATCTCCATTCTTGACGCACTGAGGCGGCATCTCTTACTGACTGAGCCTTGGTAGGAATGTTACGTAACCAGTTTGCTAGTCTGGACTCGTCCAATGCGGTTATAGAGGACACCAGCCATGGTTATGTATGTGTATGTATATATATATATATATATATATATATATATATATATATATATATATAATAAATAGAATCCACTAATAAAATCATAATTTCTTCAATATTAGGGCATGATTATGAAAAAATGTCAGGTTCTTTAGATTTGGTAAGTAAATGTTTATTTTCTTATAGTGACATTTAGAGACTATATTACTCTAATATCCGTCCCCTAACAGTGAAAAAAAAGGCTTACAGTGAATTACGTTAATCACACACTACTCTAAATATAAAACTGACACTTGTCCGATTGAAAACAATGTTAATGCATAAATTGTGCACACAACCATAACACTGTGAAAGGATATACATATAGCTCCTAAAGGATGTCAGAAAGGAAGTTTAACGAATAGGCTAAACCTCAAGAATTATAAATAAAACTTATTAATTTATTAATAATCTAGAAAAGTATATATAGGTGTATTTTGCCTTATTATATTTAGTTTAATGTTATTATGGCTATATTATATTTATGTTATTCATGCTATAACTGTGAAAAAACAGACTGTACTGTTTCTAAGGCTACAATTTGATGATAAAACTAACGGTGATTGTAGTTTAGTAACCTTATTATGTTTATTTTATTTGTATTAATACTATAAGAAAGAATAAAATATCTTCGTATTAAGTTTTTGGAATATTCGAAAATCTGATATTAAAATTTTTATATCCAGCTTCACAATTTAAATAATTAGTATCATATATTAAAATAATAATAAAAATTCGTTCTGAATAAGGATTAACAATTTGGAACCTATGCTGCCCAGGAGCTCACTCTGATACCTGCCTAGGTAGGCAACATAACAAAAAATATCTACATCTAAATTAGAAGCACTAAATCAGGGATAATTCCATGAAAAATTCCAACGGCCATATCAGGGGAGGGGATGTGAATATATTACCCTAACAGTAGTAGTATTTATGCAAATATATATTCACAGTAGAGCGTCGATTAGCGGATATAGTTCGGATAATCAAAAGTACGGATAACTAAAATCCCCGTAAAGGAAGGAGAATATAAAAAAACTACACCATACTATAGCATTCTTTTATTCTTCTGAACATACAGTCTCTGTATTGACAAATAGGTAACACTTACTTAGCTAATTTTGATTTTTAATTTTTAAAAAAGGTTAAAGGTGGAAAAATGTCAATAACACCAAAATATTTTTTTCGATGGAAGTTCATGGATCAGACTACTTTACATTACAATTGGTGTGGATCCATCGTAGTTGAGCAGCCATTTTCGATTTAATGAAGATTTTATATAGATCACAAATTTCATATATATCGAGTGGTAGTAGGTCACACTTTATGGCAGTATCCTTCTAAAATCAAAAAATAAAGAAATTACTAGACGAACTAAACTGTAGTTACGTAAAGTCAAAAGTACGTCTAGAAGGTATGGCTTCAGAAGCCAGGCAGTGAACTCAGTATACTTAGTCAGTTCTGCGAAACGAGCCTCATTGCGTATTTACTATATTGAAGAGTATACCTACAACTATACTCATACGGAAAAATGTGCCTTAGTTCAGAAAAAAGTTGTGGGGTTTTATGAAACCACAACGCAAATTAAACTTTTTTTCCGTTTGTAGGCATTTAACTAAAAAAATTTGGAAAATAATTCGATTTAGGGTGTTAAAATTGCGTTTTTAATCTTAACTTAATTATTTAAAAATGGGAATGATAATGGGAAATCAATAGTAGGCAAAATATTCAATTATAAAATTTAATTTCAATTTGCGTATTAGACTTGGAATACATAATTAATGCAATCATTTAGATGGTAAACGCTTTTTTTTTCTTAGCCCCGTGGCTTTTATTAATTTTAAACACAATAACATATTAATATGATACATGGCACCTCTTGTACTTCACCAGGTGCATTTTAAGAGAGGATTGTGCATTCCATTATCTTGAGATTAATTAGATGGAAGGAGTGGAGGGGGGGGGGGGTTCTAGTGATGGGGCTCACTAGTTCTTTCTGATTGAAGTTTGTTTGTAGTTTATTCAGTTTATGTTGAGTGTCTGTACATGTATTAGCCAGCGCTGAGGTCGGCCTGTCGGTGTAAGTGTGTTGAATAGTGGGTTCGTGCAGTGTTGGAGCCTATCAAAGAATTTTAATGCCTCCGTTTGATGAAGCCTGTTACCTCGGGAGTCCGAGAGTCTCGTGTATTATGTCTGACTTCGTCCTTTGTAGAGAATTGTGCCTTACTATACGCCTCAGTATACAGTTTGAAATTGTTGGAGCCTTTTTGAAGTTGTTGGTGAAATTTTATTCAGCATAGGCCTAATAAATGAGTGCTGGTCTAATAACTGTCTTATAGATCATTACTTTGAGGCGTAGTGATAAGTTCGGTGAGGTAAAAAGGTGATTAAGCTTGCAAGATTTTGTTCTAACCGACCTGATCTTCTTATTACAATGTTGGGACAAGGTTAAGTGGCGGTCGAGGGTGACACCGAGATACGTTATCCTATTGGCAGGTTTGTTTACTCTGCCTGGTACTCTATAAACCTAGGACGCTTATTCTTTTGGAAGGACAGAATAATACAGTCGGTCTTCTTGGGATCAACTGTAATATTCAATCCGTCCAGCTTTTTAGTTATTTCCTCACAGGCCTCCTCCGCCTGCCGTAGAGCTCTCTCTGCATTCAATGAGCTACTGTAGATACGCCGCCACAGTACCTTTTTTATATTTGGCACCAACGATTTCCGCCGTATAAACAGAATAATACCGGTGATATGATAGGACAGACCCTTGAGGTATACCGCACGAAAGTGGAAAAAAGCATATTAAAAAGTAAGTTTTTTTTTTTTTTTTCGAAACCCCCTCTATTATATGAAAGTACATTCACAAATAGTAAAAAAAAACTACAGCTTCTATATAAATAAAATACCTTCCATTACCTTTCGGTATTTTAAGGCGTTACATCGGGCTGAGTCCGCTGAAGGCGGTTTTTACTCGAACCGGCACGAGGCCGCTGACATTATACAATATAAAAGGGTGAGGGACCGTTAGCTGGATCAAGTGACAAAAGAAAGAAGAAAGGGGAGAAAGGAAGGATAAGGACAAGGGAGTACTTACCCCATCCCTAGATCAAATCTAAGTACATCGACCAAGGGGACACTGCCCTGCCATCTCCCAGGTCTGGGGGGTGGTTTTAAGTCCCTAAATAGGGGGTTCGCACAGGTCTTCAGCCCATCAAAAAATTGCATGTGCCTCCGACCTATGTACTCGGGCACCGAGGGAAGCCGAAACTCCTCCCGGATGGTGGTGTTAAGTCCCCCTCGAGCGATGTGCCACTTTGCTAAGGATGGAATTCTGGTATTGCTGCAGGCGCTTCAGCATTGTTTTGTAGAGGTGTCTCAGTAGTGGTGCACCATAGAGCAACGTAGGTCTTATGATGGACTTGTAGATTTGTAATTTCAACCTCAGTGAGAGCTGGGGCAACAAGAGCAGATGGTATAGCCTGTGGGATTTCTGTCGTGCTAACTTCAATCTTGCCTGAACGTGCTTTGAAAACGTGAGGTGCCTATCAAAGTTGACTCCAAGGTAGAGGATTGAAGTGGATAATCTTCTATCCTCGCAGTCCACGGTAAAAGTCTTCGGTAGAGGTTTCTTACTCACACTCTGAAATGACATCACGGTGGCATCCGTCTTAGACGGATTCACCCTGATGCCAATCAGTTTCAGTCGCCTTTTGTGCCTTGCTAAGGGCATGTGGGGTGCTGACGCTGGTAGCGAAAATCCCAATATCATCCGCATATGCTGCTACCATTGATCCTGGATGCTTCATTGCGACCACGGGTGCTGTGAAAATCACAAACATCAGTGGCCCCAATACAGAGCCTTGAGGTACTCCACAGGTGGTGGTGCTAGAAGTCGAGTAACTGTTACCGACTCGTGCGACGAATGATCTTCCGCTGAGATAGCTTTGGATCAGACGATATAGAGTGGCGGGGATGCTAAACTCTTCCAGGCGTCGGAGTAACAACTCATGAGACACACAGTCAAAGGCCTGGATGCAGTCCAATGAAATGAACGCCATAGCTCTGTTCATCTGCATGTGCTCTATGGTGTGCTCCTGTAGCTTAGACAGGTGGTGGTCACAGGCGACTCCTCCCTGGAAACCAGTCTGCTCAGGGGGGATGATGTTTTTCTCTTTGCAGTGCTTCGACATGTGATGGTGAACCAGTCTCTCGAAAATTTTGCTCATGTGAAGGAGCAAGCTGATTGGCCGATAGTGCTCAGGTACTCCCCCACTCTTCCCAGACTTGAGTAGTGGCACTATGACGGCTTGTTTCCACACATCAGGAAACTACGATATCCTCATGCAGGTGTTGAATATGTTCAATAGAAAGGCTTTACCCTTCCTAGGAAGCATCTTCAACATCACATAGGGGATATCATCCTGTCCTGATGCTCTGTTACCTTTCGTGCGTCGTAGTACTGACTCGAAAAAAGTAAGACCAATATTTATTTAAACCATTGAATCTTTGTCAACGGATTCAACGAGATATGGTGGTAATGCGACATGCGATAGATGAACGAAAATTTTTGGAGCGATAGAAAAAGTTTCACTTTAAAAAAAGTTCATATATTTCATTTAATTATGTCCTTGAGAACAGTTTAAAAAAAAAAAACTATATTATTTATATATGTATATTCATATTTATATTTTTATCAATATATTTGTATAATTAAAAACAGCCGTTACCAGTTATGACCAACAGATTGCAAAATGACACCAATCGATATGCCATTTCAGACCTTTTTTCAATTATTGATGTATTATTCCAAAACGGTACTTTTTTAATTCAAGAATTATTTTAAAAGAATTAAAATAATTAAAAAAAATAAGTATCTTATCTTATAAACTTAGTTCAGGAATATGATCCGAACTGACGGTCATAATACAATTTTTATTAACTTAGTCAAGAAATTCCATGTATCGATCTGTCCTATAGAAATGGCTATTCTAAATTAAGAAGTATTCACATAAAATATATTGAATACTCGTATTTCGAGTATCTGGTAGATTTGATAATACTCGTCAGATGGTAGGATTTTTTACAAGGGAGTAAAAAAAATCCTTGGTTATGTCGTCTCTTGGAAGAAACATAAAATGGATCCCAAGCCAGGTACTCGTTGAAGATCCCTATCATAATTATTCCTCTTTAGGCGAAATTTATTACTCTCACTGAAGTAATCGTCCGATTAGTCAAAGCAGCACAAAGTGATGCTAATTGAAAAACAATCATGGTCAAATGAGTCAATGGCAGATGATATCACTCATCATTATCATATTCATTCATATCTATAAAATCTATACAACTAGCTACATGAAATAATAATTTGATTGTTGTAAAAACTATAGATTTTTAACTTGCATTTGAAGGGAAAATTGCAAAAAATAATTTTGTTTAACACTCTAATGACATAAAAATGGCGAACGCAACTTCAAAATAGGTAAGGTTTCTATTTGAAGGTCTATTTTAATGTTGTTACATAATTTATTATATTATTAATATATGTAATAATACTAATTCTAATAACAAACTTTGTTTTTAGTAGTTTATACTATTGATTTGTAATAACCTATATAAATATTAATATAGCCAATAGAATATCGGCGACAAATAGGGTTGATATCAGTTACCACTATATTTTTAAGATTTAGCCGGAACTGGGTAGGCTAGACCAGTTTGTCCAGTCCGTAAAGGTCCGAAGAGGACGCTTTGGAATGTGACCAGGTTAGCTTTCTTCCAAAATCCTGTCATCAAGGTTCACTAGGACGTCAGTACCATCTTATTGCAGTCCGAACTAGACCTGACTAAGGCAAGTCACAGTATACTAACGTATCTACCTTCAGTTTTGGAGTGGAGTTTGTTGTTGTATAAGAAATTTCACATATTCATGTTTATTGTACAATAAATCCTAGAAACGTTGCCAAAAGATAGTTTTGTATTTATTGACTGAACCTCAAAGCCTCGAAACAACTTATATTAGAACATAATTGAAATAGAAATAATTTATAAAAATATTATCCGGCCTACAGTCATTTACTGCAGCGAAACCTAGGTCTTTCTAATGCCACTAGAGGAAACTCTTAGATTCTGGGAGAGAAAAGTTCTAAGAAAAGTTTATGGACCAGTCAATGATGGCGAGCACATAAGAATAAGGAAAAATGTCGAGCTAAAGGAGTTCTCAACAGAGACCAACATTATTCCGTTCATAAAAAAGAGAAGGCTAGCTTGGCTTGGTCTTGTGGAAAGGATGAACCAGTTTTGGATCCCAAGCAACTGATGTGTGGCCACCCAGATGGGGCGTGAAAACCAGGGAAGGGATGCTAAACATGGCTGCATGATTTGGAGAAGGAACTGCGAAGAATAGGAGTGCGGCGGTGGAGACACGCCAAAGACGGGGAAACTTGGAGTAAGGAAGCGGAGGAGGCCCTGGTCATTGAGTGAGAAATAGGAAGTTTAGAAAAATATATATCTATCTATTTTTTTAAAATTGCAAATGAATTCGTTAATTTCTTATATAATTCAAGAATTCGCAATCGGAATGATCATCTTATAACAAGTTTAATATACATTTTTCCATTCTGATGCTAGTCGCATTCATTTCAACGTTAGTATTTTTTTCTTTCTAGTCCGAATTTTTATTGTTAATTTAATTTGTATTGTTACTTGTCGAGGTCAGCTGTGGCATCGTGGTTACCATAACAACCTGCTATGCCCAAGATCGCAGGTTCATAGCATGTCATGTGGCCCTAGGATTCTTTAAAGGAGAGTTAAAATCCTTGATTATATCATCCTTAAGAAGAGACGCGAAATGGAGGTTCGAGCCTGTACGGTGCCAAAGGCGTCTCTCCTATTTATACCTGGATAGGCAAAAGTATAGACTGGGTAGCATACTATATCCCACGGTAGCATCGTTTGATTGTCTACAGCAGCATAAAGTATAAAATTAATATACAATTTATTTGTATAGTAATAGAACTCTTCCAATTTTCTCTGCTTGATCGAACCCGTTGTGACATTGGAATGAAAACTTGTAGTTGTGAATGCCAAGGAACATTTTGAATAAACGTATTAACTTAGCTAGAAATTAATCATACTCAATGAAATATTGCTTCTTATAACCATCATATATTCATGGTGTGATTTTAAAATAGTCATTAAACAAATGCTCACCCTTGATGTGTGATTGTATCCAAGACACGTAATAAGTGGCGTCAGTTTCTACAGTAGGGGTGTTGGGATCGCAAGATGCAGCCCCGAAGGAAACCAAACCGACCAGAACGTACTTGTTCATTTCAGGATCCCGGTAGATAACTGGTCCACCCGAGTCACCCTGGAAAAAATAGCATTAGATATATAGAGAAGATACAAGAGGTGGGATGTAATTATATCAAAGAACAACCAGATGAGGAATGAGGCGCAAGAGGAAAAAACACTAATACAAATATTTAATTTTAAAAATGATCAATGTTCTAATATCTCTAAGTATCGTTTGACTGATGATGGGTAACAATAAAAAAAAGAAAATAGAAGATTCATAATATAAAATGAAGAATATGGTAACGTAAATTCACAAGTCTTCCATTTAAGTAGATTCAATAGAAAATATGATATATTCATAAAAAGACCCCACCGAGCGAACTAGATCATGAAAGGTATGTCTTCACGCTCCTATAATAAATAGCCATGGACCATTAATATTTTTCTATATTATAAATATCATTCAACGGAATATTTTCAAAACAATAAAAAAAGTATTACCCTGCAGGCTCCCTTGTCCTTGGCACCGGTGCAGATCTGACTGACCTTCCAAGGAAGAGGATTATACATGAAGAAGAAGTTGCCCTTGCAGCGGATGTACGGCAGGATCTTCACGTCTACCTCTTTGAGGACTATGGACGGGGGTTCGTCTCCCGCAGTCATTCCCCAACCTTGAGGAAATAAATAGCTTACCTCAGGATATCTTATCATCATGTAATAACTATTATACAATATATATGACATCGTGGAATATACATACCGATAATCTTGACGTCCTCGTTATCCAAATACATCTTCTTAGTCGGCATGCAGAGTGGGCTTATGTTCGGTCCGAACTTGAGAGGCTTTGCCAAGAAGAGAAGTGAGATGTCGTTCATGATGATGAGAGGGTTATAGTATTCATGTTCAAGGTGTTTCTCTACTGGGATCACCATCGTACTATCGGTTACTGGCAAAAAGATTTTTTTTTTTAGCGAATAGATAAGTCCATACCAATATAACAAAATAGAAAAAAAATGTTCAGAATACATTTTAAAAAAAAATAACATACAAGAAAATAATCAAGAAAAGGGTTGAAACCAAATACGGGACGATTAAAGTAACTAAGAGATTTAAAAAATAAGTAGAAAGACGAATTCTCAGAAGAATCTACGGACCTACGAGAACACCTGAAGGATACAGGTTGAGGTCGAATCAAGAAATCTATAAGGAAATAACAGACTTAGAAACTGACGTTAAGGTGGGAGGGCTAAGGTTCTATGGACACATGATAATAGAAAACTTAGCCACGCAAGGCTCATGAAGGACATATAAGAAAAGAGGAAAGAAGCAATTGAGTTATGGTATTCGCGTGATCTTTACAGCCTTTTCGTGAAAAACACTGAATAAAAATAACCATTCGCTAAAAGGATCTTAGAGATAGTAACACAGTGAACCTCATTCTGTTATCAGCTCTAAATCGATCCCGTGGACTCGAGAGACCCTCCTGGGGCCTACCCAACCTTCTTAGGTACCTTTATTGGGAAAAAACTGGTCGGTCGAACGTGTTCCAAGCCAACGGTTGCACTTAACAAGTTCGACCGCAAACTCCGTTTACTTACGGTATACACTTTACAGAGGCTAGGTGAACCCGTCATTGATAACAGGGTAATATATATTTGTAACATATTTTGTAATAAGGAAATAATATAATAATATAAATTTCGACGTAGATCAAGAAAACTGATCTTTATGTGAAGATATCCATAACGATTTAGTTTATAATAGATTTTACCTAATCTCTAATACGAGTCGCAAATGACATATACCAAATGCCTTTCAAGAATCAGATTTATAAAAATATCCTACACGAATTTAACATTATGCAAATGTCATTCTTAATAGAAGTTTGATATAATCTTGTTAACAAGAGTAGTAACAATACATCATAATTATAATAATATTAATATAGAATCCGATGTCTTATTGCCGATCATACCAGTCTCAGCTTACATATTTCCGCGTCTGGGGGCAACAATCCATATCCATCAGATCGCTCTTAACGCAATAATAACACATATTACTTACATTGCGTCTTGTCATGGGCTCCTGCTATAACACTGATGGCAGTGTCGCCTAGAGGTTCGGTGCAGTGCGCAGCAGTTATCGCGTGTTTCTCCGTCAGGATGGAGGCACCGCAGAAATGTCTTAAGCCTTCAGTCAGGACGAGGACGAGCATGAAGGGGTATTGGTTAGGTTCAGTTTCCTGCCCTCCAATTATCCGTTGCTGCTTCTGAATAATAAATTTCTTTATGAATAAAAAATAAATGCACCACTGCAACCCATGAAGGGTATTCAGGGGCATAGAACACAGTAGATGTATTACATTTTCTAAGCCAGAGTTTGTGAGATCTTGACCGAGCCCCCTTAATCACTAATTTTCCCCTATTATATGGAGGATAGGTGAGCCCAAGAGAGGCCCAATAAAGACTTTAGGCAGAATTTATAATTTATTTGCCACAGACTTCTCGAACTTGGGATCCTAAGATCAGTTGTTATTTCGATACCTACTGAGTTTCCACGCTCCCTCAAATCTAAAGATAAACAAAATTTAAAATACACAATGTGGTATTATAAAATAATATATAGAGGTATTTATTTATCAATTTATAGATAGGAGACATCTTTGAGCATTTAAATAACTGTATCTCTGACCACCATTTAATTTTGAGCAATAAACCAGCTTTACATTAAACACCATATAAAAACTACTGAAGTATTTTTGTTTCAATATTTTGGTGAAAAACATAAAAAAAAAAAATATATATTACCGATAAATGCTTATATACATCAATTAATTTTAAATATTAGACATTTTATTTTGGATTAATGTGGAGTGTCCCAACCTTCTACAAGTGTAACGTTGCAGTCTTCTCTCGGCCACGTTATATAACACGTAATTTAACACCTACTATTCTGTGTCCTTCTAAATGTTGTACTCCTATTTTTGTATATTAATATGCCATCAGCAACGAGAGAAGGATGATTTATAATAATAAATATTTATAATAATAAATATTTATTATGACAGTATTAGACAATTTCATTAAGTACTTTGCCTCTCTTTGAAACATAAAAGAAGAACTTTCCAACGTGTAGTAAAAAAAACTATATAACGTTGGAAAGCTAAATATTTCAGTAAATAAAAGCAGTTTATATTTTGATGAAAACATATTTATTTAAAAGAGGCGGGGTAGCTTAGCGTTAAGAGCGCTGAATTACAGAGTTGAGGGCCCCCGTTTCAAATCCGGCTGTGGCATACAAATTATTTTATCTTTTAGTAGCCATTAATGTGCCCTGTTGGATCTGTATCCTTATCTTCTGTAATGTAGGAATCCATAATTGGGGGAAATTCTATGGGTTAAGCGTAATCTCGAACAAATCATCTCCTTGCACAACAGTACAGTCTCTACCATGTACTGAATCCAAGACTTGCTTGCATGTGTACAAGTTTTTATCCCAATCTAAAACATATAAAATTTGTTTCTCCCATATTTCTTCTGGTTTTAATGTTGATCAGTTCCTTTAGAAGTAATTTTTAAAAAAATTAACGCACATAAAGTATATTTGGTTTCCAATTTTTATATTAATAAATTGAGATCATTTGATAAAATTTATAGAAGTTATAAGCTATTATAAATAATAATGGTGGGTGAAATTGTAGAATGGAAGCGGTGCGATAATATTGACCTTATTCGTGAGACCGCAAGGGCAGTTAGTTTCTTTCTCCGAAAGAGTATCCGTGTGGGAGCTGTTGTACCCGCAGATATCGGTGAGTCCACTCGCCAGCAGCAATGGGAACAGACACTGTCTCATCTGCAATAATAAATAATTATTATTATATTAATAAACAACTTCATTGAATACTTCATAATGTACAAAAGCTTCCCCATTAGTTAATCGGTTGCTTCAGAGTAAAAATATATTTGTTTTAATGCAATAGCAAAAATACGAAATAAAAGGCCTCATGTTTCTAAAATAATGGGAAATAGCTGACCAGTCTTGACTGGATTAGCAAATTCAGAACACACAGCAAAAATTTAAGTCGATAAAGATCAATTTTGGTAGACCACACATTAACATTTCAAACATATGCAACAGTGAGAGACAGCATTACTCAATAACGTTTAGACAAATATTCCTTTAAGGCATTGTATTTTAGATTTGTCTAGCCTTGGAATTCCTTTCGTATCCAATCCTTACAATATAAAACCCACACCGCACTTTACTTTGTAATGAAACAAGTCATCCGCAATGTACTTAATGTCTCGTCTGTTGTAGATTTGGCCGGAACCTGATACTGGTAACAATACCTTTATTACAATTTGCTCCTCAAACTGACTACCTTTTCCCGATAATCCTCTCAGGCGTCTGAAAAGAAGATGGCATCGTAACTTTTTAAGTTGAATTTGTTATTTCAGTACTATCACTTGGTAGTTATCTACATGCCATTATCTTGTGTCATTTCGTATCATTGATTATATTTACATGTAACATTATAATAACGCAGTTGTAAATTTCAATGAATAAATTATTTAAAAAAAATAATTGCCTCATATTAAAACGTCTGTATCCCATCCTAGATAGTAACCACATAATCCCAGACCACCAGTTTGGTTTCCGAACATCCCACTCCACTATCCAGCAATGTCACCGTGTGGTGGATGTTGTCTCCTCTGCATTGGAACGTAGATTGTACTGCACGGGAACCTTTCTCGATGTAGAACCGGCTTTTGATCGAGTCTGGCACCCAGGTCTCCTTTACAAAATCCGACAATTCCTTCCTCCTACATACTTTTTAATCATTCGCTCCTTTCTAACTGGCAGAACATTTAAAGTAAGTCATAATGGTTCCTACTCTTCTCTCTATTCCCAGTCTGCTGGTGTTCCTCAAGGTAGCATCCTCGGTCCTATCCTCTACACGGTATATACAGCTGACATCCCAACCCATCCTAACACCTTCATCTCCACGTATGCTGATGACACATGTGTGTTATCAGTTAATAACGACCCATATATTGCATCCCAATCCCTTCAATCACATTTATCAAGCCTCGAAGAATGGTGTCGGGATTGGAGAATTAAAATCAATTCCAAAAAGTCCCATCAAATTACCTTTACCCTTCGGCGAAAACCCAGGACTTCCTGCCCTACTGTATCCTTTAATAGTACTCCGCTTATCCCTGTTGAACAGATTCGGTACCTAGGACTCAACTTAGACAAACGTCTTACTTGGAACCCTCACACAAGACTGAAAAGACAAGAAACAGCTAGACGCTTCCGACTACTTCAACACATACTAGACAAACGCTCAAAGCTTCAGATCAATTACAAAAGGCTTATTTATGTGACTGATATAAGAACTATATGGACTTACGGGATTGAACCATGGGGCTCCAACAAACCATCAAATTCCTCTCGTATTCAATCCTTGCAATCCAAAATCCTTCGCAAAATCCTAAACGCTCCTTATTTTGTCACAAATAAAACCATCCATAATGACCTTAACGTTCCATATGTTACCAATTTAGCCCATTCCAGATACCTATCATTCCATAATAAACTCCAGGCCCATCCAAACCCACTAGTTTCCATCCTTGCATCCAATTCCATCCCGGACAATCCTCCTAGGCGTCTGAAGAGAAGATGGCCTCGGGACCTTCTATAATAGAAATGTAATTAGAGTGCTGCCAATGGGTAGTGCCTCTACATGTCCTTTCATGTATTAATTTATTCATACAGCATTTGTACTAGATGTATATATTACAGTTGTACAATTCAATAAAATAATTTTAAAAATAAATAAATAATTAATTGCATTCTAGTAATTACTTTTTTCTTTTGAGTTTTCCCTCAATTTTTATTAAAGATACAATTTTATATAATTATTAATACTAGCGTAACATGTGGGTTGACATACTTGGGAATCACAGAAAGTTAGCACTTTAATATATGATGAGGGTTGAGTCCCGTTTTCCTAATGTAGGCCAATGTAATAAATAATAGATAGAGACAAGTATCTGAGATGATTTACTTATTAAATTTAAATAGGAGTCAATGTTGCACTTACTTCAGCCCTCACAGTATGGCCTCGTGGTTACCTTGCTCATGGTCATAAGATCAAGTTTTTGGCGAGGATTTTTGTTTTTATATTTATCTGGTGTTTATAAATGATCATTTATTGGATTCACCAGTTTTCAATAAATTTAATTAAGATGTACAAATTTTATGATTGAGCTTTTATATTCCCCATTGTCAGAGTTTACGTTCATTCTTAGATAAATATTGCTGTTTGAGTCAATCTAAAAATGTTTATCATGTTCTAAATCTGGTGTAGTAGGGCTTATATTTCATCATTTTAGCATGTAATTTCGGCTTTAAGAACTTGATTTCCTGGTTATTTGAAATATTAGTAAAACTGAATGGTTCTATCTTAAACTGGATTCAGTACGACACTTTAATGAGTGGGCGATTCGTTTAAATTAATTGTAGACCTCGGGAAACGAGTGCATAATCTATATTTAATAAATTATTGTCAATTAGCTTGTTTTCTTGATTTAATATTATGTGGATTTTCCTAGAGGTGAGAACAAAAGAAGCACCTAAACTCCGCATTTTATCAGAGGAAACGTTGTCTAATAATATGACAAAACTTGTGATTCAGAAAGATCGCACTCTCTCGTCTACTTTTTTGTTTTATTTACTAGCTATTATTCGACCAGATGAGTGTAATCTCTGTCAAATCACCTCCCTGCACAACTGTTGGTTAAGAAACAGTATAGTCTCCACCATATAATGAACAAAATATCCTTCATGGTACAGGATTTTTATTCGATCAGTAGTATTGTAAGATTTCTCAATGTTATTAAGGATTATTGATTTGCTTTATCTTAGGCTAATAAAATTTAATTATTCTGTGAAAAATGTGATCCATAATACATTGAATAATATTAGTCCGAGAACAGTATCTTGGGTTATGCCTGCATTCAGGCACCTGATTTAAGAGATAAAAATTTCCTATATACATTTTTTCAGCTTAAATGTAGAGTGCGAGGTAGGATAGTGTGCAGAGTGCTGAGTTGTAGAAGGATGAATTATTCAATCTATTAACGTCAACGAATGGTCTCTCTGGAATCTCCAGACCTTCCTGCACAAACGTTATCTTAGATACAGTACAGTCTCTACGATGTACTTGGCCCTGTACCCTTCATGGGTTGGAGTGTAGTTCTATCAGGTTTTATTACTGATTCTCATGAGTCAGTAAGAGTTTAATTACCAGCATAAGCACTTTGAGTATCGATAAATTTTACCTGTCACATCTCAATACTCGCCTTTGAAGTGCGTTCACTTCTAGGAGCTACTTTATTTGTAAAATCACGTTTATGATAATTTTTGAAGAAATATTAAAGGAGAGTAGCATATTTAATAAGCAATTATAAAATTTATTTTATATTATTGTAGATTATATGGATACTATAACTTACCTTAGCAATCAAAGGTGTAGTCAAGGAGAGAGTTATGTTAGTAGCTTCACCAGTGAGTTGTCCAACAAAGTGTCATTAAATGCGAGACGTAGGATCGGTCAACAATAGTATCGCAGAATTATCGAAGACATGAAACGCATACGACTTAGCAAAAACGAGATTACCGCTCCACATTATTATGCAAATCAGCGGATAAGTCACTTCCAATTGTTTCTACGTCCATATTGGATTTCCGGTCATGAATAATATTTCCAATAATTATACCTTCAGTACTGGAGATATGATATGGTATTCATAGTCCTAGCCAGTGTTCGTTCGTTATGGCTCGAATTTCGAGACGAAAAAAAATTGACAAGGCCAATTCGAAAGTCCATATAGGACAATTAAATTAGACAACTGCTTCTAAAATAAATCTATTCTTTAACAAAGAGTGCGCCGTTTCATTTCTCCCAAATATTAATCATAAGGCTTAGCAACCTCAATAAGACTAGATGCTAAGTTCCGTCCACGGACCATCATCTAAGCCCAAACCATTAGAACACTCTTAACATAATCCTCCCACCTACACCTCGGACATTAACCAGTCGACTCAGAGCTTATTAACCTTATAGGAATTCGTTCATTAATCATTATAACAACACTACGAGCCCACCTCAACGTTAACAACGCACCGACTGGTATTTTGACCTAAAATCAAATTTGTCAGCTTTCACTCCCAGGCCTAGGATTGAGGCCTAAAGGAGGTAGATAACGTGCCCATCTTTTGACGTACCAATTACCTGGATTGATCTTCCAAGGCCACCGCAACATCAACCGAACCTAGCACTTTCTATTTACGCACGTCTTTGTTCGCGACATTTCACAAAGAAACGTACTATGGCTTTGTGTTTTTTCTTATGTTAAAAGTCATTTTAGCAAAAAAAATTTATATGGATATCATCAATCAAGGTATGTAAAATATTTTGCGTATCAATTTATTTGTATTTAAAACTTTATTTAGGCATATCTAGTAATATAACTATCTACCTAAAAATATTTGACTTTTTTCATGTCTTTTCGCAAAAAATTGTATTTTTGAATGTATGAAAGACCCCACAACAGCATCAGATCTACATGTCATAATACTTTAGTGTGTCTACTATAACTTTAGCTATAAAAAACAGTGACATGTATTCACATCACAGAAATAAATACCCTCTAAAACACACCGTTCATTGCGATTTTAAATAACATGCTCTGAAATTCTAACTAGTGCGATATTCTTCAGTGTTATGTTCCTTTTTTGGACCGAATATTCTACACGATACCTTAAGACGTTGTTCATCCTTCAGCGTTAACGGGTTATTTCAAATCCATAATGAAGAGTTAGAAAGATAATAGTTTTATAAATTTTAATTTTATACTAGAAGGCAAAAGGTGTGAGCTTAGTAACATCAAGACCTAAAAATAACAAATATTTCCAGAATTTTGATTTTTTTTTTCCTAGTTATCATAGACCTTAAGCACTTTTAACTTTTCGATGTGTTCAAGATTATTTCCTGAAATAAAAGATCTATGTACCTGGCAGTAAAAGAACTTGTCAAAATCTAAACTGCCTTCCTAGTTGATTCACAAGGAGTCATAATAGCACTCACCAAGACTACAAAATCCTGTCGGATTGCTCTATCAAGTGTGATTACTAACACTTCAGTAGATACCAACCCAAGTAGAACTAGAGGAAGATCAATTCGCCAAGCAAGGAACAGCATTCATTACCTTAAACTGACAACCACACTTTGATAACCTCACCCAACACTAGGATTGAAACCACAATTGGAAGCTATAAAAGGAACCTACTATACAGCAGAAGGAGAGGAAAACAATGGGAGTGCCATGCTCCTCTAAGATCTTCCAAGAGGCGAAGCTGTTGCGAGTTTCCGACTTTACACAGTTCACGATTACCTCCAGGCACATCAGCACAGTTGCGGAATCTGATATCTGGTGCACACCAACAACAATGCAGTGGTCTGAGAGATACACCAAGATTTATCAAGGCATTGCCTATCAGTGAATGGCAGAAATGCCACATGCTGGGATTGGATGAAAAAAAAGCTTTTTTTCCCCTAAATATTACTACAATTAAAGCATAGAAATCGTATATAAATTGACAAATACAAATCCTCTTGAGGATTAATTTAATTTAATCATAAAATAAGGATCATTTATTAGCTTTTCTAACATCAATCTATGGTAAATGATTAAATATGACCTCATTAAAATTATGAATAAAAAATAAATCACAACAGTGTTCCAATATATAAGAAGACTAATTTGGATTACATGATGGTAAAAGGTAATCAGATTTGAAAAAAAAAAAAGGTCAATTCTGCATCAAGTATATATATTTTTTTTGTTAATACATTTTATATAAAATAGTCTCTTTAATGTATTCAGATACAGCTAATCAGAAATACAAAAGTTATCATAAAATGATATTTCTGGCCTCTTTTAAGATTTTACAATACAAAATACAAGTAAAAAAGTGCAAAAATTAGATTTTCAAAATAGGTTTATCACTCACTAATATAATGTTACAGCTATGTGAATATACTTTTGTCAGATTTACTAAAATTAAATTATAAATTCAAACAAAACATCCTTCAACTTTCAAGAGAGCACTGTAATAAACATCCAATTAATACAAGGGGAAATATTTTTGATATCATAAAAATACAGACCCAAGACCTAAAAGCAATCATTAAACATTTAGAAAGACTGTTGAAATAACAACTCAGAACTGAGAAGTGTATGTGTCAGTTGAGGGGAGGAGAACGCCAAACAGTTTGAAAAAACTGTTTTTTACTAAACAACGAACAAACTGTTTTTGTTTTAAACCGCTTGATTAGACTTCCCATTCTCAGATCCAACCATTGGAACATCAAAACAGCTGAAATGGAAAAAAGAGTTGTATTATCAAGATAGTAGCGTTCCACTCACTGGAGTCCAAACCAACTTAGGTCCTAGTTCTGTTTTTCCCATTCTCAAATGCAAACACACCCGGCTTGTCTCAAAACACCGAAACTCTCCAAATATGTTTTAAAAAATAAATCCAGTGTTATAAGTTTTTTTTTTCTGAGTATCAGTTGGTATTAGTTTACAGAGCCAAATTCTTAATTTGCTGAATTCATCAATGTAGTGATTGAAAAGGGATTGGTAATTTAATTTAATTTTTGTAAATAATTAAAAACTGTTACTTTTAAATCAGGACAGTAACTGGCATAACTAAGGTAAAAAAAAAAACCTCTTCGGATTTTTCTTGAATAATAATACTTGACCTTGATAATATATTGATGCCTTATTTCACAAATGTGTTGAGTTGTGATCAGGAAGTCATAGATTATAAAATTAATAGGGAAGCTTTAAAGGTTACAAAAATATATCGTGTGCTTAAACTTGAACTGTATTTCTTGTGTTAAATTATTATCAAAGTTGACTTATGTAAAATCTTGTTTTCGGCACTTAACAAATTTGTGAACTAAGGCATCGATATGTGGAAGAAAATGGTCCGGGTAGAGATCAGAGATTAGATGTAAACATCTAAGAGAAATTTATTGACCTCTACCCGGACCATTTTCTTCCTCTCACTCTTTGGATTTTATTTTCAAGATAAAGAAAACCATATCTTTTTTCTATTCTTTAATTTGAAAAACAAATTAATTTATTTAGTTGAATTTCTAATACAATAGAAAACAAAGCAAACTGCTGTTAGATCGGAATATACCTACCTATAGGTTCTGGAGATTGCAATTTCTGCTTCCTGTAAACCTGTTGTTTTCAAACAGCAAAAATGCACATCACTAGTACATGCAAAAGAGTAGTTCAAAAAGCAAAGAAGTCCTTGGAAAAGAACCAACAGAACTTCTAACCATATTTCTTGAATAAATGGAATGATAGGGAAAAGTCAGAGGTGAAATATTATAAGTCATGAAGAAGCTATTAGTTAATCAAGTGTATAAGCCAACTTTGCTTAATGGTAAGAGGCAAATAAAAGTTAAAAATAAAACATAAAAGCCTTAGTGTTTTTGGTCTTCTAAATAATCAATTTTTGAAGGTTTTTTGTTAAAAATGGTGGCAATATGACACGCCATATGTGATTTTAAATTACCCATGTTTATTGCTATATAACTACACTGATTACAATGATAAGGCTTCTCACCGATATGACGGGCTTTAATATGTGATTTTAAATTGCCACTTTGAACTGATTTATAATCACAATGAGGACAGTGATGAGGTTTTTCTCCTGTATGCTGGGACATTATATGTTGTTTTAAATGGCTAGCTCTTGAAGCTTTATGACTACAATGAGGGCATTTATGACGCTTCTCACCAATATGACGAGCACTTATATGTGATTTTAAATTGCCAACCTTAACTGATAAAAATTCACAATAAGGGCATTGATGAAGTTTTTTCCCTGTTATACAGGCAACTATATGTTTTTTCAAATTGCCAGGTGTGCTTGTTTCATATTCACAGTAAGGGCATTTATGAGATCTCTCAACTTGATGCCAGGCAATTATATGTCTTAATAAATGACTGTTTGTGGTTGTTTTGTAATTACAATCAGAGCATTGATAAGGCTTCTCGCCAGTATGATGAACCATTATATGTGATTTTAAGGAACTCTTATGAACTGTTCTATATTTACACTGAGGACATTTATGAGGCTTTTCTCCTATATGGTGGGCCATTATATGTGATCTTAAACGACAAGTATCTATTGTTTTATATTCACAGTGATAACATTGATAAGGCTTCTCACCCGTATGACGGGCTCTTATATGTGCCTTTAAATTCGAACTCTGAACTGTTTTAAATTCACAATAGGGACATTGACGAGGCCTTTCACTAGTATGACAGGCTGTTATATGTAATCTTAAACAAACAGATTTAACAGATTTATATTGACAATGAGGACATTGATGAGGCTTCTGACCATGCCTATCCTTCATATGTTTTTTTAAACTACTGAATCTTTCCGTTTTATAATCACATTCAGGACACTGATGATTTTTCTTAAGAATATGACAAATCCTAATGTGTCTTTTTAAGTGACAAAGGTATAACTCTTTTCTATCACAATGAAAGCATTCAAAAAGTTTTTGTTTTTTATGTTGACATCTGATGTGAATATCCAAATGCATTTTTCTTTTGGTTTTGAATTCACAATAAGGACATTGAGCAAACTTCTCATGAGTGTGACGGGCCTTTATATGTGCTTTTATACTACCAGATCGAACGGATTTGTATTCACAATGAGGACATTGATGAGGTTTTTCACCTGTATGATGGGCCATTATATGCAACTTTAAACCAACAGCTTTAGCTGATTTATATTCACAATGAGGACATTTAAAAGGCTTCTCACCAGTATGACGGGACCTTATATGGCCATTTAACCCATTAACATGAACTGTTTCATATACACAATGAGGACATTTATACGGTTTTTCACCTTTATGTCGGGATATTATATGCAATTTCAGAATAGTAGATTTAATCGATTTATATTCACAATGGGGACATTGATAAGGTTTTTCACCTGTATGATGGGCCATTATGTGGAACTTTAAATTAATAGATCGAACTGTTTTATATACACAATGAGGACATTGATAAGGTTTTTCACCTGTATGATGGGCCATTATATGCAACTTTAAATTAACAGGTTGAACTGTTTTATATACACAATGAGGACATTGATAAGGTTTCTTATTAGTGTGATGGGCCCAAATATGTTGTTTCAATCCACTAATTCTAGCTGTTTTATGATCACAATGAGGACAATTATGCTGTTTTTCAAATGTATGGTGGACCAATAAATGCCTTTTTATTTGGGAACGGTATAATTCGCTTTTACCACAATGAAAGCAGTGTACGAGCTTTTGTATTTTGTGTTGAGACTTCAAGTGAATTTCTAAATTGATATTTTTTCCCACATACGAATTCTCATTCAAATTAGAATTATTTAAAGGTAAATCCATCGTTCTTTTCAGGTGATTTATCTTGTTGAGTAAGTCATTAAAACCTAAAACAAAACAATAATAAAAATCAAGATTTCTAAAGCATTATAAAAATAATTATTTGGTAATCAATTCTAATATTATTCTATAATATTGTGATATTAAATAATTCTACTTCACAATTTTATAATAATTACTTAAACTAATAGTGTTTTAGAACATGTATGTTGCCTGAGGAATATTGGTTTCAAACACTCGGGTGTCATGAGGGATTGGGGGCGGGTTAACACCGTGTCTAGGGTGCTGGGGATTCTATCTAGCTGTGGAAGATAAATAATTGAATCTGTTAACATACATGGATGTAAATAATAATGTAATTTAATTCTTTTGAATTAAATTATAATAATATATAATGACGTGTGTCAACAAGATCCAAATTAAAGTAATGTTCAATGAACATTCTTCCCCGTGTATACATCGCAAATTGCGAGAACACGGAGCTATAGGATCAGTGAAAAGAAAGGATATGTCTGACCGAGAAGCGAATCAGGATGCCTGAGTTGGTTAAGTATTACAACCGGTCCTGGCCATATCTTTTCTTTTCAAATAAAAATATTTGTAAATAATAATGGATCTACAGGCACTCCTGGTGCTTATTCAGCCTCCATAAAATGGATAACCTTACTGGGGGAAAAACCAGGCAGTTGAGTGTGATCAGTCATACAGATGGTTAGTGGTTATGGCTAATTATGTGCAGCATAAAGAGCAGCCAGGCTATTTTTTTCCTATCACACTTTTATGAATCTAAACTAAACTTGTCTTTAAGAAATTTACGACATGTATTAAGGATCTCATTGCCTTATTATGACTTTTCTTTTTCTTAGTTGTCTCTATGAAGATCAAATAAAAGATGAGATCTGATCAGGTACGGTTGGTGATCTGGATCACTTCATAAAAGGCGCCAACCAGATTATGACTCTTATTGTATCACGACAGGAGAATGGGACCATATTCGAGTAAGACGTGAAAATGCTAGAAGCAGCATTGGTTGGCCGTATCTCACAACGTATCCTGAACGCTATCAAGGTGATACAACTCATTCATGGGACATGCTGAAAGAATGATAAAAGAAGCTGTATGGCGGAGGGCGCTGGACTCCGGCAGAAGACGTGTTTAATCTGGTGAAAGTGAAGCGGAATCAAGGCCAGTCGGAGGGCGAATTTGCAGAAAAACTTTTAGTTCTCTACAATAGAGTGGTGGAGAAAATGGTTGAAGCTTTTGGTCAAGAGGAAGGCGGCCGGCGATTGGAGTTTGTAGGTGGTCTCCTGAAGGTACAGCTGAACCATTATATGGACCGGTTCTCTTTCACGTGACAGAGATTTTATTGAATGTGCCCACGAGATGGAAGACGCGCATGACAGGAGCAAGGCACGGCGAGAGAAGTGCGAGGGCGAATAGACCGAGGTGAGATCCACAAGAAGACATTAAAAGAGTCCACCCAGGCACAGCAGTGGGCCTTCCGAGAACCGACCCAGCAGAGGGTCTGAAGTGTCGGTGTTATGAATGCAATAGGCCCGGTCACGTAGCAGCGCAGTGCAGTCTGACGGGGTGCTACGAATGCGGCGGGAAGGGACATATGGCACGAGAGTGCCCAAGATGGACTTCTAGCCCACTTAGAAGGGAATCCAGGCCTGAACCGATGGAAGTCAACAACCAGGAGTGGCAAGAGAGGCGGACACATCGGAGGTGCGGCGACAGCTATTCTAGTGGGAGTCGTCGGCAGAGGAGAGCGCCAGTTCCGGACGCAGCACGTCGGCAGGGAGAGAGCATGAGGTAAGAGGTGGGAACTCCTGGAGGGGTGGTCGCTCTTGTTCAGAGGCAGGGCCGGAACAACGACGGGAATGAGGAAACGGTGTTAGGTGGGGCAACGGTTCGGGGGGGGGGGGAAATTATTATTAACGCGGTGAAAAATAAGGAACGAACATGATTGCCCTTAGCGAGAATGGGGGGGACAGGGGTTAGGTTCCTAGTTGACACTGGGAGAACGAATTCCCTAATTAGTATAAAAGGGGCCGAGAAACTAGGACTATGGGGAAGACACAAACGATGCCAGTGCAGTATCGCTACTGTGAGCGGGCGGTGCAGGACTTTAGGGGAGGTGTACGTCAATTGTACAGACTTGGCAGGACGGGATGTGGAGGTTAAGGTTCATGTGGTGGGAACAATAATGCCGGGGTGACTTCATTGTAGGGGGAGATATCCTGCGGTTAGCTGGGTTGAAATTGACAGTCGATCGTGGGAATTAGCACTTCAAACTAGGTGACCGGCCATATCAGACCACAGTTACGAGCGGCAGTGGCGGTATCAAAATTAGTGCGGTAAATTGTGACAGGGCACCCATTAAGGATATCGTAGAGCTAAATAAATACATCTTCTATACGGAAAATGAGATTTTACCCACTACTGGGAAAACGGTCCATCGAATTAGATTAAAAACGGATATCCCGGTGTATGTCAAAGATAGACGTTACCCACAGCTATGCACTGCGCGTACCAAAGCCTTGGCGCGATATGGCGCGACCTCTATACGATTCGGGATATGGACTATCCATTTCGCGTTCGGACCGTTCATCTGGAGGAGCTTCGAGTGCCTCATGCTCTGTCACCTGTCCCGCCTGCAGCTGCTGCACTTGAGTCAGGTTAACTTATGCATATGAGAGACTTTTTTTTGTTGTAGTTTTTTGTGTTTTATGATTTATTCTTTTATTTTCGTTTGTTCCTTTGTTTCTTTTCCTTTCTTATTTTTTTTTTTTTGTGATAGTTCATTCTGTGCAGGAACTGGAAGGGGGGGGGGAGTTATGTGTGTGTAAATAGACTATTTGTATTAGTTTTAGGTTAAGAGTTAATTAAGCATATGATTATTTTTTAAAAGGTTAGTTGATGCGATTATCTCAGTCTAATTTTAACTTTTATATATATATATATACATACATATGATTCTTACCATCATCGGGAACAAGTTCTTGTTTCACATGATCTAGCTCACCTGAAAACAAGAGCATTTTTGACAAGATAATAAAATGAAGTAACAAATTATGAAAACAAAAATCATAAGTCTGAAAGACGGAATGAAGTAAAATTTCAATTCACTTTTATATTTTGCAGGAATAAATGCGTAATTGTGTCAATTTTTTATTTATTTTTTTGAGAATTAATAAATAGATACAGGGTGGTTTTTTTAAAGGCTCACATCTTTCAGTAGGCAACTCAGTATTGTTTGTGGAGCGATTTGACAGGTGACAGTTGCTTTCTGGTTAATTTGATTTGTCATTTTATAATGAATAGATTCATCCCAGAGCAACTTTTGTAGATCGTTGAAATTTTCCATCAAAATAATGGTTCTGTTTGACAAACTCATAGAACACGAATTAAATTTTATGACTGTCACAATCATCGATCAGATAGTGACAGATCAGATCCAGTGGCTAATTTGATTTACTATGGATTGTTTTCACACCACATATACTCTAAATGATACTACGCATCCCGTTAGAGTGCTAACAGTTCTCATCAAACAATGGTTAGTCGCTGTAAAATGTAGTATTGAGGAAGATCTAAATCAATAAATTAGATGTCATTCTCAGCAACTGTAGATGTGTCCATCCACTATATGAAACATTTTAAGATCTTGTTTTATATGCGTACAATTTCAACTTGTACAGAAAATAAAGCCAGAAGACCATCGGTCAAATGTGAACAGAATATGATTACTAAATTTTTCGTACCTTTGTTGGCTAGAATTCATCTTCCTGACATGTGGAGCAACACGAGATGCAATTAATTCGCCCAAAGAATCATTTGATGAGCAAATAAATTCACATAACGGTCATGTCAATTGGTCTCCAATAAACTGCTATCTAGCTCTATTAGATAATTTTTGTTGGAGATATGCCAAGTTACTAGTTTAAGCTGATAAATCAGAAATGATGAACACTTGGAACACAACATTCAACGAGATACTGGCAAAAACTATGCTGAAATCAGCCTAGCTACATTGTTGAAATCATATTCAAACATTAATGGGATAAAATTATCTCTCCAACCAAGCCAGTTTCATTGATGTTAAAAATATCATTTTGGATTTATTTTGATTTAAAGTAGTGAACCTTTAAACACCCTTTACTATCCATCAATATTTTGCATGAGGACTTGTTTCAATAGGATAACTACTTATTTATGTTTTATAATGAATTACCGTATAATTTAATTAGTCACGAGTTTTATTTAAATTTTTGAAAATTAATTAACAAGAATTAAAACTTAGAACTGAGCTACTCGCGAGTAATTTTCATAGTGATAAACTTTATTATGTTAATTGCATTATGTGAGTTTTATTCATATTGCTAGATATTTTGTCAGTTTTTTGTAGAAAAATGAAAAAAATTAATATCGATTATGAACATCTAGGGGTGTCGTTATCTAATCATCAAACTTCCGGGATTGTTGCAATAATCTATTTTGAATGTTCAATTTTTTAAAGGAGTACCTTAAGGTAATTTCAGTTAGTATAGTAATAAAATATTCCTCAAAATAAGTACCATTTCTTTGATAACTCATTACTTGCCGAGTAAAACTTAACTAACTACCGAGTAATGAAACGTTTGGACCCTAATCATTAATTACATTGGTATCATGGAAGTAACTACATTCCTAAATTAATACATCTAACAAAGCTTTCAGAAGAGAAAATACATAGACAAACAGAGAATAGTATTGTTGAACAATTTATATTAAAAAAAAAGGTCAATATATGATTCTTACCATCATCAGGAACAAGTTCTTGTTTCACATGATCTAGTTCACCTCAAAACAAGATAATAAAATTAAGTAACAAATTATGGAAACAAAAATCATAAGTCTGAAAGACGGAAGGAAGTAAAATTTCAATTCACTTTTCTATATTTTGCAGGAATAAGTGTGTAATTGTGCCATTTTTTTTGGTGAATTAATACTTGATGATGATCAATGAAACTAACCATTGATATTTTTAATGAGCACACACTTCAATAGGATAACTATTTATATATTTTTTATAATGAATTACCGTAAAATTTAAAGTCATGAGTTTTATGTAAATTTTTAAAAAAATCAATAAACAGGAGTTAACAATTGAAATGAAGCCTTAGCTACTTATAACTAATTCACTAGTTATAAACAATTTTATTATAGCTGTTCATTTCATTAAATGTAATTCTTATTCGCATTGCTAATGTTTTGCAACAGTGTCATAGAAAAATGACAAAACTAATCTAGATTATGATCATACGATATACACTAACAATTTACCAAGCAACATCCCAACCATTAGCCATGCCGCTCAATTGGGTCACCAAATGATCACTTTATACACATGATAAATTCCCGAGGTTGGGAAATAAGATGGAGAAACTGCTTTGTTTCAAACAGATGCAGTTTCTGTTTATTTAATGCTTATATTGGGCAATTAATAAATGATATAAAAAGAAAAAAACTTACCACTAAACAAATCAGGATCAGCTATTTCATTTTTGATTTCTTCTTTTATAGATATTTCCAAGTTGTCTAACCCTGAAAAAGCAACAATATATAATGAATGGAAATTTAATTTTAATATTAATGAAATTTAGTCTCTAGTAGAAGTGAAAATATGTTATAACATTTGTGATTAACTTTTATTTTTTATTCTTTCACTAGTAACATAGCCTTAGTTGTAAATTTGATCGAGTCAGGGAGGCCTGTGTGAATATGATCATAATTTTATTATTAATTGGTTCAATTGCTATAGACTGGAGGCTGTATCGTTTAAGTGCCAGTCTGCATCAGGAACTCAGGCAGAATGGTGTTATATTTTTTCTGATGTGACCATTTTATAGTTAATATCATTAACTATTAAATATAACCTTATATATTAAACAAAATACTTTAGAGGTATCTTCTGGTTAAGACCGTGTCGCTAACTTTTTCACCGTTTTGCCAGGCATGCTTCTGACTTCTTCAGGGCAGAAAAGAGAATGAAGATGTTTGGCTCGCCCTCGGTCTTATATACCCGCTCGGGTCCGCTCGTAAATCATCGGGCGTTAGTCGATCGGGTCCTTTCGTGTCCTGGGACGGAGCCTAATTTTCCATGAACGCGATTGGCTTGTTTCTGATTGTTCTGGTGGATTTGATTCTAACTCTGCTTGGTTAATCTGTTTTACTTTGTTCTTTTTATTTTCTTATAAAACGTATTAACAAAGTAAAACTAAGCAGAGTCAAAAACAAATCAACCAGAACAATTAGAGACAAGCCAATTGTGTTCATGGAAAAGTAGACTCCGTCCCAGGACCCGATCGACTAACGATGGGGACCGATGATTTACGAGCGGGTATATAAGACCGAGGGCGAGCCGAACGTCTTCATTCTCTTTTCTGACCTGAAGAAGTCAGCAGCATGTCTGGCGAAACGTTGGCGAAAAAGTTAGCGACACGGTCTAAACCAGAAGATACCACTGAAGTATTTTGTATAAAAGATAAATAGTTCTCACCGTTGTCAGGAACAAGCAGTTCATTTTCTTTTTTCACATGAACAACTCCATCTGTCAACAAGTAAAATAAACATTCAGGAAGACAATATAATGATATAATATATTACTGACATGGACAATTTAATAATGTCTAAAATTATTAATAAGAAAAAACATTTAAAAAAAAAGCTATACACTTAATAAAATATATTGTATAAACTAAGAAAAAATATAATTAAATCATGCAGACTCTTCAGAATTCTTAATTATAAGAACACAAAGAATTTTGGATATTTATGGACATTTCCTCTGTTCAGATACTGGTATATTTCCTATATACACCTAACATTTTATTTCATTACAAATGCTTTACTTATGTATAAATATTTTAAAGCCTGGTAAAGTAACTGAGATTTTTAAGGGTTTTTACATCTATCAAGTTTTAATTTGATTTGAAGTTTATATCTTTATTGGGATCAAAATAGATAAAAACAAACAAGAAATGCTGTTAAATATTTTTAAAATATTGTCCACCATAGAAGTTAAAGACTATGGATAGGTTCATATTTATTTGAACACTACCGACCCACCCCAGCTTTGCTCGGGTTATAAGGCATATTATGCCTACATAATTTGCCAGTGTAATGTATTTTTTTTTTATGGCCAACAAGGACCATGTGAATATCATTGGTTAGGCTTCTTTGGGAGTCTTGATTTTCATTCTTCCCATCTCTGCTAATGTACTTTATAATATAGAAATTATAAAAATAAAAACAAAACCAAATATTTCTTTATATACAAATTTATTATCTTGCAGGTTAGATAATTGCACGGGATTAGGCAACCAGCGTCTTCGGTGAAACCCATCGATATTCCAACCCATTTACACCAAACCTAGGCCTTTACAGTCGCACTTTTTGAAGATATTGGTACCAATGATGTTGATCAACCACGAGTTCTATAACTTTAAAAATCAAACAAAATAATTTAATTGTGCAAATCAATTTTACAATTAAGGCAAATTCTTTATTAATTGATTAGGTTTAATAATATAACAGGTAGGAGTAAATGAGGGAAAAGGTGAGATCACTTCCTATAAGATCACAACTACGGCCTTCAAAAATTAACAAAATCAAGACTTTTGACTTAAGAAATGAAAATAAAAATTTACAATTCACTAATAAGGCCAGAGGTGTGCAACAGTTTAGAATCCTGGATGATTAAAGTCTCAGACCAGTTAGTCATAAAGATCTTTGAGAGGAAAATATTAAGGCTTTTTTCCTGGCCCAGGGTACTCTTAAGGCACCGGATGAATCAGAAAAAACAAATTCACATGATCAATATATTTATTTTAAAAAGTTCCAATAAACTATGTCTAGTAGAAACCTGTTGTTTATTATCACATCATTAATAATGATAATATTAAATTATCTTCATTTTATTTTAAAATAAAATTCCTTACACCGTTTTATATTGATTCTAAAACAAAAAAATTATTTTAAAATAAGATAATTGAAACATCCCACTGTACCTAAATTTAGGAGCTCTTCTATACAATATATTCTTCATATTTACTATTTAATCTGAATTAATTAATAAAACTGAGTTTCAAATAATTTAACGATGAGATCTAAGAAAAACTTTTTCTTACCATAGTAAATACTTGGTATCTCCTCCTCTTTTATTTTACTTATCAGACCTGGAACAAAATTGAACAAATATATTTGATTTAAAATGTAATTTACTTTTACAGTTGTTTTTATGTGATAATTTTATATTTCAAAAGCAATATTAAATAATGATGTGGGTCAACCAAAAGTTCTTCTTCTTCTTCTCCTGGGGCTACAGACCGAAGTGGTCCTTGGCCTGCTTCAACATTTGTTGTCACAGGGCTCTGTCATCCACCAAACGGATGCCCGCCTGACATCCACGTCACATATCCTCTTCCACCGAGCTCTTGGTCGGTCCTTTATATACCTTCATCACCTGTCTGTCTTCGTTCATTCGGTTGAGATGCCCAAGCCATTTCAGCCAGCTTATTCGTATAAAGCCTGACAAAGACAGATCATTGTAGATTTCTTTGTTCTTTCTACTTCCTCACATTCCGTTCTCGAAAACTCCGCCAAACATTCCTCACAGCACCCTCCTCTCGAACCTGTCACAGGTTATCTTGTTCATTACCCAACATTCACCGCCGTAACTAACAACCGGTCTGATTAGGGTTTTGTACATCCTGATCTTATTTTTGCGAGAAATTAAGTTGCTTCTTATTAGGTACCGAAGAGCATAGTACGTCCTGTTTCCTGCCAGGATCCTTCTTTTGACCTCTTCTGTTTCACTGGGTTCTTTAGTCATTAATGATCCAAGGGATGGAAATGTTGACAATATTTCAATGTTTTCTCCGTCTAAGCTGCAATAAAGTGGGCGTTGCTGCCTCATTCTCTCTACAATTATCAGTTTGGTTTTGCTAATATTTATTTCAAGGGCGGCTCTTCCTGCCTCCATTTTCAAGGTAATATACGTGTCTTCGATTGCCTACCTGCTTCTTCCAAAAATCACTACATCATCCGCATAGGCCATTAATTGTAGTGATTTGTTGATGATTGTACTATTACCCTCTATCCTTACTTTCTTAACAACCTTATCAAGAACCAAGTTGAACAGCAAAGGGGCCAATGCATCTCCTTGTCTCAATCCATTCTTTATTTCCAAGGGCTTTGAAAGTTCTCCGTTCACTCTTACTTGACATTTGGTGAGCCTCATTTTCATCTTCCTTAAAACTATTAGTTTAGGAAGGATCTTGGCTTCTTCCATAGCTTTAAAAACCATGGATCTGTAAGTCGTGTCATACGTGCTGAATAAATACCTATACTTCTTGTTGTTTAAATTATCAAGTAATTTGCAACCTTTAAACAATGTTAATGCACTCGTTTTTTAAACATATTTATGCGTTAAAGTTCTGGTATTATTTCATCTCTTTCTGTATAACAATTTTTTTTTAATGAAATTTATTTTATTTTTTTATGCTGTAAAATAAATACCTAGGTGTCAAGTTTTAAAACTGTGAAAAAAGTAAGAATGATTTATTTATTATTATAATAAGAAATATTTTTTTTTCTTTTTTTTGCAGATTCTTAACACCTTCACTGCGGCATCAGTCCCCAGGGACCGATGTTTGTCTTACGACAACTCGAAACAAATTGAAATAATAAAAATCAGGTTAGTGTGATTGGAAAATTACAGGCAAAATTGAATAGAAATAATCTATTGGTTGCTGAGGAACAATACCGCATCAGAGGAAAGTTCTACTACGCACAGTTATAGAAACCATTATTTTCATTACCACAGCAAAGGTGTTAATGGGTTGGAAAACAGAATAGGAAGGAGGGTGTGAAATAATTATAGACTGAACTTAATATTTTAGTTTCCTATATTGTTGTAGATACTATTTTGAAATGTTTGCTGGTAATAATAACAGCATCCATCTTCAAAAATTACATTCTAACTTAGAACAAATGACTGTTTATAAACGAATTGATAAGAAACACCTGTTACACAGGCAGTTCAAACAATACTTTGTCATTTAATAGTCAAGGTTAAAATTAAATAAGATCAACAATATAAACAAGATGTTCTCTTGTTTTTTGGGACCACAACAAAACACTTCTCAAACTCAAATTATTAATAATAAATTTAAAATATGCAAGCTTGTCAAATCAGTTGATAATTTTTCCATTCTATTAACTTTAACGGTTATTATTATAATATATTATAAATAGCGGAAGAAGTTAACGAATAATTACTTACCAACTCCATCCATAACTGAACAACTAAAATAACAACTGGCAACAAACCGACTACAGCCAAGTAAGCAAAGGGAGGGAACAGATAAGAATATTGCTGACGTCGTTCGTGAAGGCGCAGATCCAACAGAACGGTCTGATTGCACTTAGGTCTTAAGATTCATTTTGTTCGAAATTTCATGATCAGCGCCGGCTCTAGCCCATGTCGCGCCGTGTGGAATCGTGACCTAGGCGCCCCCTAGTAAATTGAACACTTACAGTTTTACAAGGTGTTGCAAAAACGGCAAATCCTCTAAGGAGATGAATGTGCCCACGAAACTAAACAAATTTTGCTATGGGATCAACATGAAATGAAATCACGAAAATGAAACAGTTGTGTAGGGTAGGGATAGCATAACGGAAACTAAACAGTGACTTCAGACCATAATTACAAGCAGCTTTTAAAAATGAAATTTTGTTCAGACAAAGCTTGCTGAAATGAAAATTTTTTTTCGACTTTTCAGCACCTATCAGCTGATCGATTACTAATATTTTGTTTTCATTTCCGCAGGTTTTGTTTGTCAGAACAGAAGTTGTTTGTATTGATGGTCTGAAGTCACGGTTTCAGTTTCCCTTACACTCTGTATAACTGTATAAAAGCTCCATAAAAATTGTTCTCTCTAGACAGGGTTATTTTTAGTCAGTGCGAATACTTTGGGTATACATAACTCATCAATACGAACAACTTTTATTATGAGGCCAACTCTGAAATCGCGAAAAAAAATCTATTGTTCCATAGAACAAGTCAATGAAACTTTAAACAGTTCCAGGTCGCAGGTCGAGGCGAAAGATATCGAAGAATTGGACGCCACCAGCCTTAGCGTGCCGAGTCAAAAGAAGTATCCTCAACCTTATTCAAGTGGATGAAGAGACACCTTGGGAAACAATAAAGGAAAGGTTAAAGAAGACATTCGGAGGAGGTCGATGGGCTTCAGAGGAGGACATGCTCCAAATGTTCAGGGAGTTTCGCCAATCAGGGCAATCGCATGGACAATACGCGGCAGTATTATTGGCACGGTACAACAAAATTACCGATAAACTGCGCGAAATAATGGAGACCGACCAGGTAGAGACAAGGATGGATTTTTGTCCAGGATAATAAAAGTCCAGTTAGCCAGAGAGACTGCAAGAAAGGATGGATTCCCAAGGGACAAAACATTCTTGGAGTGTGCCCAAAACATTGTAGACTCGAGTGCAAGGGAAGAGGAGTCGAAATATAGCGAGATAGCAGAGACGGGGTGGAGCAGGGTCACTTACCGTTGGCCGGACGTTAGCCGGAACCATCCGAGATGGGACATGGGAAAAAGGAGAGATCCCGAAGGATATAAAAAGGAGAGGACAGCTGCACGGGATAGATGACCAGGAACAGAGAGGAGAAACGGGAGAAGAGAGAAGCGGAAGTCCCACGAATTATTAGGTTAAGAGGGGGAGTGCAGTGCTTAGTGGACACGGGAAGTTCGAACACTATTGTAACCAAAGGGGTGTTAGAGAAGTTGTACGGGAAAGAGAGGGTAATCCAGGTACGCGAGTACAAATGTCAACTAATCACTCTTGGTGAGCCTTGCAAAGTAGAGGGCAGAATCAATTATTGAGATTAATAACTGGACGGGGAAACGCGGGAATTTGAATGTCCACGTAGTGGGTGAGATGACCCGGCATTACCAGGTAATAATAGGATGCGACCTATTACAGCAGGTAGGAGCAAGAGTAAGAAACAACCGAGGTAAATGGGACATCAGAATCGGATCACGCACGTACAGCTGTAGAGGGATCGAAAGGGGTCTGGAAACTCAAATAGGTGCGGTGAACAAAATCGAGGACTGGAAGGGGGACATTCAGAGGGAGTTTCGGGATATTTTTTTTAACGAGGGGGATATTTTAGGGGTTATGGGCCGGGCGGTTCACGAGGTTCCCTTGAAGCAAGACAGAGTAACATACATTAAGGAAAGGAGATACCCTCAAGCACTTCGGTCCCATATCCGCGAAGAATTAACTAGCCTCAAGGAACAGGTGATCATCGTCGACAGTACTTCGCCTTATAACAGTCTCTTGTGGGCGGTTAGGAAGAAGAGTTTACCAGGGGACGGGAAAGAACGGTACAGAGTGGTGGTAGACTATCGAAGCGTTTAGCTTCCAGAGAGGGCATTGCGAGTTCCCGCACATGCCGTTTGTCCTAAAAATGCCCCAATCACCTTCCAGCGCTCGATGGATGAATTCCTAAGAGGCTTAGGAGAATATTTCTGCCAAGTGTACATGGAGAACCTCCTTGTCTTTAGTAAGACCGAGACGGAACACGTAGAACATTTGCAATGAGTTTTCGCCAAGATAAGGGAGTTTGGTCTCAAGGTGTCAAAGGAGAAATCGATTCTGGGACAGGAGCAAATAACGTTCTTGGGCCATAACATCTCTAAAGAAGGGGTCAAACCGGACGCGATTAAAGTTGAAACGATTCGCAAGATGGCGGTGCCGCAGGACGTCAAGGGTATACGTCGCCTTCTGGGAACCCTCAATTATTACAAGAGATTTATACCAGACATGGCAGCATATCTAGTGCCTCTAAACAAATTGCTAAAAAAAGGGTACAGGATAGTCATCACGCCAGCCATAGAAAACAACATTCGAAGATGTATGGAGAGGCTACAGGAAAAACCCGTGCTAGCGTTCCCGGATTTTCAGAAACCCTTTGCATTAACAACGGATGCGAGCGTATATGTTAGGGGCGGTGTTGTCGCAGGGAGAGGCCGAGGGTGAGCGTCCGGTAGCTTACGCAAGCAGACGGCTGACTGACGCGGAAACGAGGTACAGCGCGTTGGAGAGAGAATTGCTCACGATCGTGTGGGCACTGGAGCATTTTCGGCCATTCATCTTCGGAAGGCAGTTCCGAGTTCACACTGACCACAGGCCGCTCCAATGGATCGGAAAACTCAAAGAGACCTCGGCGAGAGCGTCAAGATGGAAGGAGTTTCTGGCACAGAAAGTTATATGCAAGCCAGGGAAGGAAAACGTCGTAGCGGACTGGCTGTCTCTGGCCATTACAACGAACGCGGTAGAAGAAGTGGGCAAATCGTCACGAGATGTGGGACAATTCCTAAGTGAATGAGATGGATAACACCGGAGAGAGAAGGAGGCGAAGCAACGGGAGGACAAGAACCACCATCAGACGATAGTTCTACAAAAGACAGACCCGAGAATATGGAGGAGATGGATGACATTATCAATGACAAGAGGCGTCACGTAATTTGGAAAACGCGGACATCAGTATTACTGAAGATTGATTTCGCGAAGTATGGAATGCACAGCATTGTTACGGTATGGTCGCAGCCCGGGGTTGGGGATGACCAAATTTGTAGAATCCTGAAAGACGTGTCAAAGCAGGGGAAAGTACCCAACATTTACGTAGAAAATGCCACTGTCTGGGATACAATTCAAAGGGTATGGAGGTCAGAGCGTATTGGGTCGG
This sequence comes from Troilus luridus, assembly GCA_964056705.1. Taxonomy (NCBI): domain Eukaryota; kingdom Metazoa; phylum Arthropoda; class Insecta; order Hemiptera; family Pentatomidae; genus Troilus; species Troilus luridus. Next base: position 90,747,982 of record OZ057415.1, on the reverse strand, counting down.
ACCGCAGCTTTATTGGCTTTAAACGAATGGTGGAGACAGTCCGCGAAGAAGAACGACAAAAGGAAGTAACCCTAGCTCATCACCAGGGAAAGACGAACCACCGTGGGATTTCAGAGACGATGATGACATTACGGCGGAGATACTTCTTGGTTAACATGAAGAAAACTGTGAGTGAGATCATTGGGACATGCGAAGTGTGCCTACGCACAAAATATGATCGACATCCGCCGAAGGTCATACAAGAAGAGACAGCCACAGCAGAAGCGCCTCTCATGGACATCCAAATAGACACGTTTACCTGGAGAGGATATAAATGGGTGACGATGGTAGAAATATTTAGCAAAGTAGCTATGGCATACCAGGTACAGGAGCGATCGGCGGATGCGGTGTTAGGGGCGCTACAACGATGGTTTCAGTTTAACGGAGTCCCAGAACAGATCTCATCAGACGGGGGTCGAGAGTTGGACAATGCGGATGGATTCGTGAGGAGATGCGCGTTTTGGACGTCAGGTGGCACTTCAACACGCCGGAACATCCTAAAAGTAGGAGTTGTATCGAGCGTCTTCATAGCACCCTAAGTGAGCACCTCCGGGTATATCAAGGGGAGAAAGGACGGGAACCAGACGTCTCTATGACTAAAGCCATTATCGCGTACAATCACTAGATTCATGCGGTTACGGGGTTTTCGCTGTCCGAGATACTTTTCGGCTTGAGGGAGCGTCGGAGAGATTTTAAAGGGACCGCGGATGACAAGAAACAAATGGTGACCAACCGCATGGAAATGCGAGCCAAGTAAAAAGACTCGCGATAAGATTCGAGCCGAGAAAGCTAGGAGGGTGGCGCGAGAAAATTTGGCAGTGCGGGACGTGATAGGGGGAGTGGCAATCGGGACGATTGTTTACCGGAAGTTGGGATCCAATAGAGTGAAGTAGACGTTGAGATACGAAGGACCGTTCAGGGTGACCGTCATCCGAGAGCATAATGTGGTTACCATCGAAAGCATGACTGCACAACATAAGCGAAGGGCAGTCCATATAGAACAATTAGAGATACCAGCATTAGAACCGCCGAGTGAGTACAGTACTGGAGTATCCTCCCGAAAATACGGATACGGAAACATGTAGAAGTTCTCGTATCTCAATCTGTAATCTCGATAATAGGAGAGTTTTTTTTTGTATTTCTAGCTTGTTGTGGAGTTCGAAGTTATGTATATTGTATTATGAATGTGTAGAAGACTTTCTTTCGTTTTTTTGTTGTTATTTTTTTGGTATTATTATATATAGATTAGTGAAGTGTAAAGTGTCTAGCATATTATTTTTGTACAGGTTCTTTGTTGGTGTCTAAACTGTTACTATTCATTTCTATTATTGTGATAAGTTATAAGATTTTATTTTTCTTTTGTTATATTATTTTTATTTATTTTATTTTATTTTTCTGTGCATAAGAGTTTCCGAGGACTGTTCGGAAACTGGCTGGGGGGAGTTATGAGTAGGAGCAGGACAGTATTATTGCTAATACCATCCATGTAAATAAAAACATTGTAAAACAGATAAAAGCAGGATTGTGAGACTGAATAAAGGAGTGTGTTTCCAGAATTCAAACAGTGAGTTTATTTCCAACCTTTTTCATTCTTTTTTTTATTATTTCTTGTGCGACATCTTTTAAGTTATATATATGTATACACAAATATATGTACCTGTATTACCTATATATATATATAGTTACAAGTGGCTCTCAAATAAACAATTCTGAGAATAATAGTTAATTCCTACAATTGTTATGCACTTTTAGATGCAGCTGCAGTTGGCAGGTGGCTACCAAGTAATCAATTCTAGAAATTAACATCATCAATAACAGATCCTATTTAAGCCTGGAGCAGAGGCTCCTCGCTCTCTTGATTTTCGTCACTTGTCCGGCTAGTTACTCTTATACTGTGTTAGCTTACTTTTATTTGTATATCATTCATAATAAAGTTTCTTTTTAAAAACCTGGTGATCAATTAGTAACATTTAACTGGCGCCCGCGAACAGGTACTTTGGCAGAATCCTGGATATTTATTAGTAACTTTGCGGAGCTTTATTCGAGTGGAAGACCGAAATAGGGCAGCAAGACCACTACTCTACGTCTTGAGGAAGATTCGCCACTGCGTGTACTGCTACAGCAAGCGTTCTCCACGACTACCTTGATAGGTTAGGTAAAAAAAGATGTGACCTATATGCGAGAATTTACGCAGATCCCGAAATCGAAGACAAAATATCCGAAATGGCTCGCTACGATAGACAAATATCCCACCATGCAGTTCATAATCTTAATCCACAATTGACAGACTTCGCGTATCATATGAAATTTGAAACATTAGAGGATATTGATGAAATACTGCGCAATACCGCGTCACATATAGTACATAGAATTTACGGACAGACAAATAAGAAAGAAAAAAATCAACAACAACCATACTCGAATTATAAAGGTAAACATTACGACCCTAATTTTAAAATTAACAAATATACGGCCAATAAACAATACGAACCAAGATACAACAGTAATAATCCGCATCATCAACATTATAATAATCCGCATCATCAACATTATAATAATCCGAATTATAGTCATCCAAATTATAATAAACCAAATTATCATTATCAAAATTATAGTCATCAAAATCACGAAAATCATAATTACCAAAAACCGATTCATAATCAACAGTGGGATCCTCAATCCCAGCATAGATTTTTTAATAAACCGCCTTCGGGAAATTGGAAAAATAAACAAGCAGCCATAGAACCGGCACAAGAATCCAACACCGTGTCAATGAAAACGGTATCAAATAGAGTCCATCTTACAGAAGATGAAAAGGATGAACAAATTAAATTTTTAACACACCAATTAAAACATTTTAAGGACTTAACAGAACGAGTAAATACTTTAGAAGAAGAAAGAAACCATTTTTTAGAATTAGGTCCGAACGGGGGGAAACCACCCGAATAAATAAAAATAATACAGAATCAGTACAATCGGAGAAAAAACAGAAAATTGAATGTAAAGAAAAATTAGAACCGGACGAAGTAGGCAATAGAGATAATTTACCTCAAATTACGGATAATACCAATAAAAAAATGGCTAATCGATACTGGAGCAACAAAAAATTATATTACTCCAGAAAGTATACCGCGTAACGCGAAATTAACCAAGGAAATCTTTATGATAAAAACCCCTACAGGACGTGCAGAAGGAACACAAGGTGTTATCCTCAACCTGCAAAAACTGATAGGAATTAATCAAGAAGTTAAATTCCTGGTTTACCCTTTCAGCGAACGCTTTAATATACTGTTCGGGTACGAAACGATGAAAGAATTAGGAGCTATAATCGATTTGCAAAAGATGGAGGTAAAATTCAAAAATAAAAAATATAAATTAAAAAATGAGATATATTTTATAGAAAATAATAATGAAATAAATAATATGATCAGAAGCGATCATATAAAACCAGAAATAAAAAGACAATTAATAAAACTTATAAATGAAAATGGGGAAATAATGCAAAATAATGATGAAAAATTAAAATCAACTAATTTGTTGAAACATACAAATGATAACCCAATTTACACAAGGAACTATAGGTATCCTAGCAGTTTAAAAATTTAATCCGCGAAGAAGTGGATAAACTACTTAAAAACGGTATAATCAGGCCAAGTAAGTCGCCCTACAACTCTCCTTTATGGATTGTTCCAAAAAAAATGGACGCGTCAGGCGAAAAAAAATACCGTATGGTTATCGATTATAGAAAATTAAATCAGGCTACAATACAGGATAAATTCCCGCTACCCAATATCGAGGACTTACTGAATCGACTTAGAGGAGCGAATGTTTTTTCGACAATTGACCTAACATCGGGATTTCATCAAATTGAAATGGATGAAGAGTCAATTCCAAAAACAGCCTTTTCTACAGACAACGGACACTTTGAATTTACGAGAATGCCTTTTGGACTAAGTTGCGCACCACCCACTTTTCAAAGAGCTATGACTATCCTCATAGGAAATATACCAAATTCATTAGTGTATGTAGACGATATAATTTATTCAAAAAATGAAGACGAACATTTAAAAGATTTAGAACAAGTTTTTAAGGTACTCAAAGAACACAAACTGACAATACAATTAGACAAAACAGAATTTTTCAAGGAAGAATTAAAATTTTTGGGATATATTGTTACCAAAGAAGGTTTAAAAACAGACCCACAAAAAATAAAAGCGATAAACGATTTCCCGACACCCAAAGACGAAAAGTCGACAAGACAATTTTTGGGCATGTCAGGTTATTATCGCAAATTCATAAATGGGTATGCAAAAATTACCAAACCTCTTTCGGAATCACTAAAAACAAAAATTTTTAAAACTGAGGAAATAAAAAAAGCCTGTGCATCATTAAAACAATTAATGACTAATACACCAATTTTAAAATATCCCGACTGGGATAAAACATTTATTTTGACTACCGACGCTAGTAATAAAGCGCTTGGTGCAGTATTATCACAAAAAGACGAAAATAACATAGAACATCCAGTAGCCTTCGCCTCTTGAGTAATACAAAATTCAGAAATAAATTATAGTACTATTGAAAAAGAATTGTTATCAGCAGTTTGGGCTACACAACATTTTAAACCCTACCTGTACGGAACGAAATTCTTATTACAAACGGACCACAGACCATTGACGTGGATATTTTCCATGAAAAACGGAAACACTAGAATCATGAAATGGATTTGGAAATTGCAGGAGTTCGAGTTCGATATAAAACACATAAACGGAAAGACAAACTACGTTGCAGACGCTCTTTCAAGAAATGTAAAAGAAGTAAATTACACAGAAAATGAAGAAATGGATATTGACGGATTATTAGACGATCAAGCAAATGAAAACTCATTACAGTATGACGCTGTCATAGAAGACTTACATATACCAACACCTTTAATAAACGAAGAAAATCAAACGGAATTAGAAACGATACACTCACAAAAATCTAGTAAAGAACAATTTGGAATTTGTGACCCAGATAAATGCCTAAATATAGAAAAAAAACAAATTATAATCAAACGAGGAAATAAGGAAGAAATGAATTTTTCTAAACCCTTTGGAAGCAAAAAAAGATACGAAATTATTTGTAATAGAAAAGATGACTTACAGACTATCCTTTACCAAATAATGGAACCAAACAAAACTTATGGGATCTATTGTTCATCTAACATACAAACCTTAGATAAAGTTTATGACGAATACTTTCAAGAAATACAAACAATAGTTGAAGACGAATTCCCTTCAGTAAGAATAAAAAGATATTTCAAAATTATTCCTGACATAGAACAATTAAACGAACAATTGGAGACAATCGAAAATTATCACTTAGGAAAAACTAAACATCACGGAATATTTGAAACATTCGAAAAATTAAAAAAACAAGTATACTTCCCGAGCATGAAAGACAAAATCACTGAATACATAAACAAATGTGAAATTTGCAAACAAGCTAAATACGATAGAAGACCAATCAAGACAAATACCAACTAACTCCTACACCAGAAAAACCTTTTCAACAACTAATGATTGACATTCTAAAATTTGAAAGTTAAAACATATTTACATCGGTAGACACATTTTCAAAAAGACTATTCGCGCAAACAATACCTGCACATAATGCCATAAATATTTGCGACTGCTTACAATCTTATTTATCATACTTCCCAACACCAACACAGATCACTTTGAACCAAGGTACAGAGATGAAGAACAATTTAGTTAAACAGTTTTGTGATTACAATTATATAACTCTTCATTAATCATTCGAATTCTTTAGGTTTACTTAACAGAGTACATCTAACATTAACTGAATTGCTAAGATTAATTTCACACGAAAAGAAAAAATATACTTTTGAACAAAAATTAAAAATCGCAGTCTCAGCATACAACAATACACTGAATACAAATTTAAAACTAACTCCAAATGAAATAACTTTCGGAATCATACAAGATAATAATAAACAAACGGATATTAATATTACGGAACTATACGTACAAAAATATCACAATGAAGTACAACTCTTGCATGAATTAACCCGTGAAAAAATAACACATGAAAAAGAAAAAAGGACCGAGAAATTAAATAAAAATCGAGAAGATCCACCTGAACTAACAGACCAGGAATTCCTCAAAAACACTCAAGCAAAAATTAAAAACCGAGATAAATTTAGGAAAGTTAACGTACTAATTCAGGGAGCTCGACAATTAAAAACCCATATTGACAATATTCGAAGACCTAATAAAAATAGAAAGAAACCACACTTTGTTTCAGATGAAGACTCTTTACACGTTAATATTACTGACAATACATCTTCAGACGACTCTGACGATACAAGTAATGGATGGGAATAGTTCATTCCAATTTAATGACTGACGTAATCAGAAATTTGCCTAAAAATATAAATTTAATATCAAACAATTCAGAAGTCCTATGGACTAACAGTAAAATATTTTGTTCTACGCATTACAACATTGTTCATACCTTTATAAAATTACCAGTCCACGATGACTCGTATAAAGGATATTTTATTTTACCAATACCAAGGGTGATCAACCAGACTATTTATGAGATTGATTTAAAATCTGATCTATACATAAAATATAAAACAAATTTGTATACAGCCAACTTTATATTTATAGATAATTTTTATTGTCTAAACTTAAATAAAATCAATGCTAAATGCGTTTCCTCTATTCTTTATAATGGAAACTTAAAATATTGTAACTTGATTGTAAGCAATAAAAATAAAATTAGATATGTGGACATCCTTAAGCAATATGTAACGGTAAATATTACTAAACTAACAGATTGTAATAATAATTCTGTATTTTTACCAGAGGTAAGTTTAATTAACATTAGTAAACATGATTGTTTTTCTGAATTTAATAATATTTATGTTCATAATTATAATAATATTCTACAACCATTTTATAATTCTTTCATTTTAAATACTACACTTGTAACCACACACAATTATACTATACCACCACATGAAATACTTTCATTTGTAAACAACAATTACAACTATTATTATTTTATCCTTGTAATTTTTATTATCATTATTATTATGTTTATTTATAAAAGAAAATGTAATACCAATATACCAACGCAAATTGTAACAATACCTACAGCACCTGCTATTGTAAACGAACATAATGTTGTATTAGGTAAATTGCATAAAACTAGCTTTTAGTAATTCTTGTAACAACTTATTATGTATAATATTTATTTAAATAATTCCTTGTTTTGCCCGGAGTTCAAAAACTTAAAGTGGGGAGGAGTTACAAGTGGCTCCCAAATAAACAATTCTGAGAATAATAGTTAATTCCTAGAATTGTTATGCACTTTTAGATGCAGCTGCAGTTGGCAGGTGGCTACCAAGTAAACAATTCTAGAAATTAACATCATCAATAACAGATCCTATTTAAGCCTGGAGCAGAGGCTCCTCGCTCTCTTGATTTTCGTCACTTGTCCGGCTAGTTACTCTTATACTGTGTTAGCTTACTTTTATTTGTATATCATTCATAATAAAGTTTCTTTTTAAAAACCTGGTGATCAATTAGTAACATTTAACTATATATATATATATATATATATATATATATATATATATATATATATATATATATATATATATATACACTTGCTCAACTATAGTCCATGAAGGGACTATTGTCAATCTACTTTGAGACATTGTGAATCTGAGATAGTTTTTAATTAACTTTAGTTTCGAAAATGATCTTTCGCTGTGAGCAACAGTGACTGGGAATGTGAGGTAACTCCTAAGTGCTGTGGACAGATTTGGAACCACTGAAATTAATTTATCATTAAACAAATAATTTAAAATACCCAGGGGTGTAGTAGAATCATTAATGAACATCGGTAATAATTCGATTTCATTAAAGAGCCCTAACTTTTCTACATCTGAAGAACCACCATGGCACAGTTTATTTTCTAAATTAGTACAATATGCTCTTTTTGTATCAATCTCCAAATCTTTCCAGTGATTTAATTTTTGATGGAATGACAAAATTATATTATTTTGATTCAAAAGTTCGAACCGTTCGTCGAACATATTGATAGCGGTATCTATTAGGTAGTAATAAAAATTGACTTTGAAATGTCCTTCTGCATCTGTTATGGGCTCATCCTCTGCATCATAGTCAAAAAACCTTCTACCTGCGCGAGGGCGAGCTGGTGCGGGAAATTCGGCAATTGCGTCGACCTCTTCGGCTATGGTTTTCGCGTTATTGAGCAACTCCTGAAATGCGGACTCATTACGGAATTCAGACACACTTCTTTTTGCAAGATCAATCATTTTTACCGCTTGTGACAAAACGACATCGGAATTTTGAAGAGTCTTGCTAACTAAATTTATCTTGTTTAAAATTTCAAATCAACCAACTAGGAACAGATAAATTTGAACGACATAATTTTTTCTAACAACAAATTCGCCAAATTTCTCGACTCCGCATCTTTGTTTCTATCGGAATATATTTTAAACAAGGCATCATATCTTAGATTAAATCGTAGAGCTTTTATTGCTTTTAACCCTGCTCTCCCATCGAGTATTTAAGAGTGGTTTTTGATTTAAAGTTGGCATTTCTTTGGAAAGAGTTTGCCAACACACTGTTGACGCTGAAAAAAAAACATAAATTTCTTGCACAATTGAAAAAAAAATTGATAATTTCTAACGAATTTTTATTTCCATTTTATCTCTATCATCATAACCTTGGCCACGCATATCTTGTATATCAATATCGTTAAAGTTTAAAAAGTCTAACAAAAATTGAGTTAAACCCTGACCAGTTGCATCTGTAATTGGGAAAACTCCCAGAAAATGTTCTTTTATTTCAGCCTTGTCATTATTTGTATTTTAAAGAACGAACCGAACCTATGTACGTTCATCCGTGCTTCGGAGGGCAAGTTTAATTATTGGTACCGGCTGTGGCTGTTGTCTATATGTACTAAGTATACAGGGTGACTTTAATTAGCGAGCGCTTTGATGGATCTGATGAATGTACTTACTCATGTATAAGAACTTTTTATTAAGGGGCGTAAAAATTCTTGGAGGTTTCGCACCGCACTCCCTGCACACAAGGTAAAGCCGGCCCTGTCGACGGGTAAAGGAGACAGACTGAGCCATCTACTCTTTACATCATATTCAAGTATAAAGCATAAATATTTAAGAGAAGAACAGCAAGTGTATCGATTGGTTATTGGGACGACTCTAGGGGACGACAAAGATCCGGAGGGACTGAGAAAAATGCAGATCCTGGTGTAGAACAACTCGGAGCAGAAAGGAACTTGGTGGAATTAAAAGAAGAAGAAAATACTTACCTATGAGATAGGCAGGATTCCAAACCACCCATGAGGTTCTGCCAGTGGTTTCGTTACCCATTTTTTTATAGTGGATGGTTCGCTTCACTGAATCCAGTAGCAGGAATGGCTGCCTGCTAATGCAATCAGTAGCCCTATGAAACCACTGGACCTTGTTTTTGGTCATTATTTTTTTAATTTTAATTCTCTTTTTTTTTTTTTTTTTTTTTTGTATCTAATATATATTTTTTTTATATATTCATTTTTTTTTTGGAACTAATATATATTTAAATAACTTTAATATATATATATTTTTTTTTTCTTGTATCTAATATATATTACCTAATTTCTTTTTTTATTGCTTGTATTGTTTTTTTTTTCTTTTCTTTTTTTTTATATATTCACTTTCTTTTTTGGAACTTATATATATTTAAATATCTTTTCTTTTTTTTTTTGTATCTTATCAATATAACCTTATTTCTTTTTTTATTGCTTGTATTGATTGCTTTTTTTGGTCTTTATTTTTTTTATTTATTCATTTTTTTTTGGAACTAATATATATTAAATAACTTTAATATATATATATTTTTATTTTTTTTTTGTATCATATATATATTACCTAATTTCTTTTTTTATTGCTTGTATTGTTTTTTTTTCTTTTCTTTCTTTATATATTCATTTTTTTTTGGAACTATTTCTTTTTTTTTTTGTATCTTATATATATTACCTAATTTCTTTTTTTATTGCTTGTATTGCTTTTTTTGCTTTTTTTTTTTTTTTTATATATCACTTTTTTTTTTGGAACTTATATATATTTAAATATCTTTTTTTTTTTTTTTTTTGTATCTAATCAATATAACCTTTTTTCTTTTTTTATTGCTTGTATTGCTTTTTTTGTCTTTATTTTTTTATTTATTCTTTTTTTTTTGTATCTAATATATATTACCTAATTTCTTTTTTTATTGCTTGTATTGTTTTTTTTTTTCTTTTCTTTTTTTATATATTAGAGCCATCTACTCTTTACATCATATTCAAGTATAAAGCATAAATATTTAAGAGAAGAACAGCAAGTGTATCGATTGGTTATTGGGACGACTCTAGGGGACGACAAAGATCCGGAGGGACTGAGAAAAATGCAGATCCTGGTGTAGAACAACTCGGAGCAGAAAGGAACTTGGTGGAATTAAAAGAAGAAGAAAATACTTACCTATGAGATAGGCAGGATTCCAAACCACCCATGAGGTTCTGCCAGTGGTTTCGTTACCCATTTTTTTATAGTGGATGGTTCGCTTCACTGAATCCAGTAGCAGGAATGGCTGCCTGCTAATGCAATCAGTAGCCCTATGAAACCACTGGACCTTGTTTTTGGTCATTATTTTTTTAATTTTAATTCTCTTTTTTTTTTTTTTTTTTTTGTATCTAATATATATTTTTTTTATATATTCATTTTTTTTTTGGAACTAATATATATTTAAATAACTTTAATATATATATATATTTATTTTTTTCTTGTATCTAATATATATTACCTAATTTCTTTTTTTATTGCTTGTATTGTTTTTTTTTTCTTTTCTTTTTTTTTATATATTCACTTTCTTTTTTGGAACTTATATATATTTAAATATCTTTTCTTTTTTTTTTTGTATCTTATCAATATAACCTTATTTCTTTTTTTATTGCTTGTATTGATTGCTTTTTTTGGTCTTTATTTTTTTTATTTATTCATTTTTTTTTGGAACTAATATATATTAAATAACTTTAATATATATATATTTTTATTTTTTTTTTGTATCATATATATATTACCTAATTTCTTTTTTTATTGCTTGTATTGTTTTTTTTTCTTTTCTTTCTTTATATATTCATTTTTTTTTGGAACTATTTCTTTTTTTTTTGTATCTTATATATATTACCTAATTTCTTTTTTTATTGCTTGTATTGCTTTTTTTGCTTTTTTTTTTTTTTTTATATATCACTTTTTTTTTTGGAACTTATATATATTTAAATATCTTTTTTTTTTTTTTTTTGTATCTAATCAATATAACCTTTTTTCTTTTTTTATTGCTTGTATTGCTTTTTTTGTCTTTATTTTTTTATTTATTCTTTTTTTTTTGTATCTAATATATATTACCTAATTTCTTTTTTTATTGCTTGTATTGTTTTTTTTTTTCTTTTCTTTTTTTATATATTCATTTTTTTTTTTGGAACTTATATATATTAAATAACTTTAATATATATATTTTTATTTTATTTTTTGTATCTAATATATATTACCTAATTTCTTTTTTTATTGCTTGTATTGTTTTTTTTTCTTTTCTTTCTTTATATATTCATTTTTTTTTGGAACTATTTCTTTTTTTTTTTGTATCTTATATATATTACCTAATTTCTTTTTTTATTGCTTGTATTGCTTTTTTTTCTTTTTTTTTTTTTATATATTCACTTTTTTTTTGGAACTTATATATATTTAAATATCTTTTTTTTTTTTTTTGTATCTAATCAATATAACCTTTTTTCTTTTTTTATTGCTTGTATTGCTTTTTTTGTCTTTATTTTTTTTATTTATTCTTTTTTTTTTGTATCTAATATATATTACCTAATTTCTTTTTTTATTGCTTGTATTGTTTTTTTTTCTTTTCTTTTTTTATATATTCATTTTTTTTTGGAACTATTTCTTTTTTTTTTGTATCTAATAATATATATTACCTAATTTCTTTTTTTATTGCTTGTACTGCTTTTTTTATTCTTTTTTTTTTGTATCTAATATATATTACCTAATTTCTTTTTTTATTGCTTGTATTGTTTTTTTTTTTCTTTTCTTTTTTTATATATTCATTTTTTTTTTTGGAACTTATATATATTAAATAACTTTAATATATATATTTTTATTTTTTTTTTGTATCTTATATATATTACCTAATTTCTTTTTTTATTGCTTGTATTGTTTTTTTTTTCTTTTCTTTCTTTATATATTCATTTTTTTTTGGAACTATTTCTTTTTTTTTTTGTATCTTATATATATTACCTAATTTCTTTTTTTATTGCTTGTATTGCTTTTTTTTCTTTTTTTTTTTTATATATTCACTTTTTTTTTGGAACTTATATATATTTAAATATCTTCTTTTTTTTTTTTTGTATCTAATCAATATAACCTTTTTTCTTTTTTTATTGCTTGTATTGCTTTTTTTGTCTTTATTTTTTTTATTTATTCATTTTTTTTTTGGAACTTATATATATTAAATAACTTTAATATATATATTTTTATTTTTTTTTGTATCTAATATATATTACCTAATTTCTTTTTTTATTGCTTGTATTGTTTTTTTTTTCTTTTCTTTCTTTATATATTCATTTTTTTTTGGAACTATTTCTTTTTTTTTTGTATCTAATAATATATATTACCTGATTTCTTTTTTTATTGCTTGTATTGCTTTTTTTTTCTTTTTTTTTTTTATATATTCATTTTTTTTTGGAACTTATATATATTAAATAACTTTAATATATATATTTTTATTTTATTTTTTGTATCTAATATATATTACCTAATTTCTTTTTTTATTGCTTGTATTGTTTTTTTTTCTTTTCTTTCTTTATATATTCATTTTTTTTTGGAACTATTTCTTTTTTTTTTTGTATCTTATATATATTACCTAATTTCTTTTTTTATTGCTTGTATTGCTTTTTTTTCTTTTTTTTTTTTTATATATTCACTTTTTTTTTTGGAACTTATATATATTTAAATATCTTTTTTTTTTTTTTTGTATCTAATCAATATAACCTTTTTTCTTTTTTTATTGCTTGTATTGCTTTTTTTGTCTTTATTTTTTTTATTTATTCATTTTTTTTTTTGGAACTTATATATATTAAATAACTTTAATATATATATTTTTATTTTTTTTTTGTATCTAATATATATTACCTAATTTCTTTTTTTATTGCTTGTATTGTTTTTTTTTTCTTTTCTTTCTTTATATATTCATTTTTTTTTGGAACTATTTCTTTTTTTTTTGTATCTTATATATATTACCTAATTTCTTTTTTTATTGCTAGTATTGCTTTTTTTTTCTTTTTATATATTCACTTTTTTTTTTGGAACTTATATATATTTAAATATCTTTTTTTTTTTTTTTTGTATCTAATCAATATAACTTTTTTCTTTTTTTATTGCTTGTATTGCTTTTTTTGTCTTTATTTTTTTTATTTATTCTTTTTTTTTTGTATCTAATATATATTACCTAATTTCTTTTTTTATTGCTTGTATTGTTTTTTTTTTTTTTTCTTTTTTTATATATTCATTTTTTTTTGGAACTATTTCTTTTTTTTTTGTATCTAATAATATATATTACCTGATTTCTTTTTTTATTGCTTGTATTGCTTTTTTTTTCTTTTTTTTTTTTATATATTCATTTTTTTTTTTGGAACTTATATATATTAAATAACTTTAATATATATATTTTTATTTTTTTTTTTGTATCTAATATATATTACCTAATTTCTTTTTTTATTGCTTGTATTGTTTTTTTTTTCTTTTCTTTCTTTATATATTCATTTTTTTTTGGAACTATTTCTTTTTTTTTTTGTATCTTATATATATTACCTAATTTCTTTTTTTATTGCTTGTATTGCTTTTTTTTCTTTTTTTTTTTTTATATATTCACTTTTTTTTTGGAACTTATATATATTTAAATATCTTTTTTTTTTTTTTTGTATCTAATCAATATAACCTTTTTTCTTTTTTTATTGCTTGTATTGCTTTTTTTGTCTTTATTTTTTTTATTTATTCTTTTTTTTTTGTATCTAATATATATTACCTAATTTCTTTTTTTATTGCTTGTATTGTTTTTTTTTCTTTTCTTTTTTTATATATTCATTTTTTTTTGGAACTATTTCTTTTTTTTTTGTATCTAATAATATATATTACCTAATTTCTTTTTTTATTGCTTGTACTGCTTTTTTTATTCTTTTTTTTTTGTATCTAATATATATTACCTAATTTCTTTTTTTATTGCTTGTATTGTTTTTTTTTTCTTTTCTTTTTTTATATATTCATTTTTTTTTTTGGAACTTATATATATTAAATAACTTTAATATATATATTTTTATTTTTTTTTTTGTATCTTATATATATTACCTAATTTCTTTTTTTATTGCTTGTATTGTTTTTTTTTTCTTTTCTTTCTTTATATATTCATTTTTTTTTGGAACTATTTCTTTTTTTTTTTGTATCTTATATATATTACCTAATTTCTTTTTTTATTGCTTGTATTGCTTTTTTTTCTTTTTTTTTTTTATATATTCACTTTTTTTTTTATACTTATATATATTTAAATATCTTCTTTTTTTTTTTTTGTATCTAATCAATATAACCTTTTTTCTTTTTTTATTGCTTGTATTGCTTTTTTTGTCTTTATTTTTTTTATTTATTCATTTTTTTTTTGGAACTTATATATATTAAATAACTTTAATATATATATTTTTATTTTTTTTTGTATCTAATATATATTACCTAATTTCTTTTTTTATTGCTTGTATTGCTTTTTTTGTCTTTATTTTTTTTATTTATTCTTTTTTTTTTGTATCTAATATATATTACCTAATTTCTTTTTTTATTGCTTGTATTGTTTTTTTTTTCTTTTCTTTTTTTATATATTCATTTTTTTTTGGAACTATTTCTTTTTTTTTTGTATCTAATAATATATATTACCTGATTTCTTTTTTTATTGCTTGTATTGCTTTTTTTTTCTTTTTTTTTTTTATATATTCATTTTTTTTTTTGGAACTTATATATATTAAATAACTTTAATATATATATTTTTATTTTTTTTTTTGTATCTAATATATATTACCTAATTTCTTTTTTTATTGCTTGTATTGTTTTTTTTTCTTTTCTTTCTTTATATATTCATTTTTTTTTGGAACTATTTCTTTTTTTTTTGTATCTTATATATATTACCTAATTTCTTTTTTTATTGCTTGTATTGCTTTTTTTTCTTTTTTTTTTTTTATATATTCACTTTTTTTTTTGGAACTTATATATATTTAAATATCTTTTTTTTTTTTTTTGTATCTAATCAATATAACTTTTTTTTTTTTTGATTGCTTGTATTGCTTTTTTTGTCTTTATTTTTTTTATTTATTCTTTTTTTTTTGTATCTAATATATATTACCTAATTTCTTTTTTTATTGCTTGTATTGTTTTTTTTTTCTTTTCTTTTTTTATATATTCATTTTTTTTTGGAACTATTTCTTTTTTTTTTGTATCTAATAATATATATTACCTGATTTCTTTTTTTATTGCTTGTATTGCTTTTTTTTTCTTTTTTTTTTTTATATATTCATTTTTTTTTTTGGACTTATATATATTAAATAACTTTAATATATATATTTTTATTTTTTTTTTTGTATCTAATATATATTACCTAATTTCTTTTTTTATTGCTTGTATTGTTTTTTTTTCTTTTCTTTCTTTATATATTCATTTTTTTTGGAACTATTTCTTTTTTTTTTTGTATCTTATATATATTACCTAATTTCTTTTTTTATTGCTTGTATTGCTTTTTTTTCTTTTTTTTTTTTTATATATTCACTTTTTTTTTGGAACTTATATATGTTTAAATATCTTTTTTTTTTTTTTTTGTATCTAATCAATATAACCTTTTTTCTTTTTTTATTGCTTGTATTGCTTTTTTTGTCTTTATTTTTTTTATTTATTCTTTTTTTTTTGTATCTAATATATATTACCTAATTTCTTTTTTTATTGCTTGTATTGTTTTTTTTTTCTTTTCTTTTTTTATATATTCCTTTTTTTTTGGAACTATTTCTTTTTTTTTTGTATCTAATCAATATAACCTTTTTTCTTTTTTTATTGCTTGTATTGCTTTTTTTGTCTTTATTTTTTTTATTTATTCATTTTTTTTTTTGGAACTTATATATATTAAATAACTTTAATATATATATTTTTTTTTTTTTTTTGTATCTAATATATATTACCTAATTTCTTTTTTTATTGCTTGTATTGTTTTTTTTTTCTTTTCTTTCTTTATATATTCATTTTTTTTTGGAACTATTTCTTTTTTTTTTGTATCTTATATATATTACCTAATTTCTTTTTTTATTGCTAGTATTGCTTTTTTTTCTTTTTTTTTTTTTTATATATTCACTTTTTTTTTTGGAACTTATATATATTTAAATATCTTTTTTTTTTTTTTTTGTATCTAATCAATATAACTTTTTTTTTTTTTTATTGCTTGTATTGCTTTTTTTGTCTTTATTTTTTTTATTTATTCTTTTTTTTTTGTATCTAATATATATTACCTAATTTCTTTTTTTATTGCTTGTATTGTTTTTTTTTTCTTTTCTTTTTTTATATATTCATTTTTTTTTGGAACTATTTCTTTTTTTTTTGTATCTAATAATATATATTACCTGATTTCTTTTTTTATTGCTTGTATTGCTTTTTTTTTCTTTTTTTTTTTTATATATTCATTTTTTTTTTTGGAACTTATATATATTAAATAACTTTAATATATATATTTTTTTTTTTTTTTTTTGTATCTAATATATATTACCTAATTTCTTTTTTTATTGCTTGTATTGTTTTTTTTTCTTTTCTTTCTTTATATATTCATTTTTTTTTGGAACTATTTCTTTTTTTTTTTTGTATCTTATATATATTACCTAATTTCTTTTTTTATTGCTTGTATTGCTTTTTTTTCTTTTTTTTTTTTTATATATTCACTTTTTTTTTTGGAACTTATATATATTTAAATATCTTTTTTTTTTTTTTTGTATCTAATCAATATAACTTTTTTTTTTTTTTATTGCTTGTATTGCTTTTTTTGTCTTTATTTTTTTTATTTATTCTTTTTTTTTTGTATCTAATATATATTACCTAATTTCTTTTTTTATTGCTTGTATTGTTTTTTTTTTCTTTTCTTTTTTTATATATTCATTTTTTTTTGGAACTATTTCTTTTTTTTTTGTATCTAATAATATATATTACCTGATTTCTTTTTTTATTGCTTGTATTGCTTTTTTTTCTTTTTTTTTTTATATATTCATTTTTTTTTTTTGGACTTATATATATTAAATAACTTTAATATATATATTTTTATTTTTTTTTTTGTATCTAATATATATTACCTAATTTCTTTTTTTATTGCTTGTATTGTTTTTTTTTCTTTTCTTTCTTTATATATTCATTTTTTTTGGAACTATTTCTTTTTTTTTTTGTATCTTATATATATTACCTAATTTCTTTTTTTATTGCTTGTATTGCTTTTTTTTTCTTTTTTTTTTTTATATATTCATTTTTTTTTTTGGAACTTATATATATTAAATAACTTTAATATATATATTTTTATTTTTTTTTTTGTATCTAATATATATTACCTAATTTCTTTTTTTATTGCTTGTATTGTTTTTTTTTCTTTTCTTTCTTTATATATTCATTTTTTTTTGGAACTATTTCTTTTTTTTTTTGTATCTTATATATATTACCTAATTTCTTTTTTTATTGCTTGTATTGCTTTTTTTTCTTTTTTTTTTTTTATATATTCACTTTTTTTTTTGGAACTTATATATATTTAAATATCTTTTTTTTTTTTTTTGTATCTAATCAATATAACTTTTTTTTTTTTTTATTGCTTGTATTGCTTTTTTTGTCTTTATTTTTTTTATTTATTCTTTTTTTTTTGTATCTAATATATATTACCTAATTTCTTTTTTTATTGCTTGTATTGTTTTTTTTTTCTTTTCTTTTTTTATATATTCATTTTTTTTTGGAACTATTTCTTTTTTTTTTGTATCTAATAATATATATTACCTGATTTCTTTTTTTATTGCTTGTATTGCTTTTTTTTTCTTTTTTTTTTTTATATATTCATTTTTTTTTTTGGACTTATATATATTAAATAACTTTAATATATATATTTTTATTTTTTTTTTTGTATCTAATATATATTACCTAATTTCTTTTTTTATTGCTTGTATTGTTTTTTTTTCTTTTCTTTCTTTATATATTCATTTTTTTTGGAACTATTTCTTTTTTTTTTTGTATCTTATATATATTACCTAATTTCTTTTTTTATTGCTTGTATTGCTTTTTTTTCTTTTTTTTTTTTTATATATTCACTTTTTTTTTGGAACTTATATATGTTTAAATATCTTTTTTTTTTTTTTTTGTATCTAATCAATATAACCTTTTTTCTTTTTTTATTGCTTGTATTGCTTTTTTTGTCTTTATTTTTTTTATTTATTCTTTTTTTTTTGTATCTAATATATATTACCTAATTTCTTTTTTTATTGCTTGTATTGTTTTTTTTTTCTTTTCTTTTTTTATATATTCATTTTTTTTTGGAACTATTTCTTTTTTTTTTGTATCTAATCAATATAACCTTTTTTCTTTTTTTATTGCTTGTATTGCTTTTTTTGTCTTTATTTTTTTTATTTATTCATTTTTTTTTTTGGAACTTATATATATTAAATAACTTTAATATATATTTTTTTTTTTTTTTTTTGTATCTAATATATATTACCTAATTTCTTTTTTTATTGCTTGTATTGTTTTTTTTTTCTTTTCTTTCTTTATATATTCATTTTTTTTTGGAACTATTTCTTTTTTTTTTGTATCTTATATATATTACCTAATTTCTTTTTTTATTGCTAGTATTGCTTTGTTTTCTTTTTTTTTTTTTTATATATTCACTTTTTTTTTTGGAACTTATATATATTTAAATATCTTTTTTTTTTTTTTTTGTATCTAATCAATATAACTTTTTTTTTTTTTTATTGCTTGTATTGCTTTTTTTGTCTTTATTTTTTTTATTTATTCTTTTTTTTTTCTATCTAATATATATTACCTAATTTCTTTTTTTATTGCTTGTATTGTTTTTTTTTTCTTTTCTTTTTTTATATATTCATTTTTTTTTGGAACTATTTCTTTTTTTTTTGTATCTAATAATATATATTACCTGATTTCTTTTTTTATTGCTTGTATTGCTTTTTTTTTCTTTTTTTTTTTTATATATTCATTTTTTTTTTTGGAACTTATATATATTAAATAACTTTAATATATATATTTTTATTTTTTTTTTGTATCTAATATATATTACCTAATTTCTTTTTTTATTGCTTGTATTGTTTTTTTTTCTTTTCTTTCTTTATATATTCATTTTTTTTTGGAACTATTTCTTTTTTTTTTTGTATCTTATATATATTACCTAATTTCTTTTTTTATTGCTTGTATTGCTTTTTTTTCTTTTTTTTTTTTTATATATTCACTTTTTTTTTTGGAACTTATATATATTTAAATATCTTTTTTTTTTTTTTTGTATCTAATCAATATAACTTTTTTTTTTTTTTATTGCTTGTATTGCTTTTTTTGTCTTTATTTTTTTTATTTATTCTTTTTTTTTTGTATCTAATATATATTACCTAATTTCTTTTTTTATTGCTTGTATTGTTTTTTTTTTCTTTTCTTTTTTTATATATTCATTTTTTTTTGGAACTATTTCTTTTTTTTTTGTATCTAATAATATATATTACCTGATTTCTTTTTTTATTGCTTGTATTGCTTTTTTTTTCTTTTTTTTTTTTATATATTCATTTTTTTTTTTTGGACTTATATATATTAAATAACTTTAATATATATATTTTTATTTTTTTTTTTGTATCTAATATATATTACCTAATTTCTTTTTTTATTGCTTGTATTGTTTTTTTTTCTTTTCTTTCTTTATATATTCATTTTTTTTGGAACTATTTCTTTTTTTTTTTGTATCTTATATATATTACCTAATTTCTTTTTTTATTGCTTGTATTGCTTTTTTTTCTTTTTTTTTTTTTATATATTCACTTTTTTTTTGGAACTTATATATGTTTAAATATCTTTTTTTTTTTTTTTTGTATCTAATCAATATAACCTTTTTTCTTTTTTTATTGCTTGTATTGCTTTTTTTGTCTTTATTTTTTTTATTTATTCTTTTTTTTTTGTATCTAATATATATTACCTAATTTCTTTTTTTATTGCTTGTATTGTTTTTTTTTTCTTTTCTTTTTTTATATATTCCTTTTTTTTTGGAACTATTTCTTTTTTTTTTGTATCTAATCAATATAACCTTTTTTCTTTTTTTATTGCTTGTATTGCTTTTTTTGTCTTTATTTTTTTTATTTATTCATTTTTTTTTTTGGAACTTATATATATTAAATAACTTTAATATATATATTTTTTTTTTTTTTTTGTATCTAATATATATTACCTAATTTCTTTTTTTATTGCTTGTATTGTTTTTTTTTTCTTTTCTTTCTTTATATATTCATTTTTTTTTGGAACTATTTCTTTTTTTTTTGTATCTTATATATATTACCTAATTTCTTTTTTTATTGCTAGTATTGCTTTTTTTTCTTTTTTTTTTTTTTATATATTCACTTTTTTTTTTGGAACTTATATATATTTAAATATCTTTTTTTTTTTTTTTTGTATCTAATCAATATAACTTTTTTTTTTTTTTATTGCTTGTATTGCTTTTTTTGTCTTTATTTTTTTTATTTATTCTTTTTTTTTTGTATCTAATATATATTACCTAATTTCTTTTTTTATTGCTTGTATTGTTTTTTTTTTCTTTTCTTTTTTTATATATTCATTTTTTTTTGGAACTATTTCTTTTTTTTTTGTATCTAATAATATATATTACCTGATTTCTTTTTTTATTGCTTGTATTGCTTTTTTTTTCTTTTTTTTTTTTATATATTCATTTTTTTTTTTGGAACTTATATATATTAAATAACTTTAATATATATATATTTTTTTTTTTTTTTTGTATCTAATATATATTACCTAATTTCTTTTTTTATTGCTTGTATTGTTTTTTTTTCTTTTCTTTCTTTATATATTCATTTTTTTTTGGAACTATTTCTTTTTTTTTTTTGTATCTTATATATATTACCTAATTTCTTTTTTTATTGCTTGTATTGCTTTTTTTTCTTTTTTTTTTTTTATATATTCACTTTTTTTTTTGGAACTTATATATATTTAAATATCTTTTTTTTTTTTTTTGTATCTAATCAATATAACTTTTTTTTTTTTTTATTGCTTGTATTGCTTTTTTTGTCTTTATTTTTTTTATTTATTCTTTTTTTTTTGTATCTAATATATATTACCTAATTTCTTTTTTTATTGCTTGTATTGTTTTTTTTTCTTTTCTTTTTTTATATATTCATTTTTTTTTGGAACTATTTCTTTTTTTTTTGTATCTAATAATATATATTACCTAATTTCTTTTTTTATTGCTTGTACTGCTTTTTTTATTCTTTTTTTTTTGTATCTAATATATATTACCTAATTTCTTTTTTTATTGCTTGTATTGTTTTTTTTTTTCTTTTCTTTTTTTATATATTCATTTTTTTTTTGGAACTTATATATATTAAATAACTTTAATATATATATTTTTATTATTTTTTTTTTGTATCTAATATATATTACCTAATTTCTTTTTTTATTGCTTGTATTGCTTTTTTTTTCTTTTTTTTTTATATATCCTTTTTTTTTTATGGAACTTAATAAGTTTTTTTTTTTTTTTGTATCTATCAATATAACCTTTTTTCTTTTTTTATTGCTTGTATTGCGTTTTTTTGTCTTTAATTTTTTTATTTATTCTTTTTTTTTTTGGAACTTATATATATTTAAATATCTTTTTTTTTTTTTTTTTTGTATCTAATCAATATAACCTTATTTCTTTGTTTATTGCTTGTATTAATTGCTTTTTTTGGTCTTTATTTTTTTTATTTATTCATTTTTTTTTTGGAACTAATATATATTAAATAACTTTAATATATATATATATTTTTTTTTTTTTTTTTTGTATCTAATATATATTACCTAATTTCTTTTTTTATTGCTTGTATTGCTTTTTTTTTTCTTTTATCTTTTTTTATATATTCATTTTTTTTTTTAACTATTTCTTTTTTTTTTTGTATCTAATAATATATATTACCTAATTTCTTTTTTTATTGCTTGTATTGCTTAATTTTCTTTTTTTTTTTTTATATATTCACTTTTTTTTTTTGGAACTTATATATATTTATATATCTTTTTTTTTTTTTTTTTTTGTATCTAATCAATATAACCTTTTTTCTTTTTTTATTGCTTGTATTGCTTTTTTTTGTCTTTATTTTTTTTATTTATTCTTTTTTTTTTGTATCTAATATATATTACCTAATTTCTTTTTTTATTGCTTGTATTGCTTAATTTTCTTTTTTTTTTTTATATATTCACTTTTTTTTTTGGAACTTATATATATTTAAATATCTTTTTTTTTTTTTTTTTGGATCTAATCAATATAACCTTTTTTCTTTTTTTATTGCTTGTATTGCTTTTTTTTCCTTTTTTTTTTATATATTAATTTTTTTTTTTGGAACTTATATATATTTAAAAATTTTTTTTTTTTTTGTATCTAATCAATATAACCTTTTTTCTTTTTTTATTGCTTGTATTGCTTTTTTTTTGTCTTTATTTTTTTCATTTATTCATTTTTTTTTGGAACTTTTTTTTTTTTTGTATCTAATTTACATAATTTCTTTTTTTATTGCTTGTATTGCTTTTTTTTTTCTTTTTTTTTTATATTTATTCATTTTTTTTTTTGGAACTAATATATTTAAATAACTTTAATATATATATATATTTTTTTTTTTGTATCTAATCAATATAACCTTTTTTCTTTTTTTATTGCTTGTATTGCTTTTTTTTGTCTTTATTTTTTTCATTTATTCATTTTTTTTTGGAACTTTTTTTTTTTTGTATCTAATATATATTACATAATTTCTTTTTTTATTGCTTGTATTGCTTTTTTTTTCTTTTTTTTTTATATATCCTTTTTTTTTTTTTGGAACTTATATATATTTAAATATCTTTTTTTTTTTTTTGTATCTAATCAATATAACCTTATTTCTTTTTTTATTGCTTGTATTGCTTTTTTTGGTCTTTATTTTTTTATTTATTCATTTTTTTTTTGGAACTATTTCTCTTTTTTTTGTATCTAGTAATATATATTACCTAATTTCTTTTTTTATTGCTTGTATTGCTTTTTTTTTCTTTTTTTTTTTTTATATATTTTTTTTTTTTTTTGGAACTAATATATATTTAAATAACTTTAATATATATATTTTTTTTTCTTGTATCTAATCAATATAACCTTATTTCTTTGTTTATTGCTTGTATTAATTGCTTTTTTTGGTCTTTATTTTTTTTATTTATTCATTTTTTTTTTGGAACTAATATATATTAAATAACTTTAATATATATATATTTTTTTTTTTTTTTTTTTTGTATCTAATATATATTACCTAATTTCTTTTTTTATTGCTTGTATTGCTTTTTTTTTTCTTTTATCTTTTTTTATATATTCATTTTTTTTTTTAACTATTTCTTTTTTTTTTTGTATCTAATAATATATATTACCTAATTTCTTTTTTTATTGCTTGTATTGCTTAATTTTCTTTTTTTTTTTTTATATATTCACTTTTTTTTTTTGGAACTTATATATATTTAAATATCTTTTTTTTTTTTTTTTTTTGTATCTAATCAATATAACCTTTTTTCTTTTTTTATTGCTTGTATTGCTTTTTTTTGTCTTTATTTTTTTTATTTATTCTTTTTTTTTTGTATCTAATATATATTACCTAATTTCTTTTTTTATTGCTTGTATTGCTTAATTTTCTTTTTTTTTTTTATATATTCACTTTTTTTTTTGGAACTTATATATATTTAAATATCTTTTTTTTTTTTTTTTTTTGGATCTAATCAATATAACCTTTTTTCTTTTTTTATTGCTTGTATTGCTTTTTTTTCCTTTTTTTTTTATATATTAATTTTTTTTTTTGGAACTTATATATATTTAAAAATTTTTTTTTTTTTTGTATCTAATCAATATAACCTTTTTTCTTTTTTTATTGCTTGTATTGCTTTTTTTTTGTCTTTATTTTTTTCATTTATTCATTTTTTTTTGGAACTTTTTTTTTTTTTGTATCTAATTTACATAATTTCTTTTTTTATTGCTTGTATTGCTTTTTTTTTTCTTTTTTTTTTATATTTATTCATTTTTTTTTTTGGAACTAATATATTTAAATAACTTTAATATATATATATATTTTTTTTTTTGTATCTAATCAATATAACCTTTTTTCTTTTTTTATTGCTTGTATTGCTTTTTTTTGTCTTTATTTTTTTCATTTATTCATTTTTTTTTGGAACTTTTTTTTTTTTGTATCTAATATATATTACATAATTTCTTTTTTTATTGCTTGTATTGCTTTTTTTTTCTTTTTTTTTATATATCCTTTTTTTTTTTTTGGAACTTATATATATTTAAATATCTTTTTTTTTTTTTTGTATCTAATCAATATAACCTTATTTCTTTTTTTATTGCTTGTATTGCTTTTTTTGGTCTTTATTTTTTTATTTATTCATTTTTTTTTTGGAACTATTTCTCTTTTTTTTGTATCTAGTAATATATATTACCTAATTTCTTTTTTTATTGCTTGTATTGCTTTTTTTTTCTTTTTTTTTTTTTATATATTTTTTTTTTTTTTTGGAACTAATATATATTTAAATAACTTTAATATATATATTTTTTTTTCTTGTATCTAATATATATTACCTAATTTCTTTTTTTATTGCTTGTATTGTTTTTTTTTTCTTTTCTTTTTTTATATATTCATTTTTTTTTTGGAACTTATATATATTAAATAACTTTAATATATATATTTTTATTATTTTTTTTTTTGTATCTAATATATATTACCTAATTTCTTTTTTTATTGCTTGTATTGCTTTTTTTTTCTTTTTTTTTTATATATCCTTTTTTTTTTATGGAACTTAATAAGTTTTTTTTTTTTTTTGTATCTATCAATATAACCTTTTTTCTTTTTTTATTGCTTGTATTGCGTTTTTTTGTCTTTAATTTTTTTATTTATTCTTTTTTTTTTTGGAACTTATATATATTTAAATATCTTTTTTTTTTTTTTTTTTGTATCTAATCAATATAACCTTATTTCTTTGTTTATTGCTTGTATTAATTGCTTTTTTTGGTCTTTATTTTTTTTATTTATTCATTTTTTTTTTGGAACTAATATATATTAAATAACTTTAATATATATATATATTTTTTTTTTTTTTTTTTGTATCTAATATATATTACCTAATTTCTTTTTTTATTGCTTGTATTGCTTTTTTTTTTCTTTTATCTTTTTTTATATATTCATTTTTTTTTTTAACTATTTCTTTTTTTTTTTGTATCTAATAATATATATTACCTAATTTCTTTTTTTATTGCTTGTATTGCTTAATTTTCTTTTTTTTTTTTTATATATTCACTTTTTTTTTTTGGAACTTATATATATTTAAATATCTTTTTTTTTTTTTTTTTTTGTATCTAATCAATATAACCTTTTTTCTTTTTTTATTGCTTGTATTGCTTTTTTTTGTCTTTATTTTTTTTATTTATTCTTGTTTTTTTGTATCTAATATATATTACCTAATTTCTTTTTTTATTGCTTGTATTGCTTAATTTTCTTTTTTTTTTTTATATATTCACTTTTTTTTTTGGAACTTATATATATTTAAATATCTTTTTTTTTTTTTTTTTTGGATCTAATCAATATAACCTTTTTTCTTTTTTTATTGCTTGTATTGCTTTTTTTTCCTTTTTTTTTTATATATTAATTTTTTTTTTTGGAACTTATATATATTTAAAAATTTTTTTTTTTTTTGTATCTAATCAATATAACCTTTTTTCTTTTTTTATTGCTTGTATTGCTTTTTTTTTGTCTTTATTTTTTTCATTTATTCATTTTTTTTTGGAACTTTTTTTTTTTTTGTATCTAATTTACATAATTTCTTTTTTTATTGCTTGTATTGCTTTTTTTTTTCTTTTTTTTTTATATTTATTCATTTTTTTTTTTGGAACTAATATATTTAAATAACTTTAATATATATATATATTTTTTTTTTTGTATCTAATCAATATAACCTTTTTTCTTTTTTTATTGCTTGTATTGCTTTTTTTTGTCTTTATTTTTTTCATTTATTCATTTTTTTTTGGAACTTTTTTTTTTTTGTATCTAATATATATTACATAATTTCTTTTTTTATTGCTTGTATTGCTTTTTTTTTCTTTTTTTTTTATATATCCTTTTTTTTTTTTTGGAACTTATATATATTTAAATATCTTTTTTTTTTTTTTGTATCTAATCAATATAACCTTATTTCTTTTTTTATTGCTTGTATTGCTTTTTTTGGTCTTTATTTTTTTTATTTATTCATTTTTTTTTTGGAACTAATATATATTTAAATAACTTTAATATATATATATATTTTTTTTTTGTATCTAATCAATATAACCTTTTTTCTTTTTTTATTGCTTGTATTGCTTTTTTTTTTGTCTTTATGTTTTTTATTTATTCATTTTTTTTTGGAACTTTTTTTTTTTTTTGTATCTAATATATATTACCTAATTTCTTTTTTTATTGCTTGTATTGCTTTTTTTTTCTTTTTTTTTTTATATATCCTTTTTTTTTTTTTGGAACTTAATAAGTATTTTTTTTTTTGTATCTATCAATATAACCTTTTTTCTTTTTTTATTGCTTGTATTGCGTTTTTTTTGTCTTTATTTTTTTTATTTATTCTTTTTTTTTTCTTTTTTTTTTATATTTATTCATTTTTTTTTTTGGAACTAATATATTTAAATAACTTTAATATATATATATATTTTTTTTTTTGTATCTAATCAATATAACCTTTTTTCTTTTTTTATTGCTTGTATTGCTTTTTTTTGTCTTTATTTTTTTCATTTATTCATTTTTTTTTGGAACTTTTTTTTTTTTGTATCTAATATATATTACATAATTTCTTTTTTTATTGCTTGTATTGCTTTTTTTTTCTTTTTTTTTTATATATCCTTTTTTTTTTTTTGGAACTTATATATATTTAAATATCTTTTTTTTTTTTTTGTATCTAATCAATATAACCTTATTTCTTTTTTTATTGCTTGTATTGCTTTTTTTGGTCTTTATTTTTTTTATTTATTCATTTTTTTTTTGGAACTAATATATATTTAAATAACTTTAATATATATATATATTTTTTTTTTGTATCTAATCAATATAACCTTTTTTCTTTTTTTATTGCTTGTATTGCTTTTTTTTTTGTCTTTATGTTTTTTATTTATTCATTTTTTTTTGGAACTTTTTTTTTTTTTTGTATCTAATATATATTACCTAATTTCTTTTTTTATTGCTTGTATTGCTTTTTTTTTCTTTTTTTTTTTATATATCCTTTTTTTTTTTTTGGAACTTAATAAGTATTTTTTTTTTTGTATCTATCAATATAACCTTTTTTCTTTTTTTATTGCTTGTATTGCGTTTTTTTTGTCTTTATTTTTTTTATTTATTCTTTTTTTTTTTGGAACTTATATATATTTAAATATCTTTTTTTTTTTTTTTTTTGTATCTAATCAATATAATCTTATTTCTTTTTTTATTGCTTGTATTGCTTTTTTTGGTCTTTATTTTTTTATTTATTCTTTTTTTTTTTGGAACTAATATATATTTAAATAACTTTAATATATTTAAGAGTCTCATCTTGGTCAGGGGTCCTTTATAGGATTTGCAATTGCTGATATTAATTCCATGGAAATACATTACATGTTTTAATATAAAATGAACAATATATCTTAGTCTTTTGCCATATTAAATTAGAATTATTACTAATTAAAGTTAATTTATCAGGTATATTTTCGATAATATCTGCTATCAAATTGAATGAATTATGCCGGATTTACAAAATTCCATTGATAATAATAAGTTAGCAATTTGATTTTCAAGTAGTTGTGTATGGATATATAAGTCATACGAATCCTCTTTCTCTTTTATCATCTTAGATATTTGTTTAAACTTATTAATATGCTTTGTATCATTTTCGTAGTTATCTAATAATTTTCGATTAGTCTGAATTAAGTTTAATTCGTTTATATTATTTCGTTTACTATTTAAAGTTAGTATCCCTTAATTAAAATCCATTATATAAAATTTTTAAACCTCCTCAATTTGGCTAGTAGCCTTGGAAGGGGAAGTAAGGTGGTGGAATTACGACATTAGCCTCAGGTTGGTCAGCACGCTCTGCCTTGTTTAACCTTTGGCCTCACGACTTTCCATTAACCTGAGGGAGGAAGCTTCTATAGGAGCCTTTAATTTCGTTTAAGGTAAAGGCCCTTAAAATCACCTATTTGCCTCACATTTTGAGGTAAAGTCCATCAAGAACACACAAAGGGGCCATCTATTACTTTATGGTTAGAAACATATTTTAATTATATAAACCATGTTTAAAAGTTTATTTTATAACAAAACAGGAGTAAAATAAAGAAACAACCTGAATAATTTACTTTATATCAATGGTTGTTCAGGAAGGTGTCTTGTCCGAGATCATACTCAACCAGCAAGGTTTCCTTCAAATAAGGGTATCCATATTATAGAGGCCAGGTGAGCCTTAGGGTCTGCAGATCCCAGAGGGTCGATCTAATGCTGTTAACAGATTAAATAATTTTTCTATCACAGCCGGACTCGAAGCCGGGACCTTCTGCTTAGTTATTTGGAGCTCTACGCACTGAGAAACCCCATGTCCAACATTATTACACTATCTCCATGCTCGCTAGGTCTTTCATTGCGGGTAGAATTAATTTAAGAGATTGGGACTTGGTGTTAACAGCTATCACTACCCTGGAGTTAACAATCTTGCGGTACTGGCCAATCAAGTTTGTAAGTTGAACTTATGTTCTGATGGTTAAAATACTTATATTTATCATTAACTAATATATTTATCATTCTACTACATACATAAAAATAATGTATAGTTGTTTTTGGAGTTTACTCCTTAAGAAACGATTTTCATATTTAGCCCACGGTTTTTTATGAGGAGTAAAATTGAATCTTTACTAAAAGTGGCGTGTTACGTTCTTTTCTCGATAAGATTGTATTATTTCAATTTCCCCATCAAATTCATAAAGTTTATGTTTATAAGTTAACATATAACAATTACATTAGACTAAATGATCTTTTTATGTATTTCCATTTTGATGAGAAAAGATATGCCCCCGGCTGGGATTCGAACCCTGGTCCTCTGTCTTACCTTACCGGGTCCTCTATATTATATAAATATAATATACTATTATTATATGTATAATATACACTATAAATAAGTATATATTATATTTATAATTGAAACAGCTAACTAATAAATTATAAAAAGATCTTTTTAAGCATTGA
Source organism: Troilus luridus (assembly GCA_964056705.1). Lineage (NCBI taxonomy): Eukaryota > Metazoa > Arthropoda > Insecta > Hemiptera > Pentatomidae > Troilus > Troilus luridus. The sequence continues at coordinate 90,718,273 of OZ057415.1, read as the reverse complement.
AATTCTGTTGATAGAAATCAATATTCATAAAAAAGAAAAACACCTTAAAGCTAATTAAATTAAAAGAATTACCTGAACATATGGTGGTTCCGCCTGATCTCGAAATTCTTCTTTGTTCTTCTTGAATTTTCTTGAAAAATTGCTTCACATATTATAGAGGTTTCGGACATTTACTGAAGTAACCCAATTTTTTTTATCCTGTTTGAATTTGTTTAAATATTTCGTGATTGAGTTTTATCATGAAATATAAATTAGGCATGTTAAAACCAATATACTTTTTGTGGTTTCCTAGCAGCTGTTTGTTTTTTTAAATTTTTTGTGATTGAATTTTATCTCGAAATATAAAATAGGTATATTAAAAGCAATGCTTCCTTTATTATAAGGAAACTGCTGGAAGCCTATAAGGCAAGAGGCCTGGAAATCAGTAAATCAAAAAGCGAGTACAAGGCATTAAATAACAGTGGAAATTCCTCACTAAATGTTGGGGAATGGGATTAGACCCCAACTGAACAATTTAAATATTTAGGCAGGTGGCTTTCGACGGGGAGCAGCAGCAGAAAAGATATCGACGAAAAGGTAATACGAGGCAGAAAAGTAATTATTACGCTAAATTATGTTCTGTAGAGTAAGGACGTCATGATGACAACAAGAAAGAGACTCTAGAATTCGTTTCTTATAAGTACTGCCCTAAATGCGTCAAAAACCTGGTCCGTTTCAGCTGACTCGGCAAGAAAACTGCTTTCAATGGAGATGGATTTTTGGAGGCGTAGTTGTAGGAGAACCAATTATTGGAAAAATCCAAAAACAAAACCTTTAGGCTCTAAAATAATGGAAAAACTCAGTCAACGTTTCGATATTCAGCCACCATTTGGTCATACGCCAAAACTAAAATACCGAATTTATGTAAATTTTAGTTCGTGTATTGTGCATATTTTGATTATTATTTATTGTTAGTTATTTTTTAGTATTTTAAAGGTATGAGGCTATATTTTTGGATTTTTCTAATTGAATTCTAGCACATTTTTGTCGTTTTGTTAAGAGCTGAGTACGCTTTGGGCGATTTTACAGAAGAGAAAAAAACAACGCCCCGACTGTATACTTGTCAATTTATAATCTATTTTTTATAAATAGACTTATAGGACTAAGTGCTATAAAAAAAAACCTGTACCACTACGACCCGTGAACGAGTATATATATATGTATGTGTATATATATATATAAGTTATGAGTAGAAGCAGGACAGTATTATTGTTAATACCATCCATGTAAATATAAACATTGTAAAACAGATAAAAGCAGGATTATGAGACTGAATAAAGTAGTGTGCTTCCAGAAGTCAAACAGTGAGTTTATTTCCAACCTTTTTCATTCTTTTTTTCATTATTTCTTGTGCGACATCTCTTAAGTCGTGCCGAAACCCGGGACCTAGGAGAAAAAGAAGACCCGTGGTAAATTAATTTTTGTTTTCTCATGGTTGACTTTACTCATTAAGGAAGAATAATGTCCGAGCCTGGATTAAGCGATATCTTGAGACCGGCAATGCTCACGGTGGATCCACGAACACAACCAATACTACAACCACCGCTGGAAACACAGGAGCCTATAAACCCGGATTTTCCGATCCTGCTGACTACTCTAGCAATGGCACGCGCAGACATTGCCGCAAGGGAGGCAAATCTGCTAGAACGCATGAAGCTACAGAAAAGTAACGCACGCGATTTGAGGAGAGAAATTAGTGAGTTAGAGGGGTTCAACGGAAAAGTAGGGGAGCTGAACCACTTCTTAAAAGGAGGGGACAGGATCATCTACTACATCCAGGTCCAGGTCGAGGCGAAAGATATCGAAGAATTGGACGCCACCAGCCTTAGCGTGCCGAGTCAAAAGAAGTATCCTCAACCTTATTCAAGTGGATGAAGAGACACCTTGGGAAACAATAAAGGAAAGGTTAAAGAAGACATTCGGAGGAGGTCGATGGGCTTCAGAGGAGGACATGCTCCAAATGTTCAGGGAGTTTCGCCAACCAGGGCAATCGCATGGACAATACGCGGCAGTATTATTGGTACGGTACAACAAAATTACCGATAAACTGCGCGAAATAATGGAGACCGACCAGGTAGAGACAAGGATGGATTTTTGTCCAGGATAATAAAAGTCCAGTTAGCCAGAGAGACTGCAAGAAAGGATGGATTCCCAAGGGACAAAACATTCTTGGAGTGTGCCCAAAACATTGTAGACTCGAGTGCAAGGGAAGAGGAGTCGAAATATAGCGAGATAGCAGAGACAGGGTGAAGCAGGGTCACTTACCGTTGGCCGGACGTTAGCCGGAACCATCCGAGATGGGACATGGGAAAAAGGAGAGATCCCAAAGGATATAAAAAGGAGAGGCCAGCTGCACGGGATAGATGACCAGGAACAGAGAGGAGAAACGGGAGAAGAGAGAAGCGGAAGTCCCACGAATTATTAGGTTAAGAGGGGGAGTGCAGTGCTTAGTGGACACGGGAAGTTCGAACACTATTGTAACCAAAGGGGCGTTAGAGAAGTTGTACGGGAAAGAGAGGGTACTCCAGGTACGCGAGTACAAATGTCAACTAATCACTCTTGGTGAGCCTTGCAAAGTAGAGGGCAGAATCAATTATTGAGATTAATCACTGGACGGGGAAACGCGGGAATTTGAATGTCCACGTAGTGGGTGAGATGACCCGGCATTACCAGGTAATAATAGGATGCGACCTATTACAGCAGGTAGGAGCAAGAGTAAGAAACAACCGAGGTAAATGGGACATCAGAATCGGATCACGCACGTACAGCTGTAGAGGGATCGAAAGGGGTCTGGAAACTCAAATAGGTGCGGTGAACAAAATCGAGGACTGGAAGGGGGACATTCAGAGGGAGTTTCGGGATATTTTTTTTAACGAGGGGGATATTTTAGGGGTTATGGGCCGGGCGGTTCACGAGGTTCCCTTGAAGCAAGACAGAGTAACATACATTAAGGAAAGGAGATACCCTCAAGCACTTCGGTCCCATATCCGCGAAGAATTAACTAGCCTCAAGGAACAGGTGATCATCGTCGACAGTACTTCGTCTTATAACAGTCTCTTGTGGGCGGTTAGGAAGAAGAGTTTACCAGGGGACGGGAAAGAACGGTACAGAGTGGTGGTAGACTATCGAAGCGTTTAGCTTCCAGAGAGGGCATTGCGAGTTCCCGCACATGCCGTTTGTCCTAAAAATGCCCCAATCACGTTCCAGCGCTTGATGGATGAATTCCTAAGAGGCTTAGGAGAATATTTCTGCCAAGTGTACATGGAGAACCTCCTTGTCTTTAGTAAGACCGAGACGGAACACGTAGAACATTTGCAATGAGTTTTCGCCAAGATAAGGGAGTTTGGTCTCAAGGTGTCAAAGGAGAAATCGATTCTGGGACAGGAGCAAATAACGTTCTTGGGCCATAACATCTCTAAAGAAGGGGTCAAACCGGACGCGATTAAAGTTGAAACGATTCGCAAGATGGCGGTGCCGCAGGACGTCAAGGGTATACGTCGCCTTCTGGGAACCCTCAATTATTACAGGAGATTTATACCAGACATGGCAGCATATCTAGTGCCTCTAAACAAATTGCTAAAAAAAGGGTACAGGATAGTCATCACGCCAGCCATAGAAAACAACATTCGAAGATGTATGGAGAGGCTACAGGAAAAACCCGTGCTAGCGTTCCCGGATTTTCAGAAACCCTTTGCATTAACAACGGATGCGAGCGTATATGTTAGGGGCGGTGTTGTCGCAGGGAGAGGCCGAGGGTGAGCGTCCGGTAGCTTACGCAAGCAGACGGCTGACTGACGCGGAAACGAGGTACAGCGCGTTGGAGAGAGAATTGCTCACGATCGTGTGGGCACTGGAGCATTTTCGGCCATTCATCTTCGGAAGGCAGTTCCGAGTTCACACTGACCACAGGCCGCTCCAATGGATCGGAAAACTCAAAGAGACCTCGGCGAGAGCGTCAAGATGGAAGGAGTTTCTGGCACAGAAAGTTATATGCAAGCCAGGGAAGGAAAACGTCGTAGCGGACTGGCTGTCTCTGGCCATTACAACGAACGCGGTAGAAGAAGTGGGCAAATCGTCACGAGATGTGGGACAATTCCTAAGTGAATGAGATGGATAACACCGGAGAGAGAAGGAGGCGAAGCAACGGGAGGACAAGAACCACCATCAGACGATAGTTCTACAAAAGACAGACCCGAGAATATGGAGGAGATGGATGACATTATCAATGACAAGAGGCGTCACGTAATTTGGAAAACGCGGACATCAGTATTACTGAAGATTGATTTCGCGAAGTATGGAATGCACAGCATTGTTACGGTATGGTCGCAGCCCGGGGTTGGGGATGACCAAATTTGTAGAGTCCTGAAAGACGTGTCAAAGCAGGGGAAAGTACCCAACATTTACGTAGAAAATGCCACTGTCTGGGATACAATTCAAAGGGTATGGAGGTCAGAGCGTATTGGGTCGGACCGCAGCTTTATTGGCTCTAAACGAATGGTGGAGACAGTCCGCGAAGAAGAACGACAAAAGGAAGTAACCCCAGCTCATCACCAGGGAAAGACGAACCACCGTGGGATTTCAGAGACGATGATGACATTACGGCGGAGATACTTCTTGGTTAACATGAAGAAAACTGTGAGTGAGATCATTGGGACATGCGAAGTGTGCCTACGCACAAAATATGATCGACATCCGCCGAAGGTCATACAAGAAGAGACAGCCACAGCAGAAGCGCCTCTCATGGACATCCAAATAGACACGTTTACCTGGAGAGGATATAAATGGGTGACGATGGTAGAAATATTTAGCAAAGTAGCTATGGCATACCAGGTACAGGAGCGATCGGCGGATGCGGTGTTAGGGGCGCTACAACGATGGTTTCAGTTTAACGGAGTCCCAGAACAGATCTCATCAGACGGGGGTCGAGAGTTGGACAATGCGGACAGATTCGTGAGGAGATGCGCGTTTTGGACGTCAGGTGGCACTTCAACACGCCGGAACATCCTAAAAGTAGGAGTTGTATCGAGCGTCTTCATAGCACCCTAAGTGAGCACCTCCGGGTATATCAAGGGGAGAAAGGACGGGAACCAGACGTCTCTATGACTAAAGCCATTATCGCGTACAATCACTAGATTCATGCGGTTACGGGGTTTTCGCTGTCCGAGATACTTTTCGGCTTGAGGGAGCGTCGGAGAGATTTTAAAGGGACCACGGATGACAAGAAACAAATGGTGAACAAAAGAAACAATCTACTTTGAGACATTGTGAATCTGAGATAGTTTTTAATTAGCTTTAGTTTCGAAAATGCTCTTTCGCTGTAAGCAACAGTGACTGGGAATGTGAGGTAACTCCTAAGTGCTGTGGACAGATTTGGAACCACTGAAATTAATTTATCATTAAACAAATAATTTAAAATACCCAGGGGTGTAGTATAATCATTAATGAACATCGGTAATAATTCGATTTCATTAAAGAGCTCTAACTTTTCTACATCTGAAGAACCACCATGGCACAGTTTATTTTCTAAATTAGTACAATATGCTCTTTTTGTATCAATCTCCAAATCCTTCCAGTGATTTAATTTTTGATGGAATGACAAAATTATATTATTTTGATTCGAAATAGTTCGAAAAAAGTTCGAACCGTTCGTCGAACATATTGATAGCGGTATCTATTAGGTAGTAATAAAAATTTACTTTGAAATGTCCTTCTGCATCTGTTATGGGCTCATCCTCTGCATCATAGTCAAAAACCTTCTACCTGCGCGAGGGCGAGCTGGTGCGGGAAATTCGGCAATTGCGTCTACCTCTTCGGCTATGGTTTTCGCGTTATTGAGCAACTCCTGAAATGCGGACTCATTACGGAATTCAGACACACTTCTTTTTGCAAGATCAATCATTTTTACCGCTTGTGACAAAACGACATCGGAATTTTGAAGAGTCTTGCTAACTAAATTTATCTTGTTTAAAATTTCAAATCAACCAACTAGGAACAGATAAATTTGAACGACATAATTTTTTCTAACAACAAATTCGCCAAATTTCTCGACTCCGCATCTTTGTTTCTATCGGAATATATTTTAAACAAGGCATCATATCTTAGATTAAATCGTAGAGCTTTTATTGCTTTTAACCCTGCTCTCCCATCGAGTATTTAAGAGTGGTTTTTTATTTAAAGTTGGCATTTCTTTGGAAAGAGTTTGCCAACACACTGTTGACGCAGAAAAAAAAAACATAAATTTCTTGCACAATTGAAAAAAAATTGATAATTTCTAACGAATTTTTATTTCCATTTTATCTCTATCATCATAACCTTGGGCACGCATATACATATATAGAATATATATATATAGAAACACAACCCCACAATCACTTGAGCCAGTTCATCAGTTGTAGGTACATAAGGAAGGTTACATACATACAAATAAGTTATTAACAAAATAAGACCTAACCTAAATAAATACCTAGGTAATTCAAGTACATAAATAGCACTTATACTTACCTTTATTGTTATCTTTGATGAAGGGGTAGTAAAAAAATATTTTTAAAAAATATTTTGAAAAACAAAGTTAACTAGAATGTTTATAGAAAATAAAAATTACCACTTCTGCTGATTGGAAATAAACAAATGATTGTATAAAATTTTCCGATAAAATAAAAATGATGGTATAGTTAATATTGGCTTATTAATAAACGGAATTTGAGAGCACACACTCAGTGGGTAACTCTCTGATTGCCCGCAGTGTATCCAGGCATTAAACTAATTAATCCTTACTTACATTGTATCCTGAACAACAACATTGATCATACAACAGGAATCATTTGCTAAACTTATCCTTATCCGCCTTAATACCTTTTCCATAAGAGACGGTAAAAAAGTTACAAGACCATTATCATATGTGACCATCGAGTATCTGGAAGAGGAATACTGAAGAAAACCTGACCTAGGTCATCTGATCACCTATTCTGAGAATCTTGTCAGGATAAAAAAAATTCCTTTCCCAGCGATTTAATCTGTTGTCATATCTGAGTTTATCCCAGCAACATCCACTGGTCGCCCCACTGGTTCCGCGCCGAAGCAGTATCAACTTCTGCTAAATAATCCTGGTCCACCATTTATGTTAAATATATAAATTTGGTGACTTGTTAAAATGTGTAATTATGGAATGCCACCATCTCTAAAGCCCAAGTGTCACATCTGTCACCAAATATTAAATTTTTCCCTATATCAAGCCTACATCTCTTTACAACCCACCAATGTTACAAAAGGTTAGCTGGTAACATGTTAAGAGTGACTTATGATGTTGATGCTGTAGGGATTAGCCAAAACATGCATGCTCCGATTAAATATTGCCTGCTTTCAATAAGGAGACCTGACAATCAAGTTCACCTGGGTGCAATGCACAAAGTGTCTAATTTATTTATACTATGAATGTGGAGAAGACACTAAAAATCAGTAAACTGATAAAATCCAGAGCAGCAAGGCCTTAAGGAAAACCAAGATCAGATGGAGGAGCATCATTGTTGAGGATATGAGAATAAGAAGTATCTCAACAACTATTTTTGATGATTCACATTTTTCAAATTTAGGGCAATGTTGAAAAAAGTAAAGTTCATATTTTTAAAATTTATTGTAATATAATTTTTATTATTAACAATAATCTGCATGTAATATTAAATGTGAAAACTAGAAATATATAGAATCAACCTCGTTAGGCCTCTTTAGACTAAGTAACACTCACCAACAACTAAGGTCACTATTAAGAAGAATTTAGAAAGTATTATTAATTATTCACATTTAATAGAGAATGCTTCAACAATATTCTATATTCTAGTTAATCGTGTTCTTATCTGCTTCATGCATTCCCAAAATTATTATATTTTAATGATTTAAAAGATCAATATTTGTGTATGAATTAGTAATCAATCGCTATTTGGCTCTTGTTAGCTTTCGTAGAGATCCTAATATTATTGCCATTTTAGTAAAATAGGACATGTTTCAGTATCTTTATGTTCTTTAAATGCAAAGCCAATACAAATTTTAAAATACTTATTCAAAATCTGGAAAATACATGAGTGATGTACATATAATGATTGCTCATTGGATGCTTTAAGGTTTAATAATACTTCTGAGCTTAACAGCAGGTGTTGGTTCATAATGTCCAATTTTTCGAAGTAGCAATAATAATAAATAAACAGGAGCAGAGTGACTGGGTGGTAGAGCACTGAGTTGCCAAGCCGGAAATCCTAGTTCAAATACCGCTGCAGGCCATGACTTTTATTTAGTATTTTTGCAGTGGGAGATGGATCATATAGGATCTAGGACCCTCCTGGGGCTCACCCAGCCTCTATAAAATATTATAAAAATAGGGTACCCATAATAAGGGGCAAAAACCTGGCAGTTGAGTGTGACCTAGGACAAGTCACCTCCTTGCAGAACTGTTGTCCATGAAACAGTACAGTCTATACCATGTACTGAACCCCAGACCCTTCACGGGTTGTAGCGGTACAGGTTTTAAAAAAAATAATAATAAATAATTCTTTTCTTAGTGGAGTGGTAAGGAATGAAGAGTTGTGGTCTGTAATAAAGAATATAAACCCTCCCTCATAAAGAATCATTCTTAACCTTCATCCTTCATGTTTACAAATTTTATGAATTTTGATTTTTTTGGAAGCTTAATTAATTTCAACATATTAAGAAACGCAAGTACTACAAATCAGTCAATTGTGATGTAATACAGTTGATTTTTTCTTTGAAGAAAAAAAATTAAGTAATTGGTTTTCATTACCTCATTAACTCTTCGGGACAGAATAAAAATGTCAATTAGAAAAGTTAATAGTGGTGATGATAACTCGAAAAATGGGAACCTAAAAATCCTGAAAAGGGATTTCATGGGAAAATGAATATGTTGTTCTGTTAACAATATTATATAGAACAAAATAATTTATTGTAAAAACATCAAAGTAATACTTTTGGAGAAAGATCAAGGAGCAGAAATGTTAAGAATAGGCAAACTAATTAACCAAACATAAATCAATTTTACAAATGAAGAATGTAGTACTGAAAGAGGTATTTTAGTAAGGTGGTGACAAATTTAATGAGAAAATTCCTTGAAAAATTCATTATACTTCCTTTTATGAAATACTATAGAGATAGTGATAACATAAGAAAAATGGATATAAGGGCAAAAATAATAAATACAGAAGAAAAAACTAGCTGATTAAAATTGATAGAAAATGATAGCAAAACTACCACTAGAATAAATGACAAAACATTATTGTTGTTTTATTTTGTTTTTGTCAGCATATATATTTGATATTCTTTTGAAGAGTACCGCTATTAAGGGTTTTTTCATCGCATCAGGCATTTCAACTGAATCACATTCTGTTAACTTCGAAATGTGATCCAAAGTCCTGTTTGCTTCAGTTATAACATTTAGCTTATCGATATTCATCGGTTCCGAATATAAAAGATAATCATTATCTTTGAAAAATTCAATGTTTCTAGTCAACTTTGGGGCCTGGACTTCACGACGGTTTTTTACTTTATACTTTATTACAGGAGGACTTTTTTCTTTTATTTTAGGAAAATATTTTTCGATTACTTTATCGATTATTGAATCATTCACTAAAGACCTTTTTCTCAAAGTTTTCCCCAACGCATACAAACACAAAGGAATTACCTTCTTGGAGATTTCTCTCTTCTCTTTACTACCAGGCTTTTTCACTTCCTCTAACGCAAGGAGATAAATTTGAGGCCTTTCATTAGCTGATTTGCTAACTGATCTTTTTAATCTTTTCTTGGAAGGAGGTTCCTCAATATAGGAGGCATTATAAAAGTTTTCATTGAGCCAATCAGTGTCCAGAAAGCTCATATCTGTGGTCATTTTCATTGTGATTAAGTTTTCATCCACAAGATTTTGAGAAAATCTCTCCAAATCAGTCCTTTCATTACTAGTGCTTATATTTGAACAAATGGTTTGTGATAATGCAACTCTATTCAGTAATAAAAAAAGCAAAATGATCTGACAGCAATGAAGGCATCTGCAAGTAAAAAATAATAATTAGTGTAGAAAAAAATAGATAATTACTATTTAATATTTTTTTTTTAAAAGGTCATTTATTTTATTAAAAAATGAGAGAAAGGTTAAATTATTCTTATTTATTGCCTTAAAGTTATTTTATCTTAAAAGTATAGATTATTGGTATTGATGATAGAGGAAATAGTTGACTGGAAGATCTAATGTAGGATGGAAATAGTTGGGGGTGCAGTCAATGTAAACAACTAATAAGTGAGATTATTTATTATATAGATATAGAAGATATTGTTATGAAGCTAAGAAGCTAAGAAATAACAAGTCACCAGGATCAGATGGCATACCTGCTGAGTTCCTGAAGGCAGCTGGCAATGCTCTAACTAAAGAGCTGCAGGAACTAATTGCCCAAATATGGGAAGAGGAACAGATCCCGAAAGACTGGAAAGAGTCTATTATAGTGCCTGTCTACAAGAAGAAAGGAGACTCTACAGAATGTAAAAATTACAGAGGGATAAGCCTACTGAATACTGCCTATAAGATATTCTCGATAGCTCTGTATAATCGCCTGCTGCCCTATGTTGAGAGAAATATTGGAGAATACCAAGGAGGCTTTAGACCTAACAGATCTACTATAGATCAGATTTTTTCCCTCAAACAGATGTGTGAAAAAATGAAGGAGTATAACAATACATTGTGGATGCTGTTCATAGATTTCAGGACAGCTTATGATACAATATCTAGGAATGAGCTTTTCAGAGCTATGAGCGAAATGCGGATTCCAGCCAAGTTGGTGCGTTTGGTAATGAGCACGATGGAAAACACAGTTTGCAGCGTAAGGGTAAATGGCTCAATCACGGAAGCATTTGGGATTAGTATAGGACTTAGGCAGGGAGACTCGCTGGCACCTCTACTATTCAATATTGTAATGCAAAGTGTCATTAAAAGGGCAGGATTACTGATGGAGGGAACCATCTTTAACCGTAGTCTGGGTATTCTTGCATATGCTGATGACCTTGTATTAGTAGGAAGATCGCTAATAATCTTAAAAGAAGCTTTCGAGAGGCTGGAAGTGGAAGCTGGAAAAATGGGGTTACAGGTGAATGAGGAGAAAACCAAGATAATGGTAATAAAGAATAGTAAGCAAAACCGACCACCTCATAGCTACACGTTTGGAAGACACACTTTCCAACGAGTATCAAGTTTCCAGTATTTAGGAAGCCGTATAAATGAGAATTTGGATGAGGAGGAGGAAATCAGAGCCAGGATAGTATTAGGTAATAAAGCATGTTTTGGAATGTCAAAGCTCCTGAGAAGTAAGCTCCTTAGCCTAAAGTCCAAGCTGGTGATATATAAAACCGTGATTAGGCCAGTAGTGACATACGCTGGTGAAACCCTCACATTGAATAAATCCAGCGTGGAAAAGCTGAATAGATTCGAAAGAAGAGTTCTTCGGCAAATATTCGGCCCAGTTCGAGAAAACGACCAACTCAGGATCAGAAGGAACAAGGAGCTAAGTGAGCTATATGGAGACCTAATGATATCGAGCTTCATCAGGATGCAGCGCATCAAGTGGCTGGGCCACTTATATAGGATGGGCGAAGAAAGAACAGCTAAACAGCTGTATAAAGGAAATCCGGATGGAGTAAGACCTCGAGGAAGGCCCAAAGCTAGATGGAAGGATGCCGTCTGTGAAGATCTGAGGCTGTGTAAGGTCTCCATCACTCGAGCAGGCGATCGGGACGACTGGGGTAGAGCGGTTGAGCAGGCCAAGGACTTCTTTATGAGTCTGTCGCGCCAATAATGTAATTTATTATTAGTGCCGACGTTTCGACCTACCTAGTAGGTCATCTTCAGGGCAAATAGAAGGAGTTCCGGCTCGGTGAAGTGTGTAACTCTACACTATGGCTCGGTGAAGCGTGTAACTCTACTCTGAGTAGAGCGGCTCCTTCTATTTGCCCTGAAGATGACCTACAAAGTAGCTCGGAACGTCGGCACTATAAATAAATAAGTCTCATTTATTAGTTGTTTACATTGATTGCACCCCCAACTATTTCCATCCTACATTATTGGTATTGATTTGTTCATACTTAAGTTGATTAATTTTTTTTGTAAACACAATTTTTACTGTGAATAACTGAGTACTTTCAATTAGAGAACAGTTTCAAAGAGTTCTCTGTACCAAATTAAATCATACTAGGAGTTAATTACATTTTCAACTGCATCTTAGAGATTTATCCATGATATAAAATATAATAAGTTCTTAAAATAAATATAGTGCTATTTTATTTACTTCTTTTATAAAATATAAAATATATATATATACACTCCAACTAAATTCCAAATAATTTCTTTATTTTCAATTAACATTTTTTAAGAAACCGGATTAACCCTTAACTTGGCAGACTATTATTTTTTTAAATATCAAAATAATATTCATAATACTTAACTCTTATAACCCAAGGATGTCTAGAAAAAAAATTCTGATGTATCTCCATAAATACATTATCAAGAAAAGGGTTAAGTCAATTATAAATTTGTAAAAAATAATGAACTTATGTCTTAATATGTTTCACATTTCTTCCTCCCATTTTATTTACATAATAATGTTTAAGCACAATGATTTCTCAATTTAAAAAAAGTTATTTTTAAGGAAAAACTGAGTGTAAAGGTTCAGTAAATGAAAACCAATATTTTATATTATTTATTTCTATTAAGATAACAAAACATAATTTGGACAAATTTCATTATAAATTAGCATTTTTTAAAAAGTGAATATGAAATGTTTAGTTAAAAAGTAATTAAAAAAAATTAATAATAGAACAAAAAACAAACAAAACAGAAATTGGTAAATTACTAGAAGGAAAAATAAGAATTATACCACAAACTTATTTACTCAATACCAATAAGTAAAGATCAAAAGAAAACTGATTGATTAAAAAAAAAAATTAAAGAGATATAAACCAAAGCATAACTAGAAACTGTACACACAGTAACAAATAAAAGTTTGGGAATTAATTTTTCCTTTTCTATAAGCCTTTAAAACATCAAAGTATTCACACCCTAATTCATGTTTCCCAACCTACTCCTCGGCTTGTAGTCAGCTAAAAAAGACAACGATTTGGGAAGGTATTGTGTATCTAAGGGTCAAGAACACATTTCTACTATAAACAACAAATGCAATAACCTCTCATCTCTTTGTAAACCAGTAGATGTCAATTTGTTTAGTGTTTCTTGTGAATGTTTTAATGTTTACTCTACTTACAAGTTTTGATGCAAAAAGTATTTCATTCCGCTCTCCATCATGGAGGTATATTAGACAAAGAATTTCATCATCATTTGACACCTCGGGCTAATTCATTACAAATATGGTTTTGCAAACTGTTTCTTGAAGCTGGTTTTATCCCTTCTCAAATCTTCTGTATGATTAGATTTAAAGACATTAGGCAGTATGATACGTTCATGTAGATAACTATAATACTAAAAGTCTTTCATAATTTTAAAGTTCCATACAACTCCCCATAGTAACATGATATGAAATGCACTTCACATGTAAGAGCACCAGGAAGAAGGACCTAGAGCATGTACCTCACCACATGACTCATGCTGTGATTGTTAATACACAAGAGTTGACAATTGATTTGGTAAGCGTTACACTTCAGTATTTATGCGTTGTTCTCAAAGTTATACATTGACTACTGATGACAATACTATTTATTGTAATTTCAAATAATCTGCTCTTGATTTTCCCATAATATATTTAGAAATATTTTTATTTAATCATTTCCTCTCATTTCCTTACTAGTGACCATTACGATATGTATCTTATTACCGCCGTTCTTTTATTTTAAGTACTAATTATATTTCATTTTGAAATTTGTTTAATTCATTTTTTTTAAATATATCTTTTTATCTTGTTTATTCAGCCCTGAAGAAGACCTGCTACGTCAGTCTGGAACATTGGATTCTAACAAATAGTTTCACAGATTAAGGAATTATTTTTTTGACATCCACCCAGGTCCTTATCTCAATATAATATTTAGTTTTTCTTCCATATTTATTATTTATTGTTTATTAAAGGCATTTCTGTTCTATTTAAACTAAACTTATTATTTGCAATTCTCAACAAAATTCAAGCATATAGCACCATATACACCAGACTATCAAAAACCAGTAGGGAATAGTGGGAATATTAGATAAATATATAAAAAAACAATACATGGCCCAAACAAAATATGTTTTTCTCGCTATTATTAGCACTTTTTAATAAACATTATTTGTTGGATTTTTAATATTACAAGTACTTTGAGATATTAAAAATACTGTAAAACCATCATTAGCTAGAAAAATAATAATGAAAAACTTCTTTTGTATTATAAAAATACATATATTATGCTTAAAATATATTAAAAAATGCCAATTAATAGAACATTAATAAGGATTTTTTTCCTGAAATCGATAAAGAACACATAATAAAAATGCAGGGTCATTATTTGAAAACCATCATTAAGGAGAGTTTATACTATTACTTCATCTTGCTGCTGAAAGCCACTTTAATCACTTAAGGGCAAGCTTGTTAATAGGATTAAGTGGTACTTGTGTAATAGCTAGTCTGCAGAGACTGTTATCCTCCACAGTTTATAACATATACACTGATAATTTTATACTGACAACACCTAACTTATTTTTCACATTAATTGAAATTGAAGTATACAAAATGTAATTCTAATTCTAGTCCCCCATTGCCATGCTCCTCTTCTTTTCTTTTAAATCTGTCAGGTTTGACAATATAAAAAAAATAAAACGAAAATAAAAGGAATATTGAAACAATAAATTTTGGAAATGTCTCTGAACTGTGAACTGAAAAAAATAAGAAATAAATAATTATCGGAAACACAAGGACACATCTCTACAGATTGTAAATGACCCAACACAATAAACCGCTTGGAAATTCATGCAAATTCAAAATTTAAATTAAAAGAAAAATAAGATTATGAAGTTCAATCGGGAATGCACTTGCTCCTTAACATATTATTGGATTCTTGGGGTTTTATTAACAATAACTTTGCTTCTAAATGTAAAAAAAAAAACTGCATACCAGTACAGTGCAAAAGCGATTCAAGGGAATGAGTTATAAAAGTTGAGGTTATGTAATGAGAATGAATATATAAATGTATTTCACTGACCTACAAGTAATGAAAGATTATTAGTTCAATAACCTCCAAACAAAATTTCTCAGCAGAAAAATACGTATTTTTTTTTTTATAAATTACAATTTTATAATTCAAAAGTGATATGTTAGGTTACGTACATTTGGAGTTTCATCGTATATGAAGACGTTACATGACAAATATTCCTTCCATTCTTTCTTGACAAATATTTCGAACGTTAAACATTACCTGTCAATGATTTTTAACAATGTTAATACTTGCCCGATAAACTAATTGCTAGGTTAGAAACAGTACCTTTAAAACGTGATCATATAATAAAAACGCACAATGAAAGTTTAAGTTAAAATTTTAATTGAAATCCAAAATAAAAACAATTGGTTTAGGGATCGTGAAGGCTAAATTATTGGAATAATTGTGTTATTGAATCTAGGAAATGTAGACGATTATAAATGTCAGCCTTCACGCACTGGTTTGAATATATGTATGGTCTCAGGGCTTTTGCAGAGATCACACGCATCCATCAGTTTTTCCTCCAATGAAGGATACTAAATAGAGGCTAGGTAAGCCCTCTGGAGTTTCTCCTGATTCCTTCGGGTCACGGTTGTTAACAGAATGATTTATCAGTCAAAGCATGTCTTTATTACGGGAATTGCAGATTAATCACACAGCACCTTACGTACTGACTTTTTATAACCATTATACTTCTTATTTATTGAACTTTAATGACTATTTTTCCTAAAAATTATTATTATAAGAAGCAATGGAGGTTATAAACATGTCTCGTAATCTTGAGCCGACTGCAGAAGCTGCAACGAAAACAAAAATGCAGGAGGTTTGGGCAACCTGCGGAGGAATTCCAGTCATGTTGGCTCCTCACCTTGTAACCGCTCTTACGCAAAATAGTAATTTAAATACAAAGCAAGCCTTAAATTATTCATTCACTTTCCATTTCGTTCAGGGACCATTCTTTGAGCCAAACACCAAATTCGTGCCTGACTTGACCGGAAATTTTAATTTGTTCTTGAACAGTTCAAATAGCTTCTTATTGGTGTTCTAACTCGGTGGAAGAGAATAAGAACATTCTTAGAAATGAAGATAAGATTAAAAAAAAAATTTAAAAACCTGTACCTGTAGAACCCATGTCTTTGGTTTGGTGCGTGGTAGAGACTGTCCTTTTTCTAAGACTACGGTTGTGCTTTAAGATTTGTCCGAGATGACGCTCAACCGCCAGGGTTTCTCCCAAATTAAGGGTGACGACTTTATAGAGGCTAGGTGATCCTCAGGAGGGTGTGTAGATCCCGCAGTGTCTGTCTGAGGCTATTAACAGTTAAATAATTCACTTGCCACAGCCGTATTTAAATTCGGGACCTTCAGCACTGCATGTACTGAGCTGCTCTGCTCTCTTGAAGAAAAGAATAATAGGACGAAAATTATTTGCTTTTATCTCATAATTAATTTTTTTAATGGTATTGTATAATTTTTGCAAAACAATCAAGTTAGAAATGAAGTAAAGATTCGTTTAATCCTTATGTTAACATTATTGAGACTGAGGCGTAGGTGGGATTAAGAGTTAAGATTGGTCTTAAAGATTTGGGTTTGGAGGATAATCTGTCGATGGAAATATGTAAGCATCGATTAGTGGTATCGGAATCAAGCCATTGGGTTCGCAATGCATGAAATGAATAACAATAAAAAGAATGATAAATTATCTTAGCTCACTTCAGAATTCAACACCTTTGCTGGACGAACTTCGAAAGGACCTCAAATATATCTTTAGTTTTTATACAATACGTCATAAGGTTCTATGAAATTTATTTTATTTCGTATCTTTAGCTGGAGCAACTTAAAAAGGCGTTTAAAAACTAGAAAACTTTCTAGGAGAAACTTATACCACAAATTATTCTGAAGAAAAGCTTCTGAAGATTCCACTCACCACAACCATAAAAAATCTAGTAGTGGATAAACACCAACATATCTCATGTGTTAGAAAGATTTGACATAATCTGTAGCTTGGGGTTGATATGTATTTCTAGAGCTCATTTAACCACCACGGGCACCTCAGCGAACTATCTTGGTTGATTTGTGATCCATCTGTGTTTGTTTATTTATTTATTGCCAATTTTTGCTACTATGGCTTATCGGACTGAGATACAGTGTAAGTCGTAAATTTAGCCTATCCAGGTTTAATCAGGATAAGAAAATTTAACGAGTACCTTACACTGTACAGGTTTGGGGCCCCCATTTTACGCCCCTTCCGAGGATTTTTTACTCCCTTTAGAAAATCCTATGGTGGCCTACTGTACAGCGAACCCGGGATCTTGGGCATAGTAGGCTACTAACCACTAGACCACAGGTGACCCTGGTGAAGCATGACTTTGGTTCTCAAAACCATACACACCTCTTTTTCATTTACTGGTAGTTTATATAAACTTAAAGATATTTGTGAACACGTTTATATTGTGTTTCTTATGCTTGTATATTATAACTTATGCTTCTTATGTTGATACAATACAGGTATTAAGTGCCGGATTGTCACTTACTAGTAATGGGATTCTAGGCATGTCGAAGGATGGTAATAACCTTGAAATTAATGATGAATTTAAAATTGTCATTTAAATAATTGCCTCATTAGGCTGGCTCCAGTGCGGACATATCAGCTTTGACATAATCACCTACGAACACCAAAGTGGAAATTCTAAGTAACTAATTATGTATTGCATTTCTTCACGATAAGAGGAGTTTTGGAGATATATAATATATTTGTCTTTATCAAGAATTATTCGATGGAGGATTAAATTCGAACCTGCTCAGCGGCAGCTTGAGGTTGATAAGGCGACATATGACAAATGTAACTTTTCAAAATATTTTGTCTAAAGTCTCTAAATTCCTGCTATTTCATAACACCGCGTTTCGTCATAAACTCCCAACTGGTCGAGAAGACTCCACTGTCCAGTCCGGAAGTCCATTATACAGTATAATAAAAAGACTGTCACTTTCTCTGCAGTTATAGGACAGATGCTCCAGGACCAAATCTTCTTCGTTGAGGACACCTCAGGACTTAATGAAGCAAGTTCTTACAGTGTCCTCAAGTTCTGGAAAGAATGAGAACTATCCTTGGCGGTAATCACGGCTAATCATTTGAAATTACTAATTTTTTTTCCAATATCTGTTTATTTATATTTTTTAAGTTCTTTTATGCATTCATTACATAAATACCGTCAGAATTCCTATAATAAAGACAATTCCAACACGCATTTTTATTATTTATGTACGTGCTACATAAACCAGCTAAGACTAAAAAAAAATACATAAAATAATAATTAGATTTCAATAGAATACATAAAAAAAACGAAGCCTGAAGTATATAAAATGGTGAAAATCATTACAAATCAACATTTTGCCAATTCAGGCATCGTAAGGACAAATATAAATAAAATCACATCACTGAAGATCAAATCATGTTACAGTCTCATCAATCACAGACAGCAACCTCACTCCATGACGTTCAACAATATAATCTAAGACGGCTATACTTGGTTTGTTGATTTGATGTACTGCATTTAACCTTCCTTGAAATAATTTTTTTTTTAGTGTTTGTCCTAAAAATCGATGAATTGACGAAACGTTGAATTTTAGAGACTCAAGACGTTGGTTCTTTGATATTCCAATTTAATTTAAAATTAAAGCTCTAACTTATTGTTAGACGTAGTAAAGATGGATAAATGCTACCTATAAAAGAAGTTGGTAGTTAACCTTAGAAAAACAAAAAAATAAAAATATTTTCCCTGATGTTTATCAATTGAAGTTCGAGAGTTTAATAAAAAGGCATAAACTTCAGTGATTGTAATGGTAGCTTATATTTTTATATTATATAATGTGTCCTAAATGCTACCTTGAAAATTAAATGGAACTTCTAAAGACATTTAAATATCCAGTAGGAGGGAGGGGAAAGTTGTGCGATGCCCACATATAATATTTTATTGAATTTATTAATGTTCAACAAATAATGGCGTTATATAAAGATTTGGAGATAACACACTATAGTATAATAATTTCCAGGGATTTTAAAAATATATTACTTAAGTAAATTGCTTTTTAAAGCAATCAAAAAATGTAAAAAAAAAAATATTGCTTTAAAATGTGTTTTGACATGGATGTAAAGCGCTGAGTTGGTGGTTCTCGGGTTCAAATAGAGCTATGTCAGATAAATTTATTAATGTGTGAGCAATCACAGATGGCCCCTTTGGGATTTGAAGACTTGGTTTGCACAGCTACTAAAAACTGGGTACACTTAATATGGGGAAAACCTAAGGATTGAGTGTGTTCTCGCACAATACAACACCCTGCACAACCGGTTCCTTAGAAACTCTACAATCTCTTCCATGGGCTGAATTAAAGACATTTGCCTTTGAGTAGTAGCGGTTCAATTTTTTATTTTTACTATGGGAATCCCTCGGATTCCAACCTTCACCCAAACCTATTTTGCTGCTATTGATATATAGTTTTATGATATGTGCTATAAAAAAACCTAAAAAATATATGCTTTTTTCCTTAATTATTAGTTCCTACAAACTATTCTTCTAGTTATTAAGATAAAACGAAGGACTGATTTCTTCTCCTCCCTTCCTCATTACCATCCTAGTGCCTTATTGGGGTAGATCGAGAGTCCTTAATGAAAGCGGATGAGAGAGGGCCACATTTTTCTCAGCACTTTCTCTGCCAACTTGAGAAAGCAAAACCAAATCGAAAGCCGTTGTAACGGATAAAATTTATTGCACAATACTGCATTCGTGTGCAATATATCAACAATTGGCAAGTAGCCGAATGTTTATGGAGGTATTTTCATCATTTTGCAATTTCCAAAGAGTATGTGCATAACTACACAGAAAGAAGGTTACTCCAGCACCTCTTACCATCTTGGGGGACAAAGCAGTCTAGCGGTTAATGCAAAATTTTTAATAAATATTTTATTGCTGAAATATGATATTGACAATTAAACCAATCTAATGCATACTTTTTACAGAACTTAATAAAAAAATAGGGAATGGACTACCAGTACGTGCGATGCGTTACGGCGCTCTAGCTCCGGAATTCGAGACTGTCTGTGACTGACAAATTATTTATTTAATTAACAGCCGTGAACGACTCGGTGGTGTCTGAGGACTCTCAAGTAGCCTGCCCTATACAAGGTTGTATACTTAATTTTGGTGAAAACCAAGCTGTTGAACATGATCTCATCCAAACCACTTCTCTGCGCTGAGTTAGAAACTCTTACACTCCCTACCATGTACTGAACTAAATACTCTTCCTGGGTTGTAGTGACAAAGGTTTACTAAATACCCGGCTTGGTCAGCCATTTACTCGTACAAGTAACAATTAGTCTGGATTTTATTCTTTTGACTAGAATTTGGCCCAGACAAGTTCTTACTTGTAAATTCTTACAAAACTAAATTATAACACTATGTAAATATAAATAATAGGGTCACCTGTGGTGTGGAAGTTGGCATAAGAACCTACTAAACCCAAGATCTCGGGTTCGCAGCATGGCAGATGGCCCTTGGAGTTTTTAAAGGGAGTAAAAAAATCCTGAGCAACGTCGTCCTTCGGAAGGAGCGTATTATAGGAGTCCCGAGCCTGTTCGATGTCAAGTAAAATTTAGGACTCCCAGTGAAGACATATCAACATAAAGTGACGTCAAATGAATATATACTATAAATAATATAACAATAATTAGATAGTTGATATAATAATAGTAAGCTCATTGTAATTACTATATTGATTTTATCTCATAATATCGAATGTTATTTTTGTATATATGGAGGCACAAATAATATATTAATCCATTCCCCTTGTATACAATATTATATATTATATATAAAACTGACTAAAGAAAACATATATTCTCTTCCTCCTAGTGTTCAGATCTCTTCCTGAAGCATGACTCTTCCGCCTTGGACAAAGATCTAGGGCTTACGGATGGTAATTATATTGTACCCAGGATAATATGACCATATTACAACTGCCATATAACAGCATAATATCCTAGCTCCTATTACCCGCGCAATATGAAACAATAAGGATACTTTCACGATAATGATAGCATTCAATAACAAAAACGAGGAACTAGCATGTTTTAAAGAAAGAATACAATAAGTTCCTTCCTGCAATTTTAGTCCATTTACAAAGTATACCAAAGCCTCGGGTATCAGAACTTTACTGGTCCGAGGATCGTTTATTAAAATGAAAATTCGGATGATCCGGAAACGTTCTATCTCTTAGCTAAAACGTTCGCTCGTTTATAGCATATTAATAACTTTAAAGTTTAGGGTTGGAGTGGTACAGTTTTTTAAATATTTATATTCAGTTATGAGCTATATTAAATGCGTGACCTTTAACAGAGGAGAATTTCTCCTGCATATTTTCTCTCGATAGTTGTAGTAAATATAATGACAGACACTGTCCCACGGGACTGACACAGCAGTGCAGTCCCAATCTCCAGACATTCCCTCTCCTAAATGGGATGGTTATAGCTCTTTCACCTTCCCCTGGAGAGTGGTAAAGTATTCATGAGTTATCTGTAGGCAATGGCGTCGAGTCATTTCAAGTTCAATCCGACATAATCTCAAATTCCGACCATATAAGGGCAACAGAATTGGTTAGTTGGAAACCTTGTTTCGTAACGTTACTTCTTCTTAGTTGTTAATGTCATTAATTGTTAACTCTTAAAGGCAAATAATAAGTACATTTGGTCGTCACCAGTGGTGTAGTGGATGGGAGAACAATCTGTTATGCCGAAGATCGCGGAGGCATGTGTCCTTAGGATTTTCAAGACTAAAAAATTCATATGTATGCCGTCCTTTAGAAGGGATGTGGAATGGAGGTACCGAGCCTGTGCAATGGGAGGCATTCACTAAAGATCCGTATCCTAATTATGCCTGATTAGGCAAAATTAAGAGCTTGTAGGGACAAACATAGATTTTATTATTTTAATAAATATTTTATATTTATTATAATTTATATTGTGTTAATAAAAATAAACAATAATATGTTGTTGAAATAAATAATATTTAAATTTAATAGTAAAAAACTATTAAATATCGATGTATAAGATACCGCCTCTTCATGAGGAAGGTTGCAATAAGTAACCAATGTCCATGTGCTATTAGTGTGTGACTATTAAAAAGTACTAACTCTAATCTCTTTTTATTTAAACAATCCATTAATAATTTATACTTTGGAACCCATAATTGGTGACCCCGACGTTTTGTGAATAATAATTTAAAAAAAATTAACTAGTAATTAGTGAAACTTTGTTTGTTGAGAAATAGTTTTTATGGACTGAGTTAGTAACATTGTAAATAGTTTGTGTAGTTATCAGTTTATCAGTTTCGTTCAATTCATCAGTTTTAGTGCAATTTATCAAGTTTTATCAATTCTACAACTATTTTGGGACTATATTTATTTGGATTATTTTTCAAGGTAATTGATTTTTCATTTATTTTAATTTTACAAATCAAGCACGATGTCGGATAGCGAAGATAAATTAATAGAAAAAGTTAGTATTAAAATTCCACCGTTTTGGCCGGAAAAGCCTGAAATTTGGTTCACTCAGGTGGAGGCTCAATTTTCACTGACGGGAATTACATCAGAATCAACAAAATTTAATTATTTAATAGCACAATTAGATTTAAAAACAGTAGAAAATATCTATGATATTGTGAAAACAGAAGATGCTGATAAATATTCTAGAGCTAAGGAACGCCTGTTAAAATATTTTAAAGAAAGTGAGGATAAACAAATAAGAAAATTAGTGAGTGAGCTGGAGTTAGGTGATATGAAGCCTAGCCAGCTTTTGCGAAAAATGCGGAACTTAGCAGGCCCAGATATTTCAGAAAAATTAATTAAAACGCTTTGGCTTGATAAACTTCCTATTACTGTTAAAAGTATTTTAGCAATTTCAAATGATGAGTTGGAAAAGTTAGCTGAAATTAGTGACAAAATTGTTGAAATCGGCCCAAATCGGTCTTGTAGTCAAGTTAATAACCAACCTGAACGTGATAAAAATAATTCTGACAAAGAGTTAACCTTAAAAGATTTATTTTTAAAAATTTCTGAGTTAGAGAGAGAAATAAAAAGCGTACGATCGCGCTCTAAATCTCGTCACAGAAGTCGCAGCCGTAATAGATTTAATAAAAATGGAAAGTATTGTTATTACCACTATCGTTTTGGCTCTAAATGTCGTCCAGACAAATGTACACCACCTTGCAAATGGAACGAACAGGGAAACTTGCAGGGGCAGTAGAGATTTTGGGTGACTGTGCTGCCTCTGACGTAAGCCCAAATATTAATCATCGACTTTTCGTTAAAGATGTCTGTTCTGGAGTGCGTTTTTTGGTTGACAGCGGAGCAGATGTCTCTGTTGTACCAGGGAACGGAAAAAGCCAAGCGTCAGATTTTAAATTATTTGCAGCTAACGGCAGCATTATAAATACTTATGGCACAAAAATTTTAAAATTAGATTTAGGCCTTAGGCGCACATTTGAGTGGCCATTTATTATAGCACAAACGCCGAAAGCAATAATCGGTGCTGATTTCCTAAGAGAATTTGGATTGTTAATAGATTTGCGTAATAGACAACTGATAGATGATGTAACGAAATTATCAGTCAAGGGTTCCATTGCATCCATTACAGTAACTGATACAGTAGGTACTATTGGAGTTAGAGATCCTTTTACCGCATTATTAAATAAATTCCCTAATTTAGCAAAACCTAAATTAAAACCAGAAAAAATTTGTCATGGTGTAGAACATCACATAACTACAACAGATGGACCTCCAGTCTTCTCAAGAGCTCGTCGTTTAGATTCAGCAAAAATGAAAATGGCTCAACAAGAGTTCCAGTATTTGTTAAATAATGGAATTATTCAACCATCAGATTCCCAGTGGGCGAGTCCACTGAATCTGGTAACAAAAAAGGAATGGAACATGGAGAGTTTGTGGCGATTATCGTCGACTTAATGATCGCACTATTCCTAATAGATACCCAATACCAAGAATTGATGATGTTCATACTATTTTGCCTGACACTAATATTTATTCAAAACTTGATTTGTTACAGGCTTATTATCAAATACCATTAGCGAAAGAAGATAGAAAAAAATCTGCTATTATAACACCATTCGGTCTTTTCGAATTTAATTATATGCCGTTTGGTCTGCGGAATGCTCCTTCTACCTTTCAGCGTGTAATCCATGAAGCTTTGAGAGGACTAGAATGTTGTTTCTCATATCTTGACGATATTCTAATAGCCTCACGCAATGAACAAGAGCATAAACAACACCTTCTTGATGTTTTTGAACGTTTACATAAATTTGGTTTCACCATTAACCTAAGTAAATCAGAATTTGGTAAGACTGAAATAATTTTCTTAGGCCATAAAATTTCCTCAGCTGGAATTCAACCTGATCCACAGAAAGTGGAGATAATACAAAACCATAAGAGACCTGAAACGATTCAAGACCTTCGATCATTTCTCGGACTCTTGAATTTTTATCGCATGCATGTTAAACAAGCAGCAGAACACCAAGCTGTACTTAATAACTATCTCAAGGACGTCAAGAAAAATGATAAAAGAAAAGTTATGTGGACAGAAGAAGCTATTTCATCGTTTGAACAATGCAAGCAGGATCTAGTGAATGCAACGTTGTTAACTTATCCTAAATCTGATTGTCAGTTAGCCTTGTTTGTGGATGCCTCAGAGATATCTGTAGGTGGAGCATTACAACAATTAGAAAATTCTACTTGGATACCTGTGGGATTTTTCTCCAAAAAGCTCAATGAAACACAAAAGAATTATAGCACTTACGATCGAGAACTGCTTAGTATTTATTTATCAATTAAATTTTTTAAACACTTAGTTGAAGGACGTCACTTTGTGGTCTACACGGATCACAAACCACTGATTTTTGCATTTAAGCAAAAAAATGACAAAGCGTCGCCTAGACAACTTAGGCACTTACAATATATTTCTCAGTTTACGACGGAGTTGCGTCATATTTCTGGCAAGGACAACGTAGTTGCTGATCATCTTTCTAGGATTGAAAACATCTCTGTTATTGACCATACTGAAATTGCCAAGGCACAAGAAAATGATATAGAGTTACAAGAACTTCTAAAAAACACTACTAATTCTCTTCAATGGAAAGCTTGTCCATTACAGAATGGTAGTATATTATGGTGTGACACATCAACATCAACAATTAGACCATATATTCCAGAAAAATTTAGGATGGCCATGTTTAACCAATATCACAATATGTCCCATCCAGGAATCAAAACTACAGTAAAATTAGTTTCCTCGAAAGTAATTTGGACTAATTTAAAAAAAGATGTCACTGAGTGGGCAAAATCATGTTTGGATTGCCAAGCAAGTAAAGTTGTACGACACAATCATTCACCTATTGAAACATTTCCGATCGTCGACACTCGCTTTGCGGTAGTGCACGTGGATTTAATAGGACCACTTTCTCCCTCAGAGGACTTTGTATACTGCCTAACCTGCATCGATAGGTTCACCAATTGGACAGAGGTAGTACCGCTCAGAAATATACTTGCTGAGACAGTAGCAAGAGCGTTTTATGAAGTATGGATTAGCCGATTTGGCGTACCAATGCAAATAGTAACGGACCAAGGTCGACAATTCAAGTCAGAACTGTTCAATTCACTGGCAAAAATATGTGGAGTAAAAATGTCTCAGACAACACCGTATCACCCACAGGCTAATGGTAAAATCGAACGTTTTCATCGTTCATTAAAAAGCGCAATTCGCGCTCATGCAAAAACTACATGGACTAGTGTACTTCCTACAATCTTATTAGGATTTCGATGTGTGTTTAGAGAAGATACTGAGTGCACCATAGCAGAAATGGTTTACGGCAAAACGCTGAACCTTCCAGGCGATTTCCTTGCGACTCATCCTGATGGAGCAGCCAAGGATCTCCCTTCGTTTGTAGCAGACTTAAAGTCAAGAATGAGTGCTCTTCAACCAACACCTAATCATCATAAAAGTTCAAGATCAACATTTATTTATAAAGATCTTCAACAAAGTACTCACGTATTCGTACGTGTAGACAGGGTAAAACCATCCCTGCACAGACCATATGAAGGCCCATATAAAGTATTAGAGAAACATGGTAAATATTTCACATTGTTGGTTAAAGGACAAAACACCAATATATCAATAGATCGTCTAAAGCCAGCATATTTATTAGCAGATGACATAGGTGATGGCGCTTCAACTCCCTGCCATCGGAGTGAAGAACCTCCTATAATGCCTTCAACATCAGTTCCGGACAACTACGATGACAACTCAACGAGAATCAGCAGATCTGGACGAAGAGTTCGTTTTCCAGCTCGTTATCTTAATACTTGTGTTAGTGAAAGTGATATAAAAATGTGATATTTTAATTTTTTTGTGATGACAGGCTAGTCATTTGATTGTATAATTTCAAACTAGTCATTGTAATTTTTTTTATTTTTCTGTTAGTAACGTTAGCACTTGAAGGGGTGTAATGTAGGGACAAACATAGATTTTATTATTTTAATAAATATTTTATATTTATTATAATTTATATTGTGTTAATAAAAATAAACAATAATATGTTGTTGAAATAAATAATATTTAAATTTAATAGTAAAAAACTATTAAATATCGATGTATAAGATACCGCCTCTTCATGAGGAAGGTTGCAATAAGTAACCAATGTCCATGTGCTATTAGTGTGTGACTATTAAAAAGTACTAACTCTAATCTCTTTTTATTTAAACAATCCATTAATAATTTATACTTTGGAACCCATAAGCTCCCACAGTAGCATTCTACGTTTAGCCAAAACAGCATAAAGTGACCTTAAACAAAATAAACAATGAATACTTTTTTAAAGAAAATCGTTGGGAATTCCACTAAATCCTAGCCATGGTAGCTTATTGATTTATATTTTAGAACTCTAATTATTTATATTAAGCTCTCGTAGGAATCCTAACCTAAGTCACCAATATTCGTCGCTTTTTAAAAATGAAAATGGACTTGCAACTACTACATCTAGTATAGTGAACATGTGTTTATTACCATACGAATGAGTGTCATTTTTTATTCATTATAGCAGTATGAAATATTAGAGTGTATAAAATGACTGATAATCAATTAATAAATTTTTTATTAAATATCAGGGTTAATCGATTGCTAAAACTAAAACATAACTTTATTGGGTTTAGTAATGCAAAATATTAAATTTATACCCCATAGAAAGGCAACACAATGACACATTTTTGTATTTATGAGCTAAGACGGCGTTCTACGTGAGCGGTCTTGACGCGAACGCGAAGCGGTACCGCGCGAAACAAACAGTTGAAACCTACGCGAGTGTTCTGCGTGAACGAATTCACGGAGCCGCGGCGATGCGCGAAGCTGACGCTATCAATAGGCTTGATATTTTC
Source organism: Troilus luridus (assembly GCA_964056705.1). NCBI lineage: Eukaryota > Metazoa > Arthropoda > Insecta > Hemiptera > Pentatomidae > Troilus > Troilus luridus. The sequence continues at coordinate 90,690,535 of OZ057415.1, read as the reverse complement.
GCAAGAATCGGTGCCTTCTTATTTTTTTTATATATATATAATTATTATAATTATAATATTGTGTAAATATTTATATTATTATGAGTAACTAAAACAGAAATATTAATACAAAATACTTCGGTGGTATCTTCTGGTTTAGACCGAGTCGCTTACTTTTTGGCCAACGTTTCTCCAGACATGCTGCTGACTTCTTCAGGGCATATAACGTCCTCCATTATGGGATAAAAGGAATAAAAATTATGTCAACAGATTATTATCGTACCGTGAATGGTAAGATTTGGCTAAAATAACTGGGCCTACAAGTAAGTACAACATATTTATTTAGTCAATAGTCGTACGTTGTTGGCAACATTCAACAATATTCCTTGAATAGCAAGGGTTGGGTCTGTAATTCCTCTAACAAATTGTGATGTTCTCCATAAATATGCCTTTCTAAGTATACACTATTAGTTCTACTTCTCTGCCGTACATACTTCTTGAGTATTTGATATTTAAGTAATGAATTTTACAATAATATTTCTTTCAGTCTGTCCATGACGAATGCACAGTCTAATGGAAAGCGGTGGGGCGGGACGCACGTAGGAGTGAGCCACCACGGCGACCGCATCGCGTTGAATAGACGCGTCCACTGCTTCGCGTTGAATTCGCGCGTTCACCATTTCGCGTTTGGGTTCGCTTTTAATCGCCCACTTAGGACGTAGGGTCACTCTGAACAATTCTGTTTATTCGTTACTTATAGAAACAGCTTAACGAAGAAATTTCACGTTATTCGCATTGATAAGTAATTGGAGGTATAGTTCATATCATCGATTTATGATAATTTGCCTAAAATATTGCATATTCTTTGGAAATGGTTGTTCTTTAACTCCGGTGCACAGAAATGATAAACATAAAGTAAACCTAACCTTAAATCAAAACAAATGATCAAAAGTCCTTTTGTACACTCTAATTTATTATACTGCCACTTACAATGAATAATAATAATAATAATAGACACAACAATTGACCTATGATAGTTGGACAGTTAATACAGCCTTATCTCCTTCTATTTGCCCTGAAGATGGTCTACAATGTAGGCCGAAACGTTGGCACTATTAAGTTATTCTTATTTTTGAGTTATCGTTGACTCCACCCTTCAATAATAATAAAAAATTAGTAGAATGATTATAAGCAGAAATTTACACATAAATCGATTATTTTTAAATCGTAGCGTAGTTACACCGAATTTTCGTTCTTTTGACATCTATTCATTTCTAGATTCTAGCAAATAAGATTGAATTTTTCAAATATGTTGAAAAGTTATAAAATTTATCTATACGTGTCTAATAGCGAATTCCTTCCGACATGATAATAGAAAAAATCTGGTAATGGAATGAAAACATGTTTTGAGTAACTTTTTCGGTATTTATCGTATCCAAAGTTACAAGCTATAAAAAAAAAATTGATATAATTTCCGAACAAGTACATTTTAAATCCCCTTACAGCATGGCATTAAGCCTTATTATATACGTATTATGTACAGAAAGAAGAAAAATACAAAATACCAGTCATTCTCTTAGTTCTTGGCATGTAATGGAGTTGCAATATAAACTATAATTTATTTTCAAACCAGTGCTTGACTTGTTTATTTATTTACTGCCCCTTACTTACTACAAAAATAACACGATTTAGCTTCCTTAAGCTGTATGTATATATATGTATATTTCTATGGGTGTAAGGAAACACATTGCGCAATGAATAATTATGACATTAATTCATGAGGAAAATAATTAAAATGATAATTAAAAGTGAATCTGTTTTGCAGATCCTTAACATCAGTGAAAGCCTTTCACCTTCGTCGAGGTATCGTTAGTACGATAATAATTAACAACTTCTGATATTAACACCGAGATCTTAATAGACGATTAATTAATAATTATAGTCGTTATTTCATTTTAATATTAGGCTTTAATTTAAATGGCAGGTCGCTGATTAATTTAACAATGTATTGTAGGTTGAAATAACGATCTGTTTGAGAAATATGTGAACGCTTAAGGTTTGAAGCATCCACGTCCTTGCAAGTGACCATTGCTTGAGTACGAGCATGTCACTTGCTGCCATGACGATATAATTTTAAAATTGAATATCATTTAAAACAGTAAAAAGGTCAAAATTTCAACCGCTTTCAAAAAGTGAGAGAAAATGGAGTTTTTCGATTGCGTTAAACTATTTTCCTGTTTTTATAAATATTAGTTTGAGATAGGTATTTCAGAGGTGTATGGAACAACATATGTGGGGAGATCAGGAATGATTTTTTGATTTTTATGTTTTGGAATAGAGTCAAGAAAGGAAATTAATAAAAAAACTCCTCTTGTTCGGAATGTCAGGGTTATAGTAGTGCTGATTGAGAGGAACACAAACTGGATTGGGGGTGATTTAGAAGAGGATTAAGTTCAAAGAAGGAGGTGAGATAATGATGAACTAATCTTTCCGGGGGCTTTGATAGAAATGGAAGAATAAAAAAGTATCAAAGTAAATCAGAAATTGTAGGTGAACGGAACTTGATCATTGGGAAAACAAATACTACTTCCCAGGCTCTGGAGAAAATGACATTTTAAAGGGGGAATGTTTATTCATAAAGGATTAGAAGAGATGATGAGAGTCCGAGTTTGAATTTTGGTGTATCATAAAGGTCATTCAGTCCAGATTTAAGACAAGAGAGGTTAGGCTTCCTCCTTATGAGGTTACTCCGTGCCTTTTGCTTTCCTAGTAGAGCAATTTAAAACTACCAGTATAGCAGAACGTTAAAACTTTGGGCGCAGACTTCCGATATCCATATCGGGCGAATGCAGGACCCAAAATACTTCCAACGAACATGCCATTTACCCTCAAATGTGGACTTTTGAGAAAAAGGGGATCGTATAGTGAGCAGATTAAGACTATCATAAGGAAGGTCATTTGATATTTATGTTTTGGAATAGGCACAAGGATGGAAATTAGGGGAAAAAACACCCTTTCCGAAAACCAATGAGAGAAATGTTCTTTCCTCTGGGACAACTAAATATCTTTTGAATTCAGTGCTTAGGTCATTTTCCTTCAATTATCCGATCTTGTTATTGTTCATTGAGAGAAGCTACTTGGTCAAGTAGTAGCCGCTAGTTGAACAACACATATCGTCTATTCTTCCGATAGGACCTGTTACGAGACTAACCATTAGGCCATTAGCTCTCCCGAAGAACACCTTCCTAGTCCTGATTAGTCAATTAGGACGTAATAGCCGGAGGAATTGGTGCTAGCCAGGACATGGACGCTATACATGAATAATTCAAACCGGTCTCAATTAGCTCGTTGTTTGTCTCCTTCCTGAAAACATTAACAACAACATGTTGACAATGAGGACGACTATGCGGGCTAATACTCGGCACAACTGCTTTAAATGACCCAGTCGTAGTGAACCACATCTGCTCACAAAGCCAAGTACCAACGTCGATTGCAACTGTTTTCATAATCATTTGTGAGTTTCACTTTTTACCATTTACAAAATCGAACATAAAAAAAGGTCCCATTTGTATTCAGTACGGGTACTCTAGATTGTAAATGTTTGTAACCTGGCTACTTGGGGTAATGATTTCGCTAATATCTCCTCTCTTTACACAAATTTCGTCGATACAATTACAAAGTAACAAATATGAAAACAAACAACATTGCTCATTTTGTATTTTTCGATCTATCGCAATTGATATGTGATTGATAGAAATTGCTCTAATATTTATCATTATGACCAAATTTAATGGCATAGGTATGTTTAGTACGCTTGAAGATATGCTTTTTTTTATGAATATTGAAAAAGTTTTTTTGCTTTCCTGAAAAGCGTTATACGACTTGGCGGTGATTACTTGTTATGTTTGGTAAAAAAAAAAAAAAAATATTTATATCATTTGCATTCTGGGTATTCTAATCATAATGACACTTCCAATAATCTCGCTATCTAAGTACTGAGGGCTGCCCTGAATATTTTATTCAGAGATATCTGATGTGAGTAATCAGGTGCAGCGAGAGATGACCCAAACCTTAACCACAGGCCTTGGACAACCTTGGTCCATTGAGAAGGTTTGAAACCTGACAGGACAGTCCAAGTAGCCTGGAGGTCGACTTCTTTCCAAGGCTGCTCTCTTAAATATGCATGCACATATAAATCTAGATAAATACACTACTTAGCCTCCCGTAAATTCAAATAACAGAAGTCATGAAAATGATTTATTCTTTGGGATTAATCTTCTCGGTTTGGTCCTTCCTTTGCGCGATAATTACCGCCTCTGTTGTGTGTAATCCTCGTATCGGTAATTGCTAACAACTGTGGGAAGGTAAGTGGAAAAGAGTAAGAATAAGAACTGGAATAATTCTCACATTTTTATCGTTTTTTGATAAAAGGATACTTTTTATATGGCCAATTTAAATTTTGGCCGGAATTGGGTAACTATTAAACGGGTCTTGCATGTATGGATAACTACAATCCGGATCTTGGGTCAATAGATGATACATATTTTCCCCCAAATTAAGGATCTAGTTTATGGATGCTGAGTGAGCCTTGGGAGCTTCTGCAGATCCCACAGGGTACATGCTTGACTGATTTATCTCCTCTTATTAAGGAATTTATCTCCTCTTTCACCGTTTCATCGCCTTAAAAAGTTTTAATCTGTTATATTAATAATTCAAAAAATTTTCCACTACGTATGACAGCTCTTTTAGTCAACCGGATGAAAATTAAAAGGTGAAACTGAAAAAATATTCTTCCGAAACGGATCCTTTCACTGTTGAATAGGTCAAGATCCATCAGGTTAGTATTGATCAACTCCCTACAATCAACGCCACTTCGACTCCCGCATCTCAATATTTTTTTTTTACTACATGCTAGGTCGATTTCTTCGAATATAAATGACAAGGGTTTTTTTTATTATATGAATAACATAGCATTTAGACCTTATAAATTTCTCCACTATGCTCCATATAAGTCGATGCCTATCTTCTCATACAATTTTAAATATCATGGATTTATTATTTCAATATAAATATTTTAAAAAAAATGTTTGCTGTAACAGAGGTGACAACACATACGAGAAAGTAAGGGGTGAAAAACTGAAAAGCCTAGGATAACTTCAGACTTATTCTTGCCCTTAAACTTCGCCACCTTTTGGTGTATCTTGTTAAGCATGTATATTTCCCTCACAACCATTACGATCCATGAAGAGTATACACAAAGAGGGTTCACATAGTCTATTAAAAAATAAATAAAAAATACCTGTACCACTACTACCAGTGAAGGGTTCAATACATGGTAGAGATGGTAGGTACATCACGCTAAACCGCTATTTATCTAACCCAGTTTATAGAGGCCGGGTGAGTCCCAGGAGGGTTCCAGATCCTGTAGAATTCATTTCCGGCCGTCGATAGATTAAATTCAAGTCGGCCAGCGAGCGGGATTGAACCCAGGTTGGCAAATCAGTGCTCTATCACTGAGCCATTCCACTCCCCTCAAATAGTCTATAGCTTAGTACTGTAGACTAGTATGCGGAAGACATTTGGTGTACATGTTAAATATTTGGTTTTTAGTGAATTTTCTTGGAAGCAATGAAATTAAGAGGCGCTTACTTCGAAATCCACATTAGTAAATGCACTAATATATCAAAGAATTTTAAGAACATAACATAAAATAGTCAATAAAAGTTTTATGGTCAACTACTAGAATTGGTGGCATGAGGTTATTAACTCATAAGAGGTCCGTTGAACCCGCAAATGTAATCTGTAAGAGGAAATGCATTATGTATCATTTGAAAAGCAATCACAATAAAAAGAAAATTACTTTTGTTCTCCGGGATTCGGAGCTAATAGAACATGTAATGGCCGCCTTCCTCGTGTCTGTTGTTGTTGTCCGCCAAAAGGAGCCGACGCTAAATAAAAGTGTTTCTAGTTACATTTTACCCATCCTCTCTCTCTTCCCAACCGAATAAAAGCTATGGAGGTAATGATAGTTAATGTGTGTATCTACCATCGTGTAAGTTCCTAATAGCCGGATAAGTGCAAAAACAGAAGAACAGTTAAGTTGATATATCCACTTCTGAACAAAAAACGAATACAAAAACAGAGGTCCTGTTCAAACGTTTTACATCCAAAAATTAAGATAGAATCTAAAAATAAGCAATAAAATACCTGACACTATCACGGGTACAGTTATCGCAACTTGATCAGTCGATTACATTTGAGTAAACCTGTTTACTATAAGGTATACTAAAACCTCGAATAGTGAATCTGAACCATTCCCAATCCCACCTACTCACCAAAATCAAAAACTGTCCAACATTTTAGGAGGAGTTCAGTGGTATATATATGAACAAAAGATTTTTATACATAAAAATAATTTTATTGCGATCTTAACCACTCAAGAGTTATTCAGGCCCCATTTTACCATATCAAGATTTTATATATCTACTTTTTCAATAAAAATTAACATTCTCTCCATAATATGCATCTATATAATTTTACAAAGGTTTCTATCCTATGTTTTGATAAGGGAATAGTTATCCGTATATATGTTATGTAATGTGTAAAACGGCTGTAAGTGCGTTCAATGTATTATATATTTCACGTGTGAATACTTGTACTGCAAAATAATCCAAACTTTTTTAAAATGTGCCAACGTTTTGGCCTAACTTTTGGGCTGGAGTATTTATTGTTCTGTTTTTTCTCAGTTCACATTTTCTCGGTTATGACTAAAATCTTATCAAATGTATATGTAAACACTTTTAATGCACTTTAAACGACTAAAAAAATATTTCCTAATAGATATTTTTTGTTTGGTTATTTATCAGAGGCTACTCCAGTCAGATGAAAGAGGAAATAAACAGGATTGGTTTTACAAAAAAGGAATATCAGGACAGAGAAATATTCAGCACATACTTTAGGGAACTTGTATTGGTAAAGAAGAGGAATGGGGGAAAATATGGGGAAAAGATCGAAGGTAATGAAGAGAATGGGCTGATAGGAAAGTTAAGAAACCATTCCGTCGTCCTTAGATAGCCTTTATCGCGAAATTATTTTTTTTACATAATTCCACAAATTATATCATAAATTTTCTTCTTTCTTTCATTTGACCAATTAATAATATTTTAGGGCAAAACACCCGTTTTCCAGATAAAAAATGTTTAATGATCGTGCGATTTCACGTTGAAATAAAAAAAAAAAACGAATTGTTTTGATGCGAATTTTGGCATCTTTGGACTTTTTCATTCACCTACAAAAATAGTGTGAATTCAGTTCAAATTGATGATACATTAATGGGTTTCTATGATAATGACAAATTACTATGATAATGACTTTTTATGAGACCGTGCTCTTTTTTACAAAAAAAGCCACAAGTTCTTATTGGCCATCTTCGGCAGAATGAACATAACATACTTGAGGACAATTCTATTAAAGCCAAATAATGATCTTTTCCTCTTCAAAACCAAACGATCGACTACAGCTGAAACATATACAGAAGTATAATAGAAAAATTAGAAGATCAGAGAAATGATATACCCATGCTTTTTTTTTAATCCTTATTTTAAAATATTGTTAATCAATATTTCAGACCATGAATATCCTGAGGGAGCACAATTTTCATATTTTTTGCTTCAACTTTAAACTTTTTTCCGCTGAAATCGCTCACGGACTTAGCTCACTATTATAAATTTAGCCATATCCGTCGCGCTGACTGAACATCTGTACCACGATAATACATACCAAGGTAAAAAAGATTTTTTTTCTGACAGTCCTGTATCGCCAATTTTATGTGGCAGAAAAAAAAATCCAAGTTTAACCAAATAAAATATAACAATATAGAATTGAATTATTTCTTTTTCTGTTGTTAGAAATGATAAAATATATACATGAATAATGTGAGACCATTTCTTAATCATTCGTTATGCCTCAGCCTTGCTGCTTTCAGCCTTCTAGCAAGATTACCAAATGCTCACATCGTAGAAGGCATTACATGCAAAACAGGATTTTATTTTCTCACCACTGTCCGACACAGATAAGAACGTGCAGGACAATTTTTTTTAGTCTCGGTATTTGTCACGTGAATCCTAACCGAACAGAACGTGGTCCAGGGATTTGGAGTGTTAGCAACCATTATGAAACCTGTCACAACCTTCGATTAACGTTGCATAAAATTTACGATTAACTCTACAGTCTACCCACGTGGAATGACATTTTTCAAATGATGTCGGGTTTTCAGATGAAAGTAGAAAAGAGTATTTGCTGCAGGGATTCGAAACCGTGCGGTAGGATCGAATTTGGTCGATTCGAGTTGCGGTCAGATCTCCGAAGAAGAGCCGCTATCTCCCCAATCTTCGAGAAACCAGTTTATTCATCACAGTCCTCATCACATGTGAATTTCCATTCTAATGTTTCTTGTCATTTAAATTTTGTTTTTTAGCATCCCAGAGATCCGAGACTATTAATAATTCTGTCGGAAACCGTCCTACTCCCTGATTACGTCGAGTTGGCTATAATTATATTTTTTTGCAGATTCGACAAGATGGATGCTGATATTTGCTACTGTCCTTCCCACATGGGATATCAAGTTCAGGTTTCAAGCTCAAATGGTAACCTCAAGAAGCAATGAGATATATTCCACCAAGAAAACCAAAATAAACAAAATGTTCCTTTAAAAATGGAAAAAAAACTTTAACCTTTTCCAGATTTCAGGCAAAAAACATTTTTTTAAATACGCTTTTCCTAAGTTTTAAACAAGTAGTGTAGAAATAGCAAAATGCCAGAAAAAAATATGACGATATTTATTTGATCGAGAACTTATCGAGCCGGGTAGCTGATATTATAGAGTGCTAAGTAGCTATGCTGAATGTTCTTGATTTTAATCCGGTCGTGACAGATAAAATATTTATTTCGCTAACAGTCATAGATCAACTCCGAGAAATCTGCAAACCCTGGACTCACATATTCTTTAAGTAGGCACTCTTTACTTAGGGAAAACTTGGCTGGTGAGCGTGCTCTCTGACATATCACCTCACTCTGCAACTGTTGTCCTGTAAAGAGTACAGTCTCTACCATGTGCAGAACCAAATACCCTTCATGGTTTGAATTTCTTTCTTTTTTTTTTTAGAGAGAGTTAGATTGGAATCAAACGAAACTACCAAGAGCTCAATTTGTCAACATGAATAAGTTGTAAGTGTTGGGTTGATTTGAAAATAATGATATGAAAATCGAAGTATGTATAATTAAAAAATGATTAGCGAATGTCGAGCTCCAAACCTCACTCGATAACTGAAATTTTCTTCACTTCCAATAATTAATTTTAAACAATATTGAAAAGGGACAAATATGTTAAACTTATTTTATTTTGTGACAACGTTTCGGCCTAGTTTTGAGACCATCATCAGGACTGAAAATAAAACAAAATACCATTTACCAAAATTTCGATTAACTCTTGTTATTTTTTAGGTTTCATCAATTATTGGTTAATTTAATCTTTTGTTATGCCTATTTCATTCCCAACTTTATGGTCTATTAAAGTGTTATATTTTTATTAGTACTGCAATGCTAATATTGTTATTCTTTTTTTGTTTTATTCTCAGCTCTGATGATGACCTATAAATTAGGACGAAACGTTGGCATAAAACAAAAGAAGTTTTACTAATCTGAAGATACACTATACAGTCAACAGTAATTTTCTCATCAAAACTAATTTTAAAATAGCTAGAACTAAACTGAAATCTTTGCCTTCAAATTTAAATGGACCAAATCACTTTTATTAAAAAGATTTTACAAAATTTATGACATAAATTGATGAAATAATAATAGACTTAAAATTCGCATCGGAACACTAATTTTGTACTGAATCGAGTAATAATATTTTTAGAAATAAACCAAAAAGAAATTTCAAATATTTCCATGCATCAGTAGCGATACGCAACACTACTAAATTACCCAGTTTAACCTGAATTTAAAAATGCTTTAAGACTAATAATAATCACTAATCGGTGTGTTCTTATATAAAACGATTGTTTCATTCCCAATATAGTTTGAATTACGTAAACCATTTAACAGTTACACAATATTTACATGATCGGGAAATCCAGGTCAAATATCACAACCGGTTTTCACTTTGAAACATGTGCTAGTCTTGAAGATATGACCAATTATTAATTAATTAAATAATTATATTATGTAAATATTAAAACAGAATTTACACCACCTTTTAAAGTATATTTTGTCATAAATTTGACTGAAAGATAGGATGATTTATGAAAAATATTATTTCATTTTCTACCAATACAGAGGTAGTATTCCAAGTAATGCAATAAACAATATTTAATATCAATTAACACAAATTATATCAACTGATTCATTGAAATAACAAAGCATAATAACAACTTATTACTCGAAATAAATTTGTTAATTTTAGTCACTGGTTTTTAATGTAAATGATATTTGTTTGCTTATTATTGAGCCCCCTTTAAAGCTAAAATTATCCTTTAGTTTATAAACACATACCTATAAATATAATTGTATACATATATATTTGTATCTATATAAGAATGCATAAATTTATTATTCATTTATTATTGATACATTAAACCCATTTGGCGATATGTAGTATTTTTTTTTATGATACTATAAACTTATTACTATAATAATTGTTGCTATCATAGTTATGATTACTATGTTTAAACAACATTTTTTGTTAAATGTTTTGTCAATGTACATCTGCAGCCCCGGTGAAGAAGTGGTTAAGTCGAATTTTCTCCAAAAAGAGTTTCTTGTACTTAGGACAAGGCGGAATTATGTTATTTTCGTAGTGAATGAGGTACTAAGTCGGGGATTGGCTCGAAAAGAAGTTATTGCTTATATTACAACTCCAGTTCAAGAAAAAAAAAAAAAGAGAATGGAACAAAATTCGACATAACTATTTTTTCACCGGGTCTGGAGATGCAATATACACTTCCTTTATTATTGAAAGTTTCTTCAAGAATTTCTTAAAATATTTTCAATAGAAAAAACTTCACGGATGCTTCATTTAATCAAGCTCTCCTTAGGCCTTAAGTTACGCCGTCCTTCGGAAGGGACGTTAAACGGGGGTCCCGAGCCTATACGATGCCTGTACTCTTTAAAAATTCCCTATCCTAATGAAACCTGGGTAGCCAAAATTTAGAGCTCCCACTGTAGCATCGTCCGATTAGCCATAGCAGCATTCAAGTGACGTTAAATGAACAAACAAACAAACAAGATCTCCTCGAGATCTGTAAGAACCAGATCATTTTTCTTTTTCTCTAGACATAAGTGGACATGCATGGGACAAATAAAAAATAATAAAAAAGGTAATTTTTTTTCGCGTGAGTGACATTACCTAGGTTGACTTTCGTTCATGAGCGAACGTTACTTACTTTTCTTCTTGTTACACGAAAACCGGTGACTGGCCCGATAACAACCGGTTTGTGCCTGGTTAGTGCCGGCTTCGAACCCGCTACCACCGCAACCGCAAGGTCCCGATCGAATAGGGAAAGTTAGACAAACTGATTATATATTTCAAACTGATTCGTCTGATTCCTTCCACAGGAAAAAACAAAACAAATAAAAATAATAAATAGATAGTTGAAAAGCCGATATCCTGGTTGGTAAAGAGTCAATTGCAAATCGTATTTGGAGGGATTTTGTGGTTAAAGCGATATTTTGACATTTGGTGTGTATATCATTTTGATATTCGATATGAAATTGTCTATATTATTTCATATTCAGTTCTGATAAAGGGTATATAAGATATAATATCAACTTGATGTATAGTAAATTTTTATAAATTATAAATTAAATTTTACTTTAAACTCCGTGGGTACCTGGGAGGGAGAAATGTCCAAATTATTAGAATTGTACAATGATTATTTTATTCGAGATTGCCATGCAAAAGCATCAGAGGGCACACACCACGGCCTCTATAGCTCTTTAGATAAAACAATTGATTACCTTAGCCATTTCAAAGTAGCAAACAAAATTAGCTTAGTTATGAAATGTAGAGGGGGACATCTGAATCTAAATTACAAACCATTTGATTCGCAAAAAATAGAGCTATGCTCGCTGTGTAATTTGAACGAAGTTGAAAATAGTTTTCACTTCCTGGCAGTATGTCTCGTCTTAAAATCGTATAAAAAAAATAACTAAAACATGAGCTGTTCTCAAAAAAAAAACTAATCGATATTCTGAATGGGAAGAATTTAATAGGCTTATACAATTTTGTAAGAAATGCAGGTCGATATAGGAAATTTTTAATTTCAGAAATTTATTATAAATGCCAAAAGGAAATTTAATTTATTTTTAGTTTCGTTATTATTTAGTAGTTTAATCAAACTACCGGCAGACGGTATAAAGTACCATGCTGTGGTTGCTAAAGTTTTAAAATAAAAACACTGTAAATAATTTATTAATAAGAGAGCATTTATATCTATCTAATAAATTTTCATGGTTTAGTAGCTAACGATTTTCCGACCCGCGAGATTTACCACTTGTTTTTTTTCAAAAATATACAACTGCCAAAGTTGTGAAAGCCAATGAATAAATAACATAAATTATTTTCCATATATTAAAAAATTAACTGTCGAAGTTATGAGATAAAATTATTATAACCATAACTATGTGCGTTTAGTATCTTTATTATTTTATTATGTATGTTTAGAATAAATAAGAAAAGCAACAATGACAACTCGTTTATTCATTCCTAGTAATGAATAGCGATACATTTCTAAAATGGCTCGCATGGTAATTTGGGTTGTCTATCCCTGAATGCCGAGAAGTATTAACTTTTTGGACCTTAAAGTTACCATCGTTATCGAATTCTTATTACTTCATTCCAAAAAAAAGTTTGATAGTCATTACAAATATTATTCTGTCTGAAATATATTTGTTTCTTAGTCCAGATATCGTCCCCGCCTTAAGGTTATAGTTTGTTGTATAATAATGTTCACTTTTTTAATTTTAAGGGTAAAACAAATAAATAATAAAAGTGTACCTCTACAACATATTATTAGATTCTTTTCATGGTAGTGAATGTAATATTTCTAAACTAAGTGTTGTGCAGGGAGGTAAATTGGATGGAGATTATGTTCAACCACCAATTTTCCCCCAATTAAACGTACCCAGTTTATAGAGGCTGGCATAGCCACAGGAGGGCTTAACAATTCGTCTGAATATATTCACATTGCATGTTGAATGAATGACATTACTGGGCGAAAGCTGTATTTGTTTTTAATTCTTTATATATATATATATGATATTATATATGATATAAATATGATATAAATATAATATGATATAAATATGATATTAATTCTTTCGTTTCAAAATTCTAATTAAAAATATTTAATAAGTCGATATCTTGGTCATTTATGAAGAAAATAAAACTAAATACATAAATATAAATCAATCTAAATACATTTTTAATTTTTAAAAATGTTTTTCTTATGTATTAAGAATGCTATACATTTTATAATATTTTGCACCTTTTTTTATGTTAAATAATTGTTACAAACTTTACTTAATTAATTTTATGGGGTTAAGTATCATTGGTATATATTCATTTACTTCTCACATGTCGTTGATCCTCATCTAAGTAACTTTTAGTCTATTACATTTTTTACATTTCGAAACATACCTAGTCTGATACCTTATTCGAATGGAGTTGAAATATTGCCAATGCTGGTTTCCCCAAGACCGAACATATATCACCAGGTTTGAGCGCAGCTTAGCAAGCTTAGAGCAGTAGCCATGGAACCTATATTGGCTCAGAGGTTGCGTAAGGTGAAATGAGACGTGGAAAAGAAGTAAGGACAAATATAGTCTCGAGAATAACCTGGGCAATCAAGGAACTGGGGAAAGCTGTTTCCAACCTATAGGTAACCTGTTCCTATTGAAGAAGTCTGTTTTCATTTTAAATGCAGTTCAAGTTAAATAAAGTTTTAAATGCAGGATAATTTAAGCATAAAAGGCTTTGTTTTTTAAAAAATTATTTTATTGAATTGTACAACTGTAATATATACATCTAGTTCAATGCCTAAATGAATAAATAAATATGTGAAAGGACATGTAGAGGCACTACCCACTGGCAGCACTCTAATAACCCTTATATAATATAAGGTCCCGAGGCCATCTTCTCTTCAGACGCCTAGGAGGATTGTCCGAGATGGAATTGGATGCAAGGATGGAAACTAGTGGGTTTGGATGGGCCTGGAGTTTATTATGAAATGATAGGTATCTGGAATGGGCTAAAGCGGGAACATATGGAACGTTAAGGTCATTATGGATGGTTTTATTTGTGACAAAATAAGGAGCATTTAGGATTTTGCGAAGGATTTTGGAATGCAAGGATTGAATACGAGAGGAATTCGATGGTTTGGTGGAGTCCCATAGTTCAATTCCGTAAGTCCATATAGGTCTTATAACAGTCACATAAATAAGTCTTTTGTAATTGATATGAAGCTTTGAGCGTTTGTCTAGTATGTGTTGAAGTAGTCGGAAGCGTCTAGCTGTTTCTTGTCTTTTCAGTCTTGTGTAGGGTTCCAAGTAAGACGTTTGTCTAAGTTAAGTCCTAGGTAGCGAAACTGTTTAGCAGGGATAAGTGGAGTACTGTTACAGGATACAGTAGGACAGGAAGTCATGGGTTTTCGGCGAAGGATAAAGTTAATTTGATGGGACTTGTTGGGATTGATTTTAATTCTCCAATTCCGACACCATTCTTCGAGTTTTGATAAATGTGATTGAAGGGATTGGGATGCAATATATGGGTCGTTATTAACTGATAACACACATGTGTCGTCAGCATACGTGGTGATGAAAGTGTTAGGATGGGTTAGAATGTCAGCTGTATATACTGTGCGGAGGATAGGACCGAGGATGCTACCTTGAGGAACACCAGCAGACTGACAAGCATAAAAGGTTGATTCTTGAACATTTGGCCTTTTCCAGCACTAGTAATTATTCAAATATTGCTAAAGTAAGAAATGTGCAACTTCTTAAGCTAAGACATAGGGCATAATAAAATAAATAAAAGTGGTGTGTGTAGAGCGCTGAGTTCCTGTGCGGAAGGTCCTGGGTTCGAACCATTTAACAGCCGTAGATGGACCTTATGGAATCTGCAGACCTCCTGTGGCTTCGTAACAGTAGAGTTTCTATATATTGTATTAAGCAATTGGTCATATTATCAACTTCAGAATATCAGGAATCAGAACAACCAATGATCAAAAGAAAACAATAACAGAATTTAGAGTAGATAGTGACAAGAGGTTCTAATACTCTACCATTCGGTATCCTTGCATTGAGCTCAGTCATAATGTTTTCGAGGAGAGAACAAGAGGAAAACATTATGTTATTTTATACATTATACGCCTTTTTTATAGTAAACTTGGTCTTAAATATGTATTACCAAACTCATGATCCAAAAAGATAGCACACTCACTTCTTCTATTTATTTTTATTTACTAGCTGTTATACTACCACTTCTGAGTTTTTTATGCAAAATCACATCCGTTGTCTTTTTAGTTTCATTCATTCATTCGGTTTGTTTTTTAATTTCATTCATCATTTATTGTAAAATATATGTATTTTACTTGGTATTTAATTGTTATATTTTCTGTCTGAAAAACTGTTCTATATTATCTTTGATAACACAAAATAAACGACATAACTAGAGGAAAATAAATTGTATCTAAACATAAATAAAAAATCATTCTCAATCGAGATATAAATACCAAAAACAATCTAAATATTTTTTAATAATTTATTTTATTTTATTTTTTTTTATTGCTCAGTTGGCTGAGCACCACGCTGGATACGTGGGCGACCCAGATTCGAGTCCAGGCCCTAGACATATCTTTTCTTTTCAAATAAAAATATTTAAAAATTATAACAAGTAATAAAAAATAAAATAAAATAAATTATATTAATGAGTCACCACGATCCTAATTAAAGTAATGTTCATTGAAAAAGTTTAACATATCAAGGTCATATCTTTTCTTTTCACATAACATTATTTAAAAATTATAAGTATTTTTTACGTAGTAACTATAAAATCGATGTGCAAATATACAAAATTTAGAATGATCCTGTTTAACCTGAATTTTAAGTTTTCTTGTATAAAAAAAATTAATTTAAAATTACTGAGTTGGGGCATGATATAAATTTCCCCAGATAATTTGAATCGTGCTCTACTGAGTATGATTTAAGGAAGGCTTTTACTTTCAGAATAATATAATATTTAAACGCTACTCCATTAAGTTGTTTCTTCTTTAATTTTTTTTAAATACTATTTGGGTAGCAGTATAGCCCAGTATGTAGAGCGTTTAAGCTGCTATTCTGAAGGTTCTGCGTTAAAATCCATAAAGTGGGTACCCTTAATTGAGGAAAGTGGTGGTTACCATATGCTGAATGCAAGACCCTTCATGAGTTTTGATACAAGTCTTTTTATTATTTTTTATTTGTTTTTATTGGATAGTGATTATTTAAATCTTTTTCTCTTCAAAATATAAAAACATTGTTTTATTTTTGTTGAAAAAACTTAATTATTCTTAAGAGGCATATTCCTAGATTCTTTTCTATTCTATTCTAAATATAATATTTTTTTAATTGGCATTAAACCTCATTTCTATTCTGGTTAAGGCAAACAGACCGAGCTGTTACTACAGATTACCAACCTTTCGGATCAAAAAATGGGAAGGTCGATACTCATTCTGTGAGTCAGCCATAAAATAAATATTAACACACCTAACCTGATTCGAATCGGCGCCCTAGAAGAGGGTTGCTAAAGTAAGCATCTTGAAGATCTCGCCCACTACGGCAAATAAATGATTTTCTGTAACATTAAATATTTTTCTTACACCCAGGAATTCGTATACGACTCCAAATCATAAACTTTATTGGAAAACCCAATCATATTGATGCACTTTCGCTCACTCTGTGGTACTTTACTTACTCGAAAAGCCACAGAGTCTCTATCACTTTTTCATAAGATGATCAATGGATTTACAATGAGAACTGAATTGAGTGCTACTTTCTCGAAAACGAATCCTATTATGACTGATTAGATGAAATGGACTCTAGCTATCTTCTTCCTTTCTCTATTACTTAACACTCTTTAGCTATCGAACAAGGTTATTTATTTCATTGCTAATGTATGCGGATATATAAAAAACAGATAACACCAAATTTCAAAAATTGACTTTTCCATTTTTCTCTAGTTCAGCCAAGAAATTCTTAATACTCCCGAAACTTGAGGTTTAAAACCTGACTACAGCCATGAGAACTAACAAAAATATTAAAGAGTCAATTTCTAATATATAATTATCCGCATTAGATGTTGAACGTCTCATATAGTAATTTTCGAGAGAACTGATTCATTTAGTGTACAAAAAAAATTGAATTAGAAAAACTACCACTCGAACACACTTAGAATCTTGAATTTATCAAGATTGTAACACAGTACTGTATACAAATGCAAGGAGATGATTTTACCGAGATCACTCTCAACTACAAGGTTTTTCCCTAATAAAGAGTACTCACTTTTAAAGAGGTTAGGTGGGTCCAGGAGGGTTTGCAGATTCAACAGGGTTGATCTACGGATTTTAAGAAAATAAATAATTTATCTGCCACAGGCCGGTCTTGAAGTATAGTCGGGAACTTCAGCTGAGTAACTCAGAGCTCTACATACTTTTCTATAACTTTTTCTACAAATTATTTTAATTTTATTTGTTAAAATCTTAAAACATATATTCATTTGTATTCGATTACATCACAGAGTGGTCCAAATGAACTTTTTTGGGACAAAATCCCGTCCTGACTGTTCTGTTTATGATAAAGCAGCCATCTTATCGTCATTTCGCTCCCAAATAATTTGTTTAAGGATTCACAATTCTTAAGCTAATGTTGTAATATTATATGCGAGGAGATAGTTGACTGGAAGATCTGAATAAGGAAGGAAATAGTTGGGGGTGCAGTCATATTAAACACTAAATAAGTGGTTACTTATGGGTGCCTACGTTTCGGCCCACTTTGTGGGTCATCTTCAGGGCTAATGGGAGCTGAGGCTAGACTAGCTAGAGTTTTATACAGAGAAACAACATAAGACTAGTCCAGCCTCAGCTTCCATTAGCCCTGAAGATGACCCACAAAGTGGGTCGAAACGTCGGCACAAAATAAAATAAGTACCCACTTATTTAGTGTTTTATATGACTCCACCCCCAACTATTTCCTTCCTTATTATAATATTATTAATAAGACTATCCAACAATATTTTTTGTTAATTCAGAAAATATGTTCTAACATTTCTTGCAAATATCAACATTTTCAGTACTTTCCTATATTTTTTTGTAGATATTAGATTAAATACTACGAACTAAATATCTGATTAGAAAGTCTACGACACATAACGTTTAATATAACAAATTAGTGATGTTTTTTACACTTATAAAAAGATATACAATATACCGAAGTGCTAATTTATAGTATAAGTATTGTTTCTATTTTCTTATAACCAATATCTACGTCTACATACCTATTAATTGTTAAGATATCGACAAAGTATTTGTAATTTCTACAATTTGATTTCATGAAGTATATCAAAATTGATTTTTCAACATATGTGAGATTATAGGTTAGGTTAGGTTTTATTGTTTATAGACGCCCAAAATCCATGGTCATCAGCTGTGAACATATATATAAATAATCTAAAGAATTTTTTTGTCAATAAGAATTGTAAATCAATATCCCTCTTTTTACCGCTTTTAACTAAGAATTTGGAATATTTTATAATTTAATTTTTGAACATAAATGTTGAAGAGACAACTAGGAATGAATGCATCCATTGTGCACTTAAGGCTATTATTTGACAAGCAAGCTCTCGAAGCCACTTTCTATTCGGGCGCCTACGAGGATTATCAGGGTTTTGTTACCGTTAACAAAAGAAGGGAGCTAATAGGTTGTGAGTGAATGGATTTAACAATGATGCGGCAGGTACCTTCTTATGGATAAGTCTTCTACAAAGGAGGAATTAAAGTCATTGTACCTCACAGTTTGTAAATAAATACAGTTTCAGATAAAAAAGGATTTGAGTAGAAATCTGAGGTACAATGTGCAATGTATAGTCTTCTTGGATTATACCATCCAGTCGTCCCGTCGTCCCGTCAACAAAATGGCCTATCTGCATATCTATTCTCTTCAGGATAACAAAAATATCTAACTGGATATGTTACGTCAATACAGAAGGTAACAGAATACAGCCTCAATAGGAGAATGGTTAATATTTTGAAGTTATTATTGGCCTGTTTCTTATGAATTGCTCGTTTTTTTTATTTATAAAATTAAAGTGAATTCTGTTAGTTACTCTGTTTGTTTATTTTTACAGATTATTATGAGCTTACATTGATTCTATCTTTTTTGATAATATTTACTATCACTACAATTGTACGTACATTGCTTACAATGATTAAATTAGATTACATCAAATATGAGCATGGAAATAAGCGATTTTCGTGTAATTATTTTTTATGAGTTTAATTTTAGTCACTCGGCAGCCTGAGCTGCAAGAAACATTACCACCGCGTACGGAGAAGGGTGTTATACCGAACGAACTATTCGCCGTTGGGTTGGGAAATTTTAGGGCGATGACAAAGGTTTTGATAATAAATTTGAATGAAACAATAAGATCCACATCTTTCTGGATTAATATTGACACAATGCAACAAAAATTTATCTACAATCAACCTGCATTGGTAAATCAGGTAAATCTTTACTCATACACGACAAATCCAAACCTCAGGTTTCATGATAGACAGTGAAGAAACTAAATGAGCTGGGTTACGATGTCCTAAACCCACCTTAGTGGCCAGACTTATCTCCAACAGATTTCCATCTGTTCAGAAATTTAGACAACTTCCTTGAGGGTACACTTTCCGAAAATGATTCTAAACACATTTTGAGACTTTATTTCCGTACAAAACACTAAATTTTTCCCCTCTGGTTTTGAGAGTTTGATATAATAGATAAAAATATATTTGGACTAATGTATAGAATATGAGGCTAAATGGCTTGAATAAAATCTTCTAATTTCGTAATGTTGATTTACTGGAATAACCTTTCCTTTGAAACCGACCCAATACTACCTCGATTTTTATATAATAATTAAAAAAATATAAGAATATGATTACATAGTGCAATGCATAAGATATCTATACTTCCTTGATCTTGCGATACATAATGCACAGCATGGAAATGAAGTGCATGCGGAATAACCTTGCCCATGACTCTCATTGGAAAGCGAAAAGTCAGTCATTAGTGATGGAATGTGAACAGTAGTCTGCCTATCCTTTCATATTTTCTATCCTTAGTTCTTTCCTTACTTAACAGCCAATGCCAGGAAACGTTGCCGAGAGTATTGTCATAGATTTAACGGAAAATTCATAACGAAAATTCACGTTCCCCGAGAAAATTTCCTGAACTCCGTCGGATTCCTAACACGCAAGAAAGCTCACATATATCTACGATGAATAATTTCGTAGCTTTACATTCCGATTTGATGTGGTATAACATAAATAAGCCGTGAAGTAATTTCATATTTTACATAGAAATTCGTACATGAAGAAAAAAATAGCCAAAATTCTAATATTGGTGCATTACTACTTCGGGTTATTAAAAACAAGTTTTGTTAAATTAACAAAATGTATGATAGATCATTGTATTATGTTTTATATTACCAAGTTGAAGAAATAACTAACGTAGAACTGATTTTTAACCATTATTTGAACATTTTAAAATGTGCATAATGTTTAACTATTGTTATATTTGTTTTTAAAAGGGTTTCCTCATCTATAGGTTTCCTTCAACCATCATAGTCAACCAAAAAAATCTAATATTTCCTTTTTCCAGTTTCTTCTCTCATGTTATCTTCTTTTCTACTACTTCTACGACTATTTCCGTGAATGCTTTCTCAACTACTTCTATCCGTCTTTCTCGCAGTTTCCACTCTTCAGCATTTCAATCGAAAATTAAATTGGGCAACCTTTAATCCTTCATTCTTCTGAGATGACTATACTATTCCACTCTCAATTCTCTATAATTGGTAGGGCGTTTTGTTGGGTTTGCATTCGTTCTCTGATTTCTATATTAGTCCTTCTTTGTGGTCCGGTTAGCCTGGCAGCTCTCTTCCAATGCTCCATCCCAGTAGCAAGTAATTTTCTTCCTAAAGCAGCACCTATCATTTATGTATCTACTCCTTAGAGCAATATACTTTCATTGATGGACTTTAACATTTCAAAAATTTTACATCCAAAAATAAAAATAACCTTTAAAACTAATAATACAGTATTAATAGCAGATAGAAAAAAAATATTAGGAAAATTATTTTTATTAATTGTTATTTTGGCGTCGATTGTTTTTAAATATTTTTGTTTTGAAGAGAAAAGATTTGTCCTGGCCAGGATTCGAACCCGGGTCGTCTGCATCTCCGGTGCAGTGCTCTAAACCTCTGAGCTACCATTCTCTTCAACGATCCTACATCAAAATATCAATCACCAACAAAATAACAATTAATAAAAATAAATTATTATCCCGGCCAGGACAAATCTTTTCTCTTCAAAACAAAAATATATTCATGGGAATCCCAGCTAAGAAATTGGAAATACGTGCCTACTTTTTTTTTTTTTTTTGCGTCAAACCCTACAACTTTGTATATGCACTTTCAATACAATATAAAATTTCGACTTTAAAAATAAGATTAAAAAAACAACTATGTTTATGTAATATATACCTAAATAATAGGGCATAGCTAATACTTTGAAGATGTGTACACAGACTTAATAATGTACTGGATATTTCAGCTGACTCGCCAACCTGAGTAATATTAAATAGACAATAGAGTTAGCTTATTGAACGATAGTCACGCCTTTTTCACGGCTCAAAAAGATCATAACCTGATTTAGGAATTTCTTTTCTATAACGGCTATTATAAAATATTGCACAGGATTTCACGCTTTTTTTCATATCATGCTTTTGTATATAATTTTTGCATTCTATTGCAATTTATATAATTATTATCAAGTACATAATTAATCAATTATATGAAAAAAAAATGTGCCACTATAACTCATGAAGGGTCATGGTTTCAGTACATGGAGTAGAATGTACTGATTATAGAGCAACGTTTCAGCAGGGAGGGGAGTTGTACGAGATCACGCTCAACCGCCGGGTTAGTTCGTTAGTGAGTAGCTCAGTAGCCTGTTCTATCTCAATAATCTATCATCGGCAAGATAAGACTAATTGTGCGCCGGTATGGAAGCTATGAGCGATCGGAGGAAAAGTTATTAGTTCTAATTTAAGTGAAGAGATGATAGTGAGAAAGTGGAGGGAAAACTAGCGGCCTTTACCACCGTTCAAATCTCTTCCTGGGAAATTTCAACCCCTTCAACGTGAAGAGCTGTCTGAAGATTGAAAGTGAAAAGCGGTTGCATCCAGGAACAAACAGTTTTCTATCAAATTAAGGATGTATCGCTCAGGTTTTTCCACGGTTTCCATAAGCTCATATTACAGAAAGGGAAAGGAAATGTGAGACTTAAACTTTCTGTTTAACGCTCTGCATGTGACCTTAATTAAAAATTAATCAATTGCTTCAAAACACGTCAATAAATTATTAGTTAGAAAGGGTAGGAAGGGATTAGGCAGATGAATTATTTATTCTTTTATAAGACGCGAATCAGGCTTGTTGAAGCTGGAACCTCTTAGGGCTCACCCAGTCTATATAAATACTCTTTGTATGTACTATAAATTGGGTATTCTGTATTGGGGAAAAGCCAATGAAAAGTCATCAAAACGATGATGACGTGATTTGATCGTCATGATCGCCAACAAATATCAACCTTTGATTTGATTTATTTAAAGTCCCTTTATGCTACTATGGCTAATCGGACAGGAGTCCTTAGTTTTGTCATTCCAAGTATAAAAGGTATATTTAACGAGTATCTGAAACCATACAGGTTCGGGATTGCCATTCTTCGTCCCCTCTGAAGGACTTAGATTATTATTTTATATTATTAAGATTATTATTTTTTTTTTTTAAATCCACCTGTCGGGCTGCGATCAGGTGATCTTGGGTTATAGTAGGTTTTATGCAAACGTCTACATCACGCAAACGTATACACCAATACCACGATTCGAGGAGGAATTCACATCCATATCTTAGAAAGTAAAGCTGTCTTTCCGCGCTAGGTGAATTGTTTCACCCACAGTTGCCTGTTTAATGAGCTATAAACATTCCTAAGATTGGTTGAAGTATTAAAATGTTACAACAAATACTTTACTTAATAGGAAGTAATTGCTTTCTTTGTCCCATACTGAAAAACATATTCAATGGGAGCTCTTTTAAGGCACAAAATACATTTCTTGCCAGAAATGAGGAGTGGAAATGTTCTTATTGCTTTATTAATTTTAATAAAATTATTTATTAATTTTAATAAAATTATTTATTAATTTTAATAAAATTATTTATTAATTTTAATAAAATTATTTATTAATTTTAATAAAATTATTTATTAATTTTAATAAATGTTCTATGATGGGGCTCAATATGTTTTATATTTTAGTTTCTGTCTTAATGTTGTTTTTTTTCCATCAATCTAACATAAGATATAACATTTTCATCTTTGTAGTCAATTAAATTTCGGAATCAATAATTTTATTTATTCCTTGCACCCGGACCCAATTTTATTTTATCCACTTATTTGTTTTATCCACTATTTTTTTCAACACGAAGGGACGAAAAACAAGATAAAAAATCCGGCGTGGTGCCAGACTTCAAAAATGTAGAATCTACTCTTTCAACATCGAAACATTACCTCAGATCCAGATGCGATGTATAAGATGCCATCTTCTTAGTAAAATAACTTCTTTTCTCTCCATAAATCTATTTTACTCTTGGTAAAACAAATTTCAAAGCAGTTTATAAACTTTATAAATAATTTTATTATTATACAATACTATTTATTTACTTATTTTATTACCTTTTTTATCACCAAGTTTCAGTGTAACGACTTATTTTTTTTTCACTTTTGGAAACGAAAAATAATAGAAAATAGTTCAATACCAAATAAGTGACAGGTATGGCTGGAGCGCCGAGAGGCGTCCATTAGCCCAAGCCCCTGGAAGGAACAAATGACACTGGAGACTAGAGAAGACTCCAGCCTGGAGCCAAGACCCCACCCACCGGCAAGGTCTTCTCTAATGGTCATTAGAGGAGATAGTGTTCCCTCTGGAGAGGATGCCGAAAGAACGGAGTTGCTACAAGAAGGAGCAGGATGCTATGGGATCCCTGTGCTGATAACGATATCCTGTGTTCAGGTCAACTTCCAGTATCAGGGGGAGAGATATGGGTCACAGGAAGCGACTCTTTAAACTGTCAAGTATCCCATTTTATAAAAAAAAAAAAATATTATTTTCTAATAAAATTTAAAAGTTTATATCCTAGTAAAGGTATACCGACCATTACTTCTATTTCATGAGTACCTAATATTACAAGAACAGGTTATATGTGGTGTCGGACGCCAAACATTTTGCCGTAATACATCCTATTTTGTATAATATAGCCTCAATAAATAATTGAATAAAAAAAATTGAAACAAATATATGAAAAAGAACCAGTACCACTACGACCCATGAAGAGTCTTAGTCTCAGTACAGACTGTAATATTTTTGTGATACAGACTGTAATATTTTTACAACAACGGTTGTGCACAGAGGTAGTTTGTCGGAGATCTCGCTAAACTGCCAGGGTTTATTATGCAATTTCGGTGTAAATTTTATATCTAGCATTATTTAAATATGCTGACTCATAGTATCTTTTTATAGTTCTTTTTTTAATTTGTTATAGTCATTTTTAAAAATAGCAGTAGTAGACATTTACTCAAAACAAATGACAAATAAAAAAAAAAATATACATAAAATATATTTATTTTGTAATATATTTTGTTTTTACGGCTATAAAAAAAATTATTGTTTTTTGTTCGTTTAACTGCCCTCTCCCTCAAGTTTCCTTGCCGATATTTCCGGTCATCTTTTCTCGCCTTATCTTGTACAAATGACAAGATCTTCACCATACATCTTATCAACTTAATCTCTAAACTTTAAGTTGATAAACATCCCACTGGTAGTACTCAAATCACTAGTTCAACTCAGAAGGTCACGTGGCCATCTTCTTTTCAGACGCCTAGGAGGATTATCGGGAATCGAAGAGGAAGCTAGGTTTGAAACTAAAGGGTTTGAGTGGGAATGAAGTTTGTTATGAAAGGATAGATACCGGGTTCGGGCCAAATCAGCAACAAATGGGACATTAAGGTCGTTATGGACAACTTTATTCTTAACAAAATAAGGAGCGTTGAGGATTTTACGAAGGATTTTGTATTGTAGGGATTGGATACGAGAGGATATCGATGCCCCCAAAGCTCTACTCCTTAAGTCCAAATAGGTCGTATGATGGTCATGTAGATGAGTCTTTTGTAGTTAATTGGGAGGTTAGAGCGTTTGTCTAGTAACTGTTGAAGTAGCCTGAAACGTCGAGCGGGTTCTTGTCTTTTCAGTCTGGTATGAGGATTCCAGGTTAATCGTTTGTCGAGGTGCAACCCGAAGTATCGGATCTGTTCTACAGGCACCAGTGGGGTATTATTAAAGGATACTGAAGGGCAGGAAGTCATTGGTTTACGACGTAAGGTAAAAGTGATTTGATGCCATTTTTGAGAATTTATTTTAATTCTCCAGTTTAGACACCATTCTTCAAGATCAGTGATATGGGATTGGAGGCTTTGGGATGCAATAACTGGATTGGTGTTGACTGATAATACACATGTATCATCAGCATACGTGGTAAGGATAGTATTAGGATGTGTTGGGATGTCAGCTGTGTAAACTGTACACCAGCAGATTGGGAGACGAGGGATGAAAGTACATTATTATGGTTTACCTGGAAAGTTCTACATTTATATTTAAATAATTAAAATACAATAATGATGGCAAGAAGGTTCACTCAACATAACGTATGTTCTTCTTTTTTAACTTCGTGTCAATTTACAATACTGATAGTATTGTAGCAGACTAAATAAAAATTGTTTTGGCCATTAAGTGGCATTTTACGATGATGAACTGTTTCGGTTTTTATTCAAATAATTAAATTACAATTATGATGGCACGATTTCATACATTTGAAATCCTAATAATTGTTTACACTAATACTGTTGTTTGTTGTTTTAATTTACTTCCTTCAAACTATAAATAGCATGTAGCTGAAACGTGCTAAAAATCCAAACTGATTCATGGAGAATTATGACTTCCGTATGCATCGAGTTTGAGTTATATTTTTCATTTTAATAAACTTCTATAAGCATCACTGCTTATTTGTTGGAAAATGAAATAAGTATTTTAAATGCACTACTGAGTCCTACAGTAATATCTACATGTTATAAACTTTAGCTGTTTTTCATCCTAATGAATAAGAGAGAACTTATGATTTTATGGTGTGAAGTCATAATTCTAGCTTAGTTAGTTAAAGTTCAAGAATAAAATATGACTAGTAATTATTTGACAAGACGCTAAAGATTTAGCTTGATGTCGAGTGGTTCATTTTAACGAACTCTAGTAAGTAAATTTTAAATCGTTACAAATTTTAAATATTCCATTTCAAAAACTATCGTAAAAACATTAAAGGGATCATCTGCAATAAAAACTTCATCTCTAATCGTTGTTACAAATACTTCGCTGTATTTGGAAAACGTTTGAATAAATATACTGCATAATCTTCTGAATCCCTTCATAGTAGGAACTGCATTCATTTTCACTAAAATCGCGAGGCTGGAATAACTGAATATTGAGTTGCAACCGGGAATTGAGATACATTGGTTATAGCAACGTGATTTTTTTTGTTGATAATTATCATCAAAATTTTACAGGCTTATTCTGTACAAAAACTTCACATTAATTGTGGTTACCAAACCTATGAATATATATACTGCATAATCTTCTTAATCACTGTTTCTTCATTTTAGGAACTTCATTCACTTTCGTTAAGATCGTGAAGCTCAGTTGATAGCAACAAATTATTTATGCAGCCATGTGAGTATTTTGAGCTGTATCAGTTTGATCTCCGGTGAAATGCAAGCGTACTCAGGCTTCTATTCCGAGAATACTCCACAACAGTGCCTCAACAGCATTGGTAATTCCTTGGAGCAATATTATTAAGGTCTAAAGTTCATGAATAAATTATTCCCCGACTATCCTATTGAATAAATTAATTGACTAATCGGAAGCTAGTTATATTCGAGGCAAGATATGAATAGCCTAAGGTCGCACAAGACAATAGAGGCGATGATGGATGTTCGTCAGTTGCGTAGAGTTCCATTATGAAGCAGTTCCAGGATGCTATCTATTATCCGATCTGGGCTCCCTTGGGGTATCCTGTCTTGGCCTTCTGCACCAGGAACATGGAACATTAACAGCCCATAGTTCCGCTCGCAACTACTCCGCCATTCTTCGTGTTCTTGAAGTGCAGAATTCATGAACAATAAGGTCGGGTGATAAATAGGAAATGTTTATTCTCAAGGATAAATTATTTGTATGTTTTTAAGCAGGACTTGAGCTGAGGTGGCTTACAGAAGAAGAAATTTGCCAAAAGCGATATGAAGGACACTTCTTGATTGGAATATTTGAAGCAGGAGCGTTGAGAATCCTAATATTGTGACATCTTCTAGAACCTTTCAACAAACCAATTCAATTTGAAAAACTTCTTTGTTATATTATTATTATTCTTTTAATAAATCTTCTGCAGTATCAATTTGAAATTAACGCTTTATTTATGCAGTGATCAGACTGCACTAACCTGAAACACACAAAGAAGACGTTAATCTCATTGTATAAGTTTATTTATTCATCTAACTTTATGCTGCTATGGCAAATCGACCGATACTACAGTTCGAGTCCTAAATTTTGTCTAATCAGGTCTAATTAGGATAGGATCTTTAACGAATACTAGATACCGTGCTGCCTCGGGATATCTATTTTACCTCCTTCCGAAGAACGGTATGATCAAGGACTTTTGACTCCCTTTTTAAAAATCCAAAGGCCACATGCCGGGCAGCGAACCGACGATCTTGGGTATTGTACGTTGTTATTCTAACCACTAGACCTCAGGTGACCCTTCTAAAAACAGTGAAAACAAGTTTTAAAAATAATAAATAGTTAGCATATAATATACGCATGATTAATGAAGAATTCATAATGAACTTAGATATCCCTGTTTGATGGAATTATTACTGTTCTGGATGAATCTACGACTGACATTCAAGAGAGAAATCAATGATCAAAAAATTTCTTGATCGACATTTCTAGGTCTTATCAAGCATGGGCACTAGCAAGAATGTTCCGGATGGATAACTTGTATTAAGGGAAAAGCGTAGAATACAAACGTTTCAACTGCTCTGCGAGATATTTCAAATGTAGCAAACAAATAAGCTCTTGTCAACTTTCATTGTTATAAATGCTAAGCATTCTCTTAATGATGACCAACACATCGAGTGTCTTATGTCTCCAGGCCCGGTGAATAAGTGATTAAGTCGAATTTAATAAAGAGAAAGTTAGCACTATTGAGAGAAATAGTGTTGTTATATAAGGAAGCAATAACTAATATTTAAGCTAATGCCAGACTTTTGAAACATATTTACTAAGAAAATAACACTTCTACTTCCTTAAAAGTACAAGAAACGCATTTTTGAGAAAATTTGATATAACAACTTATTCACCGGGAATGTATATGTAATCACATACAAATAAAAAACTGTACAAAAAGCAGAAATTAAGTTTGATAATTATATCATCAATAATATTGTTTGTAATAAAAATATAATAACAATCAAAAGATTTAGCTTTAAGCAAAAAACCATCAACTTGTTACGCACCAACTGTGGATCCTCATAAGGTCAGACATCATTGCGACAAATTGTTCGTGAAGGAAGAACCACTCCAAACAATGACAAATCATATTGTCCCTGCGATAATGGGAGTCGGCATTGTATAATGTTTAGTAGCACTGCCTATTATGGAACTATGGAATAATTCTGTCTGAAGGTCTGCTATTTTAATGTTACATCCTATAAATAAAAACTAAACATGTTCTGAAATACTTAAGAATAATCTTTTATCATTTGTTTTACCTTTATTATACATTGAAATCTTGTTTTCTTGCGAAGGGGTTAACTCGCAACGGAGAATCCTGAGTTGTTTAGCCGTACGAGGTGAATTGAAGACTCTTTGGGACTTGGATACTATTGCGGGGGTTACCAAAACTCCATTAAGCGAATACAAATAAGTGAGGAATAACCTGTTTATTGATTTAAAATGTTTTTCTTTTTCCTTCATTTCCTTCTTACTCAATATTTATTTATTATTATTCAGTATTTTCTAACTTCGTTTTGCTCCAGTATGGGTAATGAGGATATAGCAGCTGCTTTTATGGACTGTGAGCGCGGGATGTGATGCATATTGTTGTTTATTAAAATCTTTTCTTTTTCTGTATTTATTCTTCTTCTGTCGCGATTGGTGAAATATGAAAAAAAAATGGAATTCTAGCCTTTATACTTAGTAATGTTAATACTTCTAACCTTTTAGTATATTAAAACAAAGTGTATAATTTATTTCCAGGCCGCTAGGTGTCCCCAGTCTCGAAGATGTTACTGATGGCAAACTACAAGTTTACCCTCTACGAAAAGTCGCAAAACGCAGCGAAAGAAGTTTAAACTTAAAAAAATAAAATACAGAAGATGAAACCCAATATCCAAAGTACACAATCTGAAATATTTTTCAACTGCGCCTTTAATTCGTATATTAAATAAGCATGTAAATATAAAATCATAAAAATGTATTTTTACTTTTATAGGAAACTTTGAAGAATATAACAGTGAATATCTCCAGCAATAAAGAGAATAAAATATAATTGGAATAATGGAAAGCGGCAAAGTCGAGGCACTCTTTCTAGTTTAATTTATTTTTATTTTTACAGCAGATGAAGCCCATAAAGCTTAATCAAGAAGAGGCACTATTTACAATTGCCCAGGGGAACATCTGCCCGCTGCTCAGCTCCTTTGAGGAATTAGTTCTGCCCAATATAAAAAAAATTCTCAAGGATAAGAAAATATTTTTAGAACTGGAATGACGAAGAGAAATATAATTGAGACATTCGGCACGGAATATATGTGAGTTAATTCAGAGGAAGAATTTTTCATTTTAAGATCTTTCTTACTCGAAAGAAACCTACTGGCATTACAGATGTATCTTTTCATTTTGAATTATGTATATCAATAAATATAGGATGAGGTTAGTTATACACTTCAATCCTGAAACAACTGCCCTGTTCCATTACCTACCTGTATCATTTACTGTCTCTTGGTCAACAGATGTGTGGGGAGGTGATTTGTCCACGACCACGCTCAATCGCCACGTGTTTCCTCAAATTAAGGCAAATATGACGGTTTATACCTATAGGATATTCATCTTTCTAACCATAGTGGGAATGGGCGAAATTTATTTCGTGGGTACATAAAGAATTCGAGCAGGCGCCAAGGTTGCTAATGTTTGGGCGTCATAATTCACTTAGCCTCCAAGGCCAATGGGGAAGATTTTTCATTATTTTTCATATGCTCCATACTACTGCCAAATATAATAAAATGGCGGATACTCTCTCATCAACATGATCTAGACAGATTAGTTTTAAGATTAATGGTAAGTCAAGGACTTGAGATCTCTCATCCAGTCCCTTTTTAGCATTATAGCAGCGTGGTTAAGGATTATGATTATAACCTTGAAAAGTGAAGTACACCAAAGCTACATTACTAAAACAACTTTAATATGCAAACCTTCCCGCGTCAACAGTTAATAACAGCTTAAGGACCATGTACTAAAGACTTCAAAACAGATTAAAACTACATACATTTTTAAAATAAAAAATGTAAAACCACACAACTCACAGCTGTGAATCGATCCTCGCGCCTGTTTGCAGAAATGACATGGTCAGGCACACTCATGCATACCGAGCAATTTGTGTGTATCTTCTTGGCCTTCTCGTTTTCTATGTAATTATCTTAGTCAATAATTCCCCTATCGCAACGATTACTTCTTTATTTAAAAGTATTCGAGCTTTGTTCAGAGTTAAATAATTAGGCGAAACGCACAGACAAATATTACGATGTAGAGATATTAAGCAAAGTCTAGGAAAATCAGGTAGGTGATTTAAAACAACAGAAATCATGCATGTAAACGTTACGATTTTATTAAACGTTATTCAGTGAGAAACGAATTTCAGAAAAAATAACGATTGTAGTTGACGACCGGAAGTGTTCGATATCTGATGCTGAAATAATGTCTGATGTAAAGAAATTCCTATAAACAAGAGTAACTCTTCGACACATTTAAGATAAATGAATATCAAAAACAAAAATGCTTGGCTTTTCAAGGAAAGTATTCGAAAGAAACTCAAAGCGTTACTTCATTAAGCTCAAAAAACGTTCTATAGAACGTTATTGAATAGGAGAAACTACAGATTCGGAGAATAATAATTAAACTAAATAAATGTAGCCTGTTTTGAGGTGTAAGCATGTCGAGGAAAATACGTTTGCGCACGCGTCACTAAAAAAGAGGTTAGAAATTTTGATAATGGATTTACAAAAACTAAGGTTACATTACTAAAGTCCAAAATCTGATCTTATAAAAGGAGTAACCTCTAATTGGGTAAAGAATGATTGTATGAAATTGGTCTATCCGTTTTGAGATGTAGGCGTGTTGAGAAATATTTGCACATGCGCGAGAGAAATAGAGGTTGTAATAAATTACAATAGACAGTTATTATACTAAACGCAAACCTATCTCCCATCCGTATTGAAATATTTATTTCAACCTTTCACGTTACTAATTCAATTTGAAAAACTTCTTTGATATGTTTTTTTTCTTATTTTAATGAATCTTCTGCAGTATCAATTTGTAATTAACACATTATTCAATATGGAGCTCGATCAGACTGCACTTAACTGAAACACACAAAAAGACCTTAATCTCATTTAAGGAAAGAAGACATTTTACTTCATGCTGGTATGGCAAATTGGAAGATTGTAAAGTTCGAGTACTAAATTTTGTTTTTTCAGGTATAATTAGGATAGGATTTTTAACGAGTACTAGATAGAGTACTTCCGAAGGGCGGTATGACCAAGGACTTTTGACTTCCTTTTAAAAAATCCAAAGGCCATATGCCGGCTGCGAACCCACGATCTTGGGTATTGTAGGTTGTTATTCTAACCACTAGATCTCAGGTGACACTTCTATAAGACTGAATACAAGTTTTAAAAATACTAAATAATTCGCATATAATATCCCTCGTACAGCTTTTTTTTTAAATTATAGCAGGATGGCATGGTTAAAGATTACGATCATAACCTTGAAAAGTGAAGTACACCAAAGCTACATTGTTCAATGTATCAATTTATGTTTTTAACAGATTGACACTAAAAGGCTAATTTCAGTGAGTCATGGTTTTATTATTTTAGTTTTCGCCCTATAAGTGTACTCATTTAATTGGATGCGCCTCACTGGGTCTTCAGATGCAGCAGGGTCCATTTATCTTACAGAAATAACTTATTGAATTTTGGTTACAAGCCATAAACCAGAAGTGAAACATTATATGAACCGTGAGCCAAAATAAGTACTATTTGTAGAGAAAATAAGGTCGTTAAGTATTAGTTTAAATAAAACATCACCCAGAACCATTGTACCACACTAAGTTTCGCCCTTCAAATTCTCCAACTTGTAGAAGGGTGTCTAACCAATCTTGAACTTACTTTGTGAACTTGAAGAATGAGCTACAGTTATGTATTAATAAAAAGAAAACACATTTATCTATTATCGTTAACTAACTTTTATAAGTATAATAAACTTTATAAGGAAATATTATGATATGAATGGCTCAGCAAAACATATACGAAATGGGACAAGCCTTTGTACAAACAATGGCTAAGCACAGGTTGGCTGATGAATTTCTGCAGCAGAATAGCTAGTGGGAACTAGAAATGTTCTCAGCCAGAAGATCGGCCACCGTGTAGAAACGTTGTGAGAAATAAGTTAATAGGGTGAGAATCGCATACATGCCGTAGCTTTACAACGGATAGAAATTATAAGGATTATTTTTTTTTTAATCTAGAGAATAAGAGTTAATTCTATATAATAAGAAGAAAAGGGTGGGGAGACGATCAGGGTAATTGGATTTTTTACAGTGACATATGAACAAATACAGAAATAGGATACAATATAATGCATAGGATACATAGGATAGGACATGTGTAGTTCGAATAAAAAAGTAGATTTGATCTTGAGAATTATGTCGGATTATATTTGCATAGCGGTCATGAAATAAAAAAAAATGGATTTAAATGTCACCATTTTCTTATCGTTTTTTCCTCCTTTCGTTGGAGTGAATCTTCATTTCCAAGGATATCCGGTTCGATTTCGAGATGTTTCATATATCGGTTGTAATAGGACCTTTACAGAAAAGTTGCTAAACAAGGTATCCATTAAATAAACGCGTTCTGGCCACTTAAAGTTTATTTTATAAGGATTGAACTAAGTTATCGTTATTCGTGAAAACGTTCTAATCAAAATAAAATAAAAATATAGACGGTCCAAATTTATGAGTGCTAAAACAGACAGTTAAATATCTCGTTAGAAAATGTGTTCGAGAAAACATTTGAAATGAAAAATATAAAATTTTTGTTCCAATGTAGCAGAAAATTTGGGTTTTAAGAACTCCAAATACCAATTTTGATCATCCCTAAATCCATTATAGTTCATAACTCGAAAACTGTTAGACAGGGAAAGATTTTGGGACTGCAATATCTAGGTTTACAGTTTGGTCACTATTTGATCTCCAGAAGTGAAACTTTATTATGCAGTCATAATCGAATTTCTCCAAAAACTATATTATAATATCATTAAAAAAAATTATATCCGTCTGCAAGAGTTATAATGTGAATATAAATAACCTATTTTAGTTGAACTACGCAAACACGAAATGGTAAAACTCAAAGATTTTACTAAAAAAATAGAACAAAGAAAACAGATGATAGATATGATTGAATACATTTCATATTGGTTTTTTAAGAGTCCATTGATGACATAAATAATGAATTGAGTTTTATTAAACCTGAATCTCGAATGATCGAAATAAATTTAAATAAATCCTTACAAAAATTAGTGTGTATCAGTTTTATTCAAATGTAAATAATATAGTAATTTAAATAAATTAATTATTTTAAATTTGATAATGCGAAGATGATAATCTAACTGTTTTGAAGACATGATATAAGCAAAAGAGGTTTAGGAATCCTAAAAATTATTAATCCAGATTTTCCCTTTATAAATAAATAGGGGGAGGTGTGCAGTACTGTTTCTAAGACAATCCTTGTTAAGGAAAGTGATTTACCTGAAATCACGCTCAACCGTCAATTTTTCCCCACAATTAAAGGCAACCACTGTTTAGAGGCTGAGTGAGCCCCAGGAAGGGTTGAAGATCCAACAGTTTTCATCCGTTGCTGTTAATTTATTAAATCACTTTTCTGTCACAGCTAGATTTGAATTCGGGACATTTAGTTGAGCAACTCACATTGATCTACCCCTCTGTTTCCATTTATGAACAGAAGAAATTTTGATTCGTATATTTTATTGTATGCTGTAGCAAGTGATTATATTAATTAATGATACTTAATGCAGTAAACGCAGAATTTAATGTTGAGTTGATTCAGGATAATTTTTTAGCCACAGGATTGTACTTGAATAGGTTTTTTTAATTTTAAATAAACAGTTTATATCTATTGTGAAACTATTAATATACTGAAAATTGAAGAAAGAGTTTAATATAAATTTTTTTTCTCCCAGAGATGCTGCGCTCAGCGAATGTGTGACTTCACTGCATCACACCGAATAAGTACGTGATGGAACGACAATGCTGTGGGAGGTGCTGAAGACACGGAAGATAACTGTACACAGTGGTCACAGATGATGATGATGCCTATCATCTTTTGATTATAGAGGAGACATCATGTGCAGTCACTTCATCATCTTAGATTCCAACGGGCATATCTTAGTTTGAAACTGTTTGAGTTAAATCTATTTACCCTCAAGTACTGACATAGTGTTCCCTTGCGCTATTACCGGCACCTGGTCAGGTCAAAAATTCATCAATAAAAACAATATAAAATATTTTAACATTTTATTGCTTGGTATTACTTATATGAACCTTCTTGAATTTCCCAATATCAAGGAATGTACGATATTTATTCAAATTTCACTAAACGAATAACAAATATCATTGAATATAATAATAAAGATTTTTGTAGGAAATAGTGAAAAATCAAAAAATACGAATTTTTTAAACTTGCATATTTATAAAAATTTAATTACAATATATTTAATTTTGATTTTAAACAATTAAAAACCTATTAATGAAAATAAGAAAATTTTTTGAAAATAAGAAAAGTTTCTGGGAGCACTCCAAGCATATTGGTTTTTTTTTTGGAAAAGAATATTTTCCTCATATTTTTTAGTTAGGTATATATCTACAGCCCCAATGAAAAAGTGGTTAAGACAGATTTTCTCCAAAGTGATTTTTTTGTGCTAAGAGAATCGTGTTATTTTCGTAGTGAATAAGGGGCTAGGTCGGGCAATAAAAACATTAAAAATGGTTATACTTTATAACAAGTTTCTTAAATATCAAATTTTATACTAATAACTCAACGCAAATCTAGAGCTGGGATAAATTAAAATAGGGTAGAAACGAAATAAAATTAAATGTTTTGGTTTTTCTCTTAAGAAGTAGCCATTTGACAATCGCCAACATATACGTGGTGATATAATTCTATTTTTATAAAAAAAATTCACCAGAATTAAAAAACATTACTCGTATTTCACAATATTCCAATAGGTACGTTTAACTTGCGATCCATCATTTTTTTTCTTTTTCCTATAATGTGCAATATTGTTTTATTTTCGGAACGTTTAGATTTCTCCTTTTATTGTAATTTATTCAATTTATTATTGAAAAGAAACTAGAACACTCAAAGAGTGTGGGTGTAGGTCGAAAGCACATCTGGAACATGATGCTGCAATGCTTACTGGTCTTTCCCAAATTCGAAATCTGGTTTGCACAAGATGTTTAAGCGATTTCAATGTTGATGGATAGTTAAAAGTATGTACAGGTAGAATTTATACATACAGTAACAACAAAAAAATTTATAGGATAGATCTTCAAAAAACAGCATAAATAGTTAAGCGGAGTTTTGATGTCATCTTTAAGGTGAGGAAAAAATTATATTGACTAAATTAAGAATTTAACAATAAAAATGAAAATTCAGAAAATGCCATAAAATAAGAATGTGAGTGATCAACTCAGTAAAAACAAAGCCTCGATTCTCTAAAATAATGAAAAATTGATTAATGTTAGTCAATGTTGTGTCGATCCACCATAAGGACTTACCCGAACAAAAGTCTCATTAATAAACATCAAGCACATCTCACATTTACAGTAAAAAAATACTCATTAATCAGAAACAATAAAACAATTTCACAAGAAGTAATTTAACTTATAAGGGACATGTGGTTTTATAATGCCAAGAAAGCAACTGTATTACGTTTTTTCCT
The DNA here is from genome assembly GCA_964056705.1 of Troilus luridus. Lineage (NCBI taxonomy): Eukaryota > Metazoa > Arthropoda > Insecta > Hemiptera > Pentatomidae > Troilus > Troilus luridus. The sequence continues at coordinate 90,653,764 of OZ057415.1, read as the reverse complement.
TTTTATTTTATTTCGTTATCTATTTTGGAAACGTCTCGTAACTATGCTTCAATTCAATTCAATCGTAACTATTATCTTCAAAAATCAATCCTAATTTCTAAAAACTCATGCATAAATCATTTATAATTTTTAATGTATTTATCTTATGATCAAGGATATATTCACGATTAAATTTCTAGTCACTGATTATTACAAAGTATAAAAAAAAATATATGGAAAGAAATGCTTGTAGCCTGAAGTAGGTTATTATCTCAAAACCTGTTAATTGCCTATTGTCTCATAACATGAGTCCTCAGATAATGAAAAGAATACTAAATGTAACAAGTACTCCTTTGGGATTTAAAATTGTTCGTATTGTAATATTTGTAAAGATTTTAATATTGATGTGTAATATTTATTGTAAAGGAAAACATAGTTACAATAAAATATTAATTCCAGTAATAGTAACAAAAATATTATTATAAAGAAAAATATATGACAAACTAATTTAATATATATACCAAAAAAATAAACAAAATTAATATGCATATGTTATTGTATTACTAATGAAAATTAATTAAAAAAATAAATATTAATATACCTCAAAAAATATTTTGAAGGAGAATATATTACAAATGATTTTTACATATATAATAAAAACAAGTTAAGGAATTTTTATTGTTAAGGAAAATAAACCAAAAAAAAATTAATTAATAAATTGAAAAATATTGCTACCGTAAAAGAAAGTAATAAACAAATAAATTTAATCTATTCACTAAAAACAAAAAATATGGATATGTTATTATAATTGTTAAGGGAAATAAATTACAAAGTAAATATTTAAATACATAAATGCATGAAAATATTAAATAAAAATATCTTTTTGTTATTGTGAACGATAATATTCGCAAATCATAAACTATTATAACAGATAACTTGAATATAGAAGTTATAACACTCGAGATGATTTAATAACGATTAAATTTTTTCACAATTTCATTGAAAGTTTCCATTAATCGTGAAAAAATTTAGCAACAGGTATTAAGCAATTCCTGTTTCCATTTTACATCAAAGAAAATTTAAACAAAAATAATTTAAAACATTCATTTGCCGTATTAATTCAGAACACTAATATAACTTAAGTCAATTCACTAATCAGTGTAAAATAATCATTTCCATTGTGCTGTATTAAAATGCCAAACATCGACAATGTTTTCCCCATTTGTTTTAGAGTAATTTTAACAAGAAAATAAGAATCGTTGGCAATAAAGTTGTAAATATTTCCAAGATTATTTAAAGAATCGCATTTTAATCAATTTTATTCATAGAGGAAAAAAAATATTGCACCATTTTTGAGAAAGAATTTTTTTGTTGATATATTTAAAGTAAAATATTGGCAATTAAAATTGCTTATTTTTTTGGTTAGAACTGAAAATCATGATAATTTATTACATCAATGATATAATAAAACAAATATGAAACTTGCCACTGCTTGAAGAGCCTATAAAGAATAAAGAAATAACACGGTATGTACAAAACAGTAACTCAAACTGATAGTACAATATTTCTAATCCCAGCAGTTGATGTTTACAAACCCTATTGATTAATACTAATCTAGCAAGTATTTATCATCCAAATGCTGTAAACAAGCTTATACAATAATAATAAGAAGGAAAACTAAAAATAATTACTACAAAACATAAAAACATGTAAATACATATTCTTCAGTTTTTTATATACAGATTCTGCAGGCAGATGAAGTTGTCGTGACAAGGAAAACAATTTCACTTTTGTGAAAAAAAATCAGTTGCTAATTTATGGTTACTGTGTGTTGCAGCGTGATGATTTAGAAAAACTTCCGGATAAAATAAATTCTTCTAGTTTTTCTTACGCAAAAACAGTTTTTCAAATATAAAAGAAAGTTCTTGGAAACTAGCCCCTCCATACGTACTAACTCTTTAGCTTTATATCTGAAATAAAGTAGTTTAGTCTAAGTTTATCTAAGATGCGTTAGTTTTAATGATGATTAGTAAAACGCGTAACAAGAGACCAATTATTTTTTTTAATACAGAAGAGTCAATAACATTCAATTCCTTTTGAAACGAGTTAAAACTCCATTGATTTAAGAGTCTTGTATACGTGAATACGGTTGTTGTAATTTGATAAACGATTCATGTTTCCGATTACCTTTCCTTCTTCTTTTTTGATAGGTTATGTAAATTCCCTTAAGGATAGCCTTTCATTAATCGGTCCTCATCATCCTAAGCGTTCTACAAGGCTGCGGGGAATAAGCTTGTTGGGAAATATTCCCCATCTATCAACGAAATCCCCCTTCCCACCAACCACTAAAGTCTTCGAGAAAGCTTCCCACACGGAAAAGACCCTGCAACTTATCAGTTCTGACCTTTGGGAAAGATATGTTAGAGGATGCTTTCCTGTCCGGCGAGCCCATGAAAAAGCACGTAGGACAGTCCAAGCTGTCATGTCACCTTTGACGAGGGTTGTCTGCTATGGCTTCCGCTCTGTGAATGTAAGTGGCCATCCTGCCAGGCAGCGGCTAGTTTCAAATTGAACTTCGTAAATCTTTCTTCTTTTTTTTAATACATTAAAATATTTATTTATTCGGCGTTACTAAGCTCGCGTCTTCTGTCCCAAAATCTAAAAATCGGAATTTATAAAAATATCATCTTCCAACTCTTCTTTACGAATGTAAAACGTGGCTGCTAATTTTGAAGGATGAACAACGTCACAAGGTATTCGAAAATAAGGTGTTGCATAGAATATTCGGACCACTTAAGAATGTAGGAAGAATACACAACGCGCAATAGCGGAGCGTGTACCCGGATAATATTATTTAAGTGATAGATTAAGTTGCTGGGCATAATAGCGAACGAAATCGTAAAACGTTAAAGAGCGTTATGCCAACTAGTAAACGTCCAAGGGGTAGGACCGAGGCGTAGGTAGGAGGATTGAGTTTAGAGTTTGTAAGGAGAGATTGGTTGTATCGGCATCGAGCATTCTGGTTTGCTAAGCTTTATTATTATTGGAAGCAAGATAGTTCTTTTTGTCGAGTGCTGACTTTCTTTGCTGAAGGCTCCGTATTATAAATCCAGCTGTAGTAGAAGAAACATTAAATCTCTTAACAGCCTAGGATGAAGATTGTGGGCCTCCATACCCTTTTGGGGACCATTCAGCCTCTATGAAGTTATTACCCATAATAAACCCCTAATTATGGTACAGTCTAGTACAGTCTCAACCATGTACTGAATCCAAAACACTACATGGCTTGCAGTGATACAGGTAAAAATATAATAATTATTAAAATATTTAACTGATGTAGATCTCACATGATTTAGCTGTATATAAACTATGTACCAGTACCTCAAAAATTGATCCTAAATCAAATGAAAAGCTGTTCGAACTGCAGCTCTTATTCCTCACAACGGAATTCTATAAGACAATTAAAGAAAATAAAGATGTATATACAGTTGGCTAACTAGACAAAAAATAATTAATAATTAAATAACAAAGGTAGCAGAGAAAGATAAAATGCCAAAACTTCCAAATGTCAACTTTCGAAACAAACAAAACACAGACCTATCTTTTTCTGCCGACCATTGGTCAGCTTAATGCAGTATTATTTTAGGGAGAATTTGACTAATAACATATGGCTTCCAAAGTTAAACCATAACGGAAATAAAAATAGTTTTTTTTTTTAATTATAATAAATATGAACACTTAACATGGATATATAATATATAACCCTGAGCCCAAGATCGTCCAATGGTTGCAATGATATGAGATTGATTATAATGTATCAAGGCCTAAATGTAGTTATTTTAAGACTGGAGAAACTCGAAGTTTAATTGAAATTAATAAAAATATGAAATAACTGTACTAGTGAGCTCAAGGAGGATCATACTTAAGGTCCCATCTATGGCTGTTAACAGATTAAACAATTTATCTAATATAGCCGGATTTGAATCCTGGACCTTCGCATAGCAACTCAGCACTATACACACTCCGCTTTAACTATGTACTCACCATCTAACGCTGAACTTGTAGTTATATACCTGTAATTTCGTTAATTAAATGAAATATATTACATGATATGCATAATAATTAGGGTTAGTTATATTTTCTTCCAATGTTGGGTCCTGAATGCCTCATATGCTTATACTTTTTTTTATGGGTACAAACATGATTCACAGATGACTTCAGGAAAACTTTTGGCAGCCAAAAACCTCTATATTTCGGCAATTTTTTTTTCTCACCAACCATTTTCAAGGAGTAACATTGAACAGTACAAACGACTCTTACACTGAATAAGATGTGAAAGAAGAAGCGTGTAGAGGAGAGGGTGTTGCGCAAGACGACACACTGAGGTGGCTCTTGTGTAAAGCCGAAACTCGGAGAAAGGTGAAGGTCGTGAAGATGCTCACTTTAGCTCTGATCATCCTCACGCACCATCGCTTCTTTATTTATCCGATCTAACATTTAAACCAGTGGATCCCAAAACTGGTTATATTTCGATGTGACCATATATATATTGTCAGATTTACTTCAGAAAAGAGACGTGCAGTTTAAGATACTTATTTATAACATTTTCATGGGGTAAAAGAAAAGTCAATACATCAAGTAGGTTGGTTCATGAGCCAAAATAAAACAATGGAATAGTAAATCATGTTATGGGTGGTTTCATATGCAATATCCGTTTTTTATATTTCCTAATACACCGTGTGTAAGGCCAGATGATGTAGTAACCTTTTTAAAATATTATTAGTTTCAATCATCAAAATTAAATCATTTTTTCTTAAAAGAAAGAACATTTTCTTTACTTATTTTTATTTTTAATATAATAATTTATACGTTTAATTTCATAATTGTTTAGAATAATTTAATTCAATAGGTAATTTTATTTGTTTAGATATAAGTCTAATATTTTTCATAAGTTTGAGGACATATGTTATAAAAGTGAAGAGAGAAAAAAAGAAGGGAATCGACAGGCTTTTGTTCGCTCCGTCTACATCAAGCCAGAGAGTGTTGGCACGAGCCTCCTGACGAGCATATCGTAAGATATAGCTCAAAGTTATTTTTTGTGAATTTGAAGAGGATACTAATTTGTTGCCCACCTGCAGGTTTAATTAGTTTAAACTTCATCATCAATTCGACCAACTCGAATTGACCCAGTCGATCATCTCGACCTCTATTGTCTCAACATCAACATGCCGAGAATCTACTATCTACTGGCATCTACTTCGACAGAAAGATAAGAGTTTTTTCATTCACAAAACTAGATAAAAATTAATTATTTTCTAATAGATTTATTTGAACATTTTATTTATTTGTAATTAAATAGAGTTATCTTTATTATCGTAAGATTAAATAATAATTGGTTTATTTTTGTTGTTAATTAGTTGTTTATAATTTAGTTAATATTAGTAACTTCATTTTCTCATTATAAAAACGTTTAAGTTGTTCTTTTAATTTAATCAATTGGTTTTTCTATTATCAGAAGTTTTAGTTATTTAATTTATGAAAATTGATTTATGTTACAAGTTTAATAAAAAGTTAATATCAAAATGACATGCGATCAGGTATAATTGAATCAGAAATTTATTTTCCTTATCCATTTCGGCCGATGGCTGAGGCCGACGGAGCTCACTAAGGTGGAAGTCCACCTACCTCGGATCCCTCGTAACACCGACCAACCACATGTCCAAAGAAATAGGGAAACGGATTGCTGCAGCCAACCGTTGCTATTTTGGCTTGAGTAGGCAGATCAGAAGCCATCTACTCACGAGGCAGACCGAAGTACGGTTATATGATTCGTTGATTAGACCTATGCCTCACAAACATGGACGATGACAAAGGCTGATCAGAATAACCTCCTTATTATTCGAAAGGAAAATTTTGCGACGAATATACGGCCACGTAAAAAAAGGAGAAGCTTGGAGGAGACGATGGAACCGGGAGTTATACGCCCTGTATAATGACTTGAACGTCTTCGACTTCATAAACCTGGGAAGATTAAGTAAGGGCCGGCCATGTGATTCGGATGGAAGAAGGTAAAATTCCTTGAGGATAGGATTGACCATACCAGAAGGAGAGGCAGACCTAGACTGAGGTGGATGGATGGTGTGACGACTGACTCCAGGCTACTGCTAGGCACACCGAACTGGAGAGCAGCAGCAATGGACCGAGCTGGATGGTGGAAGCTCCTAGAGCTAGGCTAAGACCCACCCCCGTGTTGTAGCGCCATATAGATAGATATCCATTTCGGAGTTTCATCGAAAGGTCCAATAACTATTTATAGGTTGTTCAGTTCTTTGTATTGTGCAGAAGCTCAAACGTTCGTGTCTGATAGCGAAGTCACGAGGTTAATTTAATTGAATGATGAAAATGATATTGAGCAACCAGATATAGACGATATTCTAGAGTGGGGATTCCCTTGAGGCTGAATTATTTAAAATATGTGGAGAGATTATAAATAAACAATTTTATCTTCTCAATTTAGTATGTTCGAGCATACTTCAAATCCGAAAATAAATGATTTTTTTCAGTTATTTATTTAATTAAGTAGTCCAAATTTATTGCATGATTTAAACTCCTACATATACCGTTACTTAGAAACGCAGTCAGAAAATATGTAGTAGGTATATGCAAAAAAAAAAGCGTGAATAAAAAATAAGAAATAGTTAGAAAATAATGTTGAAAGGCGTTGCAGGTATTGCAGTTTACCACAACTTATCCTATTTCCATGCTTTCTGATCCTGACACTGCAACTATTTCAGTCTTTTATTAACCAACAATGCTTTAATAACTAGTATTCATTACTTAGCAGTATTTCCAGAAAAAACAAAACAATAAATTGCCGACGACTATTAGGCAATAAAAAAAAATGCAAAGAATAAATATCTTAAATGCAAGAAACATCCATAGGATATGCACTTAGAAAGCTAAACACGATATTATTCAGTTGTTATAAAATGTTCTATTCAATATATATATTTCTTCAAAGTAAGTGCATATTTGAGCTCGTAGTACTACATTTTTTACAAGAAAAAATATATAATTATGCTTCAATGTTTGCTGTATGATATTGAAAAAGGTATTTTATATCGTGTATAGAAGATTTTGTAATTAGAGACCTTACGTTATATTGTTCGGTCAATTACTTCTTGAAAGTTTAAATTAAACAAGAAGCAGCCTAAAATAAAATATCAATAAGCATAAATACGTAAACGTTTAAAAAAATTACATATAAAGAAAGATATTATCACTTGTCAGCAGTTAAGAATTCTTTTATGAAGTATGTTTGTAAAATTGATTTGAGTTAATATATTAAATAAACGGCTTAAAGAAGTCAGGCAAAGTGCCTTTGTGGTATGTCAATTTTTTAAAACCTTGATCCGTTACTAAGCAATGCCGATAAAAGATTATATAACAAAAATATTTTTATAAATTAGAGAGAAACTAGATATTGCTAGAAAATAAGAATAATTTTTCCGCACGTTTAAACATTTTCTTGTTCACAAGTACATATGACATTATTTCTGGTATATACCTACAATTGGATTCTACTAATTCTAGTCACCACATTAAGAACTTACATCCAGATTTTATCGGGTTGATTTCGAAAGATACATATTAATTTAATATATGCTCATTAAAATTTATTGCAAAAGTTGAATGAGAAATATAAAAAACAATACATACTAGGAAATTTCCCAATGTTTTGACTAATTTTTGCTATGTATTATTTTAATAAATAATGTCTTAATACATGGATATTTTGAAAGAATCCTATTAGCGTACAGAAAAACAAAAAGTTACAGAGTAAAAAAAAACAACTACATTTCAATTTACTACTCACTTTATCGATGAGATATAGAAACGTTTCTCAATTAACATATTCCGTGTTAAAAGCTAGAGGAAAATTACTGTAAGAGAAATCTAGGAGCAGGTGCAATCGCTTTTTACTGTTTTTGGTAAACGAGCCATAAGAAGGTTTTTACGATTATATTACAACATGTACTTGCAAAATGCAGTAAAAATACTTAAGTGGTTTGTAACATGGTTTGAGTTTTCACTTCAGAGTTGCTTGAGTATTTTTATAATTTCGCTAGGAAATAAATTAAAAATGATAAAATTGTCAAACTGAAAATTTTAATTATCGATTTAATAATATAAAAGTAGAAATTAGAGATATAATAATTTGTATTTTTATATTATAATATTGAGCAGGGGATCCGCTTACTTCAAGAAATACTTGGCTTTCCATCTAGAATCCAGTGTTGTTTACTTTATGCCTTTTGGACCAGGATTTGACCATTGTTACATGAAGAGAGTAATGTTATATTTTAAAAATCACGATCTGTAATTATAATAATGTATTATCTAGGGTAATTCTCTTTTATTTTAATCGACATATTAATATTATTGAGAAAAAGTACAACACGTGGAATATTGGGAAATGAGATCTGAATTGGTGTGCACTGCTATGAGGCTTGGTTGGTTGATTTTGGACACCTTATCATAAAGTTTAATCCAAAAATCAGAGCAGTTTTTAATTATAACATATTATGTATTTAATTAGATAATACGGTCCCTAATTTTAAATATAATTTTTAGACAGTTAGGAAATGTTTCGTTATGTAAAATCTTTTCTGCATATTTATTATTAGAAGTCTGAAGATGGTCTATTGGGGCAGAAACTTAACATCTTTTCAATTTTGGGTGAAATGTGCAAGGGTGAAAACCTTATATCTTAATGCTTAATATTTGCTTTTTTTAAGATTTATATATTTTACACATTAATATGTTTATGTTATATGCTAATTAAAATTATATTTCCTAACTGCCTAAAAATTATATTTAAAATTAGGGACCGTATTATCTAATTAAATACATAATATGTTATAATTAAAAACTGCTCGGATTTTTGGATTAAACTTTATGATAAGGTGTCCAAAATCAACTAACCAAACCTCGCACCAGTGCACACAAATTCAGTGGATTTCATTTCCCAATATTCCACGTGTTGTACTTTTTCTCAATAATATTAATATTTCGATTAAAATAAAAGAGAATTACCCTAGATCTTAAACAAATAAAAGGTTATTGGTTTATATAAAGACAAGAGCGGATAAGTTCCAAATAAAAACGATAAATCTCTTATATATTGACAGAAATGTATAAAAACAATTCCTTTTTTTTTTTGCTGTTTTCATTTTAAAGTTTTATGTAACGCTTGGATTTCTTCCATTCAACAAGTATTTCTTCTTCTTCCTCGATCCTCCTTTAAATAACTATATCAGTCAACAAGTATTTTATGTCTCTTTTTAGCTTTTGCTCTTCCAAATTAATAATTTATATATTTATTACAATTAATATTCCAATATTAGTTTAAGTAAAACTCTTTTATTTAATATGATGGATCCCTATTAAGAGCTTGGAGGACGAGCGGGGAGGGCATTGCCGCAGCCATGCAGATCAGTATCCGTGCAAGTCTGGCTCGGGTTTCATTGCTCAAGGATAGCAGAGTCGTACCTTTGGGTCCCACCATCTACATAAATTACATTTAACGACCCGCCTTAAACGCCTGCTTAGAACTTATTTCGGACTAACTGTTATAATTTGTGGGGTGTCTCCCATCCAGAAAAACGAATAAATCTTTATGTTTCATTACAAATATAGCACTGAACAGAAAAGTGGCTATGAACATGAGTAAAAGTCTAAACATGTTTTCAGGCCAAAAAAAAATTTTTTTTTAAAGGCAAAAACGTGTTGTTGGCAATTGTGGTACTTAAATACAGCGCTTGGTACAGCGCTTGGTCACTGATAACTTCCAATGACCTCCCCCTTCACGGAACTCGGTAATTCTGCAAGAGTTTTTGGCAAGCAAGGCGCCATTACCATAGATGAACCTCGAGGCGCGCCAAAACACTTGCAAAGGACAGTAATAAGCATGCGATGCAACGCTAATAGGAGCTAACGTCTGTGTTAAGGACAGATTGGGAAGAGGAGAGGTGAATGCAAAGAGGACGGGCAAGGATACAGCGCCAAAGAAGATTTAAGAGAGGTCTAAGGTCGTTAAGTTGGGCCCGGTCCTTGGCCATTGTCTGCGGGGGAGGGTGTCGGCGTCTTTGTACTCCGAGGGAGCCATCCAAAGGCAATGACGAAGCGTGAACACAGATACGGATGGCATGAGTCACTGCGCATTTTGAAGAAATTTGGTCAACGCAACTCAAAGAAAAATAATAGTAAAACACATTAGGTAATCGGGTAGCTCAGAGGGAAGTGCTGAGCTGCTAAGCCGAAGGTCCTGCGTTGAACCTCAGCTGTGGCAGAAGACCCACCTGGGGCTCACCCAGCCTATATGAAGTGGGTCCACTTAATTGGTGAACACCAGACGCTTGAGTGTGATTTTAGACAAATCACTTCCCTGCACAATTTTTGTCCTAAAATACACATGTACTGAACTCAAGAGCTTCATGTACTGTAAGTCTCGTACTCTAGTGGCATGTGTTGTTATGTTTTATATTTCTCGTGAGAAAGAAATAGTTGACTGTGGGTTCTATAATAGGATGTTGATAGTTGGGGGTGCAGTCAAGAAAACACGCAAAAATAGGTGAAACTATTTTATTTTAAGTGCCGACGTTTCGACCTACTATGTAGGTCATCTTCAGGGCCGATAGTAGCGGCTGCTTGGACAGCGAGGAACTGACGCGGATCAGTTTCCGCGTCAGTTCCTCGCTGTCCAAGCAGCCGCTACTATCGGCCCTGAAGATGACCTACATAGTAGGTCGAAACGTCGGCACTTAAAATAAAATAGTTTCACCTATTTTTGCGTGTTTTCTTGACTGCACCCCCAACTATCAACATCCTATTATTTTATATTTCTCACTCAGAGTGTTTGGGTTCACTTTTCAAATGGTCCTTGATTTTTCCTAAAGTACATAACTCTTAGAAATAAAGATTAAAAGAACAATATAGAGGAGAATTCATGTCCCCAAAATTATAAAGATATCAACTCAAGAAATTTATGGCCTATCCTCTTCTTACAAAACATATTAAAGTACTGAAATGTTTTGCAAAAGAAATACATTACAAGCTAACTATTACTTCTAAGTATGCAAATGCGCTTTCGACTTAATAGAAACCGGTTTTCAATAATTAGAGTTCATAGAGTAGAGTTTCAACAGATAAAATAAGCTAACAACCAAATAACATACAAATACAACCCTAAACACCTGTACCACATCAACTTCTGAAAGGTATCAGGTTCAGTACGAGGTAAGGACTGTACTGTCTTTAAGCCAATGAAGTGGGAGAGATCACAACCTTAACCCACCTTTGGGGTAAGAATCTGGAGATCACATAGTGTTAACGGCTGTTACATATTTACAAATTAGATAATTTATCTACCACAACCGAATTCGAACCCGGGACATACGTTTGAGCATCTCAGCCTTTACCACACTGAATTACTCCACCCACATACATATCCTATGTTAATCTAAATTCGGTACAGCTCCAGATTACTACTGCATATTTTATTACTTCAAGTCGCCTCAATAGCGTTATGTAATGTATTTCGATGGACTTGGATCAATCCAATCAATACTATTTGATATTATTATCATTGATAGATTAGCAACTAATGGCTAATTATTTTACTTTAAATTTCTACTCATTGGAATTATTAAAATTTTTATTATTTTATTTTGACTTCATTTATGGTCATTCATTATTGCTGTCGTGTCCCGACGGTCTTGGGAAGTTTAACGTAAAGTAGTAATAGTTTAAATTACACTAAGAACCCGAGTACTTTTGAGTAAATAAATAATAAATAAAAACTTATAAATAAATAAATTTTAAGTAGGATTCTAAACCATTGTTTGACCTAGTTGACCATGCAAATTTAAAAGCGTAATCATTGCCTATTTCCAGCCAACGCTTGATCCTTCAAGGAGGTGGAAACGACATTAGACACGCGCTCTTTTGTAAATTTCCTATTCGATATTAAGCAATGTCCAACTTCTATACCCTATCCTGCAGGGCAGTTGCCAATTCCGGGATTTTATGGAGTCGAGTCTTGTATATTTTAGGACTGCACAATCTCTCTTCAATACAGAGAATGCGGTGAAAGTAACATTTTTTTCATATGGACTGTAAATTATTATTTGTCTAGATAAACAGACCCAAAATAACTAAATACGTTTAACATTATTCTAAAAACATTCAGGAGTACTGTAGCTGATGTAGGGTCTGTTACATATGGCCGAAACCGGCAGTAATCGAGGAGGTCCAACGGCGGTAAAGGCCACAAGACCTGAATATCGGTGTTACTTTTTATTTGAAAGTCTTCTTCCCCCCACCAACTCTTTTTCTGCGCATCTTCACTTTCAAACCCTCCATAGTCCTTGACCTGATCTCAAGCTTCGAGTTCTCTTCGGGTGGAGTTTGCAAAATGGTTATCCTTAAATTCATTAATATGTATGTGTATTATATGTATCAAGAAGAAATAAATAAAACGGTTGTAGAATGTAGGAGACACTAAATATTTGTATTATATTTATTTTAAATCAATACGAGGAGCCCAAAGTTGTTTGGTAACAGCTGTTCGTTAATTAATAATTAGTGTTAACATGGAGGCAGATCATAATTTTTAATAAACATAGTCAATAAATCATATTTTTATTAATAAAACTAACCTACATAAATGTATAATTAATCTATAAATAGATGAAATATTTTATTAGACAATTCTTCACAACAAAAAAAAAATAATAATGAAATAAATTGATGATTCGACAGCACCTAGAATTATTTAATTATTTATTAAGTTAGGCTTTTTTAAATTTCAACTTAGTTATAAGTCAACTAGCTCATACAATTTTACAAAATAATCTTACTGTCCTAATTTTTTCAATAGTTGTTCCTTATACAAGGGTTACAACTTTCAAGGAAATCAACTATAGTTTTTAAAATCATATGGTGAAGTCTGCAGTGACGAAGTTATTTTAAGTATTCCCTTTGTGGCGTGTGAAGCGTCACTGAGAGAGACCTTAGGATCGGTCTATGTTGTCTTAAAATAATTCCGACCAGAATCAAATGGTTGTATAAAATTGGGTATATCATATAATATGTACCACTGGAAAAAACAAAGGGCTTAGAGTTCAGTACATGGTAGAAACTATACTGTAAGACAACGGTTGTGGAGAGAGGTGATATGTACAAGATAAAGCGTAACCGCCAGATTTTTCTCCCAATAATAAGTACGAAAAACCAAATTTGTGTTTACAAAACAGCTTTTGTCGGCGGCCATTAGCGTGAAATAAATCAATCCCTGATGTAATATAAAACATAGGATATAAATAACATAAATTAATATATCGGATTACCAGGGTATGATATATAAGTAACCATTAACAGTTTTCTACCATTGAAACGAAACAAGAGAAACGGTAAGAATTGTTTTTATTCTTATTCAATATCCTATGTGAGCGCTAATAACAGTAACTTTCGAATATTATAAATATACTGAGAGTTGAAAATAACCCGATTGTGGGCTGCGGTGTGGATGTGATAGCCAACGTTCGTACTCAGTCCTAACCAGTTTCTACAGCTGATTGAGTGGCTGCTATTCCTTGGTGGATTTAGTCGGGTCGACCAGATCTTATTTGAGGCTTTCTCCCAGTTGTCTCTCGTACATTACAACTGTTCGAGCTACAGCGTGAACTCAGTATTGTACGATTCATATAATTCGTGAGTCTTACGTCATCAACCGCGGACCCGTCTTTATCCCTAATAAACTTCACAATCATCTTTAGTCTCCAAGGCCGTCTTCTCCATATAGAGAAACCAGAAGGCTGTCGAGGGCGGGAAATTGTATAATCTTAATATAGAGTTGATCAACAATAACCGAAACATGGCTATTTCACACAAGTTTTAGGTTAATAAAATCGGATGTAAAAATGAGAGTGTTTCAAAAAATAAACAGTGCCATGAAGGGTATATAGGTAGTATTATAAAATGTATTCTTATGCCAACGGTTGAGGAGGGAAATGATTCGCCAGAGATCACGCTCAACCGCCAGGCTTTTACCAACTTAAGGGTACCTATTTATCGAGGCTGGATATGCCAAAGAGAGTTAGCAGTTCTCACAGAGTCGATTCACATGTGTTATAGAATAAGTAATTTATCTGCATCAGCCAGATTTGAACCTGAGACCTACAAATCTTCAACATAGCTCATTTTATATAAAAAAATAAGTATTTGATAGAAATGGAGAATTTTACAGTTTTGTAAGGGCACAAGAAATCTTGGAAGATCCATATATAATTCAGCGAGTTTCTTCTCATTTTCAAAATAAAATTAAAGTATTTATGTGTGAATGAGACTGCCAACATGAGTGGATCTTAAAAAGTCTGCGCCTTTTGTTTTAATTGTTAGCTAAAGTTATTTCTTTTGTTTTTATGTTGCTATAATTTCTTCACCACCAAAATCACCCCTATTTTGTGTTACTTTCAATTCGTATTTATATACTTAACCTTATCCGAATTTATTTTGAGTTCTTTTCCTTACCTGCACTCATAAACGTTTCTGTATTTTATAGTTCCAGTGTCCTCACTTGACAGAACCAAATCATCCGCAAACCCAAGCACGGATATTATACATTCCATATTCATATTCAAACCTTTTTTGGTGTGTCTCACCTTTCTGATAACATATACAAGGGACAAAAAAAATAGTATAGGCGAAATCAAATCATTTTAGCTTATTTTAGAACAGAGCGAACCTCGAACTTCCCCGAAAAATAGTACCAATTCTAACTTTATTGTATGTATGGGCCATTCACACCCTTACTAGATTTATTAATTTCTTTGGTATACCATGTTCAATCAATACGTATACATAATTTGGCGATCAACGGAATCATATGACATAGCTAAACTGATATATTAAGTGAGGGTTCTTGAGGCCTAAAACTTAATATGGACTAAATTAAAAGGAATTGGGGGTCCATTTCAAAAGGATGAAAGTGAAGAAAACTGAGAATTG
Source organism: Troilus luridus (assembly GCA_964056705.1). Classification (NCBI taxonomy): domain Eukaryota; kingdom Metazoa; phylum Arthropoda; class Insecta; order Hemiptera; family Pentatomidae; genus Troilus; species Troilus luridus. The sequence goes on along the minus strand of OZ057415.1, from coordinate 90,638,716 downwards.
CTGGACTAAGACGGTTTAGGGATCGTAATGTGTATCATTATAAAAATATATGTGAAATAAATGTTATGATACTTTTATCACTACTGAATAAATGTTACAGGGTCACATATAACTCATACTTTCGTCCTAGATAATCAGCACGATCCGAAAAAATACATGACACTGTAATGGGCAAGAATGGCCTAAGGCATATTTTGATAACACCGCTCCATTTACCAACGTTCGCATGACTAAGCCGCTATCTTGGACCTCAAGGCCTGAACTGTAAACAGGATTCGGATAAAGTTATTTGATGATTCATTAAATCAATAATTTATTTCATAAAAAATTTTATATATCTTATTATAAAAAACAAAAGCGTGTTACGCAGCAACATAAGGCTATTCCATCAGTTATGACACTAAGAATAAGCTTCGAAATAAAAATTAAGTACTCTAATTATTAAAATTGATGTCCTATATATTTTATATTATTATTGTACTATTCCACGAGAAAACATTTTTCATTGTAAAAAAAATTACCACATCATCGTTGCTACAAGAAAATAAATACAAATGAGACGTCAGTTCTCTTCCAAGACATACTCTTTTTTATTAACGAACTTATTACATGCAATTACGTATAAATAATCAACGTATTAATAAATAAAATATACCTTTCGGGTGCACTTAACTTCACTTCACATGCACCTCTGAAAATGGAAAGTTGTACTTTGCGGTAAGAATTAGAAACAGATGGACAGCGATGCGGTTTGAGTTCTTCCGGATGAGCTGAAATTATTCTTAATAACTCTGAATTACCTCGCTTCGGCACTACACCGAGGAAAGAAGTTTGGTGGTTGATTCAATAGTGTATAAATTTTATTTATACACATCGGCTAGCAACATAAATTTAGTGTATAAATAAAATTTATAAACTAAATTTATGTTGCTAGCCGATGTTTGAGGCCTAATGGTCCAACAATCTTAGACCCGTAAGAAAATTAAAATAAAGCACTATCATTTTTTTTTCCGCAGTAAGGCTAAAAGGTGCTGAATTTAAAGGAACTACTTCTTAAGGTTTTCGAAAATGAGGTATTCTTAATTACTCTATTTGAACGTGCAATGTGCAAACGTAGAATTGGTGACAATTTTGCATATGCATATGCAGTAAATATCGATATTCCCAAAACTATACTCCTTATGAATAATCAAAGGAGATAAAGTCGATATTGCAAAAACTATTCACGTGATGAAAATTCAGAAACATTTTAAATTACCTTGTACAACCGGATTCTGAATAGTATTCAGAATTTAATAATGATTGTGGCTGAAACCCCGATGACGCACCTTGAAAACCCCTAGGGTTGGATCAAGGCTAACGAAGCGACCTTTCTTAAGCGGCGGATGTCGAGGCGCTGAGGCATATGGTACCTGGACACTTTCATAACCCTATCCAACTATGTATATTACTAGAAAGGTAATATAATTCGCACAAACAAAGGTTAAGGCAACAAAAATATAAAAATATATATCTCTGTGTTACCAAATAATTATTTTTTAAATTAAAATCAATTCTCAGAAATATGAATATAGTCGGTATGAATTATATTAGATGTAGTTTTCCTGGAAGTTGAACATGAATGCTGGAATATAAACAGACTAGAACTGAGGAAAACAGCTAGACTTTCAAAATTAAACGTATGAAATCCATTCAATCCTGACATTCAATCCTTTGAGTCCTAATACACAGCTCTTACAATCCTAAAATCCTATCCCTACGGTACTAATGTCCGTCCATTGCTTTCTGTCCTAATATCCCATGTTTTCGGCCCGAACATCCATTGCTTACAGCCCATTTTCCATTGCACACAGTCAACTTTCAATTGTTTCAGTACCTTTGTCAATTACGGTCAGTCAAAATATCTATGCCTACCTTCTTTATCAGTCCACTTTAAAATGGTTTTACCCCACTAGAAATTACTTTACGTCATAATAACCGAACCTTTCAGTCCATTTATTATTTCTATTCCATTGGTCTCAATTCATATTCCATTGCTCCCAGTCCCACTATCGGATGCACTCAGTCCACTTATATTGGTGCAGTTCACGTGGCATTGCTTTAAATTATAATTTTCATACCTTCAGCCTACGTTGGGCTTGCTCTACTCGTAGGTCCATTTTTTAATTAGTTTTAGTCCACATCCCATTCTCTCTGTCCACTTTTTCACTTCCTCTTAGTCCATTTTCCTTTGCTTTTAGTCTACTTTTACTGGCACTATATCAACTTTTGGCTTGCTTTCAGCCCGTTTTCCATTGCTTTCAGTCCACCATTTACTTGCTCTCAGTCCACTTGCTTAAATTCCTTTTTCCTTTGCTTTGAGTTCCCTTTTCCACTGCTCCCAGTCAAGTTTTTTTTTGCGTATAGTCTGATTTATACTTCTTTCATTCCACTTTTCCATTGCTCTCTGTCCTTATTTCATTGCTTTCAGTTTACGTTTTTACCTATCCATTGATATTACATCCATGGCTTTTAGTCCAAACATTGCTCGCAGTCCTTAATACGAGTTATACAGTCCTTATTTCCGATGCTCTCAGTCCTTATATCCAATGATTCCAGTCTAATGTAGTCAAACTTATATATTAAGTTGTTTTAATTTATTCTTATCAAAGGTTTTAGAAGTAGATTTCCACTTCTTCTTTTTGAACTATCCCATTCCAATTTCAATTTCTCCTTTTTTTATTTTATTTCAATATGCTTACATCTGTTCACTTTGATTCCTCTTCTTAACCATAGACAACTTGGAACCTGTCAGATTCTCGTTTATTGTTTCTATCACGCAATTGTGGCTGACAAACTTTCCTCATTTTTTTTTCAACAAAGTCAATTATTTTGACAACTATTGTAGAAGGTCGTGGCCTCTGAACGTCAGAGCACTTCAGTACTCCACAAAATGGTAACGTTATTAAGCTAAGATCCACTTCCTGGACGTGATTGGCAGCGAGCATTACGTGAATGAGCAGCAAATGCCATTGTGTCCAGAGTCTGTAACCTTTGGGAAGAGCATTAATAACAGGTAATTATTTCGGTTAAAAGGCATGTATCTTGCATAATGAATCTGCATGAATGAAATAGAATGAAGAAATTAGTCAGGAGAATTGATATATTTCTGGTAATCAACAATCAAGTTTGCTGAAACTCAAAAGATTTCTTTCGTCATCCTCTGTGTTAAGCTTAAGTTTCAAGAATTTGGCTAAGCATATCATTATTTCAGATGTAGTTTTGTATTTTAAAAGAATTTGTTACACACTAATAGTAGTCATTTTTAATACCTTGGATGCAAAATCTTTGAAATTGGAAAATTTGAAGTCAGATATCAGCGATTAGTTTAAAACGAACCATCATGGCCAATATAAATCCATAAACGCTAGTACGGTACACTTATTTGTTCAGAACTTTTCGCTTAATCACTTTTACATTTCAAATACTCTCCTACTATACCAATTTTAATTAAGTATAGTCATCTTTCATGCAAATGACGCTTTAAATGAATAATTATCGGATCATATAATTCTAGAATATTCAGAAGATTTAATATAAGTGTAATACTGAGAAAGGAAAAATTATTGTTTGAAATGAAATAGATAATTAATAAAGAAAACAAAGTCCTTTTTTTTTATTTGAGTACTACCATTGGGTAGTTTCTCTATTTCGCCAATATCTCATGCCATTGTATATGCATCATTCAATCTAATTACATGATGTAATATTATTATTATTATAATTATTATACAACTGTAATTTTCGATAAATAAATTTTAAAATAGCCTAATTTTTTTAAATTTTACATTTATAAAAGTTTGAAATTTGTAATTATTATTATTATATTTGCATTAAACGTGACCTATAAATTATGTTATGTTATTTATTATCATATTTTTGCAGAACATTTAATCTTTCGTGCCAGCTGTTACTTTTAATAGCCATAAGTTTTATTTTGTTTTGATATTTGTGTTTAAATTGTCTTGATGTATAAAAAAAAATTTCTCTAGGAGTTTTAATATGAGATTTTTGAAGACAATTTAATTGTAGGTGTACAGTACGTAATGTTTTATATTTTTCGATAGTGTGTGAATTTTTTTTAGATTAGTAAAATTTGATCTGAAAAGGTCTCTCAGGCTTAAGTTCCTAAGAGAAACTTTCGAAACAACTCATCCGAATTTAAAAGTCAAATGTCCATCCTAGTTAAGGGAAAAGCGACTAGTTTTCATTTTGAAGGACTGGAAGAATTTAAAGTCGATAAAACGTTGAGTTTCTTCCTCAGAGGAAACTCCAGCCCATATTCCAAGATATACTTTCATTTATAAATAAATTAAATCCCATAAAATAATATTGAATATGAATAGCAGAAGGGAAAGCTTTCAAATATTAAGATGGCCTGCAGTTAAATAATTTTAACTTAGCTAACTGAATCACGTCATAGCGGTCAAAGTTACGTATCTTGGACTTGGAAAGTGATGATGAAATATGTAAGATAATTCTGCTCCATTACCCTCGGACCAGGTGCACGATCTAGAGGCTGTACAATATATTAGGTGCTATCTTAACATTGATCTATACAATATATCATATGTATCATTGATATATTTACATATACTTTTAAATTTATTTATATTCTTTGTAAAAATTTACCTCTTGATAAATACACTCAACAACATGTAAAATATGTCTTAATGAATTTTTCGAAAATTCATTACCAATATTTTCTTTTAAAAGAATGATACATTTGATATTGCTTTTTTTAATGAAACTAAATTTTTAAATTGAAAATTCACAAATCATTCTTCCAGCTGTAATACTTATTTCTCATATCACTATTTCTGTAATCCATGTACATATTCAAGGCAATAAATGTATTAAGGTGGTAGTAACAGTAATCAATATACCTAATTACGAAATATAAATAGATTAATACTTTTTTTACGATAAGCTATTTACAAATATCTAATTTTTGCCATTAAGTTATTACAAGTATATCACTTTTTTATTTTGCATTACCCCGTTCTGGCAATTTTGTGTAAGAAACCTCCTCTTTGGTCAGTGTCAGTCCTACCGTCCATCTTAATTTCATTTTGTTAATTATTACTGGTGTTTATAAAGAAAAAAAATGGTTTTCGAACGCCAACTTTTTGTATAAAACCTATATCGATATTTTAAAAATATATATTCTTATAATTTTTTTCTTGTTCATGATGTGCCGAACCGAGAAGAAAACTTCCATATTTTTAATGAAAATATTTTTTAAACGTATTCTTTCTTATTATTACCGATTTCATTAAACGATTATCAATTATTGAGATTTTCCCTTAAGTTGAGTTTTATCTCTAATCTAAATTTATCTCAATGGTTCTCTCGGTCTTCTTTATTCAGACCGAATCCTAACGTCTTCTTGAACTTTTTAATTCATGAAATTATATGTTGCCCTTAGGTGTCCAAACGACTCTAATCGCTCGATGGTAATTTTTTCCAGGATGGTATTATGAGCAGTCATTTTCTATCGAACTATTGTATTGGGTATCTTATTCATTTTAAATAATTCTTAAAAATAAAAATTGTAGTATAGTTTTCGTTCCAAAACAACTCCGAAGTTTCATGAATGCAATGGAAGATTATGAAAGAAGTGCTTGTTAAAATTACAGTCAGAATTAGATACAAACTAGAACCTAACAACTAATTATAATTTTTCGGCACGATGAAAAAAAAATGAAAATAAGGATGAAATAGAAGGAGGATGAAAGGTAAATAAAGGAGAGGATACGGAAGATGGTAGGTCCATGACTGGAGAAGATGGCCAGAGTGACCTTTCCAGAGGAATTAAAGGTTATCGGCGTCACGAAGCCAGCGAGTTCTCCAGCTCCAGCCTACTGTGCGCCGCTCAACATCTTCGGCCACGAAGGAGTTTCTTTCCCTCGTGAAGTACCGAATACCGTGTCTCTTCGAGGGATATCATTATGAATGTGGCTTCGTGTTGATGTCTTAACAAGTGCTAGGGGAAGATATGACACAATTCCGAGACCTACATTCCAAAGAGCATCAGCTAAATTGGAGAATTACTTAGGCGTGTTTTTTATTTAAAAAAAAATAGAATTGTTACTCTTGTTTTATTATCTTAATCGTGAAACAAAATCCAGATAGTTTAGCCCAACGATAAGATTACTAAAACAAAAAATATTTCATATTTACATGGAAATGGTTGACTGGATAATTTTAATAATAGTGTGAAATGGCCAGGGGGGTCTAGTTAGTGAATTACACAAAATAGGAATGGATATTTTTTATACCTACGTTTCGGCCTAAGAATTTGGCCATCTTCAGGACAGAGAGATGAATACTTCAACAGCAACTCGTTTTATCTCCCTGCCGCGATGATGGCCTAAATCTAGGGTCGAAACGTAGGCGCAATAAAATAAGTTATTCTTATTTTGTGTAATTCATTGACTGCACTCCCTGACCATTTTACACTATTAAAAAATAGTTTAATTTATAGTACATCTTTCAGCCTTATACAGACCCTGTGGGTCAGCAGATGCTCCAGGGGCGTATCCATTTAGTGAATACCTTTAATTGAAAAAAAAATACTTGTCGCTTGACCATGTTCCCGACAAGCCACCACCCTGAACAACAAACAGAACAGTACCTACCATGTACCGAATCCAAGCCCTTGTTGGTATTTGTGGTACATTTAAATTTAAATAATCCATATTTACTGACTACAAACTGATTAATTAATTTAAGTACAGTTAACAAAATGTTAAGATTTATATAGTTACGCAGCACAATCTCATACATGATTAAGAAAACTTAAGTAATAAATAAATATTTAAATTAAGTCCTCATCCTTCATCTATTAATTGAGTGTACTTGAATGAATAATAAAGCCTGACCACTTCATTGCACAATCGTTCGGTTAACTAAATACATTCTGAGCCTTTCAAATACAAGTTTTTGGAGAAGTAACTTTTGGTTTAGTGGTTAGTTATAAAATTTTCTATGCTCATGATCGCAGATGGCCTTAAGATTTTTTAATGCAAAGAAAAAATCCTTAGTTATGTCGTTCTTCAAATGGGCCGTAAAATAGAGGTCCCGATCCTGTGAGATGCCATTTGCTTTTTAAAGATCCCTATCCTAATCATATCTGAATAGGGAAAATTAAGACTCCATTTGTTGCATCGTATATAATAGCATAGTGACATAAAATGACGTTTAATGAAACAGTTTAACTAACAAACATTTTTTTTTCATGTAGATAAAACAAACATATTTTACTGCCAGAAGTTCAAGAATAAGTTATAGTCGTAACACGACTCTTAGAACAAACTTGCTATGCTTTTAATAATCCTAAAATAATTAGATAATTAAAAGAATGAAATTATAAAAGAATATTAGGCCAATCCTATGTAAAATATAACTAGATTTTCCCGCAATTAACTAGACCCCCATTTTACAGAGGCAGGGTCTCAATATGTCATGAAGTTGATTGAAGGCACAAGGGTCAATAAATACTTTATTTTGGAGCAATAATTAATTATGTTATTATAAACTATATATAGAGTTTTTCTAACTGGTATTTCGAAGAATAGCTGAGGGGAAAATTCATGAGTTTTAAAGGACAAATTCGGTAAAACCTACTATAAACCATAAGGAAAATGGCATGGGATTCCAAAAGTGGCATTATTACTAGATCTATAGGACTCGCAGAATCCTGGGAAACAACTTGCGATTATCATATCTCTTACAACTACAAGGAAAAGCAGAATATTAGGATTAATTTATTAATAGGCTTTAATTGCAAGCTTCTAAAGAAAATACCTTGAACCTTCACAAAACAGTCAGTTAACCTTGTAACTTACAATAAAACAGCAAGGTTTTTCGCACACAAAATACAGAATACATTTTTAACATTGATCTGTCAAAAGAATGTAAATTCACAACTAGAAACACTACATCACTCCAAGAGATCTAAATATAGATTAAATAGTTCTAAATATGTTTAAAACAATATAAACATCTATAAATATTATAAAACAAAATCCTCGGCCGCGTCTGTCTGTCTGTTCGCGGTAAACTCACTAACTACTCCACGGACTTTCACCAATAGATAGAGTGATTCATGAGAAAGGTTTTGTTTATGATTCAGCAAGATTTTGTGTAAATTGGTTGGAATAGTAATATAATTGTTGGAAGTGTAGGAAAAAGTATAGCCTCCAGGGAGGTTTGGTTCCATTGATGACGCTGCCAAATGCCTTTGTCATATAAAGAAACAATGCATGGTGGTATATTCCTCTTTTATAGATCTACAAAAAAGTCAGAGCGAGCAATTATCTATATTTTAAGGATAGCTTACTATACCTATTTTATCTTCTAAAAAATAGATAATGTACAATGAAAATTATAACACATAATTTTGAAAGCTTTTAGATGAGTATAGTATTAATCTATATCGACTTTGAATATTTCATATCATATAATTTTATTTTTTTAAATATATTTATTGAAAATTACAACTGTATACAGAATACATCAAGTAAATATAATGAGTGAATACATTGACATGAAAAGACAAATAGAGAAATTACCCAGTGGTAGTACTCAAATTCATATAATTTAAATGAGTATTGTAGGGGTTATCGCAAAAACTTAAAGAGCATGACCATAAATTCGTAAATAAAGAATTATTTGTTTTTATGTTTATAATATCTACATAATCATCATCAATTTCGCTAATCGGGCAACTAGGGACCACGATAAGCCTCACTTTACATTCTGCTATTTCTTCAATTTCCGTTTGCTCCACATCGTCTTCATGACCTCACTGTGTTTAGCACGACGTTCTTCTGTCCATTTAGCACCAGCTGCCCGTTTCTCATCTAGGAAAGTCCCAAAAGTCTTGATGGTTGCTCTAAAACGATTTCGGTCATGTACATCTTCCTCTCGTATGCCCATTTGTTTAAGATCTTTCTTGACGTTGATGTACCACGGCATTGTTGTTTTGCTCTACATAATATGTTTATAATATCTACATAATAAAATACACTAAACAGACAAAACATGCTACCCATGGGGCGGGTCGCTTATAATAAATTCATAACAAGATAATATTAACACAATTCCATAAGTCACTAAACATTATGTGTTACTAAAATTGAGCACGTTTCCCAGCGGCTTGAAGGGTCTCAACACGATTTAACCACTCACCTCTGAACTCACCTTGCGCCAACAGATCCAGTCGCTATCGCATACGGGAATTCTTTGCATGTTATATCCACTTAAATTCCTTCATTAACTATATTCCATTGCCCTATATTTCCAATAGTGTTGATGTAATTGTAATAGTGGTCAGGTTGGAATGAATCTAGTTGTTACATCACAAATGAAATTAAAAGAATGTCAGTCTAGGTATTTGTTAAGAAATGACCTAATGGACTTAGGTATGAAATCGAAAAACGATTTAAATATAATTTATAAAATACTATCCCTAAAATTAAGTCATAAGACGATGGATATTACAGAAGACTCAACAAACCGTCAGTAACGATATAATTAAAAATAGACTCAATATTTTATCTACAAATGTTTTGTTTTTTAAACTGTATTTATTGAAATTTACAACATTATTATAACAATACAACAAGCGAATATAAGGGATGAATAATACGCACTGGCATGGATAAATGCAAGTAGGGAAACTACCGATTGGTAGTACTCAAATAACAATTTAAACTCACAAGGCCATGTTCTTTTCAGGCGCCTCGAAGAGGTAGGCTTGAAACTAGTGGTTTTGAGTGGGAATAAAGTTTGTCATGAAAATACCACACATTTAAGAAAGTGGACAGCTTCAAATATCTGGGGGCTTTAGTGACAAGAAAGAATGACATCACTGCAGAAATAAAAGCAAGAATTTCAGCAGGGAACAGATGTCTCTTTGCACTGCGAAAAGCATTAAGATTTCGAAACTTGTCACGGAGGGCAAAATTATTGATTTATAAAACAATCCTAAGACCGATTGTTACATACGCTTGTGAAACGTGGGTGCTGACACAGGAATGCGAAAAGATGCTGCAGATCTGGGAGAGGAAGGTGCTTCGGCAGATATTTGGGCCAGTATGTAATGAAGGCCAATGGAGGTCTAGAAATAATAGAGAGCTTCAGGACCTATACAATGCACCAGACCTAGTCACCTTTATTAAATCTACACGTATAAGATGGCTTGGGCACGTAGAAAGAATGGGAGAAGATAGGTACCCAAAGAAGCTATTATATGGCAAACCAGGAGGCAAAAGAGTAAGAGGAAGGCCCAGGCTGCGATGGCTGGATGATGTAGAGAACGATCTGCAGAGGATGGGGATCAGACAGTGGAGAGGTCGAGCTGCTGACAGGGAGGACTGGAGAGGCGTTGTTGCGGAGGCCAGGGCCCTGCAAGGGCTGTAGAGCCATGGGAAGAAGAAGATGAAAATACTGGTATCGGATTGGGGCCAAATCAGCACCAAATGAGACATTGAGGTCATTATGTATGACTTTATCATTAATAGAGTAAGGGGCAATAAGGCTTTTGGATTGTAAGGATTGGATGCGAGTGGAATTCGATGGCTTAGTGGACCCCCAAAGCTCTACTCCGTCTACTAATGTTAAAATATAAATCGAAGGGTGTGTCAAGAATAACATATACATGAAAAAAAAAATCCAAGTAGTACAATCAACGAATATTTTAAAAAAAGTTGTTGAGGAAAATTGATAGAAATTTTTGTTTACAGGATTAACATACTGCTAACGTACTGAGAAGGATAAGAACAGAATAAAAAAAGTAATTTGTTATTGTCTTTGGCCTCGAAGAATGGTGTGGGAATTGGAGAATTAAAATCAATTCCAACAAGTCCCATCAAATTACCTTTACCCTTCTCCGAAAACCCATGATTTCCTGTCCTACTGTATCCTTTAATAGTACTCCACCTATCCCTGTTGAACAGATTCGCTACCTTAGACAAACGTCTTACTTGGAACCCTCCCACAAGACTGAAAAGAAAAAAACAGCTAGACGCTTCCGACTACTTCAACACATACTAGAAAAACGCTCAAAGCTTCAGATCAATTACAAAAGACTTATTTATGTGACTGTTATAAGACCTATATGGACTTACGGAATTGAACTATGGGGCTCCACCAAACCATCGAACTCCTCTCGTATTCAATCCTTGCAATCCAAAATCCTTCGCAAAATCCTAAACGCTCCTTATTTTGTCACAAATAAAACCATCCATAATGACCTTAACGTTCCATATGTTACGATTTAGCCCATTCCAGGTACCTATCATTCCATAATAAACTCCAGGCCCATCCAAACCCACTAGTTTCCATCCTTGCATCCAATTCCATCCCGGACAATTCTCCTAGGCGTCTGGAGAGAAGATGGCCTCGGGACCTTCTGTTAACAGAATGCTGCCAGTGGGTAGTGCCTCTACATGTCCTTTCATGTATCTATTTATTCATTTAGCTATTGTACTAGATGTATATATTACAGTTGTACAATTCAATAAAATAATTTAAAAAAAAAAAAGTTATTGTCTTCGCTGAATTATGAGTCTGTCGACTTGAGATGTACTACATTTAATCTTTATTGATGTAAATTTTTGTTTGTTTGTTCTGATGATGCCTGAAAATGCGAAACGTAAGTTGGTTATTTATTTTCCATTATTGTAGATTCTTAAGTCTTTGCTTTTTTTAAGTTTTCCAAATTCTATCAAATAATTATTTTCATTTAATTTAAAAATGTTAAAGCCAATTTAAATCAATCTTAAAATATAATACACCTAGTTTCCTGAGACATTTTTCTGCACTGCAACGTGAAGAATGTTCTCAAGGGTAAGGACGAATTCCAGAAACCAAGAGTCGTTACTCTTCCCCGATTCATTAAGGAAAATCCACGTGATCTCGTACGATAATAAAAAGCAAACTGTAAATAAGTAATCTCCGAGGAATGCGGAAGGCGATCGTGTGTTCTGTGTCCCGGCGTCCGTTCTGTTCTTGCCTTCAAGGGCACTTCGCCGAAGTTAACTCCCAAAGTCTGGAGAGGCAGGGAATTTCGTGGATATATATTCCAAGAATATCGAATGTCCCAAATCGAGGGATGACACTATGATAAATTATAATATGAAAAATGATTGAATTAAATTTGAAAAAAAAAATTATACAACAATAAATAATTATGTACCTAAATTGCATATTTATAACAAATTAGGAGCTATCATAAATTACGTAATTATATTATATAATAAAATGAAACTATCCTATTATCCCATATGGAAAACTTTAATAAAGAAAACGTTTGAAAACAAGCAATCTGTTAAACCTACACCAGTATGAAATAGCGGAGATTAAAACGCGATCTTGCAACGATTTCATAAAATGCAACACTAGCAGTTAACTGGTGCCAATGTCTGCAATTCTGTAATTTCCCTGTCCTGGCGAGATACATCAGTTAAGCCTGAAAACTATTTTACTATCTTGTATTGTAAAACGAAAATACACAAATAGACACTATATATACATACACACAAATACAGAAGAGCGTTGATTATCCGAACTAAAGTCGTAGGGTGTGGTTCGAACAACCAAAAGTTCGGAATCGAAATTTACTTAAAAAAGAAAATGGCAACAATCACTACATTTATATTTGAAATAAATTATTGAGTATTATATATGTCCATTTAACAGTGACGTAATAGTATCAAACAACAAAACATTGACTGCATATTCCTGCAAACTGCGTTCATCAAAAAACTAACATGTCAATACTAATAACATAGTAATTCTTAAGAAACTAACTGCCCCGGCAGACGTTGTTCTGCCCTATTTCCCTAAAACAAATGGCTTACAAATTTTCTCAAACCATTACAATGGCAACTTTATCGATTGTTGGTGCCTAGAAACATCTCGCGTGTTCCCCTACAAGTCTTTTGTCAGCTCTGATTACAATTTTATGATTACCAGATGGCATAAGCTCCAGTGCAATTTTGAACAATGTAATTAATTGTGTTGATGAAACAAAGTTTGTAGTTGTTCTAATAATAATAATTAACCACCTCACTGAACTGTTATTTCCACAACGCTGACCAATTTCTTCTGATGCGTTGTCCATTTATTTCATTTGCAGGAATTTTTAGTCCCCATCTGTCACCCGCTAACCTAATAAAGCGAACCTGCTTTATGATATATTTGGCCTTGTATTCAAATTAAACAGAAAAGTTTTATTTTTACACAAGTAATTAAAAAGGAATAAACAAAGTGAGTCTCGTTACCTTAAAAATTGGCATGAAATTGTCGCTAAGTACATTTGCTGCCCAAAAAGAAGTAATTTGGAAGCAGTTGTTACATATGGAATCCGTTTCAGTTTCTAAAACCAATGAGTGCAATGGCACTCGCGGCGGAACCAATAAATTGTTTAATAAACTTTTACTAACAACTAACGCGCTTTTGCTTTGCTTTGGTTCACATGATATCAGCTGGGAACAGAGTGGTTTCTATGGGAAAAGAAAAGTGTTGTTTTTATTATTTCATTTTTACGTTTCTTCTCGCCATAATAACCTTCTTTGTACCTTTACAAAAGTATGAAAAAAAATTAGCCGATTCGGTCGAGCCGATATCGAGTTTTGCACTTAGAAACACATTTGGGGATTCATTTTTATTTATATAGAGTATACTTATGTGTATATAGTCTAAAATTAAGTTAGTTTCTTTTAATAATAAAAATCTTTTTGAATACTAATACTAATATCTGAAGACTAATGTGAAAATGATAGCTACACTTCATCAAAGTAATAATGTGTTTATATACTACGAGATTACTATTTTTATGTATTATTTCTTAACAAGTTTATTCGCCACTATTTTTAGTTCACTCTCTCAACGTCGATAGATCGTTCCGTTGGATACTTCCCACTAATCAATATGCTTGAAGATCTAAAAGACTACTTTACCGAAATATTTTATAAATTAGCAAGTGGAGATCGTGGAATCTTATACTTTTATGGAATAAATCTCAAGTACCGGTACCTGTGGTTACTTTGAGAGTAATTTGATCCTTTAAGAGTGGAAAAACAGTATAACACCACCTCTAATAGCACCAGCGATAATCATATCGAGTTATGTCAATACTTTCATAATAAAAGACCCAGATTTATTTTTAAATACATTCTTTAGACACCTTCTGGTTCTATGAAACAATAAAGAAAAGTAGAATGAACGGATACTTTTAAAGCTTACGAGTCTAACCAGGCAGAGCCTATGTTACCAAATAAGTTATCCTATCAGTTAGCATAAACTTCATTTGATCACCAGAACTTGACTAATAATTAATGAACGATCGCATGAAAGAATATTTTTCCATACTACAAACATAGACAAAGTTACTGAGTATTCTGCCCCAAGAACCAAAGCTGTACCTGAGCCTTTGGCTACGGTCATCCTCGACCTTGGCAGAGGTCCTAACAACTTCCTGAGAAGCTATTTCAAACATATTCTGGAAGTAAAAAGTTTAAATAGAAAACATCTCTATCAATCCTTGAGCAAACCAGAATTGGGATTCGTAAAACTGCCAACGGTAAATGCATTTTAATTTTAAGGCGTAAAATTCAATATAAAACTTTGCATACTAACTTACAAATATGAACACAAAAGAATATACAACAAATCCTTTCAAGAACTACACGGATGCCTAAGCTCATGTTTTAATTTAGTTATTCTCTTTTTCTGCATAGTATTATATCCCCAACTGTATTTTTTATTTACTTTTTTGAGGCTTTTGTAAATACTTAACAATTTTATATTTAACCTTCTGGCCATTTTTGATCTTCATGTTTGTTTGTTTAAAGGGACCTACTCCCAAAATAATGTTACTTTTCTATTATATTCTTGAAGAACAAAAAATCTGCAGTCCTGTGAATCCGAAATTTGATCTGGTAGGGACTTATCCAACATTTGATGAATCATAACTAGAACCGAAATGTTTTCCTCTATACTTTTTAAGTTGTTTTTTATTACATATTACCGAAATTACAGTCGAATAAATAAAGAAATTTTGTTACTAAAGGAGAGTATTTGTATATAAAGTGTAATTTAAACGTATAAAAAAAAATACAATATGGCATAGGTGAATTCCTAAAATTTGTATAGGTTACAGGTATAAGAAATTCCTCTTGACAGATACATTTGTCCTAATTTTTATCTAAAACTCTCCCTTCAAGATGCCGTGATATATTCGACAGATAGATATTGGACAATCTCTTAGGTTAGGTAACCTGATAAACCAGGAAGGCAATGGGATCACAAGAAGGCAGAAGGTTAACTATGTAGGAGTTGACAAGGCGGAGTCGAAAGCAGTTACCACGCCCTTCCAGAGCACTCTGGGGCACGCTACATGTAGAGCAAGGCTACAGTATTGTTTATTTTAAATAAATTTGTGTGTATATATATATATAAATCTTTTTTTCTCTCTTTTTCCCCCCATGGTAACTCCATGGAGGGACCGTTTATTAATACCAGGACATGCTCCATGCTTAAATAAGCATATAGCATGTCATTACATGTGATTTTAATAATTACAGATCAGTTACATACGATTAAAATTTACAGTTTGATTAAATTGATAATTTACATGTGAGAATAAAATTAAAATTAATTTGTAATCATAAATTATATCATAAAATTTAAAAAAAAAAGAAGAACTATGTAACTAGTGAATTAGTCCTTCTTATATCTTAGAGTTGATAAAAATCAATGCCTTTTATAAATGACATTAAGTCTGTTTTAAATTTAGAGAAAATTAAGTTAACTTTAATTAAGTTCTGTCTCAGGACAAGTCCTTCGTTTAAATATCATGTTTTTTATCAATTTAATTCTTTGTCGGTCACATCTTGAACAGTCATACAGTATATATCTGAAAGTGTGGGTCTGTCCATCTTCATCAAACGCATCTGTTGTTGTAATGTCAAATCGGTTCAAATATTGTTTTGTGTTTCCTTGTTCTGTTAAAATTGTGTTAATTTGAAGTCTGCACTGTGTAATTGTTATATTATATATGTGTGTGTATATATATATATATATATATATATATATATATATATATATATACATATATTTTATTTTCTAATTTTTATTTTTTTAGAGATTAAACTATTATTTATTTTCCACTTTTTAGTTCTGTTGGCCATATACGCGTGTTTTTTAGTTTTTTAAACTAATATTCATATTTCTATTCATCACTTTTTTTTTTCTTTTTTTAAATAAACGAAACTACTCAGTTGATCCTGCTTGAAGTTATTTTTATGTCTCGAAGTTAAAACCGGGAATGCCTTAGTACTTAGCACAAGACATTACCGCTCCTTCGGGTATTTTTATCGGTTCTTGAGAAGTGTGCTAAGTTTTAATTGAATTCGATTTTTGAAATGGCCGAAATTCGGGTTCAAAGATTCCGTTACATACAGGCGAAGCTAATGAAATCATGATATGACAAACAAATCAATAAGACATATAATAGTTATTAGAATTTTGTTGAAAAACTCTAAAGAAAAAAAGCTTAAAATTTCT
Organism: Troilus luridus; assembly: GCA_964056705.1. Lineage (NCBI taxonomy): Eukaryota > Metazoa > Arthropoda > Insecta > Hemiptera > Pentatomidae > Troilus > Troilus luridus. The sequence continues at coordinate 90,622,099 of OZ057415.1, read as the reverse complement.
AAACAACTGCAAAAATCCCCAATGCTGTCGAACTCATATGTTCTTAAACATAACAGAAATTATTTTATTTTAAAACAAAATTAAAGATAATTTAATATTTTTAATTCAAAGTTATTATAAACCCACACCTGTCGTTCATTGTGCAACAATCAGAGGATACGATCTGAATATAATAGAACTGGCCTGTTAGAAGCATAGGTCCAGCCTTCGGTATCAGCTCCTAACTAGAAATAAAATATCCAAAGACATCTTTATGCCAGCTACTCTTCTTTGGGTAAACTCAGGCTGTTCTTTGGAATTCTGACAAATATAAACAAAATTATACTGTTCTTTCGCAAATCTCTAATAATGAGTGGACAACTACCAGTTTTATTTCTATCAAAAACAAGGTGAGAAAAAAACTGAGAGTTTTTCTAATCTGCAGCTACAAATCACAGCACTTCAGCATTCATTCACAAATCATATAAATATTTATATATCAGCGGAGTGGATGTGCAGTAATATTTCGATGAGTGATCACATGAAATCATTTCGCCCATACAAAAGCAAAGTATTTAATGTGAATAAACACATTTTTCAATTTCAATCGTTTGGCATATGATTGCTAATTGATGTAAAGTGCATATAGTCATCTATAAGGCACAAACACAATTTTATCATAGATCAATATTATCATGAATTTTCAAATATTTTTTTCAATCTCCAGAAGAGTGTTTTTTTTCACATTCGATACTTTGAGTTTGTATTGACGATATATTTTACCTATATAAAATATGGAAACCTTATTGAGTATTTAGATTCATCCAACTTACCGTTGGATAACTTACATAATATCGATGCCTTAGTTCAAATATGTGATAAGTGCCGAAAACAAGATTTTACAGGAGTCAAATGTGATAATAATTTAACACAAGAAATACAGTTCAAGTTTAAGCACACAATATATTTTTGTAACCTTTACAGCTTGTCTATTAATTTTATATCAACTTATGATCTATGACTTCCTGATCACAACTTTATAATATTATTTATATAACAAATCCCATTTTTGAAAAATTTGCACTTAACATATTTGTGAACTAAGGCATCGGTATATAGTCCTATGGCTTTATCCTCTTACAAAATATTGTCACAAAAGTTTAAATGAGCTTTATGACTGGAACAACCAAAGGTGAAAACAACAGGACATTATTTTTATTTTCAATTCATCCCTTTTGAATTGGGTCCTCTCAAAGGCATATGTAAAGATGTATACATTTTAAAACATTCACGTAGAGAAACTGTATAACATACTTCAAAACGATTTTATATGAACTGCAGGATTATGCCTACAATTAGATCGTACTGTTTTTAACGATAGGGTATTATTATAGACCATTAAACCACAGCAAGGTCTAACTGTAAAATCCTCAGGAAAATGACGTCCTTCTTGTCAAGAATAAAGGAAAGCTGAATAAGGCAATCGCTGCAGACGGGTGTGGGTTTTCCCAAGGTCGTACCGTCGAGGAAAAAACAGTAACCATTTCCCTTACCAATGTATCTATATTTATGAATTAAGTTTTAGGAAAAAGACGTTTGTAAAAATAAAAAATCCTTTGTAAGTGGGAAGGAGACAGATGGTTCCTAGCTAAAATGTTTAGAAAAACCGCAAAGTTCTGTGATCGGATGACGATACATTATAGGTCTATTTTTCCTATCATCATTACCGAATGTTTAATAACTTTTTTTTTCTAATCCCCGATCGCTCTTAATTTAGTTTATTTATGAAAATTAGCTACAAGTTATAATAATCGATGAAAGCCTAAGACCCACTGGCAAAATTTTACACTTGATCGACTTGAATAGATGAAAAATAACTTACAACACATAATCACATATTTACTAATCTCCACCTTCTTTGTCATCAGATATAAATTCATAAAAACAAATCCAAGGAATAATTTGAGTTTCCCAAAGATGCTCTGTTCCATCCAACTGAATTCCCGTAAAAGTTTTCGACAATTTAACATTAATTTTTAATTTGAATTAGATCAGATTTTAATTCTGCTAGGTAACCGATTAATTATTTGTTGGGACTTAACTGTTATCAAGTCAAACTATATCATATAGATACTTCATACCTGTGTTCAAACCCAATTATTCTATATAACGGCAATCTATGGGTTCGGTACATGAGACCTGGCAAAGACTGCATTGTTCTAGGTACGCATGGACATGATTTATCTAAGATCTAAGAATAAGGTTTTGCCTTAATTAAGGGTACACACTTTTAGTGGCTGTGTGAGCAACTAGAGGGTCTGTAGATCTCAAAGGTTGTTTCCTGTGGCAGTTCAGATACATATTAAATAGTTTATCTGCCACAGTAAGCTTTGAAGTGGGACCTTCTGCAGAGCAACTCAGCACTCTATAGTCTCGGCCAATCCGCTTCCCCTAAAATCTAATTATAGAGATACTTAATCTGAAATAAATATTGAAAATATTAAAGCACTGGTTCGATTGTTGGTTAATTATTTAAAACTATTCTAGTTTGTTCATAATAATTCTATTATGAACGCTATCGATGATTATGAAATTTAGGTCACAGTTTTGTTTAATCCGGCAAATCATCTGTCTGTTGTAAATCGTGTAAACGCTGGTTTAGAGCTCAAAGATGTAGTAATATTGCTTTATTTAAAGTAAACATATGAGTGTACACATGCTCTCCCCAGAAGTGTCACCTCCTTCCTACTCTCGTGTACTATTATTGCTTTTTTCGTTTCTTTATTGTTTATCACCACTTATTTTTTCTTCTTTATCCTCTGCATAACAGTTTCGTTTGTGCTGTCTATCCATCCAATGTATCCTAACAGTATGTGTATGCTCTTCTGTGACTAATCGACGCCCATCCGTCAAACTAATAAATATGTCAACTACAATACTTGTAAACTGTTTAAAAATTCAATTTAATAATAATTTCTCCTTCATTTGTAAAAGTTGCATTAGGTTCAGCATCGGTAAGTAGTTTTATGAACATACAGCTTTTTTTTATGTTCCCGACATAATAACCAATCATATCCAGAATTTTCCCTGCAATATCAAATTCACCCCACCTTTCATGTATACAGTAACGTCACGCTCCTTTAACAACAAACATTTTTTTTTTCCATTCTTTGCTAAATCGGATGTAGAAAACTTTTGCAGTTATGTGAAATAAAGTCCGGTTGGGGGACAGCCTTGTGTAACTGTTGACATATGAAAGTGTAGCATTGTTAAACGCGAAACGAAACAAGGCTGCTATGAAAAAATATATTGGACTGTGTCCGTTCCAACTCCATGAAGGTCGGATCATAGAAAAGTGGTGTAATTGTCAAATAGGAAGTAAATGCATTCGCCCTTGGCTCCTGAGTCAGTCACCTCTGCCTCGATTTGGCGTCTCATTTTCGTTTTGTGACAGGATATTATAAGGTGGACCCATTAACTTCGTATTGTTTAAATTCAAATAGTGAAAAAAAAAGTTAAATAATAATCATAATTCAAAAAAACAATCTTCATGGTCCACCTGTTTAAAATAAGAGTGTCTCAATTTCGATACAAGTTTGTAAGAAGATGCAATTCTACTTCAATCAATACTACTTTCACATTATTCCTAAAACGTATTTCGGTAGAAAATAGTTGACTGGATGAGTCTAATAATGGTCTAATACCCACGGGGTGCAATCAAAAATTTCACAAAATAAGAAAAATAAAATCATTTTTTCTAATCTTGTGTAATCTCTGACTGCACCCCCTGACCATTTCAATCCATTGTATTTCAATTCTAATAATTTAGATCAAAGTTTTCAGTCCTCAATTATTTTGTTCTAAATTTAACTATCGTATATTTGGTTAGCATGTATTAAATCATCTTGGCACACAGTGCGAACCTCTTATCATATATTTTGAAATCGAAAATTTCACAATTGTTAATATTTATTATAATAAATAATAAAATAAAAGAAGGAAGGAGTAACTTCCCTAATTTTTTTCAACAATTTTGAGAAAACTTATCCATTTCCTACACAAAGTAAGCAATTTACTTCGTTTAAGTTACGAATATGCTTTTCAACATTTGGTTACATTACAATTGACCGTAAAAGTGGAGGAGAAAATGATCCGGGTAAAGGTCAGATAATAATTCCTTAAAAAATGATAATCTATTTATTATTGCCTGAAGTTTCGACCCACACTGCAGGTCTTCTTCAACGCTGGAGAAACAAGATACTTATATGCGAAAATTTATCTCTGTTACGTTTTTCCGATATCTTAATCATAAATTTTAATGGTTATTATAACATATTGATGAGATGGTTTAGTTGATTTTATTTTTTTTAATCGTTTTAAGTTGTAAGTTCCCCTAAAAAAATGTAATTATAGTCTAATCAGCTACAAGAAAAACATGGATTTAACTAGGATACTCCTCTCACTCCGCTTTATAACGAAAAACAAGTAGGGGAACCTCTTTTCAGACACCACGCAGGATTATCGGGAATTGAAGAGGAAGCTAGATTTGAAACTAGTGGATTTGAGTGGGAATAAACATTGCCATGAAAGGATTCATATCGGGTTCGGGCCGAATCTGCAACAAATCAGACGTTAAGGTCATTATCGATTATTTTATTCGTAACTAATAAGGAGCATGGAGGATTTTGGATTGTAGGGATTGGATACGAGAGGAATTCGATGGCTTAGTGGAGCCCCCAAAGCTCTACTCCTTATGTCTATATAACTTATTAAATAGTCATTATGAGTCTTTTATTATTAATCGGGTGCGTAAAGCGTTTGTCTAGTGCTGAAGTAGCCTGAAACGGGGAGCAGTTTCTTATCGAGGTTGTATATAATTTTCACTAATCACCACCCAATTGAACCAAGTATCAGTCCTCAGTGAGTGCATTGAAACTCCACTTGAGTGTTCGAACAGCTGATCAAAAACTCAGCCATGAAAGGAAAATGAAATAAGTTATAAATTATATTTTATTTAATGAGGCTGCAAGAGTTCGTAATTATCGTCTCTCAAGAAAACTAGAAAGTTGGTAGCGAACAATTCACTTATTGTAGCAGGTCGCAGCCTTAGCTAGTGAACTGATGACATGTCAACTAAATAGGATCGGATTTCACTTCCTTCCCTCCACATTATTATGCCAGCGAATGCAATGTTTTTAGCAGATCTAGAAACGACTTGAATAAATAATTTTTGACCGTAAAAGTGGAGGAGAAAATGATCCGGGTAAAGGTGAGATAATAATTCCTTAAAAAATGATAATCTATTTATTATTGCCTGAAGTTTCGACCCACACTGCAGGTCTTCTTCAACGCTGGAGAAACAAGATACAAAAATATATATTGCACTAGCGACCCGCCCCAGCTTTGCAAGGGTAATAAGGCATATTATGCCTACATGTTTTGTCAATCTAATGTATTTTATTATGTAGATATTATAAACATAAAAACTAAACCAAATATTTCTTTATATTTATTTTCAAGCGCATTAAGTTTTTGCGATAACCCCTAAGGTACTCATTTAAATTATTTGGTATAAAATATTCAAATAATGCGGATGAAATGCTTAAGGTTATTAAAGTACAAAAGCAAATAAAGATTAATACTCAATACTCGTCTAAATAGCTTTCCAAATACCGCATTGTACGTTATCAATTTTTTAGAAGATAAAATAGGTATAGTAAGCTGTCGTTAAAAGATAGATATATGCTATCCCGGACAAAGAGATTGGGGAGTATCATCGATGAAACCTAAACCATTCTGTTGAATCACTATCTATTGGTGAAAACCGCATGAAAATCCGTGCAGTAGTTATTGAGTTTACCGATTACAGATAGACGTGGCCGAGAACTTCGTTTTATATGTATAGATAGATAAGTGATATTACGCAGCGTCTTCGATGAAACCTCCCCAGGCTAAATTTTTAACATATCCGACAATTATCGTTATATTCCAACCCATTTACACAAAACCTCGACAAATCATATACCTAAACCTTCGTGGAAAACCACTCTATCTATTGATGAAAATCCGTGCAGTAATTAGTGTGTTTACCGCGAACAGAGGCAGACGCGGCCGAGGTCTTAGTTTTATGATATGTCTAGACTAATATTATTTTGTTCATAATTACAATTATTTTAGATTTATATATAGTGTTATCATGTTCATTCAGCTCTAGAGAAAATCAGTGTGTCGAATAAATAGTTTCACTATTTAAGAAAGTTTTTTGCCTCCACCCGGAAAAGTTCATTCAAATTTGAAGTAATGTACTTGCATTTAATCCCAAATGAAAATTAAATATTAGATTAAAAAATGGAATGATCTAAGACATCTAACTTATACGGCGAGGCTTATGTACACTATTCTTGGTATGAATAATTTAATAATGAAACACTATAATATTTTTTTAATGTATTATTTATAAAAGATGTATTATTTATATATATTTATATATGTTATTTATATATAAAAGATGTATTATTCCATTTGGTATTTTATCATAAAATATATAGCCTACCCACCAGAATGGAAAGACAGAAATTGGAAAACCAACGACGGAAATTACTGTACCAACTTTTTTTTCCAAATAGTCTAAACAAAAAACTTTAACTAAATTAAATTTCTAATATTAAATATATAATGATGACTACTTTAACTCGTAACTATACTTCTTGACTACTATAATTATTTAAGTAGGAAGCATTGGGTATACCTCACAGATCTACGGTCTAACAAAATGGCGCAATCAAATATTATTACTTTATTACTTACTCTATTACTTCACATATTTATTAATTTATATAAAATGAGCGGAAACTCCAAAATGGACAGTAAATATTAACTATAATGTAGTTGTTTCTGGTTCATCATGGCGTGAGTTACTGTCTTTGTTTGATGAGCCTGTTGGGATTGTTGCTGCACCTTCGTCTTGTTTGATTTGGTTTTTATTTCAGTGCACGCCCTGAATGGATTGGCGAAACATCAAGTGGTTATTTTTTTCCATTATTTTAGACACTTAACACTTTCCTTTTTGGGATTTTTACTATAGCACTATAATCAATTTGCACTGTTCATTATAAACTTTTAAGACTAATGTATGAAACTCCTCTATATGAAAATAAGAGAAGTGAGAGAGATGAGAGTTTTGTATTAAGAGCTCAGGACTCAGACTTACCAACTATCGACCAACACATATGTTCCCTTTATTTCCGTATTCATAACAATCCCTCCGTGGCCATCACAATAGACTGAGAGACAATATGGGTAGGGCTGACGTGGCCATTAGAAGAATGAAAAGAAGCTGGATGAGAGATCTCCTGCACAGCAGCACGGCTCTAATTGAAGACTTGAAAGAGGTTCTGCTAGGGATTATTCTCCCCTATGTCAGCACATTTCCTTAATGCCGCCCTTCTACGGGGTGCGGATAAGGATGAGACTATTTTTAATTAAACTAAATAATTTTTTAGAGTAATTTTTCTAAAAAATTTCCATTTTTTTAATGAATTTAATGCAGCAGATTAATAAAAGTAATATAACAAAAAATGTTTTTAGTAACAATGTTTTCTATTTCTATATTCTCTCTATATTGTTTTCTATGTAATAATTTTCAAAAATTTTACCCTTAAGGAAGTTGTAAAAATTTCCGAATGAAATCTGTTGGAGATAAGTCTAGCGAATAAGGTGGGCGTGGTAGGGCTTCGTAACGCAGATAGTTTAGTTTCTTCACTCTCTGTCGGGAAACATAATGTCTGCGTTGTCGTTTAGAAGTAAAGGTCCTTCCAATTAACCAGTACAGATTGTTTTTGGTTGTATTGCATAAATATTCCTGCAGTATGATGTGGATGTGATGGTCTCATCTCTGGGTAAAAAGGAGAACAAAATTATTTATGAATGAATCCGTGTCACCAGCTGAAAATTTCTCAAATCAATAACGAATACTATGTTCTTTACAACCTGCTTCCCAGACCGCAGTGGTAATGATTCTTGCAGGTTGGCCAGTCGAGTGTCTAAGTTTAAACCTGAAAAAAATTACAATAAAATCGAGTATTTAATGTTTTACAAAACAATGTTTTATCAATTTTAGTGATAGTAAATAATATAAAAAAAGAGAGGATTAATAACGCCTTATCGAATTCCGTAAACATAATCATAGTAAACGACAAATGACCAATAATTCCTCTTTGAATTTTAGAAATAATAAAAACGGACTTCAATGGATATGAAATGGCCCTATCCCGACTCGAAGTCGGGGGTTCTTTGAGGTCTTTAATGCATTAAAGAAATGTTCAGGCCAGTTTTAAAATATTTTTTTTTAAATTTATTCAATGCCAGCAAGTGACAATTCTTCCATGCGTCGACGAGCCTCCCAATAAAGACATGCACCGTCGCACAGTGGAACGAACCAACGCATTTGTTGGACATTGGACCAATTCTCTAATAACTAAATTTGTCCTTTATTTTGATTTTAAATTATACTTTATACTTCTTCTCAACAAAATCCATAGATAAATTTATTGTGAAATCAAATCTTATATAAAAAATTCTCAATTGAAATATAAATTTTTCTCAAATCTCATATTTTTAAAGCAATCCACTGTTTGAGGTAATGCATTAAATTAATCGTGCACCTACTGGAAAAAAGCACATCCATAATAAGATATTTTAGGCAAATAAAACTTGGGATTATTTCAAACGTCTAGGATTTTTCGGTGAAAATTGGGTGATAAAATTAAATAATCAATTGCGAAAATCGCTCAAAATCGCCCAAAAAACTACCTTCACAGTAAATAACTAGAATGTTTGAAGTTTTTTTTCCATTAGTCGGATTTTGCTACTAGCTGCTATTTTCCGAGAAAATGATTTTTTCTTTTTATTTTATGGGCCTTGAGAATTAATTTAAAATAATTTCTGTTGATATTGGCGTCTACTTTTCGCAAGTTTTCTTTTTTTTACCAGTTTTTGTTTACATTCATTTATCCGAACAACCCTCATCTAACATAATAGTATTAACAATGAAACTCAGTTTGCGTGTGGTATTTGAACGACATATGTGTAATGGTGCACATAGGTGCAATAGTCCCTACAACAAATCGTCAAGTTTTTAATTTTTGATTTATTTAATTTTTATTTCGTTATTTAAATAAAACAACTTTATATAGGCACTTACATTTATTATAATTTTGATGTATCAATTATACCTAATATATTAACTAACAAAAGTAATTATCAAATATTTTATTAATTTTGTTTAATAATTAAATTATTTGATTTGTTACTTTTTCCTTTGTGTAACTTTATTTAATACCTATGTATCTGTCTTTCCATAGAATACTGTATTGTACCTATTCTCGAAGTATGTTGGTACAATAAATGGTACAATGTTTGATACTAAATAATCTAACATCGAAATATTAAATCTAGAATTTTTACACGTTTATCCTAAAAGGTTTGATCCTGTTTATCATATAATTAAATAGTTCCTTCAAAAAGCTTTAAAACCGTACCAATAGCCTTATTCTAGGAGAACCAGAAGTGGAGATATTAATGAATGTCCAGACGCTCCTAACGCTCGTTCCACTGTGCGTCGTCATTATTTGGAACATCTCTCAGACCACTGCAATTTCTCAAGTGTTTACCGTCTATTATACCAGACAAATATCGATTCTACGGTACACATTCTGTTCAGTTGTGTCAAGAGGTAATCATAGCCTGTTCTAAGTCTGAACCTCGCCACAACTTTAATAACATTTTTTAAATATAGACAGGCTAATTTGTAATTGTCATCTGACAAAGATGCAGAAAATGCTCGGATGAGCTATAGATTGTTTAAAGCGACGGAACTCAATTAGCGGATGATGAAGTAGCCAAACCCCGACGTCCCGAAGGTTCTCGAGATTGGAATCAGGCTTCCTACCCTCCATTATACTTGCTTGAACAAAGGAACCAAGGTTCGCTGCGCGCTAATTATTTAACTACCTTATAATTCTTATCTTAAAACAACTTTTAGAAAAGTTATCTCAAATTTCATTCATACATTCAATTGAGTCCCATTAATACTTACAATGTCGCCTCGCGGATATTAAGGTGTCGCTTGCATTCATAATATTGACGTTTCGACGGAACTTTTATAAATTGAAATGTAAATATAAATTATGTAAAGGTTTATTAATATTCCATATCAATCTATAAAAATGAAATGTCATCGATATACATGGATGTGTCTCCAAGATGTGGGTATTATACGGTTCGAGTTCCCGAATTCATAACTACCTTTAGAAGATAAATTATTTGTTTTTAACATCCATTTTTTAGCTTCGCCTGTATGTACACATGTATAAAACGGAATCTTACACTAGATTTTTGGCCACTAAAAAATATCGAAATAAATTGAAACTTTGCTCACTTCTCAAGGACCGATGACAATACAATTTAATAAGTTTGTCTCATTATTTCATTCTCATATATCTCATTGATTTTTCATATTCGAAGAAACAGGTAGTGTCCTTTGCCAAATACTAAGACTGTACTTTGAGACAAGCATTTGACTACTGGAAGGATTAACTGGAGAGTTTCGTATATTTTGCAACAAAAAATAATACTTAAAAAACTAAAAAAACGCGCTTTAATATAAAAAAAAAACTGTAAGGTAGAAAATAATTTTTAGTAATTAAGAATAGTATTAAAAAAACATGGGTTGCTTTATAAGGTTTTTTTAATAATGATTCTAATTATAGCAGTATGAGTCAGTAACATATTTACAACAATGAACATGAAACACCTCACGGGTTTTTACCATTCAATCGATTTTTTAGTTCATCACTCTATTCGTAGTTTAAGCTTACTGAAAATTATTTTCTACTTTTTAGTTTCAATTAAAGCGTGTTTTTTAAAAATCTTTTTTAACTGTAATTCTTTAATAGCTGATAAACGACAGTAGTATCAGGAGAGCCTTATAGGGTTCACCCATCCTCTAAAATACGGATACCATAAAATCTAACGGTTGAGCGAGATAATGGTCAAATCACCTCTTCGTACGGACACAACCGTTGACCGTCTCTACCACATACTGAGCCTAATACCTATTCATGGTTTGTAGTAGTACAGGTTATATTGTAGGTATTAAGTTCTTGTTAAAGGTTAACTGGTTGAAGGCGTTAGACAAGGTTACCAACTAACTTTTAAATTTGCACTGGTTTTCATGTCGTTAAATAGCAGATTTTATGATCAAGTGTTCAATTTATAGATGGAATATACCATTTTTACTGAAAATATTTGTTAAAATGTGTTTGTTCAGATGGATTCTAGTAATTTTATTTTGAAGAGAAAATATTTAAAAATAATCACCATCAAAAGAACAATAAACAACAAATAAATTATGAGGATTCTAGTAATATTTGACATCTCCGTATTTTCAATATTTAAAAAAAAATATGAAGAGCTATCGAATTTTTCGGTTAAAATTGGAATATTTTTTTTAGAAATTTTTTAAGGAGGAAGGAGAACAAAAACTGTTTGCACATTTAACTATCTTATTTGATATGAGGTAATAGTATTTCATAAAATAAATAAACACCACAATTTTCCATTTCATGATTTTTCTGTTACTTCTTTTTCTGTGCGTATGTAAAGTATGGATTTTAAAATATTTTGGATAAATAATTTGGGTAGCATAGTAAAACATTATCAGTAATCATTTTTTAACATGATCGGAGTATAGTTTTGCGAAAATGATCCCCTTTGAGACCACTATGAGTTATAATCCCCAACCATCAATGAGAAAAAAAACGAAAGCGAGACTAAGGGAGGCTAATGGCCGAGATGTCCGAGATTGTGTGGTAATTGTTAACCCTTACAGCCATTACATAACCTTACGTCCAGTTTACGCTAACCAATTATATTAAGGTAATTATTAGTGTTTGACACAGCACTATTAATGAGAGTCAAGTAACTCAATAGTCAAAGAAACTCATTAGTAAAATGTTTAGAGTTATGATAAACTGAATCAATACCGTCATTACTGAAAAGGAGAAAGATGTGTGTAGTTACTTGACACCATTAGCATCTCATAATTACTACAAAATATTTGTTTTTCATATTAAATTAAAGGAAACATTAAAATATACAATTATAAAGTAAATAATTGAAAAAAATAAAGATTAGATTATTTAGGGAGCGGGTTGGCACAGTCTATCACTGTCAGCTCTATCAGCGCTTAGCTACCGTCCCAAAGGGACTAGGTTCAAATACAACTGTAGCTGATAACTTATGTACTCTGTTAACAGCTAGGTATGGACCCTATAGGATCTGGAGATCCTCCTGGGGCTCACCTATCCACCCTAATTGGTGGAAAACAAGGTGATTGAGCGTGATCTAGGACGTTTCACCTCACTTCACAACCGTTGTAGAAACTGTACAGTCTCTACCACGTACTGAACCCAAGACCCTTTCATGGGTTGTAATAGTACAGGTTAAAATTTTAGTAAAATATCATTACTGGTTTTTTCTTTTTTATAAAAAAATTGTAATTTGCCAACTGTGAGAATATTTATTATATTCTCAACAATTGGCTTATAAATTGCTAAATTTAAACATACCATCTCCAGAAAATGTTGGTCTGGAAGGTCTGAATTAGTGAACTATTGATTTCAAGTAAAACTTAAGACTATTAATTTGTTATTACCAATAAATAATGTTTGGAAGAATGCACAGTGAGAGGGGCTCAAGAGAAACTGGGCAGGACATCAAAGCTGGTGGTAGGGGGCTTGTAGGTCCAGACATGAAAAGTAATATTGGCTCGTAGTCCATAAAAGCTCAATACGAATGCAAAAACAAATAAATTACAACAAAAGTTAACTATATTATTACTTACTGGAGATAAAAAATATAGCATGCAATTAAGACACAAAGGTGTATTCACAAGGCATCCACGATTCCAGGTAGAATGTTGAAGCAATGGAAGGTGCCTTCGGAGAAGTGTTAATGTATGCAAGATTTAACTCGCTGAGTGTGAAGTCTACTAATCAACTATTTTCCAACTCATTATTCAAAGACCTATTGTAGGCAAATGGCTCCAATTTAGTAATAGCAGTTTGACATTCTTCTGTCTGTCTACCCACCGAACAATATTCCATATATTCCTACTCTCTGAGCTAGACCTAAATGTTTTTTCAAACATGTACAAGTTCTATGAAAAGTACATACATTAATTATAATCCAATCGGAATTATCCCAAAAAACATATCCTTAACCTTCTATAATATTAGAAAAGGCAAAACAGTCAACGTTTTCCCAATTCAGACATCATGACACACCCCAAAAAGAAAATTCTTATCAATGAAAACTGCACTTCTCGCATCAACAGTCCAAACAGACTCATCCAATAAGAGACAGCCTCACTCCATGACGGTCAACGAACTACTCAATGTATTTTACTCGTCTTACGGGATTTTTCCAGTTGCATTCTATCATTTATTTTATGCCTCTTTTGGAGATTTTGTTCATTTTTATTGATAAATCCAATTACTTTACGTATAACTGCAAGCAATGAAACTAAAACTAGAATCTCATGGTAAATTCATCAAAAGGAATAATGGATTAACCAGTCATGAACAAAAAATAAATTTACAAATCTCTAACTTTAAATATACATATCATTATTGGTACTGGTGCATTCTATTCCATCCTTATATCCAAAAATCTAAAATAAAATACTGTATAATTACTACGATAATATATACATACTACGAACTTCTTTTTGCAAACCGTCATTATCGAAAAAGTCTTCTGTTGAGATTCAAGAGTGAAAGGAGTTTCTAGTAGTGAAGGGGAGCCTTAAGATACGCTTACACTAACTCATCAACTGTTTTAAAATGGAGAATTAATCTCTTGTAAACAGAAATAATTTTCAAAACCTGTAATCTGTTATATCAGTTCATAGTTACATTTCTAAGGAAGAGAAATGGCACTATGAAAAGAAAGCATTACCAACAGTCTTGAAAAAATCAAAATGTAGGTGGGCTAAAAGGCTGAACCAGTCATATCAAAAGGGGATCAATCGGCATATCAAAGAGATGAAGAATGCAGACAGTAGAGCTCTCATCAATATTTCATAAGCTAATTATTTATCTCTTTAATAGAGGCTTTGTTTTTTTAATATATAAACGATATCCTATATATAAATGATATCCTCCAACAATGGATGTATCTGCTTTAAAAGATTCCTAATATTAGAAGAGAAATCAAAGAAGACTGGAACAACATTGTCTCAAGAGAGGTAGAAAGCCCACAGGAAAAGAATGAAAAATATATTTGCACATAGAAAGGCAAATACCAGCCTCTAAATACTAAATATAAGCGAAGAACGTAGTTGTATCTAACGCTCTACCTGAATATTGTAAAGTATTTTTCATGATAAAAGGTAAATTCTGGAAACTAAAAAGGAAGCAATGCTAGATATTAACGGGTATGCAGTTTATTATGAAAAATGGGTATATGGTCGTGCAAAGTATATATAACCTATACGTATGGTGATTATGGGCGATTTTCTTCGTAGCAAATTAAGGAGTATTGAAGAATTTGGGGTGGAAGGAATTCGATGGTTAAATGAAAATGTTTGGCTCTACATGAGTATGTTTAAATAGGCCATGTTACGGTTAAAAATGAGATTATTGTAATTACTTGGAAGCCTGGGGTTGTGTTTAATTTGCCAGAAATGTCTCTAGTTTTGCCAATCTTTTGAATGAGTTTGGAATTAGTTAAGATGAAGATCTAGATTGCGGATGGAATTCGTTCATGCAAGCATTTCTCTCATTCAGGAAATTTCCGTGACCCCCAGAAATAGTCAGGGCTCAAAAGCAGATTTTAAAAAACTTTGGGAAAGATATGAAATTCATCGCTTATGATTGTACTTCATAGGTAAAATTATACTACATTGTACTATTGGAACAACGAGTAAATATCCCACATATGATAAACAGACAATGTATTCCAATATTAAAGAATAATATATTAGCTATGAGAAAAGATGGTTTTTATATCCTGAAGAGCTTGAAGGATAACCAGCATCATCATGAACAAACTAGATCTTGAGAACGGGCGCTTAGTCGATTTAAAGCCCTCACGAAGACCATTATGCCAAAGCGACAGGCGAGCAGTAAGTGAGCAACCCTCTCTCGGAGTAAGTTGAATGCGATCACGAGCCGGAGTGGCAGGGCGAAGTGGGATAAAAGTAACTGAAGAAAGTAAATGAGAAACGGGGAGCCAATTTTAATCTTAATCAGTCCGCACGATTGTATGTATAAATATGACATGAAAGTAGTTTCTTATCCTGAGCTAATAGTTCTTTAAACAACTATTGATAAATTTAAATTCAATTAAACAAAACTTTGAAAGCATAGGTATAAAATCATAGGTTTGAAAAAAATATTGCAGATATATTATCATTACATTTTTATATATTTGCAGTAGATTAGTGGAGAAATAGTTGAATTTTCTAGAAGAAAGTACCATGAATGGACAGCTTCCTTCGCGAATACATGCTTATGCATCCTTATGGATTGTAATTTAGTAGAAAGAGAATACCTGGGGTAACGTTCCCAGGTAGTACAAACATTAAGGATGTACAACAGCATTTTTTGTGGATGGAATTATATAGATATTTATTAACGAAAACTAAATCTAATTATGAAAACTATATATAATTATATATTGTAAATATAAAATCTGCTGTAGTTTATGATAAAATAAAACAATAATATCATATCCAGAAACCAGTAGAACGTTCTAATTAGGCCAAACATTACTGCAATGTGTCTCGAATAATAAAATGTGCGATTGACATTCTTGTCACCTTTGTTTAGCTCACAAAGGTAGTTTTCGCATCAAGAAAACCGATCGTGCCAAAATTCCATTCTTTTGAGCATGAGTTCGACACATAACTTCGCTTATTGTGTCGGGCAAATTGATTTCATAATGGCTGTAATACACTTTGACTTCTGCAAGAGTCCAAAATCCTCTCTTAAACAATCCTCTCTTAGCGTTGATCTTTCCACAGTGCTCCGCCATACGTAACAGGTTATGCTGTTGTATTTCCTCCGTCCATTTCTTTCCTGTAGTCAGCTTTATTTTTTCCTGAAAACCATAGTGAGCATTCAGTTACGTCCTGAAAGGTTTGCATTAATGAATATTTTGAGATAAGTAATCTCCAAGTCCTTTCTTACATCATCGAACCAGGCTGGTTTGATCTTCTTTTCTTTAAAATAAACAATCGTCCGTATGGTTCGTCAATCTAATGGTTTTCGCTCACAGCAAGATGCCATAAAATACAATTCTCCTTTTCCTCATATCATCAGATATTTTTTTACTATGAGAATACAGGTCACTTTTTTGCCGGCACTAGTATTCACACTGGTCTATAATAGGGTGTTTTCTTCAAAATCCGTTTGATTTCTAATTCTTCTACCAGGCCTTTTTTATTCACAGTAAGGCATTCCGCCGCATACAGAACCTCTGGTCGTATGATATCACATTAGTTTTATTATTATTTATAGAAATTCTTGAAATACTCGGAAGCATAATATTCCTACTTGGTTCATTTAAAATTCAATGCACAGCCTGATGAGTTGAGGTAGGCCCTAAGCTCTGGTTTCTTGAGGGGGATCTCTACACTTTTTCTTTCAAATTATCCATGCTGATAAGCTTGCTCATTGTGATTCCATTGAGAATGTGAATCCAAACTTGCATAAGATTCATAAGGCTTGCGTGTGCTTCCTTTTATTCACTTAGCGATTCCCATTATTCATTCTATGAGCATGTCAAGATAACTTGAAGAAGGGTTGAAGAGCTGAATGTCTGTTTGAATATAGATAGTAATAACTATCTATTATCTAGCACTATCACAGCTGATAACTTCGAAACACGAGGGCTGCAGATAATATGGCAAAAACAACTTTTTTAAATACGCTAAACAATTTGCCTTATGTTGATATAAACAGACAAACCGATCAACTAGCTTCCATTCTTTCCTCCTCATGAAATCCTTCTTTAAAACAGTGTAGACTTACTTATTAACTTTCTACAAAGCTTTTTTCCTAACTTATTACCTTTGCAAACAGGCAATTTTTTTATCTAATGCAAAATGTCAATCGAGCGGTTGTGAACTGAACACGGACAATCTGACAGTCACAAATGCTGCCGTTAAATACACAACAAAAATACGAAAGGCCTATAACAAAGTTTGACCTCTATCCCAACCCAAAGAATTCCAACCCACTGCCATGATATTAGCTTAACGGTTGTAAAATGGGCAGGATTTCGAATCCGCCTACCGAAAAAAAAATAATTTTTAGAACTAGAATATTCTAAATTATATTTTTATTTTATTTTTCTAAAAATGTTTTGGACCTTTCAGACACAGGCGTAAATAAGTTTTCCCTATATTATATTAATGTTTAATTTATAAATAAAATAAATAATAAACAAAGTGAAATATCTGAGATAATATATTTACTTGCCTTAAATATAGATTTAAGTTGTATAATAAGTTAATGAAACGGTATGTTAATGACGCTTGATCGATAGTAAGGATTATGTTAAAATATTTTTAGTATTAGTTAAAAATTGTCTTTCATAAGCTCAGCCACCATGTTGCTTATTTCTACTACAATGAAAGTGATGCAAACTATGAACAGGAGATCATATTCCCTAAACACAAAACTGAACACAACCAGACGAAGGTTAACTGGTAAAAAAAAACCTGAGTGAGTCTCCCTGTCGCTCTGGTCTGGCAAAGGAAACCACACAACACATCCTACTACCATATTCTCAGCTGGCAGGGAAAAAATAAATTTCAAGTCCTAACTAAGATAACTGCGGAATAGCTCAAAACATAATTGGACCCAAGACGGACTATAGGTATGTAATAAAATCTCAAAAGGAAATATGTTATGAACTAATTTTTCCTATCATGGAGTCTCTGTAGTATACTGGACAGGTCAAATGGTAATGTTCGGTATAAAGACGGAAACGCATGTAAAATGTTTAGAATTTGTTACCAAGAAAGATTAACTTATCGTCACCTAAGTAAGAAAACCTCGTAACTCCATTTAGTCTAATTGTTTTTTCTATTTGTATGAGTACATTCCTTCATTGCATGATTTAATCCTTAAGTTATGTCAAATAAGCTCACCCGAAAACAAAAAGCTTTCCATGGATGTAAAGAACTTTTACATATAATGTAAAGATGATTCATATTGAATAACTATTAGTTGACCTACAACATATGTCAAAAAATAATAAAAATGTATTTTCAGACCTTCACCCAGACCATTTACTTCTGCGTAAAGATGTTTCATGTTACATATGAATAAAAACATAATAATAATAATAATTAGATTTAGCGAACCTGATGAGATCGATGCCGAAACCACCAAGCTCTCCTTACAAACTTCTGTCAACGGAAAACTAAAAACCAAAATCCGCTAGATCACTCTTAACGCAATCCTCCCACCTACGCCTCAGACGCTTCCCAGTCGGCACAGCGCTTATTAACATCTTTGGAATTCGTTCGTTACTAAGCCCATCTCAATCTTCGTGACGTTCACTTCATACATCACTTGAATAATATTTACCGGATGTATGCTTCGCAGTTCCGCATTATGTAATCTGTTATATGTGGTCTCGTCCTTTTATGGACAAAATATTCTACGCAACATCTTATTCTCGAATACTCTACAATGTTGTTCATTAAAAGCATAATAATCTACTAAAAACCGAAGTACACTATATATTATAAGAAGTGAAATAGTATTAAATTTGCCATGTTTTTAAAAACTTTTGGAAGAAACAACGGCTCGAATGTCTTTCGACTGCAAGAAAATAAACTTTTCCTTAAGCATATATGGTCGACACCACAAGAGGGACCTGGACATCTTAACCACGATCAGCAAAACGTCTTTTCAACGTCCCGAGAATCCTCATAAGAAAAGAGAATAAGTCTATCGAAGGCCTTCGTAAATATTTATGGCTAAGAGGTACGTTAAAGTCGCCGGTTGTAAGGTTGGCCAGCCCGGCACGAGGGAGCGATCTGATTGGTCCGTTGGGAAAGGGTGGGGGTCGACTCCCTGCCGGCACCTCCACTCTTCGCTCAGTCAGTCGTATCTGTGTGAGTGTGTTGTGACTAGAGGATACCCGTCATCTCTAACAGAAGAAGGTAACACACCACATCATATATCTTATAATATATAATAATAATAATCGTGAATATTATAGGTGAATGTCCTATACTAGTAATAGTACTGTTATTATTATAGTCGAGTATCATTATTATTATAGTTGGGTCTCTAACAAGCAAAAGTGAGTGCAATTATAGTTGAACAAGTTAGAATTGCACCCTCAGGAAAACAATGACATTCAAATCATCTACGGTATCCAACAGGTCGATCGGACAATATCTATAAATATTTATTCAATAACTAACAATAGATCTACGAAATAAGGTATCGTTATTGTCTGTCTAAATCTATCGGTAAAAAGAGTGGTTTTTAAAAGAACATATAACTTGAGAAGCAACAATTAGGCCAAAGCGACGATGGGAGAACGAGTAGATCAAGTTAAAATAAATAAGTTTCTCCACCTGTTAAAAAAAATTTGTTTCTATGTAAACAAAGCTGAATCAAAAAGAAAGAAAGGAAGGAACCAGATAGTCAAATAGTTAAAATTAATAATTACCGGAGATCATTTAAATTCTTAATTGTTTCTAATAATAAAATTTTAAATTTTATAAAGGAATTTTCGATTGAATGATTATTGGAAACTCATGCCATTTTCTAGCAATATAGGTCAAGAATCAATCTCCAACTCAGTTATGATCTTTAAATATTGATTTTTAGGTGTTTCAACATTATTTAAATATTGTAAAAACCATAAAATCCGCACACTGGCACCGAAAAACCTGCTCAGACCAAAGATACTGTTAAGTTAATAATAATACCATCAAGATAAATCGTTATTTTTTGTATTAAAAAAAAATAATAATAATAAAACGCAACAACTGCGTATTAAAATGAATAATTAAAAAGTCTTAAATTATTAACCTTTAAAAATAAGTTAAGCAAAACTTGTGTCAGTTTTTCGAATAACATAACATAAAATTCTTTTTAAAAAACGTCCCAACAAATACATTTATGTATTTTTATTTTGTCATTAATAATTTTCGTTTTTAATCTATTTTCCATAAATTTATTTATTGGCATGATTCTTGAAGAAATGAGTTTTCACACATTGTCAACTCAACAAGTAGGTAAGCATACAACTATAAAATTCGAATTACGATTGTACGTAAATAAATATTTATGTCCTGATATTTATTAATAATTTTATTTTGAAGGGAAATATATATATTTTTTTCAAACATGTTCATTTTGTGTTCGTATTTTTATTATTAATTTAGGTTATTAAAAATTGATAATTCCATTTTGTAAATAATCAATTAAAAAGCTCATAGTATTCAATAGTATGGACTGTGCCAATAAATATATGGTCCTTTCAAACGTTTTATTTTAAATAAAAACTTTTACAAAATCCGGAAGATTCAATGATTT
This sequence comes from Troilus luridus, assembly GCA_964056705.1. Classification (NCBI taxonomy): domain Eukaryota; kingdom Metazoa; phylum Arthropoda; class Insecta; order Hemiptera; family Pentatomidae; genus Troilus; species Troilus luridus. The sequence goes on along the minus strand of OZ057415.1, from coordinate 90,601,487 downwards.
AATCCAATATTAATTATTGGTTCCAATAATTAAGTATCGCTTCGATAAATATACATATACATATATATATATATATATATATATATATATATATATATATATATATATATATATATATATATCCATAAAATGCTAATATGGACATTTTTAAAAACATACAAAACAATTTAGTAGTTAGGAATAATTTCATTGATATTTACTATAAAAAAAAGTCTATTTGCATAAAAAAAGTAATGGAAAATTTTGACAGACTTTTCTAAGACTTTTCTTTTCTTTATATTCTGAGCCTTTTAGTTGCCTTGGAAGAGCACACAGTCATGCCAATATACTTCAACAATATGTAATAAATAATTTATTATTCTTGAATTCGAAGAAAATTCTATCTTACAAAACTCTGCATAGATATGAAAAAGAATTGTTATCTTCTTTTAGTCCATCTTGTGTGGAACGTTTCTTTCTGTAAAACATCTGGAGCGAAGTTTTTCGAGATTAACCGTCAAGATTTACAATGGGAACAAACAGATAAAATATCCTCTTAGTTTAACAATCGTCGTAATGTTTTATTACTCTAAAATAGAGGAAGGAAAGAGATAAAATTTCGCAAGCCAAAGAGTATTCTCGCGTACCGCATTAAAATGCGCCGTTCCAAGACGTTGGACGTAATAGAGACGAGATTTTTTTTTCTAGGAATAATCGCAGATTTAATGGTTTTTAACTCTCTGACAATAATAACAATAATAATAAAAAACAATTTTACAAAACTTGACCACACTAAGTAGTTCCTTACCTTTTCCCTTTCTAGACAAACCAGCCCCTTAATGGGTACGTCCACTTTCTCGCCTGTTCCTGACTGGAGCAGAGCATGTTATCGCCGTTGAGTAGGATCCTTGCAAAAAGGTAGAGCCACACAATGCTCCTTAATTTACAGGCCTTATTTGCTGGTGCAATTTAGCCAGGCTATTGTAGTAGCAAGGACTACGACCTTTGGTAGCCATTGTTGCCTGATACCAGCTCGTGTGAGGACCAATTTGGAACGGATAGTCTGGCACAGTTTTCCAATAAGGAAACATTCTACAAAGAAATCCATCAAAAGTTTCAATAATGGGTCATTATTATAGTTTGATACGTACAAAGTAAACATACTTAAAATAGAAAATTCTTGGATTTGAAACGAAAGGTTAATGTTTGATAGATCCACTAAGCCATGAAATGAAACCATTGTAAAGTCAACGTTTATGCATATACTAGAAGAAGTATGAGCAGTGAGTAATAAGAAACTTACATTGTCAAAAATAAGAATTACGAAATGAATTAAGTCCCACGAGTCTTTTTCATATTACTAAATAAGATTTTGGGTTCAGTACGTGGTAGAGACTGTACTGCTTCTAAGCCAATAAAAAAATAAATATCTAAACAATGTTTTAAATTAATTTAGAACCGAAAGTAGTAATTATTTAGTATTATTGTTATTAAGTCGAATTTTTCGAGTGGTTATAGTTAATAGTGTCACAGAAGTTACGGCATTTTACAATAGACTTAACATTTCTGTTAAGGAATCTTGTGATTACTAGAATGATACTCAGGAGAGGAAGCAATAATGCCTTCCTAAACAACATTCCATAGTGGGATATGTTTATACAAGTCGACGAATGTAGACATAACAATAACCTCTCCAGTAAGCTCATTCCAGCACGTAGCTAACAGGAAGAGACAGTGATATAGCGGCGTGGAAACTATAGCGAACTGTAAACAGGAGCAAAAAATCAATAAACTCCACCTGTTCAGGTGAGTCTAGAGTAGGACCTGTTGAAGTGGGAACAATGAACGTAGTGTGGTTAAGAGGCGCTTAGTACAAGAGGGATGGTGGTGTGAGGTGTGCGTTCAACAAGGTTAATACCCTATCCGTCATAGTGTTATAGACTGACAGTGTTATACATCGCGTAGTAAGTTGCTACGTAAGACCTTATCCAATTAATGTTGTAGAAAATGCCAAAGGACTTTTAAAATAATTCCTATTAAGTTCTACACTACATTTTTTATATGATTTATATTATTAATTATAAAATAATGTACATAATTATCATTATTTGGTCGTAAAATTAAAATATAATAGTGACCTTTTTTCCCTTTTAAAATCAATGCAATGTTTAAGCGGTACAAGTCTACATTAGTATTTGTTAATCATAAACTATCTACAGAAATATAAATCAGAAACTTGTATGAATAATGTACAAACATTTTAATAAAATATTGTTCTATAAAGCTAACTTAAATGCGATTAATATACATTTAAATTTATGTAAGTTTTTTTACCTAGGAAATGTGCATCAAACTTACTACATATTTTCTTTTTTAATCCATTGTATTAGTTCAAAAAGTTATTTCAATAATTTTAAAATAAATAAGAGTAAAATTTTCAAAAATTGTAATTGTTAAACGATTTCACATTTAATGAGTAAGAAATTCCGGAATTATTTTATTAGTTAGGCCATCTTCCTTCGATGCCTCTTCTGTTGTATTCAATGAATACAACAGCTGAGATACGCTAATTTCACGAACCAGTCGTGGATTTAATGATGAGCAATGATATTACGTTATGTTAAATATTGATAGATTACAACAGCGCTCCGTATTTACAATTTTCTTGCCCAGAATTTTTTTCAATACTTTATATTAAGAATTAATTCGTTTTTAACAACTCTAAATTATTTGATTTATCTGAATCTAAAAATTATAAAAAATGACCCTTAAACTACACACTTGCCGACTTTCTTTACACTGAAAATAACTGATACTGAACATGTACTATTAATACTTAGTGCCTTACAAGCACCAATAAAAAAATGACAACACCTTGCTTTATAGGTAATTAAATCATTCGGCTGCATAATACAACAATGAAAAAACTTCAATCAAATTCAACGGTCAAAATTAATGCGCTATCCCATTATATCACCTATCAACATTTGTCGTGAAACCTATTTTTATTATTCTATTAAATAAAATCTGAGCTTCTTTATTGTTCGAAAATATCGTAAGCAAACGCAGATTTGCTGTTATTGGAAATTTTAGTAGTTGATAGTAAAGATTATTAAATAATTTCTTAATGAAAGTGATCTATTTCTTTAAGTTTACTGATAAAAAAAGAATTCTACTTCATAAAATGTGTATAATATAAATAGTCTAAGAGTACTAAAAATAAGAAAACGATAAAATATATACAAATATTTTTTATGTACAATAACTGTATATAGCCATAACCATTTAAATATGAATTAATTACTCGAAAATGGCATAAAATCTTAACAATATTAGGCGCGTTTAATGTAAATTCTCGGAATTGTGATGGAATAGAAATTAAAAGATCGAGAGTTTGCACAATTGTAAAATAAAAAGTTAAATTAGAAACAAAACTCAGAAACATAGGCACTTCAGCTTACCTAATCTGTACTAATTTTAATAATACAATATTTTAGTCCTGTCACAAAATAAAAATATGAAATGATCTTAAATGATCAAATCAGTCACATCTGAGCATTGAAATCTCCTGTTAGTATTTCCTCAGTTAGTCAAGATATGTTTACCAAGATCGATTATATTCCTACCACCTGATTAAGTGTATCAGCATCTAAAATACATGGTACCATTCTCCAAATATATTTATTTAAAAAACTTATTTAACTTAGAAATCACCAAAAAAAAAAAAGATCAAAGTATTTTTTAGAAAAAAATTGAGGGCAATATTGATTCCTGAATAGATAGAGTTGTCCGCAATCATTGTAACTTCTTAGTCCAATTGTTTATATTTGTTGCTAGTATCCAGCAACGAGGAAATTGTGTAACGAAGATATAAATCTAAACATCCATCAATCTTTCTTTAATTTTATTTAACCTTACATTGCCTCTTGGAAACATTTGCATTGTTAAGTCGAGGTTAAAAATGAACTGTGCGAATTTTTCGGTTTTTAATATAACTGTTTCCATAATTAAAAAAATATAAAATGTCTTTTTTATTCATTATCAGGTTACCTAGTAGATAGTTGAAGAAAAAAAAATTGTAATGTCGTAATTAAAATTAAAATAAATAATTACTAATAAAATAGTATCCTAGTTTCGCATGATTTTTGAATTTATTTTTATTTTTTTATAGATTTCATCTAATTCTCTTGCTTTAGCTTTTTTTTCTTACTAAGGGGGTACCACCTGTCTGCCTGAAGGCGGACCAGCCCCCATGTTATAAGTAATAAAACAGTTCATTTAATTCTGCTTCTTATACTACTGTAGAATAATTCTGGAATAAGAATAAGAAATGCGGTGTCACCGTTACGGTCTGTCCAGGTTTACTAATTGCACTGGATTATAAAACATTACATGGTACTAAAAACAAGAACATTTTATTTTCCGAATCGCTCTCTTAAAATGTACAATAGAATATATCCCTTTGATACTTCTTCTTCGTACAACATAGCAACGCTAAAAAAAAAGGGGCTAAGAAAAAAAAAATCACGGTGATCCCTAAAATGTTTTTAAAAAATAGAGAGATAAATCAATATTTTGTTGAAAGGTGATATTGGTTGAAATTTTCGGTAAGTGTTCAGTAAAATTTGTTACAAAGATATACGCAGTTCGAGGTGTTCTCAAATTTCTTCACTAGCAAAACCGCTGGCCTGGAAACTGTACAGTCCCTACGGTACTCCCCATGTTACTCAGTGCAGTATTTATGGATTCTGTTTTTTTTTATTTTTCTTTTGTTGTTTTTGTGTTGGGGAGAAAGTATTAAATTTCGACATACGTTGTATCTGATATATATTCATTCATATATACATCTTTTGAATCATTTCTAAGTTTTTTTTGTTAACATCCCGTACAATTCTAAGACACTTGTTGAAATACGATCACTCCAAGTTGAACCTGAGCCCTTGTAGAACATTTAAATTAACTTAAAGACTCACATTTGTGAAACCTACGACGTACCAATGAGCAGTTAAACTTTTTGTGAATGGGCTGAAGAAGAGAAAAAACAGTGTTTACTTGGAAGGGACTTGGCCCAAGGTTCAATAGCAGGTACAAAAAGGGACAAAGGAAAGGCGAACCTTAGTCGCGGCCTGAACCCCCACCCACAAGAACCCGGGTTCTCTTTGCCACATTACTAATATCTTTCCTCCGACGACCCATTTTAAGAACCTGTTCCTTATCTTCACAGGGTTAGTCACTCTTCCAAGAAAGAGCTATGGCTCGAGTTTAATTATGGTATTTAATAAACCTCTCTAATTTGATTAAGCAATACACGAATTCTCGAAGATGGTAAATCATTCCTTAAATAACTTGCCATTAAAATTTTGGAATGGAAAAAGAATATTTGAAGCCAGTTTAAAATTCCTATACGTTGAATCAGTGGTTTGCCCTTTAACCCTAGCTCGGCAAACAAACTATGCTTATATAGGATGAAGATGTACAATAACGCATTTAAACTTTTTTTAGCCCATAATTTATTTTATTCTAATTTTTATTTTCAAAAATTCAAAGCCTATTTTACGTTACTAGTGGGCTTTTTAGTCTAACATTAATTCCACAAGCAATTTATAGCAGATATAAAATTAAACATTTTAGCTGCTTTTTTATTTTACAAAAAAAAAATTTCTAATATTCCTGTAAAATATAAAAGTTACTAATATATGTTAAAGGTTAGAAATTGAGTCTTACCACGGTTTCAGTATTTTTTTTATTTTATTTTTTGGAATTTTGAACCCTTAGGTATAGTGTTTCCTAAATAAATATCGACAAAATAAACATCAGACCAGAAACTACCCCAAAAGATTTTTTTATTTTCATTTTTTTTAGTGGAAATTTTTATTTATCTTCGGATTCTATGAATGAATCTTCCTTGACTTTATCTTTTTTCTTTCATTTTTTTAAGCCCTTCTTTAAAATAGTCGACTAGTTTTTGAGTGATTTATCTCTTGTAATACAAACGGCAATATTTTTTCTTGATTTACACAAGAAAATCTTTTTATACTATATTAATTTAGCTCAGTACCAAGAAACCATGGGAACATGTCTATCTTTTTTCTTAACCGAATTTTTACAATGTCTCACCCTTTTCTTGTTAGTCTATTTGTTCTTTAATTGGACATAATTTTTTTTTTTAAGGTAAAACGTGTGTTGACGTTTACGCATAAAATAAATATTTGAAAATGCACATTTTTATACATTCAGTATTAAATTATTTCGAAAGATAATTTTCAACTTTTTCGCGAACCAATTCTTAACTTTTCTCAATTATATTTATGTTAAAAAATAATCCATTAAAAGTGAAGGGTGTGTTACTAATATTCACTATTTTGCAATTATTTAAATCATACTTTTTTTTATCTACTTAAGGCAGATTACGGGGTTTGCTTAGATGATTTCACGAGATTTACCGGGTATATTAAAAACAAATTTATATTATTTTTTTCAATAATATTCGGAAAATCAATAGTTTCTGTAAACCGTATTATGAAACTGCGGGAAATGAAATAGATATTAACAATTGCAAAATATTAACTTGCTCAAGCGCTCACCTTACTTTCGATTTCCTGCTTTCTATGTCAATCAACTTCTTGAATGATAAAAATAATAATATTCCTTGAGCCTTATGACCTTATGGAATTGGTACTACCATTGATGATTTACACTCGAAGATTCATCGACAAATAGAAAGATGTTGCAACTTTGGAAAGTAGCTTTCCAAACGAGACCGAAGAAATTTCTTTGGAGGGGAGGACTTGCAATGTGGATGACCTCCGGCAACCATTCAACGCTGCACAAAACTGCATTAGTGATTCATCCGTAACTTAGTGACTGCTCTTGCGTCAAAGGGACTTTACCACACCAGTTCGCCTTGCGGTCGCGGGGCGTTAAAATGGAATGAAATAGAAGAAGAAATTTAATAGACGAAAGCATACTCGTTCGATAATAAAACATAACCGTTCGTAACGATCGATTCATTCTTGACATAATTAAAGCATGTCTTAATAATTTCTAGATTTTATTACCATCATTCTGAGTGATATGTTTGCTCGAAATTATTCATAATAGTGTACTTTGAAAAGTAGCACGATATATAATGAGTAAAATTAACGTATTGACTTAATTGAGATCTCTGAGGATTGAGAGCAATCCCTGGGGTCATCTGTGGTGTAATGGTTGCCAGGAAGATGGCTTCAGGATTTTTAAAGGGAGTAACTAATCCTTAGTTATACCACCAGCTCACGTAGGAGTCTTAAAATGACCAATCCTGTAATGACAGGTGCTCGTTAAAAGATCCCTGTAATAGCCTGGAGGGGCAAAATTCAAATATCAGTATCCCCCGATTAGCCATAGCAGCAAAAAGTGACGTTAAGTGAATGAAAAAACCAACAAAGGAATCGATCATATATCTATATTTGCATATCTAATTTGATTATTTTATTGGTATATTTTTTTAAAATGTTTCTCAATAAGCAATAGATTAATCTGTAGACTTCTAATTTGGAAGAAGCCTGATTATGGAAGACATATCTCTCTGTCTTCCAAGGAAGACTAATAAAAGTAATATAGACGTCTTGCTATGATCCATCCATAATGATTGGTATTGCTAGCCAAAGGTTTTGTTATTAAGTGGGATCTTATGCTACGCCATTCTTATCGATATAGAGTCGATATATTTGTTCTTGTGCCTGCTCTGTGTAGTTTTGATTTTCACATTAGCCGTTGTTTTTATTTTATCTTTTTTTGTTTCCTTCCCTTCTTGTTTTGAAGTCTTCCTTCCACAAACCAAAGTGAATAGCTAACGTTGGGATAGGATCTTCCCGGACGATTGGATATGCTGATTGATAGCGATCATATCAAGCCACCATTCTCTTCTCCTCCCGTTCTCCCATTGTTCCTCCTCCAGAAATCTCTCCTCCCAGGTAATATCCTCCCAGATCGTGCAGACAGCCGGGTCCAACCCCGCGGAGGCTGCCTTAACTTGCGGTACTTGAGCCACACCCTGCTACAATTATGCAACTCGGCCGCCCAACCGGACCACACCCGCCTTACACAACCACACGACCCTGCCCACACTTCCAGGACCTCTGTCACAAAGGACTTGTTCCTTGGAGGATTTCTCGGAAGGTCCTGTTTTGTGAAAGGTCCTGTCTGCAGAGGACCTCTTTGATTTGTACTACACCGTCCAGCTCATTGTTATCTAAGGCTACACCTACATTGGATCCGGTGTGATACGATGAGACGTCGCTAGCATACCAAATGACTGAAATATATCGAGAGTTATAACATTTGGTTCTTTAAATTTATAAAATAATTAATAAATAATCTTAATTTTATAAAATTAAAGAACCAAATGTTATAACTCTCGATATATTTCAGTCATTTGGTATGCTAGCGACGTCTCATCGTATCACACCGGATCCAATGTAGGTGTAGCCTTAGGGATACGTGTCTATCGCAAATTTACTAGCGAAAAGAAGTCTTTAAAACACGAGGACTGTAAATATAATGATGAAAACATTTACGTGACATATTCACAATAGGAATGATTAGTAATGTGCTATGTGGATCACGTACAACCATATAATAGTTGTCCATAAAAACGTCCTCCATTTATAACACTGTAATGTTATAGAAAGAATAGCACTATATCAGTAGTGGTAAATGTGATAGAAATATACTGACTTAAGAGACAGCCAATACCCTAAATACTCTTCCAAAGAAATAAATCCAAACTTCATTTACAATATAGAATTGACTTCTGTAAAGACAAAATTAATTGTATTCATGAGTTGTTTGAAATGTGTTTTTTGGGGGCATTTTCGCTTTATTTTTATTTTCGTTTTACCTTCTGCTCATTGAAGGCACACCTGCGCTCAGCTTCAAGTATACTCGTATATACAAGTGTAATTAATTTTGCATTACCTTAGGATATTAGAAAGCTAATCTAGCAAGGTTACCTCAGTGATAACCTTTTATCTAGAGATTAACTTTTAATTAAGTCGGAAAAACTAGTTTTTAATAATTTACTTGAAATTAGATTTTTTTTATTTCCGTCTTGTGTTTTTAAGGGTTGTTAAGTAGGGACAAAGTATTTTATAGGATCTGATAGGATTAGATAATATTTAATATTAAATAATTAAATATTAGAATAACTTATATTAGAATCCAGTCACTTAATCAAGAAGAAGCCAAGGATTCAAATACGTCTTAAATATTATTATTAATCCTCACAACTCCTTAAGGCCCAATACATTAAATAATTACCTCGGGCTTTAACAATTATTTCTTAAAAAAAATAATTGTCGAGCCTTTTCGAAGACCTCTACCCCCACAGCTGCTAGTTATTTTTAGAACGCGGTGTCACAACATATGTATAAATACATTATAAATTTCTCTTCTTGCATAATTCTACCTCCCTTCCAAATAAAGCGAGGTGAGATTATTTCAGTCCATACTCTCGCAAGGAAAAACATTTTCGAAATCAAATTTTAAGTATTTAATGCAGTTAATGCATTCCATTTAACAACTATCTGTATCTGTATCATGATGGTACGTAACCAAACAACCAGCAAGAATTGTTGTTGATGTTACCCGGATACATATGTATATGCATTTCAAGTATCTTAAATGGATACATATGTTATTATTATTAATTGCGAATGATTCCTTTAAAACATGTTTAAGTACTTATAGATATGGATTTGAAACTATGTCGTTCCAGTCTTCTTTGATTTCTCCTCTTGATCAACTTGGCTGTTATTAATTTTAGATCGGCTGATTAACTGGCTTTGAATAACCTGTGTTGTAATTCCGGCCAGTTTCATATATTTTTTAATTTCGACAAACTATTTCATAGTGGCGGCTTTGGATATCCAACCTTTTTTCATAAAATTCGACTATTGGTTTTGTATGTCTGCCTAAATTCAACCTTTTGATTTGTCCATAAACCCTTTTAAGGTTACCTACCTAAAAACAGCGAACGCTATCATTAACTATTATTAACAGGCAATCATGTCAAATAAAATTCAAAATAAAATTTATTTATTAATATTTGTTTTATACATTATTATACCCATATATGATAGAAATGAAAACGTATATAGTGAGAACACTATTTATTAGGAAATGCATTGTTAGAGTGAAGGACTGAAGGAAAGTTATGTCCTTCACATTTTGTCTTATCCTGAGCTCGGCCTCAGAATTGTTCTGCATTACAATAGGCTTTGAACTTTTAATAAGTGAATGTGATACTTATTAAGGATAATTGAGGGTTGTGATCAATTACGCATATATATCATTCAAAATTAACTATAATTTTGATGTATACATATCAATGTTTGTTTAATTAAATAGGTCGCACTTATGACTCTTAAGCATGGTTACCGTATAATCATTAGTTAATATCGATAACGCGAGTAGATTATGTCTTGAAACATAAAATAATACAAAAATTGTAGATTTGCCACCTTTGAACGACTAGTATATCGATGCCTTTGTTCACAGATGAGTTGAGTGCAAATTTGTCAAAAATGGGTTTTGTTATATAAATAATAAAGCTGTGATGAGGAAGTCATAGACCATACGTTGATATAAAATTAATAGAGAATCTGTGAAGGTTACAAGAATATATTGTGTGCTTAAACTTGAACAGTATTTCTTGTGTTAAATTATTATCAAATTTGACTCTTGTAAAATCTTTTTATCGGCACTTGACACATATATGAACTAAGACATTGATGTGTAAAATAAAACACATTGTTATTATAATGCATTTTATATCACTCACTTCATATTTATGTCTGAATATAATTCCTGCTATGTACAATATCCCTTATAATATTAATATGATCAGCTCATACTAAAATAATGTTTAATGCCCTACGAATGACTTCCTCCCTCTAGAAGACCACTTTTATTTTACTCAAGACTGGGTCGCGGTACTTGTAGCGGTTCTCGATATTGTACAGCAGAAAATACTAAGTCACATTGTATTCTATGATCTTGTTCACACAGAAGGTGATGTACCGTTCGCTAAATTTGTTACAGATTACAGATTTTGCAGTACAGTTATCGCGATCCTGAAGAACTAGTCCTTTCAATTTAGTTTACAATCGTAAGATAGAAGAGAAAAGAAAAAAAATCTCATACTATTTTATCTTTCTCTTATGATATTCCTTTTAAATTCGCTGTGATATTTTCATAGAGTAATGTCCATTCATTTGGTTTTATAATTGCGTGGAGACACTACAACATTCAAGCAACACGTTCCTTACCTTGCATTGACATAGTGGACGAAAATGCATAATGTAAAGCAATTAAATCACTAAATACCAAGGGAACATCTGTTTCAGGATTAACTGCTTAATTACATGGCATAAGCAATAAAATTAATCATTAAAGAACTTTATTACTACTGTCCCAACACTATAAATGGTTGAGCACAGATTGCATAACTGTCGTAATCGTTGCAATCCGCTCTAATGGTTTATACTGCTCTACTTACGGTGGCCCGCAATTAATTCTTCTATAAGGGGAAAGGCAAGGACTAGAAGCTACATAGCCACATCTGTTTAGTTTTTTTTAAATATTTTGTATTTTATTTATTTATTTTTACAGTTAACGGGTTGTTAATGTTTCTATATCCGAATTCAGCAAGATTTTTTTCCCTTTGCACCTCTATATTTAGACTTTTAAATATTCAATAATTTACATGCAATGCATTCCATATCGAATTTATGATTGACAAATTCAAAGATAATGAGATTATGTTCTTCATAGGTTACAGTGTTACTTATTATTACAAATAAAAGCATTCGTATTATTGATTCATATAATTCTAATTTTTCTTATACATTCCTTAATACCTTTAACGTCCAATAATGTTCTTTAGTTTTTTAAATATTTTTTACGAGTTGAATGGTTAAAAAGGTAGGCTATTTTTAAGGGCTATACCAAACATTATTTTTCTACCGTAAAATCAAACAACAAAAACGATTCAGCTACAGGAAGTCAATCTTTAATACATACTAAGTATTCTTTTTATTTTTGAAATTTAAAACTTTATTAAAGAAACAATAAAAGGCTTAGAGAACTCAAAGGCTCGATGCTGAAACCATAACCATACCTGTTTAAGATTCTATACAAGAAATATCTCTCAAACTCAAACCTGTAACATCATCCTTAATGCGATCCTACTTAAGCCTTGTTTTATCCATCCGAAATTTACCATTTGGATAAGCGCTAATAAACATTTTAATGGACTATACTGAGTTATTCCTGATTATACTATAGCATTTAAGTGAGAAATAGTTGAGTGGACAATTCTAAGAATAGTATAAAATGGTCAGGGGGTACAGTCAATGATTAAACTAACTAAGAATGACTTATTTTATTTCGCCTACGTTTCGGCCTAAGATTTACAGTGAGTTGAAGAGCAAAACTCCAACTATATTATAATATACTGTATATATGTGTAGAATTTAAAAAAAAAATCTTGTAACCCTAGACATTGTAAATACCCATAACGCACACTTAAGCAAGTATTGCCTCCCGACAATTTTCTACGGCCTTGTACAGCTTTGGAAAAGTCAGATCGATTGACGTATCGACTTTCGTTTCTTGCATAAGTTCATTGAGACACTTTTATTGTGCACACCGCGCTGATCCGGCGAGCGAGTTGTTGTAACCCGAGATACGTCAATACTTGATCTTAATCTGTCATGAAACGGTAAAGTACTGTCTCTTACAGGGCTCATTACCTCTGACAGATATTATTTATTGATTAATCACTACTATTTACTCGAATTCTCGATGTTTAAATTAATTCCTACGCCCATATTTGGGATATGATACATCTCTCTTTTGGCTGGAATAGGATCAAATATACTTAAACCCTTTCACCGCTGCATTAGGTCATTACTTCATAGTTAATGACAATGCCTTTTACATCGACCTCCAAGTTACTTTCGATAAATTAAAAATAACTTCCTTTTCAAAACCTTATTTGTCTCAAGCCCGAGGTTGAGTATATAATTGCCCCCTTGAACGTACTCCAACACGAGATGGTTGTGAAAGGGACAAGTTGTTTCTTTCTAAAATATTTTTTAGAACAGGTAATAAAGTGATTAATCTATGGATGTGAAAGTAAACTTATGTACAACAGAAATTAACGTAATTAAAGATACGACATTACTAACCTGTTATTTACCTTCCAAAAATATAAATGCCCGTAAATGCTTAATTTACCTGTTTTCGGCTAATCATACCATCATCATATACAGTTAGATGGGATGTAAACATAGAATTGAGGTAAAATGGTCCATAACTACTTTAAAACTACTATTAAGAACCGTTAATTAGTTAATGCAATAAGAAGAAATCCCTCAATGGTCATCATAACCACCTTTTATGCCCAAGAGGGGAGGTTTGTAGCCCGGGTGTTCTTAGGATTTTTTAAAAGGAGTACAAATTCCTTGGTTACGTCGTGCTTCGAAGGGGACGTGAAATGCTGCTCCTAAGCCATTGTGGCGACAGTAACTCGTTAAAGATCCTTTACCCTAATTATTACCTGGATCGGAAACATTTAGGACTCTCTCTGTAGCATAAAGTGTCGTTAAATAGATAAACATTAAAGATATGTGAGAAAATGTTTAAAATTCGTATATATATATATATATATATATATATATATGAATTAATTTCTACTACATTTGGAATAATATGAAGCTTTTATTCGATAAATATAAATAATTTAAAATAAAAAAATCAGACATAATTTTAGTTCTTTGGTTTTTCGTCCATTATACCGAATTTTGTACATCAAGAATATCACGAAAGGCCAAGTTGAAAAACAGATGTACCGGAGATGCTTTTGATAAGTATTCTCGTTGCAATAGATCAGAGAGAAACGCGTTGGATTTTCTATTCCAAGGATGTTTGAGCGTATAAGGCAAAATAGAACTGCATTGCAACGTTTTGAAGTTGCTCCCATCATTAATGTTTTTTGTTTTTACTCCTTTCAAAAAATCCTAAGACCAACAGACAAGCTCCGAACCCGGGATGTATGGTATAGAAGGTTGTTATCCTAATCACTACACCACAGATCACCCCTAATCAGTTGTTATGCTAATGTAAACTTGACGACTCCACTTAATCTACTGATATGTTGAATTTAAATAATGTTTAAAACGTTGTTGTTGAGACATTATAGTAATACGTATACTATTAGTTAGGTCTGATCATGATAATATACCTTGAAACTTAATTATAAAGTATAACATTAATCTATTAATTGCTATTTTTCAGTCTCACACTTCTCCTTTTTCTTAACACGAAACATTTTAACTGCCTACCTACAGAAGATAAATGATTATAATTTCTAGTATGTTGATAATAATTATTTAAATAATTTGGAAAGGAAATAATATAAATTCACAGCTGTAAACTTTTCTAATATTAGGGCGAAGTAAGGACATACTAAGAAATATCAAATTAAGAAGTGATAGGTTTCTGGGAAGGCCCGATGACGAAGATGGTTTTCTGGAATAGGTCAAAGTCATGGGGATGATCATGGGGGATGCCAAAGGTGCCAAATCACTTGCTGCTAAACCAGTCTTATATGTTTTGTAGTCCATTAGTGTTGAATTAATGTTCAAAGTTAAAAAAAAAAAAAACTTTACCACTACAATCTACGAAGCGTCTTGGGTTCAGTGTGTGGTTGAGATTGCACTGTTTACAGGACAACGATTGTGTAGGGGAGTGATTTTTCCTAGGCCATACTCAACCACCAGGTTTTCCTCCCAATTAAGGATACGAGCTAAAGGTTGTGTGAGCCCCAGGACGGTTTCCAGATCCTCACAGGGTCCATCTCCGCCTGGTTACAGATTAAGCTAACCCAGCCAGATTTGAACCCGGGACTTTCATCACCGCAATTCCGGGCTCAATCACTGGGCAACTCCGCTCTTTGGTTTATTTTAAAACAAAAAATAATTAAAATACGTTTTAGCATATTTTTCATAAAAAGTAAATTATCAGACACCCAAAGGTCAGAGGATTATGGAAGGTACTGCGGTCTATTTACTCTCTAAATTGAACTTCTAGAATAGAATTAAGGATTCCCACTTTAAAAAGGCCGGGTGAACCTCACAGTGTCGATTCACTTAGTTCAATTCATTTAGCTCCCACTTCGTGTACAGAGCTACGTCACTCTCCAAACGGAAATATATTTTAGGAAGAGTGTGAAATGGTTGGGGGTAATCAATAACTTATACACCACACTAGTTTATTTTATTTTATTTGTGGCACCGTATTCACCTAATTTCTAATTCAGGACTGAGAATAAAGGAAAACTGAATAATTATATAATTAATGCATTACAAAAGAAAATACAACAGGTTATATAAACAGGAATGATAAGACCAACAAGAAAGAAACACAAATAGCGAAAGATAAATGATGGAGGAGTCGATAAGGAATATAGAAGATAAAACATAGTTAGATAGATGCAGTCAACCATTTCCACATCAATATGAAAATCTATTTTTATTTTCGACAGCAACCACGAGCCGGAAGTCCAAACGTGGAGGTCCAGACCAATTTGCCCGAAGGTTAGCTGTCACTGAACTAAAGAAAGGAGTATTTACTGAACTACTGAACTATTGGAAATCTGTCCATTTAGTGTGAATGGGGAGGGTCAGCTGGTGGCCGGAAGTGTTCGAAGCTCTCTTCCGCTCGAGCCAATGGCCGTATGTCGTCACGGATATAATGTCGCGTAACTGCTCTCAATGATGCGCAAATTACGGAAAGATATTTTAAACAACAAAATGAAGTAGGGAACAAAATTAGAAAAACTATAAAAACATAAAGAAGTCTTTCAAGTACTGCAAATAAGTAAGCAGTCAAACGAGACATTATCAGAACATACACAAAATTAATTCACATCAAATTATTAATTAAGATCTAACATCAATAGCCAATCAGAAAATCAAAGGCGGAAACTTTCTTTAAAAGTAGGAAAGTATTATGTTGGACAACTTGGAGTAAGGAACTTGGACTGCCTATCATTGATGAGGCTGTTTTGAATGTTGATGTCGGTTGTGCTCCTGATGATGTTCATTCATATGAATTTTTTCCTATCTCCTGATGATAGCTGAATTGTAAAAACGTTGAATCCTGTACTTATTTCCCAGTATTTTGGAGACCTAAGACTTTTTTTTTGTTTACCCGCATTTAGCGACTTATGGTGAGGGAAAAACTTCTGGGCTCGCGACATGCTCATGATTTTGTTTCAATCAACTATAGTTTAAAAGTTAGAATTCCGTCGATAGAATAATAATATTTAAATAAAACGTTGTTTAAGTAGAGCAACTGTGACTAATAATAACCAAAAACATCAGTTGAACTAAATCTAGTTGAACTTTTGTTTTTCCTAAAAGATTTTATTTGTCATAGTCAAATATTTTGTTTTATGAAATAATTAAAAGTACAAATGATCTAAGTATTGTTGGCTTTACGATGGTAATTCTGCTAAAAATGAAAATAAAATTCATTAAATACAATTACTAGGTATAAACAACATTTGGTGCATGTCCTCATGATGCCTGAATTAGCAAAACTTTAATTTCTGTAATTATTTTCTAATATTTTAGAAACTTGAGAATTTTTTGTCTTTTGTTTTTGTATTGCATATTAAGCTCTCTTATTCCATTTTTCAACTTCGCCGCTGCAAATATGTATTTTTTACCCTTATTTTTTCTTTTTCTTTTTTAAGAGATTTCATTTATTTCAAACCTTTATGTTATTAAAACTAAGCAATGTATTTTTTCGCATTTTGTGCTGGAAAATGATGATGATGTAGGAAAATCGGAATTTTAACTATTGTATTTATAATGGATGAATAATGTTAATTGCACAACCATACTTTCTAGAAATAACTGAGTTTACAGATTCTTAAATAATTTACTGTTTTAACTGATAACAATAATTATCGACAAATTCTCAGCAATTATTAGCGCCATTCTAGTATAGAGTTCGTGACAAATTATAGCTAGTAATATTTTCAAACGCCAATTAAATGTATGTAGAACAGAATGAATTATATAACCTCGAAGAAATTCCAGTCCTGTCATAATCGACCTGTCCGTTTTCCGGGCTCCTTGTCAATTTAGTAAACAAATATCTTTTTCGATGTCGTAAGGCTTTTTATAATTTCAGATTAAAAGAAAAAAAATAATTTCCTTTTAATTCAATTTAAATTCTACCGATTAATTATTCAAAAAATACAACGCCTTATAAATTATTATAAATAGCATACTTCGATGTAAGGATTAATAATTAAACCTACTTAAAAAGTGCAACACAGCGTACGCATTTTAACAATTTGAGAGTTTAATAATCAACAAATTTATTATATTAATTACCTTGACGTATTGTTTAAGCTTTTTAAAGGGAGTGTAAAATCCTTATTATTTATCCCGTCCTTCCGAGGATACGTAAGATCCGAGCATATGCGGCATATAAGTACTCTTCAAAGGACATACAATTTGTTTTCGATTATAGAAACCAAGAATCGGAAATTCAAATAAATGCTTATATACGTCACAAAACGATCTTTAAAATTCGGAACTAATTTCTGCCACTTAGTTTAAAAATTTCGGTCGATTTAAGGTATGACTAAATATATGCAAAATATTTGTTTATCACCATAAAAGGGCTTTTAAAAAAATCTAAATATTTATCTTGGGTGATATTTCTGGATTATAAAAAATTTATTTGGTTAACAACCGAAGAAGAAATAACTAGTAAATTTAAAAGTAGATAAGATTTGTCTGTTCTATCTCTCGGAGTTAATTATGAAATAAACCTATCTGCGATCCCAAATGTTCGTGTCTCATAACTTTTAAGTCACATGAATATGCTAAAAATTTTCAATATGTTCTATTTTGAACCGAGCTTCTTTCAATTTTTTATTTATATATATCTATCTATATATATATATATATATATATATATATATATATATATATATATATATATATATATATATATATATACATATTAATGCAAACTAGTGAATTTGTCAAATAAAATAAGAATGCTATAAAATAATTTAGTCTCCTTCTTAAATATTCCAGGCAGAGCAAGTGCCCTATTTGTATAAATAGCATCCATGTTCGGAACAGAGTAGGAAGTATAAAGTTAGTAGCTACGGTCACTTATAATAATATATAACTGATATTATACCAAACAAATGGTTACTTATGATACGAAATGTTATGTTGCAACGACCAAGTATGTTACATCCCACTCAGAACAGGCTAGATATTATTTGTCTTGAATAGATATTTCTAAAGGACACAGCTCCTCTTTAAGGGCAAGTCTAGTTTCTTTTTTCATTTATGAATCAGCCATATCTTTCTTAGCAATATGTGCGAACAAACAGAACATAAACATTCTATAAATAAAATTTACATTATTTTATTTATTGTTTCCAGTTTCACTGCGGCAAATAAGCATATTTTAAACTGATTAGGTATGAAGAGTAAATAAATAAAAATGCTCGCTAACCCGAAGGCTCGATGCCGGACCCACCATTCTCTGCTTACTAACTTCAGTCCGCGGACCACATCCCAAATCTAAATCTGCCAAATCACTTTTAACGCCATTCCCTCGCCCTCTGATGCTTCCCAGTTCGCACTGAACTTATTAACTTTTTAGGAATTCGTTCGTTACTAACCCACCAGCTACTTTACATGCCCATCTTATTCTTCGTGACGCTATCACATGAATAATATTAACTGGGTGCTAGATGATTCCGCACCGTATGATCTCCTAAATTCTCCAGTAGTCTCATCCTATTTTGGACCATTATTTTCGAATAACTTAAGACGTTCTTCATTTTTTTGCGGTAGGCCACGTTTCACATCCGTAAACAAGAAGGTATGAAGAATAATATATAACTACGGCAGGAATCGAACTATGAATTAAACTTTCTCGCATAATTATTCAATTTCTCCTTTGATATTTGTATAAATTTAAGAATATATTTTGTTTAATTTCTTATAAAAAATGAACTGTTTTGCGGAATAATATACATATTATTATAATTTAAAGGGGAAAACCATTAATATTTAGTCAAATGGTAAAACTCATTATGATTGATGTCTCTCGCTTATGCTAAGAGTTTTAAACTCTGAGTTATCGCAGTCCCGAACCTTACAACCAATTCATTTTTCTTGAGTTATTTTAACTCTCTCTCCGCCAATGAAGTTTTTTAGGAATTAGTTTTGTGGTGCCATATTTGACCAAATGGGCGCTATATTGACTATTGGAATATATCTACAGCACCGGTGGTAAAGTAGAATTTTATCCAAAATGAGATTCTTGTACGTAAGAATCATTTTAATGAATAAGGGACTGAGTCAGACATTGGCCTGAAAAAGGGTTATTTCTTATATTACAACTCCATTTCAAGTCAAAAGAAACTACGAGAATAAAACGATTCCGCTTCGTTCAATACAATCAACTATCTTTGGAAGAAAATAAAATTAACCATTCACCGGATTTAGATTAATCATTTACCGGAGTTAGATATTTCATAAACTGTCTCGAAACTGTTAAACGTATTACTATTCCCAAGGAGGAAGAACTTCATCATTTTTTCCCTTGCTATCAGAACAATCTTTCGATGAATCATCCTTCGGATTTCGGTTATCTGATGGAAGGCCCAATCCGTTTCCGAATGCCTGTACTGAATAAACAATCAGGATGTTTTTATGATAACAAACGAATCATGAATCACCACGAAGTGGATCTGTACATCCGTTGATACATCCATCTTATCTTCATGGCTACTGTTGATAGTTGGGTCGTTCACCTGTGGCAGCTTTCCTCAGGAATATCGATGTCGTAAATCGGATAATAAAAGGGATAATAAGTTATCTCAATGATTTTATTCAGTTAGTCAAAGGTACAAAACGCACCTGAGTTCAAAATCCAGTAGATCAATATTGTATTCAATACATTTAGTCTGATTTCACGCCTACTATTTGGCAGTGAAGAATTCAGGGACTGTAGGTCAATACAATGTTTAAAAGGCTTTATTGTCATTTACAAACTAATAACAATAACATAATAAATAAATAATGGAAGGTCATAATCTTGCCTAGCCAGGTTATTTAAAACATAAACAAAACAATTATCGAACTGCACAATCAATTAAATCAATTAGTAGTTTTTCAATAGTTTCTTTAATAATAAAAAAAATACCCTTGTAGTATATTATCCAATAATAATACACTACAGTGGATAATAAAATATACTTTTATCACTTAATGATCAATAATAACGTAAAGTTATGAATATTGTAAAATATAGAGCCTCGGTTTATAAATGAGGTTTTCCCCCTTAATAAGGGTAACAACTTTATAGAGGCTGAGTGAGCTCCAGGAGAGTCTGCACACAGCTGTTAACAAATTTAATAATTTATCTGCCACTAACACACTGAGCTACTGTGCCCCCTAAATAAGTACTAACACATTTTAAAAATAATGAAAATAAGCACTATCTAAAACATCTCATCTGATCACATTACCATGAAAAACCATGGCTAATGAAACTAGAATTAATTTAATTCAGAAAAAAGTGAAAAATAAGGTTAATGTTGAACCTATATTTTAAATGTTTCAAAGGGAAGGTTATAAATAAACTACGAAGGGACCTAAGGAGTAGATTGTACAAAAAAAAGAGAGAACAAATAAAGAATTTATCAATAATCTCTCCATATAAAAGAAAAAAAGGCAACACTTTCAAAGACATATATTACTGTGTGGTCACTAAAACTGACGGCTCGAGTGATATACCATCAAAGGTACCATTAAATACTGATAAATAGGTACTTATGAAAGTACGACGAAGCAACTGATGGTTGAGTAACCGTGACAACCAACAGTTCATCTCTTCACGACCGATCCTTGCGAAACTCGGCCAGGGGCTTGTGGGGGCGCCAAGGATTTCTTATGCACGGGTCGGGGTGGCTTCGCATACCAGTTCGCTCTCGAGTAAGATGGATGATGCAAGTATACGAATTTTCAGGGTAATGTTCCGGGATATCGTGTCTCGGTAACCGGTTATGGAAAGTGACGGTTCGTTACTTATAGGGATATTGAACTGGAAAAAGTTATTTACGAGTAGTTAATAAAAACTTACACTACCAGAACCCGTGAAGGGTTCAGTACATGGTAGAAACTGTACTATTTCTAAGCCAACGGTTAGAATCCAAGAAGATAATTTGGCCGAGATCACACTTGCCGTCAGGCCTTTCCAAAGACTTTGAAGAAGCTGGGTGAGCCCCAAGATGGTCTGCAGTTGATCCGCAGTCGTTAATAAAATAATCTATTTTCCACAAGCGGATTGGAACCCGGAACCATCGGCATACCAAAGTCAGCACTTACATGTAGCAGTAATTACATGTCAATGCTTCTAATTTAATATGTAGGCTTTTAATATATCTGATTAAAGATATATGCTGGATTTGAACCCGATACAGCAACTCATTCCTCTATAGCCAGAGTTATTCCACTTCCTAAGTAAGCACTAAGCCATCTTTAAGCAGCATTTAAATATCTAGCAGTTATATTACCCTGATAAATCATATGTAATAAAACTATGAATAATTTGATTCTGAAAAAGTGAAGAATGAGCTTAATGTTCAAGCTATTTAGCGGATCATAAAATATTTAAAAGGCAAAGTTATAAATAAAAAAGCATTAAAAAAACTGTAAAGAATAAAGAATTGATCTATTATCTTCCTGTTGAATATAATAAGTAACATTTTTACTTTTTCTCAGTTCTTGTTATACTAAGAACTTGTGGAAAATAGGATAAAATTAACATTTTAATGTATCACCCTTTTTACAAGGGTTCTAGGTCATGTAGCGTCTTACATCAGAGTGACCAATTTCATCATACTTCGAAGATTGAAAACACTTACATACTTTCAATGATTTTTATATGCTTCTAATTAATTATAAGCTATGAAACATCATAAGTCATTAAGATAACGCTGGCGTTAACATTTGGAATTTACAATTACTAATGATAATTAAAAAACTAGTCTCTAATAAATTCTTTTAATAGCTGCATAGCTTCTTACATGGAATTCCTCTACAGACATAAACTAGCAACATCATAAACTCCCATCTATGTCTCGGAAATTTACGAACCGGTTAAAGTTACGAGCTTTGTAAGCATTAGTAAAATTTACAATTTAAGCACTGATACATGTTCTATGGCAAAAGCTTGTGCTGTTATTTAATCTTCAATACACTTATGTTTACATAATTTTTGTAAGTGTGGAATATTTCGCCTTTTTTAGAGCTATTATATTTTTAAGGCATTATTAATCATAGATGTCTTAATATCAGGAATATTGTTCCATTAATTTAACAACGGATGTATGCTTTATATATCTGGTATATAAAATATAAAAATTACAATTCAGCTGATTTTGAACCGTTTTTTTATATCTTTGTTTTGCTGAACTTCATATTTTGACATGAATTCGATGTTAATTTGACACTCCTTACTTCGGGTCTAATTATTATTAACAATTTTTATTATTAATTAATAGTGTATATAATATTCTATATAGTATATTTTATGTTTTCTATTAATCTGGAGAGTGTATTTCACGCCATATTCCAAAAGTATAGCCAATATCTTGTAATCAAAATGCATTTATTTAAATAATAATTGCCTCAATGCATGGACTGACGAATGATTATGATCAAGATATTTCGCTTTCCATATCAATGATCTAACTACTTAATGCCTAAGATTACTTAATCATAAATATGTAATTTCATCAAGAGCTTATTATTCGCTAAACGACTTAAGTACCTTTAATTACGGAACTATGTAATTGTGCAGGAGTGCTCGCATTCACGGAACACGATACTAAGGAATGTAACATACGATAAAGTAAGGTAATTGTTAAGATAATTATTGCAAGCAATTAACCGTATTTTACCGACGTTAGGTAACTTCAATCTTACGTAAGTGGTTAACAGGATAAACTTTTATTTTCTATGAGAGGAAATCGGAGTTTGTTCACTGGAAAGGAACATATTAAATCACTATTCGTAATATTAACATGCAAATGTTTTTTTTTTTAATATATATATTTTTTTTTAAATTATTTTATTGAATTGTACAACTGTAAATATATACATCTAGTACAAGGGCTGTATGAACAAATAAATGCATGAAAGGACGTGTAGAGGCGCTACCCATTGGCAGAACTCTAATTACATTTCTATTATAGAAGGTCTCGAGGCCATCTTCTCTTCAGACGCCTAGGAGGATTGTCCGGGATGGAATTGGAACCAAGGATGGAAACTAGTGGGTTTGGATGGGCCTGGAGTTTTAATATTTTAAAAGTCAATAATTTGATACGTTTTTTGACTAACTTGTATTTTTTGTTTAACTTTAACTAACTAAAAATTAGAAATTATATTTAAAATAATAACCAATTTTATGTATGTACCCATATTTCATTTTGTTAAATTATTGGATTGTTTAACGTAGCTTCAACTGCTAAGGTCATTTGCGACGTCTACTCTTCTTAAAGTTCTTCTTCTATTGGTATCATTGCTTTTAAATTCACCAGCGTCCACATTATTTAACCATTTTCTTTGTTTTTTTAGAGATTTTATATTAAATATTTCTGTATTAATAAGTTGAATAGAGAATACATAAATTAAACTACTTTGATCCTTTTTTCGGAACTGTTGACGAGGGAAGAGCTGTTTAGGTATTAGTTCCGCAGGTTGTCGCTTCGAGTTAAATCATATCAAGTCTTAACTTTTCATTCGACTCCTTTTTAATATTCTTGAAAGTAAAAATAATTTTACTACTGGCCGTATATATTAACCATTAATGACTGTACATAGATTAAAGAACCTACTTACACATACTGTTCAGGTTTTATCATCATCTATACTTCGAAATGTTTGCATAATCGTTCATTACTTGATGAAACGATTACTGAAATATACACATTTTCATAATAAGACTTTATTTTGGAAAATATCAAAAATAAAACAAATGAAAACTTAACACTTGTAGTAACTTAACTCGAAGAGACAACTTGCGGAAGTTCTAATGATGGCGGAGTAAGACAAACTTTGATTGGTTTGTTATTAAATGCTATTATATATACTTTAAATTGTTTCCGAATATACAATTGATATATTAATAGAATCAAAGATACTTTTACCACACACCCAGAGACAATACAGTTAGGAGAGAAGGAAAGGCAGGACCTGAAGATAGAACCTTGCAGTAAGGGACCGGTTTGGTGCCAGCTGCCTCGGTGAAAGTAACCAGCCTTGCGGTATTGCAAATCCTTAAGCGAAAAAAGAAGAAGAAAAAATAACCTGTTTTAAAAATAAGTTTCCATTTCATTATTATTCACATTCGATAAACCTCCTCGCTTTCCATTTAAATAGTTTCTTAAGTACACCACTAACCACCTGCTTCACCACGTGCTGCATTCTTTGCATTCCAGAACGGGTACCAATAATATTAAAAGAAAAACAATACTGTACCATTAAGTCCATGAAGGGTCTTAGGTTCATTACTAGATAGAAATTGTATTGTTTTTTGGACAATGTTTTACTTATTTATATAGTTTTGTAGGGAGATGATTCGACCGAGGTCTGTAATAATATAGCTTTTTGATAATCGAAATTTTGTACAAAAATATCGATATTTAAAGATATATATATATATTGATATTTATTACATAGTTGAACAACAATTTATATATCGATGCCTTAGTTCACAAATGTGGTAAGTGAAGAAAACAAGAATTTACAGGAGTCAAATTTGATAATAATTTATCACAAGAAATACAGTCCAAGTTTAAGCACACAATATATTTTTGTAACCTTCAGAGCTTCTCTGTTAATTTTATATCAACATATGATCTATGACTTTACAATATTATTTATATAACAAAACCCATTTTCGAAAAATTTGCACTTAACACATTTGTGACCTAAGGCATCGATATTTTTGTTCTTGAAATGCCAAATTGGCACATGGTTGATTTTTATATGGATCTATATACGTCAAATAATTTTTGAAAGTAGCACATATCAGATATCCTTAACAAGCGAACTATAAAAAAAAGTTCAGTTCCTAAAACGTGAGAAGCTTCCGGACAAAGCGATCCTTCTGATCTTTTCGAGGCCAAAAGGATGAAATTACATCTCCATGTCACACTGCCTCACATTCGCTTATAAAATTTCAGTCATACATCAGAGGGTCAACGATGCTACTATGATATATGTTAATATATTTAAAAGACCCATACCTGGGTTTCCGAACCTACGGTTGTGCAAGGAGGTAATTTGGCAGAGTTCATGCAGAAATAAGGGTCTTAGAGGCTGAGTGAGCCCCAAGATGGGTCTCTAGATCCCTCAGAACCGATTGATGTATATGTGTATGTATTTATAAACATAGTTTTAATTTGTTGCATAAATTAAAATTTATAACGAAGAGGCATTCTCTCCTGAACAAGGGCTCATTAAGGGGACAATTAGTCGTTTAGAGGCTGCAGTTGCGCAAGATTTGGTGCAACGAAGCGTTCTTTCTGCTCTTGCACATTTCACGCCTTCGAGAAACCTTTTTTGGGCTAACCAAACCTCACGATTTAACCAATATGCGAGCACAAAACCGAATCAATGTCGAAATGTATCATGAAAGATTTGGTATTTTCGGCTGCGGGCATTGAGTTAGGTCGAGGACTAATTAAACTATTTGCGAATCCTGTCATGTCCTAGTTGTTAAGTCCTTTTACTTTTACTAGTTCAGTTACAAAAGCGGTGGCAACCTTTTACTTGAAGTAGCAGTTTCTTTTTTCAAATGTAAATTATGTTTTATCTTAATTTGGAAGTCCACAGTAGTCCAAAACGTTATTTCTTGATAATACGTCCAATATTATAAATATAGAAGGAAACGTTTCCGGAACAGTTTACCAATCGTCATATAATATTCTGTGTTATAATGTCTATCTTTACTATGAAATAAAATGTACATAATACTAAGTAGATAATTGTTTCGTTATTAATTTCAATAAAGTCTTTATGAAGTCTTCCTAAACAAGAAAAGAATAAAATTATTAAAGGATATAAGGCGTGGAGATGCAAAAAGGGGTAAATCCATATTTTATCATTTTTTTCACGTTTTCTCACAAATTTAGCGTCCTCTATACGGTGGTACATGGTTCACAATTCAAAATATGCTAAATGCAATATAATTTTTCTAAAAATAATTGTCTCAAATAAATAATCACCTGAATTATGCATACTTTTTGTGTTTCCTGAAAAGTTTTCAAATTTTGCATCTCCACGCCTCATTAGTGAACAGATTTCAAATCCTATACAAATTTCTACTTGTTCAATTAAATCATATTTTATAACTCTTTTTTATTTTGACCAGTTTAAATTGATTGCGCTAGCAGGGATATCACATCGGGAAGGCTTAGTAGAGGTTACTAATCATATGTTCAGGAGGAACGTTGAATTGGGGTCTAAAGGCGTAAAAGATGGCTTTCCTAATTATACCTGTGTAGGTAAAATTTAGAGCTCCGACTTTGACCTCGTCCGATTACCCATAGCAGCATAAAACGACCTTAAATAAATAACTAACCTCTCAAGAGTTTGGAAGCACAAGGAAGTAGAAAGATTTGAAGGAAGAACCTATCTAAAACTGTGAAAATTGTCAGAGAACCTTTAATATGAAATTAATAGGTAGTTTTATAAATGAAATCTAAAAATATATATTTCTACCAGCAACTAAACTTATGTGGATTGAGCTTCATATAAAGTCATTACTAAATGAAAGACTTTATTATGTTCCGCAATCCGGGAAGTCTAGCACGTAGCATTGTTAGCCTCCAACGAACCTCCTGACGATGGTCAGTTACGGTACGGATAAAGAACAAGTGGTCACCTTCTTCTTCTTTGGAGACCGTTCCATCATTTTCCTCGGTGTGTGGGAGGTGAACCACACCACCATCAGCCGGTGAGGTACAGTTAGTGCCATACAAGAGGTTGAGGCGCGTGAGGTTGGGTGACGCGGCGAAAGGACTGACGTCAGCAGGTGAACGCCCCGGGCAGGCTATTACAACTCCCCGGCTCTGTCTGACCCGTCCTCCTGCTCTTCTTGGAAGTCCTCTTCTCTTCCCCATCCTTTGGACTCTTCCTAGGAAGTCATGGCTATTTTGATCTCTTCCCATTATCTTCGGAAGCCTGGGAAGGAGGACTCAAAGAGCAATGTCTCATCCTCTTGGTTCACTTGCAGTTGAATCAAATCTTCAACGCCAAATCATTACATCAATAGTACATAAACTAAAATAAAATAAGGAATGTTTTGTTGTAATTCTCGGAGCGAGGTTGCTGTCAGTGATTTATGCGCCTGTTTCGACTGCTGATGTGAAAAGTTCTGTAATTTATTTTCATGAATGTGAATTTTTGGTAAATGTTCTGATATTGCCTGAAGATTATAAAAAGATTTGACTTTCCGGTCCTAGATAGTTAGTTCTCAGTAGTCTTCGTTTCAAACTACTCCAATACTTATTAAACAAACGCTCTAAGGTCGCAGTTAATTTCAAAAGACTCATACGGATTAGTGCTTTGGGACTCGATTAGGCCATCAAATTCCTCTCGTACCCCACCCAAAATCCTTCGTAATATCCTTAATGCTCCTTACTTTGTTACGAATAACGTTATCCATGATGGGTTAAATGTCCCATTTATTGCTTTCATAACAAACTTCAAACCCACAAGTTTCAATCCTTGTTATCTCTTCATTTCCCGATAATCATCCGAGGCCTCTGAAAAGATGGCCAAGAGCTCTTCTAAGTTAAATTTGTTTTTTGAGTACAACACTAGGTAGTTTATCTAATGGTCTTCATGTTTCATTCATTATATTTACTTGTTGTATTGTTATAATATAGCTTATAATTTCAAAACGGAAAGTCTTTCTTCCAAAACTTAGGGATTTTTCCTATAGCATCAAATTGATTTTTTTTTATTGCTCTATATGTTATATACAATATATGTTATATAAACTTCATAGTACTTCTCTCCTTCCATTACTAATAATAATTATTACGACCATGAGATGTTGGAGACCCGGAGCGATTAATATGCTCCAGAAGAGACAGAAAGATTAGGTCTTCAGGTCTTCGTATCCTTTTGTCAGTTCCATTCATTACCCCGGTCATTAGTTCCACCAAGATAGAATTATACAATGTTATAAAATGCTTTTAATGTTTTGCTAATCAGATATAAAGGTACAGAGGAAACAACTTTATGAAATAATACTGCTGAGAGCAATATAAAATGTATATTTATTTTTATTTCTCATATTATACAACTAAAATCGTTAATTGTTTAAAAAGAAGTTTACCAGTTCTTGGGTTGTAACACGAGTAAAAAGTCACACGTAGCTAAGGCGCTATTAGAATTAGCCTACTCAATTATATTCTTCCATTATGCACCAGTTTTTTGCTTTACAACAATAAAAACACGGTTGCCAAACTTTGGGTATACCTGCTGTACAAAACCCCTACCAATTCATTAAAACAACAGATAATAATTTGGTTCCCTGGTCGTCGTTTTAATCCGAGATGCTGTTGCACCAACTAAAAGGTTATTCCATTATTATCTGCTTGTTGTATATAAATACTGAAAAATCAACATCACAGATTGATAAGATAATTTATCCATAATATTAACAAGTAAGAATGATTTTTATTTTCCTTTCTACGCCACCAAACTCTCACATACAGCCTCGGGAAAAACACAGCAATGAATATATCTTGGACAAAAAATAAGCTTTGAGTGCCTTATGACATCTCATGTCCATTCTCCTAGCTGGATAAAAAATATAGTATGTTACCTCATCTCGGAAACACCATAATAAGACTTCCTTTGGTTTTTTGCACCACTTTCCTTTCTCCAATCAAATACTTCTCTTATCTTTCTCTATTTTTTTGCCAGGATTCCTTGAAGTAATTACGACAGGAGAATTAAGGTTGTTTGTAGTTAGTTTTGTTCAACTCTTTGTGAATCGATCTTCAGCTACCTAATTCCTAATTGGCAGACTATTTGTAAAGATGTATAGATAGATAGATATACTGTATTCTGATTTGGGACTTACACGAAGGGCATTCGATATAATCTGTTCGAGTAAAAATGTATTTGTATGTAATATTTGTTTCTGTTTTCGAATGATGTTGGCCATGATTCTATCAATAAATCGGAATGATATCAATAGAAAATAATATTTATCATTAAATATTATAACCTGGAATACATCAATAAAATAGTTGACATCAGCTACTACAGGGGCACAACAGAATGGGTGACAAAATCAAGCTAGAAGCCAAAATAAGCCAGATGACAAAATTCTAATCCCGCCTCAACACAACTCCATATACCGGCTGTCAGGACAACCGGTAACAATAGGTAAAACGACAAAATCTAAGAAAAAATTTATTATAATACTACGTATCGGCCCATATTGCTGCCCTTCATCTGGACTAAATAGTCACAAGTGTGGAAGAGTTTAGTTGTTAAGCTTCTTTTCTTAAGACCGAACAACTTTACATTTTAATTCTAATTTATTTCATAGCCTTTATATTTCTCATAGATTTTATATCAGATTGTTTTAATATGATAATTAATTGTTTTTCGTTAATCGTTAAAACCGGTTACTTTAATGTAAAACGAAATTAATTCGAAAAAATGTGACATCACTCAACTAAGCCAGTGGCGTTGTTATGTTTAATCTAACATATTCTAATTTATAGTAGACGGTAACAAAAATACAATTAGTATGTACAGAATAACTATAAGTGTTTATCAACTAATAAGCATAATTTCTCAGACAAAATCCTATTTAAAGGACTTTATGAGCAAATACTGGTAAAAACCTCCGTATTACTTAATCTCTGTTGATTTTCCTCCTCCTGGTCTTGCGGTCTATTACTATAAACCAGACTGAAGGAAAGTTTGAACCGTGTAATAATATTTTATCTAGGACAAACCTCATTGATCAATTACTGTTTTCTTTTCGCAAAAATTGAAGTTTTCACCATTTCATTGGTTAAACTTTTTTTAATAAAATAAAAAAATGGTGAGTATCAGATTACTATAGAGCTATTATTGGTAGAAGACCCATCTACGAACCACCCATACAGTGGAGTAAAAAGACATATTGGACGTAGTCTTTATAGCGTCGTAAAATCTACTTCTTGCTCAAGGGCCAACTAGGGGTAAATTGTTCCACTAAGACTTTTCAATTATATTAAAAACATGAGTGGAATCATCGAAGTAAATAAAGCTCCTAAAAAAGCTATTAATTAAGAAAAGAAAATGACTTGACTTATTTTCTAATTGGGAGCGGGGTAGCTCAATGGTTGAGTCTGGAGATAACCGGAGTTGCCATGCTACGTTTCTAATCCGGTTGTGGCTGGTAATTTATTTAATCTGTTGTCTGAGATGGATGCTGAGGTATCAAAGACCCTTCTGGTATTCACCTAGCCTATATGAGGTGAATACCTATAAAAAAACCTGTACCACTACAACCCGTGAACGGGTCTGGGGTTTAGTACATGGTAGAGACTGTACTGTTTCATGGACAACGGTTCTGCAAGGAGGTGATGTCCTAGGTCACGCTCATTTGCCAGATCCCCCCCCTTATTTTGGGTACCCTATTTTTATAATATGATAATATATGATCCATCTCCCGCTGGAAACAGACTAAAAAAAAGTCATGCCCTGCAGCGGGATTTGAACCAGGATTTCCGGAATGGCAACTAAGTGCTCTACCACAGAGCCACTCCGCTCCTCAATTACCTATAACATGGAGGAAAATCTTGACGGTTGAAAGTGATCTACCATCCTTCTTGAAACAGTACAGTCTGCCACTTACTGAACCCAAGTTATATATATTTCAAAATTGTTTGTAATATAAAAAGACTAAAGTTATTCATATGGCATAAAACACACTAAAACAATTGTATACCTACCAGTTTACAGGTTTTTTTAAAAATAAAATATATTTTTCAATATGAATCTCTGTAGGGGAGATACTCAGTGGTAGAGCGTCAAAAGTCCTTGGTCAAATCCAACTGCTTGGACGACTTTTATTTAATAAGTTAGCACACGAAGATAGATCATATGGGATCTAGGACCTTCCAGGGTTCACTAAACCTATATGAAGTGGATACCTAAAATAGGGGGGATCAGGATAAATTACCTCCCCGCACAACCGTTGTTCAAAAAATAGTAAAGTCTTTTCCACGTACTGAGCTGAGATCCTTCATGGGATCAATCAATAGAGGAAAAAATACATATGTATCTACAAAGTCAGTTCTCTTCGTAATTTGATAAACCCAAGGTTATTATCTCAATTTTACACCAACGACCGCAATAAAAAATAATAAACGACAAATTACGCGGTTTGGAGAAGTAATAAAAAGGTTGGGAGTGGAGCCGCTAGGATTCCAGATCGCAATGAACGGTCCCGATACGCTCTGTTAAGCTGCACTATTGACTGCAATGCTTCCCAGTCTATTGTCATTGATATCCAACTCAGATTGAAATAAGTAGTATTTTACTACAGTATTTTACTATATTAAATATTACCTCTACTAATATTACTAGTATAATTAAAAAACCTACCTAAATACACGAAAAGTACCAGAAGTTTAAACATGACAAGAACTATTTTTTAATGATGCTTAGTCCTATGATAGATGTCCAAGTGATAGACATTGCGTAAATGGGAGGATTGCGTTAAGGTTGATCTCACACGAATTTGAGTATGAGTGGATATCGAGAAACTTTGGGATCGCCTTCGTTAAAATAATAGTTTTTATATCACAGAACTTTTGGATACAAATTATTTTAACAACGTAGGTAGTTAATTATCATCAAAGGGAGAACTAATGCTGTAAATACTCAGGAATATTTGACACAATTGAATTACGATATACACATATAAACTCAAGTGTACCATAACCAGCCATATGTTATGCTAAAAATACAGATTTTTTTCCTTGGTTTATTTCGAAAACGACACAAACATTCCAACTGTTTTCCAACATTAAAAAATGTTATTATTTTTAAATATTTTTGTTTTAAAGAGAAAAGATTTGCCCTGGCCGGGTTTCAGACCCGGGTCGTCCGGTTCACCGTAGCAGTGCGCTAACCAACTGAGCTGCCAGGGGTTGCATCCCAGTCAGGCAAATCCGTTCTTTTCACCAATCCTATGTCACCGTGTTCTCGCAATTTTTGAGATGTATACACAGGGAAGAATGTTCATTGAACATTACTTTAATTAGGATCTTGTTGACTTACATCAGTATATTATTTATAATTTTTATTTTTTATTAATTGTTTTTATTTATAAATAGTTTTGTTTTGAAGAGAAAAGATTTGCCCTGGCGTGACTCGAGCCCGGATCATCCGCTTCACTAGGATGGGACCCCTGGTAGCTCAGTTGGTTAGAGCACTACTGTGTGAAGCGGATGACCCGGGTTCGAATCCCGGCCAGGGCAAATTTTTTCTCTTCAAAACAAAAATATGTAAAATCTTTTATTCACGACAAATAGGTCACTTCTTTTCAACACTTTAACATAATCCTCTAGTTCTTTCATTATCTTCTCCTCATTTATCTGATCAACCTAAATGTAAATTGAAAAGACAATGTCATAGAGACCTAGAGCTAACCATTAATTGATTACCAAATTTCGATAATTCTTAAAACAGAGACAGAAATCATAAACATAACCTTTTCTGAATGGGATGTTACAAAGTTGTAAAATATAATGTTAAATAAGGTCCTATCTATTATTTTTATATATGTTGCGTCCAAGTCCGATTTTTTTTAAACATGTCTTAGGTCATCATCTATATTAAATTCTTTAAAAATATTTAGGAAAAATTTAGTGAGTATTTTATTCGTATTTCAATTAACATTCAAGTTTGACAATTTGTCTAGGGGATGTTAGCCTATTCATTTTATAATTTGAATTATAGAAATATAAGCTTTAAAAAAAGTCCTTCAAGATTAAGCTTTAGCTGTGAAGCATGCTTAGAATCATTTAATAATATTCTTGTTTATTCAAGAAACGAACAATAAACTGATGTCTCAATAATAACCAATCCCTCTTGGAACGTTAAGTCCACCGACTTGACAGTACCAGCACGTATCCTTCCTATTATCCCTCCCTGCCAGTCTTTGTCATATTCACTCTTCTCTGGATCCTCACTAACGGTTATAGGACGAAATATTCGCGGCCATTTTGTTTCGTGAAAGTCATCGTTCGGTACATCACGAAAAAAAAATTAATGCGAAACGTAGGCCTAGGCGTGCCGCGCTGCGTGGATGGATCGTTCTTTCACTCGCACGATTATTGTAATTAGCCGGGTCTTATCGCTGGATCATATCTCCCAGAATGACAGCTCTACAGTCAGATGTGTCTTCTTGCATACTCTAATCTTATCGTGGATGAAATTATTAAACAGGGCAGATCAAAAAAAGATCTACGTGCCTATGCAAAAATCTGATAGGAAAAAATACTGCTAAAAATGTACATTCGATTATGGATTTGCAAGGAAATGTTGATACCACTCCAGATTATTGCCGCGTGATCAGTGCTGCACTAATGCTATCTAGCTCATGGTAATCAGCTGCTATGTTTAACTGTGATATTGTTATTTACTGGAATTAGTAAAATTATTACTTCAAATTTCATAATATTATAAATAATAGGGGAGCGAGGTAGCTAAGAGTGTTGAGTACTGAACCGAGATGCTATTGGATTCGAATCCGGCTTTGGCAGATAAATTATTTAATCTCTGGGTGATCTCTGTCCCTGAGGCATCTGAAGAACCTCCAGGTGGCCAACCGTACTCTATAACGTCGATACCTCTGCTTACAAACTTCTGACGGACCACTACCCAAACCCGAATCGGATAGATAACTCTAAACGAAACCTTACCACCTACGTCTCGGTCTGACTCTCAGTTGCTTCCCAATCGGCACAGTCCTTATTAACGTTTTAGGAATTTCTTTGTTTCTAAAGCCGGCAACTTTACAAGGGCATCTTAATCTTCGTGACACTATCACTTGAATAATATTAATCGGGTGCATGCTTCGCAATGCCGCGTTGAGTTATCTTCTAAACCCTCCAGTGGTCTCGTTCTTTTTTGGACAGAATATCTTTCGCAACACTTTATTTTCTAATATCTTAAGACTTTCATTCTTAAGGTATTCGAGCCCGCTTAATGGCGGATGTATGAAAAATGTTAGGAATTCGCAAAATAGCAGGGATTACATCATTGTATTTTGAAGTGTCTAACTATTACTAGAAGAATACGATATCCCCACCAATAGCCAAATTTTCAACTCAACCCATAGATTGCTACTCTATATAGATCCTTACCGACACAAGATCCACGCGTTCCAACAGCGAATAATTTACGGTCCGTAGCTGGGATCTGAACGCGTGTGAGAGAGTCAGGAGAAAGTCCGACTATTTAATTATATTTATTGGCCGAAGATATTATTTATGATGAAGATAAAATTTCTTAGCATTCATCTTGTTGTAAATTTACCGACAAAGAACAAAACGGCATTCCGTCTCATGGATCACCTTTAGCTTAGTCATTCAGAATATGTTTTAATCTTCTCATGCGATTACTTTCACTCCTTTGGTTGGCAGCTTTAGACCGCCTTGTCATTAACATAAGTAAATAATGGTGGGTCCAGGACGGATGGCTTTCTTCGCGAAGTCTTTGTGGGAGGTGTAAAAGGGTATGGTGAACTGGCGAGTGACAGGTATTATTCTCTCGAAGTTCAAAAGATAGCTGCAAGAAGAAAATATCATAAGGGTAAATACAATAGACTATCAATAATGAAAAAACATTTATCAATATTACAAGAGAAGAGTTAAGTAAATTGGTTAAAAGGAAGGGTAAATGGTAGATACTGTTTTACGACAACGGTAGCCCAGGGAGGTGATTTAAGGATAAATTATTAATTTTTTATTTATTGAAATTTAGAACTGTATTAGAACAATAAAAACAACTAAATATAACGAATTGTTTTTATGATGGAATGGATAAAGGTAAGTAGACAAACACCCAGTGTTGTACTCAAATAACAAATTCAACTTAGAAGATCACGAGACCATCTTCTTTGAAGACTAGCTAGGTTTGAAAACAGTGGGTTTTAGAGGGAATTGCCTGAGAAATGGATCAGTCCTTTCCTAAATATCAGTGTCGGTTTTCGGCCAAATCAGCAACAAATGGGACATTATGGATGAGTTCATTCCTAACGAATTATGGATCATAAAAGATTTTATGAAGGATTTTGGATTGGATATGATTAGAATACGTTGGTTTAGTGGAGCAGCAAAGCTGTACTCCGTAAGTCCAAATATATCTTATCATAGCCTTGTATATAAGGTATGTAATTGTGAGCTTAGTGCGTTTGTCTAGTATGTGTTGAAGTGTTCTGAAACGCCAAGAATTTATATTTTGTTCGTTATGCTTGTTTATTAACCTGACAACGCCTAAAACTTAAACGATTTTTTTTTTAGCTATTAGTTCACTCAAACTTTAAATGCTAATGTCCATGTTAAACCGTTACGTTTGCAAAAATACAGACAGGAATTCCGACTCCAAGGGTGAAGAAAAAGGGAGGGCTTCGAGGCCACTCAGAAGTAGAGAGACCATAAATATCGTCGCTGACTCCAGACTACTATTGGAGGCTCCAGTCGGTTATACAATCGTTCAGGGTCATAAAGCTCTTCTTGCTTTTTAGTACTAAAATGGCTTTTAATTTTTTTTTATATTAATTGTTTGTAAAAAATACTCAAAACATGCCCTGAGTTGTAAAATATAAAAAAATGAGTTGTAAAATATAAAAAAACTTACTATTAATAGTAGTACCGAAATATCTACGGTTTATAATTAAAAAAAAACGTTATAATATAATAAGAACATATAATGTAAAACCCATAGATTTTGAAACGAATAATTAGGAAAAGCTTTTAAAAAGAAAAAAAACTTGTAGTATACTTAATTTTCATTATATCCAAAATTAAATAACTTAGAAGTACTATTTTTCCGAATTACAATAACAATAACTATTCAAAATTTGACAAACATGAAAAAACATTAATAATGAAGACTTTCAATCACAGAATTATTTATTTGTACAAAGATATGAAACAAAAAACCTATACCAATTCTTGAAGAGTCTTGGTTACGTGGTAAAGATTGTTCAATTTCTTAGACTAGGGTAGGTGATTTTGCCAAGGTCATGCTTAACCTCAAGGCTTTCCCCCCTATCTTGGCCACCCACTTTATAGAGGCTGAGTGGGCCCTATGAGCGTCCAACATTCCGAAGGATCTATCCCTGATTATTAACAGATTAAATATAATCTGCCACAGACGGATTTGAACCCGGATCCTTCAGAACGGCAACTCAGCGCTCTATCAATGAGCCACTCCGCTCCCTACAAAGATACGAATGCTTTAAATATGCTAAAGATACAACCTTGATCATTGAGAACCTTATTCAATAACGAGTCACTAATATTTTAAGAGTATTTTATTGTAATTACAAAATTAATTATTTAGAATATCGGACAACACAATCCAGATGAATATTTTAAAAATATTTCAGTTCTTTTTCATTCTTTTGTGTTTATACATATCTTTGTTTACAAGATTGTTATTTATATATTTCGCTGATTAGTTGACCTGAATGGTGGCATGAACCAAAAAGTTATAGGTTAAATAAGAAATAATTTTAGCAATTATAATTGTTACAAAGAAGTATAAAATTGAAACTATGGTTAGATTATTAAAGATGTTGTTTATAAGTTTGCAAATTTGTCAATAATTGTAAAACAATTATCAAGTAATAAATTAGATACGAATTCCATTTGAAATGATTCATCGCCTTCACTCAAGGAGATATGGATAAGAACAAATTAACATTATTTACTGCATAATAAAATTTACAACCGACCCAGATCGTAAAGGTTTCCAGCCAGCCTCGACATCGGGGTCCCGGCACCTTGAAGCACTTTCCATATTCTATTTTTAAATTTAACAATAAGTATGTATGTATGCGCGTGTGCGTATATGTATGTTTTGATAAATTGATAATTGCAGAAAAAAAGTTGAGCGGGGAGTAGTCTACATGTAAAACTAGGGGAACGTATGTAGAAATCGGGAAAAAATAAATGGATGCTCATATTCTAACTTTTTGAAAATAAATAAAAAAGGGGTTATACTGCACAACGATCTTAAAACTAAAAATAAAATACACGGTTCAGAAAAACAAATAATAACGTTATTAGCAATAATAGTAACCCTATTGGCAGACTACTGTTTAGTTTTTCGATCGACTAAAACAGACAGAGTTGAGGTAAAATCAATGACATGACTCATAGAATCAATTGAGAAGGTTACCTTATAAAGAGCAAATACTCATTAAATAATTGTGCCCATAGTAACAATGTTTTTACATCTTTTCTTATTCCATTCAGTAAAAATATTTATTCATTTTTTTCGCACTTCGCTGAAAATATGTGTCCTTATTCAAATTAATTAATTTTTCAAAAAAAAAATCCGATTAAATAAATCCATTTTATAAAAATAAATGTATTCAATATTTCAATGAGCCTTAAATTAATTACATAAAATTTAAATACTCTTGTAATGTAATTTAAAAAAACTTATAACGTAATATATTAACGAAGATGTAAAATAAAGAATTAAAAATAGTTATTGAACGGTGTGATATCCGTAAACAATCAACAATAAACGGTTTTTAGCAATGACGGAGGATTCATTGATTCATCTCGATGGTGATTAACAAATTAATTGAAAGTCGCTTTCTAAACTGGTTTTGCGAATAATAGAAATTGGCCATTGTCCTAAGCAATCTAAGAAACATCCGATTTGCAATTCCTTTTCAAACTAGAATTTGAAACCGGTTGAAAAAGATATAATTAATTATTTCCTTCTTGAAAGTTTTTACCTGGGTGCGCAAAAATTCAATCAGTTTTTAGTGAAAAAAAATTTACACAGAACTTTTTCACTTCCCGGATATTGGGGAAAAAAAACTTGAAAAAACCTACACGAATTTAAATGTTAATTCTCAAAAACATAAGTTATGAATAATAAATTAAAATATTTTTTCTTAATAATTTTTTAAATAGTAATAACCCAATATTTTTGTAATTTTAAATAATACAAAAATAATCGATTTTTAGATCTCAAACAAAATCTTAAAATTTCTGGTAGTAAAAACATGAGAGTATGAATTTCAACTTCTTTTATTTCACACGATTCTTAATCCCAAAAAATATGCACATTATGACTATTTAATATAACATGATTTAAGCATCTAAGACTGAGGAGAATTAACGTATAAAATATTACAAGTTGTAACTGAAACTATATTTATAATACTTATTTTTATTGTTGTTTATGATTTTCCTTTTTCTTGTAATAAAACTATTCTTATTAAGCTTTACTTATCTGAATTTTTCTGTTTGTTTCAGGTAAATATAAAAAGAGTACAAGAAGAATATCTTATCTTAATGAGAATTTAGAGTAAGTTTGTAAGTAAATTTAATAGTTAAATGATAATTAATATTAAAGTAAATGCTTTCACAAAATAGTTCATTATCAAATGATTCTTACAGTTTATTGCAAGAAGTCATAAGTATAATTCCCCGGTATCCCATGTACCGCCAGATTTTTTTTTGTTCTATATACAATGTGATTTAAAATTTAAAATTTCAATTTCACTATTTTTTTGTTCGTTATAGAAAAACAGTAGAACAAAATATATGGATTATATTCTTACTTTTGAAGTAATGAATGTTACTGTAAAAGAATATTATCGATTCTGCACCACTAAATATCCTATAAAAACGGATTTTCAAAAAAAAGGGGTCGGATCCGGAACGTACAAGGATAATGAATAATGGACATGATTAATGAAGATGTATTGATATCGCTTCTTGAGAACTACAAGGACCCTTCCATATTTTTCGCAAACGAGCACTTATATATAACTAGGGACAAATCACCTCCCTGCACAACCATTTTCCATGAAACAGTACTGTCTCTACCATGTACTGAACCCCAAACCCTTCACGGGTTGTAGTGGTACAGGATGAGCGTTTGTATGTCATTCCTTATTAAGCTTATGGTTAAAAAAAAACTATGAATATAATATCTTAAGTATTTATCATATATTTGGTAATGTCGGATCATTAGTTAATAATATTTAAAGTAACTGGAAAAATAATATTCCATAATTTAAAAAAAAAGAATAGTTTAAAAAAAACTCATTTTAGCGTAAAAAAAAATGGGATGCTTGAAAATCCTGGTAAGGATATTAAGACAAACTTATTAAATTATTATCTTGTCATTTGTCCTTAATAAGTGTGGAAAATCTCAGCTTAATTTGATGTCTTGAAGTGGTCGAAAATCGAGTTCGCAGATTCAGTTAATATATATATATATATATATATATATATATATATATATATATATATATATATATATATATATATATATAATATAAATATAGGCGAAGCTGTATAAATATATAAACGGCACATCTAGAGAAAAAAATCTGGTTCAATAAATAGCCATTTAAAAGTGGGAAAACAATCACTTCCCTCTTGTCGGATTATTCCATTCATGGTGTAACGTTTTAATACCCCGTTACATTATAAGATAAAAAACTGTGAATGAAAGGAAGCTACCTCGTCGAGACTGGAGTAAAAAATTGGGCCGTATCTGATAGGAGAGCCTAGAAGGCCATTGCATCTACACCGCTACTTTCTCACTCCGGGCGTGGCGCGTCTAGTTTCTCTACGAGTCGTCTCAATTAACTCTAATCGCCTCCAAGTCCCTGGTTAATTAATCGGGAAAAATCCTACTTTTTAACCAATTTCTCGAAAAGGCGGTGGGCTTCTTTAAAAGGAGTCGTGGCAGGTAGAAAGTGATATATCCCCCGTCAAGGAAATGTCTCCTTATGTGACATTCCGATCTGATAGAAACTTTTAAAAAATATATTTGAAAATCCTGCATCCTCTAAAAATCCCGTACAACCCATCAAGGGGGCCTTGGTTTCAGTAAGTGGTAGAAAATGTACGTTTTATAGAACAACGGTTTAGAAGGGATTGATTTGTCCGAGGTCACACTCAGGTATTGTTTCTATTAAGGGAACTAAATTTATAGAGGCTGAGGGAACACTGGGAGGGTCTCTAGATCCCAAAGAATTGATAATAATAATAATAAGTTATTAATTGTTAAGATTGAATTATCTGCCACAACCGGGACCTTCTTCACGGCAATTCAGCGATACAACACTGTGCTACGCGCTTTTAACAGTGTATTATCATCAACTAATTTTGAAAATTGATTACAAAATTAGGTTTTGATACGGCAGCATTTACAAACAATATAATTTAACATAATAACTTCAGGACACTAAGCGATCCAAATACTATCATACCTCACTAAATCACTAATCTTTAGGTACAAGAATAAAGTCCGGTTTGTTTAATGAATTAATTTCTTAAATATTTAAGCGGAAAATAGTTGATTGGATCGTTCGAATAATGATATGAAATGATCGGGGAGTGCAGTCAATGATTACAAAAAGGAAGGAAGTCTTATTTTTCATTTCTTTGACTAAACTCCCTGACAATTTCTTGTAAAGTGATAAACTATTTATTAGAAGACGGGTTTTTTTTTTCATAGACTTTGCACCAGACCCGGAGTCGAAAAATTTATTATTTTTTTAGACTTTTTTTTATTATCATTTACTTAATTTCTTTTTATTACCGCATGTACATATTTTTCCTTAGGGAGCGGAGTGGCTCAGTGGTTGAGAACTGAGCTGCCATGCCAGTTAAACCAGTTAAGGAAATCCTGGTTCAAATCCCGCTGCGGGCAGTTACTTTTATTTAGTCTGTTTGCAGCCGGAGATGGATCATATAGGATCTAGGACCCACCTGAGTCACCTGGCTCACCCAGCCTCTATAAAAGTAGGGTACCCATAATAAGGGGGAAAAACCTGGCGGTTGAGCGTGACCTAGGACAAGTCACCTCCTTGCAGAACCGTTGTCCATGAAACAGTACAGTCTCAACCATGTACTGAACCCCCAGACTCGTTCACGGGTCGAAGTGGTACAGGTATAGGTACATATTTTTCCTTATGTACATATTTTATTACATTTCTTTATTTAATTTTGTTTATATCATTGTTTTGTTAGGAATGATTGTAAGCTACATAGCCATTACTTATTTCCCACAAGTGGGCGATTGTAATGTTCAATAAAGTGTTTAAAAAAAAAATCTCTTAAAGGTATTAACAAGGTGTAAAGGTATCATTAAATGTATTAACAAAAAAATTATAAAACTATATTTAAAAACATATATAGGCCAGAAGGATATAATTATTAATTCCTATTTAAACAACTCCATAATTAATTCATCAAAAATTTAGCCTGTTTAGGAAACACATAATTTTTCCCCTTTCCCCGAATACGATTAGCACTTAATTCGTTTATATAAACGAAACTTAGACCGCAAAACTGCATCTTATTATCATCAAACTACAATATTTCACGTACGATCTATCTCATTTCTGGTTACGAATATTAAAAAGTAACATTCTCGATAATTTTACGTTAGTACAGTGACTGTCGGAAAATTATTTTTAACAAATTAACGAACGTTTTGCAGCAATCTATGAGAAAATAATACACAGAGTACAGTGCTTAAACCTTTAATTAAATTTCGATAGCGGGTGGAGATAGATTACGCACCACAGATGAGTCAAACGTAATCAACAGCAACAAAGCAATGTCCGTATCGTTCTTCCGGAAACATTTTTTTGTTTAAATGATAGGTGTTGCTTATAATAATTATGATATTAATGACTAATTGAGGCGTGTGCATGGATAAGGCAGCAAGTCATGTACAGGCAATTTAACATCAGCGAAAAAATTGTTGACAACTGAAAATGAAAATATCTATTTTAAAATAGTAACTACCACCGTTCACAGAAAAAATAAATTACTCCCGGTTTTGAATTTCTCTTCAATTAGGTTAATATCATGATTAATTACTTCTTTATATATTTAAATATATAATAAAAATCAAAAAAAATTTTTTTTAGTTACTTTTTTTTCCATAAATGCGATCTGAAAAAGAAGCATTCACTAAGAAAATTGTTAACACTTATTATAAACAGCAAGTGGATAGATAAATGATAAAATTTACTCTGGGAATATCTCCCTTTCTTAAAACGAAAACCTGCTGTTAAATTAGAAAAAGCGAAGATGACTTTATCTTTTAGCCACTTCAACAAAAGGTAAAAGTCACATGCATGATTTCGGTATAGAAATAATAAGACTGATATAAAGTAACAGCGGGATTTGAAACAGGATAACAATATGAAGTAATTTGAGGTATTGCATAGGGTTACTGTGCTTGAGGTTACTGTCATCTAGCGGTTAGCATAATAACACACCAAGCCCAAGATCCTTGGTTCGTTCCCCAGAAAATGGCCTTAGGATTTTTTTAAGGGAGTGAAAAAACTCTTAGCTAGGTTGTGATTCGGAGGGAACCTAATATAGGGGGGTTCTGAACTTGTGCGGTGTCAGGTACTCGTTAAAGATACTTATACTATTTATATCTGGAGAAGAAAAATTCATGACGTCCACCGTAGCATCGCTAGATTAGTCATAGCAGCATGCTCTGATGGTAAATGAATAAACAAACAAGCAAAGCATTACAACAAATAATATAACATTTTCATTTAAAAAATACACATCATAAAATGTAATTTCAAATGTGGGGTAATAAAGAATAGAAATTCTGAAACAAAATATTCATGGAGAACTGTTGTGCAGGAAGGTGATTTGTCATAGATTACGCTCAACCGCCAGATTGTTTCCCTTATTTTGGGTACCCAATTTATATCCAGGAGGGTCCTAGATCCTCCCCATATTATCCACCTTCGGCCGTTAACAGACTAAATAAAAAGTCTAGCCAGCAGCGGGATTTGAAACAGTATTTTCGGGATGGAAACTCAGTGCTCTACCACTGGCCACTCCGTTTATAATAAAGCTCTTTATATATAAATATCTTACATGCCTGGTTGATGATATTTACCGTATAAATTATATTCTTTAGAAAATTATATACTTCAGGATCAATAGTGGATAACTCCTAATTTCAATTATTTAAATTGAATTCTATCTGAGACGTGATTGAACAATATCTTAAGTATAGGATGTTTCAAGGGACTACAGCAAACTGGGAGTTTCGATTCTTGTGCCTTCTTAAAGAGTCAACTTGAAC
Organism: Troilus luridus; assembly: GCA_964056705.1. Classification (NCBI taxonomy): domain Eukaryota; kingdom Metazoa; phylum Arthropoda; class Insecta; order Hemiptera; family Pentatomidae; genus Troilus; species Troilus luridus. Next base: position 90,557,976 of record OZ057415.1, on the reverse strand, counting down.
CCCCATTGAAGCGAACTTGTAAATGTCACGATTTTCAGAGGTTTCATGACAAGAAAGTATAACTTTTCTAGATTGACAAGTTTTGCCTCTAGTCTATTATACTTTTCAGCTTTATCTTAATTTTCAGCTTCGAACCTGATTCAGTTGTTTCCCTAACCCTATTTCTCATTCTTCTTTGGTTACTGTTGGCATTATACAGAAGAAGTTCTAACCTTCGGCTTTTGTTATTTGAGTATCATCGGAACAGCTCGAACTGTTTAGCTCTCGAAGAACTCCCAAACGGTTACTTGTTATTTTATGGCCTCTCCCCAAGCAAAAAAAACTGTTCTCTACCGGACATCGCTACACTTCTTACCAGAGCCTTTTCACTTGTCACTATTTTTTCTAAAGGAGTGCCACTCATTCTATGTACTATCCACAAAAAAAGAAAGAAAAGAAACATCTAAACATATGTAGGTCCACAAAGGAAACCACTCACCATCTCGTGGGTTGTTCGTCTGCCCCTTATTGGGCCAAGGAAAAAATATATAGGCTTGTGTTAAGTACCATTATTGACAAAGAATACAGTTGTATCAATACTGTCGGCATAATAGCATGGTCACCTGAAAAATTACATGGGGCTCTACCAAGAGATGATAAACCGTACAATGGGAACTAAACCATACTTAGGGAAATGACAGGATTATTAGTAACTTTATAGCGACGTATTAAAATAAAATAAAAGTTTTGTGTCACGTGATAACTGTGTATTATTAAAGTACATAAACCATTAATTAATAAACTTAGACTAATTCACAATTATTAACAATATTATATATATGTTCAGCCACGGCGAATAAGTTTTCAAGTCTAATTTTCTCCAAAATGAGTTTCTTGTACGCGTAGTACAAAGTAAGCGTAATCGAGTTATTTTCTTATGTACTATCCATCAAAGTTTGGTGGATACTCAACAAATTTACATAAATAGAATTACATTTTTCATCCTACAATAAATTCACTGAAAAAGCTGGGATGTTTGCTAAGTTTTTTAAGACGTTTGTGCAGCTGGCTTACTAAAAATAAAAAATAAAATAAGGCATATAACAATAAATGAGGTAGGGCACTGTACTTCGTCTTGCCTTTCATCCCATACTGAATTATGGGATTCACTCGTATTTGACAGGTGTGGATGAAAATAATAGGGTGTATAAAAAAAAAAATGACCGTTTTATCAAATTGCAGAGTTAAAAAGTCTGTAAATATTTTAATGCTATTTATTATTTACCAACACTTAATAATCCCTTTAGAGGATTATCTAAGCTTGTTTACTAACACTGGACTTCTTAAAAAAAAAAACCTCACTTTAATTATTTAATTCAAAGAAGAAACATGATAGTGTCCTACGAAATTCTCGCAATTTTAATACATTACTCGAAAAAAAATTTCACACCCGCTGAAGCAACTCGTGAAATTATTAAATATGAAGGGGGAGGTGTCCTTGACCAGCGCACTGCGCGGCGTTGGTTTGAAAAATTTAGCAGTGGAGATACGACGTTGGAAAGGAAGAAGGGCTCCGGGCGGCCATTAATGGATGTTGATGAGGTTCTGAAGGAAGCTGTTGTGTCAAATCCGTCCACAAGTACTCGCGAACTTGCCAGGGATTGGGGTGTGTCGAAAGATACTGTTAGTCGCCATTATTTACAGACTTTTGAACTCTGGAATTAGATAAAACGGCCATTTTTTTATACTCCCTGTTATAAAGAAAAACAAATAATAAAAAAAAAAAAAAAATTAAAATGTCAGTATATTGCGACTCAAAATGTTTTCAAGGATTTTCAGGAAGATATACTTTTACACAATTACTCTAGTGCAACTTGATACACGATTCAAGATTTCCTCGTTTGATTATAATTGAAGGAGGAGCTGATTAAATTAATTTTCAACTGTTTCATTTTATTTATAGAAGCTAATTGCAGTTATAAACTGTTGTAGTAATATTCACTGAATCCGGTAAAAAAAAAAAGAACGCTGATAGTTGTTTATCACGACGTGTGTACTGCCCGTGGCGAACATGAGGGATGATTTTTAGCACAATAATAAGTTTACATTGACTGAACCCTGACATTTCATTCCATCAATTAGATCACATCACACTATCAATCATTAATGTGAAACAAATAACCTCATGCAGCTAATGTTCGTGAGTTCTTTGGGATCTTTTCATAAATCTCTGTCAAACATCCGCAATAAATGAAAAAAAAAATATGAACTGGCCGATTAATATGGGTATATTATAGTTGTTTATGTTCATGAAGAAAATATAGAAAAGCAGAAAGTGAGTTATCCATTTGAAGATACTAATAACAAGATGAATAAATAATAAATTAAATTTTAACAAATTAAAATTTCCAAAAATAAAAGTACGGTTTGAACGAAAACTATAAGTGGAAAACTAACCCTGAATATCTTTTGGTCAAGAGTTCTTTAGAATCTTTTGAAAAGTCTCTGACAAAATTCGCAAAATGATGAGTTGAGAAATTTACAAACTGGCAGAATTAAGTAGTTGTGAGGACATATAATGGAAGATAAGGTATTTATTTTCGGTTAGGGTATATAGAAGTTTAACATGAAATACTAAAAAGTAATATATTGCTAATTATAAAAAAAACTTACACAATTTATCTATAAGAAGTAAGAATATCTATCTGTAAGTAAGTAAGTCGAGAATGCAAAAAACAAACAAACGAACAACACCTTCATTTGAAGATATATAATAATACATTAGTGGAAACATTCCAACTAAATACCTCAAGTCTCTAAACTAAAACAGGAAATTAAAAATACCTGTCCAACTTAGTCTTAGTGGACAGGTATTTTTAATTAATTTCCTGTTTTAGTTTAGAGACTTGAGGTTTTTAGTTGGAATTTTTCCACTAATGTATTAACATTTGTTTGATGTCTCTGTTGACCGTTCCCTTTTTCAATAATACATTATTAATAAATTATTATAATAAATTAACAATTTAAGAAAATTCCATATCACCATGTAGTGAAACTATTCGAAACTGTCTGAGAACCACACCTTGGATGGATGGAATTGATGGGGTTTGATTAAATGATAAAAATGTTGATGATATAGATGGAAATAAAAAAAAATATTGTTGTTCAAATCAAATTATATAAGTATATACCTTCTACACTATCTTTATTTATTCATATTTGCATGAGGTTGAGCGTGAATTAGGACAAATCTACTCTCTGCACAACGATTGTCCATGAAACAGTATTGTCTCTACCATGTACTGAACCCCAGACCTTTCATGCGTTGTTGTGGTATAGGTTATTCATATTTGCAACTGATGGCATTTTATTGAATTATACATGCTTAATAACTACATTTTGGTGCGGCAAAGGAAAACCTCCTGGTTTACATCATAATTACTTTTTTTCCCTCTTAATAAATAAATCAAATAATAACATATTTATCTACTAGCAAACAGAAAATATCTAGTGCTTAAGTGATTAGGTCTAATTTTCTCCAAAATAAGTTTCTTGTACTTAGGTATGCGGAATCTTGCACTCGTAAGTTTCGTGTATGTAAATGAGAGGGTAAGCCAGACATTAACTTGGAAAAAAGCTTGAGTTGTGATTTCCTATATTACAACTCAGTTTCAACCCAAAATCTACAAGACTGACACCATGTCGCTTCCCTCACAAATCGTATCTCTCTCTACTAGATAAATTCGATTTTACCATTTATTTAATAAAGCTAAATATATACGATGTGAAGTATTGTAGTGAAATATTTTTTATTTTTATGTTTATGTGCATCTATGGAACTTGATGTTTCTTCATACGCAGTTACAACACCTACGATACGTTCTGACATCTCTGTTATACAATTTATCTATCCTTTAAATGAACAAACTCCATCAGTATTCCGTTCCATTTGCCAATGTACAAAAACAAGAAGCCGAGATTGCCTATAAAACGAGAGCTTTCACATTCCTCTATGCGCTGATGAAGAATGCCGAAGAATGTGGAAGCTGCATGAGATGCAGGCGGACGCTTGTTACCTAAGTCATGGGGATGGCGAGGAAGACCAACTTTCACCGTGACTTCTTAAGAGATGCAATTACCTACTTTATCCGAGTGCAAAGAAGTCGATGGCCGGTAGTGGAAGTCACGAGTCGAGGGACAATCTGGAACGGTGATTAAAGTTGATTGATTCGGGAGGGCATCTGTGTTGAGGGATAAAAATAAGAACAAGCACGATCCCTCTTCCATATGGTCTCATAAGGTCATGTGGTCGCAATAAGATACGGCTAATTAGGCAGCACAACCGTTTATTTTAAAATATTTTTCTCAATTATTTCTTGGAACATCTGGAGTGTGATCTTTGGAGTCCTCTTGTACGCTTCAACTATCCTAAAACTTTACTTCACTATAAACCCTAATAATATTAAGCAATGCTAATCATATCTTAATAACCTTCAGGTTTAGTTTACATATCCTATTATTTATAAAAAAAATATTTCAATTCGTAAAACAAATCACTATGAGATGAGCAGGAATCTTGATTTCACAGCGTGATATTAATCGTTATATGTAGGCTTTTATTATTTTGTAATAATGGCTTATTTATATTTTTGGTTCACAGAACAAACTTCAGATTATTGTAAGTATTAGCATCTTGATGGTTGAAGTTGGAATGTAAATTGTCTGCTCTCAGTAACAAACTAATGTGATTTTAAAATACCAATCAGCGAACTGGTAACAGTCCGATAGATAGACCGATACATAGTTGAAGAAGTTACCATATACTTAATCTTTATTAATAAACACTCATATAAACTTTATATCATTTAAAAATTGTGAAGTTTAACAATAAATAATAATGAAAATGGATAAATAAATTAAATAACTTGTATATTATATTAAATAGTAATATAATACGTACGTCATCAAGTTCCTAAAATTAAAGTAATTTTTCGAAGTTCAAAGAACATTCGTTCTCATGTATACATCGAAAAAGTTGTGAGAACATGGGGACATGGGATCAGATAAGAGAAAAGATTTGTCCCCGGGTGGTATCAACTCCGGTAGCTTAGTTGGTAGAGTCCTGTCACGATAAGAACCCGGGTTCGAATCCCGGCCGGGGCATATCTATTCTCTTCAAAATAAAAATATTTTAAATAACTTGTAATAGAATAAGGTAGAATTCATTACATCTTGAAGCACGACGTAGTGAAAATCAATCTGGAAGTTCACAACAAACCACTATATTATGTAGTATAGCTTAATATAAAGGCACTTTTTTAAATTAATATACCGTTAAGGTTTCAAGTTTCATAAATAATAAACATATTCTGCAAATTAATCAAGCGAAAAATGTTCTGTGAATTGATACAATCTTTACCAGACCACACTGCAATATATACAGATGGCTAAAAGTCTGATATCTCAACTGGATCTGCCTTTATTACGCCCAATTCAACCCATAAAAAAAAGCTACTCCACCTCTGCAACGTCCATGCCGCCGAACTAAATGCCATAGCAACCGCTCTATATTTCTCCATGACAAATATATAAACAGACAATATAGTAATAATTTCCGATTCAATGAGCGCCCTCCAGGAATTGAACAACATGTACTCGCACAACCCCATAGTCCAACGCATTCACGAATATCTAATAATGCTAAATCACATAAGCAAAAAAATATTCTTCATCTGGGCCCCGGGACATGTGGGTATTGTCGAGAACGAGATGGCTGACAAAGCTGCTCGAGCAGCTCTAAACCTCCCAGGTAGAGACACAGCTATTCTAACCGCCCAAGAACTTGCTCGCCCCCTTAAAGAATGTATAGACAAAAGATGGCAAGCAATGTGGGATGAAAGTCCAGCCAGTAAATTGAAATATATAAAAAGGGAAGTAAAGCCCTGGGCTACATCTAATCGTAGTAAACGCCATGAAGAGGTGGCTACAGCTCGCCTTAGAATAGGACACACCCGGCTTACCCACCCACATCTCATTACAAGGGATGCACCACCGATATGCCTTAGGTGTAATAAAAATCTTTGCATCAGACATATGCTTGAGGAATGCTACTCCTATAAAAAAATACTAAATCAGCTCAAAATACCACCCGATGTTAGAGAAGCACTTAGAGACAGCAAATCTGAAATCGACAAAGTGGTGAAATTCATTACAAACTGTAAATTAATAACCAATATTTGATCCTCCATTGTCCCTGCTATAGATACATTTGTTGTTTTTTCCAATTGCTTTATCTCCTTATTATAGATGCATTATTTATTAGTATGTGTGTGTATATGAGTATTTTATTTAATTTTTTTTTTTTTTTTAAAGATAAATAATTATAAAAATCAAAAATCTACAGGCGTTGATGACGTTGATTAGGATCTTAATAGATTTAGGGTTTTACGCCTCTAAGCAACATCAAACAAACAAACAAACATAATCAAGCGAATAAACAGTAAAAAACGATAAAAATGTATTAAATGAAAGTAGTGATAGAAAGTTTCTAAAATATTGAGCTATAATATTATGAACATTCTTCGTGGATATCTAAATGGGAAAAAAAGAAACCATGTGGCAAGTCCCACTTTGTGACATATATGAAATACATAACATCTCAATGGGATATTTTATATGGTACAATATCATAATAAATGTTCCAAGTCATTACAAATTTCCGCAATTGTTAATAAAAAAAAGAAAACAAATTAAGGATCGCATCATATATTCGTATTTAATAATAATATTATCTATTTCATGAGATAAATGGATTTTTAGAATGGATTAATATCGAAGGACATATTACTACACATGGGAACATTACAAAAATGCTTTCGAAAGAACTTAGCTTCGCCTACGGTCAGCTTTTAATTTTTCATTCCATAAAAAATTGACATTTTACGGTATAAAACATTTTTTTCAATTCTTAAAAAAAAAAAAAAAAACCAACTGAAATACATTGCAAAATATTTTTAAACTTGTGCATGTGGGAATATGAGTTTTTTCATACTGCCTACAGTTCCTTAACTAAATGTCTAATTTAATTTCAACCATGTTAATTACGAAAAAAAATTGTAACTGGCAAATCATGTTTTTTTTATGATAAAGCTCATACAATGATATAAAATAAATTATACAAAAATACTTATAATTAACAACCGTATTAACTTGTTAGAAGAAAGAAAGCCAATATTACCTTTAATTAAGATTAAGATACAAACAATTATAAAAAAACAAATTATTTTTCAGCCTTTTGAAGCTTTTCTCCGAAACTACTGCTCGCTTAGGTTTGGCATATGACATTCGGAATTCAAAATTACTAAACCCTATTAAAGTGCAGAATAATTGCATAGAAAGAATAATTTAATTATAAGAATAACATTGGCACATAAACTAATTAAAATGAAATAATAACATCGAATAACGAAAAATACCATTGCTGGCAAAAGATAATGTAGCGTATTTTCAATTTTAGTGTCACTTTGGCTCTAAAACTACGGTATTACGCACTTCGACAAACTTTTGAGTGGTCGACCGAAACGTAGATAGGAAGATCTATTTAAATCTGATATAAAGATAAAATATCCCCATCACAAGGTTTGGATGCTTTAATTATTTCCGTTACTTGCTAATAATAATGTATTACATCATGGCTGTATTTTTCCGGATATAGTTAAATGAGCCATTTTAATCATTTCACCTCGGACTTAAAGTGCTAGTTTGCATAACAGTTATGCAAACCAATAAAAAAAAAATCCTTGTTAATAGTTTAAATATTGAAATAAACAATACAAAAGTTTAACAACTGAATACGGTCCAACAGATATTATGAAGAAGGTTTTTGAATGCTGTTCGCAAACCTATAATTTTTTAACTGCTATTACCAGCTCCTATCAATTGTTATTACTGTATACATTTTTTGTAGTTTCCTCCTTAACAAGCGTAAACATAATTTCTGAGTTAACAATTTAAAATATTAAAATTATTCAAAGTCATTTATAAATATTTAAATAATTTAAAAGTAACTTCTAATCAAATGTGAAATAGAGATTAGTTAGAATCGGTGACGAATTTAAATTTCTTTTTTGGTATTGGTATTTTTCATACAGTCAAATGAATATAAATAAAAAATGTAAAATTACAAAAACCTTTTGAATTTAAAAGGGAATTGTAAAATCTGACATTTAAACATCAAAATAGTAACGTAATCATCCTACCTTGTTAATATTAACATGATTAATAAGTATCGTGGATTGTTAAACAATTTAATAATTAACAACAAAATGCCGTATAACAAAATTGTTATCATCAATATAATTTTAAAAGAAGAACTTTTTTTGTTTAAAATATGAAGTTTTTAATTATGAATCCGAGTGATGTAATGGTCTTTACAAATGTTTATATTTAGTTTTTATGCAAGCATTTAAATATTTAAAAAAAGTAGAAAGATAATTGACTAAAATAATCATCTAAATTTATTAGTCTTTTTTTGATTTTTGTAGTGACTTAGCGAGTTTTTTCCTAACCTTAATAGATTGAAATTTGATTTTTTCATTATTTATATCCATATATTTATATATCCCTTAATCATTTCTACGATTTCAAACAATTAAATATATTTTAGAAAATGAAATTTTGTAAATCCAGCATTTACCTAGGTTAGACTATCATCAAATAAGTTAATTATTCTTATAATATTCATATTTCGTTATGAAACATTTCATTAATATAACTAGTTTCATCAAAATGAGATAATATAAACTGACACTAATGGTGAGTTCATTTTGATAAAATATTTTCTTGCAAATACCAATATTAAATATGCAAATGCAGTTGGACACGTTTTTTTGTTGAGTAAAAACTACGACACACCAGTTTTCGTGACTTACGTACTCAATCGGTTTTAAAACTTATTTTGTTTGCTATTTTTTAATTGTATATTTACGTAAGTTAAACTAAAGTAATTGTAATGATAATAATAATAGTTATAACTGCCAAATGTATTTTTCTGGATAACACAAGCGGTGGTGTAATTATTTAACACATATTTCAAGTAAATAGTTAATGATCAGGTATCACTATGTAACAATAACAGACACACGACAAATTATTCTCACATAGGCAACCACAGATCTCGTACCTATTAAGTTGTAATGATGTTTAATGGATGGCTATATCCAATCCTTTCAGATTGATCGGTTATTTTCCTTAACTCCTTTTCTTTATTTTTTTATCCTTTTTTTCATTTTGTCCTTTTAGCAGTCGTTTGGGATCACGTGCTGGGCTCGCGTTGACGATTGCCTTGTGAGTGCTGTGTGGGCGCCATTTTAAAGACCTCTTGCTCGCCTTGAATACTGACTGGACTTTTACCGCAGATTGCAATGCGTGGAAAGTATTTCACTATTATTCTGAAGAAAAAATATCTAATGGAAAACTTACTGAAGGAAACCACGAATACACTTTATTTTCTATTAAGGTTCTTTATTTTCTCCATTTTGAATTTTATACGCATCAGGCACCCAACTTCTGGTCTCAATATGTTGTTTGTTTCCATTATATTATTAATGCAATATTATTAATCATCTATGTATTCATTCACTTCCTTGATAAAAAACATTTTTTGCTTGGGTATAAAACTTATTAGCCGTCGTTTTCATATAACATATACTTTTTCGCTTTTACTACTATATATACATTGTATTTAATCCTTGCAATCCAAAATCCTTCGCAAAATCATAAACGCTCCTTATTTTGTCACAAATAAAACCATCCATAAAGACCTTAACGTTCCATATGTTACCGATTTAGCCCATTCCAGATACCTATCATTCCATAATAAACCCACTAGTTTCCATCCTTGCATCCAATTCCATACCGGACCATCCTCCTAGGCGTCTGAAAAGAAGATGGCCTCGGGACCTTATATTATAGAATTGTTATTAGAGTGCTGCCAGTGGGTAGTGCCTCTACATGTCATTTCATGAATCTAGTTAGTCATATAGCCCTTGTACTAGATGTATATATTACAATTGTACAATACAATCAAATAATTTTTTAAAAATATATATACATTGTAGATAAAATAATTTACTTTAAAAAATTTAGTCCCAACCCTAATACCGAGCCTATTTTCGTAATTCATCCTATGTAATTCTTGCACACTGCAAGCCTTACCAAGTAATGGGAGATAAAAACGCTTCATTGCATGATGTTACAATCTGGGGTTCATTATGAACGGGACTTAACATGTTCATTATCCAAATACAAAATTTCAAGATGCATGAGTTATACGAAAAACGACGGCGCGTAGAGATATGAGTTTTAAAATAGAAAAAATAACTATTTCTGTTGAAAACCGAATATTTTTGGAACAGTATCATTTTACTACATACTTAGGAATAGGAATTACAAATAGTCTCTCCAATTTCGAAAAACTAAACATTACCATAATTTTTCCATAAAATTATAAAAGAAGTAATCATCCAGGTGAGGAAAGATTGATTACGCGATCAGTTCTAATTAAAGAAACAAAAATGCTCACGTAATTGCAATTGAGTAATCATGTTTAATTGCAATGACCATCTACGAACTTTAATCAAGGACTATAAAAAAAATAAAAAAATGTAAATAAATAAACTAATACAACAAAGGTTAAAATAAATAATCCGTATTTTATATTTTCTGTCTTTATCATAGGTTATATTTATTTCAAATTAAAAAAAAAGAAAAAAAAAAAAGATTTGTGATTCAACTACAACAGTAAATTATAGGATAGGGTGTTATTGCAACATTTCCAACTTATTTCAAATTATTAATTTAAATATACAAATGACAGTTCAATTGGTTGTAACTTTTGCGGTATTTGCTAAAAATATAATTTAATCAAGTTATAATACTATTATATAGGCCTGAAATCAGAAAAAATAACATAATTCAAGTGCTTGTTAAAGCATTTAAATTTGAAATTTTTAAATATATCCGGAAAATTCCAAATTTGTTATTACTATTTTTAATTTTACTCTTGTTTTGAGACTCACTACAAGGTGAGTCACTGTCTTAAAGAACGCAAAGAAAGAAAAATTAAGAAAGAAATTGGTTTTGCGCTTCCATAAAGTAGTAAACAAATATTGAAAAACGAGCTTGTCGCCGGAATGCAGCGCTGCATAATATTCCAAATTAGTCTCAATTAGTTTCTTCTTCTTTTTTTCCTTAATATTCCTATCATTTGTGTTTTTAAAGAAAATTTGACAATATACTCATTGCCATTTTAATTCCTGGCGTGTCCGTTAAAAGTTTCGAGTCCTTGAATAATGTCAAGATTTCGCAAGGACGAATCTTAGTTCATTAGGGTGGATACGAATATGCTAATAATTTGAGAAATTTAATAAGGAAAAATATTAAGTAATTTCCGGACTAATTCAAAAATAAACAAAAGTAATTTGAATAACTTATTATCATGTTATTTGAAGATATCGTCATTGAAACCATAGTAGTAGAATTCGTCTTCACTCTATTAATATTAAATAAATTCAAAATCCTAAAATAGATTTTGAAAAAGAAAACACAATACATTATATGCAAGTAGATTTTATTTTATTTTTTTATTTATATTTATATCTTTAAGGATTTAAAGTAAACAGGTCACTGTGTTAGCTTTTTCTATGAAATTGGTCCTGCTTTCGAAAGAAGGTTTGCCATGAAGGACTTTCGAAGCTCAAACTTAGATTTGAATCGACCTACTTAGCTATTACTTTTCTACTTGCCTGACAGCTACTTAACTCTAAATACAGGTGCTGAATTATCTGACATGAAGTGAGCAGAGACATGAGTGCTTGAGGGCAGTATTCTGCGGACTGTACAATTTATGTAGGTATAAATAACATCGATTTTTCTTTAATAGATCGGATTATCGATATTAATATTTTATCTTTTAAAAAATGCAAGTTCGCGTTTCGGTTTATAATAGTTGTGAGTTTAATGGTTCCTCGTTAAGGATGTAAATATCGAACAAAAAAATGACAATTTACCTTTTCGATAGTTTTTAACTTATTAAAATACTAATTCCATATATCTATACAAATTACGGCGTGTATTTGAAATCATAACAAACCGATGATCTTTAAATTAAATTGTGGGGCAAACAAATTAGCAAGTGTTAGATTTAATAATTTTAATTTTATCAATTAAGTATAACCAACAATTACGTAATAGCAACAATTAACTTCCACAATCCAAACGATTTACTGAGACACCGAAGATGGAAAACACTTCTATTGTATTATTAAAAAACGACTGTACATACACATTGATAGTACGAGGTACTAAGTTAAATGAACCTAGGGAGTAAAGTGGATAGTTAAGAGTAAAGTGGATAAAACTTGTTAGTTTTAATTAGTAGTAATATTTTATATAACTCCTATGTAATATATAATTAAATTATATTATTTAATTACTATATTATATATATTATATAATATTATTACATCATATAATTATATTACTTCCCTTTTCCTCCCCATTATCTAAAGTGGACTTTTATCAGTCTCCACTACTTATTATTTTATTTTCATTTTTTATATATATTCATATTTTTACAGTTGAAATTATAATAATCATAGAAAAAATATCCTTACTTCCGTTATGAAAGATTTATGAAATTGATTCTTTTTAACAATAAAAATAAATAAATGCAACAATACATTCATGACTGGGTAGTACAAAAAATGTAATAAGGACAGAGACATATTTAATTTTTTTTTTTAAAAGGGTTTTCAGAAAGATAAAAACGGAGAGTGGAAACGAATCAAAATAAATAGGTGTCTGTTTCGCAGGTTGTCGCTTCGAGTTGAGTTAGAACAAGTTTTAACTGTTTATTCGTTTCATTTTTAATATTTTCCAAAAATACAAGTTAATGTTAATTTTAGTTTGGAAAATAGGATGTAATTAAGGGTACTGAGTAGATTTTGGTAATCATTTCATCAAGAAATGTTTTAACAAACATTTCCGAAGTATAGCTGATGTATGTTTGTTTATACGTTCATTTCTAGATTAAATGAATACCGAAGTATACACATTTCCCAACGATCTTTAGGTGACGTTTCATGTCTATGGTGTTGCCATAACCATGCTATAAGCAGATAAAAATCAGTTTTTTTTAGTGAATTATGTTAGATATTACTAGTCCTAATATAAACTTTACACTTTATAAACAGAACGTTAGTAAATAAATTAATAACATTTTATCCAGTATATATGAAGTCCTATTTTTTCACTATAAGGGCTTAATTATGAGAACAATATAGTCTCAAAACATCGCCAAAAAGGATATTATCCTTAAGGATGAATCAAGCCAAGGGAGAAGTACCGCTGGGTACTGTTCTTCTTCATGCCTTTCAAGTCATTGTATCATGTTTTAAGTGTCAGACCATCTGCTGATTGTCACTGTTTTGTATTTGATAGGTGTAGATAAAAATATAAAGAAAAAAAAACCTTAAGGAAGTTGTATAAATTACTGAATCTCAACAACTAAAAGTAAAACTTATAAATAAATATATATACATTAACTAGAGTAATCATTGAGATAACTGAGACTGGTTATTGATAGGGACTGTATACTTAGGCGAGGGAAAGTCCTACTTAATACAACTAAGTGAGCGGTGGCAAATACCAGTCTCTTTCGAAAGCGCTCGTCGAGTGAGTTCGTGCCGCGGCGCGTGCTTGTCCAAGCACTTAGTTTTTTTTCCTATCTTCCCGAGCCGATCCTTCCATTTAATACAATCAATAACTTTTCCCCCATCTGGACTGGTTCGGAATACTAATCCAGTTCGCACATCCTGTAATCCAGCCGATGATCGCCTATTTACATCAGCTATCAAACAGAACAACAAAAGTATTAATTTAAAATTTATTTCGACTCAAGTAAACTCGGCGACATTTGAGAATACGAACAATAGTAACATAACATAACAATAGTAACATAGCGTAACAATAGTAAAATAACATAACAATAGTAACATAAAGCCCACAAAAAACTAAACAAAAACACTCTTTATGTTTAATAATAAGATCTATTGCAATAACTAGAAGGTTCATTACAACGCACAGGTCCGCTATGACTGTTGTGCAAATTAATAATAATAACAATGTTAATAGTTATTACAAAATAACTTTAAAAATACAACCGAAAATATAATTTCATTTTTATCTATATTTTTTAAATCTGTCTTTATTACCATAGAGTTTGTATAAAATGTTAAAAAGAGCTATGTTCTAGTTCAAGTATAACTTCCTTATATTCATCTTTAAAATAAATCTTTAAATGAAAAACTCAAGTTAAAAAAGTTATTATTGGATCGTTTCATATGAAATGTCCGTTTTCTAGGCCAAGATTATTCAGTAAAAAAACTTTATGAAATCAAAATATTTTTGTTCGAAATGTTTACCTCAATTCTCTATTCATTTTTCCAACGGCTCACATCATATTTTCTATCCCAGAACTGAAAAATTCAGGGTTTTGTAATTAAGTAAGCTCTGAAAATGCGTTTTTTACTTGAGAATCACTTTAAAAAACTTTATCCTTAAGGAATTTGTCCAAACTTCTGAACAGATGAAAATCTGTTGGAGATGCAAAAATAATACTAATAACACGTGGGAGGACTTGATAACCCAGTTCGTTTAGTTTATTCACCAAGTCGTGTGCCGTTTTCATTTAATACTGTAGGGTCCTTTCCATGTGGTTTAGCCAATCCATGTGGTTTTTTTCACCTCTTTTTCTCAAATTTTCTCAAACACAAGGAGAGTGGTCCGTTCGTTACTACACTCTTCCCCGAATGTGGCATATATTGTATGTATATATTGTATATCGCATGCATATTGCAAGGTGGGCAGCCCTGTGCCTATGCTTAAAATCATAAAAGAAAAAATGAAGCGAAAATCACCATGGTCATTATTGATGGCGTACTAAACAATGTGCAATGAGTTGATGTGATACTAAACATTACCAAATAATAGAGGATTAATATCAGCTCATTTTAGTAATAATAAAAAGGGACATTTCATATGAAACGACTCAACATTTTGCTCGATCATATGATGACTACAAATTCACTCTTCAAATAATTAGATGTTTTTTTTTAACGAATTACCCACCAGAGACCAGTTACATCTCTAACTACAGCTCACAAAACCATACTCCTCATCGTGTTATTCCCAGGAATGATGTAGAACTCGACAATTAGAGGTAGATTACACTGTTGAGAAACGAGAGAGGTAGATGATGGAGGAGGTGAAAGGAAAGAGATGAGTGCTTGTGGTATCTCATTGTGCTCGAAACAAAGCCGCCGCGATGAGAGAATGTTCGGGAGCTCCGACGCCACCATCTGCCCTTAGAGGGCAGGTGTTTAGTGGAGTCGGTGGTGCTTCAAGCTGCTGTCGCATGCAAAGTGGATCTTCCGTTCTACCTGTATGTTTGAAGGAATCATCATAATATACACATGAGGGTTAATGTAAAAGTAATTGTATATCTAGTTTAAGGTAGAGCTTTCAAATTTCAAGAAAGGCGAAAAAGGAAAACAGGTTCAATTTTTATGCAGAAAAGAAAGTAAAAAAAAATCCAGGGAACGAATGAAAGAGGTATGGAAGAAAAGAAAGGAAATGTTTAAACAAACGTACTCTATGGTGGCTCAACCTAAAAAAAACCGAAGTAACTTAATCTTGAGAAGTTTCGACGGTACTTACAAAAAAATGAACGATCTCAAAAATTAGTTCTTTCCTTAATAGATAAACAGAGAAAAACGAAAAATGATAATCAAATTTGTTGGCGTTTCGTCCTAATTTTTATTTTTCTCAATAAATCATAAATAAGAGCAAGGCAATTGCAACAAGTGATGCCGATCTGATTCATCAACTTTAAAAAATAAATAAATTAAATATCCTGTCAATGGCTTTGTGAACATTTTAATATGTTTAAATCTGTTTAGCTTGGGTCGCCCTACAAATAATAGTGAGTTAAAATTTTTAAAAAACCCGGACCACTACACCCTATGAAGAATGTTGGGCTTAGTATAGGTACTGCTTTAAGGACAACGTTTGTGTAAAGTGATATCTGGGAGATCATACTCTATTTTCCTCCAATTAGGGGTACCCAATTTATAGAGGTTGGGTGAGCCCTGGAAGAGTGTGAAGATGCTACTACTAAATAAAAAAATAATTTATCTATCTTGGCTAGACCCAACTCCCTCTATACTACACGCTCAACTACCGCGCTTCGACAATTAATAAAATAAAAATAATGACAGCAAAAAAAGCAATAATACATAGATTTGAAACTATTTCAATGAATATAACTGAGATAGTCAGAATATTTTGACTAGCTGATTTAAAAATCAAGATAATTAATAGAGTAAAGTCAATAACTATAAAAACAAAATATATTTGCTAAATAATGAAGAATATTTATATTTCAAGGGAGATCTTAGCAAATTAATATTACTAAAACATAGGCAAAAGTAGCAATGGATTTTATTGCCATTGATTACATACAGTAATTAGTAAATACCTATAGAAGAACGAAAATAAAAAAGATAAATCTTTCCGTTTTATTGCAAATGATAAGATTAAAAAAAAGTGGACCAATGATTTAAGTAGAAATAAATTAGCCGATAAAAATAGGTTATGGTGATTGCTTCATAAAGAATGACACTAACGAACCAAGTTATAACAATACTTAAAATTATCTAAAGCAATTAAACACGGCGACATTTCTGATAATAAAAAATACAACATAAAAGAATAAAATAAAATTACAACATCTTTAAATCATTCATTTGCAACAGATCCTTCTTTAATAGGCATGATTTATAGAGATCTTATATTTAAAAGATTTACTTTAAATAAATTTTCTTATATTACACTTTATACAACCTTTTTCTACATTTAGCTTTTTCTTATTGTATACAACCTATTAATAATCAATTTTATGTTTGTTTCAGGTAAGCAGTCGATCATATAAAAGTCTAAGAGTGAACTAGTCTAAGGTATTAATTATGACTTACTTTATTACCATTTGATCAAGTACCAACAGGTAAAGTAATACGCAACGCCTTCATTAGTAATTGAATATTAAAATATAATAGACTCTCTCAGTACGATCAAGCCGATTCACCAAAGCTAAGGTGGTGTCTCTTAGTTGTATTCGAGAACAGTGAAGCGCTCACTGGGGATTAATTCTCTCAACTATAGACCTAATTTAGACTAAATATTATTGACACTTAAGTGTAACTAAATACTACTAGGAAACGATTAAACAGCCGATATACATTAGTAGGGAACTATTATGTTATTAGAACTTAAATACCGTAGCTAAATGTATTTTTAAATTGCTTCATCATTTTGTCCTGTAATACAACCGCTCAGTGTCCAATGATGCAGACGGGTAAACTTGAAGGTTAAAACCTAATGAATCATTGTTAGCAGATGAAGTTTTAAATATTCAAATATTTTTGAGAGGATTTAATATCCCAGCTTATGCTACATCCTGTTATAATTAGAAACATTAGCATTTCGTACGCCTGTTAGGTTATAAGTATGTTATTATTGTCTCTTCATATTAATCATCAACATTTTTATGGAAATATTTATTCCATTTGATGACAAGAATGGCGATGGAGAAACAAAATCAGACAATTATAATCATTATGAAGAGGTTAAATTTGTTTCTAAATATATAATATAAACATAAATGGGAAAAAGCCGAGAAAGCAAATCCTTAAGTTTCTTAAGAAACAATTGCTGTCTCTATTTGATGAATCTGTTTAGACTGTTGATGTGAGATATGCTGCATTTCATCTTCTTTGACATTGATTTTTCTTTTGGTGTATGCCCAAATACGTATCGTTGAATGCTTAGTCTTTATCCCGTATTTTAGAGACAGGTGCAGCCAGCGTAAATTCATTACTTTGAAACCTTTAATTTTGGCCCAAACCTTGTGAGCCATCATCAAGATTTAAGACATGGACTTTATGATTATGTCTCACAAGTTTGGGGCGAACACTGCCCTTGATAATGAAAAATGTTATGTACCGAAAGAAAAAAAAGTTATTATTTCTAATTAAACGGCCAATAATGCCCATTTTTAAGTAATAACTAATTGGTCAGTAATATATTACAACTTTGAATACATGCCGAATAGTATAAGTTGACCTTAGAGGTTGAGCGTAGTCTAGGATAAATGACCTCTCTGCAGAACCGTTGTCCATGAAATACTACACTCTCTACCATAACCCCAGACCCGTTCACGGCTTGTAGTGGTAAAGGTTTTATATATATGTATTTAGCCCTGAAGATTACCTGCTATGTTGTTTTTTTTTACCTCCATCCAGACCATTTTCTTCCCCTTACAATTTATATATACGATCGAAAACCTCGTAGATTTAGAAATTCTATCTGAAAGTTTTAACTATGAGATCTAGATCATGATTTGAAATATATATAATCAGGCTCATTATATTATCTATAAAATTATCGAAATGAAACTAATCTTGAAAAAATGAGATCGAGTTCTGCCTGCGATAGAGTCGCGATTATTCCTGCTAACATCGAAAGTGATGATGCAATTTTATAAAAATGAAACCATCTCGAGATGGGTAAAGCGATTCGTTCCAGCTTTTTCCCCGGCTACCCGCTATTTACTGTCCAATTACCCTTAATGTATAATTACCTAGCCAATTAGCACCGTGTTGATTGTACAAATACTTTCGTTTTCCGATCCCATCCGAACTATTAGAAACTCATTCTGAGGATTAGACATTGAAAAATGCAGATTATTTGGGAGCATGCCTAATGGAGTAAGAGCGATTTTTGAATTCCATTAAATCTGAGCATATGCATGTGGGAATCGGATTTTGTGGTTTACATATTTTAAATACGGAATATCAATTAGCAACTTTCTTATCACTTTTTTTTACAATTTTCTTTTTTCCCTTTTTTTATAGGTATTACAGTAGGAAATATAAGAGAATTAAATAGTAAAGTAACTTTATTCCGAGACTAAGTCCCTTTAGAATAAGAATCATGAACAGAAATATCAAGAATCAAGAACATAATACATATATATCTTGCCAGAAAGCTATGTGATACAAATCATAAAGCGTATAAAAAGTGTCAGAAAGCAATTAAAAATATATAAAAAATTATAATAATGAGTAAATAAACAGTACAGGCGAACCATATGTTCACT
Source organism: Troilus luridus (assembly GCA_964056705.1). Taxonomy (NCBI): domain Eukaryota; kingdom Metazoa; phylum Arthropoda; class Insecta; order Hemiptera; family Pentatomidae; genus Troilus; species Troilus luridus. The sequence continues at coordinate 90,538,721 of OZ057415.1, read as the reverse complement.
TATTTAAAGGGAAAAAAGACCAAACCTGCCTGGTTCGAAGAGGTGGAAAGAGATTTACAGGAGATGGGGATTACCTGCGAGGATATCTTAGAAACCAACCGTCTCAGGATAAAACTAGGTACCCATGTGGGTTTTCAAGAAAAGCCCAAGCTGAGGACGGGAAAGAGATGGACAGAAGGAAGAAGGGAGCAGCACCGGCGACGGATGAGGGAGTACTGGGCCAAAGAAAAAAAAGACAGTTGAAATGACGTGGGCCTTAGTAGGCCAATACCAAAACAAAAAACAAGTAAATTAACAGTACGAACCTTGATAAGATATTAAGCAATTAAAATACTAGATAAATCAATAACAACTATTGAATGCATGAGCTAGCAAATAATACTTTCTTTACTTGATGTACATTTTCTTAAAAACAAAATTTTAAGAACCGGTGTCCATGAATCAGTACAGTCTCTACTATATACGGAACCCCAGATCCGTTCACATGTTGTACAACAAAATAAAAAAATTATTTTAAATGTTTCTCTATTATCCGAATTTATCAGTTCCAGGAGTTCTTGCACTAAGTTACTATATTTAGCTGAGATGCATGGTTATCATTTATAAGTATATTACTTATTGAATAAATTATTCAGTAAATTTAATTCTAAGCAAAATAAAAGATGGAAATTAAATTTTAGTTAATTGTTTGATCCTGTTAATATAATCAATCAATAATGTTGACTTAAGAAGAAATTTATAAAATTTATTGTAAAAAAAATATATCGTGTCCATTTTATTTCAACGCTATTAAATGTAAATATTCATGAGGTTGATAGCGTTATTTAGAAATAAATAAAAAATTTAATTGGTTGTAAAGATGTTAGATGCGCAAAACATCATTAGCGATCGATTCATCTTCTAATATTGCAAATAAGTTTTGCCATTAATGCTTGGTGAAATAGCAAGAAGAATTATTGCAATTTTTTGTTCTCCAAGGGTTATGGTATCATAAATTAAATATATATCGTCTATCTTAATTAAGACTTTCTAGGTCATGAATTGTTTTAAAAATGGTGGTAATGAGTAACAATGTAACTCGTTAAGATTAACGATCCCAGCTCGCCGTGAAATAGAAATAATGACGGCTTTCTGAGGAAAGTAGAACGTGTTAGATTTCATAATATAAAATACATATTATGAGTTAATGTTTTTCGTTATTTCCTTAAAGTGACTTCTAATAATAATTAATTATGTTTTATTAAAGCATTATAATTATAAAAATTATTTATAAATCAATCTTTCGCTTAAGTTTAGTTTTTTTATACAGTTCGCCGTTTCAACATTTTTCTAGACAAACGCTCAAAGCTCCATGACAGTCATTATACCCATCTGGACTTCCGGAGTAGAGCTTTGGGGGTCTACTAAGCCATCGAATTACTCTCGTATTCAATCCTTACAATCCAAAATCCTTCGTAAAATCCACAATGCTCCTTACTTTGTGACGAACAAAGCAATCCGTAACGATGTTAATGACTCGTTTGTCGCTGATTTGTCCCGAGTCCGATATAAATATTTCCATGGCAAACTTCATTTCCACTCAAACCTAGCAACCTCTTCAATTCCTGATAATCCTCCGAGGCGTCTGAAAAGAAGATGGCCTCGTGACCTTCTAAGTTGAACTTTTAGTTTGATTACTACCACTGGGTAACTTCTCTACTTGTATTTTTTCATGCCAATATGTACAATTCATCCTATTTACTTGCTGTTTTAGTATAATACAGTTGTAAATTTCATTGAACAATAAATAAAAAAGTTTAGTTTTATAAAAAATATCACCAATCCAATTATTGGTGATATTTTTTTTCAAATCAACAATATCCGTTGGCTTTTAACGTTATTTAATTAAACAAAATCCCGAGAATTAAGCTTAATTGACAATATTGTTCTAACATTTTTTTTCTTACCCTCCTAATTTATTTATTTATAATACAAAAAATACAATATAACAATATAGCACTTGTAACTGAGGCCTTCTTTTACCCTAGAGTATTTAAGGCAATTGTGCTCTTTCCGCTTTATGCGGGGGCTTTTATTTTGTGGCTTTGACTTTGCCTTGGCTTTTACGATGGGGAGCGACTTCGGGCTTCGCTTAAGGGATAAGGAGAGGAAAGGGATGGGGGAAAAGGAAAGGTAGGAAAACGATGAGGAGGGGTGAAGTCCAAAAATTCTAATAAATAATGTGATATATGTAGAATAACTTGATTATTTCTTTTGGGTGAGTAAATTTAAACCGAAACTGAAGAGTGATAATATTTGATTATTAAAATATGACGCGGAATTACGTTAAGACTTTTTTGTCAAAACTGAGAAGCATAACAATTCTATGTTTAAAAATTATTAAATTCATTAGAAATATTAAGTTGCCCCTTTTAAATATAATTCACAAATCAGCATATTAAATACAAATTTGCTTTAACTCTACGATATACTTCTATAATATTTGTTGTGTAAAAATTTCCGTAAAGTGGGTATTTGGTCTATTGACATAATACTCCTCAATTATTTAATTCCTATTATTTCTGAATTTTAAATCTGATTATAAATAATTTGGCCAATAATTCAGAAATACTCCCGCAAATTATGAAAGCATCCATGACCTCTTCTTACATCATATACAACATACGCTTCGGTCCGTGGTGCATGAAAGTAAAAACATTAAGATACGATATGTCTTTTGGCATTAAGATTGTATCGTTTCGCGGGATCTGGGTGCTTATGCGACCTTAGATGACATCGGAAATGTTCACATAAATTATTTATTAAAATTTATTAAACAAACAAAACATCGAAAACTATAGGGGTGTGTCTCTTTTGCAAATTTCCAACAAGGTATTCTCAAAAAGTTTGCTGAATAAAGTAGTAACAACACTTGACAAGCAATTGTGTGAATATCAAGCTGGATTTCAGAACAAATATTTAATTTAAAATCCATAATTCGCCATAGGATGCTCAATTCAACTTCAAAAAGGCCTTTGACTCGGTTAGTTGATAGAGAAACCTTATAAAAAATCATTCGTGAATTAGGTGTAAAATCAAAATTGGCAAACTTAATATGGGAAACTCTTACGAACACGATTTCAAAAGTAAAATTTATGGGTGAGCTATCAAAACCTATTGAAATAAATACAGGAGTAAGACAGGGCGATGGTATATCACCAATTTTGTTCTATTGTGTCCTAGAGAAAACCGTAAGAATTTGGACTGGAAAATTAAAAGACCATAACATTTCACCATTAACTTTGGGAAGAAAACAATACAAACCAATCATTTAGAGGAAATAGCCGGCAAAACAGGGCTGAGAATCTCCGCAGAAAAAACAAAATTTATTACAAACATCAAGAACGCTCTAAAGTATTTGATAACAGATATTCGTCGAGTGGAGAAAGTAAAGAAATTCAAATATTTGGGAGAAGTAATCAAAGAAAATGGTTTAGAAGAATCTGCATTTGGCATTACTAAGAATGTTTATCACAAAAGCTGTTTATTTAAAAATCTTAAAATAAGACACTACTCTACAATTGTGAAACCAGAATCTCTTAGTGAAAGCTTAGTATTAAACTATAGATTAGATAAACTTGAATTACTTGAAAGGAGAATAATGATAAAAATTCTGAAAACCACAGAAGTATGGAAATTAAGATCTAATGATGAAATATACAGGATCGTAGAAAACATGACAGAAACGATAAGAAAAATGAGACTTATTTTTTGGGAATGTTTTCAGAATGGATGATTCGAGATTAACAAAAAGGATATTCAAGCACCTTTGGGAGAAAAAGTCAACAATTAGCTGGATTCGAGAGGTAAAGAAGGGTTTGGAAAGAAACAATGAAAGGGGACGACACTAGAGGCAGAGAGATTTTTAGAAAGAAGATCTTGAGTATGGCAGGATTCCAAGGAAGAGTGAGGGGGAAACTTGGGGTGAGATGCTCGGAGGACAGAAAGAAACACCTTAGTGAAAGGATGAAGGAATATTGGAAGGGACGGAAGAGTAAGCAGCCAAGTGGGAAGAATTGAAATTGGCACGTGGTCCTCAGCTGGCCTCATTTGTTCACTTTTTACGAGAAAAATGAGCAAAATGAAAGATCCATTAGAATAAATTAAAGGGGCGTAAAATGGGGTTTCAGATCCAGTACAATGACAGGTAATCGTAGATTTCTATCACATTCAGAATTTAGGATTCCTATTGTTCCAAAGTCCGATTAGCTATTGCAGCATAAAGTGACGAAAAATAATAAAAGTGAATAAAAAACAAACAGAAGAGAATCAGTGCACAAGGACCAGTTTTCAAAGTGGAATAAATTATTACTTGTTTAGCTTTATATCAAGATATAATAAAGATCACATAAATTTAGAAAGCCAAATTATATTACATAGAGCTGTGCTCAAATCAATTGATATTTTGTTTAATTCTGATGATTTGGGCGAAATAATTTGAGATGTGATGAAAGTCCTCTTAGATTAATTTTTAATGCCAAATAAATTATTAAGTTTTTTAAATTTATAATAAAAAAAAATACTATTAACGAGAATGTCTTGCAGACAAATCTAACATTGATCAAGATAGCTTCATTTAATTTTTTTCGATACATATATATTAGCTTTAGATTAATTTAGGATTAAAAAAAAAAAGTATTTATTGTAATTTACTACTTTATGCATCAAGTAAATATAATGAACAACAAAGTCAACTTAGAAAGTCACGAGGCCATCTTATTTTCAGACGCTTCGGAGGATTATCAGGAATTGAAGAGGTTACTAGGTTTGAAACTAGTGGGTTTGAATGGGAATTATATTTGCCATGAAAAAATGGATATCGGATTCGGGTAACAAATTAAGGGGCATTAAAGTCATTATGGATGGCATCCGTAACAAAGTTTGTAAGGATTGTAAGTATTGAATACGAGAGGAGTTCGGCGGCTTAGTGGAGGCCCAAAGCTCTACTCCTTAAGTCCAGATGGGTCTTATAATTGTCATGTATATGAGTCTTTTTTAATTAAATATTTATTATTAAAATAATATTAAATTAATAATACTTCCTGCACCGAAATATATTTATATAACACTCGAATGCAGTTGTGGGTCGCATTCCCACGACAAGCGAACGGTTTGAGGATTCCCAGAGCACACTATGTTGCAAGGATTGTTTTGCAGGGAGGAATTGTTATATCAGCAGGAATCGCCTTTACTGTTTCTCTTTTCTGTTCGTTAGCCCCAGGTTGGATGTTGTTATCGCCTTGAGAAATCCATTTAGATTAAACAAACATGTTTTATAATTTTTTTCATTCCCGAAAAACTGTTATATAGTTGCAGATATTACCCTATATATTTTTTAAAACCACCCATTCTTCTATAGTGTATAGAATAATGTTTATGTTATTTTTAATAGATCATTGTCTTTAAGTCGACAGTGATCTATATATTGGAATAACTATAATTCAGTCATTGCAAATTATATTCACTTCATTTTGAAATAACCTCTACAGAGCTTTCAGAATAAAAATATATTATATACCACTGCCAATTTACACCATCAAAATATAAATACAGTTCAAATATATAATTTTCTTTTTTTTTTTAATATAAGCTTTGTACACTAATACATTGTATTAATTTTTAAAGTATCTTCGAAAAGCTTTTGAGAATTTGAAAATAATACTTGACAATAAAATTTTTTTAAAACATATTAACTCTATAAGTAATTTTTTAACCTCCACATTCTCCGTTAAATGGTGGTCCTTAAATTTCTCAAATATTTAGGTTTCCAATTGTTCGGGGAAGTTGATAGCTCTATGCCATCTCTATGCAAATAAAGCGAAGTTCCAAATGGCAAATATAGACTATGCAATATTATTGAAGATTGTAAATAAATAGTTCGCTGCTATTCTGAAATTATTGTAAAGTTTGCGATACCCGATTTAACTAACATAGTATTTAATTAACATTAATCTAAGGTGCAAGATATTTTTTGTATCCATAAAAAATGTCCTCCAAATTTTCCCAATAACAAAAACAAGAAATATAAAAAAAATTGACTCCCACGTAATGAAGTCAAATGAAAAATTATGAATTTTTTTTTAGGAATCATGAAATTTCTCTTTCGTCTCAATTTGAGGCAATTGAACATCTTAATCGTATAAAAACAAATAATTTAAAATTATATGTATAAAGAATAAATGTTCGAATTGAGATCAAGAATAAAATGAAAATTGTTTATTGACTTCAACTCCCTACCGTTTCAAACATTTCTTAAAATAAAATAGCTTTAGCTATTCTCTTTTCAGTATTTTCGAAACAAGCCTCAGACATAATAACAGTTAAAAATTATAAAATACGATTTTCTATTGTCGTGTTTAATGTCTCAATATATATTTTTTTTTAATTACTTCATGATAATGATGATCTTATACGAAAGAAATATATGTTTATACTAGGTATATTTATAACTTTCCATTAAAAACAAACCATTTTCAAATGTTTGTGAGCATTGAACAATAGGAAAATAGAGTAGACGGAAGAAATTATTGGAAATAAACCTATCTTAGTTTTGGTTAAAAAAAATGTCTTTTCTACTTCATATTCTATGAAATTTCTACTAAGAATGAAACAAGAATTTTTGAAATTTAAAACAGAATAATAATTAATTATCATTACAGAACTAATGAAACTATTTAACTATTTCCCGCTCACCAGAAGGTTTTAACGGTTTCATGCAACGTCAAACAAGATAAAGATCGCGAACTGTAGAAGTAGGTCGGGCGGCTTGCACTGGGAATTATTGTAGAGAACACCGCTAGGACTCAGTTCTGACTAAAATATATTATTATCAGCTAAGTTTAAAGTAAAATGTTTTGGGCTTTGCAATGAGCTTACACATAAATAAATCTATGTCCCATAATATTTTTAATCATTATGGAGTAACGCTATAGGTAACCAGTGTAGTAAAAGTACAACTATATCTTCAAGTAAACGAATTTGGTATTTATGTATTGATATGTGTTAAATAGCCTATAATTCTCAAAACAACGACAGTAAAATAGAAAAAAAATCAAAGTATAAAAAATTCTCTCCCTCATATTAATTACTTAAAAAATATACAGCAGTTTTGGCCTAAATTAGTTCAATGCAAGTAATTTATTCATTATTTAAAAAAAAACTAATATTAAATACTCTTTCAAGTTTCCACGGCCACTATTTATACAAAAAACTTCATTTGTTTCTTCTGGTTTAGACCGTGTCGGTGAATTTTCTGCCAACGTTTCGCCAGACATGCTGCTGACTTCCTCAAGGCTTAATTGAGACCCTTGAGGAAGTCAGCAGCATGTCTGGCGAAACGTTGGCAGAAAATTCACCGACACGGTCTAAACCAGAAGAAACAAATGAAGTTTTTTGTATAAAACTAATATTGTTTTAAAGAAGTTTTACGTCTGGTTATTTTTTCTTAAATTATTTAATTGTATAACCTGTTATAACATTTCTTAATATAAGAATATTTATATAACATATTAATATACCTTGTAGAATGACTTTTAATATTTTATAAACCCAGTCCAGACAATTATGTTCCTTTCTTGTATGTGTCAGACAATCTGCAAACCCATGGATTATCATCTAAACCTGAACTTATAAAATCACCCTTATAGCAATCATACAACCTACGCCTCGGTCTACCCCTCTGGCATTTACCAGTACTCTTGCACTGGTCATATTATCGGGAATTCCTTGGAAGTTCCTCCCGGCTAAGTCCTATAGACGCGCTAACCAACAATGCGAGCGGCCACCAGGCTTACTGCAGGGATTTGAAATTGATTTGAACGCCCCTTCTAACATTATACCTTAGTTAAAAAATACCACAAATAGTCGATAATATATGATATGTATAAGTTATTGGTATATGAATATTATCCAAAACATTTCTTATTCGAAAAAAAACCCTGTACCACTGTAACCTATGCAGGGTCTTAGGTTCAGTGCGTTACTATTTCTAAAACAATAGTTGTGCAAGGAGGTGATTAGGTCCTAAATCACGCTCAACTGCCAAGTTTTTCCCTAAAAAATAGGCGTATCATAGAGGTTGGGTGAACCCCAGGAGGACATCATTATTCCACACTTTCCATCCCCAGGTATTATCGGATTAAATAAATTAATCTGCCACACCAGGATTTTAAATAGGGAATCGCACCACGACCCCTCAGCGCTCTACAATTGAGCTACCCCGGTATCTTTCTTTTTCTAAAGTTACAATATTATTATACATCTACACTTCATTTGGGTCGAAGTATTTTTGTTAATCGTAGTATTTTTGTAGCCGTAAAGTCGTCCTAATTATAGCCTTTGAGTTATCTTGTGATTAAAATTATTCAGGATTCCGACCAACTTACTAACTATTGGAACGCTAAAGCTATTCTGAACGACAATTGCGCTAAATGAGGGACCAAAGAATGGGTTAATTGTGCCCTGAGGAAGAGGGAAGCTATGTGACCAGAATGGCGTCTTTTCTCCTCTTCCAGTTCACTCTCGAAACTTTCTCAGAAGGAAAGAAAGGATCCTTTCTAGGAGTCTAAGGACCTTCTTGGTCATTGGCCAATCTTCATGTATGTGTTGGTCCCTTTGAAGTCTTATCGACAGTGAACTGTCGGAGACCGTTATCGATTGGGCGTGATTGTTTTCCCAATAGTTGTTATTTTGGTTATTCATGTCTTGTTGCTGTAGTTTTTTTATTTATTTGAATATTTATTATGTTGTTTATTCATTTAACGTCACTTTCTGCTGCTAGAGGCAATCGGACGATGCTAAAGTGAGAGTACTACCTGTTGCCAATCCAGTTATAATTAGGAAAGGGATTTTAAACGGGTTCCTGACACTGTAAAGGTTCGGGACTGTAATATTATGTACCCTCCGAAGGAAGGCAGTATTTTTTACTCTCCTCAAAAAACCCTTAGGACAACCTGCTGTGTGCGAAACCGTAATCTCGGATATTTATTATGTTCCAAAGTTGTTACCCAAAAATTTGGGCTACACTTCTCACCTCCCATTTATATTCCCTCTGATCAGGAATTTCAATATGTTCTACAGAAGACTTTAAGTACGCCAGTACCTCATATAGAACTTATTATACCAGTAAAATTCAATGTAATGTTGATATAAATTTTTATAATAATAATTTGATGGAATAACATCTACTAGGTTGTAGCTAACCACAAGTCTTCTTTGATAATATCAACATCTTACAGACGAATACATTATCAATGCAAATGTAATATGAGAATAATTTAGTTTTATTAAAACTTTAAAATACTAATCTAAATTATAAATTCTTTCAAGCTCGGATTCTATTTGTCTAACGGCTGTTTCCATATTAAGTAAAAGCTATAATTAACAATTTTATTTTAAATATACTTTCAAATATTTGTAAACATAAATTATTATCGAATAAATTCATTTATTCAGTTTTTTATATTGTTTTATTATTATTCATGATACATGTGAAGTGTTCACGATCGAAAGCGGATAACCCCAAAATTTCAAAAATTGATTTTTCACTTTTTTAGCTAGTTTATTCAAACAATTTTAACACGACACTGTATCACCTTATTTCTCATGGCTATAGTCCTGTTCTCAACCTGGAGTTTCGGGAGCGTGAAACTATATATAAGAGGGAAAAAAACAATTTTTATCACTGGGAGATAACCTGCTTTTGAATCTGAACGTGTCATATAATGTTCAGTTTCATGACAAGGCCGTAACAGTGATTAACATGTTAAGGTTGTGGTTTTAGATGGGAAACCAAAAACCATTCGAGCCTTATTCCGACTTATCCCATGCCATTCTTTATTCCCAAGTTGTTCCTAACTTATTCAGCAAGAGAACTCCCATAGATTTTCTTCCCTCCCTAAAGTTGCGTCTTGTTTGTTTTTTGGGTTACTGGACATACCTGCGATCGATGAGCGGATGTTTCTCACCCAATAAGAATGGCCAAGGACAGACCGTGTCGATAATATTAAACAGTTCAACTTACAACCAGTTGTTTTTACGTAACCTTGGTTTTTTTAATGACTTTTTTTTAAATATTTCAACATACACTTAAATAATATTTATCTAAGTAATATGAAATTAATTTATTGTTATTCAACCACAGGTCCAAAGGCATTGAACTATGAGAAAAGATCATAAAGCTTCTGTATTTCAAATTCAATACCACAATAGAAAACTGTTCAAATAACAATCATATTATAAGATACCTTAATGCTAAAGCCAGTATATCACTGCTAGATTGCCTACCTGTTGTTTTATTACTACTACCTTTTCTACGACCCATCTAGGGTCTTGGGTTCAGTAAATGGTAGAAACTGTAGTGTTTCTTGAACAACGGTTGAGTAGGGAGGTGATTTGTCGGAGATCACGGTCAACCACCAGGCTTTCTCCCAATTCGTGGTACTCAATTTATAAAAGCTGGATGAATCCCTGGATGATCTGTCGATCCTCAGTGAAAAATCGGTTCTTATATATTTAAAAAAAAATACTTGGTATATTTTCAATATTTAAAAATTCAAAGGAGATGAATTAATAATGGAATGTGAACATCCTTTAAAGGCATTGAAAAAGATCCATTGAACTTATAATTAATTTTTCAATACATAATTAGGATTAGTTCAAATTTATTCCTGAGGGAAAAAATGTCCACGGAACCGGAATCACAAAAAACTTTCTTTTTTATAAAAATGGTTTTCGCATTATATAAGGAAGAAGTACTTATTTGAAAGCATTGCTTTCACTGTAAGACTTTTTACAAAAATAAGAATCTGTGTACAATTCAGAAATTTCCCATAGGAACTTCATGGTTGCTTATTTATCGAAAGTTAAATTTTCTCCTCATTTGTATCCATATATAATTGAAACAATCGCAATAGACATTGCTTCTAAGATTTATGCACATGTAGAATGGATGAATAGAAATATCTTGAAAATAATGCACGTTATATCTATGTTAACATGAATATGAACTTTCTTCTTAATTCTTTTTGGCATGACTAAAAATATCTAAATCTGTGTTTAATTCCTAATATACAGAAAAAAATAAAATTTTCAATATTTGTACTACTGATTATTTTTACAAATTTTGTTCAAATCTTAATTACATTTATAAGGGCTGATTTAAATACTTAATATGGAGTTGACTGAGGAATATCGTTTGAACCTAACAATTTATATTTGAAGGGGCGTAAAAAGAAATAATGATATTTTCACATCAGAAAATTCTTCTGAAACATCAGATTTCCTGGTTTGAGAGCATGTTACTCTGAGTGTGCTAAAAATCTCTGAATTTGTATGCTAAATACCATTCGTAGAGTTTACATATTAAGTATTCAATACAACAGTAGAAAACAGACCAAATAGCAATCACGTTATAACATAACTTAATGTGTACTAAAAACAGAGACGCTCTGTTTAATTGCTGTCATGTTGTTCCACTATTAGCAGTACAAGTACCTTTGCAATCCATGATGGATCGTGGGTTCGGTAAATGAAAGAGACCGTAGAGTTTCTGGGTCAACGTGTGTGCAGTGAGGTGATTTGTCTGAGATCACTCTCAACCACCAGATTTCTCCCCATTCGGATAACCGCCTTTATAGGGGCTAGGGGTGCCCCAGGATGTTCCCCCACGTTGAACATCTATGGTTGTTAACAGATTAAATAATTTATCTCCCAGAGCCGGTTTTGAATCCGGAACATTTAACATAGCGACTGAGTACTCACATGATGCTTTGTCAATTCAAAAGTATCTGCACGATGTGTCTATGTCATATATTTTTGTTTTCTCCAGTTTGACCTGTTTAATTATTATGTAATGAACTCAATCTAAAATGTGCTTAAATCAATTTTCGAGTTTTTTTCCAATAAAATATTATGTCAAACTGAAAATTCAAGAGAAATCAGACCGGGCTATAGCATAATAGACGGCAAATTTTTTCAAATGTTTATTTAAATATATATATTTTTTATACATAACTTAGAGGTTTTATGAATCCTTAGCATATATTAGAAAGCTGGCTAGTTTACATGAGTCCCGAAAGTAAAAGTGACCAGCGTAAGGTCGTCCGACGGGAATGTAACCTTATAGGCCGCTCGTATCGGGTGGAAAACATAACACAAAGCTACTAACACTGTCTCCGGACTTTCACGCTGAAGATATATATTAAAAGAAAAAGGAGGAAGATTAATTAAGTCAATTATTTCTCAATTTTGCAGATTTTATTGGATTGTGACTTTACCTCGGAAGTTATTCTGCTCCCAATAAAATTGAAAAATACATCATAAATATTTGAAAGACAACATGTATCTGGGCCAAAAATCTTTACCACTACAGCATCCTATAACTCATACAGGATATTGGGTTCAGTTCATGGTATGTAATGTACTGTTCCGAAGCCAACAAGTCAACTGAGAGGTGATTTGACTGAGATCAGGCTGAACGCCAGAATATTCCTCAATCAAGGTTATTCTCATGTATAAAGGATGAGTGAGCCCCAGGAAGGTCTCAAGATCCACGGATGATGAACAGAATCCATAATTTAAAAGTAAGGCGTTCACGAATCTATACATCGGTAGCTGAGCAACCTAATTAACAAAATAATATCGACATATCTCCTATGGATATATTAAAATTATACCACATACTAACTATACACTCTAAAAAAATCGTCAAATAAGATTTTCTGTATGCTGCACTTAAAAAAAAAATTGTTTAAATAAACATAGGAGCATCTCATGAAGCTAATATAAAAAATTATTGATAATTTTTATATTTTTGACTAGGAGAAATTAAAGATTTGATATTACCTTTTCAATTTTTAGAAGTTCAATTTTAATTTCTAAAAGTAAACTCCAGGCCCATCCAAACCCACCATTTTCCATCCATGCATCCAGTTCCATCTCGGACAATCCTCCTAGGCGTCTGAAGAGAAGATGGCCTCGGGACCTTCTATTATAGAAATGTTATTAGAGTGATGCCAGTGGGTAGTGCCTCTACATGTCCTGGCATGTATTTATTTATTCATATAGCCCTTGTACTAGATGTATATATTACAGTTGTACAATTCAATAAAATAATTTTTAAAAAAAAATTCTAAAAGATATACATAATGGCAACTTCGTAAGTCAGGTATTGACGGAAATTTAATACATCAATCATATATGAATACAAATAAATAAATAAGAAAGGTTTGGCGAACCCAGATGTTTTTCGAAGAACGTGCTTCTGATATGTTCCATTTCAATATAATTTTCCAACAATAGTAAATTCTGTTTACATTTACATAGACATGCATAAATCGATTTTTTGTTTATCTCATTCTCTAAATTTTATTGGAATAAATAATTACAATTATATATACTAAAGCATGTAGTCCGAATCGCTTGGGCCTTTATTAGCCGACGCTATTTTAAGGCTTCTTTGCTTTTACCGCTTTATGCTTTAAGTCGAACTATTGTAATTATATATTTAACTATTTAGGAACAAACTCACGCGAGAGATGAGGTTCCAGAAAAACATTTTTCAGTCTTTACAAAGAGAACTAAATTTGCGTTCTTGAACAATTAAACGCATATTGAAACTGCCAATATTCCTTCGAAGTTTTTGCGGGTTGAACAATGCAAATCAGAACGTTTAAAGGGAAAGGAAACCTGTCTTTTAGAATGAACTTTTATAAAAGTTGATGGGATTATTGCAACACTTATTGTATTCAGTCAATCTGCAACGAGGCTGTTCAAGGATCCAACGGAATGATAATGGATACGATATGAACCAATCATAAGGCATAATACTCTTGAAGTTATTCGTCCTGCGGAGTCGGCGTACTAGAGAAACAGGTTATAGAGGCGTTGTTATGTCTATCCTACGTGCCGGCGTTCGCTACAGTGATAGCGTGGGCCGTCTACATGCGACCTAGCTCACGCCATCCTCTTGCAGTCCTGCCAACTGTCTCTGTTTGTCCAGTTCTTGTGGCATAATACTCTGTCACAACTGGACCCATTGGCCGAACTCCAACATAAAGGAGATGGTCGCTCCGTTCTTAGCGTTACGACACCCGCGTAGTTATCCTTGGAGGACTTCACGAGCTTCCAATAACCTCAATCGTTAGCATTCAATCTCGAGAGAAAGGACTGATTATTTTACTGGTATTTTCTATCGAAAGAGAATAATTCCTCTGTATTTTACATTTAAGGTGAATTATAATGGAGTCGGATTATAGAAAGTAAGGACAACTTCTAATATAAAACTGAGAACTGGTATGCCATATGTTTTCCTGTTTACTAGAAGTTAATATCCTTTCCATCGAATGATGTTTACCTTAACAAAACCTCATAAATAGCAATTCTACCATGTAAATCATAGTTGTAGCAGCTTTGGTAAATCAACGTTAATATGAATATACACTAACTGTAAAATGTTTTATTTACTCAGAAGAAGCATTTTTAGTATCTTATTTATAATAAATTCGAAATAAAGCCATGTTAAGCATACATATGAATACATACTTAACAATACACATAAAGGAATATATATAATCCAAAGGAATATATATATATATATATATATATATATATATATATATATATATATATATATATAATTTATTATTTTTTTATATTTCTTATATATATTTATTTTATTTATCCAACATTTTATAATAAAAGTTTTTCAGCTTCTTGAGATTCAGATATTTAGACACTTAATGACTAAATCTCAAGAACCTAAAAACGTATATTAATGTTCTTAAAGATTGATTATGACTTGGAAAACTATATATCTGCAGCCCAAGTGAATTAATGCTTAAGTATAATTTTGTACAGAACGAGTTTATTGTATCGAGGGAAGCGGAATCGTGTCATTGTAGCAGTTATTGGCTTGAAATGGAGTTGTAATATAAGCAAGAACTCCATTTCAAGCTAATGCCTGACTTATCTCAACGAAATAACACAATTCCGCACCCCTAAGTACAAGAAAGCATTTTGTAGAAAATTCTACTTAAATATTTATTCACCAAGGCTGTAGATAATACTTTCAAATGAAATTTTCGTATCAGGAATATTTCAGATCGAAAAAATATAATTTCTCCATTAAACAAAAGGTAGATATTTATCACAACCAAAACAATACAATTAATAATAGTAATTGGTAGCAGTGGGACAGGTCGCTAGTCCATGTTAAAACCTTTCCATTCTACCTCATTAACTCAGAATAGTGCGTGGATGCGTTACACGCAAGAAAAAAAATAGATTGAATGCCCCATAATCATACGCCCTCTTCTTGTTCCAAGGTCTTCCCTGACTTTAATGGTAGGATTACATATAATAGGTAAAGGATGCTTTTATTCATTTCCTATGATTGTTCACTACCTCCAGTCTCAACCATCTAGGAAGGGATTGCAATAATCCATAGATAATAGTCCGCAATTGCATTAATAATGATTAATAATTAAAATGCAAATGGAAAAATAATAAAAAACAAAACCTTAGGTTTCTGAAATACTGGGAAAGACTAACTAGTCAACAATCTATCAAATGCAGAATCATTCTTATTATTTAGAATATATTGTTATTGAGGGCAATTTCCCTCAAAACTAACAAGGTTGTATTACAATAAACACAGAAAAAAAGACTATTCTACTCATAAACATAATAAACAGGATAGATTGGGATATATCTATAAGAACAGATACTTTTAAGATTTTACTAATTCAAATATGCAAATCTTTTAATTTATGTATTAGGATATTTCATTGGTATAATTGGTTTATTTATTCAAATTCATTCATGAGGATTTATAACTCTAAAATATACTCATTTGAAACAGTGTTACCAACTTAGACATAGAAAGGTATTCCAACATTCGTTCCTGATCTCATATTCAAATCACTTAGTGCTGTCCCTGTGATGATAGGTCGAAGTTCGACCAATCAACAGCTTTCCTCCACCGGGTTGGCTAATTTTGACAAGGAGATTATATCAAGAGTTGGGAAACGGGATCAGGTAAGGTCATCGAGATGAAAAGATGCGATAAGCCGAGGATTGTGATTGGCCGGAGGAGCCTGTGGGCGTGGCATGCGTTGGCCGAAGAGAAAAAACCGAGCTTGGATTAGGGAGCGAGCGGGAGCCAAGGACATCTCCTTCGCCCACCGCGCCACCTCGCCCTTCCACTAACTCCTTCCTTGTTACAGCCGTTATCTCTTCGGTAACTTCAACGCCCGCATAAGATGGAAGGCTTCGGTAGTCGGCCAACTCATCTGTCTTTCCACAAGTAGTATACCACGATAAAAAAATATTAACAGACTTTTTTTTACAAATTTAATTACAGGTACATTTTAAGTGATACACTGACGTCACAAAAGAATCCAGAATCATCAAAGTTGATTTCCCAATTAAGCTCGTGGTAATTAAAAAAAAAACCTTTCAGACCAAAATTAACGAGGAGATAGAATTCAGTGTCAGATTTCTTATGAAAACGAAAGTCTTGGAAATGAAAACTCTAAATTATTCATGTTATACTTTATTTATTTATTTATAAAATAAATAACCAACAAATTTTGTTTATTATTTATTCTGTAATAAAATAGTGAACTAATTTTGAATTTTGTTTGTTGCAGGTAAGCGTTTTTAACATCACATATCAGTCTTAGAAAAGGATTAAAAGGTATTGATGATGATCACTTGGCATTTAAAATTGAAAACAATTATTCTTTTTCATTGGTGGCAATATTGTTCATTGATAATTTTAAATACATAGCATGCTTTTAATTATAGCATTTTCTCAACATAGAAAGGCATTAAATCGAAACCTATCACACAGTGCAAGCAACCGGTTTGGCTTACCCCTAAAATTGTTTGTTATATTAAGTTTGTTTTATTTTATTCAAGTAAAACATAAATTTTTACATTTTAAGTTTCATCACTGATTTATTGATTCCTCATGGTATCTAAGGTTCCGATCGCCATTTGCAAATAATTTATACATAACCTGTTATATTTTAGACTCTTTCACAACAACTTTGGCTTATAAGTTTAGGCCATAGCTTCAGGTTTCAGAACACAAAATATCATACGGAATAAATCTTAGGTATTTATTCCAGCATATAATACTTAAGATTACAGCATATCCGTTAGAACTCGATCAACAACCGTAAAATATTCATAAAACTTTGATAAAATCCAAATTGATTCCATGTTGATTTTTTAATCATTTGTTCCTAAATAGTTAACTGATATATTTATGTACATTCACATAGCAAGGTTGTATCAGAAGACGGAAATAGACCAAAACTGGAGATTAAAAGCTCAACAGGAAATAGAGAAAGTAAAGAACTATTCAATGCCATGGACAAAACTGCAAAGGTAGCAACAACTCTGTTAGAGACGGCGTGAGATCTAGAATGACGGAGTCTGTAAAAAATAAATAGACATACAATAGAAACCGCTACTAATATATAATCTTAATAGATGTCGATAGTTTCTTAAAAAATAAAAAAAGGGAAAGGAAAATGTAATACTTGCCTATGTATCAAGTGTAACCATACATTTATGGAATGTATACATGGAAAATTAAAAAATATACAATTATTTTATCATTCAATTCTACAAGATAATTGAGAAAATCAGCATTATGATTTGGTTGATCTATGGTTACATTAACATTCAAATATCTGTATACTTTATCATTGTTACATGGAAGGTTAATTGCTCTCTAAATATTAATTGTTTCAACATTTTGTCACGACGATAAGAATAATAGCAATGAATTCACAGATGAATGGATCGATCTAAACTGTGATGGGGGTCAAATATCAAACGCAAAATCCTTTCAAATTCTTGTATGTCTTAGACTTGTTTTAAACATTCATAGAACACTTTTCTTTATTGGTTCCACAGCTTTTCTCTTCGAGTTGTTAAGATATTTCTCATAATTACATTATTTTTTCCATACTGAATCTCAGGATAAATATTTTTGGAGAACTACTAAAAAGGAATGAATAGTAAAAACTTTTAGTAACTCAAGTCAGAGCAAACTGCGGAAAAGTGGGTTTCTTCTTATTTTTTCTTAAGAGTCTAAGTACATGGCTCTTTCCGCTACTGCTAAGTATCCTGGTTACACATTCATTTTCGATAGACTCAGAAGCTTGATGACTCGAATGTTTTTGTTTAACAGTAAACAGTTCCAGTTTCATCGCAGAACGGAACCAACGCAACTGCGGAAAAACCCTCTTGAATATTTCACACAGGAAGAAGATTCCCTTCACCTCCTTCCAGATTAGAAGAGATCAGATATCCCGTTGCATGCAGCTTATGGCTCACCCAGCCCCGTTGTAGTTGAGGTAAATACGAGAAAGATTGACCTTGTATCCGAGTGTACTTTCGATTTCATTCCGTTACACTGGCGTTGGGGTCGCCTAAGTAAGGTGGCGACATCTCCCGACCTATTCATGCAAATGCTATGCTAATTGCACCCGGACTGCTTTGTCCTTGCATAGTCCAAATTCGTACCCGAAGGAATGAGCCTGAGTGTTCCACCCATATCCGCTAGGGCTATAATTGTCTTCTTAGCGAGACAATTATACAGTTTCATAACTGACCGATTAAACTTTATAAATATCTTCCACGCAGTCTCCTGCGTCGAGAATATTTAATGTATTTGTTATTAAACTAAATAAATAAACTTTTAATTAATACAGGCCGGAGTAAAATGGAAAGACATAAATTTAATTTTATCGTCGGAAGCTAAAGAGAATATATTTAAAAGTAAAATAGCTGTGAGCACGAAGAAAACCATAAAAATGAAGTGGAATCAAAAATTTACAAGGGAGTAAATCCTTGGTTGTGCCGTCCTCCGGAATGTACATAAATAAAATAGGAGTCCCGAGCATGTGTGGTGTCAGGTTGACGTTAAAGATCACTTTCCTAATTATACCTGGATAGAACAAATTTAAGGCTCCCACTGTAGCATCGTCCGATTAGCCATAGCAGCATAAAGTGACGTTAAATAAATAATAAAAAAGCATCTGAAACGCAGGAATTAAATTAATTTAAAAACCTAATAAAACCAGTTTTGTTCATGCATTTTTTAAAATTTTATTTCGAATGAGCCACTAAAAAATACGCTGTTTTAATTGTTCTTTACGAATATTAGCTATCTATTTCATTAGTTTCACGTATTTTTACTTTCTTTAATTCTTCATGGTTTTCTTTTAGGTTTTTTTGAATACCTTAAGCCATTTTAATTATATTATTTTTCTAAAAATAACAATTTGTTGATAATGGACCAGTGTAACCCTCTTGTATCTTATCAAGCGCGCTTTCGTGAAAAAACACTGTAGTATTATCCGTTCTACACTCAGAATGTATTAACAAAGATAATCGGAAAAGAGAATAATCTTAAGTTTAGTATAATATTT
This sequence comes from Troilus luridus, assembly GCA_964056705.1. Taxonomy (NCBI): domain Eukaryota; kingdom Metazoa; phylum Arthropoda; class Insecta; order Hemiptera; family Pentatomidae; genus Troilus; species Troilus luridus. The sequence continues at coordinate 90,519,234 of OZ057415.1, read as the reverse complement.
TTAAATATATACAAATCTTAAGTAAAGGGACACTGTTTCAAACACGACTGGCATGTGTTAAATAGATTTTCAACAACAAAAGGCAGTGCGTTGACCTGCTCCAGAACAAAGGAGATACACACATACCTAGTTTTCACACATGTGAGGAAACAATGCCCAACCAGATGCACTTCTGTCATCTGTATTGTTTTTAGTATTTACAACGTAACGACAATTCCATACTTATATTATGTATTCTCAATTATATTACACATAGCAATTCTCAATAGGTATAATATATGTAGTGGTTACAATAAGAGAACAAAGATATATACCTTATCGTTCAAATCATATCAAATCATGGAAGTATAGAAGTATGAAGATATCTTTATGGACTACTAACATATCCAACGACAAACGATGTCAGTAACGCAGGTTGTCACTGCGCGTTAACTAGTTTCTTCTTAAAATTCTCGAAAGTCAAAATAATTTTATTACTAAGTGCATATAGTAACTAACACTGGCTGCGTGAGTAACCGACTTACACATACTGCTCATGTTATGTCATCATCTATATTTAAATTGTTCACTTCTTGGTGGAATAATTACCAGAATTCCCTATAACTATGAAATTCCCCATACTCTAAAACTCAGGATTGTATTAAATTATTTAGGACACAACAGGAAGCGACAACCTGGGGAACTGATACCACAATGGATATCATAGTAATCGTAGTTACAAGAAAAATTTAAGGTAGGTGTTGGAAATAGTAAATGCATCAGGGTAGTAATATACACGAAACAATAAAATATATGTTTAAGTTGAATCCCTTGAACAGAATTGTTGGCGCTATACTGTATGGGTAATCCAATCAAGTTGTTCTTCAAGTTCCTCCAAGACAAAGGAGAAAGAGCAGAACTTCCTGGAGATTGGCAGTGGAGGTCCTCCATGCTGGAAGAGCCGGCAACAGCGCTGCAGGGTTCAAGGCCGCCGCTACTCCAGACTGGAGAAAGCTATTTACCAGCTACATTCCTCCTTCCGATGCATCCTGACCTGCCACTTTCACCTTCGACAGCAGGTGACACGGATTAATCAGGATACTCCAAGCTCCTTTTGAAGTCCTGGAAGGAAGCGGCCTTGTGGTCTGAGGAAGAGAAACCATTACGACCATAGCAGACCCTCTTGGTCTACCCCGAAGCGTTCATTACTCGGCATGGGTTGCACAACGTTGAAAGTGGATTATTGAAACTTGATGCAACGAAATGACTGCATTCATGACAGTCGAAACCGCCCATTGACTTAAGCAGGACCCTCAAGCGACCACTTCCTGGATAGTAACTGGATTTTCAAGTGTATCAAATCTAATACGTAACATAGAGCTCTAGATTTGTTAAAAATCGTTCAGTGCGAAAGTGCGAAAACAACTACCGAAATTACATTAATTGTCTTTATTATTATGATTTTCGTATTGGCCTACTAAGGAGTTCGTATGTTTTTGTAATAAGCCTCAATATTTTCCCAGCTCACCCTCATATGTCGCCGGTCCTCCTCCCTTTTTTTCTCCGTCCATTCTTTTTCATCTTCAGCTTCTGTTTTTCCTTAAAACTCCGGGGAGCATTTAGCTTCATCCCGATTGCATTCTAAAATATCCTAACAATCGATCCCCATAACATTCTGTAAGTCTTTTTCAACCTCTTAGGCTGGATTGGTTTTCTTTTCATTTAAGAACCAAATATCAAGTTCGTCAATCGTACGAATTTCATTCTTAGCTAAGTGTTTGTCACTATTGTTAATACTTGAACAGAAGAACAGATAAATTGAAACATTCCATTATGTTTCACAATTAAAATTTCGGTTATATGTTATTTCAAACACCAGCGTTTCTTATCTTGTAACTACTTTTGTTGATTTAATGTAAAAACAACTAAATTTAAATGCTGGAATGTTTGGATAACTTATGCATAAGTAACTAACATATTGATAACTTAAAGAATTCAGGTTATTAAATGTATAATATAACCCTGAACCTTCCTGTATATTATGCATAATAATTTATATAATATATGCAATGTAAATATAAAATATAACTTAGACATCTTCCCTAAATAAAAGACTACAAAAAGTAATGAGAAAAAATGTGTTCATATTTATAGTTTTGAAGATACTAATATAGAGGCTCGACCATTTCAAAAATCGGTCTGCCTGTTAAGGCAATGTATGGATAAGTAAAAATATAAAATACAGCATAAACCGAGTTCTGTGATAGGAAATCTTTTTAAAAAAAAATACCAAATAAATAGATACAATATGGCCTGGGCAGTGCGACTCGTCGATTAAAAAGCAAATAATTACTTCTTAAACGTACTTCGATTACTAATTTTCCTACTTACCAATGTTTAAGGTTTGTACTTTTTAACTGGACATATGCAGAAAGTTTTTTTTCAAGTAAATAAAAGCATTAACCAATGTTTTCTTTATTGGAAAGGCCTGGGAAATGTTCTTTGCCTCCTAATTGAACCTTAATCACAATGCGTTGTTTTTTTTTTGCGTGGGAAGAAGTTAGCCCGTATAAACAATTACCATTTTCGCAAAATTAATGAGTGAATTCTTTTCATGGTAATTGGCTGTTCTAGTAGAGAATTAGCAATGGATTTAACTAACAGATTTTTAATTGAAAATTATATTAATTATTTATACGGCTTATAGTCTTTGCATAGCGGCTGCTACTATCAGGATTTTATTATCCATTTTTACTATATTAGTAGAAACGGTTAAATTGACATTGCTCCTTACATCTGTCTCTAGAAAGGCAGTCCAACTAATAAGGCTTTTTTACAAGTTAGTGAAAGGAGTTCCCAGAACAGTTAGAGTGATTTAGAAAAGGGGCAGGGTAAATGTAACCAACCAGTTAACCTTCGGTTATTAACTTCCAATAACTAAAATGGTTTTGGGTACTCATTGTGAAATAAAAAACACGTGCGAGACGTGGGCTTCCCTGCATACACGTCATTATGTAACTCAGTTTTATTTTATTTTTCTATCATGCTGCTAAACAAAAAAAAGCTGTACCACTAAACCTCATGAAGGGTCAACAGTTATAAAGGGAGGTGATTTATACGAGATCACCCTAAATCGTCAGGTTTTCCCCCAATTAAGAGTACCCACTGATAGAGGCTGGATGAATCCCAAGAGGTTCCATTGGTGGCTGTCAACATGCTAAATAATTTATCTGCCATAACCGGATTTGAACTTGGGAACTTCAACACGTTCTCTCAATCAAAAATATAATTAAAAACAACAATTATACAATTATAAAAACAATATTTTTCATCACAATAAGTTATTGAAAATAAATAATATGTAAATAAAACAACTATGCTATTTAAGTTTTCAATTTTATGTAATTTACTTTATTCACAAAAACAAAGATACAGAATTATGAGTTAATTTATAATATTAATTAAAACTAGCCTTCAGATTTAAATGATTCAGAAATAGAGGAGAAAATAGACCGGGCGGAGGTCAAAGAAATAATTCCTTAAATAATGATAAAGCTATTAAAGGAATTATTTCTTTGAGCTCCACATGGGCCATTTTCTTTCCCATATATATATATATATATATATATATATATATATATATAAATTATTATGTATAAAATACAGGAACGTTCAGGGCTATATTATACATTTAGTAACCTGAATTCTTTAAGTTATCAATATGTTAGTCACTTAAGCATAAGTTATCCAAACATTCCAGCATTTAAATTTAGTTGTTTTTACATTAAATCAACAAAAGTAGATACAAGAAAAGAAACGCTAGTGTTTGAAATAACATATAACCGAAATTTTATCTGTGAAACATAATGGAATGTTTCACTTTATCTGTTCTTCTGTTCAACAATCGTAAGAGAAAATGCTAAGTACTAATAATATTGACAAACACTTAGCGATTTCTAACAAATCTAGAGCTCTATGTTACGTATTAAATTTGATATACTTGAAAATCCAGTTACTATCCAGGAAGTGGTCGCTTGGGGACCCTGCTTAAGTCAATGGGCGGTTTCGACTTTATATATATAGGATTAACCAATAATTCAAGATAAAGTAGAAATTATAAAAGTTATCATCCACACTGCCTTCCTGTTTTTGAATAGATTATGTACACCTCAAAAAAAATTATCGATAAGATAAAAGAAAAAAAGAAAATAAAGAAGAGAAAGATAAGGTATTCTGAAGTTAGGAGCGAAGGATATATCTTATCTAAAAGTCAGTTTCCTCTAAACAAACTTTTGACAGTAGAATACTAACACATCGTTAAAGAAATTTATTATTATTACTTTTTGTAACTAGTTCTCTATTTGTAGAGCACTCCAACTTAAAAGTATTTCTCAATGTGAATCTTTATGCTATGTTTCCCTCCGGATCTGTACGGGTATTTCACCAACATTACTTCCAGATCAGGATGGTAGACTTTCCTACATAATTGGCATTTTTCCGCTTTTCTCTGAGTTTCTAAGACACGACCCATTTGGAAAATATTTGAAAACAATATTGCTAATACTTCTTTGTCATTTTTTATTGTTTATTTAAACATGATCCCTCAACACCCCTCTTCGGACATGCGTATGAAATCTCCTTATTGGTCTCATTCAATTTGGACATAACCGCAAAGACAATTTAAAACCAAGACCTTTTTCTAATTCTTAAATATAGAATTTTGGAGAGAAGACACGAAGTACGTTGTGTTCTCACCGCAGAGTAAGATATTAAAGCATTTTAATTTAAAATCAATCATTCATTCATTCATTGCCGGGCTCCACAGTTCTAGAAAAACCATGGCCTCTGCTAACTTTTTCACCCATTCGACTCTCTCCGCCGCAAGGCTACTCCAGCGGTTTATACCCATCGCATTCAGGTCACCCTGAAACCACCTGAGACGGGGCCTCCCTCTCAGTCTTATACCGGTATTCCATAAACCATCCTTCTTGGAATTATTTGGGCATGCCTCTTCCATCCTCTAATAGGGTCCATCCTCTCCACAGGTCCCAACCGCAGTCTATTGATTTGGGTGACTCTCGCTACATGATCATCGAGAAGGTAAGTCTAAGTCTTTGTTGATTCTCCACTTCCCCTCCACTCTGATCCTGTTATTTTACGAAGAACTTTTTTTCTCCCATACTGTCTCTGATTATTTTAAATAGTAATAAAATATAAGAAAGATAGGAAAAATATATATCTGAGATGTAGTTGGATATAGACAATAGAAATCACTAGCCTAGTTGCCTCAAAGAGAAGTGCAACTTGAGATGACAAACCGAGAGAGTGCTGTGTCAGAAATCAGGATAGGATGAGAAATAGAAATCAGAAAAGAAAAAAAAATGAATTATGGGACAAATTTCATTCAGAATGACAAAGGCAAATAAAGAATGTTAGAAAGAGGAGGGAAATTTGAACACTCTTAGCAATCAAGTCCTAAATCATGCGTATTCAAAACGTAGTTCGTAGATAATCCAGCGAATGCGTCGCAGAATGAGACGTGAAAGGTTTATACATTCATTGGAATTCCATGTTTTAACATGTTACGTGGGTTTTGTCATTGCCAGAGACGCGTGTCCTTATTAACGTGCTGTGTCGTTGAGTTTCATTACAAGATGTGGGCAGTTATCGCGTTGAGTAACAAGAACGATGTGATGCAATTTGTTTGTGTCTTGGATTCCTCCACCTTTCCCCGGATTTACATCTTTGATAAATGCGCATAATCATTAAAAAAAAATCATTTTTAAGCGAAACTATTTATACATATATCAGTTTCACTAATCAATCACAATAGATTATAATTTGTCCGTCTAATTTACTATTTTAATATAAGCTTGCCGCTAAAATAAATGCTCGTTACAAAACAAGAATTAGCTCTTAAAACACAATACATCACCTTTTGATTGCTTTGTCATATATATGCGAAAAATAATCTATTAAAGATAGCTGAAACAATCGTATCAGTTATCTTTGGATTTATGCGTTTTGAAAATATAAGACCCGTAAAAACTTATTTTTCTGCCTTGTTTTTTTCTTTTTTTCTTTTGTACCACAAATCCTTTGTAACGTATTAAATTGCATGTAAGTAAAAGTGATTAAACAGTAGATGAAAAGCCCATTTTTCCATTAATTAAATTACGAACCCAAAATGACTAATAATTTTGACGTAACAACACTAAAATCGTATCATTGAAGCCCTTTGAATTTTAGTTTAACAACGTTAAAATTAGAAAGGTTATAAATTTACGCCCAAAAAGTATGGGTTTTATTGGAATGTTTCGATTAAATCAAATTCCATATAAAACAAGAATGCCAAAGATACAGGCATATTTTGGAACATCTGCCAATCAATCAATGATGAGGACCTTAATCTCACTTTTAGAGTAAAATCAAGGAGCACAATTTTAATTACCTGTTCTCGGATTCAGTAAGCGGATATTATATGAAATAACAGCTAAAATAATTACTGATAATTTTACGCCGTATGATTATTATTAATCATTATGATTAATAAAAGTAAATAAAGAAAAACCTGTCGATAATTCGTCGAATAAGGCATCATCAGTGCAGAATAAGTATAAAAATCATTACAGAAAATACACATACCACCAAGGACCCAAAACAGTTTACTGAATATGCTACTACTGAATCATTAGGAAGGTTAAATATTAAAGTATAACAAGGTGTAATGTTGTTAGCATCATTTTATACGAACATATCAAACTAACGGAAAAAATATAAACTTCTTCAGATGCTTATACATTTCTTCATATTCACGTTGAACTTACATATGATTTGAAACAAATGAAGTGAAAACTTAGATGACAGTACCAAGGTTAATGACATTGACAACAATAGAAGAGCGCGAAGTCACTCTTCCTCGAGGATGTTCTTGGCCGATGTAACGGTAAGGGGGTATCCTCCTCCTCGGAGCAGACAGAAGAATGGACCGGAAAAGGAAGCAGTAGACGGTCTGTACGTGGCGAGGTGCCGGAATGAACCCCTCTAGGTTACACGCAGCCGATTAGATCTACGCTCAGGGAGAATGCCGCCTTAGAGGAATCTCCATTTTGTACTTTTTTACTTTTTCGAGAGAGAGCTCATCATAGACGACAATCGGGCGGCTGAGATCTAATTAACCTGAGTACATCGACCTCGCTATTCAGCTCAGGATCCTTTGTGCCCTCCTAGCCTTCGGGCCCGGTAATTAATTCACACAATCCTCCGAAGAGGCATCCTTGCCGGGCAGGACCAGGACCGAAACATCCTCAGGTGACCGTTAACCGACAGATGTCGTCCTTCTAAAGCGGAAACTAAATGTCCTAAATGTCCTTGGATTCATTTTCCTGTTCCGAGTCGACCAACTCGCTTTCGAATAAACCAAAAAACGAAACCAGAAGATTTAGTAGGCATTATATAATATAACTCGTTTGGGGCACTTCTATGAGCAAGCTATAAAACTATGTAAGATTATAAAGTGGGAAATGCGTAATCGTTTAATGCGTAATACTTAAGTATAATTAAAAAGAGCATTACTTAATTATTATTTTATACTAAACAATTGTGAGTATATAAGAGAAAGCAGTCAGACATTCAAGGGTATCACTCAACAAACTCATGTGACAATGAACCTTAAGATAGTTCATGACCTGTAATAAGTGGGAAGGAGGCCTTGACTCTACAGGAGTTGTAGCGCCACGAATGATGATGATGATGATGAATAAGTGGGAAATGCATAATAGTTCATTCAAACCTCCATACTTATGCATAATGAAAAAGAACATTAATTAACCGTTATTATATAATAAACAATGATGCCTATGTATTAGAAAGCTGTCAGAATTTCAAGGGTACCACTTAACAAACTCATATGACAATAAACCTTAAGATGGTTCATGGCCAGTGCTAAGTGATAAGTAATTGAAAATTTCGGAAATTATAATAATAATAATAATCTATTTACGTCAAAACCCTGCAATCCCTCAAAATGCCAACATAAATTATTCAAACGTTTTATTTGTATATATGACAATTGATTTTTTAAATTTAGACAGAGATTTGTTTCCAGACTATTTTTAATTTAAATATTTTATTTTTTATTTATTATTTTAATTTTTAAATATTTTTATTTTGAAGAGAAAAGTTTTGTTTTTTTGATTGAGAAAAGATTTGAAAAGATTACTATGAAAGAAATTATTTAAATATTTTTATTTTGAAGAGAAAAGATTTTTCTTGGTCAGGATTCGAACCTGGGTCGCCCGCATCTCTAGTGTGGTGCTCTATCCATCTGAGCTAACAAGGATCGTATCCAAGCCAGACAAATCCATTCTCTTTACCGATCCTATACCTCCCTGTTCTAGCAATTTTTGCGATGTATGCGATATAGGATCGGTGAAGAGAATGGATTTCTCTGGCTTGGATACGAGCCTTGGTAGCTTATAAGCCGATAGAAAGTATATAAAAAATGCAGAATGAAAAATGAAGTAAGTATGTAAACAAATTTACACGGTAATTAATTTCTTGCAAATCAATAAGTTAATAATATCTATAACCTTAAATACTCTACTGTAATATCTATAAACTTAAGTACTCTACCATATTTCTTTACCATTATAACATGGATTATCCAATTTAAAAATAATAATATTTATGACAATTAATTATTTAAAAACACAGATATTTGTTTGTAGATCAATTTTAATTTCTTTGAGCATACTATACCCCTTCCGATGATCCATTATTTTTGTTATCGAAGTTTAATTAATGAAATTCCATTAGTATATGATTTATTGAAAATATAATATAAACAATTGTTATTAATCTGTTTTATGCATTTAGCATAGATTAACATTAAATTTAATTGTTTAAATAAATATAAATTATTCATAGACTACCGGGGAAGTGGTATCATCCTAGATATTACTTTTAACACATTATAAAACGGTTCTTAAAAGGGGTTTCATATTCGTAGCATATGTAGGGGACGATATTTAATTAGATAGAAAATAAAAACAAATTTGCATGGTAACTGATTTATAAAAGGAACTGAAAAAATATAATTTTAATTAAAATCTTTAAAGATGGAGAACGAGTTTTATAATTAAGCGCTCTACTTAACACACCACTACATAAATCAGATCAGCGTAAAAATAAATTATATTTTTATTCATTTTTTTATGAAGTTGAATGTTAATGAAACACACATAATTGAGACTATTTCATATAATCTTTTGATATAGTTTATTAAATTATTACAATCTCCCACTTGTGGGCAATAAGTAATGTTGCTAAGGAGGTATACAATCATTCCATAAAAACAAAACAAAAATAAAATAAATAAACGTAATAAAAATATATACATGCGGAAAAATACATACATATTATCTTATTATGATTATTTATACCTTCTCATTTTAGAACAGCTATATTTCAACACTTTAATCTTCTTATTTCAATTTAGTTATTTTAAAATTTAATGAGATTTTTAAAATTATTTTTATCATCAGGAGTTTAAAAACGATTACTAAGGCCTCCTAAAATTTACTAATCTATAATTTATTGATTTAAATTCCCCCTTTTTAACATTTATCTATAAACCTTATATTTTATTAATGTCTATCTCGTATTACGGTCTCCTTAAATATTACAGCTTAATAAATAAAATAGAGCCAAAACTCAAAACGAAACATTAAATTTTATTAGAATGCAAATGAAAAAAACCACAAGCAGAGCCTTATGTTTCAAATCTGGTGTAAAATACAAAAAAACGTCGACTAGTAATTGTTTGTATTTTACACCAGATTTGAAACATAAGGCTCTGCTTGTGGTTTTTTCCATTTGCATTCTAATATTACAGCTTAATATTATGACATAATAATATTACGATGTAATCTTTTCTTTCTTTTTAATCATAATCGTAGCTCTTGCCAAAATTCTCCCAAACTCAATCATTACCATCATAGTTTGTTATGTCATTTTAGTTAAATAAACTTTGCTACGCATCCGCCTTTCTTCTACTGCGAATTAATGGGTAGATAAAACGATCCAAACCATTTCCGTAGGTCTAAATACTTGGTCGAGGAAACCTATTTCCAATGGAGTTAAGCAAGCTGCTTGATTGGCAGTTTCAATTACTTTACCGTTTCCCGTCCAACTTAAAAAACTAGAGCAGGATAAATTAGGTTTTCCTAAAGTGATTAACCGCCCTACACTTTTTTATATCTGTGTTTTAATCATAAAATTCCAATAGCGCCTGAATAATAAAAAATTATATTGGCAATTTTTGTTAATCTGGTTCGTGTGTTTCGTATAAATGGATAGAGCTAAGAATAGAATTTGGGGTATCCTGCGTAGGATTTTTTTCACTTTTAGCCTAAATTAACTTCTTTCTTTCTCCGACTCTGTGATATTCGACTGTAAAAATGCTTTCTAGCATCTTCAGCTCACGTTGTAGTGGCCCTCTTCCAGAAATTGTCGAATATGCATAGAAAAAGTTCGATATACTACTTTATAGATTTCCATTAGCCTAAGTGACTCTTTAGTTTTCTTTTACAGCTGTATCATGTTTTCCCATGATCTGATGAAGGCTTACTACTTAGATCGAAAGGTCGATACACATTAAAAAAATATTAATCTTTACTGTTCCTTTCTTGACCGCACCCTAACCTTTTTCTCCGTCATTACATCATTAGGTTCATTACAGACATGATTTATCGTTGGAGAAAAATCTTGAAGGTTTCTTTAACATCTTCAACGCAGTTAACCGTGTGTATTTTACGCCTTACAGCGCATATTCCGACTGACAGGAAAGGAACGTTTACACGAGATTTTCAGCTAAGATACTATTTCCATTCTGTTTGTTCACAGGCCGTAAAATATCGTTACGCGATACCTTATTGAATCCTTCCGAAATAATCTTGCATAAAAATATCCAAACGAACAAGAAGCACTAGAGTTCCGTTATGTCATAAAATGTAATCCGTATCGATTTTGTAATTTTATCGATGTCTACTCTGGTCGATTCGTGGTCCGATTCCACAGAATAATGAACGTTAGGAAGGATTTAAGCAACATCATTATCATTTGCAAAACGAATGATTATAGTTATTATAAAAATCGGGTTATTTTTATGAATGCCAAGAAAGATTGAAATCAACATTGCAGAATTCCTATTTTAAATTTACCAGTTTCTCTCCTCAACTTATTGTCTTTGAATCTGTAGCAATCACTATGACAGAATCTTCAAATCATTATTTAATAGGATTCTTAATTTCTTTCTCTATTCTTTAACTAGAACTATATCTTAACAAAGCAATTTACAAAATTGTAAAGAGGAACTGTCGGTTGATTTGGATCATTCTAATATTTATATGACTAACATTCCGAATTTTCAATAATAGTTTTTCAAAATATTCATTTTGATATGACTGACGATGGCTTATCCTGGCTAAAACGTACCAAAGGTTTGACAAAAATTGATTTTTCATGAAATGTATCCAACTTAATTAATTGATTTAGTCATTGAAAAAGTGTTACTAACATCTATTATATTTTATTAGTTAAATCATAAGGTATTGCCGTGTTTTATTATTTATATATCGCATTAATTCAAAGAATTTTTAAATATTATTTTTGTAAATTTGGATAAAGAAATAAATTATAATCATTTTATAGCTATAAGAACGAGAGTCTTTATAGAAAAAAAAAAGTAAGTAAATACATTATAAAACGTAAGTATAACGACTCACAGCTGAATACAATTAATAATTATTGCTATGTAGTATTTGTAATTTTGAAAAATGTATAAATCATTAAAATAAGGGGCTATACTAAGATATTACGTTACTTGTTGCAGCAAGGGACGGGGTAGGAGACAGAATAAGCCAATGAACTCTTGCACCGGCCACGATGACTGAGCCCACTGCAGCTAGCCAACACGAGCAACACACCACCACTATAGGTGAGCAATCATAATTTAAATTTAATATAGCATTAATTGGTAATTTAACACTAAAAAAAAATCAAGACTTATATGTCTGATGAAATCTTATCTCTCATAATATTAAATAAACTACATACTATAAAAGAAACAGCGATTGTTTAGCATTTTTTAATTGATATGAGCTAATATCAAAATTGAAATTAATATACAATTATATATTTTCAAAAACTCTCCTTTTTAAACTAATTTGTTATCTTAAACTTCTACAACAATTTATTGAACAAACAGCAATCGAAATAATTTTAAAAAATACGTACTTATTTCCAGGACGTGAACTTTGATAATGAGAACGGAATAATATTCGATATAGACGATTTTCATTTAACGTAATGACATAATACTGTGTTAATGAAATAAATTCTAGTTTTAACCTTCATTTTCAAAATTATTACGTTCCTAAAGCATCAAAGTTATGATAGGCTAAAACAGACAATAACGAAAAAATATGGAAGAATTTTAATGAGGATTATGACTAAACATGAATAGAATTTTACAGTACAGTAAAATTGCAGTAAAATAACTACGGAAAGTTTCGTAAGAAGTTAACTTATTACAATACAAAAAAAGTTTCAATCCATGAGGGAAGTACCTCTAGGGAAACACTAGCCACAAAAAAACAACAAAAAAAAAAACGAATACATTGATTCGGCAGTTGACTTATTATATAATTCACATAATCTAATTATAAGAATCAAACTTAAAACGTAATGGAAAGTAATGGTTGCAACTAAACATATAGGAATAATAACAATATTAAGGGTTGTTGAACCCGAAGGCTCGATTACGACACTATACGAGTTGTGGCTATTAAATAACCAGACTGACGTTGCAATAAAATTTATTTTTATTTTATACATAATTACTTACTATCACCTTCAATATACACCCCTTCTCTATCCCTGCAACGCTCCATGCGAATTATCCATTGTTGGAAACAGTGCTGGAAGTCATCTTCTGTCAGCTCCTTCAGCACGCGTGCCGCTTTCTCTTTTACAGCTTCCACGGACTCAAATCTTGTCCCTTTTATTGCAGATTTCACCTTAGGGAACAGATAGATGTCACAAGGGGCAAGACCTGGTGAATAAGGTGGATGTTCCAACACTGGGATGCTGTACTGGGCTAGGAACCTCTCGACAGATAACGTGGAATGAGCTGGCGCATTGTCTTGGTGGAGAACCCATGATTTGTCCTTCCACATTTCGGGTCGTTTTTTCCTTACTCTTTCACGTAGTTTTGCAAGAACTCAAGGTAGTAGTATTGATTAATAGTTTGACCTCCAGGGACCCAGAGAAGGTACACAATCCCATGAATATCGAAAAAACAATCATCATTGCTTTAAATTTGGATTTGCTCATTCTAGCTTTTTTGGCTCTCGGTGATGTTGGGGTCTTCCAGTGCATGGGGATTGGCACTTAGATTCCGGATCATAAGTAAAAAAACACGTTTCATCACATGTTATTACCCTTACCAATAAATTTGGGTAATTTTCAATGGCATCCAAAGTGCCAGTACAAACATTTTTGCGAGCTGCTTGTTGTTCAAACGTGAGAATTTTAGGCACCATTTTGGCACACACTTTTCGCATGTTAAAATTTGCCGTACACATTCTTTATCAATGCCTACAGTTTCAGCGATTGCACGAATACTTAATCGACGGTCAGACCGAATCAAATTACCGACTTTTTCAACATTGTCATCCGTTTTTGACGTTGAAGGGCAACCTGGCCGCGAATTATCTTCAACGTCTTCTCGGCCAACTTTAAAACGCGTAAACAATTCAAAACACGTGCCCGCGATAAACATTCACTGTCATACACTTCTTTCAGTAAATTATAAGTTTCAACAGCGGTTTTTCCAAGTTTGAAGTGAAATTTCACAATAATTCGTTGCTCTATTATTGCACTAACCATTTTATCCGGCAAAACAGAAAAACAACACTAATGCGAACGTAGGCTCTGACTAAACGGTATTGGTTACAGAAGCGAGAGTAACTGCATACTAAAGAGAAAGCTTCACACTAAACAGCTGTCAGTCAATGGCGGTTGGCGCATGCGTACTTATACCGCATCAACGTCAGTCTCGTTATTTAATAGCCACACCTCGTATTTCTCTGCTCTCAAACTTCCGTCCACGGACTGCTACCCAAACTCAAACCCGTTAAATCACTCTAAACAAGGGATGTGAATATACAAAACATGTCGACTTTTTCGAATGTATCGTAGTGATCATTTTTAAACTTCGTCCTTTAAGATGTGCTGATGGATTAATTTGGGGTTGATAGTACCATACTGAATAAACGCTGTGAAGTATTACAAAAAGAATACAAATTAAATTGTATTTGGAAATCCGCATATAAGTATTTTTATCACTGTAACAATGCAATAGTCATAAAAATTTATAATAAGTTTTTTTTAAATATCCATAGATATGTTTTGAAACTACTCTCACTTATATTATTTTCTAGTTTTAGTCCAATGAAATTGGTAAAAATAAAAAAAGAAGATGCGATATCGTTGTTATTAAAAGTCGCAAATAAATATAGTTTAAATAATCAAAACTATCAATAAATTTAGGAGAAAATATCACCTTTTATAGTCATTTCAGAAAGTCATGATAGACACAAAAAGATTTCCACCATAAGACATATCAGTCCAAGGATATCACTAATATAAAAAAAGTGTAGATCTGGAGAGAGGAGAAATGATGTATAGAAATGATTCCTCACTTTCACAGATACCCATATCTAAACAAATGAAAAAATATATACATCTAAAACAAAAAGACAATTTAGGTATATAATTAAAATATATAGTAAATAAAAATTAAAAAAACACATAGACTGTAAAAAATGACTAGGAAATTTCAAAATAACCAGTTATGTTTTGAAATCTGCAACTAATCAGATCAAATCAGTAATTATTAAGTTATTTTTACAATTTTATTTAGTAAACAACTATTAAGAAGTTGCGAGGTAATATGTTATAGGAGGTATATAATAAAACCTGTTTATGTACAATCATTTATATTTATGTATTTATTTTGGAAATAGACAATGGTCAGAAACTAAATATACTAATATGTTCCAAAAAACTGATTGTGTTAACTCCAAGATCTTAAATAAAAAGCATATTATTGAACATAATAGGTAAAATCAATAAAATTATTTTAATTAAATTTATTTTACATTTCTGATGCACCACAGCTATTCTTCAACTAAATATTTTACTCTATTATTCTGAGCTAAAAAAATATCCATGGGTATTTTTGGTGTTAAAGAATACTTTTAATTAATTTTTCGTTCAAAGTAGCCATCACACAGGGATGCTTATTGGTCGGTACATACAAGTGTATACTATGTACTTTATAATTAATTATTTACAACATAGGAAAAATGTATGACAGATGCTTAACAAATATTTTGAATTATTAAAAAAATAAATAATTTACAAATTCATATAAAAATGCATAGAAAAAAAATTGTATAAAAGTCAATGACTGCAAAAGTAATGAAAGCATAAAACCTCTTCATCCTCTAGTCAACTTTTTATATTCTAAGCTATTTATGAGTTTGGAAATAATAGTAAATACAGTAGATAAAACTTTATTTTTTATAAAACTTATTTTTAACCTAAGGGGACAACGCAAGTCTACTAGCATATTACTCACTTGTCCGGGGAGATGAAAGTTTAGTACCAATAATGTGAAATGAACTTATTCTACCAGGATTTATTAAGAATCACATGTTTTCCTGTATGAGTATAAAATAGTTGACTGGACAATTCTAATAATGGATTGAATTGGTCAGGGGGTGGAGTCAAAGATTACACAAAATAAGCAAAACATATTTCATCTTACCAACGTTTTGGCCTAAGATGTAGGCCGTCTTCAGGGCAACCAGTAGTGGATGCCAAGTCTGAGGTGACATGTCAAACTATCAACTGTCAACTGAACTCTTGACGCGTCACCTCTGACTTGGCATCCATAACTGGTTGCCCTGAAGATGACCACATCTTAGGCCGAAATGTTGGTACATTAAAATAAGTTTTGCTTATTTTGTGTTGTCTTTGACTTGACCCTTTGACCAATCCAATCCAATATGTTTTCCTGAAATTTTCTATTAACCATAGAAACTTCCACGACCATCATTTTGACCGTTTTCAAAAGAATTTGCAAGAAAACTCTGATATATTTTAGTTACTTTTCTGAAATTTTATGACAACTTTTATTGAAATGTTAGTGTAGTAATATTTTTCTTTTCAGTTTTCACCTTGTCATTTATACTATTACACATATTTGTATGGTATAAACCTATTTAACCATCAAACCATCATTTTTGACGACTTTAAAAATTAAAAACAGTGTTATGTTTTATGGAACATTAGAGTGCAGTATTAAATAAAAATGATTCTTTATTTTCCTCTATAAGGAAATTATACTAATTTTTACACCCCCTTCTAAAAATTACAAACAAACTTTTAAGTATTTTTTTAATATATAATTTTTTTTAAATATATTTTTTATAAAGCTACATTGGATTCATACCAAAAATACTATCTAAGAAACCTCAGTATAATCATAGTAATATATTTTTCTTTTTAACTGTAAATTGTAAATATAGAATTTAATATAATATGTTTTTAGTACATGAATGCAATATAGACACAATCAATATAAGTTTTATTTCTAATATAATTAGTTTTCAATATAGAATGTGAATAGTTAGTATAATATGTAAATTGAGAAATATATATAAATTTACAAAGTCAATTCAAGACCGTAGCAAGAATGAAAAAATATCTTAAAGTTGCTAGTAGAATTGATATTTCAGGGAGAAGTAATTTTGATTTTTGTTTTTTTACAGAGATTACTGGAAATGGGCAAATCAATCCAGCATTCGAGAATACCGAGGGTCCCGAAGGGGATCCATCCCCCCAGACTCCACCTCCACCACCGAACCATATTCAAAGGCCTATGACTCCACCTCCACAAGTGCCGAGGCCTAACACTCCACCGCCACAGATTCCGACAACACCCCAGCATGAAACACCTCCTCACATGAATGGTGAAACACCACATATGAATGGTGATACGAAAACTAATGGCGTCGAAGTTAAGACACCAGGATCTGAAGACAATAAAGAAGTCAATGAAGCAGTCAATTTAGAGCTAGTTAACATGCAACCTTATAGTAATAGTATACCAATTAAAAAAGAATCAACTGAATTAGATATCGGAGATCCTTACGATGAATACTTTGTTCCTGTGAACCAGCACAAAAAGTATATGAGGTAAATATATATATCATTCATTTAATTTAATAAAGATTTATCATCTAATAAAGATCTGTCATTCACTCAGAAAGAATCAATGCTTATATTTTATTTCTGCTTTAAAAATTAAGTATCATACTGAGAAAAATATTTAAGCCATCTATCTGTTTCTTATGGTACTATGGTCCTAGCGGGACTCTGGCCTCCTCGATAATTCTCCTCCACACAGACCTATATTCAGAAGCAAAATTACTTAAATTATTAAATTTAAATATTTATAAATTTATTTAAATTTGATTAATTAAACAAATGAAAGTTAATGTTTATATTTTACTATATATATATATTTTTTTTAGGGGAGAAAAACTGTACGTCACTCAAGATAAAAGAAGAAGTCTTGGAGGAAGCAAGAAAAAGTGCTGTTGGGGAGTTCTTACTGTTATTGTTCTAGGTGGAATAGTGGCCATATTAATAGGTACAGTACTGTCACATTTAAGCTAACAAAAATATAAGCTTATTAACAATATAGTTAAGACTACTAATAAATATAGGCAATCACTGATTTTCTGGAAATGATGTGCCATAAAATTTAGAACATTAGCATGCTACTGTAATATTACTGAATGTAAGGAAAAACTGAAATAAATGCTAGATAGCTGTTCGGAACCAAATATTCTTAAATTAAAAATTTTGATGATGATGCATTATTTTATCATAAATATGTAAAATTAGTTACATTAGAGATGCAGTGAAAAAGAATATTTTTTAATTGAAAACATTATTTAATGGGTTGATAGTGACTGAAGTACTAGGGTCTAAATAAATTTAAAATCTATGGTAAAAGAATATCTAATTAAATGTAATTTTGCACCCTTTTAAATATAAATAGTGTATTTATTTTTAAAGTTGTTTTTGTAATAAAATATGCTTTTCCATGAGAAATAAGAAAAATTTCCAAAATGTTGCACACTATGCAAAAATATAAAATTTGAATTGCTTGAAAGCCTGCTTTATCATTTCTTCTCAGAAAAAACTTACATTTTAAATATATTTCATAAATTATTAAATTTTAAATAGGATGCAATAGGCAAAATCTCTATAACAAAGCTTAAAGTCACCATTGTACTGGAAAAAAACCAACCACCAATTCAGGGATCATTAGGGCACAAGCGAAAAGAAAATCACATCAAAGAAGATTAAGTGCATGGCATCTCACACTTAAAGTTCAGCCAATAAGGGTGATTAGTATAACAACCTACTGTGCCCAATATCATAGGTTTGCAGCCCAGCAGGTGGGCCTAGGATTTTATAAAGGGAGTAAAAAATCCTTGGATACGCCGTCTTTTGGAAGGGATCCAAAATGGGGGTCCCAGGCCTTTGCAGTGTCTGGCATTCGTTAAAGATCCTTATTAATCCTGGATAGCCAAAATTTAGGAATCCCACTGTAGCATTGCCCAATTAGCCTTACCAGCTTAAAGTGACCAGTTAAATGAATAAAAAACCACTCCAAACAATGAGTCTGTTATATTGTTAATATATTTATATATCCTTTTTTGAGTTTTTGTTCACTCAAACTCACTGTTATATTAAATTTTACTAAGCCAGGAATTGTTTCTAGGAGATGTTTGATTATTAAGCTATGTTAATGATATTTAATATTTTTTAGGAGTAATATTGTCATCTCAAGACAGTGTCTCGGTAGAGGAAAGTAGAAATTTCAATGGAATAAAAGCAAGCATAGGAGGAGGTATCATACCAACACCATCTCCTTCGTCAACCCCTGCACCCACTCGACCAACAACGGACATGTCTGAGATATACTGTGAGTTTCTTTTTTTTTTTTTTTTCATTTAATTTTATATACATATTTGAATTTATGCAGACACTATATATATATATATATATATATATATATATATATATATATATATATATATATATATATGTCCTTTTGTTCAAAAATGCATAAAATGTAATATATTAACATACTTTTTTTTTAGTGAATAATGTATTACAAGGCGAACTGACAATTGATAACTTGGAATTTACCCCTGGACTTGCTGATAAAAATTCTTCCGAGTTTAGGAACTTAGCTGCATCCTTGGAAGAGGAGGTGAATATTCATTCATTTATTTATTTTTTATAAATCCTATTTTGTTCACATATTCAGTTTACTATATAGTTATATTGTACATAAAAGGGGTAATTATTCCAAAGGTTGTCGCTTTGAGTTGAGTCACAAGTTTAACCTTCGGTTTTTTCCCTTTTAATATTCCCCAAAAATATAAGTTATCATGAGCTTTAGTTTGGAAAAAAGAATATAATTATGGGAAAAGTTTATATTGGGTTGTCTGCGTTTTTAGAACCATGAAGAAAATAAAAATTTGAGATCAAAGCCAACACATTTTTTATTCAAATTATTAATTCATCATTTTCGATACACTTCTGCAAACGGCTTACCAAGTTTTCTATCCCAGACTTGAAAAACGTCGAGTCAAATGATGAAAGGAATTCAGAAAATGCATTTTTAATGTCTAAATCATTGGTAAACAATTTTCCTCGCAAAAAGTTGTTCAAACTCCGAAAAAAGTGGTAGTCTGTAGGGGATAGCTCAGCGGAATATGGGGGGTGTGGTAAGACTTCATAGCCCAACTCCTTTAATTTATTTACTGTCTATATTGAAACATGAGGTCGGGTGTTATCCTGAAGGAGAATAGGTCCTTTCCTGTTTACCAGTACCGGCTATCGCTTGATCAAATTTTGATGCACTTGGTCAATTTCTTGGCAGTATGATGTTGAATCAATTGTTTTTCCCTTTGGTAGAAAAGAAAAATGGATGACCCCGGCCATAGACCACCACACAGTAACCATTAACTTTTTCGGATGGAGATTTTGTTTTGGCATGTGCCCAGGAGGCTGATCGGCATCTAACCATTGACCAGATCGGCGTCGAATGTCATACATGATCCACTTTTCGTCACAAGTTATTAAGGGGCCGAGAAATGTTTCGTTTCGCATATTCTCTGACTGTTTTTTGAGGGTCTTCTTCCACAGCATTCTTAAGATCTTCGTCCTCTATTGATGTTTGAGGCCGTCCAGGGGGCAGATTTTCTAATGTCGTATCTCCTGAGGAATATTTTGTAAACCAACGATGGATGGTTCTTTCATTAGCACTTCCTTCACCAAAGGCATGATTAATATTTCTTGCTGCCTAGGCAGCGGAATGACCGAGTATGTACTCATAAAAAAAATCATTCGGAAATCGCATGTTTCCATGCCCACGGTTAAAATTATACTAAAATCTGTATGCCTACTTGGGAAAAAAACAAACACAGTTTGCAAATAGAGGATTAACAAGTGTTTATTATAGATAGTAAATATTTTCATAGGAATCAACAGGCAACGCTTTAATCCTCTATAAAGATTAAGATTTAAAAAATCGGACATTTCTTGTGTGACAACCCAATACTTCGATAAGCATTTCATCTGGAAATGAACATTTCAATAAACATATAACATCTATACTTCAAAAGATAGTTAAGACTTTTATTTCTTTATTCTAACTCTATTACTATTAAACTCTACTCATTACCCATTGTTACATTCTATTTTCCACAATAAAGGTCACAATAACTTGTATTTTGTAAAATATTAAAAATGAAACGAATAAAAAGTTAAAACTTGTAGTAACACAATTCGAAGTGACAACCTGCGGAACAGATATCAAAAAAAGTACAAGTTTTCGAGAATACTTATTTATTAAATTAAAATTAAATGTTAATGATTTACCTATTCCTAATAACCATTCGCCTATTTAAAAAAATTAAAAAATATGTTTACAAAATGTGTTATTTTTGTTTTTAATAGTTGAAATCTGCTTTATTCGACCACCAAACCTTACATTATGGTTCAGCTGACATTACTGTAAAAGTTCTTGAGTTCAGGTGAGGAATAATTCATTAATATTTAAGTTAGGTGGCTTTTTATAGAAAAAGCTGATATTTAAACAAATATTAATTTAAGATTACTGATAAGCCTATATTTATTAATAATATTTTACAACTATTACCCTTAAGTTATTTCAATCAACTAATAGTCATCTTAAATATTTTTATTTGAAAAGTAAAGATATGTCCAGGACCAGGACTCGAACCCAGATCGCTAGTCTGGAACTCTACCAATTGAGCTATCCTGGGCTCAATCAGGCTCGCTCCCTGGTCATTGCCATATCCTTTCTTTTCACTGATCCCATGTACCCAAATAAAAATATTTAAAAATTAATATAATCAATAACTAACAAAATAAAATAAATTATAATAATATATAATGAGGTAAGTCAACAAGATCCAAATTAAATAAATGTTCAAAGAACATTCTTCCCCTCGTAGACATCGCCAATTGCGAGAATGTGGGGACATAGGATTAGTGAAAAGAAAGGATATGGCTATGACTAGGGAGCAAGCTTGATTGAGCGCAGGATAGCTCAATTGGTAGAGTTCCAGACTAGCGATCTGGGTGACCCGGGTTCGAGTCCCGGTCCTGGACATATCATTTCTTTTCAAATAAAAATATTTAAAAATTAATATAATCAATAACTAACAAAATAAAATAAAATAGATATTTTATTTTGTAATGGGATTTTGGATCTTTTCATTCCATGACCAGATATTGAATTTACTTTTAGCAATAACTTAGTCGTACTTAGCATTAGCATGCTTTGATTAGAAAAAAAATCAATAGGAATGCCTTTTTAGCATTAAAAAAAACCAATGAAGATTATATTCCATTCCAGAAACAAAATTGATAGTGTCTTTGAATTTTAAATATAAAATTAATAATTAATAATGAAAAATAGTTATAAAATTTGTTCTAAATTAAGTTCTCATTTAACAGAAATGTACATATTTAGAAATAGACACACTGTTTTTAGAGAAAGTTATTTTTCTACTATAACTATTTTTATTTTTAATAATGTAATATATGAATATTTCAAGGTTTTATATTTATCCAGCTTATCATATAACTCTATCTATCATGTTATTATAGATCTGGCAGTGTAATAGTGGTATACCGTGTTGGTTGGGAATTTAAAGATGGCATTAAAAATCCACCAGACCCAATTGATAAAGATGGCTTAAAGACCAAACTACAAGAACATTTAAGATCACATGACGGTTTCTTATACAACTATAGGCTTACTCTACATAACCTGAAATCGGAGCGTAAGTGCTAATTGTAAAATGTTTTTCTATATTTATGTTATGTGATCTGTAGTCAAATTATCTTTATTTAAAAGAATCTGTTAAATTAATTTAAAAGAAAAAATATGTGTTTAAGATAACATTTCTAATTATGTATCTCTAAGGACTTAAATAAAACGTTTTTTTAAGATAAAAAAAAAACTCATATAGTTTTATCTTGCTTAAAAGACTATCTCGAGTTTTTTAATGAGATTGTATACGAAAATTTAGTTCTGAGCAATTATAATTTATTAGGTATATTTAATGTTCAAAATTTATCACATTTATCGTAAAAATCTTGGATATTGAATACAAATTGATAAGGTGACTATTTTAAATTCTTAATTTATTACTAAGTGTTTATCAACAACAAAATGCAGTTGCTGCAGTAAATAAAATATTTTAAGTTAACATTTTGATGTTCATTTGTTCAAAATGGTAAATTTAATTTTGTCCGACGATATTTTATTCTGTTTTTTAAATTAATTTATTTTTATTAATCCTCCAAATGAAGGAAAATGGATATTATAACTAATTTATAGAAATGTTCTTTCAGTATAAAACAAGATACATTTACTTGTTTAGGTGTAACTAATACTTGCAAGATAGAAAATGGTGGATGCAGTCAAAATTGTTTATTTGATGGAAGTACTTTACTGATTACATGTAAATGTGATGATCCTTATGTTCTAGACATTGATGGGAAAACATGTGTAAATCCAGGTAATGAAAAAGTAAAAATGGACAGAAGTGATAATTGTTTTTTTAAAGAAAATTTCAGATGACTAATAAATCTGTTTTCTTATATTCCAGAAAAAAATGAATCCAGTTCACAATCTGAAGAAGCTTCAATAAATAGTCCTGAACAGAAACAGGGAATGGAAAATGAGCATGAAGGTGAACATGAGCATGGAGAGGAACATGGACATGAAAAAGAGCATGAGCATGGGATGGAACATAAACATGGAATGGATCATGAACATGAACATGGTGTAGAGCAAGGACATGGAGGGGATCATGAAAATGGGATGGAACATGAACATGGGATGGAACATGAACATGGAATGGATCATGAACATGAACATGGCGAGGAGGAAGAGCACGAAGTTCACCAGCCTGATGAACACCACAACAATGACAAAAATGAAAAGGATGAAATTAAATTGCCTATTGCAACAGAGCATTCTTCAGAACATGACTATCATGTAGTAACTGAACTGCCAGAAGAACATGCAAATTTCGGAGTGAAAGGCACTTCTATAGAAACTTATGTTACTCCTATACCAGAAGAAGCACAAGATGTCACAGGACAAACTTCTGAACCATTATCAGAACAGAATACTCAACACATGTATGAAAATACTAACTACCAACTGACAGAAGACTCACAGTATAAAAAGACTTCAGAGCCTGTTAGATTACATGAATCGATAGTAGCAGTCACCGATTCTGCAGAAACAGATTCAAGAAACAGCAATAAATTCATTGTAGAACAAACCACTGAAGCTATACAAGAAATCAAATCAACAGAACCGAAACTTTTATCTGAATCACCAAATTATCAGGGTCCTATAAACTTTAGTGAACCATCAATGGAATCAGTATATTCCACTCCAGTTCATCCCTATGAAGAAATGAGTCCCGACACAACTCCTGAAACCACCCCAATGCCATTTTTTAACTTCAACCCCGAAGAAAACTCTGACTCACAGTTCCACTCAATGGAATCTACAGAAGTTTCGGTAGAAAATATAAATTCTAATGAATTTTCATCTACCTCTCCTGCAACTTCTTCGGAAAGATTCCCAAAAAACAATCAGTTTTCCATCGGAGTATCAGATGATTCACTGTATGCACAGACCACTGAAAAAGAATTAATGGCAGAAACAACTGCAATGCCTAAAGAATCAGGAGAACAAAATACAGTACCTGAGTCAGATATCCAACAATCCTCAGAAAACTCTCACTTTTTCCAATCTTCATCTGAACTTCCAATTGATCACACGGAAAGACATGGAGAGAACTCAACAGAAAAAATATATACAGAAAATAACGAAATGAAATCATCTATAATTTCCAACAGCCAGGGTATTGAGAATACAATGACCACTACCTCATTCTCAAACACTGATCACATGGAAGATGAAAATTCTGCAGAGGTTGGACCAACAACTACTAAACCACTCAACACATGGGCAACTGGGGACCAAACAGCAAGCATTGGTAATGAGAGTCCCTTTGCTAGCTCAACTGATGTAGAAGATACAAATGCTAAACAGAAAATAACTACGATGATGCCTTCAATGCAAAGTGAAGAAATTAATCAAAACAGTACAGAGATGAATCCTGTTTCGATGTCTATTATGAACAGTTCTCAATCCCCAGAAGTCTCATCGCAAGAGAGTAGAACTGAATACCCAGCTGATGAAGTAACTACTCAGTCTGCACAAAATATTATCAATCTTGCATCCTCTCAAAACACAATGAATGCAGAAGGAGAAATGATGCCAACAGAACCTACAATTAATAATTTTGTGACTATTTCAGATACAAAACCAAACTCCTCATCGATGGATTCAATAACCTCAAACATAGTGACTATGACAACATCAAGCTCTGTAGAATCAGTAACGACAACACCAGATTCTTCATCATCAGCAGGATCAATAGTTATCGATCCAGAGTTTACAAACCAAAATTCAAGCAGTTCTGGCGAAACTCCAAATCTTAGTGAATATGTTAAAGAAGTAAATCAAGGCACAACAGAAATGCCAATGGGAACTGACACTCTAGTTACCTCTGAACTGAATGAGACAGAAAATCATATGAATTTAAAAACAGAAAATAGTCAGACAACCTCAGAACCGGCAAAGATTTCTGTAGAGCAATCTGACAGAGCTCATATGATTAAAGAATCAAAAATACCTTCCTCTGACGATTCCGATTCAACAGTTCCCACATTTTTAGTAGGAGGAGAGAATATGCCACCAATAGCATTAACACCTAACCCAGATCTTTCAGGTCCTTACTCTGTAGATTCCACAATCCAACCAATTCCAGAAGAAGAAGAATTAGAAGATATAAAACCTGTTGACACTTTTAATTCTGGGGATTCTACTGATACCGAAGGACGTCACCAATGGTATGATTCAAAAAATGCCCTCAATAGTTTAGATGATGATTACAATGAAGAAGAAAAGTATGCTAGTTACAAATACACAAAAGGTAAACCAGAGCATATTACAAAAGGTTATAAAAGCATCAAAATAGAAGAAAAAGGTAGGGTTCCAGAGGACAGCGACGCTGTAGAACAAACTCACAGCCATCAAACTGAACAAGTTCCAATTACTACAAGTGAAAGCAGTAACACAGTTAACTTAATGAATACAGAGGCAAATGAGAGCTTAACGACCATTCCACCATCTGAAGGGTCACCCTCCCAAATCAAAGAGGAAGAAAAACTGTTAATTAAAGAAGTCTACACTGAAGCATCAATTTCTCCTAATGAGTCAAACAAGAAATCAGAACATTTAACTGAACCACAAAGGTCAATTCAAGATTTCAATGTGATGGGGACAGATAGATCCCATGAAGTATCAACTGATCCCAATAAATCGATTGATAATAACCATATGGACACTATTGATGATTCAGTGGTCAAAGAGATGAATCATACTTTGACACAAAATATGTCACATCTCGATGTTCATAAAATGAATAATTACTACGCTGTAACAGAAAATATAGAAGAAGTTGATGTAAATCCAACAACTTTAGGAAATTTGCAGCTGCCAGATGGATCAACATTAGAAGAAAATGTTCCTAGAACTACAATTTTATACAATTCTGATAGCCCATCGAACAATAAAACAGTGTGTGATCCAGGTAGGTTTATTATCATTACATGATTAGATCTTTTAAATAAAATGTATTTTTTTTTTAAAGTCATTTATTCAGTGTTTTCATAATGTAACCAAAATAGTTCATTTAATTAATAAATATTCATGTAAAATTTTAGATCACTTTGCTTGTCACGATGGAAGCAAATGCTTGACAAAACTCCAACAGTGTGATAGCATTCAGGACTGCCCCGATGGATCAGATGAAGCTGAATGTGAAAAATTGAATTGTGTTGAAAACTTTAAGGTATAACTTCAAATAAAATATTATTATTTCCAGATTCATCATAAATATAATTTCAAGCAGATAAATATTTTATAATTATTTTAAAACCATAAAGAGTCCACAGAAGAAAGGAAGTGAACCACATTCTTTTCAGAAATAGAGATTTAAACACAAATACTTTCATATTGTTTAAAATATTAGAATAAGATGGTGAAAAGATATAGTTAAATTCTCGACACATAATTTGTTAAATACAGTTAAACTATCGAGATAAAAGGAATTACTAAAAGCTTGAGATTTTCGGAAATATACTAAGGGTGACTCTTCCATCCTCTTCAATGGACAATTCAAGTTAAAGATCTTGCAAATTTAATTTCTTTCTTTCTTTTAATTTCTAGTGTAATGATGGCACCTGTCTTAGCAAACATTTAGTATGTAATGGAATTCAGAATTGCCCGGATGGAAATGATGAAGAAAACTGTGGTATGTGTAATTCAATTATAAATGTTTTGCATTTATGAAGATATTTAAAGAATATGTTACTGGATTAATTCTATAAGTAATAAGAGACCAATAGGATTATAGGATTATACTTACAGTATTCATGTTACTATTAAATAGACTAGATAGAGAACTTTATTCTGGCACAAAGTATTTCATCAGAAAAACAAAATACTATTAGTACAAAAGAACATTTACTTCTGGCCTAAGAACAATTTTTTAGTGGATTTCATAACAATAACATATAATGAAAAAATGTAAATATAAATAAGGTTTAATTATAACTAAAGAAAATAATATAAATAAATATTAATAGCTTGTAATTGTAGTAATTGAGCCAATTTAATTAAAAAGATTAACATTTTTTTTTTTTTTCATAATGTGGAAAAACAGTGATTAGAATACTAAGAAAAAGAAATAAGTTAAATTATAACAATAACTTAAGTTGAATTAACTTATTGTTAAAGTAAAGTTGAAGTATTGTTAAAGCTAAAATATTGTTGAGGTAGTTTATTATTACATGATATAATAAGGAATTTGAATAAGATTAATATTATATCTCTATTCGTTTTAAGCAATACACATCATAAATGAAAATTTAATGTGCCTTATCATTTATATTTATTGCAGATTATGAAAAGAAGGGTGAAAAGAAGCAATACATTACAAAGCAGCCGATTGATACTGAACAAAAAGCCACTGAATCACCTTTTGAGAAAATAGAATTGGGATCAACTAACCCAGTTGAGCATTTATCCAGTAGCAACACAGAAATCCCTACAAATGCAATGGAGGCAGCTAACAGCGCTACAGAATCTGTCACGAAAGAAGATAAATCTGATGCAGAAATAATACAACCAGTAATTAGCATCACGGAATCTCCTCTCAGTTCTGTTGAACCAGTAATGAATGAAAAAGTACCAGAGTCTAGGTCTATGGATTTTGCTGGAGGAGAAACTGCTACACTCAGTGTTCCCATGGAAGGTCAAGTGATGGATAGTCAAGTCCAAGTACACACAGACTCCCTTCCAAGTCCTACAGAGGCTAGTATGAAAAAAGAAGAACCAATGAATCCAACAGAAGTAGTAAATGAAGGCACAGAGCCACCACCGCAGTTCACCAACCCGAATATGAAAACCAATGAAACACCTGCACCTATCATGGAGCCTTCAAGTAGCGAAGAACCACACCTGAGCTCTAACATGCAATTTGACACAAGTCACCAAGAAACACCTGCAAGTTCATTGGAATCAGTAAACAGCGGTACAGAACTTCCAACAATGTCCATGGATTCAAACATGAGATCCACCGACTCACCTGTTATTTCCAAGGAGCCAGAAATAAATAACACAGAAAAACCTTTGAGCTCTATGGTTGAAGAAGGCAGAGAAGCTTCCATCAGTCCCATGGATTCAGTAAATAAAGGCATGGATTCACCAATGAATTCTGTGGGGACTCATGTGAGCAATAGTGAAATGACTGCAACTCATACTGGTCCAGTAGTAAACAGCACAGAAGCGCCTTCTGGAGATGTTGACAGCGATATTGTACCTACATCTATTCCTGTTGCTGTAGAGGTATCACAAAGCTCTGATGAAATGGCCTTTATTAATTTGACAGAAAGTACAATGAGAAGTACAGAACTTCCAACCAATTCATCAGAAAATATTGTTAGCAGTTTAGCACAGACATCAACTGTCAACACTACAGTACCTCCATCAAATATTTCTACCGAAAGTCAAGCTAATGGTAATACAGAAATTACAATTTTTAATACTGAACCTTCTCCTACAATAATGGAATCATCAACTAGTCATTCGGAAAAAACAGCTAAGATGACTGAATCTCCACGCCCGATTACTGATCCTATGTTGAGTTTGAATGAATCTGACTCTAAATCCACTGAGCTTCCGCTTAACCTAATGGAACAGGTTCCGATTCAAACGGCTCTCAGCTAAGCTCAAGAAGCATACTTTAAAAACAAAAAATAATTAGCAGTCATTCCACACCTATGTCATAATTCATAACAATTAAAGAAAGACTGCATTAATTACTTGTGAATAATTGTGTATTTAATTTTGATATTAGTTGTTACCTTAAGTTTGTTTTCTGTACCATAATTAATCTTTTTGTTGTATTGTATTTTTCAGTGCCTGACTATTATAAATATAAATTTGTATATATGTACGAATGTGACGTGTGTTACCTTAAGTCAGGAGTTTGTTCCTATGTGAAACATTTTGCCTGCGAAAACTGTTCAGTTATTAAATGTTAAATAATAGATATGAAAGGATGAGTAAATATTTGTAAATATGTGTGTCTGTGTATGAGAAAGACTCATGATTTTTTGTGATAGACTACGATAGTGTATATTACAATTAATTGTATTTATATAAATAATATAGATTCAAAATTATTTATCATCACATAAAAATTTTAAATATTAATATTTTGTTGTTTATTATTATATTTTTTTCTTGTTAATTTTTCATAGTTGAAAGAAAATTATTTCATAAAGCAGACATAATGGTTATCTTGCGTTAGGTAATATTACTTTAGTAGAAATTATTTTTGACATCTATATAAGCAATATGTATAAATAAATATGTTTGTCAAAATATTTTTAATTGTATTAATGAAAAGTTAGCTTCATGTATTAAACCAGTCGTACGATTTTGTCCTCCAGATTCCAATGTATTAAAGGCTCCCATATGAAGCTCAACTTTTTCGCTTAATGTAAATTAAATTTCAGTACAGAAAAATGTAAATTATTTTAAACAATAACTATTTTTATAAAAATGTTTTGTAAAAGTAAAAATTCCATATTTAGATTTTCAATATACTGTTTTAGAAATTGAAAGGATTAATAATGATACCTCAAAATATTTCCCTCGATTCCCAATTTAATGTGATACTCTGACGAGTTTTTTTTCAATTTATAATATTTAAATGAATAACAATTTTTATTGATGAAATAAATTTTTAGTCAACACATTTTTTATTTATTAATATTTTAGCCATTAGCAGAGGTAGTTGCTTCAGAGAATCTCAACTTAATGACGTCTATTCAAAGAGACTAAATGGTGGGTCAAAGCTTATGAAGCTTGGACCGAGACATTTGCTTCAACAATAAATAAAAAAATATGCTAATAGAAATCGGACCATTTATTCCACTATAAACAATCAACTAACCAACATCAATAATCAATTTTGTATCGTTATCTACATTTATATTATTTTAAAGATTATCATGATTAGGACACAAAGGAAAAGAAAAATGTAGAGATGATATTGACAAATAGAGGCTAATCCATATGACAATATTAATCACTACAACTTTGATTGCATTTTTATTTACTGCAGTAGTCTTTAAAACAAAATAGTATGATATAACAACATCAATGAAATGAGTAGTTTGGCAGGCATTAAACATAAGCAAGAGCACATAGCTGTGGTACTAATTTAACATACAGACTACTAAATTTCATGCAATTCAGTTGTTATTATTAAATCTTCATGTTTCTTTCTCCATCCAAATTAGGGCAAGTTAAATACATCATAAAGTAGTTTATGATGACTTTTTTAGTAAGTAGACAGTTAATATAATTTTTGCCAAAATATATTCACAAAATGCTAATTTCTCTATTTTTGAAAAAAAAAAAATTTACTTTTAATGTCCAAATGTATATAGCCATTCCAATTAGAGTTAGCCAAATGCTAAGAATTAAACAACAAAATTGTAATACTGTAGTAGTTGAGAAATATAATTTTTTCTTCTAGGATTTTTTAATAAATCATACATTTGGCAATGAAATCCATTTTAGCCAAGTGATATTGAGTACCTTAAATGAATAAATAGTACATTGCAATAGTTTTGGAAATTTTTAATTTGTAATTAAAAACCCTCCTAACAGTGGATGGGCCAAACACCATTTTAAAAATTATGCCACTCTGGTTGTTTAATTGTACTACTCATTGCCCAAATTGTTTAACTGTTATTTATATGTATTTTGTAGTTCAGATTGTATTGTTTATATTCACTATATTCTAAAATGATATGTTACACGGTCACTAAAAATGTTTCTATATAATAGAGAGAAATATGTCAAAACATTTGTATAAATCTGCCAATTTAATATTTAAAAATTTACTAATTTATCTGATTAAACAATTTCCGGAGATACTGCTTTTCCTTTGAATCAAAAATGAGAAATAGTATAATATGGTATGAAATTGTTTTTGATTAAGAATGCAACAAACCTGATGATTAGGGAAGAGAATAACTGCTCTGCAAACATCTTGAAAAGCTGTATGCAGTAATTTCTTGCTCATGATAACTGATTTTAAGTGATCACTAGTTTCACCTTCAAAATTAAACATTTCAAATCATAGAAGGGGCTAATAAAGTAATTAGTAATATTAATCTTAAACTAAAAAAAACCTAATAATGATTTTACTAATAATATTACTAATATTATAATAATAATAGTAGTTTACTTAGGGTAAGAACAACGATATGAAACCTTAATCATCTCTGAAATACAAAAAATCAAATTAGTGCCAGTAAATTTAGTTATTAAAGCAAATTGAGTTATTGATTCTCTCAAGGTATTTTGAATTCAGAAATTCAACTTCATAAACATTATTTTTATACATTGTTTGAAGTTTATTAATTATTAGAATTGAGAGGAGATTCACAGAACTGAAATCAAGTTTTTCTTGTAACATATAAAGGGTTCATGATTAAAAGCAGATAGCTCCGTAATTCTAAAACTTGACTTTTCCACAATATTTGCTTGCTTAATCAAGCAATTCTGTCTAAAACTGACAATTTGCTACTTTATTTCTCATCGTTTTAGTTCAGTTCTGAACCTGAAGTTTTGGGAACATAAAATTGTTTGACTAAATAAGCGAACAATGAAAAAAAAGTTAATTTTTGAATTTTAAAGTTATTCAATTCTGTATGGCTCAAATAATCTATTAATTTGTTTTGCCAGATAAATATCTATTATTTGTATTTTTTATGATAACTTTCAACAGATATTAATATTTAATTTAAAGAATTGTTAAATGATGTACTCAAAATGGTATTAATTTGGAATCTGTTCCACAGGTTGTCGCTTCGAGTTGAGTTACAACAAATTTTAACGGTTTATTCGCATTATTTTTAATGTTTTCCAAAAATATAAGTTGATGTGAGCTTTAATATGGAAAAGAGGATGCTATTATGGGTAATGAGTAGATTTCGGTAATCATTTCATCAAGAAATGAAAGTTTCAACTAACATTTCGAAGGATAGATGATATATGCTTGTAAAAACGATTATTTCTAGGTGAAATAATTACCAAAATATACACATTATAATTAAATTCTCTTTTCCATATAAAGTTAATGATAATTTGTATTTTTGGAAAATAATAAAAGGGAAGCGAATAAAAAGTTAAAACTAGGTGTAATTCAACTCAAAGTAACAAACTCCCAAATAATTACGTAAAGAAGAATCAATTCATAAAATGTTGATTCTAAATGCCTCTAAATTAATCCATCAGTTTGTTTTGCTAGAAAAATATCAACTATTTGTGTTTTTTAAGATAGCTTTTTACAAAGATTTATATCTAATTTAAAACTTGTTGAAATGATCTCTTAATTCATAAATGGTATTAATCTAAAACAATTTAAATTGAGTGCTACTTCATATTTGATATATACAAATATTTACTGTTTAAAAAAAATAATAACCTTTTTTTTTTTATTTTGCAAATAATAAGTACCTAATTATTCAAATTACCTTACTTTTTATTATCACCATATAATAATAATCCAAAATGGTAGTTTGAGTTTAGAACAATAATCATACACTTATTACATTTAAAAGGTAAAAACAGCAATAGTTTTTTAAAAACTAATTAGTAAGGATATAAACCGATATTATTTAAACTAAACACTGTTCACAAGACACCATAAGATATAATAGGGACCTTGTATGAGAAAGACACTAGACTGGATAACTCAATATAAGCCAGCATATAATTAGATGAAGTACTTACTGTTTTAAGATTGGCTGGAGAGTGAGAATGCCATTCCCGCCAACAACAAAGAATCTTGAATATTCTATCTGTGTATAAAATTTAAATATTTAAAACAATTCCTTTATTTGTTATTTCAATTGTTTTAACATTTTTTATTTGTGATAATACTGATGTGTCTTTGTCTATTACAAAATGTTACCATTAATTTCTGTTTTAATTACAGGCTTGCCAACATCAGCGAGGTGAATATATATTTTATTGAGAAAAAAAAGTGGCTTTTTTGTTCAAAGTTAATAGCAGATGTCCTAACTGTTAAATAACGAAAATCCTAACCAACTTCTTAAAAAAGTACGATGATAAATTTAATATATTGTAATTGAACCGGGAACCTACAAGTATTAAATAAAATATCAAAATGTGGTTGTATGTATTATTGGATATATCTACAGCCCCGGTGAATAAGTGGTTAAGTCAGATTTTGTCCAGAGAGAGTTAATTGCTTTCGGATAACCGGAATCGTATCATTCTCGTAGTTTTTGCTTGAAATGGAGTTGAAATTTAAACAATAACTCCTTTTCAAGCCAATGCCTTACTTAGCTCCTTATTCACTACGAAAATGACTCGATTCCGCTTACTTAAGTACAAGAAACTCATTTTGGAGAAGATTAGACTTAACCACTTATTCACCGGGGCTGTAGATATATTGGTATGTATTTTTTCTAGAATGTTTTGTAAGTTTTTTAGCTTTAACAAATAAATATAAAATTCTTTTTTAGCGATGTTTCAAGAATTTAATGTTTTCATATACAAACACTATCAGCAGGCTTTTACTTATTTACTACAAATAGTTATGGAGATTGAGCATGATCTCTTAGTCTTTGAAAGAAAGATCCTCCGAAGAATCTTCGGGGGAGTATACCTAGAAGGAAACTGGCGAAGGAGAACAAACAAAGAAGTTTACTCAATGTTCAACGAAGCAGATGTTGTTTACTCCTTAAAAAGTAGAAGCCTGCAATGGGCTGGTCATGTGGCTAGAATGGAGGACGAGGCCATTCGAAGAAAAGGCTTTTACAGAACCTCTGTACGGCACGAGAAGAAGGGGGAGCTGAGGTGGTCGGATAGTGTAGAGAGAGACACGAGGCATATTCTGGGAGTCAAATGCTGGAATGACATCTGCGAAAAATAGAGGTGGCTGGAAGGAGCTGGTAGAGGAGGCCAGGACTCGTCACCGAGTTGTAGCGCCATAGAATAATAATAATAAGTTATGGAGATTAAGATCACACACTACTTTGATCATTGAGTTAACACTTGTATACTGTCGACTAATAATAACTATAATTCACTAAACGCCTGTTAAGGCATGTCTAAGAGGACAATATATTCTCGAAACGTAATAAAAATATGGCTTTGTATTTTATGACTGAATACCAATCACCCTTAAAAATTTATGAACAGAATTGCTCATACTGGGAGTAAGACATATATATTGTTATAATTACTCTTTTAAACGTTAAATATTACGTTACGTTATATAACTGTGGTTGCTGTTACCCATTTGTGTATGTACATATATATTTGTGAACAATATGAACATTAAGGAAACAATATGAAATACAGAGGCATGCTCAAATGAGGTTGTATGAAATGTTGCTGGTAAGGCGAGTAGGCAAATTGCCAGTAGCCCAAAGACTGGAGAAATATAAATTCACTACTGATTAGAAATGACTACAAAGTTTCGTTCCAGTATCTGATCGTATATCAGCCATCTTGGAGTCCAATAAAAACATTTATATCTTTTAGGCTGAACATTATTTATTACGACCACACTAGTGTATAAACCTGGATCCACTCAATTAATTGGGTCGTTCTATATATATATATATATATATATATATATATATATAAAAATATATATATATTTTATATTTACTTTTCAAAGGAAAGGTTATTTAGTAAAACAAGTTTAAGAAATAATATTTATTTCCAAAATATTTACCCTAGTTAATATATGTCCTAGTTAATATATTCAATAAATTTTTCCAAACGTGTTATCAAATTTTCAATCCCAGAACTAAAAAATTCAGGGTTTTGAGATAAAATAAAGTGTCAAAATGCGTTTTTGACTTGAAGTCTCGAAGAGAATGTGGATGTATGAGGTTTAGTTTCTTCACTGTCTGTCGTGAAACATGATATATGGTTTTGTGAAACATGGACTTTTGATAAGGTTTTGTTGCATCATGTCATTGCATCATCCCTGTAGTATGAAGCGGCTGTGATGGTTTCAATAAAAATTCCTCAATCCATCGGCAAACGGCCCGTTTGTTACAATACCCTTCCCCAAACGCGGTGGTAATGTTTCTTGGAGCTTTGGCTGACGAGAATCCAAGAATAAGCTCATAAAAAAGAAATTATACGAAAATAGGGTGTTTCCATGGTTATACTTGCTGACATACAAAACAATTTCTCATTTAGTTAGTAATTTTAGTAGTAGTAAATATATAAAAAAAAGAGGATTACAGTTCATTACAATCTGTAAACATAAGCATAGTAAACAATCGAAGTACTCTAATTCCACTTTGAAATTTAGAAATAATAAAATCGGACATTTCATATGAAAAACCCAAAAGAAAAGATTTTTTTTTTTTAAGTTTCTAACAATTAGTCATGAAACTAACAGTTAACAAAGTTAT
Source organism: Troilus luridus (assembly GCA_964056705.1). Classification (NCBI taxonomy): domain Eukaryota; kingdom Metazoa; phylum Arthropoda; class Insecta; order Hemiptera; family Pentatomidae; genus Troilus; species Troilus luridus. The sequence goes on along the minus strand of OZ057415.1, from coordinate 90,483,360 downwards.
AACAAAATAGTGAGTATGTAGGTTGAAACTCTCATTTAGTACCTCTGCAACTGTATTGTGTGACTTCACTTCTGAGGTATGCTCGTATATGTCGACGGAAAAGACAAACAGAATAATCAATTAACAACCGAATGGAGAGCTTTATGAATGACTTTCGAGAACTGGAGAGAGAGAGAGATAGAGAGAGAGAGACCGGCGACAATTTGTAACTTCCTTTGATCTTACCGACACTAACCGGCTTGTACATGTCCTTTTATATAATATACATAACCGCTTTATAAATATAATATGCTTCATGGGACTTTACAATAATGCTATTAAATATTTAAAAAAACATTATTATAAAGTCCCGTGACTTGTTATGTAATTCAAGCTCTTAGAAATAATATAATATAACCTTTTTGGAGGATACACCCAAGTAAGGGTATTCGCGGACGACATTGTCCTTATAGCAGATGCTAAAGGTAGCTAACAGCTATCTGTAATTGAATGGAAAACTGAATTCGAAAGAAAGGGGATGATCATCAATGTCCGGAAAAGTAATACAGATTGACCTGGAACTGGCCATATTCCAACAAGTTGAAATATATTGCAAAGGTGGAACAGTGGAAATAGTAGACGACTACAGTTAGCTCGTAACATTGATCCTCAGGTAGGACAAGAAATATCCATTAGGATAAATTAAAAAAAAAGTATTGTACTAAAACCTCTCTTAACATTCATACCCTCCTACAAGGAAGTGAAAGATGAATACTATTATATTAGATAAGAACTTAAGTAGAGTTCTTAACTTCAGCAGAGGTAACCCATTGGCGCCACAATCTGGCACCTCCAGAAAGAAGGGGTTGAATCAAATAAGGAAATAGAAGGCTAGCAAGGATCCTAAGGGTTCTCTCTCTAAAGGATACCCTTGAAAAGAGGAACTTATATGGTTTGTACATCACTGCAAATGAGCGAGGACTGGAATCCAAGCAAACACTTTGAGGCTAGACCAACAGGGAAACGAAGGAAGGTTCTAGATGGAGACCTAGAACTCACCGACTACATCTCCTGTGTGGGAGAGAAGAGAGTAAAAAAATGGAATATCATAAAGGCACTGGCTAGGTATTGGGAGGCTTGGTCGTACAAAAGCATCTCGCGGCTGAAATGATACAAGGGAGGAAGAGAAAGAAGGAGGAGAATACACAACGCGGAATTGCAAATATTCAATAATATTATTGGAGTTAGAGCTTCGCGAAGTTAGAGATGGCGTTGTAAGGTTATTGCGCTTAGTAACGATCGAATTCTTGAAAAGCTTATGAGCACTGTGTAGTAGTATCCGTGAATGGATGTTGAGATTGGTGTTAACGGCATTGAGCCTTCGGGTTCAATAAGTCAGGTGGAATTTATGTTTTCGTCTGAATTTATAACCAAGTATTCTGATCGGCATTTTTTTATTGCCGTAATACAAAAACATATATGAATAAAACATATATATGAGTCTGGGAGACCTACTCGGGGTGAATTACCATTGCACATACCTGAAAGGGGCTCTGACAGCCAGTTTAGCCCAAATTTTTAAAATTATTTTTCTCGAATTTTATATCACTATAAGAATAGAAAAATGTAAAAAAAATCAAATATTTTTCAAAAAAATAATTCTCGGCTTTGGATTGATAATTAATGTAATGGTGAAGGTAACAAAAAGAAAATAACTGAAAAATATGAATATTTTAACGCAGGAGTCTCGGGGACCTGCGTGTGGCTTAGCGAGTCACATGCTAGGGTGTGACCGTGAGAGTGAAATGCGTCATATAGCTCCTGGTTCTTGCGTCTCCTCCAGTTTTCATCCACCAGCACTTCTACAAATATCCTGCGAAGGATTTTCCGCTCAAACAGGAGGAGTTCTTGTTCGCAGGCCTTTTTTGTTGTCTAGGTTTCTGAACCATACATCAGGACAGGACGAATGATGGTCTTGTATAGGCGCAACTTTGTTTGCCGGGAGAGTATGCGACCACTAAGCTGTTTCCTCACCAAAGTATCACCGGTTGGCAGAGACAATCTTCTTGTTATTTCGACATCTACTTGATTATTCTGGGTACCGTTGAGCCTTAATATACAACATCGGAGACCTGTTCAAACATGTATTCACTAGAGGCCACCATCTCACCCCGCCTGGGTGTCTCTTCTGTCACCAAGTACTTGGTCTTTGCCTGGTTCACTTCGAGCCCAAGTCTCCTCGCAGGACCCACCAGCACCAAGAACGCCTCCCTGACAGGCTGTAGAGAGCGAACAATGATATCTATATCTTCCGCATGGGCTAAAATTATTACATTCCGGTTAAAGATGGTCCATCCAACCTGCACGCCTCTTCCAGAATCCCTCACAGCCTTTTCCAGGACATTATAGAAAAGAAGGCAAGCGAGGACTGATGTAATACATTTCAATATAATAATAAATATCAATTTAATTATAACATATCAATATATCATATATATATATATATATATATATACTTATTTTGTGTAAAACTCATCGGCTGCACCATTTTTTCAAATCCCAGAAATTTTCAAGATTTCTAAAAATACACGCATATCCAGTAAACCATTACCACTTGTTGCCTTTGTTGGTTGCTTGAGTTCCATGCTTTATATTTTATAAAATATTTTATTTTATATTTATTAATGATTTTTTAAATCAGCTTGACCGTGTGACCAGGTGTCAGTACCAGCTTAAGGAAAACTATGTCAGTACTTGTGAGTTAATAACGCATTGCCGAAGGTATACAAATTACTTCAGTGAAAAGTTGGCGCGACGATCATCGTTTACGTTTTCGCGTTCTATCATTTTTAATAAGCATAAAGTAAGAACTCATTCCGCACAAAGCAATGCTCTCCATGGTGTATTGACTAAGATTGGTCTAGAAACTCCAATAGTTGTGTGGACGCTAGACGAGATTAAGCCCGCTGCTCCTAGGCCGTTGCTTAGTCCGTTGGTTAGACAAGGTTTGTCTCGTCTATTGCCTAGCAAATGTCTCATAGTGTGGGCATAGCTTAAGGAACGGTCCATTCGGTGTTGGCTTAAACAATTTTCTAACCATAAAAATTATTGGTTTATTGGTGGTCAATAGCAGGAATATTTCTCCTTTCCACCCAGACGTGAAACCATCCCATCAACATCGTACTGGAGTGATACTGACTTAATGCGACAAGAATTAACAAAAAACAACCTGCTATGGTTAATCAGAAAGGACATATACTCTTACACGACAACACCATACCTCATGTTTCACGACATATAGTGAAGAAACTAAACGAACTGGGTTACGAAATCCTCCAACATCCACCTAATTCACCAGAATAAAAACAGAGTTCCATCTTTTAAAAAATTAAGACAACTTGCTTAAAGGTAAAATTTTTTGATCACTAAACCTTGAAATTTGGTTAGGGAAAATGTATGAAAAATGAGAATGAACATTTTGAATATGTTTTTATTTTATTTTATATTTCTAAGTTGTTTTACAAAATAACCGTAAAGTGCTCGTTCTGGAGATGGACTTTTAAGACGTAGCTGCGGCGTCTCAAGGCTCCAACACATACCCAATAATGTTAGAAGAGAAGCTATAGAACAAGAGAAGTATGAAATAAAGACCAGGAGGCTTCAATAGTTTGGCCATCTGATGAGAATGAGAGACAATCGATGACCAAACAAACTCTTCCTTTATAAACTGGATTATATAAGAAAGAGAGGAAGAACGAGGAAGACATGGATGGAGGATGTGAGAGAAGTAATGGCAGCAAGAGGGCTGTGAGAGGAAAAAGAAGAATGGGTTGATAGGAAGAATTGATGGTAAAAGATTTTGTATATCGGGATACATTGATTGTAACAAAAACAACAACAGAATTATTAAAATAATGTTTCTATAAAAAACGGACATTTCATTTGAAACGATCTAATACCTCGTAATTGCAGCAAACAAAACAGTTGTTACTTTTTTTTATTAAAGTTTATTTTATCACATTCCGACTCAATGGAAAGTAATCCAATTTAAAAGCAATATCAGTTTAAAAAATAACTTGTGTCCATATCGGCTTAACACTTCTACCTAATACTAAATTCGGGAATTTCCTTGGTAAAGTTTTTGGTTCCGGGAAGGAAGAGAAATAATAAAATAAAATAAAGGGCTAAATAGACCTTTACATAGGCAAATCCTACCCTTGACATGTTCCAGCCATTTATCCCCAACATGGGAATTGTGGTTCCAGGTAGCCGGAACTTTTAATGGAGTAGCCTTAACGGGAAGGGAACAGCTTAACACTTTTTCCGGCTGTCCTTCCCACGGGGCTTACACACCTTATCTAACTTTTCTTCAATAATGCTCGGATGATCTTGTAACTCAGATAACACCGGGCCTAGGAACTGGAGTTTTAGGAGTGCTTTACCACTTCCGGGCAAAAATAGCCATTTGTATTCAGCGGAAAGAGAGAGTTCGAAATTAAATTAGTCAATAATAAATAAAAAAATGAAACACTAAGACCCATGAAGACATGAGTTCAATAATGGTAGAGACTGCACTGTTTCTAGGAAAACGTGTGTGTAATAACAATATCAAAAGTGCTGTACCAATGTCATGAAGAAATGAGCGTCTCCACAAATATCTCAAAGTATAGCAAAAGCTACAAGCAGTGGAATAATTACCCAAAGATGAAATACATGAATGAAAAGTTAAATTATAAAATATTAATACATGAAATAATAAATAACAACTGTACCTATCTAACGGTAAATTGAAAGAGAAAACTGTACCACTACAATCCCTGAAGTCTTAAAAAGCCCAGTAAGTGATAGAGAGAGTGTTTCTAAGACAACGGGTGTGTAGGTAGGTGATTTGTCCAAAATGATCCTGAACCATTAGGTTTTTTTATAATATAGTTAGAAAAAAATTCGTTTGAAAATATACGTCAATAAAACGAAACGACAGCTTAATTGAGAATAATTAACATAGCCAGTGATGATTAACTACAACTGGCATTATTTCCTGTTATATGAGAAGGATATTTGATATAACTCATTATATGTAAAGAAATTTATGCAAGAATATAATACCAAAATAGATTATTGTCTTGGTTAAGTACTCTAGGTTATTGTTTTTACTGATTTATTGAAAAGAAAGGATCATGAGTATTGCCGATAAAGAAAAGATAATGACGTAAAATGACGAACGTGATGTCACTTGACGGAGCTTTAACTACCCCTGGAAAAGAACCAACATTTTCTTTGGCCAGACGTGTTGGTTATTTAAAACGTAGTGGAGAGATCGAAAACAAAAGAAGAGCTGTTTGAGGAACTTGATCATTTATACAAGCTCGTAGAAGTAAAAGTACTACCAATTGTAGTTTCTCTGGAATGAAGCCCAGAGGAAACGATGAAGTCATTGAAGATCCTTGGACTTCACAAGCAAGTTCAAGTATTAAAAAAAAAGAAGGTATATGTAGGAATGAGAAAATTTTAAATATCGAAAGACCAAACAATTAATGTTAACCTTGACCACGATCCGGATCGGTAAATCATCAAGCAATATCTTGAGAATATGATAATAGTAATAAACAAGTGGGAAAAGATACGGCACTGTACTAAACAAATATTTATAAAATCATGATGTAAAAATTTAATTGAACCAACAAATAATCATGGACCAAAGAGTACTGAATAACCATCGGAACGTTTTGGTGATTACAAAAAAAAAAGTCTCTAGTCATACAAGTCTTTGACCACTAGAATTGAAAGTTTTATTACTATTATTACCAAGGGCTTGTCTTGGAGTTGAAATATCATTTCTTCTAAATGCTTGAGACTCCAATAGTTATTTCTAGAGTTTCAAGAAGACAACCAACATTGGAAGGTCTAGTTTGGTGTAGCACTTTTTGAGTTTACGAATTTTTTGTTGTTATCAGCTTTATGTCTACATTTTAAAACGGTCTATAAGGAATTCTTTTTATGGAAACACTCCTTCGGGCTGCCTGAATATGAAACAACAAAAATACTTTTGCAAAATGATACAGTTCCTATTCCCTTCAGGTAAGTTCGGTTCAGCCATGGAGAGGAAATTACCCAAGCATGTATTGTGATTATCAGAGCCAACAAAGTTCTGGAATGCAAACAATTTTCTGTATTCCTCATCAACACCGTTGCTTGAATTTTGTTTAATTGTCTTCAATTTCCTCGGGAATTCGGCGATATCTTTCTTTCATTAACATTCGACTTCCGTTCATTAACAATCAAAATTAATTGAGACGTGCAGGCAAGCGTAATTTTAATCTATAAGCGTTGGCTTACATATTAAAATCGCGAAAGATTTAATGATTTAATTTACAATTTTATAATTTCATTTAATGAAATAATAAAGATGTACTGTTTTGTAATAGTTTAAGAGACTCTAATTATAGCCCACCTTTTTCAACAAGACCCACTGTACATTAGTAAATTGAACAAAATAAGGTTACCATAAAACATCTCTACAGTCTTAGGGTTGCGGTGGTAAAGTCATTTACTTTTCCTGGGCTGTAAGAAAATTGAAGTTAATGAGAATATTCTTCTTATATTCTACTTCCGGGATGGACCGTGTCATGTTGGTGCTATAAACCAAGCTTTCGCTCATCGTGCTCTGAGCTTCCTCAGGGTTAGTCAGTTAATGAAGTGAGGATTTTTTCTTTTTCTTTCTTAGCCCCTTGGCTTTTATTAATTTTTAACAATAACATATTAATATGATACATGACATCTCTTGTACTGCACCTGGTGCATTTCAAGAGAGGATTGTGGATTCAATTATCTTGAGATTAATTAGATGGTAGGAGTGGGGGGGGGGGGTCCTAGTGATGGGGCTCACTAGTTTTTTCTGATTGAAGTTAGTCAGTAGTTTACTCAGTCCAGGTTGAGTGTCTGCACATGTGCTTGCCAGCGCTGAGGTCGGCCTGTCAGTGTAAGTGTGTTGAATAGTGGGTTCGTGCAGTGTTGGAGGCTATCAAAGAATTTGATATGCCTCCGTTTGATGAAGTCCGTTACCGTTGGGACTCCGAGGGTCTCGTGTATTATGTCTGATTTCGTACTTTGTAGAGAGTTGTGCCTTACTATACGCCTCAGTATACGGTTTTGAAATTGTTGGAGCCTTTTTGAAGTTGTTGGTGAAATTTTATTCAGCATAGGCGCCCCATAAAGGAGTGCTGGTCTAATAACTGCCTTATAAATCATTACTTTGAGGCTGAGTGATATGGTTTACAAAACTGGAGGAAGATAGCGCGGGATCGCAGAGAATGGTTGGCTTTGGTGGTGGAGGCCCGGGTTCTTGCAGGACCGTATAGCCAAAATTATAATAATTATATTAGAAATGAAGATAATATAACATAGTAAATCAATGTCCATCTTATTTTGAATCGATTATTGACTGCACCCCATGACAATTTTACAGTCATCAAAAATGTCAATAACTGGAGTTTTAGCAAATTTATCTGATGTATAAATGGTTAGAATGCATTATTACATAATATAGGGGAATAGATATCAACTTGAGATTTTAAGAAGCAAATTTAATGGGTCAATAGAGGAAGAAAATAAAACCCAGAAATCTAAAGCTAAGGTTCTTTTTACTTAGGTTTTGGCTCCTACAGAGTTCAATAAATGCTTCGACCTTGGCTGGAACAATGATGGACGAAATATATAAGGGCTCTTAGTTACACGGGAGCAAAAACGAATTGTAGAATACTTAAGAGGAGGGAATAAAACAGGGGAAATGAGAGAATAGAAGAGACTACCTAGTTTCTAGCTGGATCAAATAATTCTCTCTCCGTGGGAAGTGTTTTTGCCAGTGGCGCTGTTGGCGGACCTCTATCTATGTTAATTTGTTTCTCATTAATTAAATACGAGGCTATTATTCTCTTGAGGATGGTAAAGATAAAATACATCATTCCCGGTATCTGAGATAATTGTATTTAAAAAACAAATAAATAAACTTGATTGTCAGCCGAATAATTCCCCATTCCTCATTCTACATTTTATATATAAAATAATTTTTATTTTTCACTCAAACTTAAGTTATTACATTGTTATCTATTTGATTTAAAAAAAGTAGGTTACTCGAAATAATAACAATATTAATATAAATGACTAACACGAGGAAGATAAGTACTTTATTAACTTACAGAGTCGTTTTAGTGTAGCTGTTAAAACTGACTTGAAGATCATATATAGATAAAGGAATTTATGAGCAATATCAAAGAGGCTTCACTTACCATTCATCTTGAAGAATATACCATACGAAAAATACCTGTAGTCATGTACTAAGGTCTCCGCGAACAGTAGCGATAACTTGGTTATAGACACCAGATTAAAAGGGCTTATCCACTCCTGCTGCCCTTAAAAAAAATCATCCAGGTGCTACCACAAGAATCCCAAGCTTAGACAGTACTACGATTTTGTAAAAAAGATATGGAAAAACTAGAGACCCCACAGGATAAGATTCACGACTGACTCCAGTTTCCTAACTACAAAGATTCCCCAGTGTCCCTCACCAACATGAAAGCTGCCGGTACAAAGTGGCCTGAGAAGAGACAATTGGCTCACAGTTGGTCGATAAAGGAGATTCGTAAGAAAATGAATTGCTTGATGAAGGAAAGGAACTACAGTTTAGTGGTAAAACCAGTAATATTGTGAGGACAGAGACTATGTGCTTTCCCATTCTAGAAAAACTGCTGAAAATGGAGAGAAAGATTCTTAGGAGAATCCAAGAGCCCAAATCCCAAAATAAAAGGATACAGGCTAAAATCCAACAGAGACGTTTACAGTGAAATCCCGACTTGGAAACGGAAATGAGGGTAAGAAGACTCAGGTATTATGACACATACAGAGGATGAGCGAGGAGAGATTAAACAAGAAAATTCTTAAATATTTTATTTTGAAGAGAAAAGATAATTAAATTACTAGAGACAAGACAATTAAATTAAAAAAAAAAGAAAATTCTTAGTATAATTTATGGGGTTCAAATTCAACCACGGATACAAAGTACAAATGAAACAGAAAACACAGAGACTCGGGGTTACTCAGGATTTATGTGAAAATAGGAGAGTAAAAATGGCTACTACGAACTGTTATGTCTTTATGGATGTGAAACGTGGCCGCTAACGCTGAGGGATGAACAACGTCTTAAGGTATTCGAAAGAAATTAGAATTCGTTCCTAAAGCCCAACAATTTTACAAGCCTATCTCCATTTTTAAAACGATAACATAACCTCAATTATATTGACCGGGTGCATGCTCTGCAAATGCGTTGTGTAATCTCCTAAATTCTCCGATGATCTCGTCCTTTTTCGGAGTGAATATTCTACGTAATACTTATTTTTGGAAAACCGTAAGAAGTTGAAAATAGTAATAAAAAAAAAAATAAACCTTTGAAATCATTGGATCAGAAGAAGGATATATATCATTACTTGTTTATGAGAGTTAATGTTCTATTAAGTTATTTTGAAATAAACAAATTATATCCTTTACAGACGAAGAATTCGTCACCTCCCCATTGTACATTTTCTAAAGTTTTAATTATTTTTTAATGATTTAAAATGAAGTCACTTCTTTTTTGTCTATCTAAGTTAAAAAAAGTATGTATCTAAATATAAAGAAAGTTTAAATAACAACCAATAAAAAAAAAACAACAACAAGAAAATAAACGCTGAAAAAAAGTTATATTATTACACTCTTAAAATACTTCTGCATTTTTTTAATAAGGTTGCTATCTTAGCCCGGGAATGACAGAGTGAGAGCTGTTTAGTGCCTTATCATAGCGACCTGCCCTGCAGCTGAAGGCAACTTTGTAATGGAGTTGACTTCGTTTGTTTATCCCCGCTAAGCTTCATCCTTCATGATAACTGAATGTAGTTACCTCACATGTCGGCTAATTCAGAGCAGCAGTTTGGAATAAAATTAAAATAAAGGAATATATTTACTTTTAGAATATATGTTTGTCACTGTTTTTATGTATGAATATCACAAGACTGTATAACTATTATAGCGAAATATATGAGCGAGTGGGGTGTCTCAGTGTAGAGCATTGAGTTGCCATTCTGAAGATCCTGGGTTCAAATCCCGCATGCTGGCAGACTTTTATTTAATTTGTTAACGGCCGAAGATGGATCCAATGGGATCTATGTCCCTGGGGCTCACCCAGCCCCGATAAAAATAAGTGGGAAAATCTGGAGTTCGAACGTGATCTAAGACAAATCATCTCTCTCCACAACCGTTGTGCAAGAAACAGTACAGTCTCTACCATGTACAGAGCCCCAGACACTTCACGGGTTGTAGTAGTACAGGTTAATCAATAATAAGTATTTGTGCAATGAAATTGCAAATTTATACTTCCATGATTTTTGTTTTGATCAAAAGAACTAAATGGGTACAAAAACCAAAATAAATAAAAATGTGCATTGAAATGTGAACCTGTTCTCGGTTGATATTGGGCAAAGCAATAGTAGACGTAAGATAGCACTATTCTGATTTTTTTCGGATTGTAGTAAATTTCATTTAACACCTTAGGTACCGAAAATAATGACAAGACGTTGTTAAAATTCCTTGTGGGGCAACCTGTGCTGTACTAGTTAGCATAATACAAGTCGCGCGTTCAGAGCTTAGCTGGTGGCCTCAGAATTTTATATGTATAAAACATCCTTGGTTTTTGGCTTTTTAAGGAGGGGGCGTAAGATGGGGATCCCGAGCCTGTGCGGGATAGGGCACTCGTTAAAGATCCTGAATTGGAAAAATTTAGAACACTCATTGTAGGATCGTTCGATTAGCCATCTTTATATTATGCTTTGGGTGAATATGCAATGCAACGTATGGAAGGTGTTCTATAAGTATAGGTGTATTGTAGTGTTTCTCTTTCAAAGGATTCGGATGGGATAGGATCCCTTCAGATCGGGTAGAACACATGTTTAGGTGTAGGCCTTTCTATAGATGGGACGTAAAAGGTTCATATCATAATTATACCTAGAATGAAAAAAATTAAGACATCCACTATAGCATCATCTAATTAGACATATAAGCATAAAATGGCGTTAAATGAAACAATAAAGAAATATAGCTTATTTATTACATATGCACAAGTGCTTTTGTAACAACCCATTTTTAAATATTATCTTTACATTCTTATTTTAAAACCACTTAAAAAACATAAAATACTTTAGCTAATGAGAAAACCTCTTACCAAGATATCAGTATAAACTCGTTGAGGGTCAAAAACATTAACTTCCCCGTTGTTGATTAAGTTTCAACAATCCTGTTAATCCTATTAACAACGGCTCCCGAGAACACTTTACTACTGAAAAGAAATTCAAGTTTTACAACGCGAGGTGTCTTGCTGCCCAAGTTTAGAATTACAAGACTAAGAGTTTATTAATAGGGCCATTTTTAAAAGTTGTAGCCCTAGCTGCCAATTTGCGGTCCTTAATTGGGATTTTAATTGAATCTTAGATGAGCTTTATGATGAGCGATCCACGATGGATGGAACTAAACTGCGAACTCTACTGTTCTCGCTAATTAGGAAGTGCGGTGGGGGTACTAGGCTGATGAAAATGTATTGTGCGTTATGTAAGATACGTAACATGGAAACAATGTTTCCAACTTTTAGTATTATAACAACTGGTTAAGAATTTTAAAATCTTATATATACTGTGTACTACTATAACCCATTTTGGGTCTTGGGTTCAGTACATAATAGAGACTGTAATGTTTCTTGGACATTGGCCAGGGTAGTGACTTATCCTATATCACTGCCAACAACCAATTTTTATCACTCTTTTGTGTGCCCACTCTATAGAGGTTGGGTGAACCCCAGGACGTTCGCTAATCCCAAATGATCCACCCCCCCCGCTATAAATTTAATAAAATAAAACAAGATTTATACATTATAATTAGACATTTTGATTCTTATCTAATACAGTGGACTGCAATACTATGTAATTATTATCATTGGAAAAAAAAAAAGCTTCCAGCCAATTCATTTATTCTTTCAAACAATGACGTTTCGACACTTAAATGTCATTTTAAATATTTTAAAAAACATCAACATCCTAATATAACTCTAAAAAAGTTACAAGTCAAAAATCTCCAAACAATCACAAATCAGTCAACAAATCTGAAACAAAAACAAAAAAACTTGTCCCAAACAGTTAGCAAAAACCAAGCATAGATACCTCATAAAAATGTATAGTAATACTTTTTAAAAAAATAATTATTTTCTTGGGGATCAACTATCCTCCATGGTCAATAGTCTACAAATGGCTTAAACTTTGATCTATAAAGTAAAGTGAGTTTTATATGGTTATGTAATTTATTCTTTACTGTTATTTAAAATCTTCCTGTATTAAATTATTTTCAAAAAATATAAAACAAATAAAAATAAATAATTCTTGAATTATTTTATTTTTTTATTTAATCACTCTAATCACAATATGATATTTACAAAAAATTATATGGAATCAGTGAAGATATGAGAAAACTGTTGGTAGGTTATTGGGTGAGGTTATAAGTATTCACTACTGGCCTTGCTTTCAAGTTAAACTCTTTTATGTATTATTGCTTTTTAATTTTAAATCGACGGATGAATGCAGTTTGCTTATTTCTCCTCCTTCTTTTCTGTCATTTACTATGTTATTTATGTTATCATTTATGTACAGTGCCTCTAAATATTTTCTCTGAACTGTGTTTTTTTCCCTATGCAAAATTTTTGGTTTATTAAAATTGAATTCCTTTTTACAGTGGGTTGACAGTACCGTATTCGTTTTAGATGTGGGTTTTAAATTATTTTTGTGGTGATAGATGAGTACTAGTATGTAATTTTAAAAATTATGATATTTCGGAAATAAAATTAGCATATAGAACTGGAAATCCAATCAAAAACATAATTAATAGTAAAACAAAATAAAATACCAGTATTGGATAAGAAAAACGTAGTATATGACATCAGCTCTAATAACTGCAGCAAACATTGTATTGGGCACGCTAGTACTGATCTAAAAAGAGATTTTATCACCACAAAAATAATTTAAAACCCACATCTAAAACGAATACGGCACTGTCAACCCACTGTAAAAAGGAATTACATAACTTCAATTTTAATAAACTAAAAATTTTGCATAGGGAAAAAACACAGTTCAGAGAAAATATTCAGAGGCACTGTTGATCCCCGAGAAAATAATTTTTTTTTTTAAATTATTACTATACATTTTTATGAGGAATCTATGCTTGGTTTCTGTTAACTGTTTGGGACACGGTGATTGTTGTTTTTTTTGCAGATTTTTGACTTGTAACTTTTTTAGGGTTATATTAGGATGTTGATGTTTTTTAAAATATTGAAAATGACATTTAAGTGTCAACACGTCATTGTTTGAAAGAATAAATGAATTGACTAAAAGCTGTTTTTTTTTAAAGATCAAAATTATAACTAGAGAATAATAACACATACAATGTCATCACAATTTTTTTATATATTTATTTATTATTTAATTTTCATTTGCACCTGCGCAATTGCGCATTCAGCAAATTTGATCCGAGTGTTTTGAGCTTGTAATATCTTTATTATTTTGCGATAACCGCCTGGAGTTGTAGGGTAAATGGTTGTCTGGGTTATGCTCAAACGGCAGTAAAATCCCGGAGGTCCGACTTCCGATGGTAAAGTTTGACAAAGTTCTTTATAATTTTTAACATCTTTTAAATGAATAGGAGGAGGTTTTGATGTAGGGCAAGTTTTAAGGTTTCTCTTGATTATTAGATGGGTTTGGAACTTGTTGAGATATGGTTTCGTTAGACGTTGTTGCATTTTCTACATTTGGTGGAAAAATTAATTTCTTGATAGCAGTTTTAGTAGAGGGTATTGGGTTGTCTGTTTTGGATTTCTTTATGAAAGCTGGGGCTCGTTTTTTAGTTGTTACTATTTTCGGTTTTTGGCTCTTGGTCATCGTGCAAGTTCAAACACGTTTTGCGTGTCGGAACTTGAACTTCTACGAGTCAAATTCGTCAGTTTTTTTCTTATTATTCCACTAAATTATCTTATTTAGGACTAACCTTGTTATTTTCTGAGACATAATACTTCTTTTCGGAATAACTTTCCAGAGCCAAAGGCTAGCCTATGAACACTTATTTTTGGAAGTTTTTTCCTCTTCAAGTCTCCTTATTACCGCTGAGATATTAGTTCAAATTATCGATTAAAATTTTAAGTTCATTAGCGTTTTATATCTATCATATGTTATTTGATGAAAAATTATACTGCACTTCATTGTTGCAGTTCTATAAGACCATGTTTCTTGCAATCACTGAACTAGTTATGTCCATAAACTTTCTTATTAATCGATTTGGTAATTTTTTTTCTATTAAATAAATTATGATTGTATATAAGGAACTTCCTAAAAGTGACGAAATATTTATTATAGAAATTTACTTGAGATTTTTTATGCCCACAAAAATAGTATATAAATAAATACAAACGTAAATAAAATAGATAGAAAGAAAACCCAACAAGAGTTTCCTGGATTGAGAATGACATTTCAATAAAATCAAGGGTTAAAAAATAAATGAAATGTTGGGTTCAATAGTACAAAATAAAGTAAAAATATAATAAAAGTTAAATAAATAAAAATGACTCAGATTCCCACAAATCTAAACTTGGGTTTTATTTTTATTCTTTTTATTTTCTTGGAGGATTCAACTTCCTTAAGAACTCCAAGGACCATGAAAGGGAGTAGGGTTATTCTACAAGTTACTCTTTCTAGATTAAGGTCCAGATGTTTTTGTTGGGATCTTTCTTTTATATAGAACTTGTTTGCACCAGTAGTTCTTTAGTTTGGTTCGCTTTTTGTCTCTTATGATTATATAAAATTTCATGGATAAAGTTTTATGTTATTCTCTTTCCTTTAAGGTACACGCATCAGTTGTTAAAAAAATCAGAAAGCGATATTCCGAAGAGGCAAGGGATAGAGTAGACAGAGAAAAGGAAAAAACAAACGAAAGAAAACTCAATAATCATTCAGAAGTCTTTGCATAATTCTCCGAAAGGGACAATACGCACATTATAATAATAATAGATATTATATTCTTACCATATTACCAACATACACGCATTCTGGGAATCAGGTCAGCAATATATATTCTACTGTTGTTCAAGAATGTTTCATTTAATTTTAATACAAAAATCGTTTCAAAGTGACTTTCAGACCGTTTTCAGGGAAGAGTTTTAGTGCAAAATACAGCTTCTACAGTTGGCTGTTAATTAAAAATAAGGCATTGTTTAGAATATTCGGAAATGAATATAGAATAAAAGAACAGGTTACTGGAAAATATAGAAGGCTACCATACGCACAAGTTCTAACTTATTTTTTTAATGTCCACCATAAACAAAAATAACACAGGCCAAAAAAAATTTTTTTTGAAAACTTTTTTAACTTTAATAGTTGATCTTTATAAATTTGTATGTGCTGAATCTAAATCTGGCCTTCGTTTTTTTGTATCACTCATAGTATTCCAGCAAAATGCTTTGTATTATATAGTATAAACCCCTATCTAAATGCTGGTTCCGACCGCCAACATGTTCTTTTCTTTTATTCTAGAGCCAAGCAATTCAGCTTTTTCTTCCGTTAAGCCAAGATCTCTAACCAAGTCGTTAAGCTCGATTTGACTAAACAGTTTAGGCTCTACATTTTCTTTATAATTAGAATTCTTCATCATCTTGTTCATCTAACTCCAATTGTACATCATAAAATACTTCCGTTGAAATAGAATTTAAATCATCTGGTGGTTCAGGGACAGATAAATCTACACCGTGCCCTTGATCGGAAGGTTAGGGTAGCTTATTATCTTCCTGTTTTTTTGAGTCGCGACCAGTAATATCGACACTGCAAAAGTAGCAATCATCAGAATGATTTCTTGGCTCCCTCCATATCATAGGAACAGCAAATTTATATATCATATTCAGCACCCTAAGAACTATAGGAATAAGGCATTTTCAGTACAAAAGTTTTTTCATCGTTGGCCTGTGTAATTAACAGACAGTAGGGACTTTTGGGTGACACCTGGAATTGAAATCTCGAAATTTCTTAATTAGATGAAATATGCGCTGAGTAATAATTAGTTGATTATTTGGACACCATTTTTTTAAAACAAAAAACTAAACTTCACATTAATGTGCATTGTTATTAATTATTATTAAGAACAGAAATTAAAATATTAATGCCAAGTAACGTTAGTAGAATTTCATTATAGCATTTATATTTATGATAGCGGGGTAGCTGAGTGTGTGGAACGGTGAATAGCTGTGCAGAAGGTCCCTTGTTCAAATCCACCAGAGGCAGATAAATTATTTAATCTGTTAACAGCCATGAATAAAACCTATAGACCCTTCTAGGACTTACCCAGTTTCGGTAAAGTCAGTACCCTGAGTCGGGAGAAAATCCAGGAAGTTAAGTATCTCGGCCAAATCAACTCCCTACACAATTGTTTTCTAAGGATCAGGACGGTATCTAGGACTCATTGAACCTATGATGGGCTATAGTTTATAACTATAATTTAATACAAATTTTTTTACTACAAAATAAGTGGTTTTTAAATAATATTTTTTAGGATATTTAAATTTTATAAAATACCGTTTTATTATTATATCGTTGGGTTTATTTTAGTGTATCCTCGAAACCCCATCCAACCTTAGGTTCTAAGCTTCTACCGGCCCGGCTGTGTGTAGGCAGGAGAGTTGTCTTGGCCTTTACTTATTCATTGACCGGACTACTTTCCACTTTGCGTTGAAAGTTGGAAATCGACTGGCTCTAAGACAGATGGAGTTGCTTGAGAGATAAAAGATAAACAACTTACGCCCCCAACAAAACGTTGTCAAAGAAAATAAAAGCTAAAAGATGATCTTGAACAGATTTTTTCTTGCCATATTTTTAAATAACCCAGTAAATTTCCATAAATCCCAATATTAAGTAAATAAATAATAAAAGGCTGGATGCCGTTACCACCAATCCCTGTTTACAAACCTCCGTCCACGGACAACATCCAAACCCAAATCCTTCAGACCAGTCTTAACGGAATCTTCCCACCTTCGTCTCGGCCTACCCCTCAGTCCTTTACCGGTCGGCACAACGCTTATTAACTTTTTAAATTCCCATTAATAATTGAGTCAATTAATAGACGTGTTATATTTTTTTAATTATCAAAAATTGGCGTATTATATTAATTAATCTATGATTAAAAATACTACGGTGATTAAACATATGTTTTATTATCATACTATATACTCCTAATGTAATGTTTAAATTTAGAAATATTTATAGTAAATAATTTTAAAAAAAAATTAAAGGATCTGTATTATTACCATGAAACACATTAATTTTTAAAATAAAAATTGTAAAACTAGTGGCGTACCTTATTTCTTTCTCAAAGCACGTTATTGGCTTTCTTCATTAATCAAATTAAACATTTTACGATTCATTTTTATTTCATTTTACCTTATATATTTATAAATGTATTATACATCAACAATTTTTTTTATTGTAGGAAGAAAGATAATTAAGGATGGAGAGAAAGAAAATGGTGAAATTTTCCTAAAAATAGCCAGACCTAAGTAGCTTTTCCAAGTTATTCTATTCTGAGCCCTCCACAGCGCTGTGGTAAGACCATCCCGCATTGCTAAAGAAGGGGATCAATGTATCATTTAGTTTTGGCCACACATTTGTACCAAGAAAATGCGAACTCCGTTTTTCCACTAAAATAAACTAAAATTTACAACAGCCGAAGCACTAGTTTGACATTTATACCTCAGAAAAAAAAATTCTTTTGGAATTTATCATTTTGTTTATTAATTATTTAATACATAATAGTACTGGGGTCACCTTGGGTGTATTGCTTAACATAACAACCTTCTAAGCTTAAGTTCCAGGGTTCGCAGCCTGGAAGGTGACCCTAGGGTTTTTTAAAAGGGAGTAAAACATTAAGACTCCCACAATAGGATCGTCCGATTAGCAATCGTAGCAAAAGTGACGTTGCATGAATACAAAACATAAAAATACTATTTAAATATTATTTATAAAGAATAAATTCCGAAGATACTTGTGTTTAAAAAAGAAAAGAAAAGAAAAGTGATGTGATGCAAAATACTTTGTAAGTTTTAGCCCTTGGGCTTAGCAACAGGTTAGAGAAAACTACTTGAAAGGGCGGACTATAAATGCGGTTAACAGAACAAGTCTTTGCGGATAATAGATTAGGATCTGAGCGCATGTATCTCTAGGCCGGAAACAATTCATTATTTTATCTCTATTACTTTGATTAATGTGACAACTAGCTATCAATTATCTCTGTTAATTGTTGCTTTAATTTATTTCAAAATATATCTATTATATAAAAATGTATTTAGAGATCATCCTGTAATATTTTATAGCATTTAAAAGGTGAAATAATAACAATAGGTCGTAAAAAATTATTTTTTTTCTAATCTCAAAACAATATAACAATTACACAACATGGTAGTAGGAGTGATTTGAACAGATAAACAATTAGATTAAACTTGGTCCCCCGCAAGGCTAAATGAGTTTCCTTTAGAATAAAAAAGAAAAAGAAAACATGATACACATCTGGGGCCAGAAGGCTCACGAAGTATTTATTAAAGTGTTAAACGTTAAAAAAAAATGTACATTTCGTGACAAAGTACTGAACATTTTAAGATAATAAATAAATAATGTAAAATAAAAATATAAAGTGAATAGAAGTTACAAGAAAAATAAAACATACTTGCCAATAAAAATCATTTTCAAACTGAGAAGATATTGGAAAAACGTTAAATTGAGGATAGGGAAGAAGCATGACAGATAATTGGACGGATTGAGTTCAACATAGCGGTGGAACAGGTGTTAAAGGAACGCTCGAACGAGGGGTATAAAGATCAGAATGGCGAGATTTCGTTCCCTGGTGTTAGAGTACGGATACCGAGTAGATGGATTGGTATAAAAATAATAACCGCAGAAATATTTTCTACGAATGGAAGGGAAGAGCCACTTTAACTCGTCGGTGGTTCGGGACACACGAGACCGTCTCAGTGTACTCCACCTTCTTCTCAAATTATTTATATTTAATTTTAATTTATTAGTTATTGATTTTTAAATATTTTTAAATATTTTTATTTGAAAAGAAAAGATAAGTCCAGGACCGGGACTCGAACCCGGGTCACCCAGATCGCTAGTCTGGAACTCTACCAATTCAGCTATCCTGGCTCCATCAGGGAGTGACCTGGGTTCACCTCCATGGGCGACCCGGGTTCAAGTCCCGGTCCTGGCCATATCTTTTCTTTTCAAATAAAAATATTTAAAAATTAATAAAATCAATAACTAATAAAATAAAATGAATTATAATAATATATAATGACGTAAGTCAACAAGATCCAAATTAAATAAATGTTCAAAGAACATTCTTCCCCTCGTATACATCGCAAATTGCGAGAACGCGGGTACATGGGATCAGCAAAAAGAAAGGATATGGCGATGACCAGGGAGCGAGCCTGATGGAGCCAGAATAACTCAATTGGTAGAGTTCGTGAGTAGCAATCTGGATGATCCGGGTTCGAGTCCCGGTCCTGGACATATCTTTTCTTTTAAAATAAACATATTTAAAAATTTATATTTAAATTTAATATTTTACTTTTTTGAGAATAAAAATAACATATTAGGTATAAGATGAGGTCAAACCCAATACCGCTATTGGGCTATAGTGAAAGTGTTTTTGTTTTTTTTGGAAGTGCCTGGGATACAGTCGTTGTATCTCATCGTTGTAATGTCTAATAAATAGTAAATTTGGGTTATAGAACTATACCTTAAAATATGTAAAGAATGATATAAAAATACATTTTAAGGATTAGGATACAGTTTTGGTTTCAGTTGGTATGTTATAGAGACTATACTGTTTCTATGATAACGGTTATGCAGGGAGGTGATTGGTCCGAAATCATTATCAAACAGGTTTTCCTCCAAAGTGGGTACCCTTACTTTATAGAGGCTGTGTGAGCCCCAGAGGGTCTCCAGATCCCACAGGGTCCATCCCTGGCTATTATCAAATTAAATGTATCTTTCACAGCCGGATTTGAACCCGGGACCTTCAGCACAGCAAATCAGTGCTCTACCACAAAGCTCACCGAGATAAAGTTATTGAAGGTTTTTAATAAAAATGGTCGATCATCATTCGCCATGTGGGTAATACTTGTGGAAAATAAGAGAATTTTGTTGAATCGTGCTGTTAATTATATCTAAGTCCACTTCGCTCGGATAATCGCCTCAGCGAGAGCTTATACCTTAGGCCGTGCTCGTCCAAGTCTCGAGGCAAAAAATCTCACTAAGCCCCGAGAGGCAAGCCCGACACTATGCGAGGATATAGAGAGATGTGAGATCCAACATGTTTCTTCCACTTGTCCAACATCATACGTCTAAGCCTAGTTAATCTGCTTTATAATTAACACTAAAATATATAGTTTGATCGTGTATGATCAGAGAACACGTTAGATAAAATTGAAATTACTATAATTATTTATCAAATTAATATTTATTTGATCGAAAATTAATAAAACTAATACAGGATTACCCCAATGACAACTTTCTTAGTATTTTTATTTTCAATAATTCATTTACTTAACGTCACATTTAACGCTACTATGGCTAATCAAACGATGCTATTGTGGGAGTCCTAAATTTCGTGTATCCATGTATAATTAGGATAGGGATCTTTAACAAGTACCTGACATCGCACATCCCCTGGACCCTCCTTTTACGCACATTCCTAAGGACGACATAACCAAGGGTTTTTACTCCTTTTAAACAATCTCAGGACCACCTGCCAGACTGTGAGCCCTCGAAAATACGCTAACTTAGTATTAAAAAGTTCTATGATACTCATACATGAATAAGAAAAAACCAATGTCAAAGTTTCTGACTAACGGACCGCTTTAGGTGATGGAATATTATAGTTTTATTTCAATGCAGTCTGGTGACATTCAACAACAGAAAAAGAATCCCATAAAAACTGTAAGTGAAAAATGAAAGAATGATAATATTCATTGAAGAAATAACATAGAACTTTGTTACTCCATAATGAGAGCAATAATTATGACAATGTAACATAGAACCATTACACCTCTATGCATAAGTTTACTTTCAAATCAAATCATTACATTCTTTGGCAAAACTAATTCCATAAACTTGTCGATCCAATCCTGGCATACATTTATATATGGACTTGAGAGTATATCTTACTTTGGTGAAGGTCAGCAATTATATCTTCAATTTTATTAATCAGGGGTATTCCTCCACTTTCTGTTTTTACTGTTCTCAGATTTTGTTTATTCAGACTAGATTCAGTGAGATTCAGAGGGCGTTAGGTATTTAACTTCGCAAAACGATTTTCTGAATTCTAGGGATACGACTTTTGAAAGCGGAACTACACTATATTGCATTTAGGAAAAATACCAGCTGAGATCCAGGTGTATTCTGTAGTTCTTTTTCGTATTCACTTTCAATAATACTCTCAAAAAAGAGGTAGGTAAATATTCTGATTGTCTTAAGCTCCTTCCAATTGCACCTCCTAAATGCATGAATAGCAATTGCCGGGTACGGCAATTTTGATAGCGATTTTTTTTAAATTGGGACTTATTTGTAAAATGTGTGCAATGGAAAACCTAATCAAATTATTGCGGTCTTGTGAGCCACAGCTATCACTCCATAATATAAAATATTCGAATAAGGGAAAATCTCCTATCGAATCTACCATGTTTAACATTTTGTATATTGCGCTAGCAATACCTGCTACATTACCTGCTCGTCCGTCCATCTCTTATCAATTAGATGCTGCTCTAATACACAATATTCTTTTCCTCGCTTAAATTTTTTTCTTTTTAAAATCTTCGGCAAACGGATCACATAGGTCATTCAACGGTTTATTGAAATGGTATACTCATTGTAAAATAATTTGCGACAAACATGTAATTTGAGAGAAAAATATATTTATATTCATAAATGATTTTAATAAATGTACTCCAAAACAAAAATAAACAATAACAGACAAATATTGTATTTATTTAAATTTTACCATTTATTATATTCATGACCATGGAAGATAGACAAGTTCCAGGATTTTATATAAGTTTTAACTATTTAACTTTGAAATAATGTTTGACCTTAAGGTATCTATGCTTATTGTTATTAGTTATTTTTGACAAGTTATATATGAGTGTATTTTAGTATATTTTTATTGTTTTACAGTAATGATTCATGATAAATTTAAATGAAGTTGTATGAGGAATTGCTGAAATTGAGAATGACAAATAAATGTCGAAACGTTTTTTAATGATTTGTAAAGTTTAAATAACAATTATTGACTGGAATATGTTTTTTTCTTCTCGTTTAAATTATACTAATCTAGAAGATTGAGTCCAGTGTATAAGTAAAATCTTATAAAGAAAATAAAAATTAAAGCAATGATTAGAAAATTATAATAAAATATTTTTTTTAATTTCTCTTTGTTTTTCCTTTCCCTTTTCTTAGTGGATTACTCATTTCGCTTGTACTGAGGATAAACATTCGGACATTTAACAGATTACACAGATGCATGGATAACATAAACCCGTGTGCTTCTGAAGTCGTGCATTTTTAGAATAACAAGGAGTGCGACTCCGATTTAAACCCATAACGACATACACCTTTGTATTTTTTGACGTTTAGAAGTGATTTGTATAGTTTGTTGTATAATTGTAAAGGATGTTATTCTGACCAATACACTACAGGTGACCCAATTTTTTTTAGTTAACAAATCTTGCTGGGTGTTAAACAAACTTCCTACTACTTTGATATAAACTTCATCCGATTACTGAATCAATCCCACACTGAAAATGAAACATAAGGATTCAAAAAAACTCAATTTTTCTTTCTAAATCTTGAAAACCAGAAACTAAACGGAAAAGCAGTGCAGGTGTTCATCCAGCCTCAATAAAGTCAAATTATTTGCAAAACTTAGAAACAGTCTCTACTATGTGGTACAATTTTAATTAAAATCGATAATTATAAAGAAAATAAGATAAGGAGAGATAACAAATCCTCTGAAAATCTTAGTTAATCCGCCTAATGTCTCTAAAAGTCTATAGAAAAAATTGTTTATCCAGCGGACCACAATGAAGTAAATGTATATTTCAAATCGTCTAAGTTCAACTATGATGCTAGAACTATGCTAGAACTTCAACTATTCTGGAAAAGCATAAAGAGTGAGGGATATAGAAAGTATTATGTATATGTCTAAATATAATGCTTGATTACCAATAATAATTTTTAAGTTGTGAGAAATATATATATATATAATGCCTCCTATTCATTCACAAGTTATTCTTGATATCTAAATTGGGACATATTTTTTTAATTTTGTAGATGAAAACTGGAAGGGGTGTTGGGAATTCCAAACACTCGTGAAAATCCCCTTTATTCTTGTCACGTTTTGCCCACGGTCTAAAACTAAATACGTTTACTAATACTGATTCCTAAACATGAAATTTTGAAATTCAAAGCGGAAAAAAAGCTCAAATGTAAATAGACTATTTAAATAAATGAAGAAGAAAAAGGAGAAAGGATAAAGTATGGATTCATTAGTATTATTTGGTTTTCACTGAAAGATTACATGAGATCCTTTTTTTTACATCCCTTTATTTTCCCTATAAATATTTATGTTATATATTATATAATATATTTTCTATAAACTATAAATTATAAATCTCCCATCAGAAAATCCTTCTATAAACACGATTTACTTAGCCATAATCTTTCGACTTAATTGAACTTAGATTTCCTGATGGGACGATTATCGGTTAATTGGAGTGGGCCAATTAGTATGGATTATATTCATATATATGAATAAATATTCATCGCAAATAATTGAGATAAATCAATAACTATTTAGCAATAATGAAGACTTTGGAAGCAGTAAAGCATGACGCCAGAAATACCATGAGAAAGTTATAAAAAGAAGTGAAGGCAAGTAGAACTCAACTAGAAAATCTTGCTGAAAATTGGATGACATTTTAAGCTGTTAATGAATATTCTGGCTACAATTGAAAACTAATTAAATTCGGCAAACTGCTAAATCCAAGCAAGTTTTCTTCAGTTCAACGAATATGCTTAATTTATTAGACTCAGCACTTCTTTTGTTAGCACCATATTCGTAACAAAGGAACGTAATACATTTAAAAAATATATTTTGATAATAGGGAGGGAGAATGCCGAAGGTCCTGGTTTTAATTCCGGCTGCTGTGAGATTTAATTTAATCTGTTTGCAACCGGGGATGGATCCTTTGGGATCTGGGACCTCCTGGGGCTCACCCAGTTTCTATAAAGTTGATACGCAAAATAGAGGGACAAATCGGGCGTTTGAGCGTGATCTAGGTCAAATCACCGCCGGGAAATTGTCCATTTTTGAGTATAATTGACTGAAATTATAATTTTTTTTTTTAAATCATAGATTACTCCTATCCATCTAGATAAAGGGAAAAATAGATTTTCCATTAACTATTTATATGGGAATTAGTAAATATTCAAATATTCGGATTGATATTGAAAAACTATAGGAAAACAATTAAGTATTTTTCGCATTTTTTTTTTAGTCTCAGTTAAAGACCAAATCAATATAAAGCTGTAGGGGTGATATTACTCCGAATTTGTTTCAGAAGAATATACAACAAATGAGTTTTTGACAAAGATTTTCATTGAAAAGCTTTATTTACGATCCATTTGATTATCGTTTTCTTCATGATATACAAAGTAATATTGAGATTCAACGTACTAATACTTTCAGGGATTTATCGGGGATGTGATGCAAACATACAGTAACATTAATTTCCATGCTGTTAAATTACAATCGACATGTTTTTGCTATAAAAAATGTATTTGTTGTTTTTTTCCACACAAATGAGAAGGCCTAGGACTATTCAGATAACGCAAACTCTGTAAATAAAGTTTCTCTATTTCTAGTTACTTTGTTATAGAAGTTCGAGAGACAAAACTTTAAAATCGATTCTCATGTAAAGCAACTAAGTCACCGCACAAGGCTTATTGCAATGAATCTACAGTATTCAGGTCTGCCATTGTTAATGTAAAATCTAACAAAGGCATCTGCTATTATATTCAGGATACTAGAAAACCCTACAAGCACAAGATCGCTTCTAGAATAATCAACAATTACAATAGTGTGTATATATTTAATATAAATTAATACTAATTCCTGTATAGTAAAGCCACTTTTCATTTCAAGTCATTTTGGAATACATAAATAAATACATTTTGTAATTTATAAAATTGTATTTGTTAAAAGAGAAACTTAGACTTTCTAAAACAAAGTGATAGTTTATTTGAGAAGGACTAACATAGTAGGTATTTCAAAGTGAGTAATTTCAACTGGCATAATTTCCTGTTACACTAGAAGGCTAATATGACCTTCGTTATATATGAAGGGACAGGAAATTGTTCCTTTTGTCCAAATGTATGAACAGATGGAAATCTTTTGGAGATAAATCAGGCTAAAAAGGGAGTGGTATTGATCTCGTTTGATGGAATACCAAACAATGCTCGTTAATTTGTTGTGATAGTAATTATTATCAATTAAACAGACGATTAATAACAGCTCATTACAATCTGTAAACATAAATAGAGTAAATAACATAGAATAAGGTGGGTGTGTGAGGAATCCATCTTGGTCATATTTGATTGAATAATTAACAATGTTCGTTCAATTGTAGTGATTGTAAATGCCATAAAAACAGGAGTGATTAATAACAGCTCATTAAAATCTGTTAAAATAATAAATAACAGAAGTCACTAATTCCATTTTGAATTTCAGAAATAATAAAAACAGACATTTCAAATGTAACAACACAGTATTATTAGTAAAATCTCCATAAACCTTCTTATAAAACAATGACTACATATTGGAAGCCTAACGTGTTATTTCCCGTTAAGTTATATTCGCAAGAAGATTAAACGAGAGAGAATTGTGCTACTCTGGCTGTTTAGGGCTAGGGAACGAGCAGTGGAGGGCCTTTGTGGACCTGAAGGGCCTCGGGTACACAGGATGGCGGTGCCACAATTGAACCAGGACCTTTTGCTCCAGCGAACCCCGGGGTTCTAATGTGCTTAATGATTATTCTGGAAATTTGGGGTTCTCTGAAAGGATTCGAAACGCCTAAAGTGACAATATGTACTTCCTACTGTTTGTATCATGGTATAATATAATTTGTTATACCAACTTCCATAAACAAGAGATATGGTGTTACAAAGAACCATGAAAAAATCCATTAATGTGGTTATTAGCTTTAATAATAATAAAATGCATAGAACACTACAGTCCATTAAGAGTCAGTGTTCAATACATGGTAGAGACTATACTTTTTATAAAAGAACTGTTGTTCAGGATCTGTCCGAGACCACGCTCTACAGACAGATTTTCCAAGATGGGGTCTATAGATCTTCTAGATAAATTAAGTCGACCGAATATTTCATATTTTCAATTGTTGTAAGAAGATACCAGATTTTACTGCACTAAAAAAAATTAAAAATACCGAGTAGAATATCGAAAATTTGTATTACAAACCAAAAATTATTTTATTAAGATAATTCAAAATATACGATATCTTGCAGTAATATCCCAAAACATCTAATATTTTGTATAATATCAAAAACAAGCATATATAATTTATTTTTAATTTATAATATTTACAGATGGAAGCTTATTCAGTTCATATTAGAATTACCCAATCACTCAGAGAATAAAAAAAGACTTGTACCAGTACAACCCATCAACGGTCTTGGGTTCAGTACATGATGCACGAAGGTGATTTGTCCGAGAGAACACTCATACGCCAATTAAGGGTCGAGTGTTGAGGTTCCCCCCCCACTTTATAGAGGGAGGATGAGCCCCAGGAAGGTCGCCAGAACAAGGAGGGTTCATAGCTCTCTATTAACAGATTAAAAAATATATCTTCCACAGCCCAATTCGAATCTGGAGTCCCCGCACAGTAACTCATCCTACAGACAGAGCTATCCCGCTTTTATTAGCTTTTAATAAACAACTGAATAGATGCAAAATGGGAAACCAATAAAAATTATTGTGTAACATGATTTGATCGAAATTAAAGAACTATTTATGTAGCATGCAGGCCTCTGTGAAGTGATGACATCCAAAAAATAATGCACAAAAAAGTCTCAATAGCATTCTTACTCATTGACAAGAAGGGCAAATGTCATTGATTAATATTCATAAATATTCCCACTTTTAGGAAGATAAGTTTTAATGTTTTTGACTACTTTAACTATATATATATATTAAAATTTCTTTTATTAAAACTAATAAGTGATGGTCCATCACATCAATGTATTTTATTTTCTTCTACTGCGTTTATTTTAGTTTTTATATCTAACTCCTCTTTATTGCGATATAATGTGGACTGTACTGCCTGTTATTGCTGACATTTATTTATAATAATTTAAAACATTATGAAGGATGAAGGTCCAACTCGATATTCCGGGCATTGATTTTAAAGTTGTTTTTGTAAAACTTTAGAAACATCTTTCGTTGACAATTTTATTTTCACGATATAAAAATCTCCATTAGAAGGGAAGGGTGAATGGTTTTTGTTACTAAATTGATCTTAATTATTGTATATGAAATAAAAATTACATTTAAAAATTAACGTAAACATACTCCGGATTTATTTTATGTTCGCTCTTCATTTATTCGTATTATAAATCAATATAAAATATTCAAAATACGACAGAAATATAATATCGTTAGCTTCTAAATTAAATGGAAACTTCTGCCTAACACCTATCAGGAATTTCAACAACTGACAAACATGAAATGTAGAAATCACTCAGTCCAGAACATGTGTGGTTTCTGAAACACACACCAACTTGTAACTGCCATAACTTCTCTGTATTTAAAGTATATTATCGCTTTATATAGTTATTTATTAATAGTGGGTTAACCCATTTGAAATCACCCAGTCACTGTTGCTCAACATTTTTTATTTTCTGATTCTTTTATCGTGGATTCCCTATGGGTAAACATTAACAAAACTCCCACCAATCGTTTTAACAAAATGTAATATAATTCTGTTTTCTTTTAGTCTTCCGTTTTATAGAACTATAGTTCTGTTTATTATTACATTAATTTTATTTTGTTTACTTATTTACATATTTTATATTTAAACTACTATCATTCTTTTATATGAAAAAACACTATTATATATTTACATATTCTATGTAAATAATCTGATAATGTACAGTTAGGGGTGTCTCTTGCATGATATGAAACCCACACTTTCACCTTGTGTTAAAGTTTAAAATTCATTATTAAAAAAAACATGTAAGGCTAGGAATAGCCGAACTGGAAATAAAGAGATTAAAAACAAACTAACTCCAATTGAAAAAAAATACAAAGGATATTTTTTAAATGGCAGCCATTTTTAAAATGGCAATTCGGCGAATTTAATAAAGAAACGGGGTTTGGGGGGAAATTGTATTCCCGTGTAATTCAAATGAAAACCTATCGACATCGCAAATATGAATAAATTTGACTAACAAAAATTTAAAAAATAACAGCTTATATCACAATTCTTATCGCAGAATTAAAAGTTTTTGTTTATAAAAGATGCATCAGTTAGTCTATGCATTCTAATTTGCGACTAAAGCTATCTATACTTGGAGTGGAGTACACTCTATAGTGGACTCTCTAAATTTTTATCACGTATTTATCCAATAAATTGATTAAATTAAAAACAATCGACATTTTTAATCTTTATTTTTTGAGGTCGGATAAAAAGCTGGGCTGTCGATAAAATAAATAAGACGCGGATATCCTCTGAGGAGTCGCTTTGAGCCGCTGATGGAGTTTTGATGTTGTAGCCCTTAAAAGTAATTGGTCCTGCCCTCGCCCTTCGAGCCAGCCTTCCTTTCAACACTCTTGTCATTTTTTTATTTATTTAACATTTCCGTGTCCGTTCTGATTCCATTCCTCCACTGCTTATTGAAAAAAAAGGCAGTACACGATAGGAGTTGGCAAATGAAAAGTGTTTTTCTCTTCAATAGAACCAATACGGAGAGTATAATATCAAAAAACTGGTTTATTTTTTTATAAAAAAACATGATGTAAATATGTACTTTTATGATTAATATAATATATATTGTTGATTATGACAAAATGTACCATTTGTGTCCATATCGCTCCTTCTAAAGGACAACGACATAACACCAAAATTGCCATTTTTGATTTAAGCCTATTTTAGTTATTGTATTGGTTGGAGCTTCTCAATTCAGGAACAATATATCTGATTTTCCATTTTCACGATATATGAGGACAGTTTTTTTTTTTTATACAATCATATTTTGACTTGTATCATGTTAGAATCTGAAGGTTTATGAGACTAATGAAATAAGTTGAACTAAAAAAAGTATCAAGCTTTTAAAAACTTTCAAGATTTTAATAAAATAATTTCAATACTATCATTCCAATAGGAATGCTTATTTAAACAATTAAATTTTTATTTTTTAATAAGACATGGAACTTTCAAATACCTCTTTTGAAAAATTAGTTTTTTTTTGTTATGGGATTGTTCTTTTGAAGGATTGATATGTGTAGGCAATTACTTAATGTGTGTTTTATTTCTAACCGTACCTAGTAGTTGTACAGAAGTTTTATATTCGAGACCAAAGTTTATTTTTCTCGAGAAAATAGCCATTGGACTATGGAGTGCTGTACTTTTTACAGATGTATCAAGATTCGCTCATCGATCTCCAGACGGGGGATACCCAGAGCCATCCTTTTCAACGTGCTAAAGCCAGCCGTGTAACTCTGTGAGTTCTGATCAACTCTGGTCTTCTTATTAGGCGAAAAGTCATTAATACATGCTCATTTAGTCATCTCCGAGAAGTACGTTCCGAAATTTCCACACCTCGAACTTCTTCGGGCTGATGAATCGCTTGAACAAAGGTAAAGTGCCGGTTTAGTAAAATTCTTAAAGTCAAAAAACAGTCATGTGGTTCTGAACATCATATTTCGCAGACAAATAATATTTATAAAAATCATTTAATAAATGAATAATGAAAGAATATTAATGATTCACTCCTAAGATTTATTCCCTGTAAACACGAATGGAAAGTAAGATGAGAAACGGGACGTCCAGGAGAATTCGTCAATAAAGTGGTTTAATTGATTCGAAGCCTCTAATCAAAAACTCTTTCGCAGAAATTCAAAGCCTTATTCTAATCAACCGAGAAAAGGACTTTGAATTTTCAGATTATCACCATCTAAAATTAATTATTAGCAATAAATAAACGCAAATTTGCGAAAAAGGGACGTACTATCAATCCAGATGTTCTCCATAAACTTAATTTTATTCCTCAATATGAAAATGATAAAAATTCTTTCTACTATAATTCAGCAGTTAACAAACACAGAATTCATTCTCCATTAGATTGGTGATCTGGAAGCTAGGCTTCCTTTTCTTTCTCATATAGAAAGGTAATAAGATTTAAAGGCTATATAAGAATATAAAAGAGAAAACGGCCTAAAAATGTTCACGATGTATGCTAAAATCTTAAAATATCAGTAACTGAAATAATATATGCACTAAATAAGTGGAAGATTCGCTAAAATCGACTCATCAGGAATGATTCATAATATTACTGATTTATTTTTAATTATCTAAAGCTCTGGTGATTTTTCTGAAACTAGTCTGTACTCCTCTCTCAAGCCCTTTACTTTACCATGAAGAGCACTTCGGATAAAATGCGAAGAAAAAAAAGAAAGATTTTATTTTGTCATAAATCAAAATACATACATTAATCAATAAAGTTGTATATATTTGGTCGATAGAAATGAATAGGGAAAAAACGTTTTCAAGGTTAAATCAAAATCAGTGCGTTTCTTCAAATTTATTTCAAATTTATATTATCGAGAAAGGAACTTAACGCACCACATTTAGCTAAAATTAGATTTTACTCCTCAAATTTTCATACCTAAATAAGAAAATCTTTTCTTAAGGAGCAAACTCCAATATTGCCTTAGAATTTGAATTTTAAGGAAATAATGAAATAATTTATAAAAGAATTAAATTGATTTTTGATTTTACATTTTATCCACCTTATATCTAACTATAGTATATAATAAATAAATAATTTACAAAATTCTTAACTGATAAAATATAATTATTAGTTAAATGAATGAGGAATATAATGGTTGATTTTTAATTGACATATCAAAAATACAGCAGGTAAGAAAAAAATATTATTTTGCGGAAAAATGGAACGGATTAGGATGGCCTGAGTTTTCACAGCATTCAACGACAGTTTGTTCAAGTTTGCCAAGGCACTGATCCTATCTAGCTCACCTTGAATATTGGCAAATACAGCTATTATCTCAGATGGGAGGTCATTAATGTATCAGTTGCAAAGGACTGGGGAAATACTAGAACCCTGTGCCACTCCTGTGTTCAGCGGTAGAAAAGAGGATAGGGGGTTGATTAGGGATGGAGACTGCTTGATTCCTATCCGAGAGGAAAGCTTGGACCCAGAGTATGGAACTGTTGGAAAAGGAAAGAGATTTTAGTTTAGAGAAAAGGATGGAATGGTTCAGCGAATCGAAAGCTTTTGAAAAGTCGAGTAGAATTAGTACGTTAGTTTTTTTTCGTCCATGCCAGTAGGTATGTCAGTGGTGATTTTAACAAGGGCAGATTGTGTGGAAAGGCCAGGACGGAAGCCTGATTGAAGTGGATCAAGGAGTTTGGACTGCTCCAGAAAATTAGACATTTGGGATTGAACTATTCTTTCGAGGGGTTTGGAGAGGTTAGAAAGTATATAATTAGGCCGGAAATCATTTGGGTTTGAGGGATTGGGTGATTTTTTAATAGGATGGACTATTATTTTTTTACTAGGAGGGAGGGGAAAACTGTAAATGTAGAGAACAGAAGGTAGAATTTCGGGGGGGCATATTTTAACAATTTGACGGCAATGCCGTCAGAACCGTTAGAATTGGAGTGGAATTTCAATAGGGAGGAGATAAGGTCAGGAGGTGAAATCTCGGAGAAATAAAAGTTGTTGTGGTTGAATGATGGTGCTATTGAGAAAGTAGGAGAAGTAGATCGTGAGTTAGTTGAGAAGGACAAAAAATGGGTGTTCAATTCATCAGGTGAAACCGGAAAGAGTACAGGGGAAGGGGAATCATAAAGTGAGAGTTTCCGAAGGAATGACTTGTGGATTTAGGATCAGGCGCGGAAAAGAGCTTAATGAAAGTATTTGGATTTCGCCTGCCTTATTGTGGATTGCGTTAAGTTGCGAAGAGTCCTAAACACTTGATAATCGTCGGTCCGTCGTGTCCGTCTGTAGCGTCTGCGAGCTGCGTCGCGCTACCTCTGCAGTCTTTTATGTTTTGACCCATCCAAGGAGCGGGTAATCGACGGCAGGTTGTAGTTTTGAGAGGAGCATGGGTGTCCAGTATACTAATAAGATAGGAAGTAGGTGTTTCAACCATTGAATCAATAGTGGGACAGGAATAGATTTCACTCCAATTCAGGGATTCAAGGGAAGGCAAGATGCTTTCACGACTGATAGCATCTAGGTTGCGAAAGGTAAAGGTTTTAGATAGTTCGTTCGGATTTTGGATATTATATGAAATTTGGATTAGGTCGTGAGAGGAAAGAGACGAGACGGGCAATTGAGAAGAGGAGAATAGATTCTGAGGAGAATTGATGACATACAAATCAAACCATGTGTCTGATCGGTGGGTATGATGGGTAGGAGAAACTGGAACAATGGATATATATATATAATTATTATTAACTACTACTGACCCATAAAATATGTAGAATGTAATAAATGATTGGTTAGGTTAGGTATCGAACAAACTGTAACAAATGTATGCCTAAAACCATTGTTGATACTTTCATGGGTATAATTGGTAATTAATAAAAAAAAAATTTAAAAAATCTAACTCGCTCAAAATCTGAAGTGAAATTTAGGGGAGAAATTTCAGAACCCTTCGACGTTCAAACAGGTGTGAGACAAGGTCGTGGACTCTCTCCAGTTCTGTTCAACGTCGTCCTAAACTAGGTTATGGAAGAATGGGAGAAACAACTTTAGAAACGTGATTCTTGGAAAACGATGCGACTGGGCTTTCCCAAAATCAACCTCTACGTACCTTACCTCGCATTTGCGGATGATCTGGCGATTTTAACAGAGGATGAGGAGATTATCAAGCAGCTTGAGATACTCAAGGAATGTGCAGAAAAAGTGGGACAACAGATCTCTTTTGAGAAAACGAGTCTCAGAACAAAATACGGTTAAATCGACCGGGTCCCGTACTATAAATATCTCGGAGAATTCATCGAACCGACAGGCCTTGAGAAGCAAAAGCCGTCTCCAAAAAGTCAAGAAGCCATTGGGTTAGTTCAAGAGAGAATGAAAGCCTATTGGAAGAACCCAAAGAAGGATTGATTGAGTTGTTTGCTTAACGTCTTCCACTTATGGGTGAATAGGCTAATAATAAAAATATTTAAAATTGTATTAGTACTTGGGAACCGCCACTGAATGATCATATAACAAACAATTAAATTTTTTAATTTAATAGAAATTACTCTATTGGTAAATTTCATCGGTGAGTA
Organism: Troilus luridus; assembly: GCA_964056705.1. Lineage (NCBI taxonomy): Eukaryota > Metazoa > Arthropoda > Insecta > Hemiptera > Pentatomidae > Troilus > Troilus luridus. Next base: position 90,449,633 of record OZ057415.1, on the reverse strand, counting down.
GAACAATTACAAGAATTATCACACAATTTTCTCTATTTCTTGTAATATAGCCAGGAAAATTGTTTAAAAAATACACCGGAAGAAAACAATATACATTTTTGTATATTGTATTATACGAAAAATACAAAAAGAAAAAACATAACAAGAGGCCAAAAAGATGAGTGATGGAAGAGAGGGCAGCCTATGCCGGTCAGACCCTCTCCCATTTCTTACAACACATTAATCGCCGGATGAGTCTTCGTTCCTGACCGAAATAAGAAATACAATCCCTCACATATAGAATCCTAAGTCCATGGGCTTCACAGGGCTTGATATAATGCTCAATGGGAACGGAATTAATCATCAATCAAATGGGATTCAATAAACATTCAAGCCGTTTGAGCCGTTGATTTTGAAAGTGGGACAACTCCATTTTGTAAAAAAAAAAAAAGAATAAAGCTGAATATTATTAGAAATTTACATAATTTTATATTTTTAACCAATGAGCAATCAATATTGATTTCGTTATCAGTATACATTTGTCAATAGAATTTTAATCGGTAAACAATATTTCAAATACGTTGATATTGAAAGGAAATATCTACAAATAATATAAACTGGAGTTATCTCATTTTCAAAATAAACAGCTTATTTATTTTCAAACTTTGTAATCATAAGAATATAAATCTATTATACATATGTATTCTTCAAGAGAGGTAGAAATTAAAAAGACAAGACTTCTGATTTTGAAATATGTGATAAAATAGTTCTGACGAGGATGGACATTTTTTTCTACTAAAATTTACCGATTATCGATTAATGATTACCAACAAAAATATTTTTCGATAAAAGTTTACCAAAATAAATATATAAAATTCAGTTCTGGAAGATTTCAAGAGTCAGATAGGTCTCCCACGAGTTCTTTGGTAATGTATGATGCACTGCTTAGGCTACACCTACATTGGATCCGGCGCGATTCGATGAGACGTCGCTAGGAAACCAAATGACTGAAATATATCGAGAGCGCCTACATTGGATCCGGCCTTAATCAATCCATATTTATCCGACCAATCCCAGGGATTTAGTCGCTCGTGGAAACGAAATAGTTTATTTATACGAAAGTGCCTACATTGGATCAGTCACGATGTTGTACGATCAAGTGTGATTTTAACAAATCGAAATCATTAGTTTTCAATTCGATAAGCCAGCCGTTAGCATGTGTGCCAACTTAACCTTTATTGTCTAAAATGTTTATTAAAAAATATACATTGTAATTTGATAATTAACTACTATATAAATATCCGTCATAAATCAAAATTAAATATTGTCAATTCTCATTAAAATATTTTATTACTAAACTTCATGATCCATTAAATATAGTAGCGAAGGTTATTTTTCCGTTAAATAAAATTATATCTATCAGAAATGTCCATAAAAAATATACCTACATACAATTTTAATTCGTCAAAGAAAATTGGAAACATTAACTTTTGATAAAATTATCATCTTAATGTTAAATTTATTTGTTAAACATTTAGCAAGGGCTTTTCTGATTTTTTATACTCCTTTGCAAAGATGAACAACAAAATAAACAAAGATTACTCATAGAATTAGTTCAAAAGGAGCCTCCATTGCGGGATCTATGAAATAATAATAACAAACAATAATTTATATATTTTTTTTTTATTGAAAAACAACTAAATTATTAATTTATAGTGAAACAGCAAGACAAAAATATTCTAATATAGCTCATTTTCATAACATTTGGTTCTTTAAATTTATAAAAGATTATTTTTAATATAATTATATTTTACAATAATTAATATAGAAAACAAGAAATAAAAGAATAAAATTAATACCATTATATTCAAAAGGCTAGTTTCATTATAGGTTTGAATAGAATAGATTTACACCAGATTAGTGTAGGCTGTGTGAAATAAAATATTTATTTAACTGATCAAGTTTATCAAATACATTACACCCTCATAATTATCAGAATAATTTTAGCTTTATTGAATGTATATTACAAATTCATTTTGATATTACATGAGTAGATCATTATCTCATCATCTATAAGCTCAATAAACAGTGATTTTTTTAATGAAAGTTCAATACCATTATAACTACATTGAGTATTCTCAAGATTCCAGTTTTAGAAAATTGTTTATTTATAAATTAGCTATGTGAGCATGGAAATAAAGAAATATTAAAAAATGTAAGTTTGATTATTTTCTGTTTGTTCTATTTCTACAATCCTTGATTGTTCTATTCAATCATGTCATACAAAAGTTACTGGTATTACTCCTATAAGTCTTTTATTATTGCCATTATTATCCAATTGATATGAATAAACATTTGTTTCGATTAATATTTTGAACCCATTTAAGTAAATATTGTAACAATCTGTCAAATACATATATTTATGCAAACTTTATCTATATCTCTTATAGAGTTATAGTAATTGGAAAGTATAATATTATGATAATAGCAATTAATTGAGTTTTTAAATTCATAGATTATTATCTGGTATTTACTGTTATTTGTTTTATGGGCAATGAATTGCATGTTGGAAGGAGTTATTGATCTTTTTAAAAATGCTTCAGATTATTTGCATTACCAATTTATTTTATTAACCTAAAAGTCTAGTAGAAATTGAAAGCAGGTACTTATATATTATGGTATGGTACCACCACTCTAGTACTCACTGTGTAAAAACCATATAATTACCAGTTTACTTCACATGTGTTTTATAATCATGAAATTCAATGGATTCTATTAAATTCTAAAGTGGTGATACCATAACAAACAAGTACCTGAAAGTAAAATCAAGAACCTCTTGATAAAACGTTTCTTAAGAACTTATAGTTATCATATGGGATTCCCAATAGCATTCTATTTTTTCCTTATATTCATAATGTCCAATGTTCTATCGATGCTCCAATTTAATATTATAAAATGAAAGTTTATTATATTTACATCACTTACACATTCACAATTAAAGGTATGTTGATTGAAGGTCAAAAATCAAGTCTCGAATAGTAAGCAATTGATACATTTATTAGCTTATCAATGTTTTCGACCAACATTGCAGGTCTTCATTAGGGCTTATTTACACAAGGTACAAACAAGTAATATAATACAAAAAATATACATTAATAGCAGTAATGATACAAATAATACTTAAAAATATTTAGGTGATAATATAATATAATAATCATCTTATTATAATGATTATATTAATATTTTTACCTAAATATTTTTTAATATGATTTATATCATTTATGAATTATCATATTTTACATTTAATATTTGTATCTTGGTAATTTAAACCTGATGAAGATCTGCAGTATTGGCCAAAACATCATGCAAAGATCATCATATATTTAAATTATGTTTTGAAAAATAAAAGAGGACACTAGCATATTTTTAAGGAAGAAAATAAATCATTCATAGAAGAAAATAAATCATTTATTCAATAACATGCATCAGTATTTACTTATAAAATTAAAAGAATAAAATTTAGGATACACATTTTTAACAACAATATTAGAATTAAGTGGAAAAATAAATGAATAACACAATTAAATATTTCGAAATACAAGTTAAGAAGAATTACACACTACAAATTTTATAAATAATAATTGTCGATTAAGATACTAACATATTAATATGATAAAATAATACATAGCAATAATATATAATTTTTAATATAACAATTTTATATAATAATTGAGGTGATTGAGGAAGATCCTCTGAAGATTTAGATTGGAGTGTTTTCAAATATATATTGGCTTAAGATGCCTTGAATATCCACCATTAATTATACAGTATTTACTCCCAAATTGTAAGATCTTTTTTTTATTATTGGACATCCATTAAGAAAAGTATACACAAAGGTCTAAACCAAATTTCTTCTGATACTTGATATACACAATCCAAAAAACAATATCATCTTCGCCATATATGTTCACTTGTAGGAGTGTCTGCTAACATGAATTTGAATAAAATTGAAATTTGAACAAGGCCACTTCCTCATTGGACAACATATTTCCTTTCTGTTTCTGGAAAAAATAATGTTTTCAGATACGCATTGATTTAATAATAAATAAAAATTAATTTAAAGTATTCCATAATAAATCTATTAGGTACCTAAAAAAAGTTGAACTTTTTACATTTGTAGCATTTTTCAAAAGAAGCTAAATATTTATATTTATTATTTCTGTTCAGTCTAAACTTATTTATTTAATCTGAGGCAAATTTATTCTAAACACTGTTGTGGAATTGTTCTTCGGTGAAATACAAATTAAAATTAATACTATTTCTAGTTCCATAATGGATTTTTTCAACTGTAATTGTTTAATACGGGTGTTATTATTAGTAATCCTAATGTCCACCTGATTTTAATAGTTAATTTACTGGCTAATTGATTCATACTTGATTATATGATATGGGGTTATCTTACAAACAATTATTCTGAATGTATATCAAAGTTTAACAATAGAAATCACTTATCACTTCAACTATTTTCAATTATTCTCATAAAGAAAGGATGAGAAAGATTAATTAATGGTTCTTGTCACTCTGTGACTCCTACCAAAAATACATATTGAATAAACATATTTAATGACAATTTTTAATGAAGAAAAGTGAGTTTAGGTGAAACAAATTTTTATATGTTATACTACACACAAACATTATTATAAAAATAATTACACTTACCTTGTTCAATGTTTTCACATCAAATCCTTTGAAAAAAGTTAGGAGCCAGTAGGAGATCAATTAAAGATCCAGAATCAAGCAAAAATACAGTAGTTAAGTAAACACTAGTTGAGATTTGATATTACGGGGAGGTTTCAAGTATAACCGCTCCTATTTATGAATTTAATTGCAATCGTTAATTTAATTACAAACCAAATAGATTTAAAAATATCACTACTATTCCATTAATAAATTAACTCATTATATAAAACATGAATATCTAAAAAATATAAATTCTATTTTATGAAATTGAAAAACTACTAAACTATTTATTGATAGTCAAACAGCAAGACAAAAATATTCTAATATAGTAATATTAGCTCATTGTTATAACATTTGGTTCTTTAAATTTATAAAATTAAGATTATTTATTAATCACTTTTAATACATTTATATTTTACTATAATATATATATATAATATAAGAAATAAAAGAATAAAATTAATACTATTTTATTCGGAAGGCAGTGGCTAGTTTACTATCGGATTCACAAGAATAGAATTTAACCGTAACTGATTCACTATAGGCACTCTGGGAAATTTCAGTCATTTGTTTGCTCACCCCAGCATCGTATGTGATAGAATAAGATCACGTCGCGCCGAATAGGATCCAATGTAGGTGTACCCTTAGTAGGAAGTGAAAAAAATAGTTCTGAGGTGGGAATTTACATTTTTTTTCTGCAATTTTCTTGCTACCACTGCAAAGAATAGTTTAAAAGAATATTTTTTTAGAAATCCTCGGTGGAGGGGCTCCTGGAACACTGAAAAAAACCGTTCCCGTCCAAAATTTTGACTGAAGAAATTATGTGAAACTAATTTTGACAGGTTGAAAGTCTTAGTTTTTTCTTTTTTTAACAGCAGAACATTTCTGTGAACTACGGAGAATTCTCTAACACTCTGTTGATAAGTACTTGATTCTAAAAAATAATAAGAAAAATGACATTTTTTCTGTGTTAAAACAGAAGATTATGGCCTTTGGAATTCAGGCGGATGTCAATCCAACATTCAGAAGTCTTGCTTCAGTTTCAACTGTTCCAAGAAGACTTAGAGAAGCAAACTTGCAAAAAAAAATGTATCAAAGAATACAGTATTGATCCTTTCCTGGGATGAGGAGAAGACATTGGACGATGTTTGTAACTAGAACTAGTCATCTATCTTAATTACTCAGATATCATTATAAACAGACAGTGCTAAATAGATTGGGAAATGGTAAATAGAATTGTTAAAGCCAACCAAATCTATTTAATTACATGCAACAGCATTGTTGGACATCGAGATGTCTGACGCGATATCAAGTTCTACTGTTTACAAATCTTTTTACATACGCGAACGGGAGCTGGGTTATGTTTGATAAGAAGAATCACAGGTGCTGAAACGAAGTACTGTAATGAATACTGAAAAATATAAGAGAACGAGTTTTCTGAGAATTCCTGAACTAAAATTCAATTTAAAAAGAGCAGCTTCTGGTGTTCCTCAAGGTAGCATCCTCGGTCCTATCCTCTACACAGTATATACAGCTGACATCCCAACCCATCCTAACACCCTCATCTCCACGTATGCTGATGACACATGTGTGTTATCAGTTAATAACGACCCATATATTGCATCCCAATTCCTTCAATCATATTTATCAAGCCTCGAAGAATGGTGTCAGAATTGGAGAATTAATATCAATTCCAACAAGTCCCATCAAATTACCTTTACCCTTCGCCAAAAACCCATGACTTCCTGTTCTACTGTATCCTTTAATAGTACTCCGCTTATCCCTGTTGAACAGATTCGCTACCTAGGACTCAACTTAGACAGACGTCTTACTTGGAACCCTCACACAAGACTGAAAAGACAAGAAACAGCTAGACGCTTTCGACTACTTTAACACATACTAGACAAACGCTCAAATCTTCAGATCAATTACAAAAGGCTTATTTATGTGACTGTTATAAGACCTATATGGGCTTACGGAATTGAACTATGGGGCTCCACCAAACCATCAAATTCCTCTCGTATTCAATCCTTGCAATCCAAAATCCTTCGCAAAATCCTAAACGCTCCTTATTTTGTCACAAATAAAACCATCCATAATGACCTTAACGTTCCATATGTTACCGATTTAGCCCATTCCAGATACCTATCGTTCCATAATAAACTCCAGGCCCATCGAAACCCACTAGTTTCCATCCTTGCCTCCAATTCCATCCCGGACAATCCTCCTAGGCGTCTGAAGAGAAGATGGCCTCGGGACCTTCTATAATAGAAATGTTATTAGAGTGCTGCCAATGGGTAGTGCCTCTAAATGTCCTTTCATTTATTTATTTATTCATACAGCCCTTGTACTAGATGTATATATTACAGTTTACAATTCAATAAAAAAAAATTTTAAAAAAGAAAAAGAGCAGCTTAAGTGGTTTTGAGAGATCCTGAGATCTAAATTTCGGAGTTGCGATTCCTTAGTAAAATAGATAGGAAAACCAGACGAGAACACATTCGTAAGGTTATTGAAGAGAACAGTCAAAGATGGTTTGAATATGTTTTAAGAATGGAAAACAACTAGCTGGCCAAGATATCATACGAGATTAAGATTGAAGGAAAAAGGTCCAGAGGAAGATCCAGACATACCTATGAAAAAGGCGTCAAAGAAAGCTTCGCAAAGAGAAACCTAGAATGGAATGGAAGAAAAATTGTGGAGGCTCGTACGGTGTGTTCCGGGGTGTGCAAAAGGAAACTTCCCACTGCATGAGCGGTAGAGAGGAAGGAATGGTGATAATTAAGTGGTTTTGGACTTGCCTGCTTACCATAAAAGAAGTGTCTAACTTATAATATTTTATTTAATTTTTAAAGTACCTCATATCGACATCGTCTATTTTTTTTACCGAATGGTCATTCTCAACTATTTTAGTTCAAGAATCGGACCTACACGATTAAAGTTAATTATATTAGAATAGATGAAAACATAAAATCTGTAAATTGTGAAAATGGTATTTATTCATTCGTGAAAGTGCTTACGTATTTCAAACATGAATTAATCTATCTAACCAAAAATATGTTTATTTAGAGATAGAAGTACATTATTAATTGAATGATAATTTCCACTAGAGTTGCACTTCAAAGCTTTTTGACCAATTGTTGCAGACACTCGGTTAAATTAATTCTAGTAATGGGTTTAGTCTGTAGAGATACCATTCGCGGTAAACTCGAAACCTCCTATCAGCGGATATGACAATTACGCGTAGCATTAAATTAATAACGGTAAATATACTGCATCAATAATTTAAATTCCCCAGAAATTTAATGCACATTTAAATATGCCCTTTAAACTATAATTGAACGTTCAGTGTAACTAGCGGGATAAGCTTATTTTTTTCATACATGTTTATTTATATGACAAAATCAAAGATCCATTAAACTTTAATGATCCGTTTTGTTGTCACTGCTGGTAAACATAGAGCCAGATTTTGCTCTAGTATGAATAAATAAATTTACTGAAATAAGACGTAATATATTTCAAAATATAATATGATAGATATATTAAGAACAAAATAGTGGATTATAAGAGAAATAAGAAAGTTTTAAAATATCATTAAATCTTTCTTAAGGGGTATTATAGATTGATATATTAATGCTTAAATACCCCCAACTGGCGTAATGAAGGTGATCGATTATATAATTTCTAATTTTTCATTGTTTACAAGAAAATACAGGATTCTTGTGCATTACTTGAAAATGTAGGGTCATATGTGGTAATAATAACTTACTATGCCCATAATCGCGGGTTTAGCAACCTGTCATGTGGTCTTAGGGTGTTTTAAAGAATGTGAAAAATCGTTAGTTATACCGTCTTTCGGAGTACTCATAAAGTAAAGGATTGTTTCTAGGACAACGATAGCACAGGGAGATGATTTGCCCGAGCTCACTCTCATTCACCAGGTTTTTCTCCAATTAAACGCCTATGTAACAGTACTTTATGATCGTGACAGCGAACATTTTTAAATGATTCCGAAAAGTATAATTTTTGTTTGACAATTATAGTGAAATAATTTGTTGTTTCTGAATTTCAGTGATAGTAGTAGTTAAATGTCATCAACCTACTCTGATTTCAAATCTTTGCATAAAAAAAATATTGAAACTTGTGATATTGTATTTTATTAAAATATTAACTTACTGAAACAGCTAGTTTTTTGGTGACAGAATAAGAAGAATCTTAGAAAGAAGCTTAAGAAATTTTTTATTTTTATGACTATCGACCTCCCGAATGGGATATATTAAAAGCTTAATAAAGTTTTTTTTATAGATAATAAAAATGTATTACAGTAAAATATTTATATAACTAATTTAATAATTCGCCAATATTAATTTCGCGGTAAAATTCTAATTTTTCAATACAAATTTCTAAAGGACTAAAGATATTTTTTAGTGTTATTTTTACAGCTTCCAACCATCCTGGTTGAATATTTTACAGGCTTAATAAACGTTTTTTAATATTACGAGATAATGTAAAATTAATAATTAATAATGCAATGTATATGAATTTTTTTAAATTTTCTCAATAAAGCACAAGAATGTATAAATATATTATATAGTCAATTTTCCTATAAAAGGACACTCTATATCAATAAATCTTAATTGCCGATGGGGACCAAATATTTACCCCCCACCCCCTAAAATAAACTCCAAACCAATATGAACCGGTAAGCCCTTAATCATGCTATCTAATCAATTCCGAATAATCCTCTAAGGCCCTAAGAGAAATTATCTCCTTAGACTTAATAATTATTTTTTTGTCGGATGAGTATGGTTGGAGGGATATATACGGGATATATCATATTCCCTTGATATGTGTAACTTAATCATATCATTTAATAAAATCCGTATAAAATATAACAAAGCTAACAAATATTTTCATTAGATATACATATATACTAAGTATACGCTGTGGTATACTATTTAATCTGCAAACAGCCACGGATACTATGGGATCTACAGACCCTCCTGGGCCACACCTAAACTCTATTAAGAAAAAACATACATCACTACAACCCATGAAGGGTCTTGGGGTCAGTATGTGGTAGAGCAGTACAGGCTCTGGGACAGCGTATGTCTATAATCTATATATAGATGTATAAGTGTCTCTGCAAAGTATGTGTTTTAATGTACCGTTTTTTATCCTTATCAAGTCGTTATTATCAGCTATATCTATTCAAACTCTATAATTACCTAGGGTGATTACCACATTGATAGGACAGAGCAAGGCGTTATAAACACTTAATTTAAGTACTTGAAACTATTATTGTTTCTTAAGTCACAAAGAAATATCAGGATAAGCTGACCAGTTAGCAGAGGCAAATGTTTAGTTCTCTATTTTGGCATCTGAACTTGATAAGGTATCTCTACGAGACATCAGCGAAAAGAAGACAATGACTGATCCTGGAGAAAACCTTGCAGGAAGTGGAGTGACCGCTCTGGGGTTAGGAAAACGAGTACAAATTGATAGGTGGCCTATAATATAATTATTTGTCAATTTATAATTGAAGTGATAACCGATCGTTTATGAGATAATTAAAGATCTGTAGTGAAATTGGTGTGCCATGCTGGAAATCCTGGTCCAAATCTTACAGGGGAGCCATGACTTTTATTTAGTCTGTTTGGGGCAGCAGATCAATCATATAGGATCTAGAACCCTCCTGGGGCCCAGCCAGCCTCTATAAAATATTATAAAAATAGGGTACCCAAAGTAAGGGGGAATCTGGCGGTTGAGCGCGACGTAGGACAAGTCACCTCTTTGCAGAACCGTTCTCCATGAAACAGTACAGTTTCTACCATGTACTGAACCCCGGACCCATTCACGGGTTGTTGTGGTACAGGTAAACAAAGTGAAATAGGAGTGGAAATCTATCAGAACAGAACTATGGCCAATGTTCGTCAATGAAGTATAGGTTTCTGGGATCTGACAGAATCCTTTAGCATTACAAATTGACATTCTTTCACAACAATGATTAAAAATGGAGGGATAGAGAATACATAAAGGGAAAGATTCAAAGGTTAATCCCTATTGTATAACCCACTAACATTTTACGCTTCCTATCGTAGTGTTGTCCATAACTATGATTTTTATTATTATTATAACAGAAATTTCATGGAGTTATTCAATATTAAATTAAACAATAACGAGTAATTTGAGTGTGCATTGCAATAATTTATTAGATTGCCATTTAAATTTGAGAGAGCGAGAGAGTTCAATATATAGGGTGCTGGGTTACTGACCCCCAGGTAACCATATGGAAGGGCATATATGGACATCATATGGAATGCTTATATATATATATGTATATATGTATACTGAAATGATAACCGAGAAACGAATATGCAGAACCTGGAGATTCTTCATGGGTTTACTGAGCGGCTAAAAAGTGTTTTCTTCTTTTTTTTTCGTATTGACTTGTGATCCTGTTACAATTTATTTTACTTTCTTCTGATGGAGTTTTTTCAGCCTCGGATATTCCTTCACGCGTTCACTGGCACTTTTCTTTTGATCCTCTGAACAACTTCTTCTAACCTTCTCTGGTCTTTATTAATCCTAAATCTCTTCCAGACTTTTCATTCTGCTTCCAAATTTACTTACTTCTAGTACCTCAGACTCTTCTAGCATAATGCACTTTTACAAATTTTTTTCCCCCAAAATATTAAAATATCTGCATAGTCAATAATATCGCGCCTTAAAAAGAACAACGTTGAAAATCAAAAAATGATGCATAATCCTAAAAGAACCCGGAATACCCTTCCTCTTACCGCCCTATCTCACTTTTACCATCTATGGGTAAAATCCTGGAAAAGCTCATCCTGAACCGATTGTACCCCATCCTGAATGCAAATCACATTATCCCAGATCACCAGCGTGGATTCAGAACATCCCAATCCTATCCACATCCCACCACTATTCAGCATTGTCATCGTGTGGTGGATGTTGTTTCATCTGCTTTGGAACGTGGATTGTATTGTCCAGCGGTCTTCCTTGATTTGAACAGGCTTTCGACCGAGTCTGGCATCCCGGGTTGCTTTACAAACTCCGTGAATTCCTACTTCCTACATACTTTCTCACTATCCAATCCTATTTCTCCTACAGGTCATTCACAGTAAATCATAATAATGTCCACTCATCCATCTTTCCTCAATCTGCCGGTGTTCCTCTAGGCAGTATCCTCGGCCCAATTCTCTACAGCTGACATCCCAACTCATCCTAATACTATCCTTACCACTTATGCGGATGACACATGTCTATTATCTGTCAACACTGATCCAGTTATAGCATACCGTACTCTTCAATCCCATATCACTGACCTTGAAAATTGGTGCCAAAACTGGAGGATTAAAATAAATTCCCACAAATCTCATCAAATCGCCTTTACCCTCCGTCATAAACCAACGACTTCCTGCCCTTCTGTATCATTTAATAACATCCCAGGTCCGGTACTTAGGTATACACCTTGACAAACGCTTAACTTGGAACACTCATACTAGACTGAAACGGCAAAAAATAGGTCGCCGTTTCAGGCTACTTCAACATTTACTAGAAAAACCCTCTAAGCTCCCAATTAATTACAAAAGACTCATATACATGACAATCATTAGACCCATCTGAACTTACGGAGATAGAGTTTTGGGGCTTACTTTGTTAAGAACAGACAGTTGTAAATTTCAATAAATACATTTTAAAAGAAAGTAAACTTACGAGTATGTCAATCCCATTGTGTATCATGAACAGCTTACCAAGACGCCTCGTAGTGAGTAGGGTTTTTCAATGAACATGAATATAACTTTCGAAATGTTTTGATTTCATATCTGAACTTTATAATTGAGTAGGAAGTCTAGGGAACCCCCATAAAAAGAGATTTTTTCATCATAACGGATTTTAAACCACAAACATAAAATAAAATTGACCAGAAAGGAGGAAATTCAGAACCATAAGGCCCTGATGGAGAGGGAGGTTACAAGAAGAGAAGGTTTAGCATAACGAGCGCCGGATTAGAGATCTTAGGCCATTATCGGCCTTTAAAGAAACCCGTATTATTTACAGCAGTAGGAGCTCTCCCAAAACCGGGCCATTGCTCAGCCTCTAATAACGCCATTAGTCCTCCGCCAACCATCCTTCAGTCAACTCGAGGGGTTCCAAATTATGTTTCAGGAACACGGGGAGCGAACCGACTCTGCTTCTAAACTATAAAAGGTACTGTTATTCTCTAATTCGCAGAGCTATCAAACGGTGGACGACACGCAAGAAAGATGTACAGATATAACGTGCATATACAACAGACATTCTTATGAACTAAATAGGTGACTTATTACTATGGGCTATCGTTATTACTTATTGACTATGGATTACATCTGACTTTGAGGCTTACTCTCTAGCAACTATAAACTATCTACTACATCTCTACTCAACTCTCCCACCTCCTACCTTCTCTTCTATCCTAAGCTTGGAGCTAGTAATTACACATGTAAAAGAAGGGGAAAGTTACATTGCTGACGACAAGGAAGATACTTCATAAATTAGGGTTAAGGAGCCTGCAAATATACACGATATCCCTAGGTCATCAAATCAATCGATGATTGACATAAAAAACCATCTATATGAAGTTGACTAAGAAGCAAATCTATAAAAAAAAACTATAAAATCATGGCCATAGTTATTTCATGTGGAATTAGTTTCAGATTTCCAGATGTGTTAAAACAACATTAACAAGATTAAAGGGCCATTAAAAACGAAAAAAATTTTTGTCATTTTACAAGTTTTACGGTAACTAACGTGAATGTTTTTTAAAATAATTTCTTTTATAATTAAAAGAAAGTCATTCTATCCTCAATTTTTTAAGATTGGGAGTAAGGAAGCCACTCAAGATCTAATCACCAAACGACAACTCGGTTAGCCTCAAAAACAATGATAATTTTTATGGTGAGAATGTTACAGAAAAACAAAATATACCATGCTTTTAGGAGATGGTCCAAGGACAGAACTGATGGCTTCAGTTCGAAATAATAATGGAGGTGGAATTACAGTTATTGGTAAGGCCAAGCACTTCTTCCACTATTTGACTGTATCAGTTTTGGTTTGCAGTATCGATAACTAATGTGATGGAACTAAATGGTCAAATGTTTTTCCTAAGAATCACGGCCTTAACCTTAAAGTTGGATTGTTCCTTTAAAATAAAACCTATTTCTGTATATACCAAAAGAAAAAAGGTGACATGGAAAGTTCAAAAGAACGTTTTTCAGCACTAAACCACTGTTTGATATTAGACAGTAACTAACGGGACATAATTATGCCATGGGTTTGTGCAGACTTATCTTCAATTAGCTGAGAGGAATCTGAGCACAGGACATTTATGCCTAAGATATGGAGTTTATCCAGCTAGTTTAGTTGTTTAGAAATAAGCAATATTAACAGAGAAATGAAGGTGACTTGTTGAGGGACAGTAAAAGTGACATTTTTTTTATAAACAGTTGGTAGTCATTGAAGTTATCTGCGACCTGAATTCTCTCGAACTCTGATTACAATCAGATTTTGATATACTTTTTCGACTTATCTAATCTTATCGTAACTCTTCAGTATAGTATACATGTATATAAAATAAATTTTACTCGTATTTTATTTATAAATTACTTTTCAAATCACCGAATTAGTGTTTAATATATTATCATTTAATATTATATTTCAGAATTTATTTATTTAAAAAAATATTAGTCGAATTTAAATAATGTCGGATGATTCAATTAGAGATTATTATTATTAAGGTAAAGATTTGAACAGGATCTATTGAGCATATTACTTCACACGCTTGACCGTAACTTATCTTTAAATAACAGTACTTATAATAATAATGATATAAAAAATAGAACAATAATTTATTGATTCCTCGCGATTGAATTGTTTGTTTATATGGATACATTTGATTTTAAAATGTTTTTCAAAGCTTCTTTTAGAACTTTTTTAGCTCGTGATTTTTCCCTGTGCATCGATGGAAATCGTTCCTCCATTTCTATCTTCGGCTGTAGAACAAGCACTGGTTCAAAGGAGTGATCTGGTTTCGTATTACGTATCCATCCTCTGAAAAATTTGTTCGCAGTTGGACGAAATAGTAATAGTAACATAATTTAGAAGTGGTGCTTGACTAGGTTGATTGTATGAATATATGGGAACAGGAGTTCGAAGAGTATGTGCAAATGTCTATAAAGAGACAAACACACACATACACGCTGAGTATTATGTTCCTAATTTTATTACATCTTAAAAAAATGTTAATAAGCCGGCAAAAAAAAGCTACCTGTAGTGATCTGGGCAGCCAGCACAAAAGCGAAACTTCTCCATTTCAACATGTGGAAATTCCCTTTTTATCACTTTGTGATGATAGTAATGGTGGGGTTTACGGAATCTAGTGTTTTTCGTATCCTAGAAAAAATTACAATTGAGGAAATAAAAGGAAAAATAGATAAGACAACACTGTACTGTGATATGATAAAACTGTGTTTAAGATGAACGAATGCTAATAAGAATAGACTCAAAATTGACCAAATCATTAGCATGTTGTTATTATTTACTCTTATTTTTTATTGAACTAATGTAGTATATAAAAAATAATATATTGATTTGTAATTAATAGTAAAATATTTTCAAGAAACCTTAATATGGCATATGTACATAAAGCAGTCTGCAATAGAATAAATACTCATCGGAAAAATGGGGAATATTCGTCATATTATTATTGTATATTTTTATTTTATTATTATTATTAAAAAGTACTAAATCATTTGACTTTGGACAAAGTATATACTAAAGTAACCAATAATAGTATGACATAAATCAAGAAAAATAGATAAAAATCTCATCGGTAAGAAAGAAAAAATTGATCTTTGTTTTGGATGTAACCCTTTACTAATGATTCTTAGGCGGTGCTCAGTGGATATCCTGAACCCGCATAAAAAAAATCGCTGCTAACTTTACATTTCAGTAATTTCTTTTTCTTCTTTATGGCGACAATTCCACTGTGTATTTTCGTTCCACATGGGAAACCTACCTCATTAAAATACTTCAGAAGACCTATCTTGAATCAGTCGATTTCAATGCATACCAATGTATATGAAACCATAGGCACAGAAAACACGTAGTTGGCAGTATTAGTTGCGTAAGCTTGTATGACCACTCATAGAAATATTTGAAGACAAATTTATTTCTATACCAACCAACACTAAATAATTTTCCAATAAAAGATCGACAATTTGGTGTTATTAACTTTAGTAAATACAGATGGTAACGTTGAAACTTTTGAACTACTTCACCAATAAAAACGAAAAAAAGAGTTTTATAAACAGACTAATAATATTTGTAATGGCTTCACAATTTTTTTACATACCGTATACTTTTCGCAATCCACGGTGTTACAATGCAACCAATTATCGAAATGCTGTTGGATTTTGGGGTTTTCATGCGGAGGTCCATCCTGCCATACTTCTTCTACATTGATCATCTTCTTATCTTTCTTAGACGGAAAAATCTTTATCTTCATTGGGCCCTTACATACCTTGCATGCGGTTCTGCATACTTCCGGTTTTTTAATTGGAATACAGTCGTCACGAATTATCCTCTTGATCCTATAATGTCGGATTTTAGACACGATTGCTATAGAAAACAGTTTTTCATCTTTGTCGCAGAGTGAAAAACGATCCTTAAGGTCTGTTTGACGTATTTTTAAAATCAGAAAGTGTTTCATGAAATTAGCGTTTTCAAACAAACAAAAACTTTTCAGTATTTAGGCAATAATTAGTATAGATTATCACTAAACATAAATTATACGAAGTTATTATTAAAATTAAAGCGTAGGAGCCTCAAATGAATAAGTTACTACTACAAGTTACATCTTGTGCACCCTACAACGATTATTCTTTTATAAATTTTATTTAATTCGATTTCTAACAATAATTTTACTTTTTGAAAATTCCATTATGGTATACCAAAGAATAAATAAAATCAATCCTAAATTTATCATACAAATAATACTTTTTTCACTTTCTTTTTTAGTTGGTAATAAGATTTTAACGTTCCTAAATGTTGCTGTTTAATTTGTTTTCACTTCTTTTTAATAAATATTAATATACAGTTGTCACTAAAGTCGTATTTTCGAAATTACGAATTCAAAAGTAATAAATAAATAGTTTTGAAACTTTCTATAAATTTTTAAATCATTTATGCGCCGTTTTGGTACTTTTTGGCGTCATAAAATACAGTTATGGAAGGATTCAATTTGTAACGGCAATCAGTTAGGCTCAACGATTAATTATACTTGCTAATCCTAATTATTTACAGAAGATGATCATGTATGTTTAGTTACAATTATAGTCATAATAGTAATTAATTGTAATAGTGATTTGAAATAAGTGTTCCCAATACAATATAATTTATTATGTAATTAATGAAGATTGTATGCGGCCTAAAGCCTAAGGGAAACAGAGTGGCTCAGTGGTAGAGCACTAGTTGCCATGCCGAAAATCCTGGTTCAAACCCCAATCCTTATTTAGTCTGTTAGCACTCGGAAATGGATTGTATGGGATCTAGGACCCTCTTGGGACTCACCCAGCCTCTATAAAGAGGGTACCCAAAATAAGGGGGGAAATCTAGCGGTTGAGCGTGACCTTGCTGATAGGACAAATCACCTTGCTGTACAACCGTTGTCCTTGAACATTCTCTACTGAACTCCAGACCTGTTCAGTAGAGACTGTTCTGTTTCATATACCTAACCTGTTCCATGGGATTTAGTGGAACAGGTTAGGTATATGCGACCTAAATCCAGTTATAGTAATTGGAGCAGGTCAAAAAAGTTGCTTCCACCTAATTTTTTTTGTCCTAGTTAGCATAATTAATTATTCTAATCGCTGTAATCTAATTATTTTGATTACCTGCCTAACTTGACACGCTAATTAGAGTCAGAGACGTCTTGAAGCCTGAAAATCTCGAAGCATTTACGGCTTCTTCTCATATTTTTTTCATCCATCCAAAATTCATTTAATAATCATAATTAATGGCTTATGTCTTCTCCGATATTCAATTATTAGAAATATTTTAAGATGAAAACAGAAATTCAACTCACTTTGAACACGGTACGTAATTCTCTCCTGGTATCCAGTGATCAGCATCTTGTTTTACAGAAGAACTCACTAAAAGTTTCCTCCCTGGTATGTACGAAAGTAAATTTATTTTAGAAGGATCTCTGATGGAATGGATCAACCTGTCCTTGGTCATCATGAAGTACTCGAGGCTTGGAGTCTGAGATCTGAAAGTAAAGCATTCTAAGAAAGATACTAAAGGTAGTTACGAACTATAAAACGTATTGCTGATAGTTTCAAAAAA
This sequence comes from Troilus luridus, assembly GCA_964056705.1. Lineage (NCBI taxonomy): Eukaryota > Metazoa > Arthropoda > Insecta > Hemiptera > Pentatomidae > Troilus > Troilus luridus. The sequence goes on along the minus strand of OZ057415.1, from coordinate 90,431,507 downwards.
TAGCACAGGTCTGCAAGTAAAAAACTGCATTGGTTTTTTATACATTTTCTTGTGGATTTTGATGCCCTAAAACCGAAAAAATATTTTTTAAATTCCATTACATCAATTTTGTTTACAATAATAATTTCTATATTTTTATTTTGTGTAAAATTCTGATTTAGTTAAAATTTTGTATTTTATTTTTTAAGCTTCAAATTTAATTAAAATTAAGATTTCTTACCCTAATTTTAATAAAATTCGTCAGCCTCCCGCTGTTACAGTCCTGAAGATGACCCACAAAGTGGGTCGAAACGTCGGCACGTAATTAAAATAAGTAACCACTTATTTAGTGTTTTATTTGACTGCACCCCCAACTATTTTCTTCCTTACATCTATCATCCAGTCAACCATCCCTCGCTTCTCCTAATTTTAATAGTGTATTTATCTGGGAATAAAGAAAAAAATAATGGATGCAAATAATTTAGGGGGGGGGGGGGTTAAAGATTTTCTGTTGTTAGGCAGACGGTTGCATTATTATCGTGTCCAAACAGGTTAAGTTAGATGATAACCAATGGCGAGTATCATATTACCAGTACGATTGAACATGTTTCAGCCTTTTCTCAGAGGCAAACATGCAGTTGGATTAATCATGTTCCAACAGGCTATGTCCATTATCTTGTTGACCCTGTATTGCCACACTCAGTTGACATCCAGCATTCAAACCCTACTGTGGTCTTGTTTTTATATATGTGTTATGGCTCATAGAGGCTGTGTAATTTCTCCGGAAAGTTTCTGTTATATTTGTGGTGAGTATAGAGTGAAAAGTCAACAAAGAAATATAAGTTATATTGTGAAGAAGGTTTATTTTGCTTTATTTAAATTAATACTTGGTGATCAAGACATCAAGACTCATAAGGTGTGCAAAAGATGTGAGGAAGATCTGCGCTTGTTGTTTAAGGGTAAGAAAATTGCATTTCGTTTTGGCATTCCTGAACAGAAAATTCACACAACCGAATGCCTTTTCTGTTCGGTAGGCGTAAAAGGATTTAATAAGAAAAATAAGAAGAAAATATTTTACCCTAACCTTGATTCAGCTATTCGTCCAGTGTCCCATAGCTCTGAAATACCAGTTCTACGCCCACCTACTAACTTAGAGGGCATCCTGAGTGATGGAGAGGACTGAGAAACGTTTGCTCCCCAGAAAGAAGCTAGGGCAGATTTTTCAGTTGACGGGGGACCTCAACTTATTTCTCAGATGGAGCTCAATGATCTAGTCAGAGGCTTGGGTTTTCGAAAGACGGAGCCGAATTTCTAGGTTAAAGGCTAAAAAAACCTTTTTTCATCTGGTACCTCATTTTCCTGGTACAGACTTCAAGAGAGATAATTTACTCAGTATTTCACTAAAGAGGGAAATCTGGTTTATTGTAATGATGTTCGTGGGGTCATGAAATGCTTTGAAATAGAATATGATTCGTCAGAAAGGGGCTTATTCATTGATTCATCTTTTCCCATGGGACACTCAGTTCATATGAAAGAAAACCACAATGACCTACGATTTTAAGATTTTAAAAGCTAAGAGATTTTAAACTACTAACAATGTTGTTGGGTCACCAGTCAGGTTATACAACATTTCCTTGTTTTCTATGTTTGTGGGATAGTAGAGCCAGAGAGCTACACTGGACAAAAACTGACTGGCCACCACGACACGGTTTAACTCCTGGCGAGAAAAACGTTATCAGTACCACTTTGGTCCCGCCAGAAAAGGTTTTACTGCCACCTCCTCATATTAAATTGGGGATAATTAAACAGTTTGTAAAATCACTGCAAAAAGAAGGGGATTGTTTTAGATATATATGTTCCAAGTTCTCGAAATTGTCTGAAGCAAAGTTAAAACAAGGAGTTTTCACTGGCCCCGACGTAAGAAAACTTTTGTCTGATCCCCTCTTTCCTGAATCAATGGGAGAAATCAAAATAGAAGCATGGGATTCTTTCAAAAATGATGTGCAGAAGTTTAGGGGCAATACTAATGATCCCTAATACAGAACTATTGTACAGCGCATGCTTCTGAACTGCTAAAAGTTTACTTACCCTCCCATATAAACTTGGGTGCCTGCATTGAAGAACAAGGTGAAAGATTTCACCAGAATGTACGTGATATCGAGAGACGTTACCAAGGAAGATGAGATGGCAGTGTGTTAGCGGACTATTGTTGGATGCTTAAGCGAGAAACCAAAGAAGGAAACCAAAAACGAGTTCAGGGAAGCATCAAAGAAAAGAAGAAAAGGTTTCACAAGGAAAACAGTAAACATAAAGTTGGGCATACATTTAAATAAGAAAAATAATGGTTGATAGTTTTTGATAAATATTACGCTGTGTGTTTGTTGTAATAAATTGTTGATTTTACTCATTATTGTGCTCTTATTATGCAAAAAAACTATAAGTGATGGAGACTAATAGAAGCTATTTTTGAAATCAGCTTACTTTAAAACATATAAGTCAGCAACAATATTCATGCAGCTAAAAAGATTTTTTTATTTATTTATTATATGTTTATTATATTATTAAGTAATTTGTATATATTCCAAATAAATCTTGGAGGAATTAAACAAAAAAAAACTGGTTTAATTTGTGATCTATCTGTTTCTATTCAGTATCATCCAATATTAGCAAACATTTGTTCAATTCGAAATTATATAACACTTTCGTCCTAGCATGATTGAGGTAACTTGAAAGGAGAGAGATGAATTACCTCCTAACTATATTTCTTATTCTCTATACTGCCTTCCTTCTCTACTCCTGAGCGGAGTGGCTCAGTAGTTGAGCACTGAGTTGCCATGCCGGAAATCCTGTTTCAAATCCCGCTGCGGGCAAGACTTTTATTAAGTCTGTTTGCAGCCGGAGATGGATCATATAGGATCTAGGACCCTCCTGGGGCTCACCCAGCCTCTATAAAATATTATAAAAATAGGGTACCCACAATAAGGGGGAAAACCTGGCGGTACAGACGAAGGGTACAGACTCAACCATGTATTGAACCCACTGACTCGTTCACCGGTCGTAGTGGTACGGGTTTTTTTGTTTTTTTTACTGCCTTCCTTCCCTTACCCATTACACAGCTTGTTTTCTGCAATAGTGTAGATATAGAATTGAATAGAAAAGTAACTTATGATTAAGTCTCTTTAAAATAACAGACATAAACAGAAAAAGAAACATAGTTTATACGTGGCCAGAAGGCTACATGGTATCTACATATTGCGCAACAACCATCCTCAGACAGGAATAATCTATGGGCTAGCTCCTATCCTGGTGTTTCTTTCGTCTTGAACTTTCTACTCTTTGGCAAGATCAAGCCAACAGAAGATGCATTCCGTCTACGGGTTCCAGGTATGAATTTTAACAATGTCTACTCCATTTATCCCAGTACGGTATGCAGTTTGCCATCTCACGTAGATTTCTAGCAAGGAAAACGTTGTTTATCTAAAAACAAGCCTAATTCTGTGGCAATAAAATTAATACAAGAAATGATCTGTACTAAGTTGAAAAGAGCCGAAGTAGGGAGTTGTATTTTAACCTCTTGTGAATATGGAAAAGCATTCATTTAACCCAGATGAAAACTAAAAAAAACAAAAAAAAAAACAAGAAGTGGAAAATTAAAGAATATTAAGTGGAGACTTACACGAGACCGGATTATAAAAAAAAAAAGAAAAAAGAAATAAAAACACGAGCGAACAAGTCTGTAATTTATTTTATTTTTTGGTTTTGTTATTATTATTCCTTAACATTCACTTTTAGCATGGGACTCATTAACAGCAGATTATCCTATATTTCATTTAATTTTTATTTCATTGTTTTCTGTTTAGATATCTCATTTGAAGGGAAAAAGTATTTGAATATTAAAAGGGTCTCTGAATATTAACAGAACATGCTTAGCATTAAACTCTTACATTACGTTGATATTAAGTCTAACTTTATGATTTTTTATATATTTTTAAAAATATTTCCTTGGCTTTCATTGGAAGAATAAGCATCCTAGCACACTTATAGACCGTTCGACGTTCTTTACTCTAGGATAATGGAGGAATACAATTTCAGATAATGTTTAGCTGGAATTTCACTATCATGATAAAAGATATTCTGTAAAAGTTAGTAAAGCTGTGCTGTAAATTGTACTGTTTATTAGATCGATAGATTTAAATAATTGAAAAATGTCTACCCACTGCTTGATTTCATTCACCATAGAACAGTCCTCAGCTCTCACACTTTTAATATTTATATAGCTACTCAGTTGCAGATAGAAACTTTGCTAATGGCAAAACGCGGTCGAGAACTTACCGATCTTAGCAGCTGAGTAGAAAGAAAATATATTACAGAAAGTGTCTCAACTGAATGTCCTTGTATGTCTAAAAAATAATTCAGGTAGAAAAAAATGAACAGTAATATAGATTACAGTAAAAGGGAAGAAAGAAAGGAGAATGAATAAAAAATCCTGGCTAAGAAAAAAAAAGAAATGGATAAATTCCAGCCCCCTTGAATTGTCTCATGCGACAAGAGATAGAAGAGCATTTAGATACACTGTCACTAACCTTCAATGAGAAGATGGCATAGAAAGATGAAAATAAATTGACTTCTCATGAAACACTTCATTTTTTATACCAACAGGTACAAAAAATTGAAGACATAATTTCAAGAGTATTTAGAAGATTTCCAAGTCTGATAGTATACGTAGTTGAGTGTGAGACTCTTGTCCTAAACCGGATTATGGAGAAATAAACGTTTTATTTCTTCTATATGTATTGCCATTGTCGTCAACTACATTATACGACCTAGGGTAAGAAGTTTCTTCCTTAATTGTCCCTGGCACCCACATACTATTTGGCAATTTTCGAAACATAATTTTCTATCCCTTCCTAAATTCAGACGGTTCTTTTCGTGCCGACCTATCATAGTATTTTTTAGTTAATTCTTTTTGACCTTCCATATTTTTTTGATAACTTGCATAGGTTAACTTTGGGACCAAATTACGACGCATTAAGATAGTCGCTGGGGATTAATTGGTGATCTAGGGGTAGAGCGATAATTTAAAAGAGCTAAATCAGGGTCCTCTCCCGCATCAAGTGCTTTTTTAAACAGGGACTTGGTTATTTTAACAGGACTTTCGGCGAAACCATTTGACTGAGGAAAATGGGGGCTTGACATGATATGAACAAATTTCCAGTCGTTTGCAAATTTCTTGAAAAGTCCACTATCAAAACACAAGGCACCGCCAGAGTACAGTACAATTGGAATCCCATGTCTGGCAAATATTGACTTTAATTTTTCTATAACCTAGCCTTAGGTTGGGAAGGTATGCCACCTCCAAGTAGTTAGTTCCAAAAGTGCGTCCACCATCACCAAATAATGCTTTTGTTTAAATTCAAAAAGGTCACACCCTACTTCAGTCCACGGAAGAAGTGGAATTGTTTTATATTTTAAAGCCAGTTTCACTTTATTTCTTTGACAGGTGTGGCATGATTTTATAAACTTATTTATATCTGAATTTATTCCCAGCCAAAACATTGTCAATTCTGCCCGTGCTAAAGTGGGAGTGATTCCCGGATGACCAGTGTGCAATTTTTTTAGCGTTAGGTGCTTTGGACTATGAGGTATTATGATTCGGTCATTCTTGAACATCAAGGCATTAATCACCGTAATTTCCTCTTTAAACTCAGAGTAAGGTTTTAAACATGTTTTTAATTCCCTGCACATTGGCCAACCCTGTTCCACAGTTCATTTTAATTCCATCAATGTTGAATCATTAGCCAAATGAGTTGAAACCAGTTCCCATGTATCCCGAGTTACTTGTAAATTTTCTACAAATAGAGATATTTGCAAGTCCACATCGTCGAACTTAGTCTCCTTGTCACATCCAGCCTGAGAACAATCCCGAGAGAGAGTGTCTGCTAAATACATTTGTTATGTATACACTACTTGCAATCGTTAAGGCTGTAACCTAAGCATCATCCTCTGAAGCCTTTGTGGGACTTTATTCAACGGTTTATTAACAATCGCTACTAAGAGTTTATGGTCAGTTTCGACCCTATGTCCCTACCAATTATATACTGCCTGAATTTTTCACCACCAAAACACAAACGTAACAACTACCGTTCAATGTTAGAATGCATACTCTGGGTTTTGGTCAAGGACTTTGAAGAAAAAGCTATGGGACGTCCGTCTTGGGAGATTACTGCACCCAAGCCATTCGAGCTAGCGTCAACACTAAGTGTTAATGCTTTATTGGGTTCATAAAAACCAAGAACTGGGGCCTTAAATATACATGATTTTAAGTTATCTAATGCATTTTCGTGATGAGTTTCCCATTTGAATTCTGAATCGTTTTTTAACAATTCCCGGAGACTAGCAATATTCTCTGAGTACTCATACCCGATAGATCTAGATTATAATTGAACATATTTGAAGATTTCTTATCTCTTGGGCTATTCAATTCCGAGATCTGCCCCAAAATTGTAACCCATAAACGTATCATGTTCAGTGTCGAAAGTAAATTTATTTGGATAAAACTTAATGAAATTTTTTAAAGCAGTTTCTATTACTTCCAGTAGTTTTTTATACAACACTTCCCTAGATTGAGCCCCAAAAAATACATCATCATGAACCGTTATAACATTCTCAATGTGTTGAAATGTATCCCTTTCGGGAGCTGCAAAATGAACCTACCCCAGGGTGTTTGGAATGTACATCATTACTTGTTTAGACACAGCCTGCTGAGCTCGGCAGTACTCAAGAACTCCAGCAATATCACCCATAGACTTCCACAATAATGACTGTTTCAGGGAATTGTCTCTAATGCCACAAATAAAAATGTCCTTCACCAAACTGTCATTAAGGGCTCCTACTTCACAGGTCTGTGGTAGGTATTTTAATACCGCCATATTTTGCTCAAATGACTCTCCATCCTCCTGACGTCTAGTAAAAAGATAGTATCGTTCGTATGTGATGTTAAGAGAGGGCACAAAGTGATTGTCAAAAGCGTTCAGAACTATATCATTTTTTCCTTTGTCCTCATATGTGAGTTGAAATGATTCACATTTTACACGGGCCTCACCGCCAGCATGATGTAACAATATACCTGTCTCCTATTTTTAACATCCTTAAAGTATGCATTTATATAAGTTAAAAACTAACTCTTAAACCTATTCTAATCTCTGGACATATCGCCTTCCATAAAAAGGGGAGATAGGTTACCCTGTCTTCCATAACTAATCCCTAATTTTTCAAGGCTAATAACTCTCTTTAATTTAATCACAATGACGTTCACTAAATAACAACATTACTTTACTCTGAACCGCTGCCACCATGTTTTAGTAATGAATAGTTGATAAACTGATGACAAAGTAAAACTTTATTCATTTTCTAAAAAAATATTTATATTACCATCCTGTCAACATCGATACAAAAAATCCAAAGAGGTATATTATCACATATATAACATTTAATATTTAATTATTAGTTGAATTTCGGATCAGATCCAGTATAATAAATGAAGTGTAAATATGCAATAGGGTTAAATAAATATAATAGAGTCGCAATATGGCCGCATAATGAGCTGAATCGAAGACATATATTTATTGCTCTAGATGATAACATTCATTCAACTAAAATCTATCCAAAATGATTTAAAAATATCCTGAAGTACAGAAGAATGTCAACAGAACGAAAGTGCTATTTAACTACACTGAAACGTTCAGAAATATTAAAGAAACACATATTTTCTTATTTAGTTTAAAAACGAGAAGAATGCAATATGGAATCATTCCTCTAGTTAATCCAAAAAACTGTTAAATGATGAGAGCTCCACAATACCAGAAACCAACTATAAATGATAGAAAGGAAGAAAGAAATTGAATAGTGGTAACTGCCAGACAAATATTTAAGTTACGAAGCTAGTGAAAATATAAATTATAAGTGCTAGACTTACCGTGTATAATTGACATTAACTGTTTGTAAGTAATTTTGTATTATCTTAAGATAAATATTTGTCAACTATGAAGTAACTATCTTCTCTAATCTACAAATCTTTCTACAAAACTGCTTACCCTAACTAAACATATGATTATACTAGGTAATTTAATTAAATATATCACTGAAATATTTGTTCCAAATGATTCCATATTGACATATGTATTTTAATAAAATATTACAACAAGAATCTCATTGCGACGGAAAGGGATAAAATAATAAATCAGAAATTTCCTCGCTAATCATTCATACGAAAATTACAACGCTTCACTTTAAGAGCAAAGACCTAACAAATAAAAATGGCTTACAGATTCCTAATCAGGTAAAATATAGTTATTAGTTGCTAAATCAAGGTGATCAAACATTCCATGAAAATTTGAACCTCACTAGAGTTTTCGCTCTTATAACGCTCGATAACAGTTCCAAAACGTGTACCACGTTGCAAAAGATCTATTTTTATAAATAATTTTCATTTCTTAAAATCTACTATAATATTTTTTGAAGATAGAAATAAAACTTTTTCCTCTTTTTCCCCGTATTCCATATAGTAAATTATACACCCGAGGACTCAACTTTAACACAAAGTAACTGGCCTTACCTTGACTTGAGCATGAGTTAGATGCAACTGGAGTGTTTCTGGATGTCACCCGAGTGTCCAGGTTGTTAAGAAGAGTTGACGACAAGGTCTGGCACCAGGAACTTCTCTATAACTATCATTTACCTTTTGATTCATCCCTTGCATAGAGAGTTTTCTCTGTCCGACAGGGCCTAGACCTTTCTTCAATGAGAGCTATTCTATTCGGTGTAGCTCTAGGATCAATCAATACCACAATTATACATAACATGCCGCACATAATACACGCACAACATTCCACAAAGTCCTAACATACTCACAGGAACCTACGCTGACGTCACTGACCTAACTACCATAGGCCCTAGACATAGAACAAAATTTACTAAGGAAGGTTAGACTGAGTTACCAAAATTCAACACGTCACTTTTACTCCTAGGCGTGAATCGTCCTTTCCTGTTTACCTCAATAATTCAACCATCCCTCAGACTGATAAAGTACAAAAAATTGGACGAACATTTGATTTGAGAATGGCATGGGGCCCTAATGTTAAGAAAACATTCTTCTTTTGCATACAGGCGTAAAAATACGAAGTGTCCACCAACACTCATGCTACAAAGTTTTTCAAGAAAAATTACATGGATACCCAAACCCACTTATAGATCAAATGAATCTCATATTGTCATGACTTTAAGAAGTTAAATCAAAGTGAAATAATATTTTATGCAATCTGTTATAAAAGTTATTAAATAATAGAGATAAGGATTAATGTTACTTTAGTAAATATACAAATATATCGGTTTTTCCCGATCTAAATTTCGTTTCTGATCCAGTTATAGCATCCCGTATTATTCAATCCCATATCACTGACCTTGAAAAATGGCGTCACCTTTACCCTCCGTCGTAAACCAACGACTTCCTGTCCTCCTGTAACGTTTAATAACATCTCACTGATTCCTATAGAACAGGTACGGTACTTAGGACTACGGCTTGAGAAATCCCTAACTTGGAATCCTCATACTAGACTGAAACGACAAGAAACAGCTCGCCGTTTCAGGCTACTTCAACATTTACTCGACAAACGCTCTAAGCTCTCAATTAATAACAAAAGAATCATATACATGACAATCATTAGACCCATCTGGACTTACGGAGTAGAGCTTTGGGGCTCCACTAAGCCATCGAAATCCTCTCGTATTCAATCGTTACAAACCTAATTCCTTCGTAAAATCCTTAATGCTCCTTACTTTGATACGAACAAAGTAATCCATAATGACCTTAATGTCCAATTTGTTGCTGATTTTGCATGAATCCGTTATAAATCTTTTCATAACAAACTTCGTTTCTACTCAAACCTGATAATCCTCCGTGGTGAAAAGAAGAGGCCTATTGACCTTCTAAGATGAAGTTTTTATTTGAGTACTTACTACCATTGGGTAGTTTCTATAATTGCCTTTATCTCGGACATAAAATATTTAGTTGCAAAAGTTTTAAATATTAATAGTTCGTAATGTCTTTATTAACATGATCTGCGTCTAAAATTCTAAAGTGATAAATATTAAAGCTAGGAAAACCTCTCTAATTCAAGAGAAGACCTAATTTTTCCTGGATCGCAATAGTTTTCCTTGCTATATATTTCACTTACTATATAATGTATAAAGTTAAGTGGCAATAAGGAAAAATTATATCCATATCGAAGAACTCCTTTTTGAAGTGGACAAAATTAAACTAGTATACATTAGTCCATGATAAAGCCTAAATATTTATGTGCATTGTATCATTAAAGAGTACTGATTATACAAGTGTATGCAGGATAAAGTTCATAACGAACTGGTTTATAAGGGTTTTGTCTATTTATTATCAATGTTATTGATTGATAATTATTTCTTTAATTTCATTTAAAAAAAAGTATATAAAATAAAAGTGATAATTGTTATCTATTTTTAACTATGCTTAACAAAATATTTTTCCTTTTTGTTAAAAATAAAAAATAAAAAATAAAGTGAGGGGTATTACTAGAAATTAATTGCCTTTATCTAAAAGAGACATATAAATTTTATTGTATAGCTTCAAAGACAGTAAGAACTCACATTTGAGGTCCCTGACCCTAACAGGAAGACTAAAGATGTGACAAACGCAGGTAAATAGACAGAGACTTGGCTGAGGACAACTTGGCTGTACGGGAACAAGACAACTAGAAACGTATAACTAACTTCCTAATTCCTCCAACTCCTAAAATTTCCTCTTCCCCCCAGATCCCTTTTAAAATGCATCTCATGCAGAAGAGAGTTCCATACTACCCACTCTGTCCTCTGAATATAAACCTCCCAAAACATATAGCTTGGGAAAAATAGAAATAGACTTATGAAAACATCCAAATTATTCTTTATTTCGTATATATAATGGTGTCATACACATCTTTTGTTATCAGAAATTTCGATAAATTAAATTTACCATCATTGATTCAATAAAAAATTTCAAAAATAAGTTACCATATAGCAACCTTAATATAATATATTAAAATAACTCAAGTCAAAGGTCTTAGTATCATAGATTCAAATGTTATTAATCGAGAAAACCATAATATTACTTATAAGCTAAAAATGAAAAATCTAAGCTATTTTTTATTACTATAAGATATATAAATAAATACATCCTAATTCTATAGCTACAATTACTAAGATAAATTCAATCGATTTAGAACTTATAAAGAGACAAAATAAAAATTATTATTTATAACAAATGGAGTAGTTCTGGAATGAAGATAAAATATCAAAAGCGAATAACTCCGAATGAAAGCATAAATCTGGATTAAACTGCCAAAAAATGAGAAAAAATAAATTGTTGAAATTTGTAGTTATCCGCCTTTGATATCGAACGCATCATAAACATTAGGCGGACACAAGTCTGACATTTTTCACTTTATGTAGAAGTTGGACTTCAATTTAAAAAAAATCATTTCAATTCAAAAATCATCATCAAAAAAAGTTATAAGGAGATAGATGATAGCCTAGTGATTGAATAGATAAAAATACAAATTTAGCTTGATTTCCGCCCCCACAGATCCACGTGACAGAGGCAAAGCCTGTTTCACCAAATCAGGGTACCAGGAAAACAGAGTGTTTCCCTCCAAGCAACTGGTATAATTTTTTTTCGCGCTGTCCAAGATCGAGGGATCACAGCCCAGCAGGTGGCCCTAAGATTTTTAAAATGGAGTAAAAAATTCTTGTTTATGCCGTCCTTCGGAAGGGGCATAAATATGGGTCCCGAGCCTACACACCAGAGGTTGTAGTTCTCACTATCCTCATTACATATACACAAAACTAAGGACTCAAATAGCAACACCCGGTTAGCTGGACTAATAGCAGCACAAAGTGACGTTAAGTAAATAATCAATTATTACTTTTTTACTGCCTTATCCAGCCATGAGGAAGAAAGCCACTGACATCGAAACACATTTTTTCCCCACCAGCAGGTGTTGTTATGGTGGAGGAAGGACTGGGATTCATTAGGCGGATGCTGGTGTATAAAACAGTTCTTCTACGAGTAATTAATTACGTTTGAAGGTACGAGGGAGGTGGCTGGAAAGTTGATCAATGGCTCGGGGGCTGGCCCGGACAGAGGAGACAATGTCCCCTCCCGAGCAAAAAGGGTACCCGCTTTACATTTAGATAGATCTGTATTCAGTTCAATTACCATTCTACGGGGAGGAGTTTTTAACTCGCATTTCAAACTTTTTAAATTTCTTCACTCTTTTAAAATACTTATCCCTCGAGGATCTATCAACCTCATTCAAAGTGGTAATAAAAAAAAAAAAAAAAAAAGAAAAAGGAAAAAAGAAAGAAGAAAACGAGAAGGGAGAAATCTATAACATTTGAGGGAAATGAGAGGGAACTAAGTACAGAGAAAAGGCAGACTCCTTCAAAAGTTCATTGGTTCCTTATAATAATAATATTTACTAAAACTATAAATTCATCTTGAATAATAGTAAGTGATCTTATTATAACGGGGAACCAACAGTCTTGGCGAGTGTAACAAAAATAATTTCTTGAATAGGGTCGAACTATTTATTTAAACATTGTTTGGTATTCTATAAAATATGATCATGGAAACACGCGATTTTCATGTACTTTTCTTTTTTATTATGAGTTTTAATTTGGACAATCGGCAACTCAACTTAGGACAATTCAGCAACAAACATAACCACCGCGTTCGGGGAAGGGTGTTGTACCTAACGGGACCGAAACAAATCCAAAACCAAATTCGTATCTAAAATAATTACTGGTCTGTGTGCTAGTCAATGGTTGGAATAGTTCATTTCTCTTTTCTTCCCATTGGCGGAACCGTCATATCCATATCGTACTGCAGGAATATTGAAATGTTACCAACAAAAAAAAACACCAGCTGGTTTGGTTAACCGGAAAGGACCCATTTTTTTACACAACAATGGCAGACTTCATATTTCACGACAGACAGTGAAGAAACTAAACTAAATGTAAACGGGTTTACGAATTCCTACCTCACCCATTTTATTCGATAGACTAATCTCCACCAAATTTCTATCTGTTAAGAAATTGGGACGACTTTCTTTAAGGTTAAACTTTTTTTAAATGATTTTCAGGTAAAAAAAGTATTTTCAGAGATTATGTAATCACAAAACCTTGAATTTTTCACTTCTGAGATTGAAAATTTGATAATTGTTGGAAAAATGTATAGAAGATTATGGTAATTATTTATCTTTCATGAAGTTGTTCTTCTATTTCATTCGAAACAACCCAATACTTGTTAACATATGAACTATTATATTTGAAAGTGGTGTAAGCCCATATTTTCATATTCGAGATATCTTAAGGTATTCATTTGAATTACTTTAAAAATGGCCAAACGGGTAACTGTTTTTATCACTTAGCTCTTAGGAGAGAGTGATGTTTTAAACCCTATACAAATTTTGAATTTTATTATAAAATAATCACTATTAAAACCATTTAAAAGAATGAACGATTTTTTAGATCCAAATTGACGTATACCACTTTGAAATATAACTATTCATATAAGAGATAGTTAAATATTTCAAATGAACCAAATTAATGGTACTTATTTGTTGGAAAAATGACTTAGTTGTTGGTTCTAGTTTTATCAAAAACGAATGATTGTTTCAAGTATATATTTCGGTTATACCATATCAGGGAGTGTGGAAATGGTAGCATAAATCTTAAGGGGTTGGAAAGGAGGGGAAAAGGATTTAGGAAATGGTTCCTGCGTTCTGTATGACATTTTTATTTCGATCTATTCCGATATTGGAAAAAAAAGTGGAGACACAACATATTTCCTAAATCGACATACTGATATTTCTTCAGGCACTGGGGAATCTTCTGTTTCCATCATTATAACGCCCAGAATGTGTTTCTATCACTAAAATGTTATTAAATAAAAGAATGAACCGTGAAATAAATACTTAAATGAGTGACACGTCAAAAGGTTTTTATTGCGCAGGATAACTTTGAACAATTCAAAACTTATTTATAACACTGAATTCGTTTATAAATTTAAATAATTAATTTCAATTTTTGCGTCGTTACAAAGCCACAGTGAGGATATATTACTGATTATCTGTTATTTTACATTTTAACGTTTTGCTTTTCTTTTCTATTTGTAAATCGAAAAATACCTAATTGGATAAGTGACTTAGAATGTATAATTTCACACATTTCAGCAATCACAATTCTTAAATATTTTTTCAGGATAAATTGCAATGTAATTGATAGATGTGGTGGTAAATATTGAAAAACAAAAACTTTTATTATGAACTTAAAAAGAAGAAGATAGGGTATGATGTTTATTCATTTAGGCCGGGCGCACATTGAGACGCAGTCCAACGCAGAACAGAGTAGCAAAAAGTTTTGTGATAAATAAGTTTTTACCGAACGAGCGTTAGTTGAAAGGCAGGGCAGGGCAGGGCAGTTCAGTGCATGTGTGGACCTACTTCACGCAGAGTTTGTGACACAGACAACTACGAATGTGTCAAGCAGTTTTTGTTAAAATTTATTATATTCCATATCATTTTGTTTCAATATTATTTGCAAATCACATAATATTGTTATCATATTATTCATAATATCAGTATGGAAAAAAAACAAATTGAAGCCGTTCGTCCACATAAAATATTATTAATAGTCATATAAATTTAGCGAGTTTTTCATCGGGATCAATTGGTTTTTGAGCATTACAACCTCCTAAATAAACTTTATCATGGATAAGACTAAGGACTTCATTATATTGGTTTCTATTTAAACGTAAGTAATTGGTGAACTGTTTGTCGGAAAATTCCGATGTCAGAACAAATTCACCGTGACTTTTTCTTTTATTCATATACGCGCTTTTCTATGTACGTTTATTTCGTTTAGGTAGTGAATACAAAAGTATAAGTTCATCCATTTGTTTCGGAACTTAGGTCAAGTTCGTTTAGTTCGTCCATTTGTACGTCCGACGACCGACTATATACAAAGATGACAATAACTGCGTTTCAATGTGCGGTCATATGAGTAGCGCAGCTTTTTAACTGATCTAATCTGTCCTGCCTATCTCACACAAACCTGCGTTGAACTGCGTCTCAATGTGCGCCCGGCCATAACGTCACATTATGGTGCTATAGCAAATCGTAAATGTTGTCCATGCAGGTATAATTAGGATAGGGATCTTTAAGGAGTACCAGTTACAGACTGCACTGAATCGGGACCCCCATTTTACGCCCCTTTTGAAGTACGGCATAACTATGGGCTTTTTATCCCTTTAAAAAACCCTAAGGACTACAATAAAACCATAAAAGACAGAAGTAAAATGGATAGAAGAAAAGATAAAATACCATAGCTAATGAAGAGGTATGGAGAAGATAAAAGACAAAAAAAGTAAGTGCATAGTTGTGCTATTATCAAGTTATAAAGCCCCGTAAATGGCGAATAATAGATTACATAAAAAATATATATTTCTGTGTATTTTTGCTGGCATTCAATATTATTTTGGTATTCAGTAGCTTGTATATCAATCCTTGGATGGATCAAAACATATAAAAACTGCAGAGGAAGTATAGACGGACTAGACGGACCGACGATTATCAAGTGTTTAGGACTCTTCGCAACTTAACGCAATCAACAATAAGGCAGGCGAAATTCAAATACTTTCATGAAGCCCTTTCCTCCGCGCCTGATCCTAAATCCAAATGGGAAATCCTTCGGAAACTCTCACTTTACAAATCCCCTTCCCCTGTAATCTTTCCGGATTCACCTGATGAATTGAACACCCATTTTTTGTCTTTCTCTACCAACTCACGATCCACTTCTCCTACTTTCGCAATAGCACCTTCACCCAACCATAACAACTTATATTTCTCCGACATTTCGCCCACTGACGTTATCTCCTCCTTATTAAAATCCCACTCTAATTCCATCGGATATGACAGCATTCCCGCCAAATTGTTAAAAATATGCATCCCCGAAATTCTACCTGCTCTACTCAACATTTACAATTTTTCTCTACAAAATGCAGTTTTCCCTTCCCCCTGGAAAAAAACAATAGTCCATCCTATTAACAAATCACCCAATCCCTCAAACCCAAATGATTTTCGGCCTATCTCTGTACTCTCTAACCTTTCCAAACCCCTCGAAAGAATAGTTCAATCCCAAATGTCAAATTTTCTGGAGCAGTCCAAACTCCTTGATCCACTTCAATCAGGCTTCCGTCCTGGCCTTTCCACTTAGTCTGCCCTCGTTAAAATAACCGCCGACATGCATGCTGCCATGGACGAAAAAAAAACTAACAGTATTAATTCTACTCGACTTTTCAAAAGCTTTCGATTCGCTGAACCATTCCATCCTTTTCTCTAAACTAAAATCTCTTTCCTTTTCCAACAGTTCCATACTCTGCTATTTCCTCTCGGCTAGGACTCAATCAGTCTCCCTCCCTAATCAACCCCTACCCTCTTTCCTACCGCTGAACACAGGAGTGACACAGGGTTCTACTATTTCCCCACACTTTTTCAACTGTTACATTAATGACCTTCCCAAATCAATCCTCCACTGTTCCCACCATCTGTACGCCGATGATTCCGAGATCTATTTGCCCTTTCCTCCATCTGAGATAATAGCTGCATTCGACAAAATTCAAGGTGATCTAGATAGGACAAGTGCCTGGGCAAACTTGAATAAACTGTCGTTGAATGCCGTGAAAACTTAGGCCATCCTAATTGGTTCCAGCACCCTTCTTAAATCTATCAACTCACTTCCCCAATTAACCTTAAATGATCACCCTATTGCCTTCAGTCCCTTTGGTAAAAACCTCGGGATCATTTTCGGCCAATCCCTCTCATGGAAACCCCACATTTCCCAAAGTTTCCGCCTAGCAATAAACTCTCTAAAGTTGGATATATTCAAATTGATCGATTGATGAACTACTGTAAATATTCCTCATTCATAATAATGCCATTCTTTTTTTTATTATCAGATGCTATTATTTATTCACTTATTTTTCCAAAAGCATATTTCTTTTTATTGTAAATATGTCTGTTCTTTTATTTTAATTTTGTATCACATTTTCTGATTCTCTACTAAAACATAGCTGTTAAGTTATTTACTTTCAGGATATTATGTAATTATTGTTTTATTTTGATGTAGGCCTTTGGCCAAATAAATATTCATTTAATTTTGTTCATCTCTGTTATTCTAAAGGGACATGGTCCAAGAATAAAATTATTTTTCTATTCTATTCTATTATTTATCGCCCCTTCAAAAGAACGACATAACTCCGAAATACTAAATTTTTGAGTTAAGCCTTTGTATGATAAGCAATTGTATGAGTTGAAGGTTTTTAATTCAAGAACGACGTAGCTGATATTACATTTCCAAAATTTTTTTTATAGTCATACTTTGATTTGTATCATGTTTGAACTTGATGTTTATTGGGAAAGGCATAATTCAAAATCGAAATAGTTACAAGCTTTTAAAAAATGTCTAATCGTTAAAGATGTTCAATAGCATAACTGGAATAGGAATGTTTTTCTTTACCAATATACATTTTTTTAAACTCACCTGGAACTTTCTAATGTCTCAAAAAATTAGTTATTTCTGTTATGACATTGGTCTTTTGAAGGAGCGAGTATACAAAAAAGATATGGAAATTAACTCAGAGAAAAAAAATAAACCTAAGATATTCCGCTTACATTAAAAAAAAAATGTATCGTCCTAGTATATCCTTTTCCTTGGACTGCAAGAGAAGCGCCTGGAGTAAGATAGCCGAGACATGAAGGGAGTGCAGCATTCGTGACCCGGGTCCGAAGTGCTACCTTATACCTTGGGATTACTCCTTTCTTTATTTTTCTTATTCAGTTTTTAGTGGGCTCTTATCTCCTTTCAACGGCCGAGGAAATCCACTACAGGATGGATACCGTGAACACGTACGATGAGAATAGGCGATATCCCTTTACAATTGGAACACGAGTAATAATAATTTAGAAAATTTTTAGATAATTTAAAGTAAAATTATTTATACAGCAACATTTGAATCTTCTGAAAATGTTAAAACTATATGCATACCAGAAACACAAACATTTTAGTGCCATTTTTTTATTTGGACAAAAATATGATACATGAGTTTAATTGTACTTAGTACATGGGTTGCAGAGATTACGAAACCTAAATATTTGTTATTGCTCATATATAAATAGATATTATTGGAAGATGAAGGGGATTAAGAAATAATTAATGAGGATTACAGATTACAGATGGTCAATGACTGACAAATACAAGAAGGCTTTTAAATATAAACCAGAATTTATGAAGAACAGTAAACAATCTGGAAATACCATGGATTCAAGACGTAAAGGAGATAAAGGCTACAAGAAAACTGCGTGAGAGTTGATTGACAGGAAAAGAAAAGTAGACAAAATATTTCTGGGAATCTGAATAAAGTAATCTTATAAAACTTAAATAACAATAACTTATCAAAAGTAATTCACTAATGTCTTGCAGAAAGTAGCAACTTTTTCAAAGGTTTCATAAACTTTATAGCGTTATACACCTTAGTCTATATTCTTTGCTAAAGCAAAAATTATCGGGATTATATATATATATATATATATATATATATATATATATATATATATATATATATATTATAATCACAGTCAAGCAGGGCCTTATTTTAAATCTGACATTCTAGTGACTAGAAAAATCAACGTGGCAACCATAATTAATGAATTTGTAGTTCCCGATGATGACAGATATTATAGATATATTATAGCATTGTCTGCCTGGAGATTTCGTATTGTACTTTAACGAGTTTCTTTTTTGTCACTGCCTATCTAGTCCACCCGGTGCTGCTACCTATTGGTGTAGACCAAAGGGATTTTGAAGACCACCATCTGTAATTCATTTTGCGGGGAACTATCGTAATGTGCAAATGGATATCTTATCTTAATTTACTTTTTTATTTAGCCAAGAAGTAATTAACATTTTCTAATAATAACATTTTTTGTTTTTGCTGCTCAGAGCTAAGCATCCTGCGTTAAATAGTAAATAATATTTTGTATAATTTTTTTTAATTAATTAATTCTTAATTATTTTTAGCTAGTGCTTTGGTGTTATGCTAGGTTGTGTTATGTTGCTATTATGAGTTAGTACAACTTGATTTATATGGACTTTTTTTTTATTTCTTCATTTGTACCTTGGATCTAAGCCCTATAAATACAGTAATAGGGATACTGCAATGGGGAGGTATAAAAGGAGTGAATAGTGAAATATTTCCGGAAGGAAGCAATCCAACCGAAGAGTTGTATGAACTAGGAACTGGTTTAAGTTATTTAAAGTATAAAGATGAAAACGCGGCGTGATACAATTTAAACTACGTAGAAGCTTTTTAGCACTAAAGGATTGGAAAAGAAAAACACTTAGGAAGTTTTGCCATCGGAAAGCAAGTTAAAGTAATCTTAACTCGGAGTACCAACATGGGACATGTGAGCGCTTGCTTACTTCCGAAACGAATCTAATGATAGGTTTTATCGGTCTCATTCCATGCCTATCAAGTCGGTGCCTATTTCCTTCATTTGAGTTTTGCCTTCAACATGAAATATGAAACATAGTTATATTATATGAGGGAGGTTTTTTCCCTACCACGAACCTTCTTTATTGGACATAACAAAGAAGTATCTATAATAATCAAGATTTATCCATTTAAAAGCTATGAATTTATCTTAATAAATTCAGGAAGATCAATTGTCGGTAATAGTCAGCAGACGAAGAAGCGTTGAACAAATTAAGAAAAGAATAAATAACGAATCATCTTATATATAATCTGAGATATTTACTGAAGATTTTTTTTTATTGGTCCACCTAGGAATAATATAATATTTACAGTTTGAGGCGTTCAGTATCAAAAGCGGATAATTTCCAAATTTTATTTTTCGTTGGTTTATTCAAGCAACTTTATGCTCCCGAAACTTCAGGTTCATAACCGGACTTAGGTCATAAGAAATAAGGCGACAAAGTTTAAATATTAGAAAAAAATCGCTTGACTAAACTAGAGAAAAGTGTGGAAATGCAGAGTAATCTGATTTTGGTCCTGAAGTCTTTATTTCCAGAAATGAATCATCCTAAGATAATAATAATTTTTTTTTTACGAAAAATGTTAAATCAGAAAATAGAATAAAAAGGTTGTTAAAAATTAAGTCACAAATAATTTCAGAATCTCTTAAGGAATTTGACAATACCATCCTTAGTTTGAATTAAAATTGGTGTACGATTGCTGTTTCCAAAGGCTTATACATCGGGAATTTGAGTAAAGTGACAAAAAGAGAGAGTATTTTTGAATTATCATATCAAAAATTTATTTTTACCAACAACAAAAACTTATTAATCAAACAACCATGTATCTAATATCATTCTCATTTTAAGGGATTATCCCACCAATGTTTAAAATATATGTATATAATTTAAAATAAAATTAAATTAAAATCTCTAAATAAAAAAAAAAAATATATCAAAAAATATAAATAATATTATAAAATCAATGGAACTTTTCTGGCTGTTTTTTTGCGTAAAAGGAGTCCAATTATTTCAAAGATTAGAAATAAAAGTTGCGATTTTTTCATTATGGATGGTCAATATGCAAGTTTTTATTTACTTGACGTTTTCATACTGATTTATGAATAAATTATTTAATTTATTCAACAATATAGTTTTTGTTTTGATTCATAGGAAGAATGTATGTATATTATACTGTTACGGTCAGAGCAGGAAGTCGGACCGGCTGGGAGGATAAGACAAACAATGGGATTAAGCGGAAGGGATTATAGAATGGCGTAGATCCTTGTGGGTCGGTCTAGGCGGTTCTGGGCCTTCTTCCGAGAAATCCCCACCCCGACCGGCCTTGCCTATATAAAAAGGACAGCTGTTCTGGCCGGCAGTCAGTAATAAGACGAGTCTGTAATAAGCCAATGAGTAGCAGTCGTTAAATAGTGGCAGTGTGTGTGAGTTAGTTAGTATTAGTATCAGTCTGTAATAAGTGCTTAGTGAGCAACAGTGACAATTAGTGACCGTGTAATAAGTGTAATAAACTGTGTGGCAGTTTGTCATATTTGAAGAGTCTTACGGTCGGTGGACTTTAGTTAGCGAACTGTAAGTGTTAATTTGTAATTGTAAACTATAGTGTAATATTATTGTATTTGTACAAATTTATATAAATAGTTTAGTTACTTAGTACAAACAATATCTTATATTATTTGTATACTATCTTAGAAATTAGATAACATTTAGTAGAATATTATTATTGTATATTGATATTAGTTTAATAATTTAACTGTTTTAAATAATCTCATTGTATTCTTGTTAATTTGTTAATAAATATTAGATTCTTGAATTAAGTAATAGTTTAGTCCATTTTACACCCAGTAGCCCGTAACAAATTGGTGTCAGAAGTGGGATCTTGTGTAATTGTTATTTTGTCTTGCATTTTGTAATAATTGGGCTACTGTTTGAAAAATGGCTTCTCAAAGTCTTAAATTGATGGATTTAAAAGTTGCGGATTTAAAACGGGAATTAGAAGAACGTGATCTGGATTCTTCCGGAAATAAAAGTGTACTGCAACATCGCTTGCGTCAATTTTTTGTAGAGTTAGGGGAAAATCCAGATGACGTTCTGTTTGAAACAGATTTGAGCAAGTTGTCTGCAACTTTTAAAAATGAATTAGGCAATGTAGAAAATAAGCTAGGTAATGAATTAAGCAATGTTAAAAATGAGCTAGGTAATGAGTTAAGCAATGTAGAAAATAAGCTAGGTACTGTAAAAAATGATTTAATGGATACATTAGAGTCTAAGTTAGGCACATTAGAGACTAAGTTAATGGAAAATGTAGATAATAAGCTAGCTAATGTAGATAATAAGTTAGCTAATGTAGATAATAAGTTAGCCGATGTAAATATAAAAGTAGCTGATGTAGAATCTAGGTTAGGAGAAAAATTGAATTCAGTTGAAAGCAAACTTAGGCAAAGAGTAGAAGCTCTAGAGGGACGTATGAGCAACCCACCGATGAACGACACCGACCGTTCCCCCGAGGTCAGTCTTCATAAAACAATTCTGCCCGCCAATAATGGGACGCCACCAGCTCACAACACCATTCCAGTATTCGACGGAAAGACGCCGTGGGAGGACTACATGACTCTCTTCGAGACAGCGGCTTCGATCCACGGGTGGTCACAGGAGACCCAAGCTTCAGCGTTGTGCCTGGCCTTGCGTGGAGACGCCTTGGGAGTTCTGCAGGGGATACCCATGTCGGAGCGGTCCAACTACGGGGAGCTGATCAGAAGACTGGAGATGCGTTTCGGCCACCGCCACATGGACCAGCTGTATCGCCCACAGCTGAGAAGCAGGGTCCAGAAGACCAACGAGACTTTGCAGGAATTTGAAGCGGATATTGCCCGGCTGGTGAGGAACGCCTATCCATCGGTCACCGACGATGTTTACGAAAGCTTGGCTGTCGACAAATTCCTGGATGGACTTCGGGATCCAGAGACACAGCAAGCAGTGAAGCTCGCCAGGCCGAAAACTTTGGGAGACGCATTATCCCAGGCCATGGAGTTTGAGGCTGTTAGGCAGTCTGTACGGGGCCATGCGCGAGTACGAGCAGCAGAAGCGGAGCCAAATGCGTACCTCAGCGTCGAGGACATAGTGACGAAAGTTTTGGAGGCTCTCAGGACCCGTAAGAAGGAGATACGCTGTTGGAGCTGCGGCCAACTTGGACACCCTAGAAGCAAGTGTCCATCTAAGAAGCAAGAAAAGCCACAGGAAAACTAAGTAGGGTTGATGGGAGGGGGCAACTGTCAACCCGTAACGTCAAAGGCCCCAGGAAGACCATCAGGATTGCGTCAATAGGAAGCAGAACGAACAGTTTCTACGTTGATGGGATGGTGAACGGGCAGCTGCGAAGTCTTCTAGTGGATACTGGCGCAACCATGACAATTTTGAACTCGAAGATAGTTCCCGCTGAGAGGGTCTTACCAACCACTTGGGCATTACGGACCGCCACGGGACAGCCAGCCAAGGTCTACGGGGAGACAGTTGCCACCTTCATCATCGGGGGTCAACATCTGAGGCACGGTGCTCTCGTGGCAGAAATCGATGAAGATGTCATATTAGGCACGGACTTGATGATCGAATACGGGATTAAGTTGGATATGGCAAGAGGTGTGATGACGCTGGGAGACGAGGAAGTCATCCTTCGGCAGGGAAAGGACCTCTACGCACGAGTGCTCTTACTAGAAGACACCACATTACCTGCACGGAGCCAAATCCTGACCCATGGGACGGTCGAAGGACAGTTACCGGAGGGTCAATGTGTACTACTTGAACCCGGAAGGCACGAAGAACAAGAGATCGGACGTGGCGTACTTGTTGCCAGGTCTCTCATCAAGGCCGGACGGACCACTCCAATCCGGCTAATGAACCTGAACAGCTTCCCGGTAACGCTGAAGAAAGGAACACCGGTCGGGGAGTGTACAACCGCTACCTCAGTGGTTCGTCAGCTGCAACGTCGTCCCACCGAGCTCCGAGGACTGCCAGAAGAACTAAAAGGATTTGTTAACGAGTCATGCCGCGACCTTTCACCTGAACAGAGCGAGGAAGTGAAGAACATGATTATCCGATGGCATGACGTCTTCGAGATCGGACCAGGACCACGGGGCAGAACGGATATCGTCCAGCACAGGATTGACACCGGGGATGCGAAGCCCATCCGACAGGTCCCGCGGAGGCTGCCGTTAGCCAAACGGGAGGAGGCCGAGAAGATCATAAAGGAGATGGCGGCTGATGGTGTCATTGAGCCTTCGAGTAGCCCCTGGATGTCTCCTGTCGTATTGGTGAAGAAGAAAGACGGCACAACGAGGTTCTGCGTAGACTACCGTCTTCTGAACAACGTCACCAAGAAGGACAGTTATCTGCTTCCCAGGATTGACGATACGCTGGACACCCTGGAGGGGTATAAACTCTTCTCTACCTTGGATCTCCGCGGTGGATATTGGCAGGTTGGATTGGCACCTGAAGATAAAGAGAAAACGGCGTTTTCAATTGGCACTGGGCTCTGGCAGTTTACAGTAATGCCGTTCGGGCTTTGCAATGCTCCTGCCACATTCGAGAGGCTGATGGAAAATGTGTTAAGAGGTCTCTCTTGGGAGGTATACCTGGTGTACCTAGATGACATCATTGTGCTGGGAAAGTCCTTCTCTCACCATCTGAAGAATCTGGAGAAGGTCTTCGAACGACTGCGTGCAGCGAACCTTAAGTTGAACCCGAAGAAGTGTAATCTCTTCCGAAGGCAAGTCAACTACCTGGGGCATATTGTGTCAGACAACGGAGTTGCTGTCGACCCAGAGAAGGTAGCAGCGATCACCGACTGGCCGGTACCTCGAGATAAGCACCAGGTGAGAAGTTTTCTCGGGCTCTGCACCTATTACCGGAGGTACGTGAAAGGTTTTGCTAACATCGCAAAACCGCTTACCAGGCTTACCGAGGAGAAAAGGACTTTCCATTGGGATCACGAGTGTCAAGCATCCTTCGAGGAGCTGAAGAGCAAATTGAGTAGTGCGCCTATTCTGAGCTATCCACGTCCTGAGGGCAAGTTCATTCTAGACACAGATGCCAGCAACATCGCTATTGGAAGCGTCCTCTCTCAGATCCAAGATGGAGAAGAAAGGGTCATTGGTTATTTCAGCAAAGCACTCTCAGCTCCGGAACGCAACTACTGTGTCACAAGGAAAGAGCTTCTTGCAGTAGTAAAGTCAATAGAGCATTTTCATAAATACCTATACGGACGAAGGTTCCTCCTGAGAACAGACCACGCGGCTCTAATGTGGCTGCTGAGATTTAAATCACCAGAGGGACAAGTGGCGAGGTGGATCGAGCGCCTTCAAGAGTATGACTTTGAATCTGCTCATCGTTCTGGGACAAGTCACAGAAATGCGGATGCGCTGTCAAGAAGACCTTGTGATGAAGGCTGCAAGCATTGTTCTCGACAAGAAGAGAAGCAGGCAGCGGTATTGAGGACTACAGTTGTCATCGACAGTTGGCAAGATGCAGAGGTGTCAAAGGAACAGGACGAGGACCCGGACTTAAAACAAATAAAGGAATGGAAAATATCGGGGCGAGGAAGACCGGCCTGGCAGGATGTTGCTCCAATGTCGAAGAATGTAAAAACGTACTGGGCCCAATGGAACTCCATTTTAGTGGACAACGGGCTGCTGAAACGGGCATTGGAGAACGCGGAAGGAGATCAGCGTAGGCTACAGCTCATCGTTCCAAGGAATAAAGTGCCTGAAGTGCTTAGGGAACTACATGACGGTGTAACTGGCGGCCATCTTGGAGTTCACCGTACATTGGAAAAAGTTCGTGAACGCTTTTACTGGGCAAACCTTAAGGACGATGTGTTGGACTGGTGCAGGCGTTGTGCGACTTGTGCGGCTTCTAACGGACCAACAAGAAGAAAGAGGGCCCCTATGAAGAAGTACAACGTGGGAGCACCGTTCGAGAGGATAGCGATCGACATCGCTGGCCCTTTCCCTGTCACGGACGAAGGTAACCGATATATTCTCGTGGCCATGGACTATTTTTCTAAGTGGGTGGAAGCTTATGCCCTTCCGAATCAAGAGGCAGTCACGGTTGCAGACGTACTTGTGAAGCAGCTCGTCAGCCGGTTTGGAGTACCCATGGAACTCCATGCTGACCAGGGAAGAAACTTTGAGTCTGCAGTCTTCTCCGGAATGTGCGAAGCACTGGGGATACGGAAGACCAGGACAACACCTCTTCACCCTCAATCGGATGGCATGGTGGAGCGCATGAACAGGACAATGGGTCGATATTTGTCTAAAGTGGTCTCCGAGCATCAGCGAGACTGGGACCAGTATCTTCACTTGTTCTTGTTAGCCTACCGGAGTTCAGTCCATGAAGCAACGGGGCAGACCCCCGCAATTGTGGTGTTCGGCCGAGAACTTCGTTTGCCTTGTGATCTAAAATTCGGGTTCAAGCCTAATGAGGAAGTTAACGGAGCGGAATACGTCACGAATCTACGGAAGCGGATGGATAATATCCACGAGAAGGTTCGTGCAAACATCCAGGGAGCCAGTGACAGAATGAAGGAGCGTTACGACATCAGGGCAGAGAAAGGTGGCTTCCAACCTGGAGATTTGGTCTGGCTACATGACCCTCGAAGGAGGCGAGGCTACTCACCTAAACTTCAGAACTCCTGGGATGGCCCGTTTGAGATCATCAATAGGATAAACGACGTCATCTATAGAATCAGGAAGCAGCCAAAAGGAAAACCCAGGGTAGTCCATTTTAATAGACTGGCCCCATACAAAGGAGACCATGGCCCGACAGAAGACCAGCAAGTCAGGAACCTCAACAACGTGGAGACCAGTAAGGTATCAGTTGCACAACCTAAGGTACAAGGTTTCCGTGGAGTAACTCAGACAGTATACAGAGATATCTTCTCGTTACCCGCGGACTATTCTCTGGCCCATTGTGTAGCCGAAGATCTGAGGACTTCCCGAGGGATTGCAACGGTCTTCAGGAAGAAGTTTGCTGGAACTGAGGAACTGGAACGCCAAGGACCACGCGTCGGGAAAGCACTCCACCATACGCACGAAGGACGACACCTGTTCTACTTAGTTACCAAGTGTGCTACTGATCAGAAGCCCACATATGACGCACTGCGGCGAAGCCTCGACGACCTGCGGAGTAAGCTTCTGAGACTGCGTGTCACCAAGCTCGCGATCCCTAAGTTGGGCTGTGGATATGACGGCCTGGAGTGGAAGGTTGTCAGGAATATGCTTGAACAGATATTCGCCAACTCTGGAGTCGCCATATTGGTGTGCACGTTCAACCCCTGG
The DNA here is from genome assembly GCA_964056705.1 of Troilus luridus. Taxonomy (NCBI): domain Eukaryota; kingdom Metazoa; phylum Arthropoda; class Insecta; order Hemiptera; family Pentatomidae; genus Troilus; species Troilus luridus. The sequence goes on along the minus strand of OZ057415.1, from coordinate 90,404,520 downwards.
AAAGGAAATGCGTCTCCATCGAGGGAAGCTCATAACCGCCCGATTTCTCCGGACTATGCTCTGGGGCAGAGCACTTTTAAGGAGGGGGCAGTGTTACGGTCAGAGCAGGAAGTCGGACCGGCTGGGAGGATAAGACAAACAATGGGATTAAGCGGAAGGGATTATAGAATGGCGTAGATCCTTGTGGGTCGGTCTAGGCGGTTCTGGGCCTTCTTCCGAAAAATCCCCACCCCGACCGGCCTTGCCTATATAAAAAGGACAGCTGTTCTGGCCGGCAGTCAGTAATAAGACGAGTCTGTAATAAGCCAATGAGTAGCAGTCGTTAAATAGTGGCAGTGTGTGTGAGTTAGTTAGTATTAGTATCAGTCTGTAATAAGTGCTTAGTGAGCAACAGTGACAATTAGTGACCGTGTAATAAGTGTAATAAACTGTGTGGCAGTTTGTCATATTTGAAGAGTCTTACGGTCGGTGGACTTTAGTTAGCGAACTGTAAGTGTTAATTTGTAATTGTAAACTATAGTGTAATATTATTGTATTTGTACAAATTTATATAAATAGTTTAGTTACTTAGTACAAATAATATAAGATATTGTACTATCTTAGAAATTAGATAACATTTAGTAGAATATTATTATTGTATATTGATATTAGTTTAATAATTTAACTGTTTTAAATAATCTCATTGTATTCTTGTTAATTTGTTAATAAATATTAGATTCTTGAATTAAGTAATAGTTTAGTCCATTTTACACCCAGTAGCCCGTAACAATACTCTGTAATATATAGAGAATTTATAATATTTATATGCTAATATAAGTTAGAAACGAAGGATAATCTCTATTGTGTGCAAAATAAACGATAATGGGAGTATTAAATTAAGGACATAATACCTAGGAGACAATTTACTAGTCCACTCCACCGCAAATCCATGCAAATACACCGTACCTCACTGGCTCCGGCTTCATTTAGAATTAAGATAGACCAACTTCTAAAAATTAATCACTGGATGTATATTAAAATTAAATATTTCTCTAAATACTAGAATGAAATAGGAAAAATCCCAATAAGCAGTGCATCAAGTTTCTAAAATACTGGAAAAACCAACAAGTCAACATTTGGCCGATTCTATAAATTATAATTCGTGTCTCTTTTTGAGTTTGTGCTAATTTTTTTTTGTTTTTTATGTATTTATTGACTTTATTTTAATTCTACGATCGCAGAATTGGATTCTTATGAATTATTACTAGAAATGAGTAATAAGTTCCAACAAGGAAGTTCGTACCGAGGAGAAAACGGCGTTTACAATAAAACTAATCATGTGAAACATGTAAATTCCGGTGTAAAAAAAAAAAATAATAACAATAAATAAATAGTACGGACATTTAACAAGATTATGTATTGATACGAAAATTATAAGTTAATAATATCTAGATGGTAAAATATGAACCTGAATGGCACCGGGGTATTAAACAGAAGGAACTCTGAGCGAAGTTTTATTCAAGTTTTGTTTCACTCATCAATAGGTTTAATTCAATTCAATGAAAAAAAAAATACTCATATTTAACAAATATTACTCATTGATCACAACTCATTACAATATTTACAGTACAGGTAAGTATTGGAAGGTATTTGACTGATTAACGTATTAGTATCCTTTCTTTATCAAGTAAGCTTGAATACGAGACCAACATAGTCAAAAATCGCCAAAAAAAAAGTAGAAAGAACTGACAGAAGCTCGAGAACCATAAGTACAAAATATAAAATTTTTTTTTTTTTTTAACACAAATGCTAAAAAAGATGCAATCCAACTTTTCACATTTACGAGCTGTCGTTTATTTAATTACACACAAACAAAGTAGAAAATAAGGGTTAAATTGACTACAACAAAACGAACATATGTATATTAATAGAGATGGAGCAATCACAAGTAGTCATAAAGCAAATTCACCAATGAAATTCCTTTTAAATCGAAAATTTTAAAAATTTTACTGGATTTTTATGACACGGAAAGGTTTAGCATTGTTAAAATATCATGTAAACGTCTTTCACTCACGTCATTTGCATGTCAGGAAGATATTGGGTTTCAGTCCAAGTGAATGGGGCTGTGGCCTGGCGGACTAGACTATATATTTTTAATAACACTAAATAGGTATATTAAATAATAAAAAATATCATTACATATAAAATCTATATATGATTCGATTGCATATTATTAAATAAGAGAACATTGAGTTTCGGTTCCACCTTATCATACATTTTTTATTTAAAAAAAGACTTTTTATTTGTAAAATATGTAATGTAGGAAATGATCATTGGTTTGTTAAACAAAATTATAAAAACTAATAAATATATATTATTTTTTATTGAAAGCAATTAAATTAATATACAAGATTTTATATCTGTCTGCCAGAGTAAAAACATAAATTTAATAAATACTAGCCCCGGCTTTGCACGGGTAGTAAGACATATAATGCCCACATGTTTTGTCTGTCTAGTGTATTTTATTATGTAGATATTATAAAAATAAAAACAAAACAAACTATTTCTTTATATACGAATTTATTGTCTTGCGCCTTGAGTTTTTGCGATATCCCATAAGATACTCATTTAAATTGTATGGTGTAAAATATTCTAATAATGCGCATGAAATGCTTAAGGTAACTAAAATATATAAGTTGATAAGGATTAGTACTGTACCTACTCATCTAAATAGCTTTCCAAATACCGCATTGTACGTTATCAATTGTTTAGAAGATAAAATGGGGATATTAAGCTTTCCTTAAAAGATAGATATATGCTATCACTGTCTTTTTGTAGATCTATAAAAGAGGAATATTCCACCATGCATCGTTTCGTTAAATAACAAAGGCATTAGGCAGCGTCTTCGATGTAACCTCCCAGGAGGCTATACTTTTTCCAACATTTCCGACAATTATCAATTATGTTATATTCCAACCCATTTACACAAAACCTCGACAAATTATATACTTAAACGTTCCTGGTGCATCATTTATCTCTATCTTTTGGTGAAAACCGCATGAAAATCTGTTCAGTAGTTATTGAGTTTACCGCGAACAAACCCAGCCCAGGACTTTGGTTTAGAATATGTAAACATAAAAGCCTATTTTAACTCTCTCTCTCTCTCTCTCTCTCTCTCTCTCTCTCTCTCTATATATATATATATATATATATATATATATATATATTACATTCACATCATAATATGGATCTGATGGAAAAAAATGGGATGTGATCAATAGTTTATTTATATAGAGTTTATACTCTAAGATATAATAATACCCTGTATAGAAACCTATTACCGTTTATTATTATTATTATTTATATTTGTGATTAAGACTTTTTTTTACCAGTTTTTGAAGTTTAAGCCCATCACAAGGAGGATTATAGAATCTTAATTATATAAATAATGTTTGAACAAAATAATGAATGCTTATTCAATTGCACACTAAAATAAATGTTGCACTTATAAAGGTTTATAATTTTAATGTCTGTTTTAATGTTTTTAAATTCAAAGATTTAAAAAAAAAAACTTTAAAAAATGTGGAGAAAAAACTCAATTTTGCCCTTTTTAATAATATTTATCGTTTATAATTATGGTATGATTATTATATAATGCATTTATTTATATGTTCCATCAACGTAGATCAATCTATCAATATTTATATTTTAGAAGTTTTTTAAATTTACATCCATGGCATCCACCCTTCCCCCTTTGGAGTGTGCCCAAAGGCATGGATGGCATCTTTTTCAGGCAATAAGGAAAATAGCTCTTGGATAGCAACAAGCTAATTAAATGAAGCATTCGATAAGTTTATAACTGGTGAAGATGAATTGGGCGAGGGATAAGGAAGTTTGTTTACTTAAATATCATCAAACTTAACTGGGACGAATATATTTTTTTTTTATAATCAAACTATGAAATGGAGTCAATCCATGCAAGGCAAAATATAGGTTAAAGATTTAATACTAGTATCTGATTCAGGGGATTTAGAGAAGGAGGAGAGTTTTGTATCATGCCTAAAGATCAACTGTTTTATACTATTATAAATTAATTATATATTATACTACTATAAATATTACCTCGGGATATTTTTTAAGGGGAGTTTTAAACGTTCAGATGCTTAACTCTAACAAAGGGATAAAGGAGAGACAAAAAATAAAAATATAGGACTAGAATTAAAATAGAACTATTTAGAAAATAAGAAATGGCAGACTAAAGCAATAAATAACAGACCAAAGTTTTCGAACTTATATTCGATGGGCTGCTCTCTAACGATACTGCATATCTACCTTTATATGATCCAGAAAGGACAAATAGAACAAAAAGGAAGCAGACTACCTACCATTTAAAGATGCAGAAGCTGATTGAGTAGACTAAACCAGGAGACACCAATTTGGCCATATTTCAATTTCCAAGCACCAGATGATAAAAAGTGAAATCTGACATCTTGATTAACATATCTGCAAAAGGTATTGCACTTTTCTACTATAAAAGAGAGAAAAAAATGTATGAAATATTTTAATTAATACCTGACACTATTGTACATTCACTCTTTGCCTTCACTATGTTTGGCGAAGCGTTGACTGGCTTGTTTTTTATGTACTGTATCTTAGTCAAATATAAATTTTTTCCAATAAAAAAAATATGATCATTACTGATCTAGTTAATTATCATTATATAATAATATAAAAAGAAATTTTAAGATTATAATCACCTGATTATTAAGTATCTAATTGGATTCTGATAAGGAGGTGACATATCTCTGTCCTAGGTCACACTCAACCCCCAGATTTCCCCCCCTTAATTTGGGCACCCTATTTTTATAATATTTTATAGAGGCTGGGTGGGCTCCAGGAGGGTCCTAGATCCTATATGATCCATCTCCCGCTGCAAACAGACTAAATAAAAGTCATGGGCTGCAGCGGGATTTGAACCAGGATTTCCAGCATGGCAACTCAGTGCTCTACCACTGAGCCACTCCACTCCCCCCATGTTCTCTAGATGATATCAAATGCCATGATGAAGGCTTACAAATAAATCATGCTCAAATGGTAACACAAAGAAAAAAATAAGTTTAACTTGTAAGTAAGTTTTCCTTCAATTTACACAATTCCGTCCTATAAACAGCTCCAACAAACATCATTACCTAATTTAGTCTGTCCAACACCCAACCGAAAGGCCTACATACAGCTAACGGTCTCAATAAAATGACAGGAAAATAGGAGAATCCTAAGTATAAGTAAGAAAAGCAGATGAGAAAAGTTAAGCGATAATAGTGACAAACAAAATATTTGGACGTCATGAGGAATCTAACAGAAGGTTCTATCAGCATTAAAGCTTAAGTTTAAGGAATAGAAGAGAAGACAGTTATAGAAAGACCAAACAGGTTTAAAGTTGGAAATGAACTATAAATTTTATAATAATCTGAGTTTGGCAAAACAGTGATAAGAAAACAGGTAACTTTGCTAAGTAATAATTAAGTCAGACTGAAATGAAAAAGAAACCTATAGAAATTTACAAAATATTTCATGAACAATAAATACATATGCACTTATACCTAATAAAGGGTGATATGAAACAATAATACCCAAATTATTTTGTTTGTTGCGGCCTTTGGAAAATCTAAATCACTCCCTTAATTAGAAGTTTTTTAAATTTAAAAGTTGCTATAATTTTCAATTATTTCAAGTATTGCCAAATTTTGAAACTATTTTATAATCAAAAGATTAAATTTAGATGGAGCGGAAAAGCTTTATATGTAAAGCTTTAAGTTCCCGGTGTGAGGTATTCATCCTGGTTTTGAATCCAGATGAGGCAGATAAAGATGTAATCTCTAAATAACATTAGGTTGACCCTCCTGGGGCTTACCAAAGATCTATAAAATGTTACCCTCAAATGGACCAAAATACTGGAGGTTGGGTTTGATCTCGGCCAAATCAATTTCTGCTCAATTATTAGCTTTGAAAGAAGAACCTTTGTGGGCCATAGTGCTACAGTTTTATATTAATTAAAAATATTTTTTTTAACAAAAGTAGTATTTCTGAGCTAACGGTTGTGGAGGGAGTTGAATAAACCAAGGCAATATTAAACCACCATGTTTTTCATCCAATTATGGGTTTCCATTTTATAAACTAGATGACCTCCTGGAGGATAGACAAATTCCCCACTGCTAATCAAACTCTGATAACATAATAAATATTTTAACTGCCATAGCCACTCTCAGAACACGGAAGTACAGTTTAGTAAATTAGTGCCCTTACACACTGAGATTACTCGCTTAATTTTAAATTAAAACTTAATATGAATAAATAAACTGTTTTATCAAATACTATTGTAAAAAGAAACTTACTTTTTAAGTTGTAAAAATTATGAAAAATTTACATAATTATCAGCAAGTAGAAATCACTATGTTAACTGCACTAAATTATCAGAAATAAAACACAATTAGTTTAGAACTGTATTTTATAAATACACCAATCGCATAAAATATTTTATAAAACACCTTTAATTTATTGATCGATATGAACCTTTTTAAGAAATTATCAATTGAAAGTACATATTGATAAATTTATATAAAACAAAAATGAAAATTAAAAAATTACTTTATTTAAATTAAAATTAAGATATAATCATCATACTGAATTATACATTACCTAATTCTCTGAACTATTCATTGAAAGAGTAAGAATTAAAATTGATCTGCAATGCTGAAGTATACAGATCAGTGATCCAGAATAAAATATTTATATAGAAAGGTTTTTAAATATTTAACACTTGATCCAATTTCTTCAAATGTATCCTAAGTGGTTATTATTATTTTCTTTTTAAAGAGAAGAGAAACTTATTAAAGTGAAAATTATTATGCTTTATAATAATCAGTATTCACATATGGATTCTTTTACAATAAACTCAGGTCTTAGATGTATAACGATAAGCAAATTAGTTTGAATTTCATGAGTAAATGTAAAGTAATCAGCTCCAAAAGAGCAAATTGATCCTAAACTTCTCTATAACAATCATTATTTAATCACAGTAAGTATAGGAAATGTTATGATGTTATAATTATTAGATAAATAATTATAATAAATAAATGAATAATTATAATAAAAAAATACAAATACATAAATAAGGAGTTATTTTCAAATCAGATAATTCTCTTTAGTTCTCGTTAAATGAAGATTTATTACAATGAATTAATCAATGCAAGTAATGGTAATTTTGTCTTAACTCTATTTATCATTTACTGCCATTGCAACATTACTTTATTAACTGGAGAATTGATTTAAAAACTAACAAACAAATTAAACATCTTTTTTCACTTTATTGAAGAAACTCCATCACTATAATCATGATTTTTTTTAAATATATAAACTGATAGAGTAAAGATTTTCTGATTTGTCTGATAAATATTAAATAAAAAAAAAGGCAACAAATCATTTAAAAAGTTGTGAAACTAGAATTAAATGATATTATTATATTACATTACATGCTTAGAATATTTAAATAAATTTACTCTTTGATATGTGAATTCAGTTTTTTCTTAATAAAAAAGTAAGTTAAAACCAAAAATCTTACATACAATTTATATAAGAATTATTATACCTTTTATTTAGTTGATATACATCATAAGGAATACATTTGCTATATATGAGTATTCTAGAAACAATTCTTCATGTATCCAATAATGTGAAAAGATGGCTGAAAAACTAAGACCCTGTTACTAAGCAAGTTTGGAACTAGAGAAATAACCGCCAAAGGTGCAGTGAATGTTGCCACATCGGGCTTATCAAAAGACATATAATTCTATATTGAATATTTATCTAAATATGAAAATATTCGATCAAACCATGCTGAAATATTTTAAAATAATTATAAATAACACTTTTCTAAAAAATAAATTAAAGTTAATTGCGAATATTACAATTATTAAATGTACTATAAGAAAAAAAAAGGCAACGCTGTAGGCCTTCCTCCCACCTATAAGCTTTAACTAGTTTAACCTCGAGATTCGCGCGGTTCGGAGTGATTTTTTGGTGTGTTTTTATTTAAAAGTGTTATAAAGTGATTGTGTGTGTTTTTTTTTTCTTTTTCATATCGTATAGTGAGTTTAATTATCAAATGCTTCATAGTTATTGAGTATGTTCTTATATGAAAATAATGCTGGAATATTAATTCTATTTCAGGTGTTACTCCCATTTCAGGAATAATTAAATATTAAAACTTGTAATGTCATCTTAACTTCACTTAAATTTATTACTTACTTCTACATATTGTGTATCAAATACATAAAAAATATTTATTTAAAAAAATAAATATTTGTTTACATGTTCTGTATCCTTTTGACTTAATTTATTTCAGTGCTTCAAAAAATTTACAATTAAAAAAGCTTTGAATTAACATTATAACATTTCATATCAGTTTAATTTTAAATTATAATAAATTGAATTATGTCGAGTTATGTGTCTGATTAGTTTTTTAAATATAATATTCAAGTTCTTTATTCTGAATTGAATAATTATATGTAAGAAATTTTTTGTAATTTATTTTGCAGAAAAAAAGGCACCTTGGAATATTTTAAGTATTAATATATTTAAAAATAAAGATGAAAATGTCTTATAACGCGGACGCCATCTTTGAAATAGTAATAACTTTCAAATCTGAAATTGTTTTTTATGACAATGATATATATTAATTTATCACGCAATAGATTTTATGTGTGTACAGAAATTATTATTTTCAGTAAATAGTAGATGAATTTAACAAATATTTGAAGTACTTTTTTATACTTTTCGATAGAAGTTTCTACAACAGCATTATGGGTAGATGAAAAATATATCTTTATTATACACGTGTTCTTATTTGGTTGATGGTATTTGAAAAAAAATGAATATTTATTAATAGTAGTAATTATTAAATTTTTTTGATCATGAATATTATTTCTATAGTACCATTGGGTTAATATTTCCAATTTTAAGGGAAGTGGTGAGATTCAGACGTCATTTATTGAAATGATGGCTGCTACTCTAATTTTGGCCCATGCGCCTTAGACATGTCTTTTTGCCGCTTTCTTCTTACCATTGGAGGGAGAATGGGGGGAAAATTATTCCGGCAACTTTTTTTTTTTTTAAGGATATAACATTATCTTATAATATTAATATATTAATTACAATAAACATGTAGAATATTGTTTAGACTCATTAAAATTATTCTCTTGGCTATTTAAGCTAATATATATTTTTAGAATGCGCTCATAAGTCGGAAATTATAATAGTTATAAATCTGGCCAAAAAAATACCATAGAGAAAAAGAATCTCCCATTCTATTCGTTAATATCGCGATTGCATTGATATATGTGGAACAGAAAGAACATTCTTCACTGATACTGAAGATACAACGATATTATAGTAGATAATATTACTATGATCTGATAGTGATAGGAACATATATATATATATAAGTTGGATAATAACTGATTTTATTAATCTGAAATGATTACATATTAAGGTTTTAAAAGATGTACAAGACATATTAATACTCTACTTACATAAGACAACTAAACAATACAAACCTGAAATGATTAATTAAATTACAGGTTGTAATCCAACTAATAACGTTACACCTATTGTTAGCTATTAGCACCAGGTGATCTATTATAAATATGAAGGTTCCATAACCTCAACCAATGCTAACTAAATATCCAGTACTTGGATTTTACATCCCCCCCCTTGAAATCATTTTTCCAGAAGGGAAAAGTGACAATTTGCTGCTGTGAAAGTAATTTGATTTTTTTTTCTTTTTTCCACATTCAACTTCATACATTGAACTTGAAATCCTGCTGAGAATCCTAAATGGTCCAATTCTTACTTTATCCATTTTCTTTCTATTTAATTTGTTTCCATTCTCTATATACACTTTATCACCAACTTTGAATTCGTGAACTCTTCTTGTTTTGTCTACTCTTCTTTTATTTATTTTAAAATTTTTCATAGAATTTAGAAATGCTTCTTTTCTATCCCTCTCAAGATCATTTTCGTTTAGTGTATGTAACGGAGAAATTAATGATTTTTTTCCAAAAAGTAAGTATGTCGGTTCGAATTTAGTTGAAGAATGAATAGTTCTATTATATTCTAACACACAATCTTGAGCTATTCTTGGCCATGCACGCTTATCACCGCTATTAATTTTACACCTTATTCTATTTACCAGCGTTTGGTTAAGCCTCTCGTTTAGTCCATTAGACTGTGGACAATCTATTGAGGTGAATATTAAATGGATCTTCATCTTCTCTAGATAATTTTTAAGGATTTTAGAATTGAGGGCTGTATATTGGTCAGCTAGAATAATTTTGATTTTATTATTCTGAGCAATGGGATCAATAAGCTTGATGAAATCTCCAGCACATTGACCTATCGTCGTAGAAATCCAGGCATACCTGCTAAAATGATCTACCAGTATATGCATAAATTTCTTACACGATCGATTTCCCCCAAAACCACCAACGGAATCGATAGACAAGATTTCATAGGGTTCCTGTGCGGGACCTAGCTTTGACATTAAGCCAATGGGTCTACTAGTACGCACTTTATTTTCTAAGCAAATGGTACAATTTTTACAAAATTGGGTTATTGATGAGTCTAAATTCTTAAAATAGTATATTGGTCTTATTTTCTCTTTCATTTGCATGGCACCAATGTGGCCGTAATAATCATGTACGCGGCGTATAATTTCTAAGCCAAAATCAGTAGAAATAAAGATTCTAGTTCTGCCTCTTAATTTCTTAAATATTATGCTACCATTTTTTTCTATATTTTGAGCAGAGTTTAATTCTTGGAGGTTTTTATTTTGATCATTAATTATCTCTTTAAATTCTATTAAATTTACTACCCTGATAGCATCTTCATTTTCGAAATATTCTAAAACCGGTTGTCTAGACAGAAGATCAGCTAGAACATTTTCTTTTCCTCTTTTGTAGATAATTTTAAAATTAAACTGAGATAAATAATGTACCAAATCACCTAAAATCTCATCTGTTCTGGATTTGGTTCTCAAATTTTCCAATGGTTTATGATCACTACATACGGTGAATTCCCGACCAATTAAATAATATTGCCAATACTTTATAGCATCTTTAATAGCTTTACATTCAAGATAAATAATCTCCATTTTCTTCTCTTTTTCAGAAAGTTTTCTTGAAAAATATGCAACTGGATGTAATTTTCCGTCAGTTTGAGGTTGTTTTAAAGTTGCTCCAATACCCGTGTAACTAGCGTCTGTATCTATATAGACATCTTTATCTATATCATAAATTGCTAAAATCGGAGAAGAACACAAATAGGATTTTATTAAGTTAAAACTTTTCTCGCATTCATCAGTCCACTTGAATTCGATATTCTTTCTCAATAATTTATGCAAAGGTTCAAATTTCTCGGCACTATTTTCAATATATTTCAAATAAAAATTAATAGAACCTAAAATACTTCGTACTTCCGATTTGTTTGTCGGTCTCTTCAGGTTTTTTATAGCTATCAAATTCTCTTGAGCGGGGGATATTCTGTTTTCTCGAATTATGTGACCAAGATATTTTACCGAAGTTGACGCGAAATTACACTTTTCTAATTTTAGTTTGAAACCTTCCTCTTCAATCACCTGTAAAAGTCTCTCAATATGGTTAACATGGTCTTCCCATGACTTAGAAAATATCAATATGTCATCTATATAGTTAACACAAAATTCGTCTAATTTTCTTTTCCTTATAAAATTTGATAATATCCGTTGAAAGATAGCTGGTGCATTTTTAAGTCCAAAAGGGAGAACTTTGAACATAAATTTACCAAATTTAGTTATAAACGATGTCTTCTCTTTATCTTCTTTTTTTAAAGGAATACTCCAAAAAGCAGAGTTTATATCAACAACACTAAAGAATTTGCAGTTAGGTACCTTATCTATGACATCGTTTATCGTCGGAAACGGATAATTTTCTGGTATTATCAAATTGTTTAATTTTCGAAAATCAATACAGAGCCGAGTTCTGCGACCATCTTCTTTCTTAAAAGCGAGCGTTACAGGTGATGCAAATGGTGAATCTGACTCTTCAATAAGATCGGCTTCTAGTAATTTTTCTATTTGAGTCTTTATCTCCTGTTCATCTGGTATAGAACATTTATATGCTCGTGAAGTAACCCATTCTTGTTTCATTAACTTTATTTCAGCTTCTCTCGATTTCACTCTACCAACTTCAAATTTATCCTTAGCAAATACCTGTTTATACCTCTCTATTAATTTTGAAATTTGTATTTTTCTGTATTCCTCTTTTATATGATCTAAATTGGTTCTAAATTCATTCAATTTTTTTGTTTCATTAATATTTAGTTCAAAATTATTAAATCTATTATTTTCATTATTTTTCGAAAGTATATCATCTTTGACCAAAATTTTATTCAGTTCTACCTCGTTTCTATTTTCTACTTCTAAAATTCTATCTTTATTCAGTCTTTGTAATATATTTAAATTTTCATCTTGGATAAGGTTAAATTTATGAATGGCATCTAGGCCTAGGAGTAAATCATATGAAAACTGGTTATTTTTGATGATATATGCGTTAAGGTTATTTGTAATGTTACCAATCGTTAGTTTTATATTTGCCCGGCCAGAACTGAAATTAAACCCATTGATAGTTTTGAACACAGACTTTTCTTTCATAAGACTTGATTTTAATAAATCAATCACTCGTTGACTTACTAAAGTAACGTTTGAACCACTGTCATAAACAGCTCTGATGTTCAACTTTTTATCAATGAGAACATGAATTTTTATTAATGGGTTCAATTTCTCCGGGCCTTCTAGTTTAAATTTTTATCCCTTGTATTTTCCCCGCCTGAGTTCTCAGAAATTTCAGCATGTGTTTCATTTATATTGACTGATTTTTTTGATGCACCAACATTTTTATTCCTACATTCTTTTTCTGAATGATACCGATTCACCCAACCTAAACTTTCACAAATGGAGCAGGGTTTCTTTAATATAGTATAGCTATTTTTGTGTAAATTATCGGTTTTCTCTCGATGATTTGGCATGCTAATGTTTTTTTTCCTCGAAAATGAATCGTCTAACTTCCTTAGTTCTGAAAACAGTTTTTCCATATTTGTTATTTCTTCTCTATCCAACTTATCTTGCACTGCTAGTGGTAGTCCCATCACGATCATATTGATTCTTGATACGAGAGTACTTTTGCTTTCTGCTTCCAAACATAACCTTTCTTTCGCCAATCCATAATCCACCAATGAACCTCCTAAATATTTAAAACTGTACGCTTTCCTAATTTGAGACCATCCTTTATCTACGAATACTGAAAAAAAAGATTGTTTCCAGGCCGACCAATTTTCAAGACCTATTTTTTTTAAGTTTGCCTCATACCAATCTTTTGCCGGTCCCTCTACAAAAAAACGAAGAATTTCAATTATGTTTGTAATAGTGGATACATTATGTCTCCGGCATTCATACTCATAACCATCCATCCATTCTGTAGCATTTTGTTTTTTATTGAATTTTTCTATGATAAATTTCTTTTCAACATCCTGAAGCTTGTATTCATTAGAATTCAATTTATTTTCTAATTCTTTTATTTTCTGAGTTAAAAAAAAATCATGACCGGATTTGCCAGTATTCGATTCCTCTAATGGAATACTATTAAAACAGATGTTGTCATCTTCATCAAAATATACCTTTCTTATTTCTTCATCAATTTTGATTCCTACATTCCTATAACCGTTAATTGGCCTAATTGCGGATACAGCATTTTTAATAGTTGATTTAGTTAATAATACCTCATGATGGCGTAGGTTTCTATAACCTTCTGGTATTAAAAACCATACTATTTTATCTTCAGATACCTGCACCAATTCGTGCTCCTCTTCATCTACTTTGATTATGTGGACAAATAATTTTGCTCCTTTTGTCTTGTCCTCCATTTATATCAACTTGTAATTTAATTTATAAGTTGGATAATAACTGATTTTATTAATCTGAAATGATTACATATTAACGTTTTAAAAGATGTACAAGACATATTAATACTCTACTTACATAAGACAACTAAACAATACAAACCTGAAATGATTAATTAAATTACAGGTTGTAATCCAACTAATAACGTTACACCTATTGTTAGCTATTAGCACCAGGTGATCTATTATAAATATGAAGGTTCCATAACCTCAACCAATGCTAACTAAATATCCAGTACTTGGATTTTACATATATATATATATATAAACACTGTTTATTTCCTTGCTCTACCCAGAAACTGCTAAGCTGCCACACCTTGGCAAGACTAAGGTGTAATTAAATGAAAGAGAATTTGCTAGCTGATGTGTGAGAGATCTCCCGTACTGTGCCCACTCCTCAGGTTCGTTACTCCCTAATTAGTGAGCCAACTTCCCTGATTTATTACTTCCTTCTGGTAACTCCTGTCAGCTGTGGTATGTCGGATTAGCGCTCTTCTCAGCTCTGGAGTCAGTTCCATCTGGCATAAATCACCAATTTGTTTTTGTTCTTGATACAATTAACTATAGATTGAATATTTTTGGTCTATCCAAATCTAAAATATAACATTATAATAAACAACAACGGTTCAGCCCTTAAGACCATTGTGTTTAGACCGCAGTTTCAGAATAAAATATGAACTATTTCTTTTTCTTTCACATCAAATGATGCCCGAACATTCGATTGTTGATATAAATAACATTACCAACCATTTCTTATTTAAAACTTTACAGTTTCTAAAATAATTATTTCCAACAAGGGGGGTGGCGAGGCTCAATAATAGAGCGCTGAGTTGCCGTGCTGAACGTCCTGGGTCCCAATCTCTCTCCTGAGGCTCACCCAGCCTCAATAAACTGGGTACCCAAAATGGTGGGGAAATCTAGTTTACGGTTGAACGTGAACTATACAAAACATTATGAGATCTGGGAAGCTGAGTATGTAGTGATGATTGCTGTACCGAAGGTCCCGAGTTGATATCCGGCTATGTCAGATATAGTATTTATTTTGTTAATAATCTCGGATGGATCCTGTAGGATCTACAGAACATCATTGGGCTCACCCAGCTACCCACTATAAAGTGGATACCCTTAATTGGACGAAGACCCTGCCGTTGATTTTGGACAAATCATTTCCCTTCATAGCTGTTGTCCTAGAAAAAGTACTGGCTTAGCAATGTACCGAACCCGAGACCTTTCATGGGTTGTAGTGGTATAGGTTGTAGTATGAATGAGTGAATGCATGAATGAATTAAGCCTTTATTATAAAGAGACATATAAACAAAATAAAATGGTTTACAAAAAACTACTAATGTTTACAAAAATATGTACATATTTGCTCTTTACAGGCCTTCCCTTATGGGTGTAGCAAGCTCTATTAGGAAGTGAAGTGAACATTAATTCCTGCCACTTAACTTTAATTTAATTAAATTTAACATATATATTTCTAAATTATCAATAATTAGTTTTAGATATTGATATATTTAACATTCATATTTATAAATTATCAATAAATAACATTCTGAGGTCCCTATTATGTTCCAAAAACAATAACATTTTTCGTTAGGAAAATAGGAGACGTTTAGTTTGAACAGCTTCATGGCTTTCAAGATTGATTTATAAAAAAAGCGAGGAAATAAATATAATAAGAATGTTCACGAATTAGTGTGGCGTTACATCAAATTTCCTGTTGTGAGTGTTTCCAATTAGCCTAACGACTAAATTATTCTTGTTTGAGATTTTAATAAAAATATAACAATATACACTTGCCTTACAATATATAGCTTATCTTAAATATTTATTTATATATAAATAAATAACAAATAGATTATATATTTATTTTTCGTCCAATCGTCAGTAATATACGTTAAAAACAAGTTTATAAGGGTTAAATTCGGAATAAATAAAAAAATAAAAGATCTAAATAAAATTTTCATTTTTTAAGGAAGAGTTTAATAGGAACTTCGTACCTCTTGATTTTACTAACTATTCATTCCAATGTTATTATTTGTTCTGAAATATATTTGAGTTACTATAAATAAATAATCTTAATAACATTTTTAATTTTTTAAGAAGAGTTTAATAGGAATTTGGTAGCTCTTCATTTAATCTCTCATTTCCGTGTAAGAGGGAGGATATTTGAATGCCAGCAATTGGTTAATGAAAGATAAATATTCATTACTATTTCAAAGTATATCATTTCAAAAATTGCCACAATTATTATTTTTGAGTGGAAAATAGTTGACTGGATAATACTAATGACTAATTGAACTGGTCTAATGACGGATTGAATTGGTCAGGGGTGCAGTCAAAGATAACACAAAAAAAGTGAAATTTATATTTTAACTAACGTTACCACCAACAGGCACTCACATTCGCCATGAAGATGCCCTACATCGTGGGCCGAAACGTTGGCGCAATCAAAAAATAAGTTTCACTTATTTTGTGTTATCTGTGACTGCGCCCCTGACCAATTCAATCCATCATTAATTATTATTTTTACTAAGAATTAAAACATTCGTACATGGGCTTGATGCAGTAAAATAATTTTCATTTCAATAATAACAAAATATATTCTACTCTGAAAGCATTTTAAAGTAAATAAACTGAATTCCACTTAGGATATTAAAATTTTTAAGTTTATTTATTTTTTATTGAACATTTTTATTATTTGCTTGTTTGAGGCGATTTTATGACCGTCATCATTGTAAAATATTAAATAACAGATAATTAGTCTTTATATTCGACCAAGGAAAAATTCTAATCTCTTTAATTAATAATTTACTTTAATTTTCTCATTCCACTTTAGGTTTACGTGTGAAGAAGATGGCCACGTGACCTTCTTAGTTGAACTAGTGATTTGAGTACTACCAGTGGGTAGTTTCTCAACTTGCCATTACTCATGTCATTTTGTATCACATAGCCTATTTACTGGATGTATTTTTTTTATTATACAGTTGTAAATATCAATAAATTAAATTAAAAAAAAAAAAAGGTTTACGTGTTTTTTACATTAAAAAAAAAAGTTTTTGGCTGTTCTCATCTTCTTGTTTTTGGACGAGTATACAACAATAATTAAAATTTTTGTAAAAAGATACACAAGGTTTTGGTTAATTATTATAAATAGTGCAACATCATCGCCCAGCTCTGTAAAAGAAAATAAATTTCATTGATCAGCAGTTCACTCTTATTTGCTTATTGTCTTCTTTTGATTTTGACAAGTAATAGACTGAAACGACAACAAACAACTCGCCGTTTCAAGCTACTTCAAAATTTACTAGATGCACGTTCTATGATCTCAAATAATTATAAAAGATAATCATAAAACCCATCTGGACTTACGGAGTGGAGCTTAGGGGCTCTACTAAGCCACCGAATTCATCTCGTATCCCTTCCAAAATCCTTCATAAAATCCTCAATGCTCCTTATTTTGTTACCAAATAAGTCATCTATAATGACCTTAATGTTCTGTTTGTTGCTGAATAGGCCCGAACGCGATATCAATCGTTTCATGACGAACTTTATTCACGCTCAAACCCTCTTGTTTCAAACATAGCTTCCTCTTCAATTCCTGATAATCCTCCGAGGCGTCTGAAAAGAAGATGGACCTTTTTTTGCCTAAGTTGAATTTGTTATTAGAGTCCTACCAGAGGGTAGTGGTTTTACTACTGTTTATCTCATGTCATTAATCTTTCAATCTATTCACTTGATGTATTATTATTTTTATACAGTTGTGAATTGCAATAAAAAAAACAAAAAACATTTTGGCCAGTGTAGGACTACGTGAAATAACATTCATAAATTTCCTTTATCTTTTATTTCCTTCTTAAATAGCCTCAATCCAGTATTGCCTGTTTTCTCATTAACATTAATATTACATATTTTGGTTTTTGGTTGTTCTTATTTTGTTTCTTCGAGAAGATTTTGTAAAAAAATCATAGATGATTTGGTAAATATATATTTCTGTTGTTTTTTGCTTGTTGGTGTCAATAATGAATATTTATGATCGGCCTAGGAAAAAAAATTTATTCGACTAATAGTTCACTCTTTTTCGCTCATTGCCATTAATATAAAATTGTACATTTTCCACATCATATTGTTATAAAAAGTTTTAATACTAGGTAAGGAAAGTTCATAACTGCTACCTACGTTGAGAGGGGTATATAGTGACCCGACTGGAGAAGAAGAATCTAGGTCGTACCTTGTTCCAAAATTCCAGGAGGGGCTGTATAGAAACTTAATTAGTTTGTTATGCATTCTGGTTGTTTTAGAGTTCAACTAAAAAATACATCTTCCGCTTTTATATTTTGAAATGTATACATATTTTTTTCTTGCATTATAAATATTTTATGAAGCCGGGATAAAACAAATATAAAATATTCTCCGGATATACACTAAAAACCTAAATGATGGAAATATGTTTTGAATTTTAAATTCAGGCTGGTTTTGTTTTTCATTGTTTATATTAATATTATTATTTAGTTATTTGTATTAATGTATCTCGATTTCTTTTTTTTTTTTTTTAATTGTTTTATTGAATTGTACAACTGTAATATATACATCTAGTACAAGGGCTGTATGAATAAATAAATACATGAAAGGACATGTAGAGGCACTACCCATTGGCAGCACTCTAATTACATTTCTATTATAGAAGGTCCCGAGGCCATCTTCTCTTCAGACGCCTAGGGGGATTGTCCGGGATGGAATTGGATGCAAGGATGGAAACTAGTGGGTTTGGATGGGCCTGGAGTTTATTATGGAATGATAGGTATCTGGAATGGGCTAAATCGGTAACATATGGAACGTTCAGGTCATTAAGGATGGTTTTATCTCGATTTTAATTTTAAGGCCCAATAGTAAGGGTAGTATTGGATTCATTATTAGCACATTATGTAGATTTTTATTCCAATAATTTAATTTACAATAATCCAATAATTAATTTACAAAAGCGAATTTGATTAAAACATAAAAATTGTATAATTAGTAGTAGAAATGACGATACATTGCTGATATAGAATAAATAATTATTTGGTTTATTAAGGATCTAATTAATGTTATATAAATATAAAGTAATCATTAATACAAAATTACATATTTTCTGGAATCGAAATGAGAATTGTTTAAAATTTATTGAAAATTAAATTAAGCTTGTATTACTATAATGAAATTTTAAAGATTTGCTTTTTAATAATATTTGTTAATTTGGTAAAATGTAATATAAATATGGTGTGTCAATTCCTTTAACATAAATTTAATTTTCTTATAAATTTAATGGGACTCGAACTTGGACATATCTTTTCTTTTCAAATAAAGATATTTAAAATATAATAATGACGTTTTCTTAGTCATTTCATTAATTTTTTTCTACTAATATTTAGAAAAATATATGTATATATGAAAATTAAATGTATTTGAATATTGTTGTGTATTGTTAGTTTAACTACTTTTTTTTATCAGAAGTGAATCGAACGTAATTTTAGGAAGTATTGAGATCCAATTAAGTGGGCCCTGATCATTCATATTTGTGTAATGGAAAAACCCCGATAGCGTGTTGGCTGAGGATCATTGAGTATTTCTTTTATTTTGAATGAAATTTACGTAGGGAACTTTGGTGTAGGGCATTGACGTAGGGAAAAATGACATATGACGTAGGGAATTGTTTCATTTTGCTTTTGTTTTCCATGAAATCGTTAGTTAGATAACAACTTACAATAGATAACAATTTTTTTTAATTTAAACCAGATCGCCTATGAATTCAATGAACTCGTTATGAATTTATTCAAAGCTTTGTATTAAATAATAAAAATCTATTATCAATTGAATATTCTTGAAAGCAATTAAAGTTGAATATGTGGATATGTCGTTGAGCCGGGGAACTAAAGGCTTTGCTAATGATCTGCTTCCCCTCAGTAGTTAGAGGCCTACTCAGGATCGTTCTGACTCTTGCTCCAAACCATGTCGGTTCTGAACTAGCTAAATGATGGAAATTCAGACCAAAATGTTCTTGAATTGAAACCTTCATGATTTTCAAGGTATTGTTACATTCTAAAATAAGAAATTTTTAATTATATCCAGAAAATTATATATATATATATATATACATATAATAAAATAATAATTATAAAATTATATATATATATATATATCCAGAAAATTTAAGCTAAAAAATATCAATATAGATGTAAAAAAAATTATAAAAAATTTTAATGCAGTTTATATCATATAATGCAGGTTTTAATAAATCTGGTGTCTATCACAAGAGCTACGACAATTTTCTTTTAAGTTGTTGTCCTATAATAAATACTCATTAACAATTTTCAAATAATTTCTCTTCCTCATTAGGCAAAATCGGGTCTGTCCCACATCTATCTTTGCCAGTATCTTCAAGTTTTCGGGTTATGGTCATCTTTAGTATCCTATTGCTATTGAAACTGATTGGTAATTATGCCGCTGGTTGTCGCTTCGAGTTAAGTCACAAGTTTTAAAAGTTTATTCATTTCCCTAATATTTTTCAATAATATAAGTTATCCTGAGCTTTAGTGTGTAAAAGAGAACTTAATTGTGGGAAAGGTTTATTAATTCATTACACTTCAGTAATTATTTCATAAAGAAATGAACGTTTCAAGAAACATCTATACTTAAATACCATTGTTTTTACAAAAGCACCTGATTCAATTTCTTCCCGCTTTCTGAACATTTAGATCGGTGTCATTGTTAATTTTTCGATGCATTTTAACGATCAACTATGATTCAGAAATATATTCCAATTAGTTTTTAATCTAAATATACTAAAACATATTAGAAATGAAAAATAATGTGCCCAAAAGTGTAATAACTGCTGACCAATACCGGTAGAAACCCATAGCCAAAACTAGTAATTAATTAATTTTATTATTGTTATTGATAAAATAATAGATTTTTACGAACAAAAAAATTTAATTGAAAAATGGTAAAGATTGGACAAAAATTAGAAATCGTCAGACTTTTCCGTAAATGATGAATTAGTTTTTCATTTACTAGACTTGGGTAGAAATTCCTTAAATCGTATGGTAAGTGTGATATAACGGTAAGAGAAAAACCAAAGAATAAGTATATACCAACAAAAATTCTATGAATTTTGAATATACCCAAAATTATCTATGATGAATGGAAAGTATTCTGATTTCATTTATGTTTATTACTACATAACATTGCGTTAGTAACTGCGATTCCAATTTTTAATAGTTTTCTAATTAGGTATACAAATTTTATCGTTTCCAAATATTCAGTATTCTCGAAAAACAAAGTTGAAAACTTTGTAGACATTTTAAATTTTGCATTCACTTCACGGCCATGATTTTCTTTTGTAGCTCTGCCTTTTTAATTACTTTCAATTGAGCCCAGAACCATTTTTTTCCCCATTCAAGTCTTTGTCTTTTACTTCCGATAGGTCCACGATTTTCATTCAGAATGTTTTCTCTCTTCTTTTTTTTTCTTAATTAATCTTTCCGTCTGTTCAATATTTTCATCGTGTTTGATTTAGTTTAGGAAGTTTTCTAAAAACTTCAAGTTCAAAGTTTCGAGATTACTGTAGGAAGAATACCGCTCTTACTGACTACTTATTATTTTACTATCCCAATAGTACGTTTATTGGAATTAATATTTAATTGTGGAAGAAAATGGTCCGGGAAGAGGTCAATAAGTTTTTCTGAATATCAAGAATATTTATTCAGTAGCCAACGTTTCGACCCACTCTGTAGGTCTTCTTCAGAGCTAAATATACAAAATACAGACAATTTAAAATCACAAAATATTTAAAGATAGGTTAAGCATGGTAAAAACAAATGTTAAAATACAAAGGTAGGGAAAAAAAAAATACTATAGAATACAATAAGAAAAAACAGAAAGTGCTAAAAATTAAAGAATAAGGTAATATAACCCGGACCATTTTCTTCCACAATTTTCATCAAGGTCAACCATTTTCTTTCAAAAAAAAAAATAATATTTAATTGATTTGATATGGTTTCTTAAAAACTTAATATCTGCCGAGTCAACTGGTAAAATTCTGGAGGGCGGAGGTGGGAGAACTGGGAGATGAGTGGGTCTGACGGATTTTGTTTTGAATTATAATCCGAGGGCGGAAGTTAGTAAGCAGAAAATAACGAGAGCCGTATTATTATTATTAAGTTGATATTATTAATTATTGATGCTGCGGACATCCAGTGTTTGAGAGAAGTTATTCCTAACAATAATAAAGGACTGTATAAATACAAGTCGAGTCCTATACCACTAATATCTACTTACAAACTTCCGTCCAAGGATTACCGCACAAACCTAAATGAGTAAGATGACCCTTAACGAAATCCTCCCACCTACGTATCGGTCAACCTCCAGGACGTTTACAAGTTGGCTCAGCACTTTTTATCTTATCAGGAATTCATTCGTTACTAAGCCTATCTCAACCTTCACAACGCTATCACTTTAATTGTAATAACTTAGTACATGTTTTGAAATTTCGGTTTCCGTAATTTTCTAATTTCTTCAGTGGACACATCCGCTGAATAGTTGTGCTGAGGGTATTACAATACGTCTGCGGCAGATAAAATATTTATCTGTCAACAGCCCTGTATAAAATGGGTGCTCTTTAGAAAAACCTGGCGGTTGATCTCGGATTTATTACTTTCCTGCTCAACCCTCATCTTTGACACAGTACAGTCTACTATATACCATATACTGAACCCAAGACCATTTATGGAATGTAGTACAAGTTTTTTTATTTATGTTTATTATTCTTTTCTTAAATTTGCATCTTCGCAGTATCGCATGCAGAAAATTTGATCTCAAGGCTGTCTTTTTCTCCTTGATTTGCAGGGAGAAAAACATTTTGAACTGTTTTTCTGAACCTGTTTCTAAGTAATTGTCTTTTAAATCTTTTCATAGATTGTCTAGGAAACAGAGAGTGGGAAAGAGAAAGACCAAGAGGATTTCGATGGTGTTTTGGCAAATGGAATATTGTGTACTTGTTCTGAATATATGATTTTATAGTGGAAATGTTGATCTCGTTGGGTATAGTGTAATTCGAAATAAAACTAGATGCATTTTCAAATTTCCTCCTAAAGTTCTGCTCGATACGTCTGGTCGATTTTGTAGATTAGTCATGTGTTTCTTAAGCTAAGAGAAGATCTGTACTACAGAAAATGTAATATTTGTTTGTAGCATCTTGTCATACATTTTCTTAAGTTGTATTTATGTTTTGTTTTGTTTATCTCCGCATTGATTGCTGAAGACATTCTCTCTAGAGGCTTCTTCTTAAATTTCTTGAAGTTGCTTCATAACGTTTCAATACTGCTGTGTCTTATGTATATCAATATTTCTTTTAAATGTTAGATACTTTCCAATATTCAAGTTTTTTCTGTATATTTGATAATTTTAACATTTAAACAGATGCTTGACTGTATTTTTCATACTATAACAACTTTGCTAGATTGGTTGACATAGCCCTAAGAGATGATGGTGGTAAGTCATCTTAGTATGAACTATTCATACCTGTTTGTTATACCGCAATCTTTTGGCTTTAAACTTTTGATAGCAATATTAATATTTTTGATAAAATAATATAAGAAAATAAAATTTTAGATCAATTTAATTTATGTTTAATTATCGATTTCATACCTGGATTGATGAATGTTAGTTTAATAAACCTGAACTTTGCGGTCCCTATAAACTAAGAAAAGATTTTCCCTCTAGTGTTGCAGACACAGAGAACTTTTGAGCGAACTCTTCTGGCCGAGTGCCCAACTAAACCGACCTGCTGGGGTTGAACCTCTTGTAATCAAGCCTCTTCAATGGCTTTCTCCGTTTTCCACGGGACTAAGGAAAAAAAAAAAATAAGATGTGCCTCGGAGAGACAAGGGAGAGGGAACCTTTTATCAAGGACAATTTATCGCTATAATGGTAATTCAACCTCTTGAATCCTAGTTCTGGAGAGAGTATTTAGTATTTTTTACGCCTTAAATTTTTAAATTAAATCACAAGAATATTGCAATGTTATAATATTAATTTATATAGAATTATTCATAAACGAAGTATAAAACTATTTTTATTAAATGTTATTTTAATGGTGATTATTTATAAGTATTTTGGTTTTGAAGAGAAAAGATTTGTCCTTCCCGGGATTCGAACCCCGGTCGTCTGCATTTCTGTTGCAGTGCTCTAAACCACTGAGCTACCAGGGGTCGTATCATGTCAGAGAATTCCGTTTTATTCACCGATCCTATATCCCCGTGTTCTCGCATTATTTGCGATGTATACACGGGGAAGAATGTTCATTGAGCACTACTTTAATTATGATCTTGTTGACTTACATCATTATATTATTTATAATTTATTTTTATTAATTGTTATTTTGATGGTGATTATTTTTAAATATATTTGTTTTGAAGAGAACATCAATGAGTCAAATATTTCTTCAAAACAAAAATATTTAGAAGTATAAAACGACTATGTTCTTAATAAATTCCTCCAACAGATCAATGCTGGCAATCGTTTAGCCAACGGATTATAAGTTGTAATTGATACGATTATAAGATTGGGTTGATGACCTAAGGTTATTGTGTATTCTTGTAGGCTCCTAATCCATAAGTTGTGATCCTTGAAGCTTCCTTGACCTCCTTGAAGATGGGACCTCTTCTTTTCCATGCAAATATACCAGCTGTAAGATATATATATATATATAGAGAGAGAGAGAGTAGAGAGGAGATGGTACGGTTAGAATATAGCATGTTAAGAGTATAGTCACTATACTCTTTCAAGTTTCCACGGCCACTATTTATACAAAAAACTTCAGTTGTTTCTTCTGGTTTAGACCGTGTCGGTGAATTTTCTGCCAACGTTTCGCCAGACATGCTGCTGACTTCCTCAAGGCTTAATTGAGACATTAATTAATTGAGACATTGCTGAGTCTCAATTAAGCCTTGAGGAAGTCAGCAGCATGTATGGCGAAACGTTGGCAGAAAATTCACCGACACGGTCTAAACCAGAAGAAACAACTGAAGTTTTTTGTATAGTCACTATGTTTTACTGTTACTCCCTAGCTAATAAGCCTACTTAGTTTGAAATATAAGAAAGCTTGTCGTATATCAGTTTTATGTCCATTCTATATCA
This sequence comes from Troilus luridus, assembly GCA_964056705.1. Taxonomy (NCBI): domain Eukaryota; kingdom Metazoa; phylum Arthropoda; class Insecta; order Hemiptera; family Pentatomidae; genus Troilus; species Troilus luridus. The sequence continues at coordinate 90,379,317 of OZ057415.1, read as the reverse complement.
TGATTAATCAATATCATTCTACAAGTCGTCCACCGTTTTAACTGTTTGAACTCAAATCAACTGGTAAAAGAGTTTGGATTTATCCTAAAATGTATAGAATTAATAAAACCTGCACTGCTACTCATGGAGAGTCTTCTATACTGTACATGGAAGATACTGTGCTGATTCTAAGACCTAAGACAACGGTTGTGTAGTTAAGTAGATCTGTCCGAGATCACGCTCAACCAGGTTTTCCATTTATTAAAACTACTTAATATATATAGGCTGGATGAGGTCGAGGAGGGAGATCTCCCAGATCCTAAAGGATTTAGCCACGGCTGTTAACAGATTAAATGAATGATCTGCCATGTCCATATTTGAACCCTGGGATTCGGCATGGCGACTTATGCTTATGAAATACATGAGTGAAATTCTTTAGAAAAAAGAAGATACTCATGGTTGAAGGCCATGAAGTTATGGACTTTCACATCAGTTTATATAAAAATCAAACCAACAATGATATATTAACTAAAACAAAGCAATATGGACTCACACCAAACCAATGCCAAGGTTTAAATAATCTTTATCTACTTTACATTTATTATATATCCGTGTACGTTTATACATTTATTATATATTAAATGGATTTCCTATAGAATCTCCACTTCTCCGCCCCATGTTTGGACTATTTTTCTACATCCTGGTGGTATCCATTTTTATATTTCTTATCTCTTTCTTGTCCAATAAAAGTAAATTATATATATATATATATTGCTGATATATGGTGATTAGCAACGTCGAATAAAATAATATGGATAGTAAGAATACATATTGCATTCACTTCAAACCTTTTCTCTGTCGATTAACCATATCTTGCATAATTTTCCTTGTGAATGGTGTTTTCTCTTCTGGCAAGAATGGGTACAGGCCTCCCTATTCCTGATATCCATATCACATCTGTTGTATGCATCTTAATTGATGAAATAAGCAGTTTTATGTTTACATTTGATTCGATCACGTGTTACTCCTCTTTGATGCTTTGCATATTTTTCCTTAGTTACAACTAGTAATACATTAAAGTTATGAGATATCGCGATTTATTTAGGTCTAGTTCTTTAGCCACTGACCTGTTCTTAATTCGTCTTTAATACTTAGACACCGTTTTAAATTCACTCTCTCTTGAGTTTTATTCAATTAAGGACAAAGAGCCCTTCACCCCTCGCAGAGTTAAGATCAAAGAGGACTTACTCTCAAGCAGTTTCATATCTCTCAAAAATAACTCGGAACATCAAGAAGGCGGCGTCAACATAGCACCTCAGCAGTCTTCATTTATTTTAAACATCATAATAATATATAATCCTGTGCTTCAATGGTTTTGAAGACTTACGGAATCAGTTCCGCATGTTATCGCTTCGAGTTCAATCACAACCAATTTTAAGTTTTCTTTAGTTTCCTTTTTAATATCTTCGAAAATTACTTTCATTTTATAAACTTATGATTACTTTTATCATAATTTTAAGTATAAAAAAAAATGTGATTATGGGAAATGTGAATATTTCGCTAAACATGTCATCAATAAATGAACGTTTAAACAAGCATATACTTCTATACTTCGAAATGTTAGTTGAAACGTACATTTCTTGATGAAATAATTACCGAAACTTCATAATAAAGCTCACGATTACACACATTACTTTCTATGCAGTTAAATATTCCAAAATAACTAAATAAAAACCTTTCATATTATATTATTCATTGTGGAAAATGTAACGAAGGTTATGTTGCAAACTTATTCCTTTTTTATCCGTTGAAAAACAAAGATAAAAGAGAACAGGTGAAATCGGATATAGGAAAAAGCTTACTAATGGAAATATTGGCCATAACAACAGTTGATAATTGCGGAATTTATTTGTGAATTAGCGTCAGCTAATAGAGGATACACAGCACGCAGGTGTAAGTCCAGGCTAATGCACTGTAGCCTAAACCAATATCCTCTGTTCTGGGTCAAGAGCAGCCGTCGGATCGGACTGCCATACCCGGGATCTATTCAGGGTTAAACCTTCCGTTTTACTGTTGTATATATATATATATATATATATATATATATATACTAAGTCATTATCCAAATGGTGCTTTGTTTTTTGTTTTTTCATTTAATGTCACTTTATGCTGCTGCTATGATTTTGAAGCTCTGATGCAATATTTTTTTAAACAAAAGGAACAAATACATAGTGGCCATTTTAGAGTCATATATAGAGACAGAAAATTAGTTCTGACTACTAAATGAATGCATTAAAATTATAAACTTTAGCTATACATAGTAGTATAAATAATGTGGATAATTTCAAAATTTATATATTTTTTTACAGCAACAAGTAATCAATGTGATATTTTATTTCTTTTCTGTACTTGTTAAATTTTTAACATTGATTTTTTTTTTATAAAACTTAGGAGTACAATGTTTTTTTTTTTCATATGTACTATTTAAAACCAATTTCTTTTATAATTAATTCTTTTATTAATTATATGTCATATAATTTATATAAATAAAAATTAATTCTTCATAAAAACATAATAAAACCACTACAATTATTTTTAAACCAACCTTTCTCAGTAAATAATATATTTATATTAACATCAATACTAACAATTAAATTAATTATAATATAATTATATTAACGATTAACCAGAAAGTCTTCGTTTGGTTATAATAGTTCAACAATTTTTTCTTCAAATGTGAAAGAATCCATATTTATTTTGTTAATCTTGTTTATACATTCGACGTCACTTTATGCTACTATGACTAATAGGAAGATGCTACAGTGGGAGATAAAAATTTTGCCTACCCAGGTTTAATTAGGATAGGGATTTTAACGAGTACCTGACATCGTACATGTTTGGGACCCCCATTTAATGTCCCTTCCGAAAGACGGCATAAAAAAACGTTTTTTACCCCCATTAAAAAGTCCTAGAGCCACCTGCCGGGGTACGAACCCTCGACCTTGGGCTTAGTAGATTGTTATACTAACCACTTGACTCAGGTCGCACTAAAATGATGCTTTAACACAATAATTCAGTAGCAAATAAATGGGAAAAAAGTAGGCTCAAGCGTCAGTTTTTTTTCTTCGAGTATAGGACCCACAATATACAGGCTGGGTGACCCTTAAGAGAGTCTGTAGATCCTACATGATCGATTACGTTTGCTGAAATCATAGTTAATTCCACCTCAGTTGATCTCACAGTTAAGTAACTCACTATGAATCCTTCCTCTACTCCTAAATATGATCCAAAGCCTTACCGACCAATCTGAAGATCTTCAAGTCTCGATCCATCGCCGTTAACGAATTAATTTATATTTGGAATCGAACCCGCGATTTCAGATCATCAACTCAGCCACCTTCTCACTGAGCAACTCGGCTCTCGGTGGGAAATCGAAGATTATATTACAGAAGCTATGAGTTAACCTTGTGTGTAAGTCATTTAACATACTACCTGTTGGATTCAAGACGTGATCCGACTTATATTACGATTTAGCGCATTTAGGCATTACACGCTATCACTCGTGATTTACAATTGTTATCGTCGAATTTTAATGGGGCGTGACAGGAGTAAATGGTTTTCCACCCAGATGGTTTCCATTGATGAGTTTAGAGATGCCATGATTTGATATACCATGCTATCGATGACTATATTAGCATTTGTATTATTTATTTATCATCCGTCATTTATAATCGCTGATATCCACATCATGGTGATATATTGATTGCATTCTCTTCAATTTTGATTATTTATCTTTTTAAATCATTAATAGAAATCATAGATGCAAATTCATTTTAATGCTTACAAATACACATTTATTATTTGGACATAATAATACTCTTGAATAATTCCGGCAAAATATATTTATAAAATAAATATATAGATATATATCTGTCCTTAATACACATACTTAATAGTGACATATGTGAAGTACTCAAATCTCACCGTATATTTTACAAGAAACTCACGACCTATAGAAATTTATTGCTGTTTGAATGAAAACATAATTTAATAGTCTTATTCTTATCTTTTTTGGAAACTTAGGAATACTTCGTTAAAATATTTATTGAAATGTTTTGAGAATAATGTTTATATATTAGTTAGTAAGTATCTAGTAAAAGTAAGCAATGACTGTTTATGTGTATTATTTATATTAAATTATATTAATAAATTAACATTTCGTCTGTTTTTAAATCTCATTTTAGCTTGACCTGAATTTAATGTCATGAACCATTAATATCTTGATATCCGATTAATTAAGAGAATATTGTGGGATACATAAAATCGAATACTAAATTAAATGGCTTTCGAATTTTGTTTGTATCGATATAGATTGATTTATCACCGGGGGCAAAATAATACAATGGGACTCCCACTCCATGCTCTGAATAATTCTTGTCTATTATATTATAACCGTATGCACATCTATAATGTTAATTTAATAATATTATTGTTAATATATGGGTTAATATATTTAATCATTGATGTATAAACTAAGAAAAATATTACTATGTCCGTCAAAGCATGGATTTATTTATTACATAAAATATTGCGCAATACTTTTACATAATTACTGAATTCCGATAATTCAGATTATCCTTAATTAGTACTTGTACTATTTTTTACACACAAAAGAAATTACTCTCACTATTTTTTTACTATTTAATTTAACTAATCGAGACTTGGATTTAATAGACAACACATTATCTTCCATTTAAATTATGAATAAACCATATTTTTACGGTACTGTCAAATTACGATAAAAATACGTATTATTATTCACTATATATTACAATACTTATATCCTTTATTGATTATTTATGAATTAATTATAATTTACTACATTGTACTAAAATTATTTTATTTTTTCAGGTGCAGTGCATTCCAGTGAGTTGATGTGTAAGGTCGGTAGTGTGTAAGATAAAGTTTTAAAAACATTATCAAGAGTTAAAAGTAAATCTTTTTTTTTTAATTTAATTTTTATTTGTTGTGCGATTCGGGTATGTGTCGTTGAGTTTATGAGCAAACCTGAAACTGTTATTTCTGAGTGAGTAATTTATTTTTAGTATCCGCCTCGGATACACGGTTTTTTAAGTATTCGTAAAGTATTTTATTTAATTTAATATTTGTGAGAAGTGAAGAGGAAAAGTTGAGACATTGGATCCTGACGCTGAAACGTAAGTTGCACAATATTAAAGTTCGTATGTGATATATATATATATATATATATATATATATATATAAACATATATTTTGAAAAAAACTCAAGTCGTCTGTCTCTGGTTTCTAACATTCCAGTGTTATAGGGGTGGTGGTGCAACAAATTTCTATTAGGGGTAGTGGTGAATGTAATTTGAAATTTGAACAACTATTTTTCTGATTGCATTCTAGTAATTATTTAATGTCTGTTTTTGTTGTTGAATTTTCGATCATTTTTATTGACTGTTGGTTTTTTAAATATTTTTTTATTTCCCCTTGTTGAAGTTTATGCCTAAAGGTTAGTCATCTATTTAAATGTAACATATAACTTGTAATGTGTAATGAGTTTTGAAAAAACCCTGTAAATTAATAAAAATAGTTATAACAATAAATACATATAAAAGCACAATAGAAAACAAAGACAAATGAACGAATAAATTCCATTTCATTAAAACATTGAAATTAATAATAATTTAATATCATAAAATATCAATTAATCAGGCTATTTGAGCCAATCATCGCTAATTCTTATTACTTTTGTTCAAATTAGATATTAATTTTTAATTAAGTAATTTATGTTCTCAGTAATTCAAATTAAAAAAACATTATAACGTAATCCTATAATTAAACAAAAAAAAGTCTTAAACACAGTTATATTGGTTAATTAAGTATAAAATGGAGATTTAATATATAAGCCTTCTGTTGTAGAGCTAAAGGAAATATACTTGACTGTACTAGATAAGCATAAAAAATATGAAAAAGGATTAGATTTAATATGGAGCAAAATTGTTAAAATGCTGCTACGGCTAATGGTCTATAAATTTGACTTATCTATCTTACAATCTACTTATTTTAATTTTTTTTTAAATAGTTAACCACCGCTCTCTTAATCCCTTCAGATATCCGGTTCTGGTTCATATTAGCGGAGGAGTCTTTATTATTGTACATCATTTTCATTTTTGTTTTATCATTATTTTCTTTTGTTATCTGTATTTTATGTATTTTCTGTTGTTATCTGTATTTTCTGTTGTTTATCGTTGTTATCTGTAATAATATTGGAGCGAGGAAGCTTGGTACGTAGATTAATGATCTCAAGGATCCGCGTTCGAGACCGGATGGAGGTGATAAATTATTTATTTTCTTAACAGCTGTTAATCCACTCTCTGGCATCAAAAGACCCTCCTAAACTCACACAGCCTCTATTAGGTGATTACACTTAATTGGGAAAAACCTTCATGTTTAGTGTGATTTTGACAGTTTCATTTCCTTACACAATGCTAATTTCAATATACAACATTTAAATATTAGAAACAATCAGTCTAAATCGGGATTTTATTTTAACGAATTCTTAATAAGAGAGTTAATATTTACTTAACCATATCAATGCAATTGAAAACTAATTTAATTGAAACATGAGAATGTTTAGGATGTGGAGCACTCAGTGTGTAGAGCGCTGAGTGGTGGAATTTATGTTTCGGATTCGAATCCGGCTGTGGCAGATAAATTATTTAATCTCTTAGAAGCCATAGATGGACCTTGAGGATCTGCAGACACTCCTGAGGTTCACTGAGTCTTCTATAAAATGAGTACCCTTAATTGGAGGAAAACCTGGCAACTGAGCGTGATGCCGGTCTACCATTCAGTCTCTACCGTACACTGAACCTAAGATCCTTCAATTGTTGTGGCACAGGTTCTTTTTTTATTTATTTATTTTTATTATTCATTTATAAATTTTCCATAGCACAGTATCGCGTCCAGCAAATTTCTTCTCAATGTTTTTTTCCTTCATGTGTAGCAATACGAAATTTTTGAACTTATTGTTGGTTTTTCAACAGGTCTCTTGGTCATTATTGTTTTATGACACTCTTAACTGATAAAGGACACAGAGTTTTATTAAGCTGTGCTAATATTTCATAAGTTTTACAATACCTTTTTATTCCCCTTTTTAATCCTTATTATTAGCTCAATGTTGGCAGATTAAAATATGAGTTGCTGGCTATAAATATGATCATAAACCCTAACAAAACAAAAATGATGAGGGTAGGAAAGACGCGAAGGATAATAATGAGGGTCATTAGAGTTGAAGGTAAAGTCCTGGAACAAGTGGAGAACTTCAAATACCTGGGAGCGCATCTAAACGAAAACGGATACATCGATTTGGAAGTGACCAAGAGAATTGGTACCGCGGATGTTTAAAGCGGTTAAGAAAGGATTTCTTAACCGAAGTGAAGTAGAAAAGGAAACGGAAGTGACTGTAGTTAAGTCAACATTTCTTCCTATCCTCACGTACTCTTCAGAATAATGGACGCTGAGAAACAAACACCAATCCAGAATACAATCAGCAGAAATGAGATTTCTCAGGAAGATAGAGGGCAAAACGAAAAGAGAGCGAGTCCGGAACACCACTATAAGCTCGAACCTGAATGTTCAACCAGCCAACGAGCTAATAGAGGAAGACAGACTGAGGTGGCTTGGACACCTCCTGAGGATGGATCCTAGCAGAATTGCTACAGAAACCTACCGAGCCAAAGTGGAGGGAAAACGAGGAAGAGGACGACCTAAGAGGGAGTGGGAAGAGGTGAGGAAGGACTTTGAGAAGAGGGGAAATTGGAGCAGAAGAGCACATTTGGTGGAAGACCGACAGAGCTGGAGAAGGCTGTGCAGAATTCCTCCTCCCACTGCTTAGGCGGTAAAGAGGATTGATGATGATGATGATGATGGCGTTTTTATTCCATTTATTTTAGATAAATTTATCCGTTGTTTTTAATTTGTTTTTTTACTGGGTCGGATAACCAATATGCTTGAATTGAATTGTATTGAATATTATAAACGTTGATATGTTATATTTTTTTATATTTTAAATTATCCTTGGCTGATTATATATACATTTTATAAGGCACTTTTTTCATTGGATTTATAACATTACTTACTATGAACAATATTTTTCTCAGTTCCGAGATTTCCTTGGTAGTTGATTGCTTGGTTGATTACTCAGGATTTAATGGCCTTCGGGATTTGATAGAGCCTTGGTTTCTCACCAATTTCAACCGAGCCATTCCAATTATAGGAATTGTTTTTTCGATGAATCACTTCCCCGGAATGAAGCAATACAGGAAAGGAATAAAGTAGTCAGCACAAAAAATAATTTATTCATAACGAATTAACTGGGAGTTGTGATAGCTCTTCGATCCCCCTTTTTTCCGCCATCGCGATGAATGTTAATTCTGGATAATCTGGGTCAGTAATTGTATATCCGAGATAACTTTCATTCGACGGAGAAGTGTTTTCTTGTGTTATTAATTTAGTATTTACTCTGGCTTAATTTCTTTTCAGTTATTTTATTTTTCTGGTATAAACAATTTTACTTAGTTTTTTTTCCTATGTTCTTCAACTCTAATTAATCAAATCGAAATAAAGTGTGGCGATATAAATACTTATTAGGGATAGTAACGCATAATATGTTCTTACAGAGATAAAAAAATAGTATAGATCCAAAATATCGCTATTATTTAGAGGAGTAATAAAAAGAATATTTCATTGAAATATTTAATAGTTAAACATATCACGAAAACTAAAAAAAAAAGTCAAAATTTACTCAAAATCGTGACTTGTGATTTGAGAAACGCGTTAATTATAGTATGTTCAGTATAGAGATAAAATTCTCTCATTCGATGAATGAATGATGCTTTTAAGATAAACTCTTGAATTTGTGATTATGTATGTATGTATATGAGTGTGTGAGATATAAACCACGTACATATGTATTGTATCATCTAGTTAGACATTTTAAAGAAGAAGAAATGAAGGAAATAAGTGTAAATCACTACTAGTGTTATACATGTAACTATTAATTGTTTTTCTTATATAGAATAGAATAGAATAGAAAAGTAACATTATTCTGGGACTAAGTCCCTTTAGAACAACAGATATGAACAGGAATAAAAAACATAATATTTATTTGGCCAGAAGGCTAAATGTTACAAATCATAAAGCGTGTAAAACATGACAGAAAACAATTTAAAAAGAAATATATAAACAAAAATAATAGCAAGTAAATAAATAGTACAGATCTTGACAGGATATTAAGCAATTACAGAGAATAGATAAATCGATAGCTTTTGTTAGATGCATGTGCTAGCATGCAATAATTTCTTTACATGATGTACAGCTTTTCAAAGAGCAAAATTAAAAGAACTAGATAACACAATGAGTTATTCTATACATTGCATTCTAAGAAAATGACTAACCTGCTTAGAGACTATCCTTTTGGGAAGCTAAGAGGTGTTGATACAGCAAGGATTTGAATAATGATAGAGAGGGAGTATGACGGATATTAGGAGGGATTGAGTTCCACACTGTGTTGGAGCGGGCGAGAAATGAACGTTCGAATGCTTTAGTGTGAACGTATATAGAGATCAGAAAGGCGGGATCTTGTTTTATGTTGTTGAACTGAGGATTTGAATTGGAGGAGACTGTAGATATATGAAGGGTGTTGAGAGTGAATGGATTGGAAATATTGTCTTCGGAAGGGAGGGAAGAGCCACTTTAACTCATCACAGAGGTGGGAGATGCGCGATCGCTTCGGAGTACCAAGCACAGATCTTAGAGAGCAGTTCATTATTCTCGTTAATCTGTCTTCAAGCATTTTAGAGAGGCCTCCATATACCACGCTACAATAGTCAAGATACGAGAAGCTTACGGGAAGATTGTGTAAGGAGATGACGAGAACGATGGAACAACTTCAGGGAACTAATTGACCGTCGGGATATCTGGGCAATGTCGGATTTCCAAGAAACGTTTTGGTCGATGGTGATGCCTCGGTTTTTCACAGAGGAAGTAATCGTGATAGGATGATCGTTTAGGAGCAATGTTGGGAGGGTGTGGATGGATGTAAGGAGGGAATTGGACCCTAAAACAATGGCCTGAGTTTTCATTGCGTTCAATTCCAGTTTGTTCAGCTTTGCCCAGGCACAGATCCTGTCTAGGTCTTCCTGAATACTAGCGAACGCAATAAATAGCTCGGAAGGAGGAAAGGACAGATATATTTGGAAGTCGTCAGCATATAGATGATGGGAACAGTGGTGAACACATTTAGGAAGGTCATTGATACAGCAGTTGAAAAGAAGAGGAGAGATACTTGAGGCCTGTGCCACGCCTGAGGAAAGAGTGAGGAACTGAGGATATATAATCATTGTTATCGTATTTTAATTTTTTTCTTTCTCTTCTTCTAATCTGTTTTTAAAATATTGTTATTGGAGGTAATTTGCATTTTGTTTGGGATTATTTTTTTGTTGGGGTTTTTACTCTTTTTCACTTACTAAATTATTTGTGATAATTAATTAATTGTAATTATTTGTATACTCTAAGGAACAATAGCTTACAACACCTGTATTGTTATTCTAAAGGGACTTGTCCCAGAATAAAATTATTATTATTATTATTAATAATAATAATAACTTTTATATATATAGCTCCTTCAAAAGAACAACGACATAACTCAAAAACTACTGAAGAATAACTATAAAATGCAGTTATTCTTCAGTAGCAATTGGATTGGTTGAATCTTTTTAAATCAGGAACGATATAACTGATATTCCATTTCTAACTTATTTTTTGTAATAATGTCATAATTTGAGTTTTATCATGTTAGAACTTGAATATTTATGGGAATAATGGCATAAGGTAAAGTATACAATTTTCAAGCTTTTTAATATTTTCTAATGGCCAATAAAATTTCAATACCATCATTACAATAGGAATCCTTTGCTCTGGATACACAAATTTTTTGATCTTAGATGGAATATTATAATTATTATTGACAAATTAGGTTTTTGAGTTATGGCATTCTTCTTATGAAGAAGGGGTTTTACTTACTAATTATGTATATGTATCTTTAAAGCACCTTTTGCATTGAGGCTTGTTGAATCGAGTGGGAGCTGAGGAGGCGGAGGAGGAACCGAACAAATGGAAAATTATTATCCGGAAGAGTGGAAAGGGCGCTAGGTGACAGGTCTGAAAGGGCTAACTTGAGCGAGTACGTCATCTCAGTCCGGTCACGTCTCCCAGGGCTAGCGGGTCTTACGATCCCTCACAGGTCGAGGGCTGAAAGCTCTTGTGGTCGATTTAGGGCCGAGAGGACAAGCTCTTGGAAGCCCGATGGAACGCGGCGATGTATAAGAAAACTGAAATCGACACCCGACAGATATTTATATTGTTTGAACAACTCGTTTAACTAAATTGTTGCTGTAAGGTATTAACCAGGCTACTGATAGAATAATCCTACTTATATTCTAGAAATCAAAAAGACAAGGTTGAGTTTAAATAAAGAAATGCGCAGTTATTTTTGATAGTGTTTCAAGCCCATGTATTCATATTCCAATTATCTATAGGTTTCCATTTGAATTACTTTTAAAATATGGTTACGGGCAAATGTATTTTTAACTTAGCACTTTGCAAATAGTGAAGGTTTAAACCCCACAAACCTTTTAAATTTTATCATGAAATAATAATGATAAAAATCATTTAAAAGATTAAACAAATCTTTTTTAGATCACTTTCAAAAATAACAGCTCATATATTAGCAAAACATCTAGTATCTGGCTGGGGATATCTTTAAATAATAGTAAACGGTTAGGCAAATCCATAGGCTAGATAAACGCTGTTTAAAAACCTGCATCCACGAATTACCGCCCAAACCTAGATCCGTAAGATGACTCTTACCGCTATCCTCCCATCTATGGCTCAGACGATTACCAGTCAGCTCAGCTCTTTTTAGGAATTCGTTCGTTACTCGGCATAACAACTTTTCCAGGCTTAATCAAATCCAAATTATTATTTCAACCCTTTTTAAGAAATGATTTAATTTAACCTTCATTCGGACCATTTTCTTCCCTATAGATTAAAAAAAAAGAATGTACCACTACAACCCATCAAGGGGCTGGGGTTTGGTACATGGTAGAGACCATACTGTTTTCTTGGACAACATTGGACCATACATTTAAGGTCTACTTTATAGATAGTATTTTGGTTATAATTAATATATACAACGAAAAATGACTATTCTTGATTCCGATTAATAGAGTATTTCCATAAAACACATTTTTAAATTAAATTAAAATTCTTAAAAGGGTTCATATAGGGTCCTAGGTTTCTTCGCCAGGTAGTTCTGATATTTTGCTCATCTCTCAGATCTCCCATCTCAGATCCATCCAAGCTAGAGCTCGTCTGTCCACTTCCCCGTGTCTCTTCCCGGTTTGTATCTTTTTCTGCAGGTATATCGCTCCCTCCTACGTTCTATTGCTTCCTAACCCTTAGTTATTTAATGGTACCGGTACCATAAGTAGTAGGTACATGGTTTTACAAAACCCAACATGGCTTGTTTGATGCATAGCAATATACTCGTATAGTACATTTCAATGGTTTCTTGCTTGAAAGACTTTGACAATTTTGAGGATCTGGGCCTTATGCAGCTCAAATATGGATCGGATATCAATAAAAGCCGATTCCCGAATTCGTATTGCATTGAATTCGACAAAATTTTCTGCAATATCTTTTCCGGTATTGCCGGAAATGTTTGTTCCTTACTTCTGCTGCCTCCTTCGACAAATTAGCAATTGGTAGAAGAGCATGATCAATAATAATTGGGGCAGGTATTAATATTTTATGTAGTGTAGTTGGATACCATGAGTACAGTTCGATGTACCTCTTAGCCGTTTATGTAGTGTAGGTGGATACCATGAGTACAGTTCGATGTACCTCTCAGCCGTTTCATTTTCATGGCGCGAAATTTTTGGTATCTATTTTGTGACCACTAGTTATCGCTTCTAAAATAGTCGCAAATCTGTCCGGGAAAAGGAAGTATATCAAAATTACTAATATATATATATATATATATATATATATATATATATATCTCCTTTTAAAAAAATGTCCACAAAATCACCATTTTTAAAGTAGATCAAATTTGCTACAATCTGAGCCCACCTGCAGCTCTGTAGGCATAATAAATTCCGAGTTCGGTCTCTGTCAAATAATAAATGAATGGAATCATATCTTTCTTCTTTCTATATATTAAAAATGAATCGCCATTTCCATGCTAACCCCAAAACTCGAGAACGGCTCGACCAATTGGGCTAATTCTTTTTTCACATTTTTTTAAGCCACAAAGAAGGTTTTTATGGAGATAAAACCAGCAAAAATGGCGAGGGAAATAATAAAAACAACAATTTTCTTTTTCCCTACAAACCACTCTGTTCCCAGCTGACAAAAACATTTGACGTCAATCAAAGCAAAACAAAGGCGCGTTAGTTGTTAGTAAAAGTTTATTAGGGTCCAGTCCCTATGATATAATAAAATAATATTATTTTTGTCTAAAAATAAAACGTTTCTGTTTAATTTTCTGATACAAGGCCAAATATATCATAAGTCAGGTTCCCTGTTGCCGGTGACATATAGCGACTATAAATTCCTTCAAATGGAATAAATGGGCATTACACCAGAACAAATTGATCAGCGTTGTGCAAATAACAGTTTAGTAAGGAGTTCTATTGTATATTAATTACAAACTTTGTTTCATCAACAAAATCAATTGATTTCATTGTTTAAAAAAACGCTGAATCTTATCCCATCTGGTAATCGTAAAATTGTAATCAGAGGTGATAAAACTCCTGTAGGAAAGCATGCGAGATTTTTCAATGCACCAACAAACGATGAAGTTGCCATTCAAATGGTTGGAGAAAATTTGGAAGAACAACGTCTGCCGGGACAGCTAGTAACACACATAAAACCAATATGAAACACACAGACATGGTCATAGCACGTGCGACTTATAATAGTTTCTTAATACAGCGGCAGGTACAGCTGTTTTCCCAGAGAAAGTTATGACCTTATGTTCTATAAACATTTGGCTTAACTTAAGTAGAGGTAGGTTCCCGGAATTGTAAAAAAAAATGTTTCCTATTTTTATCGACTTTTGGTGTCAAAAGGGGTACAGCGCCGAGACAAGTGAACTAGCGAATGGAAATAGACTAGTTACACTGCACTATCACACTGACCAATAGAACCACTCAATATGCTAACCTCGCTAGACTAGACAGTTCGTCGAGACTGGCGGGGAATGCTATTAGGCGGCAATTGTCGGATCGCAATGCTGCTCTCATACTCCATCGCCTCCCATTATCCCATTACACATTCAATTGTATTATGATGCCCTAACGTATGAACCCAAGCCACCTCTGGTGCTCGCTTAATAATATCATTTAGAGTATATTTTATAAAGGTTTTATATTGGGGATTCCTATTTTATGCATATAAATTAGATTTATTTAATTATGTACTTATAAATATTACTTTTTTACTGTTACTTTATAGGCGTTCAGACAAGGGTTGGCTCAACTGGTCGGAGCAGAGTTCCATGTCTCCCGATCCGCCCAATCATTCTCCTGGAGTCCTCGACCAGCCATCTCCTCCTGGACTCCCTCCATCCACTCGGTTTGGCCAGCATTCAAGTTCCATTCTCTTCATATGACCGTACCATCTTAGGCGGCGTGCACCGATCCTTTCATTTGTAGCGATACCGACATCCCTCCTCTCTCGAATTTCTTGGTTTCTTACTTTATCCAGCCTAGTGATACGGAGACACCTCTTCCGGAAATCCATCTCAACCGCCTGCACCTTTGAGTACAGATGGGGGCTCATAGTCCAGGTTTCCGAGGAATATGTCAGGATATGTCAGGTTTCCACTATGGCTGTGAAAATATGGGGTATATTTTCTTTTGACATTTCCGTATTCCAGAGGACCGAATGCAGCATCTGGCTTGCTCCACCATTCTTCTGAATGGTGCTCGGACGACCCGGTAGCATCTAAACAAGAACCCAGGTACTTGAATACATTTACTTTTTTACAGGCCTCCCTGTCAACCAGGAACGGATTATTATCAGTATCGCCGATTGCCATACTCGGTCTTATCGAAATTAATTTTTAAGCCCACCGCTTCGTATCACATCTTCATGGTATACACCATCACTTCAAAGTAGACCTTCCCCCTTTCAAACACGACCTGGTCGTCAGCGAAGAACAAGGACAGTAGTTGTTCGCCATCAATTAACGGCCCAACATCCCCACACTGCCTGTACCATGGTTTCACAGCCTTGTGAAGGTATATCTTGAAAAGAGTGGGTGACATGCTGCAACCTTGCTTCAATCCCTTAGTACCATGAAAAGGGCCCGAAAGGCGGTTCCCGCATCTTATCCGTTACACGTCGCCGCTGTATAGGTGCCTCACTTATAAATATTAAATTACTTATATCCTTAGAAGTTGACACTTTTCCTGTTTTAAATGATAAGGATTACTTTCGGAAAATTATGAAATTTTCAAATATTCTATAGAGCATGCAAATTATTGCTTTAGATATTGTCATAGAAACAAAAAGTGAATCTACTATTTACTTATACTGCTAAATATCACTCACCCAGACTCTATGAAGTGGATACCCGTAATTGAGGGAAAATCTGGTGGCTGAGTGTGATCTCAGACGATCACTCTCCTTGTACAACCGTTGTCCATGAAACTAACAATGTGTTTCCTGATTTGTCGTTTGTTTGAATGGTTAGTTATTTTCCAGTATTTTAGAGACTTAAAGCTTTTTTTTTTTTTTTTTTTTTAGTTTTCAATAGTATTCTAATAGTTAGAGTTGCCAATCTGGTGGTTGAGTGTGATCTCAGACGAACTATCCCCCTGCTCAACCGTTGTCCTTGAAACCGTACTCTCTACTACTTACTTAACCCTCAGTAACCTACTTATGTACTAGCCCTATAAACAAGAATTTGGATGAGGAGGAGGAAATCAGAGCCAGGATAGTATCAGCTAATAAAGCATGTTTTGGGATATCAAATTTAAAGGACCTATACGTAGGAAAATAGTTTTTCCTTGGTACTACAATGGTTTATGTAGATATTTTCTGTTCCTTTTCTAACCCTGAAGATGGCCTTCACCTTAAGTCGAAACGTTGAGACATTAAAATAAGTTTTGTTACTTTTGTGTTATCTTTAACTGCACCCCCAGACCAATTCAATCAACTATTTTTAGATTACTTTTTAACAAATCAGTACATTTGTTTTGCATTTTAATTATTTAAAGCTACTAGTAGGATACGTGTTATGGTGAGTTGGTGGAATAAGAAACTATTTGGAAGCAATAACTTGGGATTTAGACGCCATATTGGTGGAGGGTATTAAAGTGGTTGTAGAACCGGGTCTAGGATTATTCGGAGAATTCGGGAGGAAGCTGATTGGATTCGATAGGATAGCTATGTGGTTAAACCAGAATAATTCACCCTACTGGCTCCTACATTACAGTGAAATATTATATCCTGATACGTTTAGAATATTGACTAGATTTACGATTTACATGTTTACATATGCTAATTACTTAATAAATTCCCTTTTCATGAACAAACTGACTAATAAATCTATTTTTTATTATTCTTTTTTTCGTATTTACTGTTTAAATGTTAAATTGTTAAAGATCTATCACTCTTATAATATTAAGGCCTAGCGAAGCCGAAGGCTCGATGTCGATACCACCAATCCCTGCTTACAAACATCTCTCCACGGACCACTGCCCAAACCCAAATCCGCCAGATCACCCATAATGCAATCCTCCCACTTATGCTTCGGACTACCCCTCAGACTCTTCCCAGTCGGCACAACGCTTATTAACATCTTAGGAATTCGTTCGTTACTACGCCCAGTAACTTTACAGGCCCATATTAATCGTCTTGACGCTATCGCTTGAGTATAATTTACCGGATGCATGATTCGCAATTCCACATAATGTAATATCCTATATTCCCCAGTAGTCTCATCCTTTTTCGGACCGAGTGTCCTACGCGAGACCTTATTTTTGATTAACTGAAGATATCGTTTACCCTTTAGCGTTAGCTGTTTCAAGTTTCACGATCTATCGCTCTTAAATTGTATTAAAGGTAACCATTCAATGTCATTATAGATTAAATTAAAGTTACAGTGAAAATTAGAAAAAAGTTATACCTTCGATTCGTTTCGTGTGAAGTTTATTTAGTGTAACAACTTTATAAAATTTTATTCAACATATTTATCCTCATTTTCTATATTTTATTCCCAACTAGTTACTAAATTTTCAACCCCAGAACTGAAACATTCTGGCTTTTGTAATGAAATAAAGTCAAAAAAAGCGTAGTCTGAAAATAAACATGAGAATCAATTAATATTGCCCTTAGGGAAATTTTCCAAATTTCTGAAAAGATAGAAATCTGCAGGAGATAAGTCTGGCTAATAAGATAGGCTTGGGCTAAGATATCTATTGGAATAAAAAAAAAAAAAACTAAACCACTACAGCCCGAGAACAGATCAGGGGTTCAGTTGATGATAGTGACTGGAATTTTTTTATGGTCAACGGTTGTGCAGGGAGGTGATTTGTTCTAGATCACGCTCATCCGTCAGATTTGCCCCCCTTATTTTGAATATGAATTATATATATTTATATATATATATTTGTATATATATATATATATATATATATATATATATATATATATATATATATATACAAATATATATAAGTCATTGAACTTATTATTTTATAATATTTTTATTTTTAGATTTTACAATTTTTTTATTGATATTGATGTAAAAAAGATGGACCGATATGCATGGTCTTTCTTTATTTTAGATAGTATCTTTCTATATTCTCTCTACCCCTCTCAAAATATAGTGCATAAATCATTTATCGGAATTTAGAGCTTATATAGTTAGTGAGATAGATTTATGAGAAGACTATCTAATATATCAATACTCATGTGAATATCTTTAGCACTTAAGCTGCTGTAAACGATAAGAAAAATGTTTTGCTCTTCATTCGTAAAAAACATTTACTTTCTTTTTGTACAATAAACTGGCTACAATGTACAAAGTACTTAATAGTTGCTTAAATTGATTCAGTTCTTAATCATGAGAATAGAATTTTAATTTTTTTAGATTTCTTTTGAATGTTCATGATTATAATGTAAATAAAACAGTTTGGTATTTCATCCTTATTTAAAATTCATTCAGATGAATTTTTCGAGCAGAAAGAATTTATACGTCATTAAGTGATACCAAGATTACTGAGAAAAATGGTAGAAAAAGGAAAAACCGTAAATTTGAGTTCAAAGAATTTGGGTCATTGGTTTCTAAATTTTAGGCTATTTAGAGTAAATCTTGCTGAGATAAACGATGTGTTGGTATGGCTATTTTAACTCATTGATGATTTCTTCTGGGAAATTTTACCAATTATAAATTGTAAACACAAGTTTTTTATATATTTCTATACACTACAAATGCAATTATTATTATTATTGTACTTATTTTTTAAAATATTTATATAATTTCAAAATTAACCTTCTGTTTATCAAACATACTATGTTTTACTTATTTTAAATAGTTCACCTATGAACTAGTTAGATCAGTCATTTTTGCGGACGTTTTCATTCTTTGTGCTAACATTTAATAAAAGTAATTTAATGTTTTCTTTAGATTTTCTCTTTACTTTATAATTTTTCTTTTTTTATTTAATGCCTTTATATTATCTTTTGCCCGAGCTGACCAGTTACCTTTTTTTTTGAGGAAATAATAATCCGGTTTTGTTAATCTGTTTTGTTTTTCACATTCACTAGATGTGAGGAGAAAGCCATTCGTCTTTCGTTTTCAACAGAAATCTTTCTACTTTGTTGTAAAATTTAATATTTAGAATTAATTTTAGCTGGTAAAGTTCACTTCAACTTATTTTTGTAAAACTTTTATATAACATATATTTTGTATCACTATACCATTTTAGTTTCATAAAAAAAAAACATCATAGGGGTCAGTTTTATAACATTATAAATCTTATCTTTTGCCTAAAAACTTGGGAGAGAATGACACTCTTCTTGAGAAACTGATTAAAAACTTTGGTAGTTCCCTTTAGTTTCTAACGAGATAACTAATTTTTAATTAAATCTTTACTAAGTAGTTACTAAATTCAGAAATTTGTATTGTTGTTGATTATATACATTTTACGTTATATGTTTATATTAATAATAATAACATGTATAGCATGGCATATTACGTACATACACACAAAGATTACTTATATACATAGCTTTTACGTGAAATTAAGCATTCGATTATTTAGCTGAGAATCTAGCATATGGAACCTGAAAACCGTCCTGGGGCTCACCCAGCCTAAATAAAAAGGCAAAAAAACTGGTGGCGAGCGTGTTTTCGCACAGATCATCTTGTTGAACTACCATTGGCATAGAAATTGCCAGTATATACTGAATACATTACCATATACTGTATTCAATACACTTCACGGGTTGTTGTGTTATAGGTTTTGAGTACATCTGGAATTAGTGTTTTACCAAATGCTCGTCATTTATGATTTTATATTATTTTGATGTTTTATAGTATTTTCTAAAACAGGGGTAGTTTCATTATTGTATAAAACTCTTTAAATTCTAAATTACTGTAACTATAATGGAATAGTTAACCTCCCACCAGTCACATGCTTGTCTCAAAGATTAAGCCATGGGGTGCTTCTTAAGATATTTTTATAATGACTCTACTTATACCCATATCATTCCATAAAATATTTTCAAGTAACATCAAGAATCCCAAGCTTTTTTTACGATAAAATGAATTTATTTGTTCATAACTCTATTATCATTACAATTATATTAATACTTATACATATACCCTTAAGAACTGTGATAAAACCATAAATTGAAACCTGATAATATACCGGTAATTTTGGTTGGTTGGAGATTTGTAAGTCGTGATTCGTTTTATATATTAAGGTCTTGATTGTGATTTTATTAAAATTGTTACAATGTCAACCTTTACCGCTACAACCCATGAAGGGTCTAGGGTTCAGCACGTGGTAAAGACTGCACTGTTTCTTAGACAACAGCTGTGCAGGGAGGTGAATTGTCTTTGATCACGCTCAAACGCTAAGTTTTTCATCTTACTTTGGGTACACATTATAGAGTCTGGGTGAGCCCCAGGAGGGTCCTAGATCCCAAAGGATCCACCCCAGGCTGCTAACATATTAAATAAATTCTACCAGCAGCCGGATTTGAATCCAGGACCTTCGGCATTGCAGCGCTCAACCACTGAGCCACTCCCTATTATTATAATTATTGGCGAATTTTCGAAATGGAAGACGTTAAGCTATTAACTCGATCAATTTTTCTTTGGGTCCTTCTAGTTCTTCCAATAGCCTTTCATTCTTTTCGAAAAGGCTTGTTTACGCTCCTCCGACCACTTTGGTATGTACTGTTTTTGTTTGGTTGCTCTGATACAACCCCCCGTTTGTCTAATTTGTGTCTGAAGGTGTCCCCTTCTTAAATGTCGGCTGGTCTTACTAAAAATTATTTTCCACTTTTAAGTTTTGATGTATATTTAAGCGCGTTTTTTAAACTATTATTTATTTTAGAATGAGGTATAAACTGATTTAAATGTTATACTCTTTCATTTACAATGAATACTCTTTGTACATTAAACAAGAGCCCTTGTGCAGTGTTTCTGAACCCTTCGTACCTTCTTAGTCGTAGAAGTACACTAGTACAAGAGTTACTCCGTGCTCACGAGAGCAAGCCTTGAGTTGCGCTGTCAGCGGTCCCTGAGTCAGTCCAAGTCCCGAACTCCGCCTGGCACCTACGCTCTTCCACAGTCCGTGCTTTCGCGAGTGTCTCAGCGTGCAATTCCAACATTTTATTTTTAATTATTTACACCTCCGAATAAATAAGGAGACGTCTAGTGATATATATTCAAGGTAAAATAAAACATAAAATATTTTAATAACCAAAAAATTTTTTTTTAAATATATAAAATACGTAAGTAAACATTGAAATAATCGCTAACTACAGGATTTAGGTTTTTCTAGGAACTAAAAAATAATTTTTTTTTTTAAACTACAGGTCCATATCATAAGAAAATAATGCATTTTCAAAGCTTCAAAATAAATGAAAAATCGTCTAATTATAATATAATCAAACAAATTTTAATAATAAAAATATCAATTATGATTAACATATCACTTTAAAATAGACTGACACTATTAGAAAATTGTTTGGGTGACCAATAAAAATTTTAATCTTGCCTAATTTTATTGCCCTTAGTAATTTAAATGGTTGTACAATATTTTTTTATAAAGAAAAATGATAATCAGAATATCTTAACGTTACAAACCGTTAGTCGCTTGCTGCTGACTAGGCAACACCCTAAGTAGGGATAAAAATGTATTCATCCTTAGCCTTTTTTGAAAATTTAATATTATAAATCTTCTTCTATAAGATTAAATCTCTCACAAAATACTTTTTTTCATTATAACTTCTGTAAAAAAAAAAAGCTTTCAAAAAACGCCACTATTGCAAGACTACCAAAAATTGCAACTTTTATCCAGTATCAATAGAATTAAAACTAAGTTGCTATTTTATTCCTAATGTTTATTTTTTTTAATTTGCTTAGGAAGTAATCAATATAGTTGCATACATATTATTTATTAACTGTTTGAATAAACACATAAAATACTTCGGGGTTAACAAAAAATAAAGAAACTTCCTAAAGTAAATCAAAGGTGGTTGAATAACTCTCTTACCCTTTTCAAGTTAACTTTATTATTTTTTATCCAACTATATACACTACTCATTTGACAAATATTCAAAATTTCAATTTTTAAAATTTGGAATCTAATACCAATTTTACAATAATAGTTTGTGCATAAACACATTAGAATAATTTGTGTATAAGTAATGGGTATGAATTAGTTAAATGAATCGGTTAGTTCATTGATTATTTCCCTCGGGTAGAGATTTTAATGGTTAATAAAAGTAACTGAACACCTTTATGTTGTACTAACTAATTCTGGCATTGTAGAATGTACATAATTACAATTTTAAATCTGTCTGAAATACTTTTCCGTTAGCAAGTTCTGTTTGACTGCAAAATTAGCCTTGGTGGTTTTGCATATGTTGACATGAGGATTTCTGATGTGCTCATGTTCTCGAATTGTAATTTAATAAAACATGCTCGAATGAAATCGTTCCGTTATTATAAATAAAATGACGTTTTAAACAAAATATTAATTGTGGTTTTTTTAAAAATCATGAATTGTTAAAATTTTTTTTTTATAAATACCACTTATGCATTTTTAAAAAGAATAACCGATATCACCCACTTTTTTATGCTAAAATTCCCAGATTATGTTATATCATGTTAAAAATTATTTATTACTAAATATCGCTTAATAAAAAATTGAATTATATCTAAATTGAAAATTTTTCGTTCTTTACTTTTCTAACATAATTCCATCAAAATTCGAAGGAGCATTTTTAGTAAAATTAAAATGTGGAAGTTAATAAATTTGTATGAGAAAAGTATTGAACCAAATTTGGGGGTCTAAGATCTAACCTTAACTTTGTTGTGACTTTATTAAATTTTAATAATATTGCTATTATAATAATATTATTTATCTAAGTTAGGCCCGTCAATTGATTATTTTTTTTTTTACATATTTGTTTACAAAAGTTGTTGCAATGCACATATAAATAAAAAATTATAACTTAGAGCTTGCGTATTGCCCAAAGGCAGCTTCTAAATCACTAACCAAAGTTGGTATTTGGTTTCCAAATATTTACTAAATAAGTATTTTTGGTAAAATTGTAAAAAAAATATTTTAATTATAAAAATAGGTTAATTATATTAAAGCATTGTAGAACAATAAAGTTTAATTATTGTATTTTTGTCATATTCTTTGAAGACCGTGTTAACCTGTGTTAATAATGTGATGACAATGTGGCTTGTGCAACCATTCGGGTTGGTAGGGTTTGGTTTAGAGGTAACTTCGGAATGGGAGTGATTAGAACCACATCTATATACTCAGTTTTTTTTTTAAATTCAAGTAAAAATTATTTAAGAAGAAAAAGGAAAAATTAGATAAACGATATTTTGATTAAAAATAGTTGTGATAGAAAAATAGGTATAAAAAAGTTGTTTTTAAAAACTAGGGATTACTAAAACTAAATAAAAAACAGTCACTTAACTTTAATTTAATTGTTTTTAAAAATTAAACGGTTCATTGGATAGATTGAAAAATGGTTGCTCTAGGGGAGTTTGAACTTTGGTGAACTTTTTAGAGAGAAAAAAAATTCTTTTGTTAGGTACTTGACATTTTTTGTAACTTCAGCCACTAGTTTGAAAATTAATAAAATTATGGAACTAGAAACAGGCAATTTTTTCGATGCATGGCCTGGCAACTAAGTGTAATATTTACTGTATTTCTTTTGAAAAGTTAAATAAATAAAAATTTGTAATTAGATTTTTCTTCTCCTAAAAGTAGAAAGGACTTCATTGTGTGGCAAAAAATTATTGAAATCAAAATAATACTACTGTGTCCCAAACTTTAATTAACTTAATTATTCTAGGTACCAATTATAAGTAATCAATTAGGAAAACATGGATAATTAATTTCGAACAAATATGAACTTTGTGTCTTCAGATGTTTGTTTAAGCGAACAAATTAAGAGGCTCTAACGATAAAACTGGTATTACGTAGTTCGGAAGATAATATTTTTTCTGCAAATTAACAGTTTGGGAAATTTATAAAAGATATTCTTTTTCACATGAATCTGAAATTCGAATCGTCAGAAGTTTTTTTTATAGTTTTCCCGGAAATGATAAATGGTACTTCCTTTTCGTGATAAGCCCTTTAATTTCTTCTTTTTTTTTCTATCGTGGACCACAACGTATATGTAATCTGGATTTAATAGCCGAACGCTTTCACTACATTTTATGTATGTGCAAATATACACTTAATGTATTAGAATAATTTAAACAAAGTAATACGTTTATTTTTGAATGTATGTTTTCGTGAAAGCTATATTTCAGTTTTACTAATAGGAAGATTATTTTTTTTTGTCGTATTTGACATCTGCATATTTTGCTAGTTGCTAAAGAAATGAATGGAGAAAATTTTCCAGTGCTCAAAACAGTTATCCAACTTTTTTGAAGAAAAAAGAAGTTCTGTCTGTTTTACAAGAACTTTTACAATTTAATAACCTCCATTAAACTTCAACACAAAGGAATCTTTTGATAAAAAGTTACTTAATAACTTATATCATTACAAGTTTTTCATAAAAGTTCTGTTATGAGTCACTTTTTAATATAAGTTCTTGTTACATTTAAAAAAAATAAATATTCTAAAAATGGAAACTCTACTAAAACAAAAATTTTTAAAAATATAAGTGATACAATTTAGGTTATCGTGTAATTGTTATATACACTACATTGTTATGGATTCAATTTAAGCATCATCATGGGCATGTTGAGCCTATGATGACAGAAATATTGTTTAAATTAAATAATATTTTTATTGATTAGATTTTCAATTGCTATGGCCATAAATAACTTATCGAAAAACAATTATATTTTATTGGACACTAGCTTTTGCCCAAGGCTTCGCTTGTGTGGAATATGGTCTGCCACATAAAGTTTCGCGACAGATCATTTTAGATAAATAATTTAATTTTTTCTAACTTCAAAAATGACGGATTCCATACAATCTTTGAACGCCTATTATATTAAGGGGGAAACCCTTGGGGGTGGAATTGTCCAAATTCCTTTCTTAGTGCTCAATTAAGCTATACAAAGAACCTATCTGCGAATCACAAGATCTATCTAAGTTCAGTGGCTTCTGCTGTGCGTTTATCGCTGGCTGTGTCAGTCAATCAGGTTACAGTTTTATGTAAACTTCGCCTAAGTGGTGTGTTGATAAAAAGTACCCAATGTCCTTCCTCAGGCTTGAGATTATCCAGATCTCAAATTTCATCACAGACGCATCAGTACAGCCGTGAAAAATACATTGATACTGATTAACAAACGGGACGGACAGAAGTTTACTGTTGTTGGTGTCAGTAAAGGATCAGAGTATGAAATGTCATTGAAAAAGATTACATAGTATAACGGTTTCAATAGTCGTAGGGCAGCACCCAGAAGTGAACTTTTTTTTTTCTTTTTTTCGTCTTAGCCCCTTTGGGTTTGAAGATTTCTTATTAGAATTGAAGATAGGATGGAGATGTATCTCTTGTACAACATTTTAAGAGGAGGATGAGAAGATGGAAGGTTCTAATGTAATTTATTTATATTTATAAGCTTTAGATTTTTCCGGTGATGGGGCTCACCGTGTCCTTTTCCTTTTATTTGTTTATTTTATTAATTTCTCAGTTCAGGCTCAGACTTTGTACGTAATCTTGCCACGTTTGTGGCCGTTCTGCTGGGGTGTGTCCGAAAAAGAGGGTTAGTACAGTATTTCAGGCTGTCAAAAAATTTTATGTGTCTACGTTTAATGAACTCTGTAACTGTCGGTATGTCGAGAATAGTGTGTAGGAGGTCCGTTTTTTTTTTTTTTAATGTTGTGTATCTCATTATGCGTCGCAGTACGCCATTCTGAAACTGTTGGAGATTTTTCGCTGTTGCCGGCGTGATGTTACCTAATATTGGTGCTCCGTAAAGGAGCGCCGGTCTTAGGATGCTCTTGTAGATGGTCAACTTGAGGCGGAGGGATAAGTTAGGAGATGTAAGCAGGTGGTTAAGTCTGTAAGACTTGGTCCTAACCGACCTGAGTTTCTTTCTGCAGTGATAGGCTAGTTTAAGATGCCGGTCAAGGGTGACACCTAAGTATACTATGCTGCTCGCTGGTCTGTTTTCGCGTCCCGCAAACCTATAGACCTTAGGGAGAGGGCGGCGCTTTTTCCTGTGAAAGGAGAAAATTATGCAGTCCGTCTTTTTAGGATTTGTTGTGATGTTGAGTCCTTCTACCTTCTGTGGGATGCTCGCACAGACCTCTTCCGCCTGCCGTAGAGCTCTCTCTGCGCTGATCGAGCTGCTGTAGATCGCTATGTCATCAGCATAGCCTGCTACAGTAGCTTTTTTGTAGTTGCTCCCAACAGTTTCAGCTGTGTATATTGAGAAAAGTACTGGAGATATCACAGACCCCTGAGGTACTCCGCAGGTGAATGCGATGGCTTCCGATAATGTTTCACCGATACGGACTGCTATCGTTCGCTGTTGAAGAAACGACAGTATAACCGAGTAGAGCTGTTCCGGAAATTCTTTGTCCTGTAGTGTCTTGCATAGTAGGCTATGGGACACTGAGTCGAACGCTTCCGTGCAGTCTATGGAGATCATAGCGGTCCCTTCGTTCTCGACGGTGCACTGGCTCACTTCCGCATGTATCTTCGCCAGGTGATGATCCTGGCAAAGGGATAAGTCTTTGAGAAAATTGTTCTCAATTATCTCAAGGCGTATTGCTCAGATACACTCCCCTCATCCCACCGGAGCAAACCGCCTACCAGGCCGGCCTTTGCCCGGAGAAGTGTACTATGTTACTTGATTTGTCTAGTTCAGCGAAAATATGTAGAGTTTGCGAGTAAGAAACCTACTTTTTCTTCATACTCTAAATTTTCTTTAGCCTCTAGAGGTTCAGTCAAATATAAATCGGCAGTTGGGTGACCTTAAGAGCTTTCGTTGTTCTCGTATTCATGTCCGAATGGTTAAATTATCAAAACATGATTTTACCGAATTAAGTTAGATCGTAATGGACATTAAAATAATGCAACGATCTTAAAACATGAACTGATGAAAAGATAACGCCAATACATAAACTGTACCTACAAAGTGATAAAACTTGTTGCACTACATTCCTCTATGTTACTCGATTATATTATACATTATAAGATATTGTTGAAGCATTTGTTCGTGTGGAACATTGAGTAATGAGAGTATTTCGTCATAAGTGCAATTTATGTATTGACATTGTCTTTTTCTGTCCAATAAAGTCAATAAAAATGGTGTGAAATGAATAAACAAACAAACTAGGAGAGTAATAATAATACTTTTGTGGGCAAACTGGATACTGTCATGAAGCTCTGTCGAAAGATAAAAACATCGTGCAAAATAGTTGACTCACTCACCGTATCATAAAACTTAGAGAGATAGCGAATTTAAGACGTTCATACACTGCTTTTGAATACTAAAAAATCCAGTAAGGAAGATAGCAGTATTGTAAAAAAAATTAAATATATATATATATATATATCTTAATAATAATGATCCTCCTTAGACGTGGACGCAACTGAATTGAAAAATCATTAAACAAGAAAGGAAGATAACAACAGTTTTATTTCGCATTAAATTATTAAGTCCTATGTTTCAGTTAAGCATGTTACGCCATGTCCTTTATTATCCTTGACTAACAGACTTACTAAATAAGGTATTATTAAAACATTAATGGACCACCGGAATAGTTGATATCCGTGGATATCTCTTTCTAAACTCAGAAATATAGAAGATTATATTATTTAAGTTAAAATCGCCGAAGAAAATAGTTCGCCCTCACAAACAACTTTGTTAGGTAAAAAGTTGGATACCTTCATATACTGGTTTTGAATATTTAAACAAAAAATTAGATGTTTTTTTTTCCGACTTAGACACTGTTTTTTTTTCAACTGTTTCATCCTAGTATTCTTCTCTTCCATAACTCCGTTAGTCGTTACCTCTCGTTTTTATTTCTTTCTTCTGTCCATATTGCTCCTTTTTTCGTATTGGTTTTTCTTGTAAGACCCTAATAACTTATTATAATATAATAATCTCTTATGTCTAGCTTAATCATTTTTTAATAATTAGAAATATTATTGTAGATTGTTGGATCCTAATATAAATGATTATGGCTTTGCTAACCTAATATTTGACACCAGTATCCCATAAAAGTTCATGTATAAATATATTTTTCTCTCGTGCATTTAGTTCAAACCAAAATAATAATGCTCAGGCACAATCTTCCTATATACTTATTTAATTTCCCAGACATTTTTCCGCCAGACAAAGGATTCCATGAAAAAGGTTTCGTAATTGTCTTGGTTTTTGGTTGGTTAAGCTGAAAGAACCGCGATTAGCATGCTAACTAGATTACCAGTGCTCAGTGGCCCTCCGCCATCTACCGGCTTCGAATGTGATTAACTAAATCACCTCAAAGGTGTTTGGTGGGTCTCGATGCGGCATTGACGTTACCTACTCGAAGGATCTGACGCGGACCTCAACGCCGCGGCTTTCTTTATCTCTCATTTAATTAACGTTGAGGACTGAGTTTCGTTGCGCTTAAGAAACCAGCCATCAGCTCATCGATAGCGTCATATATCCATAGGGATAGTTGTTTGTTCTTTTAACGTCACGTTATGCTGCTATGGCTAATCTTACGATGACACAGTGGGAGCCCTAAATTGTTCCTATCCAGGATTGATTAGAATAGGGAGTTTTAACGAGTACCTAACATCGTACAGGTTCGGGATTCCCGTTTAACGTCCCTTCCAAAGGATTTCATAACCAATGATTTTTTACTCCCTTTAAAAAATCCCAGGGCCACCTACCGGCCTACGTACCCGCGATCTTGGGTTTAGTAGTTTGTTATGCCAACCCCTAGACCGCAGACCGCCCCTAGTATATTACTATTAAATAAAACATATGTTTATTTGTGTTGGATTATTATACCTGTTAAATATGGTTGATGATCATTAAAATAAAAAAATTATTTTTAGGAATATTTTTGATGAGGAATCTGCCGTAAGTTTTTAGCAACATCATAAAATTATTTTTTTATTAATGTTTCATAGCAACTTCATAATTTCATAACATTTACCTGACAGATCTTGGGGAACATTTATTAAATCTATAAAACAATACATCCTGCCTATTATCGTTCATTCATGGCTTTGGAATATTGAAAAAGTCATGGATGACAGCATTATATCTTAAAAAAATTATAATATTTAAACTAGTCAAATTCTTATAATGAGTACTCAAAAAATCAATTAAAAATAACATAGGTTTAAATAAATTTTGAAATTAATTGGAGAAGAATTAAAGTTTTGTTCAACATCCTGCATCTAAACTAAATATTTTATATCATATTCGTTTTACAGCATCTTTCACTTACAGAGTTCACTAAGTTATGTACTTTGAATAAAACTCTTTATGAGCGGGATAGTAATACGGGGATATGTAGAAAGTTCAAAACTTCAAAGAATTAATTATCTTGTTTGGGTTAAAACCGTTGCGGAAAATAGTGGGTGAGTCCTCACCACTCAAATAACTTCGATAGATAAAGATTTCAGTTTTTTTCACATTCTTCTTTTGAACCTCAAAAAACTTTCTAAAAAAGGAACCCTTGTGAACTAACCCCCATTTTAAAAATTATATAACTGTTTCTTTCATTTTACAACACAGGTACTTAACCTTTTAGCGTATGAACACTGATATTATTCTGGCAATTGAAGATTAGCATAGTATTTAGTTTTAATTTTGTACAGTACTTAAAATATAAGTACTCACTTAGTATTGTTTTGAAATTAATAGTTTGTTTTATGGATAAAACATTATTTATAGTTTACTATAAAAATAAATTTATTTTTATTTATTAGTATTTGCGTTCTTTGTATTAAAAAAACAATCCTAAAATAGATACATTGGAATAACATGTAGCTTTTTTTTATTTTTTTAAATCGATACATTCACTTTAAATTTAATAACAGTGCTGTATTTTTTGTACAGACTTAAAGAAGTCCGGATCAGTGATTATGTGATATTAATTTTTAAAATATTTATAAATTAACCAAGCGATCACGACAAAAGAATAAAAAAAAGTAATTTCTCGATCCTTAGCTAGTAGGTAATGGGTTGTATAAAAAAAATATGACCGTTTCACCTTCCTCATGGAGAGAAGATGGGGACTAACAGTATCTTTCGACACACCACACTCCCTGGCAAGTTCGCGAGTACTTGTGGACGGATTTGACTCAACAACTTCCTTCAGAACCTCATCAATATCCATTAATGGTCACCTGAGGCTTTCTTCCTTCCCAATGTCGTATCTTCACTTCTAAATTTTTCAAACCAACGCCTCGCAGTGCGCTGGTCAAGGACACCTTCCCCTTCATATTTAATAGTTTCACGAGTTGCTTCAGCGGCTGTGAAATTTTTTTTTTCTCTTAAAATTAAGAGAATTTCGTAGGGCACTATCGTGTTTCTTCTTTGAAATAAATAACTAAACTGAGGCTTTTTTTGAAGAAGTCCAGTGTTAGTAAACAAGCTTAGAGAATTCTCAAAAGGGATTATTAAGTGTTGGTAAATAATAAATAGCATTAAAATATTTACAAACTTTTGAACACTGGAATTTGATAAAATGGTCCGTTTTTTATACACCATTAAAATATTACGGTAAAATATTGCACCACTAAGTATTTTTTTATATAATAAAGGGTTAATTGACATTTATTAAACTTTGCATGAAAATTTCTTTACAAAATAATATACTTATTAAATTAAAATATAAACACGTTTTTTAATCTTCACCTATATATTGTTCAGTACGTGTTAATTAAAGCCAGAAAAAATATAATTACAGTATGTTTTTAAAGTATCTAAAATTAGCGAAGAGCTCATTAAATTTATCACTATATATGGCTAAAGTAATCAGTTTTATAGACCATTTCCAAATTTTCTTGGTTTTTGAGAGGGGGTCTATAGAGGTTGTGCTTATGTTTCATATTAAATTGGTACCTAAATTATGGATAAGAGGGTCTTCAGTATTAAAAAAAAATCATATTGGAATACTAACATTAAAAAATTAGGTAATAATGAGTATTCTTCAATAACCTATATTAAGTACATATCGATAAAGTCAATACTTATATGAAATCATTTAATCCCGTTTTTGGTTAGAAGTGGTTGTATGTAAAGGTAAATACACTGGAATCTGCTAAGATGAACGATATTTTTTTTTCCAGAGAATATAAAAGAGTTTTGAAAATTTTAATTGGATAGCATATTTTATTGAGCGATCGAGTGTCCATCAGTTCTTTCGTTGATCGAATCGGGTGAAGTTTCTTAATGTTTCACTATGAAACTGTAAGTGCATCCAATATTATTAAAACTAATAAGTCCATTTAGAAGATGGTACTCGTAACTTTGCTGGAGCATCAATTTTTCTCTCAGGACTGTAAAGATTTTTATATGTTTCGATTGAAACTATTTTAAAATTCCCTCTGGTTCGAAAGAATTAAATAGAGATTTTTATATCCTAGATGCGGGTTAGATGACTTGAACAAGCTAAATTTTATTTCGCTGTGGGTACTTTGAATAGAATCGCTAAGCTAATAGGACATGTATTCAGCCTTTCGAAATCGATTACGTAAATTTAAAATTAGCCATCCTTCTTCCTCGCTGCAGTAAATGGCCCTTTCCTCTCTTTCCTTCTTTTATAACGAATTTCCAACCCTTTTTTAAATGTCTATGTTTAACTTCACATCTAGATGCATTTGAGATAGAAGCTATTAGTCACTAGATACGACTACTGTTCTCTGCAGATTTCTCATATATTATCTAGTTTATGCACGTGTACAGTTCGTGCACGTGGGAATATATTCCTCTACTATATAAATGTAATTTAATATTATATTATAATCTGAATTTTAATTAGTACATTTGTAGATTTTTCCCCATTCTTTATTTTATGATATATTCTACTGTTTCGTATAGTGTGTATTTGATGTTCATGATTTCTTACCACGATTTACAGGAATTTGAAGCTTTGATAATCAACTATCCAATTCGATAACCTATCCAATATTCTAATAGGTTGGCCTCATTAATGAGAGAATAAAATATGATAGGTTTAAATATGATGTATTGACGAATAAAATGTGGTTTATTTGCTATGAATGTAAGTTTTTACGGTGAGAATACTCAGGTCGTAATAGTGTAATAAAAACCAACAAATATTTAAAATGGTTTTTATAATTTTGGATTTTTTATTTTCTTGAACTTCGAAATTCTGCTCCATATGCCCGAACAGGTTTTCGGATAGTATTGTAGAGAAGTCGTTTGTTCCGCGTATCTAGTGAAAAAGATCTGTACTCCAGAAGTGTTGAAGATTTTCGTAACGTCTTGTAAGTTTTCACTTTAATTCTGTATGTGTGGTCCATGATGTATTTTGTCTAGTATCGTCAGATATACGGATAGAATTTTGCGAAGGTGTCAATTTTGTTTTTTGAGCACGAAACTTTCCGTAGAAGATAATGAGACTTAATTTTTTGAAAATTAGCTAAATTAATAGTTTAGTCAATTATTACATATATACAATATATACTATTTATTAAAATAAATATATATTCACATTGATACGTAATACATTTACTTGGGAGTATGAAAAGAAGTCAAATAATGATTAATCGATTCAGTTTAATATGTTATTTCATTTATATTATAATGCACAAATTTAATATCATCAAAATTAAATTGTTTATGTGTGTAAATAAGCCTGATGTTTCCCTTCTTTAAAAGTATCATTAACTATTTTTTATATAATTTTTATGAGAAAAAAAACCTGTACCACTACAACCCATGAAGGGTCTGGGGTTCAGTACATGGTTGAGACTGTGCTGTTTCATGGACACCGGTTCTGCAAGGAGGTGACTTGTCATAGGCCACTATTAAACGCCAGCTTTTCCAGCCTTATTTTGGGAACCCTATTTTTAAAATATTTTCTAGAGGTTGGGTTAGCCCCAGGAGGGTCCTAGATCCTATAAGACCGATCTCCGGCTGCAAACTGACTAAATAAAATCTTTATGAGAAGACCCCCCCCCCAAAAAAAAAAATTATCATTCGTATATATTTTCGTATGTTTCATACTCTTAAATGTATTTTTAATATTCTTATTGATTTTGGGATGCCAGAGTATAATCATTTAAGATGTTTACTCAAATTATTATTTCTAATTTTAGTCTTAATTGGATTCATTTCCAGAGGTGTGTTGGATGTTTACAAATTTACTAATTATATAAACCTTCAATATATTATTCATTCATAAATAGTGCATCTGGGGTAAGTAATCACCAAAGGAGTTAAAAAAGATATACTGTATTAATAAGATTTTAAACAATATTCATAATGATTCAGTATATACATTGAGGATTACACTTAATGAATCAGATGTAATAGAGGATTGCCATAAAATACATAACAGAACTTAAATTACGACTTATCCGTGAAACAGGGGTACATATAGAGTTCTTCTTGGTGAGGCGTCCTCCTGGGGATCACTCAGCCTCCTGAAAACCTGGCGGTTGAGCGTGATCGATGACTAACAAACAGTACCGTCTCTACCACTTAATGAACCCAAGACTCTTCATGGGGTTTAGTGGTACAGTTTTTTTAATTTTAAAAAATTAAAAATATCCTTATAAAGTCTGTGCTCTGAACGTTGGAAATTATAATAAACTAGCACACCTGTCGTCAGTTGATATAAATTTAAATAGGTCCGCCTATGATATCGCAGTAGGTTCCTTTGCCGTATAATACAATCTGTTACAAAGCAATCAAAAGGCAGACCTCAATGCGGACGGAGATATAGAAATGAACTCCCAAAAGGACAAATATATCTCCCGCACGCAAGGACTTTATTGGATACATAAAATACACCTTGGCACAGTTAATTCTCAGTTATTGGACTATTGGCAGAATTTATGGACGATTTGGATGTAGTAAATACATTTTTTTTTGTATGAACAAATCTCAATTTCCATTGTTTATTTGTTATTTGTATCGCTATAAGTGAAACAGAAGTGATACACCCAAATAGAATAATGCACTTATTTCCCTCTTAATTATGTCTAATTAAATCTGATTGTAGAGACATAGGCACTGGTGATATTACAATTTAATAATTTATTACCTACTACATAATATATTAATAAAAAAATTAGTGTCTACTATCAAGTTATGCTTAAGACTTTAACATTTATTTTCAGAAAGCACTATATAGGTTTTTTAAATTTAAAAATCACTTAAATTGATTTCTCCTTACATCAAGGCTACCCACATCGTTTATTCCAATAAAAAAAATTTGACAGTGGATCAAAAACTATTTGTCTCCAGGTTTCTTGAAAATAATAGTTTTCTATGACAATATGCTTTGTATTACATTCTTCACATTAATAATTATTTTCTTAAGTCGTTGAGCCAGACCTACAAGCCAAACAAAATTATATTATATGTATATACTTTTTTGTAATTATTATTTCTGTCCTGGCTCTGCGAGTTTTTCATAGTTATTATCACACATGATATTCCATTATTCATTACCAATTGTATATAACAAGTTTAAATAACAGAAAGAATATTTATTATATATATGCTTACATAATTAAGCACACAGAATTTTAAAAAATACACGGTTATGAAATCAATATTCCTTGTTTATAATTTTATAATTAACTTACTTACTTCTCTGTTAAATTAAAAACTTTACCAAACTAGTTACTAGCTAGTTAGGCAAATAGAAACTAAATAACACACTTATTAATATCATTAATTAAAGAATCAAACTGAACTGAGTTTATATTATTCGGAAAGTTGATATTTGCATTTAATTACTAAATGTATTTAGTAAAATAACGTTACAAAATAAGTATGTTAATATAATAATTAACAATTAGAATTACGAAGTTCACTATTGATATTTTTCAGTTAATTAAAGGTCTTTTTCGAGAATCTACAAAATTATCTTTGATTCTTGTTCACAATGTTTGACAAGTTAATTTCAACTTTTGCCCATCCTAACCATTGGAACACACTTATATAATTTGCTATTTTTTCATGACCTGGTGATCATTTCACACGATAAAAATGACATACGTTACCTGTTAACAACATATTGGACTTTCACATACAATACTTAAGCTATAGAAAATAAAGAAAAACAAGAAGAAAGATGGAATTATTGGTGGAAAATCTTGAATATTTTTGCTATTTCGGCTCAACTTTGGATAGATGTCTTTTGTAAAGTGATATAAAGTTCATTGAAGTACTAAATTCTCTCATCTAGGCCTGCTATTTCCTTGGCATGAATAAGGCGCAAACATATAGTGCACTTGTTGAAGATGTAATCTTTCATATCACCGAGACTTGGACTCCCGTCAAACTGCAGAAATAAAGACTGTTAATAGAAGACCTAGATTTTTGGATGGCCGCCAAAGTTTCTGGGATGAAGTATGTCAGGAACAGTGATTTAAGATTAAAAAAAAGAGAAATATTTAAGATGTGGACGAAGAAGGTAGATTAATAGAATGGGCAAAGTTGATAATGGAATGGGAGGCAGAAAGAAGGTAGACGGAAGAGAGGAAGAACAGGAATATAATTGAAAAATAAAGATGGAATCATCATGGAATAAATGGAAGCATGGGTATTGAGGAATGAGGAGATAATTGAGAAGAAAAATTGATGGGAGAGACTTAAGGAAAATATTTGATAAAAAACAAACATTTTAAATTAAAAACAAAGTAAACATTTAAATTCTTACAACTATTGTTTCAATTAATATTTATTTCTTTTTTTTTATAATATTGTTAAACTTAACATGGTTTTGAAGCACCATTGTATTTTATACATGTTATATCTTTAACATTGATTTTTTTGTATATGTAGTATTTAACACCCAACAAATAATTATATTAACGATTAACCAGAAAGTCTTGGTTTGGTTATAATAGTACAACAATTTTTTCTTCAAATGTGAAAGAATCAATATTTATTTTGTTAATCTTGTTTATGCATTCAACGTCACAAAGGCTAATAGGATGATGCTACGATGGGAGCTATAAATTTCGCCTATCCTGTTATTATTAGGACAGGGATCTTAAACGAGTATTTGACACCCTACAGGCTCGGGACCCTTACTTTACGTCCCTTCCGAAAGACGGTATCACAAGACGGCTTACACCCTTTTAAAAATGTCTAGTTTCACCTGCCTCTCTGTGATCCCACACGTTGTGCACCGAAGGTTGTTATTCGAGCCTAAACCACAAGTGAGCCCATTTTTTTTACCATACCTGTCTCCAAACATAGTATCCTGTAGATATTGATATTAAAAAAGGAAAATGACTTGGACGAAGGAACATCCAAGAAGCACTGATATATTTTAAAAATATTTAAGGGGAGTAATCTAAACATTGTGTAATTTTGTTGATGTTTTAAATTGCTGCGTTGTTATAGTTACATGATTTTATCAGTGCTATACACTCAAGCAACAAATATAGAACGCAAAAATTCTAATTTAATCCATTTTTATATAGGAACTTAACATCGAAATTTAATTTCATGGCATTTTCTTAATTTTCATATAAATAATATACTAAAAATGAGTACATAAATATTCGTTGGATTTAATTCAGAGAAACATTTTTTGCGATACGATTTTCCAAATAAATTCTAAAAGAAGTATCTAATTTGTTACCATTGCTAAATTGTTGTACTATTATAATCAGATTATTTTATCAATAGTACTTATTACAAAAATCATTTAATAAATATATAAAAAATACCGTTAAGTGATTTTTTTTTATTGGATCTTAAATCATAAAAATTTAATGAAATTTTCGTAATTTTCAAATTAATAAAATACTTAAATGTATACATACATTTTTCATGGCTTTAATTCATAGATTACAATTTTTGTTATATGGTTTACTACATATATTATAAAGTATTAAAGTATTTATTTATTATTAAAGTATTTCGTTTGTTTGATTTTAAATTGCTGTACAATTATATAATTCTATGAGTGATCCTTTATTATAGCAATCATTAACTAAATATAAAAAAAAAAAAAAAATTCTGTTAAGTGTCTTTTTTAATTGAAACTTGAACTATCAATTAATATCACAATATTTCCATGATTTTTTTATTTGAATATGCTAAAAATGTGTACATATATTTTGTTGGATATAATTCAGAATATATATTTTTTAAGATATGATTTACTAATTGTATAAAAAAAGAACATGTTTTTACAATAGCTATTTTTATTAATTTGTTGGTGGGGACTCAGACGCATGCAGTTCTCCTTCCCATAGAAACATTCAATATATATAACATATTGATTTAAAATTGGTTGAGGAATCATCTATGTGTGAATTGATAAGGCGCAGTAAAACCACCCAGTTGGACGTCAATATAATCTATTTGGCCTCAATTCTTCTTCTTTCTATTCAAGAGTTAGTCGCAGTCTACTAGCGATCGTTTCCAGTTTTTTACCATATCCATGATAACTACCGTTTTATACGTGTCCCGAATATGATGACATTTTCTTCCGAACAGCAATAAAGATAGTCCTCTTTACTGGGATTATTTTCTTCCCCGTATGGTCCTTTTATTGGTCTTTTATAGAGCTGTAAAGTAATACTTTACGTAAAGGGTAAAACTGAATTTATTTTAAACAAACGTAATATTTTGTATTAACAAGTAATTTGTTACTTATTTCATTAAGAATTAAATTGTATCGTACTGTTAGATAAATTTTGTGTTTACTTTCCCTGTTACACTGCAACTCATAAAGAGTGTTCAGTTCGTGTTCATGACTATATTTATTGGACAACTGTTGTGCAGGCTGGTGATTAGTTCTATACAACGCTCAACCGCCAGGTTTTCCCCCTATTTCGGGTACCCTCTTCATTGAGGCTGGTTGAGCCCTAGAAGAATCCTACATACCGAAGGATCCATCCCCGGCTGTTAACAGATTAAATAAACTCTGTTACTGGTGGGAGTTAACCCGGGACCTTCGGCATGGCAACTCAACGCCCTACCACTGACTAGTCCACTCCGCTCCCTACTTGATCAATTATCTCATTAAATAACCTGAAATGTTTCGTTCCTTTCGCTTTATTGCTTCTATCATCAATTTATTTATATACCTATTGACGTAATATTTAATTTGATTTTAAAGTCAGCAATGGAGAGAAAGTAACGAACAACGACGCCAGACAGTTTTGGAACGTTTTCACATCACATTACATAGTAAATTTCCTTGTGAATTGCTTTCAGACAATATTGCTGTAGAATAAATTACTGGGTGTATTGAATTTAAAAAAATTGTATGCTTTGTCATCATTACTTAACTTCAACAACTAATATGAAGAAAACGTTACTACATTTCTTCAGTCCAGATCTCAAATCCCTATGTATTGTAAATTTTTTAAACACAATAGCTTATCTATTTATTTATTTAGTTCCATGTATCCTGCATAATGATGTATATTTAATGTATGTGCGTAATGCTTCAAATATTTTTTATTTTTAAATATTCTGCAGCACCAAAAGGCTTCTAATGTTATTCCTGAATGGTCCCTGAATGCTTTGAATTTTGTTTTTTTACAACTGAATTCAAGGGGAACAAAAATCAAAATGGAAAAAAACCAATGCAGCGAATACCAGTCCATCTAATATTCCCGAAATCCAGTTGGATGTTGATTTTATTATTTTTTCTTTATATTTATGTAAAGTACATTTCTTTTTTATACTCTTTCATTAGCCATACTGAGTCCCGTATCCGATCCCAGCTTTTCCAAGGACTTAACTAAGGATTTTATTCTTGAATGTTTTCCTGAATGTGAAAATATTTTGATGAGGATATGATTAACCGTGTTTCCTGTGTAATCTAAAAAATATTGGTACTACACTATTGTTATATTATTTAATCTCTTTAGTTTACATCTTCCGTCGTGTTAATTTTTTTGTCATTTTTGAGGTAACAGGTATAATAGAGCTGCTCAAGCTTTTTTATATTATTGAATACTACGATTACAACGTTATATATTTGTTTCCATATTTATTATACATCAGTCGGCATCTTTAGTAAAAAGTAAAAAATTAGCGGTTTTATTTGTTTTTATTTAATTGAAATTTGTATTTTATAATACTCAGATCTGTTATTGAAAAGTTAATGAAATATTCGTGGTAACTTCACATTTATCCCATTATTTGTTTATAATTAACAGCGCTGTTTAACAAGAGAAATATTAAACCATGAGAGAGAATAGGGAGGGGATGTTTGTTAAAGCAAACATCAGTGAACGTGCATTTTGCTTTCAAGAGTTTTAATTATTTGTAAACTTCTCTGATTTAGAGGTGTATTATGTGCGATTAATTTTTTATTATAATGGAGAAATCAAATAACAAGTTAGTTTAGTGTTTGTAGAAATTATTATAAATGTTTTTGGGAAAGGGAAGAGGATTCTGATAGTAGGGATATGAGACATAAACTAAAAAAAGTTGGACGGAAACAATAGACCATTTCGGATGAATAAATGGCAGCCAGGTCTGAAAGAATGAGGAAGGTCGGGAACAGAAGAGGAGGACACATAAGGAACACAGCTAATATTTCAAAGACTATAACGTACACGGATCGATTCAAGTGTGGGCGTAAACTAAAAAAATAAAATGTTTTGGGATGCATACTTCTTTCAAAAGTTTTTTCATGCCTTTAACAAGTATACATGTAACACTCTAATTCCTGATAAATCCGCAATCCTCTATACTAACGGTTGTGCAGGGAGATAAATTGGCCGAAATCACACTAAACCAGTACCTTAACTAATAAATTAAAATATTAATTAAGGGTATCAGCCTTATAGAGGCTGGAGGAGCCGCAGAAGGATCTGAATGTATTTTCAACAGCCGGTTTTGAATCCGATACCTTCAGCTCAGTTACGCAACACTATCGTACCGATTAGATTTGTGCTTGGATGTATAGACTATAAAAACTGTTATTTATGTTCCCATTAAGGTGGTTAAATCTAAATGTTTGTATCAGAATTTCAATGATTAATACTTGAGCGAGTGGAACGATTTTTTTGAGTTTTTCACCTTCTTATAGAGGCTGGGTGAGCACCTAAAGGTTCTATATATAGCAGTTGACAGGAATCATTATTATAACAAAAAAGTGCGATAATCATTTTGTTATTATTATAAATTCAAATGCATCAGTTTAATTTGTATTAATCGTATCACAAGTTTATTGAGGAAATATGTCCCAGCCTTTCTTACCCAATGATTCTTACAGAAGATGACAGGACATTTCAGAGATTCTCATTGAATCAAGTTGGAATACACGCACCAGATGTTCATAAAATAATGAGAAAGTCCTTAATCCCTGAGTTCTTCAGTCCTATTTTGTTTTGAATAAAAATCCTATTGTCTGTAGTACATGTTCAGTTGACTCGAAGAGTAGGTGCTTCTAAAATTATCGACTTGAGTGCCTGCTGCCAGTGAATGGAATAAGTGGTCCTACAACCCTCCCTTCCAATTATACAAGGCTCTACGAAAGCTCCATCCTGTTCTTGAGACTGGAAACACTCTACCACGCTAGAATTGTTGAAACTATATCCTACCGACAATTAGGTTGTAACCTGAGTACGAACTCAGGCAGTAATAATTAGGTTAGTGTTGACAATGATTCCGCCAATTTCAATCAAATTTTACTTAGATTAAAATAAATACTTTAACCATCCAAGATTAAGAAAACACGTCGAAATTATTTTAGACTTTTCATATATCGATTAAAGAGAAAACGCAAATCTTAAAGTGGTTGATGGTCGGGGGGTTGAAGTCAATAAATTATACACAAAATAATTATCACTTATTCCAAACGTTTTGCCTAACTTTTAGACTATCATCCGTTCCTGCCCAAAATCTCATGACAACATAACCATCAAAACAGCAAAAACAAAACAATCCCGGAAACAAAACAGTTACACTAGGTCTATCATAATATGAGCTGTAATTTCGAATGCGGTATTTGTTCGTATGGATCTAAAAAACTCGTTTATTCTTATAAATGATTATTATTTCATAAAAAAAACAACTGAAAATGTTAATAAGGTTTAAAAAGTGACTCTTTGCTAAGTGCTAATTGATAAAAATATTTGGCCGTTTGACATACACTACTTTCAAAAATGAAAGCTCATATAAAGAAAAAACTTCGCTTTTATCAGACTGATGTCTTGTACCCCGAGACATTATCACTACTTTCCAAATCAAGCTTAACAGGATCTCAAAATCTTTTAAATTAATAATTTATTATTAGTCCTCTCTAAAAAGATGATGCCCTAAAAATTTGGCCGAAACGTTGGCACTAATAAAAGATGTTATACTTTTTTTGAGTAATTATTGACCGTACCCCAACCATTTTAAACATTCCTAGAGATATATCCATCCAGTCAACCATTTTTACATCAATATCCTTGTAGATTTTTTAATACCAATCATGATAGATTTTTTTAATATACTTAAAAATATCCATACTGATAATATGAAAAAAAACCTAGAAAAAAAGTGTTTTCATTATTCATCAGCAGTTTTCAACGTTCTTAGATTCATTAAAAGAGGTTTTTCTTCTTTCTGTGTATACAAACCTGTATTTAATTATAGTAGAATTTTCTATGGGGGAAAAAATCTAATTACAAAGAAAAAAGCCAAATTAAGATTTATATTTTCTTTTTACGTTTGTTCTAAAAATAGTAAGAAGATCCTGGTTAAACAGAATCACTTGAATTCATAATCACCACCATCTCGGCATAATCAGTAAAGTAGATATCTCTATATTTAAAATTATAAGTATAATTATAATATATAGGTTATAAGTATAATTATAATAATTAATTTTTATGCAATTAATAATATTGCTGGTTACTTATTTAATTATAAGTAATTTATTAATCAAGTACTTATTCCCTGAAACCAATCTTTTTCTAACAAGTGCAGAAGGGCCCCACCTGTAGTGCAGTAGACCCTGGGATCGGAGCCCGACAGGTGCGGGAGTGAAAAATCCTTAATTATGCTATCCTTCGGAATGGACATAAAATGGTGGTCCCGAACCTGTGCGGTTAAAGAACTCTATTCCAATTGTACCTGGAAAGGCAAAATGTAGGACTTTCGGTGTAGCATCGTCTTATTAGACATAACAGAATAAAGTAACGTTAAAAGAACAAACAAATAAACGAGTGGAGAGAAGCCAAAATAAGATGAACCGAAGACTATGAGATAGGGGCCTTCCAATATAGACATTATTTCTTGGCTTAAAATGCCAGAAACTTAAAAATACCTTCTGAATTTGAATTTTTATCCTATAGTATTATCGAAATTAAGATTTTTTTTTGTTTGCGCAATTAGAATTGCCGCCATTTTCGGCAATAATACCAATTTCATTGACGTTCCCAGATCCTAGTGCTGATGAAAAAGCTTATCATTATTTTCTTTGCCTGAAATTTATGGTATGGCGGTAGAAATTTTATCAGCACATTTTTCTCTGTTTAAATAACTCCCGTAACTCCAGAAATAGTTTCTACGCAGAAGACTCCGGAATTCCCGCCATAACGAAGGAAACAAGCGTTCTGCTGAATTTTAACAATTCACTAAATGTTTCAAAACCTTCATCGGGATCTCTCATCCACTCCTCATTAATTTTATTACTGTAATAAAAATCGCATTGGTATTTATCAGTTATAAAATCTTTAAAAAAATAGTAACCTTTATAATGTTCATAGTAATTCTTTTAGCAAGACTATATAAAAAATCCGTTGCCATATATTTTCACATGATCCTGCCCAGACTAAAAATGAGCAGATCAGCATTCTATTTCTGTCTCTGAGCTCTGAGCAGAAAGGTGGAGAATGTTCTAGGTGAAACAATTATAACGTGTTTCTTCTTCTACCCCTTACAATCGAAAACTTTAATTTCGCATAACATTTAATATTGTGTTAGTGTTTATTAAACGTTAATTTTTATTTTATGTCAATTTATTTGAAGTATTGTGGTATCTACTTAGATTAATTGCAAGTAAAATATTTTTTTCTTCGTTTCTTGAGATTCAGGGTACTTGTTCAACTATCAAAACTTAAAAAAATCTATTGGTGACATTTTGAACCTTTCATTGATCTCATATTCATTCTAAATTGATGAAGAAATTTTTTCAACTGCATAACTCAAACAATGTACCTGTACAATATTGACATATATCATGCAAATACTCTTCAAGTATTTGTAAGTGATGTAAATAAAGGTCATCTTAAAAAATATAGCTGTAAAAAAATAGTTTATCATGTATTGACTGAATCTCATACAATAAAGGAAAAACACAGTTTCAATTTTTTTCTATCGCAAGTCAATTTTAGAATATTATACCGCTTTAAGCTCCCGATAAACTTCAAAAGACTCATACACATAACTATTTTAAGACCTTTTTGGACCTATGCAGTAGAGCTTTGGGCCTCCAGTAAGCCATACAATTCCTCTCAAATCCAATCCTTACACCCTTATAAATCCTTCTTAAAATCCTGAATACTCCTTACTTTGTTACGAATAAAGTTATCCATAATGATCTTAATGTCCAATTTGTAGCTGATTTGGCCCAAACCCGATATCAACCGTTTCGTGACAATGTTTATTCCCAATCAAAATAAC
This sequence comes from Troilus luridus, assembly GCA_964056705.1. Classification (NCBI taxonomy): domain Eukaryota; kingdom Metazoa; phylum Arthropoda; class Insecta; order Hemiptera; family Pentatomidae; genus Troilus; species Troilus luridus. The sequence continues at coordinate 90,335,702 of OZ057415.1, read as the reverse complement.
GTAGCTACTTCTTTAATACCCGAAATCCTCCAAGACGTCTAAAACATTTATGGACTTATTTGAATTTTATAGATAACAATATGACATTAGGTGTTCACTTTTAGTCGAGTCATTTGAATATGGATTTGTAAAATTCTGATTTTCTATGTAACCACAAAGTGAGGTTTGTAGAGTGGTACGCATTAGTTTGAAAATATTTACAGGGGGTTTATATTACTGCCTTGTGGCGATTTAAAACAGCTCATTTGCAGCAATTAGCTTTAAGCGACAATAAAAGAGACCCTAACCGTCAACATTTGCATGTAGAGCGTTCCAACAGCAATTTTTATTAACCGCTCGGTGGGACGTTTATTCTGTTCTGTTTAAGGATCGTCGATGAACTACGTAGGTTTATTATTTGAAACAAAAATTATTGAAATTTACAACTATATTGCAATACTACAACAAGTAAATATAATGAATGGTACATATTGCCACGCATAAAGTTCAGACATTCCTAATCTTGCTTTCTTTTGGATACTTCATTAATTCTAATAAATGTTTCATTGTAAGTTGTATATTGTCACATTTTTTTAATAGGTATGTTTGGCTAACACATTCTTATCACAACATTTTGTACTTCACTATATTTGTATCATTCACATTTCAACATTCAAGTTGTAACTGTAAATAGCCTCTGTAATGAAATAATTCCCTGAATTCTTTAAAATTCAGTAAGTTGTACAGTACAAGGCCAAACAAAAATAAGTTAAATACTTGCAAAATACTTAGTTTAAAAAAAATGTATTTATTGAAATTTACAACTGTATATTGAACACATGAAGTAAATATAATGAAAGATAAATAATGTCCCGAGATTAAGGGAAGTAGATAAACTACCCTGTGTTAGGACTCCTAATAACAATATCAACATAGAAGGTAACGAGGGCATCTTTTTTTCAGACTCCTCGGAAGATTATCGGGAATTGAAGAGGAAGCTAAGTTTGGAAGTAGTTGGTTTGTGTGGAATAATGACTGCCATGGAAGGATTGGTAACGGGTTCAGGCGCATCAGCAATTAATAGGAAGCTTAAAAATAATTATTTTAATTTCTTTTTTGAAATTTACAACTGTATTATATAATAAAACAAGTAATAATTATCAGTGGCATATAGTTACATGGCTGATAGCCAATTAGTGGAGCTACTCACTTTAATACTCATACAACAGGTTTAAGTTAGGTCAGGAGTCCATCTTTTAAGACTATCGGGAAGTGAGGAGGTAGCTAGGTTTGAAAGTAGTGGGTTTGAGAGGGAATAAAGTTTTTCATGTAAACATTGCTATCAGGTTCGGCCCAATTCAGATACAAATAGGACATTATGGTCATTATGGATTACATAATTCATAACGAAGTCAGGAGTATCGAGAATTTTACGAAGGATTTTGTATTGGAAGCATACGAGAGGAAATCGATGGTATAGTGGAGCCCTAAATATCTACTACGTAACTCCGAATAGGTCTTATGATATAATGTACATGAGTCTTTTGTAATTAATAGCTAAGAACGTTCGTCTAGAATGTGTTAAAGTCCAAGAAACAATTGAAGTCCAAAAGTCACGTTTCTGAGCCCTACTAGTACCACCAATCCAACCCAATATTGGCTTTGGTTATTTAAAAAGTTTTCGTGATCGATATAGTTAGGACAATATAATATACTAGCTTATGCCCGCGACTTCGTCCGCGTAGAAATCGAAAATGGTTCTAATAGGATTTTTAATTGTTTTTTACTTTATTAATTTTGTTATAACATGTAAATTATTATGTTCAAATGTTTGAATACTTATAAAATATAACAATATTTACTATAGTTTAGGGATTTAAAGGTTAAATAAACATGAAAATAAAATAAAATTTTGGTATATTTTGTGAACGCGAAGCTCGGCCTTTGATAGGTGAAAGTTACTCGGGGGTATTATCTCTTTACAACGAAATCGAAATACTACACACCTACCGCAGTATTTCTTTGTAAACAATATTTTTTTTTCCTTCGGGAGCTAGAATCACCAGGCAACCCTCTGCGCTTACCCTGGAGCAGGCCACATACAACTGGCCGTGAGAGAAGCAGCTTTCCCTCAAGTCTATTCCCGCTACCTTAAGAGTTTGACCTTGGGCTTTGTTTTTAGTTATTGCGAAGCAGTCTTTGATTGGAGACTGCACTCTCTTGAATTCGAGGGGTAATTTGATGGTGTTAGGGGAATCCTAGGAATAAATACAGATTCTCCTCGAGAACAACCGGTCAGTATAGTTGCCTCGATTACATTGCAATGCAATGATTTCACTTGCGATCTGGTGCCATTGCATAATTTTGGTGGATTTATATCGCGCAGCAACATAATTGAATAACCTTTTTTGAATAAAATCGGATTTAGTATTCAAACATGTATCAAAATAAAATTTAATTTAAACCAAAATCACTAAGGAGTATTGATATAAACTTCGAAGCAAACCACCGCCAAAATAGCTTTCTACCCCTTTTTAACCTCACTAGGGGATGAATTTCAATAAAATACGAAAAACATCTTTCACCAATTCTGTTAAAAAAGGTTTATGCAAAATTTGAAGTAGATTGGACCAAAGAATCACGTTGTCCCATACAAACTTTGCCCCACTTTTTCACCCCCTGAGGGGTAGAATTTCTGAAAATCGTTTCTTATTGGATGCCTAGGTCATACAAAGAACAGCGGTTTGGCTGTGCGTTGTTCCGTCAGTCAGTCATTCAGGACTAAGTATTTTATATGTATTGATAAAAATCAATAAAATAAATATGTTCATAAAATATATTTTAAAGTTATTAGGAATTTGGGCCTGGTGTGTGGTATAACCTTTATTGAATGGCATTGATTGAAATTAGCATCTGAGAAACATAAATAGCGATACCTGCATTAATCTCATTTTTCTTGATCGTTCTACTCGTACATCCTTTAGCCAGCTTATTCTGGGTAGCCCGTTCTTCTTTTTGCTTGAAGATTCTCCTTCATCATCTTCCTAGTCACATGCTTCCCCGAAAATCTTTCAATATTCAACTTATTCTCCTTGACTTCACAAACCTAATCCTTATTACCATGAGGCCATCAAGCATCCTATTCTTTCTTTTTAGGAATTCGCTGAGTTCCTTGATAGTACACTAAGCCGAAAAAAGATCTTAATATTTTCCTCTCAAAGACCATTAGGTCAAACTTTTTGAGTCTCAGCATCCAGGTTTATACTCCATAGCATACCACTGGCTTTATGTGAGGCTTAAAAATTTTTATTTGTTAAGTAAGAAGACTTCATTTCGTTTACTTTGGAAAGCCGTAGTAGGCTCTATTTCCTGCCATGAATCTAATTCTGATCTCACCGCTTCCCTTATTGTCGCAGTTAAGTTCCACAGCAATGTAGGTGAATCGATCAACAGATTTGAGGTGTTAGTTATCCTCTATAAAATCATTTCTGGCTGTGGTAAGAAATATTAAAAAAAAATTTTTCTTCCTTTACAACTAATTAAATGTTTCAAGCATTCAAGTAGCTCTTATCTGTCATTTTTTATCTGAAAATAATAAATTTAAAAAGGCTGTTTTTATATAAGTTTTCCAAAAAAATTACAGTTTTCTCTACTACTTTTCTCAGTAAATTAATGAAAATGTTCATAATTCATACTGTTTATATAACAAGGACTACGCTTAAAAAATTAATTCATAAAAGTGTATCCTTTTATTTTGAAGAGAAAAGATTTGGCCCTGGCCGGGATTCGAACCCGAGTCGACCGCCTCTCCGTGGCAGCGCTCTTACCATTTGAGCTATCACGGGTCGCCTCTCAGTCAGGACAAATCCGTTCTTTTCATTGATCCCATATCCCCGTGTTCTCGCAATTTTGGGATGTATACACGAGAACGTTCATTGAACATTACTTTAATTAGGATCTTGTTGACTTACTTCGTTATATTATTTATAATTTTTTGTTAAATCTTTTAATTTTTAAATATTTTTATTTTGAAGAGAAAAGATTTGGCCCCGGTCCTGATTTAGAGGCGACCCCTGGTAGCTCAAATGGTAAGAACGCTGCTACGGAGAGGCGGACGATCCGGGTTCGAATCCTGGCCAGGGCCAAATCTTTTCTCTTCAAAATAAAAATATTTAAAAATTAAAACAGTTACAAAAAATTATAAAAGTGTGTCATGTATCAATGAACGTAACGAGGTCGTTAGTAAAACGTTCATTCGCCATCAGTTAATTCCCTGTAATTAGAAATATCTTTAATTAAAGTATCTCCTGTAATATTTACGACTAATTACCAGAAAACAATAAATATATTGTTTGACTAACACGAGATATTACCTGTGAAATACGGAACAATGTTGTCGATATTTAATTACAATCGGATTCATCTGAAAATATTTTTCATGCAAATATATGAATAGCCTGGAGCTAAAACCAAACGAGGTTGTTCATTTGCAAAATGTTACGTGCAAATTAATTGAGGGTACATAATGAATTACAGAAAAAAAACAACTTAAAATCAAAATTGAAATTTTTCACTTTCTCTATTAATTAATATTTTTACAAATAGTAGTTCTATCAAATCAATCGAATACAAGTAGATGGCTGTTAAAAATACTGGTGATCATTTACGATAACGTTCTTCAAATTAACCACTTAAAAGAATTTACTAAGAACGTTCGTGGAGTACTTGAACATTTCAGTTTAATTGAAATACCAAGGAAGTGTCTAAAATATATAGTATATAAAAAAGTTCTATTGCCTGGATTTTCTATGAGAAGATTATAAATACAATGCCCTAGAGACGTAATCAGAGACCATTAATCAGTTATCAAAAATTTCATATCCCTGCAGATCGAGGAGAAAAAATAACTGAGATCATCCATAATTCTATTCTGGATTCTAATATTCCTTCCCCAACTTGATTGAGGAAGTCATAAACGTTACATTTTTTCTAGTCTCTTCTCTTAGTGTTTAAGAACTCAGAAACATATTCTTCCTCCTTAAGACCATTTATTCCCCTAATTGCACTCTTTTTCTATGTTAGAGTATTTTTTTAGTTTTGTTGTCTATAAAGCTCAAGGATTAATTTAACCTTTTAGTTTAATTTTTCTGGACTTACGGAGTAGAGCTTATGGGCTCAACCAAGCCATCGAATTCCTCTCGTATTCAATCCATACAATCCAAAATGCTTTGTAAAATCCTCAATGCTCCTTACTTTGTTCGTAACAATCCATAACGACCTTAATGTCCCATTTGTTGCTGATTTGGCCCGAATCCGATATCAATCTTTTCATGACAAACTTTATTTCCACTCAAACCCACTAGTTCAAACCTAGCTTCCTCTTCGATTCCCGATAATCCTTCGATGCGTCTGAAAGGCAGATGGGCTCGTGACCTTCTACATTGAATTTGTTATTCGAGTTCTACCACAGGGTAGTTTCTCTACTAGTCTTTATGCATGCCAATATGTACCATTCATCATATTTGCTTGTTGTATTAGTATAATATAGTCATGATTTTTATTGAGTCTGTTTGCAGCGGGAGATGGATCATATATGATCTAGGACCCTCCTGGGGGCCACCCAGCCTCTATAAAATATTATAAAAATAGGGTACCCAAAATAAGGGGGAAAAATCTGGCGGTCGAGCGTGACCTAGGACAAGTCACCTCCTTGCAGAACCGTTGTCCATGAAACAGTACAGTCTCTACCATGTACTGAACCCCAGACCCTTCATGGGTTGTAGTGGTACAGGTTTTTTTTATTAGTATAATACAGTTGTAAATTTCATTGAATAATAAAATTTAAAACAAAAAGTATAATTTTAAAATATTTTTCGTACCTTAATTTTTTTACACTTTTCTTTATAATTCTCCCACTTTTTTCGTTATTTTTATGGAAATTCCATGCAATAGTAAATTATTTTATAAGTATATAACCCAGTAATTAATATATTTGTAGTATACTTGGGGTTAAGCCCTTTTGTTTTTCAAATCACCCGAATTTCCATTGTTATGAGATGGTTTCACTTTATGTTTTTATTCTTTTCTCGAAACGCATTCTTGGCATTTTTCTTCAGTCAGATTCAATTTCAATAATTTTTCACAATTTCGTACATTTTGTCCTAGACAATATTAAACTAAATTTTTGCTTTTTAAGGCATTTTTGTTTGTTTTTTATTGTAGGCTTATTGAGCGGAAACGTTTTTTTTTAACTTATAGTAAATACCTACATTTTTTAATGTCTCGAATGTAGACTGGGCCATAATTAACCCATCTAAAAGGAAAGTACTTATTTTAATTTGTATAACAGTGCATCCAACTATCCGTCCTTGGTAACTACTTAGTCTCTTGTAATATTTTTCTTCAACCCGCCCAAAATCCTTTATTCCTTAAAAGCATTCCCCACTTCCAACTTTAGCATATTGAAGAGAAACTACGAGATATATACTAGGTATAATATATTCACATTTAAAAGTTTTTTAGCTGCGTAATATAATATATACTAAATGAAATTAGTTGTAAATTATTGATGAAAAAATTATGAATATAGAATAAGATTTCAGTAGTAGATGCATTTAGTCTCGGAGCCACTGTCATTTCAAAAATAAACATCAATGTACTTTGATTAGAACCTTCAGAACAAGACCAAATACAAATAAACAGCGTTTGTACTGTTATGAAACATTGGTTATAACTAAATGATTTTTAAGTATTTGGTAAATATAAATATAATATATCAATTCCACCATAAACTGTATTTAAATATTTCATTTAATTTGAAACCATTCCGTTAATAATTAGGACTTAATGTTTAATATTCTCTATAATTATCAATATTATTTTTCTTTCTCCCTTAGGGTCTTCTGTAGAGGACGAGACAATTTAAATTTCTGAATGTTTATTCCTTTGTTATTCCTTCATCTCTCTCCAGTTCTCTTTCATCTTTCGACTGTGTATTTTCTTCCACTCGTTTACTCTTTCGCCATTTTACGCCTGTTTCCTTTCTTTTTCTGCCTTCAAATTTTTCATTTCTCACACTTTTTAATAAAAACATCTCTCTGTTGCATATTATCTCATATTTTTTTTTCCAAATCTGTTATATACCTTTATAAAATTAAGAAAAGTAATATATCTTTTTTATTGATTGATTAGGTTGGACATTTTCGCTAGTCGTATTTTGTAAGTATAATAATAAATCTAAAATGCACTGTAATATTAATAAAAATTAAATTGTAATAGAATATAAAAATTAATTAAAACAATTGATTGCTTATTGTTTAGTTATTAGGGCAATTAAAGGATTTCAGTGGGAATATGTAAATTTTGCATTCCCGACAGACGCATCCCCCCCCCGTCTATTGGTATCGAAATGGGGTGCGAAATATTCACTAAATATCTATCATAAAGTTAATAAAGGTGGGTGCCAGTAATTATAGTTATATATATATTTCAACCTGATTAGATCATGTTACAGCCAATTTTATACTGTACTGCTGCGAAGTTATTTTAATTTTAGGTCAAAAATAGACCCAGGCTTCCATTGATATTTATTTAAGAACATCTTCTCTTCTCTTCCTTCGTATACTTTTTAGTGAAGAGGCGCCTCGACCCAACAGGGCCATTCTTGTCGGTCCCGTGCCAACAGCATCATCTACTCCAAAGTTTTACCTCTTTCCTCTCCCAACTTGCGAACATATCCTCTGTACGAAGTCTAGGTCTAGCTTCGAATACCTTCCTTGTGTCTCGATCGTGACTCATTCGGCAAATGTGTCCAAACCACCTCAGCTGCAGTTGCTGCCAGGAATCCTTTAACCTGGGGATTCCCAAGCCTTTCCTTATTAATTATTTCTTACCTGGTCTCTTCTTGTGTTGTCAGCGACTCTACGAATTCATCTTAAATCCTTGTCCATTGAGACCCAACTCTCACATCCGTACATCAAGATAGGGAGAAATACTGCTTTTTAAATATAGAGTTAAACTTTTTTACTTACCTCTCATTTGCCCACGTTTATTTCAGAACATAAACTAAATATCATATAGTGAATCGTATCATCTGAAATGTCCGTTGAAAAAAATAAAGGTATTTAGTAAAACAACTTTATGAAGACGAAACATTTTTATTAAAAATGTTTACCCCCATTTTCAATACAGTTATATCAACGCTGGGAGACATTTATTTAACGTGTTAGCGGCAGGAGATGGATCCTATGAGATCTAGGAACCCTCCTGGGGTTCACACCAGCCTCTATTATGTGGGTAAAATAAGGGAAGAAATCTGGCGGTGGAGCGTCATCTAGGACAAATCAACTCCCTGCACAACCGTTGTCCAAGAAATAATACAGTCGCTACCACGGAATAAACCCAAGACCATCCATGGCTCGTAGAGGTACAGTTTCTTTTATTAATCCAGGTATAATTAGGATAGGGATCTTTGACGAGTTACAGGCATTGTACAGGCTCGCCCCACCGTTTTACGTCCCTTCCAAAGGACGGTATGACAAAGGATTTTTTACTTCCTTATAAAAATAAATCTATACAATTTTCCTACCTGTGATGTTAACATGTTTTAATTAACTTCTCAGATTAGTGGTTCTGCACTGTACGTGATGTTTTGCCTATGTTTCTAGCCTCACACACGTTCCCTCAGTCCATTATTAACAGGAATGGATCCTGTTGCTGAACAGGATCAGTTGGGGATTAATGGATTGATGGATGATTGACAGACTGAGTAAATAATGGACGATAGAGTAGAGATGTGGCTAAATCGCTAATCTGCCTGTTAGCTCACTAATTTTCCAGATGACTTAATGTTAGAAACAATAGCAGATTATCACTAGCACCTCCTCCTGGAGCTATCGGCAATGTTCCGAGTGAGATCCTCCATCCTCCATTATCGCATTAACACATTAGTTCGCTTCCTTAGCAGCCATCATGGATCAGCTGGTGGTTAGGCAAGTGTGAGGGGATGCTTTTCGGGCGACTTTTCAACTTATTACTTCCCTAATTATAGGCTGTAAATATTATCATTAACAAGAAGTTAAGATTTAGGTTTTATATTTGTTTAAGTGAATTTATAATTTAAAAATGATAGAAGTCGTGTAAATAAACAGATTTTCATCTTATAACTATTATGATATTCCATAAATTTGTTCTGTTTTTTTTTTATGAGTAGAAAATGCTTTTAGAATAGGCTTCGTCTTGAAGGAAACGTACTTTAAAAGAACTGTGAGACAACTTAAAACAATACCATAAACGGATAATAGGTCTGCGTGTTTACAAATAAAGTTGGTTCGAAGTGATACATTGCGTGGCTGGGAAAAATCTTATGATACTCTATTATTTTGAAATAATTTACTACAATATATTTTAATTTAGAATATTTAATTAATATTATCTATAACTATATATATATATATATATATATATATTATATATATATATATATATATATATATATATATATATATATATAAATGTAATGTTTAAAATTCTAAAATATTTTATTGGAATATTGTAAACAATTCTTCAAAACCTAGAAATCTAATATTTGTATATACCATGCCTGGCGCACTCCATTCAGTATTAATTCTTCAGTATTAGGATCCAAAGTTTTTTTTTTTTTTTTTTATTTAATTCAATGATATTTACAACTATAATGGTATTATAACAAGTAAATGTGCAAAAATGTAGAATATGATATGAAAACACTTGTGGAGAAACTACCCATCGATAGCACTCCAATAAAGTTCTATAGTAGATGATCTCGAGGCCATCTTCTTTTCAGACGCCTCGGAGGGTTATCAGGAATAGTATGGGAACGAGCTGAGAGACTAGCGGATTCAAGTGCGTATGGAGCTTGTTATAGAAGGATAGGTATCTAGTTTGGGCCAAATCAGTAACATATGGGATATTAAGATCATGATGGATGAGTTTGTTTGTGACATAATAAGGAGCATTGAGGATTTTACGAAGGATTTTGGATTGTAAGGATTGGATACGAGATGAATTGGATAGTTTTGTAGAGTCAAGTCAAGAAATGGCAACTCTTACGAGAGACAGAGAGAGATGGAGATCTTGGGTTGGATCAGGGGCTCTACGCTGAAAGGCACAAAAGAGAAAGTTAAAAAAAAAAAGAATAAGAAGATTATTATTATCTTTTTTTTTCTAAATTAGCGCTGTTTTTTTATTACCGTATCATATTTTCGTGTTTTTCTCATTTTTTTTTAGTCTGTCGAAAGAAAAAATGATTACCATCCACCGCCTCAACAACGTAATTTTTATCCATGGGGCCAACTACAGTCAAATTAATATATGAGCGGAAAATAGTTGACTGGATAATTCTAATGATGGATTGAATTGGTCAGGGGGGGGGGGGCGTGGGGCAGTCAAAGATAACACAAAACAAGCAGAACTTATTTTGTGCTATCTTTGACAGCACCCCCTGGCCAATACAATTCATCATTAAATGAATATAATTAATGTTATTATATATTAGATTTGATAGTTGTTTTGTAATAACTGCTGGGATGAGCAGTGTAGTATTAACTATAATTTTTATTATTATGCCTTATGACAAATAATTTTTAATTTCCGTCACCGTGATGTAATTTTATATTAAATAAAGTCTTAAATTAAATACTAGACAAAATATATCTTGTATTACAAACATAAGCTTGCTACTTTAACTGATATTGTTTCAAGGTTTCCTCTGTAAAAACTTGAACTCTGTAGAAACAGTACAGTCTCAACCATGTACTGATCCCCCAGACTAGTTCACGGGTCGTAGTGGTACAGGTTTTTTTTTCTCTGTTAAAACTGACACCGGAAAATTATTTCATCTGAATTATTTCGTGTTGAGACTGGCATGTTAATAGTGAAACATTGCTGCTTTGTTCTAATATCTTTGCTACGCTCAAATCATATTCTAGATTGGCTTTGATACAAAAACGGGTGAAGTGCTCAACAACCAGTAAAAAAACAAAATGATCTCTATACTAAAAGAAAATGATGAAAACAAATTTAAAATTGGTAACATTTTCCCCATTTTTATTTTAGAATATATATGTTTAAATTGTATGATGAAGTTTTCTGTTACAATTATCGTTTGAGTAGGTCAGTCTAGTGTTTATTTTCTAATAATTCTCCATTTATGATATAATAGACCATTTCAGGAGAAGATTAAATTGGTATTTAACTTAGGAAAACTAAATTGGGCAAACTGTTATAGAAATATTTGTATTAACGAATAAAATTGTTTACAAGTTATGTTCAACTGTTCTCCCCTTCATTTTTCTCTGATTCTGGGTTAAATCGAAACAGCAAATTTTGAAATAAAGATGTGCAAAGGAGGGTACGTCGTTTGCGCATGCATTAGCCCAAGTAATAGATTATATATATTGTAATATTATACTCTTTTATAATACTAATATTATAGTTTTTGGCTCGACCTGGAGTTATATTATAAACAATAACTACTTCTCAAGCCAATGCCTTACTTAGCCCCTTATTCACTGCGAAAATAATTCAATTCCGCCTACTTTAGTACATAAAACTAACTTTGGAGAAAATTAGACTTAATCATTTTTTTTTCCGATTTATTTACAATATATACAAATTACAAATATAATAAATAGATGCAATGCTGCTATATAAACTAAAAGCCTTTTATTACATTTCGGTATTTTATGGCATAACATTAGGCTGAGTCCGGTGAGGTGGTTTTATTATCAATCCGACAAAAGCCGCGATATTATTTACGGGGAGCGAAGTGGCTCAGTGGTAGGGTGCTGGGTTGTCGTACAGAATGTCCTGGGTTCAAATCCTGCTTATTTGAATTATTTAATTTGTTAGCAGGCGGTGATGGATCCTATGCGATGTAAGAAACCTCCTGGGGCTCATCCAGTCTCTATAAAGTGGGCACTTAAAGTAGTGGGAAAATCTTGTGGTTGAGCGTGATCTAGGAGATTACCCTGTGCAACGTTGTCCAAGAAACAGTACAGTCACTACCACGCATTGAAATTAAGATCCATTACATTAAATGAAACTTTTTTATGCATGAAAAATCAAAACTATCTATATATAAGGAGTTGACAGTTTTAGTTTGACGAGTCACCGCAGACCAGGCACCCACTATTCGCCCTGAAGATGACTTTCATCGCAGGCCGAAACGTTGGCACAATAAAAAATATGTTTCACTAATTTTGTATTATCTTCGACTGCACTCCCTGACCAATTCAATCCTCCATTATGTATATATACAGTTTAATTATATAGATTAAAATGATTTGTTTTTAAAAACGCTAATATTTTTTTAAATGTTAATTTTTTTTAAGCATGTTAAAATATGTTTTGATCAAAGTATATCCAACATATTTTTTGTAATAAATCAGATTTAAAAAAAGAAAATTAAAAAAATCGTCAGTAATTATTAATTAATTACGGAAAATAATAAAACTAATTATTAAATTCATTATTTGTTATACTTGAATCTTCTTCTAACAGTCCTCAACATATATTGAAAAAGGATCTAACCAGTTTCGTAACCAAACGCCTCATATATAACTATATATTTAGTTATATACAGCTGCATTTGTTTATATACGTAATTAACAATAATTATTATTATATATTTTAAATATTACATCAAATTCATCTTTAATTTATCTGTACGAACTGAGTGGTTTTTTTTAGAAGAAGAACTATGATTGATGGCTTGCTAGACAATGGCTTTCTTGTTTTCGCGGTAGTTTTGGCGATGTCGAAGCTGAAGTTAGTGAAGTAGAAGCTTAACAAAGGCGAGCCCAGTTAGCGATGTCAAGTCCTAAACACCCGGCTCGCCTAAATCTATTATTTCTTTCCTGCTATTGTTATCAGCTCTAGTTTGGTCCATTGTTTTGGTCTAGTTCATTACTAAGCCCTTCACAATAGGGTTCTCATTGAGCCTCTCTGTTCAGAAGTTAGTCAACACGAAGAGGTGCGTTATGTTTTTCTTTTCACTGTTGTTTTTAGGTGAAAGAGATACACGGAAACATCTAGCAGGTTCGTTCCGACTTACGATTTATAGCTCTCAGTTATTTTTCAATATGTTATAACAACAATTTTGGTTTATAACCTAACACTGATAACATCTACATTAAATACTCTTTCAAATTTCCACGGCCACTATTTATACAAAAAACTTCAGTTGTTTCTTCTGGTTTAGACCGTGTCGGTGAATTTTCTGCCAACGTTTCGCCAAACATGCTGCTGACTTCCTCAAGGCTTAATTGAGACTGAACACATATTATGTTTTATGTATCAATTAAGCCTTGAGGAAGTCAGCAGCATGTCTGGCGAAACGTTGGCAGAAAATTCACCGACACGGTCTAAACCAGAAGAAACAACTGAAGTTTTTTGAACATCTACATTGTTTCATTTTGATGAAAATAGAATGGATAAATAATAAATTTCTGTCTCCATATCATGAGACAGAAATTTATTACGCAAGATTTTGTTATAATTATTAGCTTAAATATTAGCACTACAAAATATTAAAATGTTGTTTAAAATAGTTTGAAAGGGGTGCTATTCTACTATAAAAATATTCATATAATAAAAACATTAAATTAATTAAGAAAGAACTCAATGAATAAATAAATTTAAGTAGACAATAAACAAAATTAAAGAGGCAAGAACATTAAAAAACAATTTAATAACAAAACACAATTAACAAGGCAAAAACCATACCGAAAACTATTTCTATAACGCACACAGAAATGACTCGAATGAGACGAGTGGTATGAAGAGGTTACAGGAAATAAGAGATGATCATATAATAAGTAGGTGGGTCTCCTGGGGACCGGATAATACACATGTACCAAATTTTTAACCGGTATTCAATATTTATACCTTTAAGGTGTAGCTCCATTATTTAAATTAATTGTTTGTAGTGAGATCCAGTTTTATTAATTATCAATATAATTTAACCAAGATCTTGAAATTAATTATTTTTTATAAACTATACAAGGATTGCAAGGATTACAAGGATGGTTGGGGAGGAGGTTATAGGCAGAAATTATGGAACTGAATGGGACATTTTTTTAGTTTCAGATAATTTCGCTAAATAGAAAACTGTATGAATTATTAAATTAAAACATAAGTTTTCCTTAAATATTCATTAAAATATTAAAAAGTACAAGCTACAAAGAAATTAAAATAAAAAAAATTGAAGGAAATGAATATGTAACACATGAAAAAACAGTAATATAAAAAATAATTTCATAATTGTTAATTGATTAATAATAATATTAATAAAAACTGAACTTATTGATGTCGAGATCATTAACGATAATAACTTCCACTGTGGAAATATCAGAAGCTGGCTATAGAATTGACGGAATAATATAATTTGGAAAGTGTCACCACCACTGCAATCATAATAACCCCCAATTGGCCCCGTATATAAAATTAACACTGGTAAGCAAACTTGGTTTAAAATCACCTTGTGTTTTGCCAAGAGAGTTTCAACATTCAGTTTTCTTATCCAAAGATTCAGAGCATTTTGTCTTCTTTGGTGTGATTTTACATATAGTGTTTGTCCCGATGATGTATAAATTGACGAAACGTTGACTGGCTAGGTTTTCTAGTAATTTATAGACATCAGGTTTTTCCTTTTTATGATTTTTCTTGTTTTGTTTTATGAATTCTAGTTTATGTTTTATGTATCTTTTTGAGTTCTGGCTTATTTTTATTTAAAACATTTCGCGCATATAAAAGAACGACTTCATAACTCGTTATGAATACCTATACCTAATTTTTCAATAGAGGTATTTGAAAGTTCCATGTGAGTTAAAAAAATACAAATTTGGGCATTGTTAAAGCAAAGCATTCCTATTGGAGTGATGGTTTTGAAATTGTTTTATTAACCATTAAAGAATGTTAAATAGCTTGAAACCTTTTTTATTTTAAATTATGCCATTATTATATACTTTAAGTTTAAAATTATAAAACTCCAAATATGACTTTATTAATCAAAATAAATATGGTCAATTTAAATGCTTCAACCAATATAATTGCTATTGAAGGCTAATAAAAAAATTCAAATTTTTGAGTTATCTCATTCTTCTGAAGAAACGATTTATTTTTCTTTAATTGAATAATTCGCATAGTTTCGTGGTAGTTGGCTTGTATCAATACCTTGTTTTAGGAATACGAAAATGGATAATCTTTATATCTACAGTCCCGGTGAGTAAGTGGTTGATTAGTATTTTGTCCAGAGAGAGTTAACTGCTTTCAGATAACCGGAATCGTATCATTCTCGTAGTTTTGGCTTTAAATGGTGTAATATAAGCAATAAATCCTTTTCAACTTAGGCCCTTATAATATCGCTACGAAACTAACTCGATTCCGCTTACTTAATTACAAGAAACTCATTTTGGAGAAAATTAGACTTAACCACTTATTTACCGGGGCTGTAGATATATATAGTGGATGAAATTGAAAAGAACACATTATTTTATGACAATAGTGTTTTTTATTTACAATTTACTTTATATTTTTATTTTTTCAATAGCTTAAGAGTGATAAATTTAGAAAGTAGAAATAAATTCCTTTTCTAGGCAGGCTATTTATATTATCTGCTAGCCCTATAAGTTCGTGAAGGGGGGCGGGTGATGAACACATTCCGATTTGTCATTACACGTTTCCAGCATGTCTTCCCTCCTACTCATTTGTCTCCCTTCGACCTATTTTTTCAAATTAGAGCTCTCCTAACCCCATCCGGGCTACAGATTGAACCGGAAACTTCTATCAATAGTTGTTAGTCGGATAGTGAACGATTTGCTGTTCAGCAACTGGAAGAGAATAGCGGAATTCTATCTCTACAGTTCCATGTAGTACATTTGTTTCACAATAGAATGTTATCTTTAAAGTATAATGAAAAATTGTCCGGATGGAATTCATAGTCCGAAAATAGTATTATTATACAATATAATTGTTAAAAAACAGTAAAATAATTGTATTAAAAGTACAATATAATTATAAACATATATATATATATATATATATATATATATATATATATATATACAGATTAAATTTTTTAGTTTTGATAAATGGTGGCATAATATTATTACTTTTAAACATTATTCTGTGTCCCAATTAGAACCTGAGTCAAGTTAGCCCTAAATTTATTACCTCAACGCTATGCCTGACTTGCTGTAATCGGGATTAACAAAACTTGAATCTGAACCTGAACCTCTACAACCCGTGACGGATCCTGGGGCTCAGTACATGGTAGAGACAGTACTGTTTCATGGACAACGGTCGTGCAGGGAGGTGATTTGGCCTAGATCTCGCTCAACCGTTAGATCCCCCTCCCTTATTTATAGAGGCGGATTGAGCCCCAGGAGGGTCATAGATCCTATACGACCCATTTCCGGCTTCTAACAGTCTAAATAAAAGTCTTGCCTCCAGCGGGATTTGAACCAAGATTTCCGGCATGGCAACTCAGTGCACTACCACTGAGCCACTCTCCTCCTTACGATTACGATTAGGAACTTAAAATTGCAGATTCCATTATGACAAATAAGTGTTTTTAGGGGAAGCAGAGAGTTTAAACAGTTACGTTTTATAATATTGTTAGGACAACCACAAGTTTATATATTAAGTCATCTATATTTTAATTTTATTTTTGGGATTCAGGCTTAGTTTAATGAATAATCACTAAACATAATTATTATACTATATAATTTTTTTTTGTACAATCAAATTGTCATCTGTCAAGAAAATTACTGCTGGGAGGCTAAAGTAGAAAATTAAAAGTATGTAAAATCCTCAAAGCAGCTCTACACAAGTTTTAATCAGTGCGGTTTAATTGGTTTTTACATTTATTTAGTTTAATAGAATAGAACTATACAATTACAAAGGTATAAATACATAATGTAGCAAAATTCTTCTATTTCAGTAATGAATTATGTAGATCTCAGCATGTTTAGTATCAGAAAATTTGTCCTACAAAAATGTATTCAAAATTGAATAAAACTATAAACAACAATATTAACAATACAACTATATTTGATGATTGAGCGATATAACTCATTGAGCATTTTTCCAAATTATACTTTATGTGATATGATTTCCAAATTTTAGTTTTTATAAATTTGTGACCTTCATGAATATTTGAAAACAATTAACAAAATATATAATACATTTATAAAAAATTTTGTTTATACATTCTTATGTTTTTGTATTATGTGTGTGAATATGTGTGTATGTATATGAATATGTATATACATATGTGTGTATGTATATGTGTAGTGTTATATAATAACAAATACAGTTTTAATAATAAATTATAACAGTACCAACAAAGTGATTGGGCTTACTGAGAAAATAACTTTCATATAATTCAGATATGGCTGTATGGAATATACCAACGCCAACCCTATTAAAAAGAAAAAAAAAATTAAAAAAATTGTAGTTTTATTTCGACTAACACTCGATATTTAAAAAAAAATAAAATAAAACATTTATGATCATAGTGATGCAGAATGACCTTATCTATCCCGCGTAATGTAGAAATGTATGAATACGTTATATAAATAAATATCCATAAACACAGTATACATTTTATAAATAACGTAAAGTAAATTAAAATTTAATCATGCTATTAATAATTTTTTATTTTTTTTTTAGGTTGACAGTGAGGGTAAGCACAGTTTTTGGATATTTTTTTGCAATGCTATTGTAAATATCTTGGCTTACATGTATCAGGTATAGTGCCAAACTTAATTATTAATTATTTAATTAATGTTCATTTATAAAAAAGTTTTACTGACTTTCAACTTGGCTACTTAATTAAAAAAAATTAAAAAATTAACCAGTTTTTCAGCTAATTCTTAAATGTGATTTTAGGTTATATACGGGAGTTATTTATAAAATAATTCTATGTTTACATCACTTGCGCTTCAACACATTGGTCCTTTATGCATTATTAAAATTTTAATATCGGTCCAGGATATATAACTTAATTTATACTTCTTTTACTATCTTTATTCGTTCCAGATGAATCATTGCAGTGCGAGTAAATATGTTTCTAAAAAATAATTTCATAATAGTTGAGAAATCATTTTGACCTTTGTCCGTACAATTACCCTCCATTAAATAGTTTTCCCATTGTATAATAATTTGTTGCGATATATTTTTTCTTTTCCTGAAGAAAAATCCTAATGTTCCCAGTATCCTTGTAAAATTAAAAGACATTGTTATAAAGTTAATCTTCTTCTCTTGGAAATAAAGAAAGCTCTAGAATGAATAGGGATCGTAGTAATTTAGTTATAATAAGTTAAATAATGGATTCTCTTGATTCAAGAAGAATGAATATTCAAATTTGTATCCGAGTAGTGGAGTTGTATTATTTCTGCTCTCAGGATTATCTTGCTTGTCTTAAACCGGTTTTGCATTAATTTTGGACTGAATTAAGCGTATTCATTGGTCTGCGATTCTGTCCGCGTCTGAATATTTTTTAATTTTACCGAATATATTTAAATTTTTCCCTAAAAACTTTACTACTTTAAATATTCTGGTCTAGGCTGAATTAGCAGATTCTCAAAAAAAAATAGCTTCAGTTAAAACACAAAACAAATCTATTTGACTTAGTGACTATAGCACTGAATTCTGAAGTAACCCAGCTCAAATTATGGCAATATACCAAATTTTTTACAACACAATCTCGCAAAAATACTATATGAAAATACACCCTAGTAACTTCATGCAAAAAAAAAAAGTATGAAGAACATGTAGTATGGCCTATAGAGGGACACTCACAATAAAAATAGTGTGAATATTAATTGAAAGTCATCTAGTGTCCCTGCAAGTGTTTAATAAATGTCAATAATATTAATAAATTTCGACCTATTTGCTTACAACTTTAATTCAGCACATGGATCGATATGTATGGAAGATTTATCAAACACTACTAATTTCTACTTTTTCCTGTTTAATATAACAGATACCGTACAATTTTCATGAGCAGCTATCTCAGACTTATGCTCTTAAAATTTCAATTTTTGATAATTAATATTTATAGGTCATAAAGCATATTCTTGATGCTATAGTTTTTGATTATGTAATGTAGTGGCCTATAAATATATGGGACCGTACCGTTTACTATTTTACTAAAAATATGAAGCGAAATATTCTTTTGTTAAGTTACTCAGTAATGACCCGAAAACTATGCGTTCTAGCAATAAGATATCATAAATTGTATTATATCGTACATACGTACGTTACATATTACGCATTGGTATAATGTTTCAGTCCGCCATTCCACTACATCACTATTCCACCATTATGAGCGGTTGGAGTTGTTCAATTTTGGTCTGGAGTGGTATAGTTTAGGACTGACGAAATTCCAGCCGCTTCAATTTCATACGAAATCCCACAGAGTATTTCAAGTCTCAATTTCCATTCGGGAGAGCGGATAGGTTGAGTGGTAGAGCGCTGAGTTGCCATGGATAACGTCCTGGTTCCAAATCCCGCTGCTGGTAATACTTTTATTTTAACTGTTAGCAGCCAGAGATGAATATGGGATCTACGATCCTCCTGGAACTCACTCAGCCTGTATAATTGATAGTGATGTAGGACAAATCAGCTCCATATACAATCGTTGTCCAAGAAACAGCACAGGCTCTACCATATACTAAACCCAATACCCTTCACGGGTTGTAGTTGGACAGGTTCAGATTTAAGTTAATTTATTCAAGGTATATCCTTGGTCCAATCTTTTATACAGTTTATACAGCTGACATCCCAACTCACCCTAGTACTATCCTTACCACGTATGCTGATGATACATGTGTATTATCAGTCAACACCAATCTAATTATTGCATCCCAAAGCATCCAATCCCATATCACTGATCTTGAAGAATGTTGTCCAAACTGGAGAATTAAAATAAACTCTCAAAAATCGCATCAAATCACTTTTACCTTACGTCGTAAACCAATGACTTCCTGCCCTTCAGTATCCTTTAATAATATCCCACTGGTGCCTGTAGAACAGATCCGATACTTAGGGTTGCATCTTGACAAACGATTAACTTGGAATCCTCATATGAGACTGAAAAGACAAGAAACCGCTCGACGTATCAGGCTACTTCAACACTTACAAGACAAACGCTCTAAGCTCACAATTAATTACAAAAGACTCATCTACATGACCATCATACGACCTATTTGGACCTACGGAGTAGAGCTTTGGGGCTCCACTAAGCCATCGCATTCCTCTCATGTCCAATCCCTACAATCCAAAATCCTTCGTAAAATCCTTAATGCTCCTTATTTTGTTAAGAATAAAATCATCCATAACGACGTTAATGTCCCATTTGTTGCTGATTTGGCCCGAACCCGCTATCTATCCTTTCATAACAAACTTCATTTCCACTCAAACCCTCTAGTTTCAAACCTAGCTTCCTCTTCAATTCCCGATAATCCTCCGAGGCGTCTGAAAAGAAGATGGCCCCGTGACTTCTTAGTTGAACTTGTGATTTGAGTACTACCAGTGGGTAGTTTCTCTACTTGTCATTTTCACATGTCATTATGTATCGCTTAGCCCATTTACTTGTTGTATTTTTTTTTATACAGTTGTAAATATCAATAAATAAATTAAAAAAAAAAAAGTTAATTTATTTAAGTTCCATTGGGACTACTGCGTAAAAAATTAAGCCTAATAGCATTTTTCACAAGATCGATTAAGTTTTCGTTTTTAATTTATGTCGATATCAATATTTTATTAATTGGGGAATTAGTGAGCTAGCTATCGGATTAATGTGATAATATTTTATTTTCTTATTTATCGACGGTGGATATCTCAGAAACTTTAAATGGGGAAATATGAACGAAATCATTCTTGTGAAATATTATCTTTAAAAAATAGTCTCATTTCTTTGACACAGTTTTCTTTTTATAAATGGATAAACAAAAAAAGAGCTTCCACTGTTTTATTTTTGTAGGTCAAGCGATACACCATTACATGTTTGTTGGCCACTACATTACTTCATCACTGTACAGATCATTAACCATCAGAGTTTCTTGGTCGATAAATGATAATCGGTAAAATGATTGCCATAAAGTTATTTAGGGCGTAGATCTGAAAAAAATAAGTGTCCGTGATATTTAAAATCCAGTTAGAACAATTGACTTTATAGTATTGGAGAAGGAAGATAATATAACAAAAATGAAAAATTTCGGATTCGAGATTTTTTTGTTTCTTTTCATTTTCTGGGAACATTTACTGTGGTAACGTCAATGTTTTTTACACTATTAGAAAGTAGAGATTACAACGAACAAAAAGCCCCCCGACGTTTTTTAAAAAGCAGATATTTTGACGTGAGAATTTGCGATTGAAAATTTGGGTGCTTTTTCGATATTAAGTCAAAATAAGGTGAACAAATAAATATTTTAAATTAAAAAAATTACAGTGTGTCCGGGACATAAAAAGGTAAGTTTTTACCAAATTTAGTTACAAAAAATCTTTTTTTGTAAAAGATTTTTTTTTTTTTTAAATTTTATTTATTGACATTTACAACTATAATATTATTAAAACAAGTAAATCTGCTGATATGTACATTATGACATGAAAAACACTTGTGGAGAAACTACCCATCGGTAGCTCTCCAATGAAGTTCTATAGTAGATGGTCTCGAAGCCATCTTCTTTTCAGACGCCTCGGAGGGTTATCAGGAATAGTATGGGAAGCAAGTTGAGAGACTAGTGGATTCAAGTGTGTATGTAGCTTGTCATGGAAGGATAGGTATCTAGTTTGGGCCAAATCATATGGGATATTAAGATCATGATGGATGAGTTTGGTTGTGACATAATAAGGAGCATTGAGGATTTTACGAAGGGTTTTGGATTATAAGGATAGGATACGAGATGAATTGGATAGTTTTGTAGAGCCCCAAAGCTCAACTCCGTATGTCCAAATAGGTCTGATAACTGTCATGTCTTTTGTAATTAATTGGGAGCTTAGAGCGTTTGTCCAGTAAGTGTTGAAGTAGGCGAAAACGTCGAGCAGTTACTTGTCTTTTCAGTCTTGTATTAGGATTCCATGTGAGACGTTTAACCAGATGGAGTCCTAGGTTTTTGTAAAAGATAAAAATAAAAAACACAAACTTGGTTATTTGAAGTTTTCACATAAATTTTGAGGTTATGTGAAAAAAGTGTAAACACAATAGTTGTAGATCTTAATATTACTCACAACTTTCCATTTAACTTTTTTCCACAGAAATTGTAGTTTTGGCGGGAATCGAAATAAACCGATTTTTACTCTTAAAACCTCCCTCCCTTCCACTTCCCGACTTCAGACTCGTACATTATTTTTCCTTTTTATTTCTGTTATATTCTCGGGTCTTTTTCGTTTAATGCACAATTCGGTTATTAAAAAAAAGTAACTGTTATTAAAAAGTAACACGTGATATAGTTACAACCTCCATATCAGTAGAACATATGACTACATTTCTTAGTTTCGTTTAAAACCTAATAATGGGTATGTTAAGGTTATACGAAGATTTTAAAGATTTGGACCGAACCATCGCATTCTTACAAGAAAAAGGCCTCATCCATAAAGAAAAACTATGCCGCAATGGACATTCTATGAAGTTGCGCAAGAGAGATGACCGGTACAGATGGCGGTGTCACAATGCAAGTTGTCTTTTGGAAGTAGGACTCAGGGAAGGTACGTGGTTCAACGGTTCAAAATATCCTCTGAATAATGCAATTCTTTTTATTTACTCATGGACCAAGAAATATACAACAACGTTATTTTGTAAAGACGAATTGAGTATGTCTGCAGAAACAGTAACAAATTGGAAAAATTATTTGAGGGAGGTTTGTGCTGATTCGCTACTTAAAAATCCTATCAAAATAGGAGGATATGGTATGACCGTCGAAATTGACGAGTCTTGTTTTACAAGAAGGAAACATAATGTCGGACGAATATATCCCAACCAATGGGTTTTTGGTGGTATTTGCAGGGAGACGAAAAAATCTTTCATATATTCAGTGCCCAACAGGAACAAAGATACTTTAATAGCGTGCATTAAAGAATGTGTTCTTCCAGGAAGTGTTATAATATCAGATTTATGGAAAGCTTATTCCACTATAGAAAGAATAGAAGGGTATGATTTTAAGCATTATACAGTCAACCATTCTGAAAATTTCGTTGATCCTTCAACTGGAGCGCACACACAGTCGATAGAATCGTTATGGGCCGCGGCCAAAATAAGAAATAAAATAGAAGCTGGAACTAGAAGAACAATGTTGGATTCATATCTCTGTGAATTTATGTGGAGACAAAGGAATATGGGGAAAGACCTTTTTGAGGTTATATTGGAAGATATCGCTTCATTTTGGAAATTAGAATAAACCATATCATTTGTGTTAACAATTATAGTTACTTTATATTAATCACGTGTTACTTTTTAATAACAGTTACTTTTTTGAATAACCGAATTGTGCATTAAACGAAAAAGACCCATATTCTCTTCCTGTTCCGATGGGTTTCATCCTACTATTATTTTTTTTCACTTTTTAGCATTTTCAAAGGCTTCTTCTGCACTGATCTATTAAATGAATTTTCATTCTCTTGGTATTGAAAGATGTGCATATGTTTGTCATGAAAATGTTCTTCATACATCTTTTTAAAGTTAATTCAATGTATTTTTATTTATATTTATATTTATAGAGTAGAAACGGCCTATATCCGATATAGTGCTGCCAAAAAAAGGGTATATTGCCAGAACGTTGCTGGGTTGTTTCAGCTTAGGAGTTATGATTTATAGTTTACATATAGAATTTCTATTTATTTTTCGTAGGTATAAATCATTATGGTAAAGGGATATATAATTCTTTGGAGATGGGTTTCGCGTACGCTATATTTCGTTATTTTCATTGAACTTTATTTAATTTTAAGAATAAGGAAAAATGTATATGGAACAATAGTAAAATCATGAGTAACCAATCTTTTAGTTTCAGCCATTTTCTCAAAAGTAATATACACTAAACCAAAAAAAAAGAACAACAACAAAACACAACTTGAACTCACTTACTTTCAACACTTTCGTGGGTTATCCAAACCATACATATGTTGATCCAGATGTTGATGACCGGCAAATAAGTTTATTGATGTGTAAAATTGTACTTTTGTGCGAGTGCGGTTAATTTTTAATTTACAATCTGCTGCTTTCAGCAACACATATTAAATTATTTACAATTTGCAGGAGAATTGTTGTAAATTCCATACTAACGTAAAGTTAATTACATAACACCCATAAAACCTTACACCAGATCTATAAACATTATTAACAGTACAGTAATAAAAAAAAAATTAAAGGGAATATTGTCCCCTATTTTAGGAGTGTAAAGTAGAACAATAACTGTATTATATAAATTTATTTGAACTTATTACCTTTGCACATCTATTTGCACTAAAATAGAATATAATCTTGGTTTTAATATGATGATTTCATAATAATAAAAATATAGTTTAACTAAGGAGAAGGGAATTATCCAGAATTGAAAGTTGACCCCTTCAACGGTGTATGCTACACTACCCGCATGACAGATAGGTTCGGCAGGCTAGATATACATTTCCCCCTGACGAACACGGTTTATACATTTTTAAATGTTTTGGAAATTAGTATATTATATCACATTTTACAATTAATTTTGCCTTTGAGGGGGGTATGTACGAGTACCAAGGTGTATTATATATATTGTATATGTTTAGGTCTCTTTTTTTACTGCATATAAAATAAGTTTGTTCCTATGAAATATACTATAAAAAAACCAAGCTCTACTAATTTCAACTCTGAACTTGAAGTCTTAAACAGTATTCGGAGAATATATATATATTAATACTTTAGAGTTAACAATTATTGACTTAATCTCAAAATCCAGAGGGAAAAATTTATATATAGGATTATATTTTAAGGACTTCGTAAGCTGAATTTTCTTGTAGTTTTTATTTTGGCGATAGATCAGCCCCTTAGTTTAGAATGTCAAATAACGATTAATATTTATGAAAAATACTATCTTAATATCATTATGGATTTTATAATAAGCCCGACGAAATACAAGATTTTATAATTCCGATTTAATTTTAAAAATAATCCAATGTGGCAATTTTAAAATTTGACAGCCTCGTAAATGCTTTAAAAATGTTAGATCATTTTTATGATATGCATGACACTCGGTTAACTTTATAGCAGTTTAATGTTTTATTGGATAAGATGATATAAAGGCCGGTGCATTTAATTTTTGCATAACTAATTAAATTTGGATTTTTAGGTATCCCCTGAATTTATTGAGGTACTAAAGTAATAATGGAATACAGAATAGTTCAGATCTAGTTATAACAGTAATATCCAAACTGATATTAGCAGATAAGGGTATCTAGTTGGTCAGAATTGTACCTATTATCTCATCCACAACTATTTGAACTTGAGTATTATAAGCTCATAAATTAAAATTTATTATTGAAATTGAAACTGGTTGTTATGACCATATAGCTTATATTTAGTGCACGCAGAATCATATGATAACAGCTTTCCTGATTGAGCTTATGCTGTGTTAATGTATGGTCATTTCTTCCTTATTCATTTTATTTTTAATCAAAAAGTTTACAAAATTAATGTGTATATTGGGAATGTTCGTACCACTTGCTGAAACTAATTGAAAACACCTATGAATCACCAGGTGGTGAAATAGAATGCTGTCTCAATATATACTACTAAGAACTTCTGAATAAAAGGAATAATGTAAAATGAAGAACAAATAATCATTTAAATATTTTGGGATATTCAGAAACACGTATACTTAATATACAATCCGTTTGTATACTCGTATATTAAGTATCATATTTTTTTAAATAGTTTTATTTTGAGAAGGCAACTTGAAAGAATAGATGGC
This sequence comes from Troilus luridus, assembly GCA_964056705.1. Taxonomy (NCBI): domain Eukaryota; kingdom Metazoa; phylum Arthropoda; class Insecta; order Hemiptera; family Pentatomidae; genus Troilus; species Troilus luridus. The sequence continues at coordinate 90,309,738 of OZ057415.1, read as the reverse complement.
TGAGAGATTTGCTTTAGTGTCTTGAAGTTCTTGAAAAGATTTCCATGGACACCTATCCTTTTCCACACATAAAAACCCCTTTCGTATTAACAGTATTTGTAGATTTTAACTATTTATTTTTGATACGGATTTGAATCAAGATTAAAATAAACAGGTTGAAGGAAGAAGGTACAGAGGAAGACCCCTACGTACCTGGGAAGATGGGATTAAGGAAAGCTTCGCAAAGAGAAGTCTGGAATGGAATAGAAGGAGAGAAATGGTAGAAAATCGTACGGTGTGGTCCGGGCTATACAGAAAGAAACCTCACACTGCAGAGCGGTAGAAAGGAACGACTATGATGATGATGATTAAAATAAAAAAAATAAATGTATCTATTTTTTATATCGCATAGTAGCAATTTAAAAACTCTACGAAGTGATTAAATAGAGACTAATTCCGTCACATTTGGTTTAAATACTCTGTAATAAATTTAAGTAAAACCAAAATTTCAGATTCTTTGTGGCACGATCGGTAGTTTTATTTTATTGAAATACTATGTTTACATTCAATGAATACCATTTAAATGGTTCTACTCCCCTCCTCAAGGGATTTCGTTGAACGAATGATGTTAATTTTTTTGATTTTCTGGGTGTAGACAAATTTAGGTAATCAGGTATGTTTCTCCGTTCTTTAGTTATTCTTCGATAATGAACTTGTATGACACTTTTTATGTATACTTTTAAATATTTTTATTTGAAAAGAAAAGATGTGTCCAGGGCCGGAACTCGAACCCGGGTCGCCCACGTCTCTAGCGTGGTGCTCTGCCAACTGAGCTAACCTGGTTCACATCTCGGTCATACATCTCCTTTCTTTCCACTGATCCCATATTCCCGTGTTCGCGTGCGATGTATACAAGGGGAAGAATATTTATCTTTTTAAATAACAATTATTGCAATTAATAAAATTAAAATAAAATACATTGTTACAGATTGTTTGATTTTTAAGTTCTTTTTGAAAAAAAAAAAAAACATTTTAATTATTAATATATTTTGTAGTAGCTGTATCCAAAAATATGGTATTGGATTTGACTTTTAACCAGAAATTCATAGTAGTTTATAAAACATTAATCCGAAAAAAATTGTCAAATTGTGGGATCGAAAACTGTTGTCTGAGTTTCATATGAGTGCTAAGTAAACTGTCATAAACATTTTTATAAATAAAAAAAATAATACATAATTTCGATTTATTTTAGTTTATATTAAAATTAAAATAATTTGTTTTGATTTATTTTTAATTATTAAACTTTTTACTTAAAAAATTAAGTTCCTAAGTTCTAAGTGGTATTTTATTTTTTATTGACTGATGGTAATTTATATTACAGTTATTGATTTCTAGGTATTTATAATGATTTTAGAAATATTTGCTTGCACAGCCCATCTTCGCCAAATTGTAGGATATGTTTGATAAGCACATTCTAGAAGAGTACATTTTATTTCATTTATACTTGAAGGATAACATGATACAAATTTTAAACATTCCTTACACTTGAATGTCGAGAGCTTTTGTAAGTGAGTCTTTTACAGAATTCTCGTTTACCTGTAAGTGTTATATTCATATGGATTTAAGGAAGTCGGTGTATTTAGAACTTCGATTCTTTAATTAAATTTAAATTTTTAGAATTTACCATGCTTTCTGCGGAAAGAAATTATTCTAATTTTTATTTTTTTGTGGCATAGTAATAATGATTGTAATTATTGTTTTTCGTGAAAGATTATTTATGTATTTATAATTTATCTAAATACATATTAATATAAATTATAGTTTAGATTTGTTGGTAATTTAGAATCATCGTATATAATCACTCTAACTGGAGGCTTCGCTTCAATATATTTCAAAGAATCATTTCTGATTGATTACTTATTAGTCCAATCTTATTTAGCAGCAACGTAAAGGGTTTTTTAGAAGGGCTATATTTCTTATTGGATCTCTCTTTTACTCCACTCCGGCACCATCTGTTTTCTTTTCATCCACCTCCCCCCCCCCCCTCTCTCTCTCTATCTCTCTCACTCTCTCTCTCTGTCTCTGTCTCTCTCTCTCTCTGTTTCTCTGCTTCTCCCCGTCTCCCTCCCATGGTCTCTTACATTTCATATATCTGTATTTATAAGCTCTATTTAATCAGATGTTGGTTTATTCACTAAAAATGTATTACACATCTTTTACCCTTAATAAACTGAAATTTTAGCGGTTGATAACGCAAAATTTAGTGATTGATGAGGTACTCAAGACCCTAACATGCATGACAAATAAGTAAACTTAAGAAATTAAGGTTGTTACCCTTCGCTTAAATGATATTTTTCTGGTTAGAAAACTATCCTAGTAAATTATAATTAATTATATTTATAAATCAAAAATATTTATCACTTTTTTTAAAGAGTATGATAAATAAATAAATATATTTTTATATCAGATAAAAATTATTTACGTTAATGTTTCAAGATAAAGATATTTCCTTAAAGTTATACCTACTTACGAAATCATCTTTTTCCAAAATCTGGATACTATGCAATATATTTGAAAAGTCTAAAGAAAATGCCTCTGCATCCATCATCTTCACTTTCTTTTCTCTTGGATATAAAATTCCTTTTCCTTCACTTTCCTTTCTACAGGTAAAGTCCTTGGCGATTAAAGTGAGAGTTTACTCCACCATTTTAATCAACTTTCACAGGGTACTTTAATATTTGTCTAGCATAATATAGCATTGCGTGCAGCGTCCATGCCTCCTAGACAAGAAAAGAACAATGTCATAACTCCGAAAACCTAATTTTTCAACAGAGGTATTTGAACGTTCCATGTCTTGTCAAAAGCAAAGCAGATGAGTTAAGAAAATAAAAATTTGGGTATTGGTAAAGCAAAGGATTCCTATTGGAATGAAGGTATTGAAATTGTTTTTGTAATCATTAGACAATTTTTTAAAGCTTTAAACTACTTTATTTTGACTCATGCCATTATTCATATAAAACTATAATTTCAAATTTGATACAACTAAAAATGTATCTTTATTGAAAAAAATTGTTGGAAATGGAATATTAGATATGTCGTTCCTGAATTAAAAAAAAAATCAGGCAATACAATTGCTACCGAAGGCCTAACTCCAAAATGTCAATTTCACCAAAATTTTTTTTTATACCAATACCCATATTTTTATTAATTTTTTAACTTTCAAATACCTCCATTGAAAAATGAGTTTTTTTGAGTTATGTCGTTGTTCTTTCGAAGGAGAAATATTTGCTCAAACTTATATTTACCTACGAAATCCTCTTTTTACAACATGTGGGTGCTAAATAATATATGTGGAAAGTCCATAGGAAATATCCCTGGATCTCGACCTTCATTCTCTCTTCCATAAAACTGTACTTTTCCCTCACCTTTTATCGGTAACAGGTAAAGACCCTGGTAATCCCGTCGAGGGTTCACTCTACATGTGCTGACACTCTTTTCAGGGTATTTCAATATTTTACTTATGAAATATAAAATTTTCCAACAGAATCTACATATATAAAACAGTTCGAAGGACTTTGGACTGATAGGATTAGATTTTTCGCCGTTTCAGGCTAATTCAACATTTACTACACAAACGCTCCCAATTATTAACAATAGACTCATATATATGGCAATCTTTAGACCCATCTGGAGGATCTGGACTTACGGAGTAGAGCTTTGGGCTCTACTAAGTCATTGAATTCTTCTCGTATTCACTCCTTAAAATCCAAAATCCTTCGTGAAATCCTCAATGCTCCTGACTTTTTTACGAACAAATAGAATAATCCTTGATGACCTTAATTTCCATTTGTTGCTGATTTGGCCCGAATCCGATATCAATCTTGTCACGACAAACTTTATTTCCACTCAAACTCACTAGTTTCAAACATAACAAACTTATTCATTTCCT